>CM042409.1:24578865-25916365 GCA_023634145.1 Thymallus thymallus | reverse complement strand
GTAACAAAAAGCACACTTACTTCACCGTGACTGCGACATATAACGATATCGATAACAACCCACACCAAAGTGAAGGACAGACTCAACATATATGGGATCCCTAATTAGAGACAATGCGGTGCAGCTGCCTCTAATTAGGGATCCAACCCAAACCCCACACAGAAACAGAAAAGAAAGACACTGTCAGACTCTGACCATAGCTACCTAGAGAAGCAAATAGGCTTCTCTATGGCCAGAGCCTGACAATTCCACATCGTCTATCCACAGGCTCTTTTAGTTACAGTTACAGTTCCGTCTAGATCCAATGACCATCAAAGGTCAGATTCCTGACTTTTTGGCTTGGATGGCAAGTCGTAGAACCTTATCTTTGTCCCTATTGTTAAGGAACTTTGTAATGATGCCCCTTGGTTTGCTGATTGTGTCCACTCTCGGGCCGCCTGTTCGATGTGCTCGTTCAATTGTGAGAGCCCGTGTGAAGTTTTCCTGGCCCAGTAGTTGTGGTATTACCTTTTCCAGGAATTCTTCCATTCTGGTTGTTCCACAGCATTCGGGGAAATGTACAAAACTAAGATTTGAATGACGATTGAAGTTATCCATCCCGTTTAATCTTTCAGTAAGCCCCAAAATGAGCCACGGTTTTCTGGAGATTTATTTGTGCAATTATCTCCAGGTTAACCTGTTTTCAGCCTCTTCCATGCGTTTGCTCTGTTCAGTCAAATCAGTTTGGATATTTTCAGACATATCATTGGATATTTTCTTTATCTTCTAAGACAGTTTCTTAACGCCAGTGCAAATATCTAAACTCACTTTAGTCGAAACGGCAGCTACTTGTTCCGTTGGTCCGTTGTTCCGTTGTGTTTGTTTGTCTCTAGTTCTCTATCTAGATTTTGCCAAGTTAAAGTTCTTTTAGTAAAGAAACAGAATGCCAAATGGGTCACCTTCACCTGACTACCTCATGGTCGCCATATTGCAGAGCTTGTTGACTTAAAAAAAACATAGCCTATACTATGAGTCAGCATACTGTAGGGTAACTATTACTATCTAACTTAACAACCGTTCTGAGACCACCAATGTGGACCACACTGTTTGTTGTTGTGGCTTCTTCTTGAAGACAACCACCAGTTAACTGGAACATGTGGTATGAATACACAATTCATTTAAATGTCCTTCCTGAGAGAGTGTACGTGGAGTACACAAATTAGTTGAATCAATATTGTTTCAACGTAATTTGTCAACAATGCGGAGAATACATTGGATTTGGACCTAAACCTAAACTGTTGTGGAATTTCAACAATAGATGATGTCATCATCAGCTATGTTTCCATCCAAATGGCAACAGATTTTAATGTGAATATATAAAAACCACATAAAAACAATATGCGCATTTTCCCACCAGAGATATTTCCATCAAATTGACTTGTTGCAGATAAAAGGCAGTGTGTGATAATGTAGTAAAATTCCCATGTACCTAATGTAAAAAACAAGTTAAATGGGTTTCCATCGCATTTTCAACTCTACTGATGGTTTTCTCACAAAAAATGTTGCATTATACAGTATAGCGAGTGTGCCCACTCTGGTATTGGCACGTGCGCACATATAGTCTAATGAGATTATTATTATGGACAAAAGAGCAGCAGCCAAGCATCGATTATCATGTCACCAGAATTAGACCCTCAATATTTATTGGAAAAGAGCAAAGCTCATCACCTTGCATTTTCACCACCCTGTGAAGTTCTTCATCATTTATTTAATCTGTAGCCTAATAAAGTACACGACATCATTCAAAAGTTTGGGGTCACTTAGAAAAGTCCTTGTTTTCCATGAAAACATACATGAAATGAATTGCAAAATGAATAGGAAAAATAGTAAAGACGTTGACAAGGTAATAAATAATGATTTTTCAATGGAATAATAATTGTGTCCTTCAAACTTTGCCTTCGTCAAAGAATCCTCCATTTGCAGCAATTACACCCCCACATGTTGGATTGGCTTGATGGGCATGTCTTACGTACCATACGGTCAAGCTGCTCCCACAACAGCTCAATAGGGTTGAGATCTGGTGACTGTGCTGGCCACTCCATTATAGACAGAATACCATCTGACTGCTTCTTCCCTAAATAGTTCTTGCATAGTTTGGAGCTGTGCTTTGGTTCATTGTCCTGTTGTAGGAGGAAATTGGCTCCGATTAAGAGCCGTCCGCAGGGTTTGGCATGGCGTTGGAAAATGGAGTGATAGTCTTCCTTCTTCAAGATCCCTTTTACCCTGTACAAATCTCCCACTTTACCACCACCAAAGCACCCCAGACCATCACATTGCCTGCAACATGCTTGACAGATGGCGTCAAGCACTCCTCCAGCATCTTTTAATTTGGTTGGCGTATCATGAATGTTCTTTGTGATCCGAACACCTCAAACTTAGATTTGTCTGTCCATAACAATTTTTTCCAATCTTCCTCTGTTCAGTGTCTGTGTTCTTTTGCCAATCTTAATCTTTTCTTTTTATCTGAGATATGGCTTTTTCTTTGCAACTCTGCCTAGAAGGCCAGCATCCCGGAGTCGCCTCTTCACTGTTGTCTTTGAGACTGGTGTTTTGCGGGTACTATTTGATGAAGCTGCCAGTTGAGGTCTTGTGAGGCGTCTGTTTCTCAAACCAGACACTCTAATGTACTTGTCCTCTTGCTCAGTTGTGCACCGGGGCCTCCCACTCCTCTTTTTATTCTGGTTAGAGCAAGTTTGCGCTGTTCTGTGAAGGGAGTAGTACACAGCGTTGTACGAGATCTTCAGTTTCTTGGCAATTTATGGCATGGAATAGCCTTCATTTCTCAGAAGAAGAATAGGCTGACGAGTTTCAGAAGAAAGTTATTTGTTTCTGGCCATTTTGAGCCTGTAATCGAACCCACACATGCTGATGCTCCAGATACTCAACTAAACTAAAGAAGGCCAGTTTTATTGCTTCTTTAATCAGAAGAACAATTTTCAGCTGTGCTAACATAATTGCAAAAGGGTTTTCTAATGATCAATTCTCCTTTTAAAAGGATAAACTTGCATTAGCTAACATAGTGCCATTGGAACACAGGAGTGATGGCTGCTGATAATGGGCCTCTGTATGCCTATGTAGATATTCCATAAAAAATCAGCCGTTTCCAGCTACAATAGTAATTTACAACATTTACAATGTCTACACTGTATTTCGGATCAATTTGGTGTTATTTTAAATGGACAAAAAATTAGCTTTTCTTTCAAAAACAAGGAAATTTCAAAGTGACCCCAAACATTTGAACGGTAGTGTACATTCCCGATGAGGACACCACAACATGTCATCGACTCCAAGTTTACTTCGATATGATGGTTATTATATCAATATTTGCACATAAATGTGGTTCCACCAACATTTGATCGTTATAGAAAAAAACAATAGGCTGGGCAGACCTCCTACTGGAGAATTGATTGAGTTTTAACCAAGCCCAGATTTGATATTTGTCACTGACTGCTACCAATGTGCTATCATGAGAAGGATTATTGAGAGATCTCTTACTAACTAAATATATTCACTGTTGCTATCGAAAAATCATTCCAAATCATTCCAAAGGGTAGCTTTTTACAGAGCCAATGAAATGTAAACATATTTTATAAGTCATATATCATCAATGATACTATATAGGCCTATATAGTATTAGCAAAGTCATCAACGGCTATTGTTTCAATTCAACCCAGGGTTAACCTAAAAATAGACAATACATACGCCGACTGTACAAAACATCAGGAACACCTTCCTAATATTGAGTTCCACCCCCCCCGCCCCGCCCCTTTTTGCCCTCAGAACAGCCTCAGTTCGTCAGGGCATGGTCTCTACAAGGTGTCGAAAGTGCTTCCCATAGCATTCAAGTTGGCTGGATGTCCTTTTGGTGGTGGACCATTCTTGATACACACGTGAAACTGTTGAGAGTGAAAAATCCAGCAGCATTGCAGTTCTTGACACAAACCGGTGCGCCTGGCACCTGCTACCACACCCTGTTCAAAGGCTTTTACATCTTTCGTCTTGCCCATTCACCCTCTGAATGGCACACATACACAATCCATTTCTCAATTTTCATAAGGCTTAAAATCCTTCTTTAACTTGTCTCCTCCCCTTCACCTTTACCTTTACTGATTGGAGTTGGATTTAACAAGTGACATCAATAAGGGATCATAGCTTTCACCTGGATTCACCTGGTCAGTCTATGTCATGGAAAGAGCAGGTGTCCTTAATGTTTTGTACACTCAGTCTATAGGCATTGGGTTTCAAGTGTATTCTTTAAGTCTTTAAGAATACTACTAAATCAATTTAAGTGCATTTAAATAGTTTGATTAGATTAGATTTTGTCCTATTGTGTTTGGTTGTCAATGCAACCAAATATCAACATTTGAAGGAAATATATCTTCTGCTTGGATAGTTCCATCTGTGCCACTGAGTTAGTCTGGCTTAATTCCAGTTTGTCTACAGATTAATAATTTATATATTGGATTCACGTCTCCATCTAAACCAAAACTCAGAATAGGACTAAATTAAATCAAACTTTAAATGCACTTTAAATAAAGTATGATTTGTTTAAGTCCTATTCTTTGACTTTGATACTTGGTTGAGATGGAGACGTGAATCCAACATATCAACTATACATGTTTAGACAAACTGAAATAAAGCCAGACTAAGTAAGTGGCACAAAATATGTTGATATTTGGTTGCATTGACAACCAAACACAATTAATTTTCACTTTTACAATACAGTAAATAGCCTATTATTAAGTTGTCGACAAAATAACAAATTATATTTTGGATTCAGTGGTGTAAAGTAACTAAGTACTACTTTTGGGTATCTGTAATTTACTATTTATATTTTTGACAACTTTTACTTTTACTTCTCTACATTCCTAAAGACAATATGTACTTTTTACTCCCATGCAATTTTTCTGGCACCCAAGAGTACTCGTTACCAGAGATGTTCACAAGTCTTTGAGGTAGAGTCCAAGTCAAGTCTCAAGTCTTTTAGGACCAAATCTAAGTCAAGTCTCAAGTCCCTTTTGGCGATGTCTTTCTTCCTGCTTTTTATGACAAGGTCTATAAACCTTGTCAATTATTTCCTACATTTCTTTTTGGACAATTTCATGAATTTAAAGTTAGTTGCCAAACACTGTCATAATTATATAATTTACAGCATATTATTTAAATATGACATGATTTCACATACTATGATAAACGATAGATAACTTTTGCTTGTCTTAACAAGCTTAACTTAAGATAAACTTAAGATAAACGATAGCTTAACTTTTGCTTGCGTTTTAATGATCTGGTCTATATAGCAACAACAAACACAATGTCCACTCAATCAAATAAGGTCAAAGTGCAAATATGAGTAACCACTATCCTCTCATTGAAATAGACAATAGACAATGTGTTTTTCTTGCTAGTAGAAAAACACATTTGTCATTTTCCACTCGCTCTAAAGAGAAGTCTCACTGTCTCTGTCATCTGCCCAGCAGATTTGGGTTCAAATACTATTTCTAATCTTTCAAATACGTTTAGCGTTTGCTTTCACTTGCCAGATAGGCGGGGTATGCAGTTTTACAACAATCCTACTGGTTCCATTGAGCCAGGCATGCTCAATCAAGTATTTGAAAGGATTTCAAATAGTAATGGAACCCAGGCCTAATTATAGAGGATTACTTCTCCAAAGCTGTTTGACCTACTGTTTAAATAGACTTATGATCTACACATCCAAAGCCCTCATTGACATAATTATATTTGCAGTGCGCACGGATGCACAAGGTGCCAAGTGTAAGTGCCACTTATTGCCAATAGGACAATTCCACACCAGCATAGGCAGAAAATATTTTTCGTATCTCAGATTGTTCTGGAACTTCTCACATATAAACTTAATTGGGAGGAAGGATGTTTGGCATGCTTTTTACATTTGTATCACAAACCATTTTTGAGAAAATTATGAAAGTGGCTATTTTAGGCCCTTTTTTGACCTACAGTATACATGCCTCCTGTAAGACCATACAGGATACAGACAACATTTTGGTGTCATTATATTTCTTATACTGTGCTCTAACATATGGAGTATGTCTAGATTCTGAAATAGAAAAGACCAATCAGATCAGCTCTGAAAAAGATCTGATGTGATTAAAAAAGCATTTGAAAAAAAGCATACGACCATGTAGAACACACAGGAGGCTGCTGAGGGGAGGACGGCTCATAATAATGGCCGGAACGGAGCGAATGGAATTGCATCAAATGGTATTTACTACAACTCCGTCCTCCCCAATTAAGGTGCCACCAACCTCCTGTGGTAGAACAGGGGTCTGCAACCCTGTTCCTGGAGAGCTACGCTCCTGTAGTTTTTCACTCCCCAGTAGTAACTAACCTGGTTCATCTTATCAACCAGCTAATTATTAGAATCAGGTGTGCTAGATTAGAGTTGTAATGAAAACCTACAGGATGGTAGCTCTCCAGGAACAGGGTTGGAGAGCCCTGATTTAGAACCACCATAAAATAAATATGCATATTTTCTATCAATCTTTAAAATGTGTCTGCCCTTATGGACACACAGAAGATATTTAAATAAGCTGTACAGGGCTCTGTAGAATAAAACATATGCTAGACATACAGATATCCAAAGAATGTTTGTTTATTTGTCAAATTCTAAAATACAGGGGAGTGTACACTATTTAATGTTAACTCAAGAGGACTGGGTATTCAACAAGAATGGTATATGGTAAAAGTAACAACAACATTTTTTTATGAACAGTGTAGTACAGTTCAGTGTGTCCGATTGTGTCTCAGGTGAAGAGACACACAAGTGCAGAGAGCTGTAGCTACCAATGGCGTGTATTCATGGATACCAAGGGAAGCCAGGCTTTCCAAAAAATGTTATCAAGAGAAAAACAAAAAAACATATGTAATTTATCTTAGTGGATTTCCAAGGGCACTAATCATGTAACACACTTTTCCAGGAGCGCCGCCAAGTTGTGACAAACTGTAATTTAGTGCACAGTTGAATTTATTGTTTAATCAATTGTGCTTTATTAAGTATTGTTAACATAGTTTCATATCTTGTTGCTCTTCCGAACGGTAAAAATGACTGTGAATTGCTCAGTGGAAGATTGCTAAAGTAGGCCGCAGCAAAGCATTGGATTTTCTTGAAGGAGCTACCAAGTGGAGAGGCGTGCATATTTTTCTGCTCCTGACAGTTTCTGTTTCCTTGGTCGGCAGAAGGCCCCATTAAAGCTGACAGGCTTGCCTGGGTGAGCAACCCCACTAAGCCACTCACCAAGTTGGGTGGAGGACAGCGATGGCGTTCACAGCTTTGAAGTTCACAGAAGCTTTGAATGGACTCAAAAGAGACATACTTTTTGATAAACTTGACACGAAAATTGACACTCTCCACAATTCTCCGCTCAGAAATGTCCTTAGAAGAACTGAAATAATCTGTAGCTGCACTACAGGCAACAGTGACTACACGGGATTACCATATTTGAACTAGAGCGCTCTGCTGTGTCTTACAGTGACGACCCAACCACCCTTCAGGCCACAGTGAATTCGCTCTAATCTGATGTTAAAGCACTTAAAGAAAAATGCGAGGACCTAGAATGACGACAACGCCGCCACAACATATGCCTGGTGGGCATTGCCGAGGGTCTGGAGGGGCCCAGCCCAACATATTTTCCCAACTATTGCAGGACATGATTAACCTTGAAGAAAAACCCATCTTAGACCGTGCCCATAGGTCACTGCGAGCTAGACCCAGAGAGGGTGACCCCCCACGGCCCTTCGTCATTAGAATGCATTACTACCACGTCTAGGACCAGATCCTGCGTATCACCCTTACAGTACCGAGGCAAGAGACTGTCCATCTTCCCAGACTTCCACTGCCTCTGTGGCCAAGTGAGTTTGGTAACGCAAAGTGGCTTCGGCACGCCTGTCCTGTAATCAAGTTTGGCCTCTTCTTCACAGCCGAGCTCAGAATCACACTACCAAGCGAAGCTCTTCACAAGTTCAACGATCAGACCACTGCAATTGACTTTATCAACAAGAACTTGAAGGAAACTGCTCCCCCAGACTGACCGGAGCAAGGAGATGGATCTGCAGTGCAGCGTTTGATAGGTAAGGCCCGACACATGTAACTTACTACAGTGCCTCCTGTTTTCTATTTGCATTATATGTATATTTTCCTCATTGTTAGCTGAAATAGTAAGCCTCCATTCATATAATATATATATATATAATTTATATATATATATTGGTAAACTGTGCTTTCCAATTTTTTTAATATTTTCTTTTATAACATAATTGTCTCAATGCTTCACATGGTAAGAGTTTAGCCTAGCTACTGGAACCACTATGTTTACTGGAGAGTATTTAGGATTTTGTATAATAGGGAAGATGCACACAATTGTCACTGCTCCCCCTATCATTAACTAGTCAAATTAATTTGTTAAAATGAGTACCCTTCCTATATTCTCCTACCTCTTTCCGCAAACTCGATGAGATTATCTCAGGTTCCACAAGGTGTTCCTGTAAAGGCCTAAACCCTTAGGGGGCATGTCCCTACTTCATTTCCAGTTCTATTATTGGGCCGCCAACTTCCGTCTAATTCAGTACTGGATCCGTGCAGATAACCCATATATCATTCCAGCATTGTTGAAGGTAGACTCTTCCTCATGTATGCCATCCTCACTGGCTGATTTGGCACATTCCCCTATTAATTCTGTTACTTCATGTTATCCCAAAACCTTTTTAGTAAAAACCACTCTCGATCTGGAACCAGTTTAGACGTCACTTTGATTGCAAACCTATTTATTAAGGGCCCCTGTACTCAGAAATCACGTTTTCCATCCATCCCTAGTAGATGGAGCCTTCTCCATGTGGTTCAGACTTCGCATCAAATCATGCAATGATTTGTATATTGACGGCACGTTTGCATCATTCCAGCTAAATTCCACCTTCCAAATAGTCATTTCTTCAGATATTTACAAGTCCGCAGCTTTGTCCGTGACATGACCTCTCAATTCTCCACTTCCTGTGGGCCCTCCCACTGATGCATTTCTCACACCGTCCCCAAAAGTAGGGTATTATTTCTTATAGCTATGATAACATTTTCTCTCTTCATAATCCTTCATTTGCAGTTATTAAAATGTTATGGGAACAGGATCTAGGTGAGGAGTTAACTGATGACACATGGGAAGATATATGTCCACTGCTCTTCTATTTGTGCCAAACATGGTTTGATCCAATGCAAAATCCACTCACTGGCCTAAACTCAGGATCCTTAAGATCTATTCCGATGTCGACCCTGTTTGCGACAGGTGTCGGCAAGCTCCTGCTTCATTAATACATATGAAGATGTCTTACACTTTAGTCAATTGGAGAAGATAAAATATACCCTACAGGGTTCTTCTGACAAATTCTACCGAATGTGGCAACCTTTCTTTACCTATGCAGAGACACTGCAATTTCCCTCTATTCTACAGTAAACGGCCTACCTAAACTTTGTATTTAATTTATCTACCTTTGTGACTGTTTAATATTAGCCTGTCTTATTATTATAATTTTTCTATTCATTTTGAAGACTAGCCATGTTTTTTTGTGTGCACTTTGTTCTTTCTAATGTGCCTTCAGAAAGTATTCAGAACCCTTGACTTTCCCACATTCTTATTCTAAAATAGATTTAAAAAAAATAAATAATAATCCTCAGAAATTTACACACAACACCCCATAATGGCGAAGTAAAAACAGGTTTTTAGAAATATGAGCTCAGGTGCATCCTGTTTCCATTGATCATCCTTGAGATGTTTCTACAACTTGATTGGAGCTTACCTGTGGTAAATCCAATTGATTGGACAAGATTTGGAAAGGCACACACCTGTCTATATAAGGTCCCACAGTTGACAGTGCATGTCAAAGCAAAAACTTGAGTTCAAAGGAATTGTCCATAGAGCTCCGAGACAGGATTGTGTCGAGGCCCAGATCTGGGGAAGGGTACCGAAAAATGTCTGCAGCATTGAAGGTCGCCAAGAACACAGTGACCTCCATCATTCTTAAATGGAAGAAGTTTGGAACCACCAAGACTCTTCCTAGAGCTGGCAGCCCGGCCAAACTGAGGAATCGGGGGAGAAGGGCCTTGGTCAGGGAGGTGACCAAGAACCCGATGGTCACTCTGACAGAGCTCTAGAGTTCCTCTGTAAAAATGGGAGAACCTTCCAGATAGACAACCATCCCTGCAGCACTCCACCAATCAGGCCTTTATGGAAGAGTGGCCAGACGGAAGTCACTCCTCAGTAAAAGGCACATGTAAGCCCGTTTGGCGTTAGCCGAAAAGTACCTAAAGCCTCTCAGACCATGAGAAACAAGATTCTCTGGTCTGATGAAACCAAGATTAAACTATTTGGCCTGAATGCCAAGCGTCACATCTGGAGGAAACCTGGCACCATCCCTACGGTGAAGCATGGTGGTGGCAGCATCATGCTGTGGGGATGTTTTTCAGCAGCAGGTACTGGGAGACTAGTCAGGTTCGAGGCAAAGATGAACGCCATCTGAGCAAGTGAAGCAGCGCACCTCTATTTCTGTATTTGTAAGCCATCTATCTGATGCTGTCTGTTCCAAAAGAGTATGATATTGTTGCTGCCCGTAGCATTGAATGCAAGGGAAGCCAGCAAGCATTTGGCCTCCCTTGATAAAATAAAATAATAATAGCCAATCAGCATTGAGTTAAACTGAGTGAGCTCAACTATAAATGGTCCTGGCGCACCAAAAAAGTGTCAAGGGAAGCCCGTTTGGATTTGGCTTCACTCCAATCCCATTGCATCGACACCATATGTCATTGACAGAAACTCGTTGTATATCTTGTTGTGTTGTTGTCCTCGGTTGGCTTGCTAGCTAGCTAAAAGTGTCCCTTTCCTAAATTTGCCGTGGATGGAGATTGTGCCCCTAGCCTGAGAGGATGCAAGTTCAATATGTAGCTAGATGGCTGTCAGGCTCTGGCCATAGATAAGCCTATTTGCTTCTCTATGTAGCTATGGTCAGAGTCTGACAGTGTCTTTCTTTTCTGTTTCTGTGTGGGTTTTTGGTTGGATCCCTAATTAGAGGCAGCTGCACCGCATTGTCTCTAATTAGGGATCCTATATATGTTGAGTCTGTCCTTCACTCTGGTGTGGGTCGTTGTCGTATATTTCATCAAGTCACTGTGAAAGTAAGTGTGTCACGTTTTGTCATATCGTGTTTTGTTTGATAGTTCGTCATTTTTGAATTTGTGATAATAAATGTCAAACTATGATTGCGTCGCGCCTTGGTCTCTCTTTCCACCAACTCGTGACAATGGCTAATATTAACTAGCTAACTTTGCCCATGAAAGGAAACTAGGCCAGCGAGCAAGTATTTTAGTGAGGTAGCCTAGGACAAAAAAAATGAAAGCGTGTACAGTATAAAAAGGGAGGAGGATGTCAATGGCGTTTCTCTACAAGTAGGGTGTATACTCTATTGTACAGTCTGAACAAAAGTTGAACCTTGCCAGCATACCATCAACATTAGGGTACTGTAGCTAGTTGAACATGCATACATGTGCACAGGTTCAACTGTGCGACGATTACATTTACAACAATATCTAGCCTAATAGAAAGAAATATGGCATAACCCTCAACTTTTGCACAGTGACCAGACTTTTTTTGCACAGTGACCAGACTCTGATTGTAAAACCTCTTCTATTTTTAGTCATAGATATGGCTACCGGTAGTTGTTTAGCTAGGTAACTAAGTTAACTAGCTAATTAATTAGCTACCTACCTAGCTAATAAGCTACCTACCTACCTAGCCAGCAATACACAATATGGGTTTCAGTAGATAAACTAAAGTTAGCTGGGTGGCTTGCAGGAAAAATAACTTACTTAGATAGGCACCATATTTGTCATCTGCCCTCTTGGTGCTGGCATCGGCTGTAGCTGAGTATCTAACATTAGCTAAATACAACTCTTTGTTTCGAACCCTCCTTGCTATATTCTGGTTGAAACATATATGGTTGAATGTAGCTAATAGATGCTCCATTGTCGAATTTGTGGTCATGAGAGGAATCACTTGAAGCCATTGCGTAATTTCAGTTTTGACCAAAGGATTGTTGTCTGCCTCCTTTTCAAAAAAGCCTGCCTTGGGGGAAGGACATGGGCCAGAGCATAAAGCACTGCCCAACACACTTTTTAGTCTTTCAGACTGGAAAAAACGTGCACCCCCCCCCCCAATCTATCCATCAGAAACTGTCATACGGTGTATCATTCAGCGCAAGAAAGCCCTGACCTGCCTTCCTCCACGGCAATTATGTGTGAAACACATCTCACTGTCCTAGAAATGCCTCAGACATGATGAAAATAAGCCCAGATTCCCCCAGGGTGAAATGTAAAGCTGAAATGTCAAGTCAATAACTATTCAACCCCTTTGTTATGGCAAGCAAGTTCAGGAGTAAAAATGTGATTAACATGTCACATAATAAGTTGCATGGACTCACTCTGTGTGCAAAAATTATGTTGCTTACCAAGACAGTGGCTGGGTTACAGTTTTGACTTAAATCTATGGCAAGACCTGAAAATGGTTGTCTAGCAATGTCCAACAACCAAATTTGACAAAGCTTGAATAGGTTTTAAAATAATAATGGGCAAATATTGGACCATCCAGGTGTGGAAAGCTCTTAAAGACTTACCCAGAAAGACTCACAGCTGTAATCGCTGCTAAAGGTGCTTCTACAAAGTATTGACTCAGGGGAGTGAATACTTATGTAAATGAGATATTTCTGTATTTCATTTTCAATACATTTGCAAACATTTCTAAAAACATTTTCACTTTGTCACTATGGGGAATTGTATGTAGATGGGTGAGAAAAAAGTATTTAATCAATTTTAAATTCAGGCTGTAACACAACAAAATGTGGAATAAGTCAAGGGGTATGAATACTTTCTGAAGGCACTGTATCTCATTGAATCTGTATTAACACTGATTTTTTTGTGGGTTGTGTGTGAAAGGGAGAGAGAGAGATTAACCATGCTTGTGCACCTAAAGTGTATACGCAGCCCTCCATCATGCCTCCAAGCCTCAGCGCTGCTGTCCAATATCTGTCCAGATGGGTCTCTGAACACACACCAGATGTGATCTACCCAGGGTACACCAGAGGGGTCAGGGTTAGCGGTGGCTAAGCAAAAAAAACCTTCCCCATTCACTTCATCAATCCCTCCATCAACATCCCTCCATCACTGATTGGGAGCAACAGACGCAAGGTGGTCAAAATCCTAAGCCAGACAGGAGTCACAGGTCATCCCTTTCTAATGGGCACATCATAGCTTCTGGAGCACGGCAGATAACGGCATCGAAAGGGCATTTAGCTAGAATAGATAAGGAGAGAGACTGCCAGAGAATGGGTCATGTATGTAAAGCTTCCAGAGATATGGAAGCTTTGAAAAAGAGTACAATTAAAACGTGTCAGCTTTTTAATAACAGAGCAACATGAACTGAAAAATATCATAGTTGCTTTATAGAGAGAGAGAGAGAGAGAGAGACTTGTTGACATGATGCATGGCAGTTATTTGGATATTGGCTGGGTGATTCAGCGAGAGAGAGAGAGAGTGTGTGTGTGTGTGTCAGGACAAGGGAAATCTGGGCAGGAACATTTTGATATTGGCTTTGCGTGTCGGCGATGATATACTGTTGTGACGCGTCAACGATGCTAAAACTAGTGACTAGCATGGACCATGACCTTAATCTAATTCATCCATTAATTTAAGCTTAATGGAAGTCAGCATATGGCTTGCGGATGCAGTGGGGTTAGAACGCTACCTACTGTAGATAGCTACTTACTCCAATTCCCTGCAGTGAAAATAGTATTT
Source organism: Thymallus thymallus (assembly GCA_023634145.1). Classification (NCBI taxonomy): domain Eukaryota; kingdom Metazoa; phylum Chordata; class Actinopteri; order Salmoniformes; family Salmonidae; genus Thymallus; species Thymallus thymallus. The sequence goes on along the minus strand of CM042409.1, from coordinate 25,902,468 downwards.
GGCATAGGGATAAAATGGGGCTAGCATCTGAGTGCTAACTATAAACAAGAAGCTAATGGCAGTTAGTAGGCCTTGTAGGTACTACTGTATCTACTCCAATGGAAATCATCGTAGTATGTGGCATACTCTAACACCAATCCAGCGTTAGCCCCATTGTTAATGCTAACAATATAGCATCTGAAAGCTAACCACTGAAAAGTCAATTTCCCTATGGATGTCTGTATGCAGACCCACGAGTAACTGAGGCCCCTCACGAGTATACCTGCTGGAGCTCAGGCTAGGATAATGGTAGCGGTCAAAATATTGTCAGGTATTGTACACGAGTGGGTGACGGACCAGTCTTTGGACATTTAGTCAGCGGTGTTGATTACCAGGCCATCATCAAGTAGACTAAGATCAACGACCATTGGTCCCTCAGAGAATTTGGTCTGTAATAGAAGGTGCCAATTCAAGAGTGTGTTTTGCAAAGACATCAGGAATTTCTCAGTGTCCTGTCTATCCCTGTGGAGGTGGTACAAAGCTAGGTCTTCTATGTGGACATTTGCTCCCTCTGGCACAATAACAAATACTTTTTGGTTTGGAATGGCAAGTTGGGTGATTGAGCCATGACGGTCGTAGGTCATGGTAGTGGAAGTGAATGGTGCGTTAACAAGCCACTTGTCTCCTCTGTCACGTAAAATACCTACACACAATATATATATATATATACACAATAGACATCGTAAATACCTAGACTCTTTGAAACCACTCTACAAAAATTCAAGTTTGGAAAGCCTTTGTTACCACAGAGAAAGACTTTGCAGTATGGGAACATCGAAAGGTTGGAGAATGGAACAATATATCTGTAATCCAACCAGTTGAAAGTGTCGATTGGTACTTAAAGAATATGATGTCAGATCAGTTTTTGTTTTGGGATATTATTACTGATGATAGGACAACATAAATTGTATCTTGGAAAATCTACACATTCTAGTTTTCAGATTTACATGTAAATGTTGCAAAACGTATATGATTAATTATGAAACTATTGGTGAGAAGATGAAATGTGATTTTAGCCTTCTAAATGAGAGAATTGTTTTCATAGTAAACGTATGCACCGTCAGTAGCCACGTCCAAGGGAACACAGGCAAGGATGAAACACACCCCTTCTCTTCCCCAGTATAAAAGCCCCCCAGACACAATTCACAGGGAGACCACGCAAACCACAGTGTAAGCTGAAGTTGCAAATGGTTGAACTACAACTATACCTAACAAAATTTACATGAGACCAGATAATGTGGAGGTGACGATCCCTACGTTGAGATGGTGAATTTCTACTAGACCAGCCAGAATACAGTGCAAGCTGAGTATGGCAAAATGGTATGAACTCTGAACTATCAATCACTACATAACAGAAGTGATTAAATCCTAGTCGTCGCGGTTATCAGTCTGCAGCTGAGAACGTACGTGGCCCAGGACAAGGACACTGAAACCAACTCTAAGAACTACAGGGTACTTCAATGTATCCGCTCTAATCAACACTACGACCAGAAAGACTCTACAAAGGACAATGTTGATCTCTTCTGGGCAAACCAGAGTCTTACATCATCGACCCATCTATCGAAGCCCAGCTCAATCGTAAATATTTAAATTGCATTCCTTTTCTGAATGGGTGGTTATTAGAGTGCATAAGATTTTGTATTTACGTGAGCATAGCTTCTCAAGGTCCGATAGAGACCCATTCCTTTGTCTCTTCTCTATCCCGCTCTTTCATTCCCCCACCCCCTTTCCTTTGTGTAACCAGCCGTCATGTCGGGTTAGTCCACTAAGGACTTTTCATGGCATGATTAGTAATCAATGTATAATCTATCCTGTGTATGTATGTAATTCTGTGTGATTATTTAGTTAGTTAGTAAATAAATAATTAAGCCAATTTGTGTGTTGCTGATTCATCATGTAGACTAGGAATCGTGCAGATAGATTTTACAACAATCAGAATGAAACTGATACAAGGTAACAATTAATAATTGACTGCTAATGATGTAAAAGATCTTCAGATCTTTAAGAGTTGATTCGGGAGACAGCAGCTCTATAAACCAATTCTTCCATGGTGCCCCAGGTTATTAATGAGTTAATTGTTGCATGATTTAATTCAATAACATAATCAATTAAACGTTAAGTAATCGATTGGATAAAATAGCATGTCATCACATTAATCATTGTAAAGACACAACACCTCCCAACTTCACGTCATCATGAGTTGTCAGTCTTGCACGGCAGCACTCATCACTGGCTAGGGGTTTAAGGCCACAGAGGCGTTTGGTGTTGTCTTTAATAAATGGTTTGCTAGGGCATGTGGTTCGGGTGCTATCATCAAATTAGGTGTGAGATACAAATGGTCCAGTTATACCCTCCGTAAGGCAATCAAACAGGCAAAACGTCAGTACAGAGTCAATTCAACAGCTCAGACACGAGACGTATATCGCAGGGACTCCAGACAATCAAGGATTATAAAGTGAAAACCAGCCATGTCGAGGACACTGACGTCTTGCTCCCGGCAAGCTAAACAACTCCTTCGTCAGCTTTGAGGAAAACACAGTGCCGCCGACCTGGGCTACCACCCAGTACTCAACCCTACGCCTTAGATACTGCTGCCCTATCTATGTACATACTCATGGTACACGGGTTGAACAATGTTTACATTCTGTTTTACCCACTTCATATGGACAGTGCCTTCGGAAAAGACCCCTTGACTTTTTTTCACATTTTGTTAGGTTACAGCCTTATGTATTAAATTGTTTATTTTCCTCATCAATCTACACACAATACTCCATAATGTTTGTTAATTCATAAAAAAAAACCGGAAATATCACATTTACATAAGTTTTCAGACCCTTTACTCATTTCTTGATTACTCGATTACAGCCTTGAGTCTTCTTGGGTATGACGCCACACGCTTGGCACACCTGTATTTGGGGAGTTTAGAGTGTATAAGATTTTGTGTTTACGTTAGCATAGCTTCATCCAGGTCGAGAAGCCTTTGTCTCTCTTCCCGCTCATTTCACTCCAACCCCTCCCCTTTCCTTTGTGTAACTAACCGTCATATCGGAAAAGCCCACTAGGGACTTTTCATGATGTGACTGAGTAATCGATGTATAATCTATTGTGTGTATATATATGTCATTCTTTGTGATTCTTTAGCTAGTAAATAAATCATTAAGACAATTTGTGTGTTCTGATTCATAATTTGAGCTAGAATTCGTGCAGATTTAGATCTTACGATCATCAGAATGAGACTGAAATCAGAGGTATGTTTAATGATTGACTGTTATATATAATATCCCAAGTTATTTTCTGGAATCGGTAACTCTGTAAACGACAGATTCCAGTGTTGCCCCAGGTTATTTAATTCTTGCATGATTTAATTCAATCACTTAATCAATTAAACGTTAGAATAATCGATTTTGATCAAATAACAGGTCACCAATCAAAGCCAATGTTATGACACTGCTGTCACATCCACTCCCCATGAGAATGCTAATGAGCACTGCACTTGGCAACATCTGGAGCTTGCCATTTCCCAATGCTAATCACTGCCTGCTACGCCCTCATTAAAACAGTATAGAAGCCTTAATGTACAATATTCTCTCCTTCATCCTCAACAATTAGTTACTGGAGACTGGCAAGCCATTACCTGTACTATCCCTTGCTCCTCGTTAAAGAGAAAGGACTATAAACTAAAGCTACTGCCCATCCCCAAAGGTCTGTAGTGCCAGTTATGGTAAGTAGCCTCTCTATACAATACTATTGTAGATGACTTGCCCTGTTACAGAGCTGCATCGGGTTGTTATTGACAATTCCTCTGTGACATTGAAAGTGAACAACACCGGAAGGTAGATAACATTTTGGTTTTGAATAATACAGGTGAGAAAATGTCACAGGTTCTGAGAGAAGAATTATCTGCATAACCTAACAGGCTAGTATAATATGCAAATGTTCAGTAATTCTCATTATCCAGACAATAGCTCAGCCATCTATCAACATCTCATAATGTACCTAGCATGGATATAATTTCTAGGAGAGATATGTCTAATATATCTGTAAGGGCATAAGAGTTGCTTTAGGTCATATTGATGTTGAACAGAGTTCCATTACCTGTTTCCAATGATCACAGGAAATAAATCATGGTTGTGGGTCACTGGGACGCCAATCTTTTTCAAGCGCTTTTGTTGATGTAGGCATACAACATATGGGATTAAAGACTGAGTCCTTTTCTGGACGATAATCCATCAACCAATTCTTATTAAAAAAAAGTAGAGAAGAGGAGAGAGAGACAGAGAGAGAGGGAGAGGGAGAGAGACAGAGAGAGAGGGAGAGGGAGAGAGACAGAGAGAGAGGGAGAGGGAGAGAAACAGAGAGAGAGGGAGAGAAACAGAGAGAGAGGGAGAGGGAGAGAAACAGAGAGAGAGGGAGAGGGAGAGAGACAGAGAGAGAGGGAGAGGGAGAGAAACAGAGAGAGAGGGAGAGGGAGAGAAACAGAGAGAGAGGGAGAGGGAGAGGGAGAGAGACACTGGTGTTCAGTGTTCGTGCCAAACCTTAAGTAGGTTGATGATATGAGATGAGACCTAGTATGAGTACACTAACAAGAACAGAAGTCCATCCTGCCTCCTCCACTGCACTTCACTCCCTGTCTGGCTAACAAGCGCTGAGCTACCAGCTCATCAGAAGGGGTAACAGATGTCAAATCCCATCCTATTCCCAATATACCACTGTATTTTCTTCAGCTTCCTGGAAACAACAAGAATGGACATCTACGGAGCAAATCTGTAGGTGATTACAACTGCTGGTTGGCAATTGTTCCTCGCTGAATTACTCCTATCTCAAGGTCTCAGATAACCAATCCTAGAGTTATTTTCCCCATTCTCAGGAGAGTAAGTGTCCCTCTCCTCTGTCGACATGGTACTCTTCATCAGCACTTTGTTTCTACTATCTGTAGTTACTCGTTGCACTGAAAATGTCACAAAAGAAAATAGTCCAGTAAATATGAATAGAATTCAGTAATTCTTTCACTGATGCTTTATATCTGCAGTGAAAAGAAACTATGGACCTCCAACAGCTGCAATGGGCTTCCTATGAGTTTGCAGAGAAACTGTGTGTCTGCAATGTATCCCGGTCTGGGTTTCCAAATGCAACGGCACAATTATTGTTTTTAATTGAGGTCAACCTTGTTGATTAGCTCACAAATTAAAATCAGCCAGCTGGAAAGTGAAAATGCAGAGCGAGGGTGCGAGAGGTTAGTAGACTAGGAAACAAGAGTGGGAATGAGTCTGGTATACAATGAGCTAGAACTGGGAGAGTAAACACAAAAAAGCTGTTAAATGTTGACAGATTGCGTGAATCACTGCTCGGTTGTCGCATCTGTTTTCACCTGGACACGGGAAAGCTAAGGGGAGTTTTCCAGTAAGCTTCTGGAAGTTTGTGGAATAGAAATGAAAAGAGACTATGCACACTGCATGCTATGCTCCAATGAGATTTAGTGACAATGCTTCGACCACTCAGGCTGGTCTTCATCAAGACTCCAATAAGAACAAACCCATATTGTGGAATAAGAACATAGCCAGGATTTGATAGAGGTTAAACCGGTCCCTTTTGAGAGGGAATAAATTGATAAACACATGTTAAAGTCACGTTTCATGTTTATCGCTTGAAATAAATAGGCGTATAGATTCTGTACTTCCACTGCTCTCTGGCAATATCAAATAATTGAACTTAATTATGTATAACTTCTTTTCCAAGAGGGAACTTCAGGTTCAGGCAATGAACTCTGAGTTCTAATACATTTAATCTTGAGGAGGCACAATGACAGTCACTAAGGATAAAGTACTGTATATGGTTCCTCTATAGTAGGATTCTCTAGTGGGTGGAACGGTGTGGGCAGTGGGTGATTGACAGGAGGTGTGATGGCTGATGGGAGTCGTGAGGGAGCTGCAGATAGTAGACATCCGGCCACTAAGCAGTCCCCGCCCCCGTCACAACAGGAGGGGAGGACAAATCACATCCATCTAGCTATTGTACCACATTTAAACAAATTAAAATGAAGTTTATATTTGTCTCTCAACCCACTATGGTCAGCATCAGACATAGAATTATATGTTAATATATTCTTATTCTGTGTGATCATCCATATAAGATGTACTTACTCATTCAAATGCATTGTATATTTTGCTTTGCATGCAAATGTCTGCATGGACATTATACTACAGAGACTTATTTTAGTAGTTTAATTACCCTTAGGTCTAGGTTAAAATAAATTTCAGAAGTATCAACCGATATCTCTATGACAAAATATACACATAATTGATTTTCACACCAACTGACTTTGCTCTACAGATACAGTATATTTCCCTGTCCTTAGATGCCCCCTTGCCCTGACCACCTAAATAATCCACCCCTCCTCCTCTGCCCCAGTGGTTTGTCCCAGCGTCAGTTGGTTTGTCCCCTTGTGACAGGCAGTGCCTGTTCCCAACATCTCCTCTCTTCTTTCATCCACCATCATTCTAAAAGCTCTGAGTGCACTGTTTGAAAAACAACATGCTGTTCCTATCTCTCTTGTTCTCACTTAAAGGGATAGTTCACACAAATTACCAAATGTCCATAGACTGCTTAGCAGGTAAGGAAAAAAATGCACTACATGGCCAAAAGTATATGGACACCTGCTTGTCGAAGATCTCATTAAAAAATCACGGGCATTAATATGGAGTTGGTCCCCCCTTTGCTGCTATAACAGCCTCCTCTCTTCTATAGTAGGAAGGCTTTTCACTAGATGTTGGAACATTACAGTGGGGACTTGCTTCCATTCAGCCACAAGAGCATTAATGAGGTCGGGCACTAATTTGGGGCGATTAGCCCTGGCTCGCAGTCAGTGTTCAAATTCATCCCAAAGGTATTCGATGGAGTTGAGGTCAGGGCTCTGTGTAAGCAAGTCAAGTTTCACTCCGATCTCGACAAACCATTTCTGTATGGACCTCGCTTTGTGCACGGGGGCATTGTCATGCTGAAACAGGAAAGGGCCTTCCCCAAACTGTTGACACCAAGTTGGAAGCGCAGAATCGTCTAGAATGTCATTGTATGCAGTAGCGTTAAGATTTCTCTTCACTGGAACTAAGGGGCCTAGCCCGGAGCATGAAAAACAGCACAAGACCATTATTCCTCCTCCACTAAAATTGACAGTTGGCACTATGCATTGGGGCAGGTAGCGTTCTCCTGGCATCCGCGAAACCCAGATTCGTCCGTCGGACTGCCAGATGGTGAAGTGTGATTTATCACTCCAGAGCCCAATCGCGCGAGCTGTACACCACTCCAGCCAACGTTTGGCATTGCACATGGTGATCTTAGGCTTGTGTGCGGCTGCTCGGCCATGGAAACCCATTTCATGAAGATCCCTACGAACAGTTATTGTGCTGACTTTGCTTACAGAGTCAGTTTGAAACTCGGCAGTGAGTGTTGCAACAGAGGACAAACGATTTTTACACGCTACGCTCTTCTGCACTCGGCGGTCCCGTTCTGTGAGATTGTCTGTCCTACCACTTCGCGGCTGAGCAGTTGTTGCTCCTAGACGTTTCTGGGGTGTCCACATACTTTTGTATATATAGTGTTTGTCATTTTGATATTTGGGTGAACTATCCCTTTAACCACCAGCATTGAATGAATCAGCAATTCAAAGCATCACTGATGTCCAAGCTACTGTGTTTGGGGCTACTGTGTTTTGTCTGTACCTTAGTGAATCACTACAGAATGTTGTTTTTAAGTGCATTAAATACTGGAAGAGCAAAGCCCAGAAAGAAAGCATTTTGGCTCAATTCGAAAAATAACATATTTACATTATTTATCAATTGTCATTCATGTCATTGTGAAATCAAACTGCAATGCCAAAAAGCAGAGGATCATGGTCCACTGTCTCTGAAATGAAAGGACACCCTATTGCACATTACACCTGACCCTCCAAATTAGCCCTACTCTGTAGTGAGTGAACCTGATGCTACCTAAATCTGATCCCAGTTCAGGTCAACAGTTTGTCTATCACCAAAGATGTCCTCCGAAAACACCAGGGTCATATTTGCATAATGTCTGGTTTTCATACTCCTCTTTGGGTCAATGAATTTAGCCTTTTCTAAAATGCAGAACTGTAAAAGTCTGTCCAGAACATAGGTCACAGTTCAATGTTTACCCACAATCATTTCTGACTCTCCGGATGAACCGTCAAAAAGCGAACAATTACATTTTTTAAAAAGAACTGACCAGGGCGGAACTTAGAACTTATCTGGCTGAAGCGATTCATAAATCCCCTATTGAAATGAGCAGCTTTATCAATCTTGTTAAATGGATTCCGAGCATAGAGATACTACAAACAAACGTGGGATGAAGACTTGAGAGCAGATGGCCTCGCAGATTTCAGGCAAAACACTGAGTTTCCACTCGAAATGGGAATGGGAATGAGAGAGAGAGAGAGAGAGAGAGAGCGAGAGAGAGAGAGAGAGAGAGAGAGAGAGAGAGAAAACGAGTCAGTGAAAATCACGGGAAGAATAAACCCTGCTGTCACTGAAAACTACGAGGCAGTGTACAGTAGCTCACAACACTGTCCCCCCCAAAAATTGTCATTATGTGCATGTTAAACTCTGGAGAGTTCTGAAATATGCATAGGGAAAAACCAGGTGTTGAAACAACAATAATCTGTGAGGAAAATATAGCTCAGTTGGTAGAGCAGTTGGTTGGTATGGCTCAGTTGGTAGAGCAGTTGGTTGGTATGGCTCAGTTGGTAAAGCAGTTGGTTGGTATGGCTCAGTTGGTAGAGCATGGTGCTTGCAATGCCAGTGTTGTGGGTTTGATTCCACCCATACGTAAAATGTATGCATGCGTGACTGTATGTCGCTTTTGATAAAAGCGTCTGCTAAATGGCATATATTCAACTAATTCCCAACTAAAAATAGTTTGTCTTCATAAAGAATTGATTGATATTCATTTCTGACACTAAAACAGAGCTATTTCAGCCGCACTCATAAAGGAGGAATGTTGGCTTGCAAGGCTAAGATATCAACGTGAAATAAAACTGGAGGGTTTTATGTATTTTTAATGGCCTTGCCGTTCGATGGAGCTAAAAATGAAAATATGAGAGCTACGGTAGTGGAGATTGGTTCCAGGAACATCGAACAAGCAGTGTCGATAGAGAAAATAGCACTGACCATTCAGCGTCAGCCATTTTGTCCTGCAGCTGTCGATTTATTGTTGATGTCTGGCTGGGGATTGATCCCCATTATGTCAACACAATTACCTACCTGTCTGTTATCCCGACAGGTCAGCAAGGTGACCGTGTACTGAGAGCTTGTGTACTACTGTAAAATATAGTAGGTATGAGCAAGAAGGTCACACAAAATAGGGCAGCCCATTTTTAACTCTTTGAACAGGAAGTACCAACACATAATTTCCTGTCTAGCATTTTTAGTAAATCACTTTGTAAAAATGTAAATCCATTTTACATTACTATTAAAGTATTAAGGTAGTCTGAAATGTACATTTGTTTTGTATCCAACAAAATTGACCACTATACACTGTAGGAATCACTATATATACTATATACACTATATATATATAAAGAGTAAACACTAGAATAGCCAGGCCTCGAGGCATCCTGGCCTTTGGGCAGTCAATAAATACATGAAATGCAGCCTAATAAATACATTTAATAAATTTGATCTAAAAAATTATCAATAGGTTGTGTTTATGTAGGTCTTAGGTAACATTAGAATATTACATATTTTTCAAAGAACGCAAGCATTTTCATTAGTTTATGTTACAGTAGGCAATATGCAAAAAAAAAAAGACCATTACAAATAAATCCATTATGATGTTGTTTAGGTAAGTCTTATTAAGAAACATTAGGAAACTAAGAAAATATGTTTCAGAGTTTTATTGTTACTTGTCTGTGCTTAGTAGCCTAGGCTATATGCTGCCGTGAGTGCTCATGAGTGGAACACACGGAATAGCAGTTATTCTACAATAAAAGTTCAATTTTGAAATAGAGCCCATCTGCTGAACTTTGAGAGTTGTTTCGAAAATGTAGATGTTTTAGAAACCTTAAAATCTGTTATTTCTGACCTGCATGAACCTCTGTAGGATGACTTAAGAAAGTCTTGTGAGGTAAGCTCTGTTCCCTTCTTTGTTAATTACACGCTGCACCAGTCTCTTCAAGAAAATTGATAATATTGTCATCCATCAGACTATTGTCAATTTAAACTTGTCTTTAGGCTACATCTATTATTATACTCCCACTGTATGTGTGAAATTAGTTTCAATATAGTTTAGGTGTAGTTTTGATGGTCAGTTGGGCAGCCAACTGTTGGGTGAAGTAAAACTGCTTATAGCACAAACTATTTCTTAAAAAAAAAACGTAAACATACTTTCCATACCTGAAGTGAAGCCGCTTCAACCAAATTCCCCCTGGCAACCAAGTCCCCCTGGCAACCAAATTCCCCCTGGCAACCAAGTCCGCCTGGCAAGTCCCCTGACCATGTAATGGTTGCTGCATCCATTCATTCACACATTTGAAGTCTTCAAAACAGAAACGAAAATTCCTAATGTTAGAAAGTAGAATATAAACTAAATATAGGCTACTGTGGGTGGGGTAGGCTAAATAATTACAACCGAATAGCCCTAATTAAAAGAATAGTGATAAATTAAAATGCTAGGCAGAGCATGCCTAGAGCATGAGGCCGAGCAGTACCAGAACGAAATTGAAAGGGAGAAAAGGTCAACACCATTTTCTTTACGCACTGCTCCTCGCTCCACACTCGCCCACTGGAGGTGCTGTCGATGGGGGGGAAGTGTTTTTCTCTGCTCACACAGGAGTAATAAAGGCCTAGTGCACTAATTTGGTGGGAATATATTTTTTAAAATACATATATATTTTTTATATTTGTTTTATTTATTTTGATTTATCAGGGGGTGCTGCAGTACCCTCAGCACCCCTACTTCCTGCGGCTATGGCCTATCCCACCTATATTTGAGGGCTATCCTCCTCTGATCTCTACGCACCAAATGCACTGAGTATGCCAAACATTTGGAACACCTTCCAAATATTGAGTTGCTGGATGTCCTTTGGATGGTGGACCATTCTTGATACACACTGTTGAGCGTGAAAAACCCAGCAGCATTGCAGTTCTTGACACATACCGGTGCACCTAGCACCTACTGCCATACCCTGTTCAAAGGCACTTTAGACAATCCATGTCTCAATTTTCTCAAGGCTTAAAAATCCTTCTTTAACCTTCATTTACACTTTTTGAAGTGGAAGTGACATTAATATGGGATCATAGCTTTCACCTGGATTTACTATGTCATGGAGACATAGACTGTGCTGGGGACAATGAAAGGCTACTCTAAAATGTGCAGTTTTGTAAATGTTTGAGGGAGTGTGCAAATATTAGGCTGACTGCAGGAATGTCCACCAGAGCTGTTGCCAGATAATTTTACGTTAATTTCTCTACCATAAGCCACCTCAAATGTTGTTTTCGAGAATTTGGTAGTACGTCCAACCGGCCTCACAAGCGGAGACCACGTGTATGATGTTGTGTGGGCGAGCGGTTTGCTGATGTTGTGAACAGAGTGCCCCATGGTGGTGGGGTTATGGTATGGGCAGGCATAAGCTACGGACAAAGAATACAATTGCATTTTATTGATGGAAATTTGAATGCACAGAGATACCATGCTGAGATACTGAGGCCCATTGTCGTGCCATTCATCTGCCGCCATCACCTCATGTTTCAGCATGATAATGCACAGCCCCATGTCGCAAGGATTTGTACACAATTCCTGGAAGCTGAAAATGTCCCAGTTCTTCCATGCATACTCAACAGACATGTCACCCATTGAGCATGTTAGGAATGCTCTGGATTGACGTGTTCCAGTTCCCTCCAATATCCAGCAACTTCACACAGCCATTAACGAGGAGCGGGACAACATTCCATAGGCCACAATCAACAGCTTGATCAACTCTAAACGAAGGAGATGTGTCGCGCTGCATGAGGCAAATGGTGGTCACACCAGATAGTGACTGGTTTCTGATCCACGCCCCTACCTTTTTATTCAGGTATCTGTGATCAACAGATGCATATCTGTATTCCCAGTCATGTGAAATCCATAGATTAGGGTCTATTTAATATATATCAATTGACGGATTTCTTAAATATGAACTGCAATTCAGTAAAATCTTTGAAATGGTTGCATGTTGCGTTTTATATTTTTGTGCAGTATCATTTGAGTGGCGGATATACATTTACTGTGTTAGTCTATGAGACCAGGCTGTACAACATCACAGCAGTACCAAAATACACTACATTGCAATGTGTTGTTAGTTGCAAATGGAATACCAAAGCAGAGGGATGGTATGAAGAAAAAGCTTTAATAATAGGCCCATTTAGGCCCATTTTATCGTTCTAATTGTCTTGATATCAAATTTCAACAAAGCCAGACATTTGAAATAATAGTTTGTATTTTATAGTTCACGCTCTATGAGAAGAAGCCATTGATGAAAATGAAGATGAAATCGCCCCCTAAACATTGATCTAAGGTAAGTTTTGTGTGTTCTTCCCCTGATCATTAAAGTTAGAATTTGGGAAGGCTAATCTGATCCTAGGTCTGTGCCTTAGGTCTGTGCACCTTTTACCCATAGCAAAGAACCGCTACACTGTCCATTTTCAATGCTGGATATGTAAGTTATGACATAGAACACTGAATTACAACGCCCGCGTCTCCTTCGTCCGGTCTGTTATACCTGTTCTTTTTCCATCTGTGAGGGAGAGCACAGAACTGAAGCTTTTCATAGAAGCTGTAACTACAAAGGCCAGACCCTTCATGTGTCCTCATCTGACAGCACAGATGATAAACTCCGCACATACAAGGACAACTGATCTGATTTGAACAATATCAATATCTATGGCCTCAGGTGATCTCTCACAGCAGCCAGATTCTGCATAGTAAGCTAGGCCTCAGACAACCTTACATTCCACAGTCAACAATGACTCATTCACTTTCCACACACCTCATTGCATGTCCCAATGTTTCATAGTTCCCAGGAATAGAAAGTAATGAATAGAGAAGCAGAAATATGTCATTTTAGATATGCTGTGTCAGGGAAATAATGTGAACTAACTCAAGAGTGAGGAGCCTGCTAGCCCTTGCATAAATTAGCTACTGACACTTTCCAGAATCAGTTTGAAAGGTTCGTTCGAATGGGTCAAACTGTTACGTTCACCTCAATCAAAAGCCTCGATGAATGGACCTCTAAGAGGACAAAAAAAAAAAATCATTTAGCCTATCAGAGAGTAAGGTGGAGCTATTACCATATTGCTTATTTCAATAGTGGCAGGAAGTAGGGTTGCTGAGGGTGCTGCAGCAACCCCTGATAAATCACAATACAAAATATATATACTGTATATATGTATATATATACACAGTCCCCTGCATTTGGGGGCATTGGTTTATTTAGAATTTAGCCATAGGGTCAGTGTGGCCACTTGTTGGGGAGGAGGGCGAGGAAAGTGAGGTAAAAATGAAAAGGCAGGCGCTTTAAAAGCATTGGGATGGATTTGTTTTCAATAAGCCACCCACAGGATTAGAGCATGTTAATGCAATGCCTACAGCCTTTCACAGACTGGACACTGCTAACATAGAGAGAGAAACAGCGGGAGGAACGGAGGGGAGGGGGGGAGAGAATGTAAGAGAGTGAACACATACAGTACACACACACGTGCTTTGCACGTACACACAGACTCAGTTGAGGCCTGATTTCCTCATTTGCCACTCAGTACTATTCCAAATGACAGCTGCAAATCTGTGAGGGCTTGGTTGTGGTAAGGCCTCTTACTCCCACCTAGGGGAGGAGAGAGGCACACAACCAAGTCCTCACACACCTATTAGGGAGATTATCATCCCCAATCAGAGACAGCTGTCTAGCGTTGTCTCTGATTGGGGATAGTATTTAGGCTCCTCACATTTCCACCTGTGTGTGGATCATTGTTCCTGCTTGTCTGCACTGCCTGTAGCCTAGCAAGTAAGTCACTGTGTTTTTGTTCATTTTCACTCTCCTTTGTTATTTTCGTGCTTCGTGAGTACATCTCCGAAATAAAAAGGATGACACTTCACCAGCGCTCTGTATATCGTCCCTTATATACTCCGCACCGTGACAGAATGATCCACCACCCTGGGACGCAACGGGGGATTACGTTAGGATATATCCTCCTCGATATGGGGAAAATTACCGAGGAGGAACACTCTTACTATCGCTCGGTGGAGGAAGGCTGGGGTCCGGAGCAGCAGAGGCGCCGTAGACGGGGTAAACGTCACCGGGCTAAAGTTGAGGACCAGCCTGGAGCCCAGAAAAACCCCCAAACTGATTTTGGGGGGGGGGCTATGGGGGTGGTCGGGGATCGAGGGAGAAGAGCCCCGACCACTGCACTCGTGGGGGTTCCAGGAGGAGCCCCTACAGCCGTGGGAGCAGGAGTACAGAGAGGAGTCGGAGGAAGACGACGACGATGTGCTTCTGTTCCCTCACTCGTGGGGGTTCCCGGAAGAACCCTCACAGGATGGGGATTGGCGGTGGAGTAGGCACGACAGGGACAGTCGTGCTCCAGCGCCAGTTCCCAGTCCGGTGCCTCCAGCGCCGGTCCAGAGTCGGAGGAAGAGGAGACCGACTCTGCGCACCAAACCATCGGTGCGCAACATTAGCCCGGTGCGACCCGTACCAGCTAAACGCACCAACCCAACGGTGCGTTTCCCCAGCCCGGTACGGCCCGCGCCTGCTCCGCGCACCAGCCCTATGGTGCGTGTCTCCAGCCCGGTGCGACCCGTGCCAGCTAAACGCACCAGCCCAACGGTGCGTTTCCCCAGCCCGGTACGGCCCGCGCCTGCTCCACGTACCAGCCCTATGGTGCGTGTCTCCAGCCCGGTGCGACCCGTGCCAGCTAAACGCACCAACCCAACGGTGCGTTTCCCCAGCCCGGTACGGCCCGTGCCTGCGCCTCGCACCAGAGGGCTGGAAACCATCTCTGCGTCGGTGCCCAGGGTGGGCACGACGTTCAGCCCCGCTGTGGAGCAGGAGCTCCATAGCGTGTCGGTGCCCAGTCTGGGGCCGACAGCCAGCCCCACCAGAGGGCTGGAAACCATCTCTGCGTCGGTGCCCAGGGTGGGCACGACGTTCAGTCCCGCTGTGGAGCAGGAGCTCCATAGCGCGTCGGTGCCCAGTCTGGGGCCGACAGCCAGCCCAACCACAGGGCTGGAAACCCTCTCTGCGTCGGTGCCCAGGGTGGGCACGACGTTCAGCCCCGCTGTGGAGCAGGAGCTCCATAGCGTGTCGGTGCCCAGTCTGGGGCCGACAGCCAGCCCCACCAGAGGGCTGGAAACCATCTCTGCGTCGGTGCCCAGGGTGGGCACGACGTTCAGTCCCGCTGTGGAGCCGGAGCTCCATAGCGTGTCGGTGCCCAGTCTGGGGCCGACAGCCAGACCTACGGCAGGGCTGAAAACCACCTCTCCGTCGGTGCCCAGGGTGGGCACGGCGTCCAGCCCGAGGTCTCCGGTGAAGGTCAGCAGCCCGAGACCTCCGGTGAGGGTTAGCTGTCCGAGGTCTCCGGAGAAGGTCAGCAGCCCGAGGCCTCCTGTGACGGTCAGCAGCCCGAGGCCTCCTGTGAAGGTCAGCAGCCCGAGGCCTCCTGTGAAGGTCAGCAGCCCGAGGCCTCCTGTGAAGGTCAGCAGCCCGAGGCCTCCGGTGAAGGTCAGCAGCCCGAGACCTCCGGAGAAGGTCAGCAGCCCGAGACCTCCGGAGAAGGTCAGCAGCCCGAGACCTCCGGAGAAGGTCAGCAGCCCGAGACCTCCGGAGAAGGTCAGCAGCCCGAGACCTCCGGAGAAGGTCAGCAGCCCGAGACCTCCGGGGAAGGTCAGCAGCCCGGGACCTCAGGTGAAGGTGAGCAGCCCTGAACCTCCACCAGAGCCACATCCGGGTCCAACAGTCTGCTCTGCTACAGCGCCAGAGCGGTCCGCTCCACCGGTGCCCAGTCCGGGGCTGGTCATCTGCGTCGCTCCAGTGACAGAGCAGTCCGCTCCACCGGTGCCCAGTCCGGGGCCGGTCGTCTGCGTCGCTCCAGTGCCGGAGCAGTCCGCTCCACCGGTGCCCAGTCCGGGGCCGGTCGTCTGCGTCGCTCCAGTGCCGGAGCAGTCCGCTCCACCGGTGCCCAGTCCGGGGCCGGTCATCCGCGTCGCTCCAGTGCCGGAGCAGTCCGCTCCACCGGTGCCCAGTCCGGGGCCGGTCGTCTACGTCGCTCCAGTGACGGAGCAGTCCGCTCCACCGGTGCCCAGTCCGGGGCCGGTCGTCTACGTCGCTCCAGTGACGGAGCAGTCCGCTCCACCGGTGCCCAGTCCGGGGCCGGTCGTCTACGTCGCTCCAGTGACGGAGCAGTCCGCTCCACCGGTGCCCAGTCCGGGGCCGGTCGTCTGCGTCGCTCCAGTGCCGGAGCAGTCCGCTCCACCGGTGCCCAGTCCGGGGCCGGTTGTCAGCCCCTCTCCAGGGTCGAGGGCTCCCACACCAGGGTCCAGACAGGACTTGGTGTATGGCGGGAGTACGGAGGGGGGAACCATCGCGCCGGGGTCCGGACCGGACCGGGCGTGCAACGGAGAGGTAGGAGGGAAGCTACTCTCACAGCCTGTGCCACGCCCGGAACCGGAACCGGAGCCCCCACCAGCAACCACCTCAGTACCCGCCATGTCCCCCCTAGTTTTTTTGACATTTTTCTGTCAGGAGAGGGGGGATTTTTTTTGTGCGATCGGGAGTCCGCACCTTAGGGGGGGGGTACTGTGAGGGCTTGGTTGTGGTAAGGCCTCTTACTCCCACCTAGGGGAGGAGAGAGGCACACAACCAAGTCCTCACACACCTATTAGGGAGATTATCATCCCCAATCAGAGACAGCTGTCTAGCGTTGTCTCTGATTGGGGATAGTATTTAGGCTCCTCACATTTCCACCTGTGTGTGGATCATTGTTCCTGCTTGTCTGCACTGCCTGTAGCCTAGCAAGTAAGTCACTGTGTTTTTGTTCATTTTCACTCTCCTTTGTTATTTTCGTGCTTCGTGAGTACATCTCCGAAATAAAAAAGATGACACTTCACCAGCGCTCTGTATATCGTCCCTTATATACTCCGCACCGTGACAAAATCGGCTGTATTGAACCACAAATACATGTCAACAACCAACAACTCTCACATCAGGAACACAGAATAGGAAAAAGACAATAATATATATAAGCTTATCCAAGCTAATGCACAATAGGTTCCCATGAAAGGGTGAATCCCTATGGAGAAGCCGCCGCAGCTCTGCTTCCTCGGCCACAGCTGGGCTTGCTACACCCCAGTAACTCAAAACCACAACTCAAACGGCATAGAACAAGAAGAAAGTACATCAGGGAGGCATTTGCTGGCAAAGTGCACAATAGAACATATTATGGCGAGGCTGTCTCATGGCAGTCAATGGGAAGCCTGTAACATGACAGCAAAATGGAAAAGCCAGATGAACTGAGAGAGTTGGTGAGTGAGTACGACACAGGGAAGAGCAAAGCATCCATGCATACCGTATAGAGTAAGGACGTGGTTTCATTAAGCCAAAGGTTAGACTGGAAGGTATACGTGGTGCTGTGGAGTGGTACAAATGACTGGTGGTGTGGCTCTATACCCTGCGAGGGCTTCCTATAAGCTAATGTAAACAAAGCCAGTATAGCATAACTCTATTTTCAAATGGGTTCATTAGATACAGTATAATTACGCAACATCCCCTGAAAAAAAGGTTATGGCCACTTCATACGCATCTATTGATTGTATGATTTCCTTTTTAACACATTGGTTTCCAAATGAAATCATAGTAAATGGCTTTACTTTGATTACATAGTATACCACAGTCATAGGGTAGAATTGCTAATCTCCCATAAAGTGTTCTCCAAATAAATAACCCATGCAGATTGCGGGTGGTGCAAAGAAGATGCATTGGCACACAGTCCCCTCAAGAGAGATGAAATCAAAACAGAATAATAGCATCAACAATTCATCAACTAGATAAAATGCATTGCAATAAGCCAAGCTCTCTGAGAAAACAATATGTAAGTGAGTGGGCTGATTGAAGCAAATGTAATAAGCCTCAGGGGAAACTAGATCATCTCTCATGTGCTTGGATATTGAATATTTCTCACATAGTATCATTATGTGATAAATTGGCCATAGTTACTGGCACTCCCTCTGAAATGCCAATGTAGCATAGCCTTTTGGTAGCATAGAGTTAGCCTTACATCAGCCTAGACAGTATGTTTACAGCACAGCTATCATCAATTGCAACATATCTTCAATTTTAAGTGTAACCACATTGTCTCAAAGTCCTTGCTTGCTTGATGGACATTGGTAAAGTGAGGTGGACATCTCTGTAATCAAATCGTAAATCATCATAGGTGGACAGAAGCTTATATGCTTTGTCACAAACACACATGTCATTCTCATTAGTATGCATAGATATTTATTTACAGTACCTCTATTTACTTCATTTCACAATTCAGATGAAATGGCAAACGCTCCCTACCTACAGGCACTACTCGTACATTCAAGTAGAGCAACAATCCGAGCTCACTGGTGCATTCCCTGAAGCACCAAGGCTACACTGCTACCTCCAATTTGACACCTGCATCCATCTATTCTCAATAAGCATAATTAAGGGTTCTGTTTGAAATGGCACCCTAATCCTTATATAGTGCGCTTCATGGTCAAAGGTAATGCACTTTACAGGGAATACGGTGCCATTTCAATCGCATCCATAGGGAATAGATTCGTTATTTAATCATATAATGACGTAAGGTGTAATTCTGCTGTCTTTCAGAACACCCTACTGTAAAAATCCACAAAAATATGCAAGGTTAGGGGGATTGACTGATTTGACAACCAGAATTACTGGTTCACATCCCGGGAGGGCGGAACTCAAGCCTTGCTCGGAGTAAGTGAGACAATTAACCTCTTCCCAACACACTGCGTGAAAGGAACAATTATGGAAATAAACATACAAATTATGGGTTCGTTCCTCCTTAACATGTTTGTTTACATGTCTATTTCCCCCTAAAATGATTATGAATGTATGTAATGGATGTTCCAGAGGCCATAGGTCATGTGTTAATTGAAGAACCCTTGAGCCCTGAAACATCGCCCTGTTGCTATAGACTGAAAGGCTCATATACTGGCCTCTCTAAATGAACCCTATTTGATTTCAGATGTCAGAATTGCTGTGTGTTTGTGTGTGTGTATGTGTTCAGGATGCTGCAACATGCATTTATATGTAAAAGGGGATGTTTGAGGATTGCAGAGTGCATACACGTAGAATGCAGGTTTTCCTTGTAATTGCATGGGGTTCTTTGAAAAGAACAGCTCTAAGTATGTGTAGCTTCAAACCTCTGATGTTTTTTCTGTAAGATTTGATCAAATTGGTCCCTGTTTCATGGCCATGTTCTGGGAATCAAACAGAGCGAATAATCAACGCAACAGCTGCAGAAAAATGTTGAAATGGTCTCTGAAGTGTGATAACAAAGTAGCCACTATCAATGTCCAAGAAAGATTTAACACCCCACAGTTACAAAGCCTAACTAGCCAGAGTCATGCTGCTAGCTCAGGGTGCCAATACCCAGTGTTCCTGTGTTCATCCAAAACGAAAATTTATTTAGTTCATTTCAAATCATCTTTACTTGGTTTCTTCTATCTTTAAAACATGAAAGATACGAATTGAAGTTGAATGGAAAACAATGGCTTGTTGTGAAGCGATACAAAAATTAATGAACATCACCAAGCAGTATCAACAATTTGAAGAGGAGAATGTTTGTTTTATAAATGTTTCACTGCACTTGGGTAGTGTACATCTCTACAAGAGAGACAGTATCTCAGATACAATTATACATCTCTACAAGTGCTTTGAAAGAAATCCTAATACAGCATAAGAAATCACTTGTTCAGTGGTGGACCTCAGGGTTCTATCCGAGACCCCTTATAATGTTAAGCGTCAGGCTTGTTCAGTCAGTATTAAATGCTCTACAGGATAACAGAGCATGTATTTCATCCCTGAAACAGCAGAACACTACTTCAAAATGCACAACCCATCAATACCCAAGTCATTTATCGGTGTATACTTCTATTCTAATCAGTCAGGACAGGAGTGAACAAGAGATTCATCAGAGCTCATATCACTGGATGACAAGTTCCACCTTTCCTTGACCCATCCTTTTCTCAGCTTGCAGTGATGCTCCATCCAAATGCATAATTTCCATAAACTTTCAACCTGGGCAAGGACAAAGCTAACTGTGCAGGTTGACATTTATCGTAATGAATCTTGCCCTGGAGGAAGCTCTGCAGAGTGGTTACTAGCTGGCATAGGCACAAAGTAATACAATTAGATTGTATACCTAAATCACTCAGTTCTGCCTCCAGGGCAAGATTCATGACACTAACTGCCTCCAACTAGTGAACTAATAAGCTAATTGCTCAGGTAGTTTCAGACTTTTCAATAAATCCAGCATCAACCACAAGTAGGTTAGTGTCTCCTTAGCACTCAACCACCAGTGTCCTTCACAATGTCAGCCACTATCGGACAGAAGGAAGAAAGCAAGGAGGCGGCAAGACCCACAGAGGAGGGAAGGTCACTTTGCCCTTTTAAAGACCAGAGATACTTTGTTAGAATAAATCTGATATCCCTGCACACATACCTTGTTGAATGATTTGGATAATCCGTCTTCAAAGACAGTGACGAAGTGGCCAAGAGAAAGAAATCCTGCAAAACAAAATGGGAGGGAAAAATGTGTGACATTTAAAATAGACATTAACATCCCTTTGTGATCCTTCTGTAGTACATAGAGGACTTGGCAGGGAACAAGGAACCAAAGGATACAGACTTTGTATGTTAATATTGCTGATTTGATTTTGAATTGGTTCTTCAAAGAATTGGCTAGCTTTAGCTTCAAAGGCAATGAGTCGGCAAATAACACAAGACATAATGCACTTCATCTTAATCTACTGTCTTCAAACCCTACTTATCATTTCGGTAATTGTATTATCAACAGAATAAATGTAATTATCCAGCCATTTCTTTGTTTTGCAAATCAATTAGGCACATCTTTCTGAGGTATGCGAATTGGAGCAACTTTAGAGATCAGACAATTTAATTAACAATCCAAACTTCTGATTACGATCATTCTTCAGGAAGCAGTTTAGCTCTGCGGTTCTTTCCCTTTAAAAGTGGTCAATTTTAAGTCTCAGTAAGGACATTTGCCCAATGAAATATTTCTCACAATCTTGAGGATATCACGTAGCATTGGAAAAGCATTGTTTTCTGTAATAATCATTCAACTTCAAAACCAAGCCTTCAGTTGAGAAATAGCTTGAATAAGTCTATCATTAAAGAACTGATTCTATGTCATCCTCTTTGGTAATGGATAAATGTTGGACATGTGCCATAGGCCCCTGGTTGATGGCAAATGTGGCCCTACCAGCCCTGACCTTTTGTTGAATAGATCGCTACTATGGTAGCCTAAGCGTAAATGGGCAATGTTTTACCCTGGTCCTGTGGAACCTTCTCTGGGCTTGGACCCAATAGGGTTATCTAGGCCTGCCATTACCCTGCAACCTGTGTGGGTGCGTGTGTGTACCTGCATGCCTGCGTGTCTGTATGCGATTAGCATATGTTCAATCAATGCTATTACAGTTTAGGCCTGTAAATCAAACAGAACATGACCCCTTAAAGCCAATTTATGCTTGATCCGAAAATGTGGTCGAAGGCTTCGTATGGAGGGTGTGAAGCAAGGCACGCAGAGGTCAAATCAAGTAAATCCTGTACAGCCACTTCAGCCATGTAAAGCCTTTTAGAGACATGCCAAGGGAGATTGGAGCTTTCTAGCCTTTAGAAATCAAATGCGTTTTTTCATCATGTCGGCTCGGGTATTCAAACCAGCAACGTTTCGGTTACTGGCCCAACACTCTAACCGCTGGGCTACCTGCCGCCCTTTTCGATTTAGAAGATACCGTTGCACATACATGCTTATACCAGCACTGGTATAAGGCTGTATTAGTTAGCTACATTTGCTCTAGCTAGCCAGTTAAATAGCGATTGGCATTAGCAGCTAACACAATTTATTTTAGCCACAACTTGCTAAGAAAATACAAACTAGCTGTTTGCAGACAGTAAGATACGCAAACTAATAGTGTAATTATAGAGCACTTGTGGATTTCAGTGGCGGTCAGTGCCGTTTAAGATGAGGGAGGACGATTTGTTTTTCATGATCATGCCCTTATTTCTATTACAGCATATTGGATGACTCTCATTCATATTCCATTCACCCAGTTCACTGTAACAGCGATAGGTTCAGGCTATTACATGATACTCAAATTTTCCCTATACCCATCATGAGGTTTCTACAACCAAGCCTATGAATTAAAGTTTACAATGTAGGTGCACACAGGTCAAGAGACAGTGACACATGAACAGACAGTGACATTCAATACCGCCTTGCACACTCTTACCTGCATCTAGCTGATATAGGGTTCAATCATTACTCCAACAGTTGCAAACGAGAGTTTCTATTGGACAAATTCAGGTATTTTTATCCCCGTTTTGTTCCGTTTGTTTCCGTTTAGGAAAGGTTTTTCAACAGAATCAGCGGAATGAATATAGCCCCTGATCACGTGTAAACACAGTTCACTTTCATAGCATCCACTTTGTACTCCTCCTCTCACCTCTTCCCTTCGCTCTCTTGCTTCTCCTTCATTTTGGAAGAAATTAATTTTGTTCAAAACTGTTCAACTATTGTCTTTCTCTTTTTGAGTCAACTACTCACCACATTATATACACTGCTGTGCTAGCTAGCTGTAGCTTATGCTTTCAGTACTAGATAATTATCTGATCCGTTGATTGGGTGGACAACATGTCAGTTCATGCTAAAAGAGCTCTGATAGGCTGGAGGATGTCCTCCGGAAGTTGTCATAATTACTGTGTAAGTCTATTGAAGGGGGTGAGAATCATGAGCCTCCTAGGTTTTGTATTGAAGTCAATGTACCAAGAGGAGGACGGAAGCTAGCTGTCCTCCGGCTACACCATGATGCTACCCTACAGGGTGCTGTTGAGGCTACTGTAGACCTTCATTGCAAAACTGTGTTTTAATCAGTTATTTGGTGACGTGATTATATTTAGTATAGTTTTAAATGTTTTACATTTAACATTTTATGAAATTCCCTGAGGAGGATGGTCCTCAGCAAAGTGGAAAGCAGCATCTGACCATGCAGACTGCAGAGTGAACAGCAATGTGACTCCGTGGTCAAACAACACTCTTTGAGTGAGTGGGGGCAGGGCTTGGTGTGGGAAGCAGCATGCAGGAGGAGAGGGAGAGCGCTGACTATATGCAAACAGAGTACACTATAAAAAACGGACATTATTCGCGCCGGAGTTGCGTATCACATTTAACAAACCAAACAATGAAATATTGTTATAGAAGGTAAAGTAAAAACCCAAACCGGTCTGTGTATCAATACAGGTATACAGTAGATTATGATATACCGCCCAGTCCTAATCTCAGGTTTACATTACTCTTCGCAGGGTAGCTTGACTAAAGGGTTTGTTTACCCATGTACTATATACAGTAGCTGACTAGCCATTGGGGATCAGTGCAGTTACAGTTTCCCGGGACATGTCTAACGCTAACCACTGTACAGTTACAATTATCCAGGGCATCGCTAACGTTGACCATAGGGCCTCATAGCAGGCAGAAGCCCAGTGTGTGGTGGCCCATTAGCCTGATGGTGCATTAGCCTAGCTCTCCACTGACACACATACTGCTCTGTTGCAGCACTGCAGTGGGGCCATCTGAACTCAACCACTCACAGTCCACTCAGGAAATCTTAACTGCAGGGCACTATCTCTCTGTCTGTCTTTCTTTATCAAAAACACACGCATGCACACACACACACACACACACTACTGTTTATAATTCTACCTCAGCATCTATAGCATAAATGACCAAACTCTTCTTGAGAAAAAATACACTCCACCCTTCCCTGTTTTCTCCTCCTCCATGCTTCTGCTCTCCTCTCTCACTCAAAAGACAGAGCAAGCAGTTGCAACTCTGCCTGGGAGATCAGTGTGAAGAAATCTATTTCCAGATAGACAAACAGAACATATAACCCGTCTCTCTCTCTCTCTCTCTCTCTCTCTCTCTTTCTCACTCTCTCTCACTCTCACTCTCACTCTAACTCTCTGTTGTGTTATGTACCCCCTGGCAGTTAAAGGTGCTCAGGCATATGCAATGCACTATGGGAGATATGCCTCCATAATCTGTTTTGGATGGACGGACACACTGATTGTCTGTTCCCCACTCTCTCTTATCAACAGGCCTAGCCTTGGAGGTAGTCAGGGGTAAATATGGAGGGAGCAACATGCGGTTCATAGCTAGGTTAAGGCTTGGATAAAAAACATCAATCTAAATCACATTCATTCCAAACACAGACACTGTGGATGTGAAGGAGCTGTGGTGCAAAAGGGGAAAGGAATAAGAAATTAAGGGAGTTGTGAGACTGTAGAGATGATGGGGACATTTAGCTCAATGTGATTTGGCCATTTCTGAAGACTTTGTAGTTTGATGTCTTAATAAAGACGTTTGATTGCACATTTGATTGTCTTCTGTTGCAAGACTGTCAAGATATGAGACAAATTGAGCATACAGTATAACGTCAGGTATTTATAGAATCTTCACAGGGACAATAAGATATCACACGTGCCAACGCTTGATAGGTGCAGAGTGTGATCTAACTTGTCGGCAATAGAGAAGGTGTATAAAGATGTCGGAATTCAGATATTACATAATTGTTTTAGAACTATCCCCAAAAATGTAGAGTTAAATTGACTCTACTGGAGTTATTTTAACCTTCAACGGAATGATATGCTCCCTGGAGTTAGTGCTGATAACTGGAGTTGATTGGGACTAAGTACTTTTAACTCCATTAAGAGTAACCAGAGACAGGGAGTTAAAACTATGGAGTATCCACAGATGTTTTCACATTTCTAAGCATGCTCTGTTGCAGGTTGATTTTTAGAATTGTTTGTTTCAATATCTGTGTTTTTGCATTTACATTAATTGTTTTTGCTCATATGTGTCACGACTCCTTCCGAAGTCGCCCTCTCTCCTGGTTCGGGAGGCTTTCGGCGATCGACGTCACCGGCCTTCTAGCTTTCTCCGCTCCCCATGTCATTTTCCATTAGTCTTGTCTTGTCGTTGTTCACACCTGGTTTAGATTCCATCATCATTATGTGTATATATACCCTCTGCTCCCCCCATGTCCTTTGTGCGTTATTGTTGTTTGTCAGATCTTGTTATTTGGAATCTCATTCTCTCCGGGCATTGTGCGCCCGTGTTTGTTTCCGGGCCTTGTCGTGCCTATGTATTATATTTGAAGATAGATGCTGTTTCTCCGTTTGCTCTTGTGTGAATACATTCCATTTGGATATTCTCTCCTGCCCCTGATTTCCTCACACCCACTACATCTTGACAATATGCTACTCAATTATATGTAATATACATTTTCCTAAACTAATCTGTAAGTGGCTGGGTTTATTGCAACCGTTACTGAGAAGGCTGTTCAAGTTTACATGATGTAGATAGTCTCTAAAAACGGTACTCTCCTCCTTACCCTGACTTGTTGGTGATGTTAAATTGTTGGACATCATCCCTCTTAAATAGATACCACTAGAGATTGGATGTCACATATTTACATAGAAATGTGACTTATAGCTCTGTCATTCTCATTGAAAGCAATTCTAAGAAGCGGTAGATCTGTTCTATGTAAGCTATTTCTATGCTTCCCATTCGTAAGTTTAGTTTTTGAGTCTTTTATGTTCAGTTTTGTACAAAAAATCAAATATTTTTGGTTATGGAAAATATATTTCACAGCAGTTTAGATTGTACAATGATTCTATTAAACTATTCGAATTTTCACAACCAGGAAATGGCAGAGCAAATAGTGCATATTTAAGAAATATGTAAAGGATACTATACACCCTTACACCTCAAATGTGACCATATAAAGTGTTGAGTTTGACTCCATAGGAGTGATTACTGTATATTGAGAGTAAACATTACTCTAAATATTTTACTCTACAAGACTGAACAACACTGCAGAAAGTAAAAAAAGTAAAAAAAAAATTCAATTAATACTGTACAGAGTGAAACGCAATGACGCAGAGTTAAATATCAACACTAAATTGAGCATTTACAACTACAAAAAAACAACAAAAAAATAACTACATTTGCCAGAGTTCGTTTGACAAATGTTATTTGTGAGTTAAATTTTCTTCAATTAAAGTTCTATTTACTCTATAATTGTTACTGTGCAGCTGCCTTTTGAAACTACAGTATGCAACATGGTTTAATGCACTAATAAATAGTTTTTTTCAAATTGCCAGCGTCATGGAGATAGAATTGGCCTTATATATACTGTACTAATGGCGATACATAAAAAGAGAAACAGAGATCAATGTACAATATAGCATTTGTGATAAGTGTATGGGTGCCCCCATTTTTACGCACCTCGGCTATTCTAACTATGACTAGTCATCCAATGCATGTGCTTTAGGAAGATCAACTACTAATGGCTAGCTAGCACTGTATAAAGTAAGCAAGTAGCCTTGCAAAAGCAAGCCAGAACGGCTCATAGGAGCAGGAGCCTATCTCCTGTTTCTGTAGCGTGAGGCACCTTGAGGCACCAGTACAAGTACTCCCATTGGTCAGGGCGCTAGTCTATTGCAGTGCTTTACCTCCAATCTATCTCCTTTATGCTGAATGCCAAGCAGAGACGCATTGGGCCTCATTTTCACATTCTTTGGTATGATTCAGCCAGGGATCAAACTCCCAACCTTCTAATCTCAGGGTGGACTCTAACCACAAGGCCACTACTAATTGCTAGCTAGTAATGTATACATTAAACTATACTATACAATAGTTGTTTGAAATACGTAAGCAGCCCTTCAAATGTCAGCGTAACCACCAGGTGTAGCATCTCTCAGGTTTTCCGCCGGGATGGCTCTCGCCGTGGTGATGTGGTAACAGTTGGTCACACTGCAGCCCTCTCTCACAGAGAAGAGAAGAGGAAGGCAGACTGCCCACAGTCCTCAATCATCAGCCATACAGGACATCCTGCCGTGTCTGGCACGCCTTCACCATTTCCCCTCTTGTCCCTCACCCCATCACTACCTCTTCCCCCACGGATGGGCCTGGTCTCTCTGTCCTTCCCCCTCTTTCATTTATAATGGTATTGGATCACAATATGCTGTAGCTCCCTCTTTCTTTTATAATGGTATTGGATCACAAAATATTGTAGCTCCCTCTAGTTTATATAATGTTATTGGATCACAATATGCTGTAGCTCTCTCTTTTATAATGTTATTGGTTCACAATATGCTGTATCTCTCTCTTTTATAATGGTATTGGATCACAAAATATTGTAGCTCCCTCTAGTTTATATAATGTTATTGGGTCACAATATGCTGTAGCTCTCTCTTTTATAATGGTATTGGGTCACAATATGCTGTAGCTCTCTCTTTTATAATGGTATTGGGTCACAATATGCTGTAGCTCTCTCTTTTATAATGGTATTGGATCACAATATGCTGTAGCTCTCTCTTTTATAATGGTATTGGATCACAATATGCTGTAGCTCTCTCTTTTATAATGGTATTGGATCACAATATGCTGTAGCTCTCTCTTTCTTTTATAATGCATTTTCACCTTGTATTTTAAATGTCTTCTATACACACATACCCTCCCCCTTTAAATGTTTTCTTTCTCTTCTCCACCCTTTCTTCCTCTCTCTTCCTCGCTTTCACTCTCAATTGAAATGCTTTAATGGCATGACTGTGATTACTACCATCACCAAAAGCATGGTTACAGAAAAAAATGTGATACTCGCTCCATCTCTCAGTCTCTTAACCCCCCTCCTCTTCTCCATTGCAACTCCCTGTCATTTTTCACTCTCCCCTTTTCATCTCTCTTCTCTCACTCCCTCTCTGTCCCTTCATCACATACTCCCCCCCCTTCCATCTCTCTCAGAACCTTATTCTCTCCCATGGGCTGAACATGTGAATCCCCTGGAGTGTGTGTGTCTGTGTGTGTCTGAAATATTCATGTCTCTAGGTAGAGGGCACCTCCAGCACACTCCATGGGAGGTGGATGCCATGCCATGGGGAGATGGAGGACTAGAGAGGGGATGAGATTTGTCAGAGAGGGAGAGAGGGATGAGCCTATGTAAGAGGGATGATGTCTGGGTGAGTGTGTGTGTGTGTGTGTGTGTGTGTGTCATATGTGCGTGCACATTTGTGTGTGTACAATTGTGTGTGTGTAGTAGGTGAACATATATGAATTGTGTATCTGACAGGCCTATTATCAGCAACCATCACTCCTGTGTTCCAATGGCACGTAGTGTTAGCTAATCTAAGTTTATAATTTTAAAAGGCTAATTGATCATTAGAAAACCCTTTTGCAATTATGTTAGCACAGCTGAAAACTGTTGTGCTGATTAAAGAAGCAATAAAACTGGCCTTCTTTAGACTAGTTGAGTATCTGGAGCATCAGCATTTGTGGGTTCAATTACAGGCTCAAAATGGCAAGAAAAACAAAGAACATTCTTCTGAAACTCGTCAGTCTATTGTTCTGAGAAATGAAGGCTATTCCATGTGAGAAATTGCCAAGAAACTTAAGATCTCGTACAACGCTGTGTACTACTCCCTTCACAGGACAGCACAAACTGGCTCTAACCAGAATAGAAAGAGGAGTGGGAGGCCCCGGTGCACAACTGAGCAAGAGGACAAGTACATTAGAGTGTCTAGTTTGAGAAACAGACGCCTCACAAGTCCTCAACGGGCAGTTTCATTAAATAGTACCCGCAAAACACCAGTCTCAATGTCAACAGTGAAGAGGCAATTCCGGGATGCTGGCCTTCTAGGCAGAGTTTCAAATAATTTTGGGGGGGAACGATAGTGTAAATGTGATACTCGCTCCATCTCTCAGTCCTTTAACCCCCCTCGACATTTTATCTTAGCGCAGTGAAATCATTGGTGCCCCCATCAGTCAGTTAGTAAAACACTAGCACTGCACAGTAGCATTTAAAGTATACCAGCCCATCCGTAACAGTGCTTTTGGAGAATGTCGGCTAAATCTCTAACCTTGCTAGCATCCCACTGGCATACCAAAAACACTTGCCAACTAGCTTATACACATCCACTCTCCTGCTTCCAGCTCATATGGTGCCTCTTAAGAGCTTGTCCATAGAAATGCCTGTGTTTTGTTCAGTGGTCTTCTTCACTATGTGTGCTGTACTGTGGTGGTTAGATGATCTCCCTCACAAGCCCCAGCTTTGTGGAGAGTCACAATGTTTTTGCTTCTACACCCCTCCCCCCCCTCTCTGCTCCCTTTCTCTTCCTCCCTGTCTCTGGCTCCCTCTCTATTTCTTCCTCTTCTTCCATCTCTCCCTTCTTGGGCGGCAGGTAGCCTAGAGCATTGGGCCAGTGACCGAAAGGTTCGAATACCAGAGCCGACAAGTTGAAAAACCTGTCAATGTGTCCTTGAGCAAGGCACTTAACCCTAATTTGCTGAAGGGGCTGACCCTGTAGGTAGGCCGTCATTGTAAATAAGAATTTGTTCTTAACTGACTTGCCTAGTTAAATAAAGGTTAAATAAAAATAAATACAATTCCCACTCTTTCATCTTCTCTCTCTCTCAGCTGTTGGTGAGTAGCGCTGTTGGTGAGTAGAGCAGAGGTGCCCTTGGCAAGAGCAGCGGAGCTTCCAGCAATCGTCATGGAGACCAAATCTAGTTCAAGCTAGGCCGTGGTTGGGAAAGAGAGCGAGGGAGAGAGAGGGAGAGAGCGAGAGAAAACAGAAAGGTGTAGTAAGAATAGCTAGATAAAATGTATATGCACAGAGAGAGGGGGTGGAGGGAGGGAGGGAAAACAAAGTGAGAGAAGAGATAGTGACAGAGAGAACGAAGAGAGAGAGGAGGAGAGGGGGAGGATGAGAGGGACCAGAGATGGCAAAGAAAGAGAGAGAGATGAAGAGAAGGTGGAGGAATGACGGAGGCTTGATGAATTTGCGGAAAATAGATGAAGGATGGAGGATAGATGAAGGTGGGAAGAGAATGAAGATAGGGAAAAAAGACAGAGAGAGAGAGAGGGAAAAAAGACAGAGAGAGAGAGAGGGAGAGGTCTGACAGATGAGGGCAGAGAGAGTTGGCATAGACAGCTCTACCGTGGAGCTTCCGCTTTCCAGTCCCACCCTCGCTTCCTCATCAATCTGTTCTAGATACTGCCCCAGCCTCTCTCTCCCTCCATCTCCCTCCCCACTCTACCTTCCTCTCCCCCTCTCTCTCGCTCCCTACTCTCTACCCTCTCTCTCTCTTCCCCCTCTCTTACTCCCCTTCTCCCTCCCCCTTCTCTCTCTTCCTCCACCTCTCTCCCTTCTTCCCCCGCTCTCTCTCTATCCTCTCTCTCCCTTCCTCTCCCTCTGCCAAGTGCTCAGTCATGGCTGGGTGGTCTTTAAGCAAATAAAAAGGCTGCCCTGCTATTAAATCCCTTCTCTTAAAAGGGAAGCAATTTAATCAGATGTAAAGCTATGACACCACGCTTTAAACCTTTTCTATGTTTAAAGGGATCTTTATGTCCTATTTGTGACATGAAATGCTGTACATCGTAATCTAAGGGGAAATGAAATGCAGTCATGGTCAAAGAGGGCAAGCTAGCTTCCAATAGTATCAAGCTTTTATTTTACCACAATTTATACATAGTATAAGCCTATATGATTGGGAGTAAAGTTTTATTGTCCTGAGGCATTACTGGAGAGTGCTGTACTATCAATTATTAATGGTTTTATAGAACAACAGTGAAGACGTTGTACAAAACCTACATTGTGCTTTTCCGATTATCTCACTAGTCATTGAGAGTTACATTAGTACATGAATATATTCTTACAATAGATGATAATACTGACTGTATTACATTATAAAACATAATTTAAATTATAAGGTGCCAGGGAAAATGTTTACAAATAGCGACTGTAGGGCTAGGAGGGTCAATTTAAAAATTGAATTTGGTCAATTGAAAACCCTCAAAGAAAACAATGGGTGTTTTTTCAATTGATGAAAGGAATTGAGATTTTAAAGATTTTACACATTTAATAAATCAATCAAATGTACTTTATAAAACCCTTTTTACATCAGCAGTCACAAAGTGCTACACAGATACCCAGTCTAAAATCCCAAAGATCAATCAATACAGACGTAGAAGCACAGTGGCTAGAAAAAAACTCCCTGGAAAGACAGGAACATAGGAAGAAACCAAGAGAGGAGCCAGGCTCAGAGGGGTGAACAGTCCTCTTCTGGCTTTGCAGGGTGGAGATTATAAGAATAGGCCAGATTGTTCTTTAAGAAGGCCAGATTGTTCTTCAAGAAATTCAAATGCTCGTAAATGGCCGCAGGGTAAAATAACAACCACAGTTGTGATAGAGGGCGCTGCAGTTCGACACTTCAGGACTAAATGTCAGCCAAGCATTCTGAGGTTAAGACAGCAGGTCCCCGAGACTTTTTGAGTCACTAGAAATAGACTTCTATTTCAGATGTTTGAAAATGTCCTGAGAATGTTAATATATGCCTTCCTCTGCATTCACCCAAAAAATGAAAACCTAAAACCCAGCACTGGCACCAACTCATGATGCTTGGAGACAAAGCGCGCTGCTCAGACCGAAGCGTGCTCCTCTGACCACTGCGCTACAGCAGTTCACAATGCTCTAGAAAGCTGGAAGAATACTTGATAATACTTCTGTTTTAAGCCTTCATCAAACCATAGCCCTCGGAATTAATGCCTAAACTTAACCCTTTGAGTTGTTTATTTTTTTAAATACGCAAAATAAACCCTTTAACTACGCAGAACTAATGAGTAAAAAATGTACGTTTGTCCATAATACGTCAAATCTTGAAGTGAAACTATGAGATCTTGTTGGAAAGATAATTTGGTAGCTGGATTATAGGGCCCTCAGTCCTATGTGTAGGTTTATGTAGATAATGCAATCAGGTAACTCACCTCAATAACGTAGCAGAGACAGATTGCATCCCAAATCGCACCTTATTCCCTGTATAGTGTACTCCTTTTGACCAAGTCCAATAGGACCCTGGTTAAAAAGTAGGGCACTTTGAAGGGAATAGGATGCCATTTGGGACGCATCCACAATGAGTTTCAACCCACTCTTTCCTGTCTGCGGATGCCTGGCTGGCCCTGCTCACACACTTCCTGTAGCATTACCTTTTGTTACCTCTGCACTGTGTAAATGACACAACGTGCTGAAGAGCTCATTCATACAGCCAGCTGAGTTTTCTCCAGACGCGCCTAGATGGGGTTTCATGTTAGATGCTGGACCAACCGACACACAAACTCGCAAACATGCATTCACAGTGCACGCACTTGAAAGCATGCACACATACGCACACGGACACACGTTCACACACACACACACACACACACACACACACACACACACACACACACACACACACACACACACACACACACACACACACACACACACACAGACACACACACACACACACACACACACACACACACACACGTACACACTTGCAAGCATGCAGGCCCAGTATGCATGCACACATTGTGTTCATGCACACACACACACACTTGTATGAATAAACCATCTGTTCATTGAATGTACCTGTCCCTGAACAAACAATACCGACAGGCTCTCATGTAGTGTAGTAGGCGCTACATGGTAGAGTATACTCGCTTCTGAAGTGAGCTGCCCTTCGAAAACTTTGTAACATAGTAGAATAAGAGAATATTCTATGGCAAGACGGTAAATAATAATACTAGGGTATATAGAAACGGATTAACAAGGTGCTTGAACTAGGTGAAAAGCGTAGTATTGGATACAACACCAAAAATCAAAGCTGAGACATGAAACCGTCATTTCTCGACCTTCTATGTTAACCTTTTACACTCGTGGGAATTGGTCTATATGGATAGGGCTAAATTAACATGTTTCTTACAGAAAAAATATGAAAAGCATCTGCATAACTATGGTAGCAATTGAAAGGGAACCGTTCGAGTAAAGGTGAGGACACAACAGTCAATTTGAGACAAGACTGAATACAAACATTACACTGTTGATTTTATGTGTATTTTACATTTACTGTGCTTTTCACCGCATTTGTTGATAACGAAACCTGGAAGTACTCTGGATATGTTCAGTAACATGATAAGAATTCCTGGAAAATGTAGGGTAGGTGCAACGTAAGACAGAAAAATTCAAAATCAGGGGACTAACTGGTGTCTCCCAGTGGCCACACATTTGCTAAGTAATTTGAATGCACATTCATGACTCAAAGAAGAGTCTTCAACTATAAGGTATTTTTCTGAGCTCTCCTTAATGTGCCATTGGGGAACTAGAGTAAGCACATTTGCAGTTGTTTTGGTTGGAACACAACCATGCATCCCCGCTATCACACAATTACTGTTGTTGTCTACGCAAACCAAAAACAGTCCATTATAAATCGTAATCTGGGTCAGGTGGGCATCATTTGAAAGCATGTTCTATTGCCAACATGACTAGCTATGTTATAAAATATGATATTACAGTGTTAGGCTTTCACAATGCAATTCAGGGAAAACATATTGACATTTTGGTGCGCATAGAAAAGAGTATGGAATGCATTCAGCTGTGTGTGCCGCGCCTAATTATCTACACAATAGACAAACATAGGCTCATTCTGTTCAGAACTACCCAGGGTATGACACCATGTCATCTTGTAGCTGTACATCCAACATAGTGATCATGAACATTAACACTGTATATGACAAGAGTTTTATGATATGGAAATGTGAAGTGCACATTTGGACTCACAGGTGTATGGCTTGCTTGTATGACACCAAAGCAGTATTTATCATATTCCCCAATGTCTTTACAGTTTACAGAATCTCCCTCACTCAGACAACAAATAATTTGCAAAAGTTGCCCAACTAGCGGAAGGGCTGGGGGCATCTTCTTGTCAAGTTCAGAACGGCTGTCAGTCAAAACCCATACAGCGCTGTGAAGCGCAGAGCCTGAGGGCCAGATGTACTAACGCTTTTGCGCCCACTTCAGGCGTATTTGTTTGGCAAAGTGCGCATAAAACCATGGCGAGGTATGTACGAACGGGACGCACCGAGATGAAAGCGCAGACTGCCTGTTGCGGGAACTGAAAATGGCAAAATGCGCTTTTCGTGTCATGCATATGCATTCATGGGATGGTCAAGGGGAAAGTGGGATTCTCTGCCTCTTAAAAGCAGGTGTAATTTAGGAAGCGGGTTTCCTGGCATATGCCTCCTGGTGAAATGGCAGCAGTAATCCGAGCAAGGTGAAGACATAGGCTAAGGAGACGAGCTGAAAAGATTTTTGCCACAAAAAGTTGAGTGAAAACGAAATCATTAAGCGTTACAGATTAAGCAGCTACACAATATTACAGTTACTGGAAGAAATCAAAGATGACATCGAATCTCCGACTCAGCGTTCAGATAACATTCCAGCAGTTGTTAAACTCCTCGCTACATTACAATTACTGGCATCAGGATCATTTCAAACAGTCATAGCATCAGCAGTGGGAATATCGCTGATCCATGATGGAAAGAGAGGAGGAGGCCCATTCAATTACGCGTTTAAATACGCGCAATTTACGGTATAGTGGGTGGGGACAGGCGCTGATTACCTGATGAACTGCAGGTTTGGTACATAACACGCACACTGCGGTTTCACATCAAGCGCTTTCTGCGTCTTGGCCATGGCGCTATTAACGCTGCGTTCGCAAATGTACGTACATCTGGCCCTCAGAGTGTCATGTTACTGTACAGCCATTGCATTCCAATTTAGGCGTTCCCAAATGTTCAACACGTAGACGGGTATGAATGTAAAAGGCTAAACTCCCTGTGGAGAAATGCATTTAATGCTAGCATATCTTGGTCCGTATCCACAAAGCACTTCAGAGTAGGAGCGCTGATCCAGGATCAGCTTCACCTTTTAGATGACAATTAATAGGATTGCATTGACAGGAGGGACCTGATCCTAGATAAGCACTCCTACTCTGAGACACCAGGGCTGTATCTAGGATATTTGCTGCCTGTTTTTTTTGCTGATACATCTCAGTACAGCTATGGCAGTCGACAGGCAATAACAAGACATACGAGATCAGTAAATACAAGTGTTAAATCTACGATTCATATGAAATCTATTATTCATGTCCATGTTGCTCATTGCTCACCATTGCTCCAAAGTTCTCATTCCCCACTCTGTTGCCAACAACATTGCTCAGCAATATTGCCCCCCCCCAAAAACATTCCAGTTTTTCATGTAGCTTTAGTTTTCTCTCCCATAACTGTTCCAGCCTGTGGTCTTGGCTCATCATAAGGTCAATTCTCTCAGCATGGTGGCAGGACATGCCATCTGTGTACAACCAGTTCCTCAGGGCGGTGTGAGTGACTGTACTGTATAGGTGTTATACAGTTGTTGACCTTTAAAGTGACCCCTAGCGAACCATAAGGAGCAGCTGGTGACCTTTCTAATGACCCCTGGTTGACCCCAATAGTCTAAACAGGTTTCTTTGACGTCCTTCTGACATTGTTTGTGAGATCATGGTCAGGTTGTAAACTGATGTAAAATTAGACTAGAGGTCTTTTTAGCAACCAGAAAAAGAGCTTGATAAATTGGTTGTAATCTTATCTGACCAGGTACCAACCAAAATA
Source organism: Thymallus thymallus (assembly GCA_023634145.1). Lineage (NCBI taxonomy): Eukaryota > Metazoa > Chordata > Actinopteri > Salmoniformes > Salmonidae > Thymallus > Thymallus thymallus. The sequence continues at coordinate 25,866,573 of CM042409.1, read as the reverse complement.
TGACGTCTAGACGTCGTCATGAAAAGGTGTCTTTACCTGGTTGTAATCTGCATTGTGTGTTTGTGTATATGTTGCATGCAAAGAGTGTGCAGGGGAGAGAGAGTATGAGAGTTCACATCTGTGTCTGTTTGAGCCTGTGAATATGTGTCTTTCCACGTGTGTGTGTAGGTATAGGCGTGTGTGTGTTTCACCGCCACTTGTACACAGTCTGAATGGAGCCAGCCAGGTTGAATAGGGTTGTAATTTATAACTGCAGGCCACACTTCTAGAAGGCTAGGTGGATGTGCACAGGAGATGGAGATGGAACTAGCATCGCAGACGCTGCTTTACCACTAATGAAGAGCACTAGAAAGCACCTGCTCTCCTTGAGACAGAGAGAGAGAGAGAGAGAGAGAGAGAGAGAGAGAGAGAGAGAGAGAGAGAGAGAGAGAGAGAGAAAGGGAGAGGGGGGAGAGACATGAGGGAGGAAGAGAGATGAGAGCGGGGGGAGAGAGAAAAGGATGGAAGGAGGAAGAGAGTAATCTAAGAAGGGAGGGAGGGAAGGAGAGAAAGAGATGGGGAGAGAGAGTGCGCTGGAGGGAGAGAGTGAGACAGAATGGTAGGGAAGGTGATAGAGAGAGCTGTGGGAGAGAGACAGAGACACACACACCAACAAGCTTCCCAGACAGATGCACAAATACTGAGCCAACACAGTGGAAAACTATTCAAATTTCCTGTTACAACAGGTTAAAGGTACACTCAGCATGATTACATCATCAAAAACAATGGGGCAACTTCCTACTCACAGATGACAACACCAGCAGAATTCCACTTTCCAAGACTATCATTTCTGGTCCTTTACTACAAGTTATGCCTTCCTGAATGTCAGCTTTCTTGCGTTTGGTGCCTAATGAACACTGCCACAGATGTCTCAAGTTTTGAGGGAGCGTACAGAGAATTTAATATACATTTCTCTACCATAAGCCGCCTCCAACGTCGTTTTAGAGAATTTGGCAGTACGCCCAGCCGGCCTGACAACCACAGACCACGTGTAACCGCGCCAGCCCAGGACCTCCTCATCCGGCTTCTTCACCTGCGGGATCGTCTGAAACCAGCCACCTGGACAGCTGATGAAACTGAGGAGTATTTATATTTGTAATAAAGCCCTTTTGTGGGGAAAAACTCATTCTGATTAGCTGGGCCTGGCTCCCCAGCGGCCCCTGCCCAGATATTTCTATTGACTGATTTCCTTATATGAACTGTAACTCAGTAAAATCGTTGAAATTGTTGCATGTTGAGTTTATATTTTTGTTCAGTTTAAATACTGCTGAAATCTATAGTCAATGATTTTGACTTCAAAATTGTTTTGCATGAAAAGATTAGCTACACATACATTGGGTACACTGAATGTCCATTAATAAGAGCCAGAAATGGGACCCAGGGGCCAAATCAATAACAATTACATTGAATTAGCTCCACTGTCTCTCACTGCCGGCAGACGACCTCAGGAAATTAAGTGTTAAGGCTCACGCGCTAACACAATTTTACGACCTTCACACGTGACCAGGTTTCATAGACTATGTAATGTTGTGGGATATTATAGTGTTATGTTAAAATTAATGGAAGAATTTGATTTAAAATGCCTCCTGAAAGTACTTGTAGACAACCGTCTGTCAGCTACCATCTCTTGTTGAGACACAGGGCCAAATTCAATCAACCTGATAACTAAGAGTATATACTACAAGAAAGTATGTTACGTTAAATGAACAACCAGACTAGGGGTATATTCAGTGAACTATTCCTTTTAATAGTGAGTAATTTGCTCTATTTCATCATTGTTATATGAATCCAAACATGCATTCTCATTGTGCATGCAGATCATTATTTGTCTCATCCCGAAACCCAGGGCCGGAGGGTTTGATATAAAGGAAAATGGGCCTTGAGTGTTTTGAAATTGGCAAGAGATGGCTCTATTGTATGTCGCACCAATGAATTGAATGAATCAATTGACACATTTGCTTGCAGAACAACCCTTTTGTTGGCCACTCACATAAGGCTGTTGTCTTCGGATATTCTAATTAGCCGCTTTGGCCATCTTCGTACGACCTCGCCGACACCTTTGCCTGGACGCAGGGTTCTTCAGACCGTTTATTGGCATCCATTCTTTCACAGAGTTCACTGCTACTGAGAGGCTGTGAGTGCTTTGAATAAAGGGAAGGGAACACTGCCACTACCCCATTCCCCAACCAAGGTGTGTGAATAGAGAAGCAAAGAGGACATTCAGGAACTCTTAGAGGATAAAAGTTTCAATGTTTAGCCTTCATCATTAAAATAACAAAAACTTTGTATAAAAACAGGTGATCTAAATGAGTAATTCACTATACAGAACAGACCGATGTTTAAATACTATTTGAAATCATTGAAATACTTTAGGTGCACTGGATTGAGTTTGCCTATTGCAATGGAACCTATTGTCCAAAAAGTACACTCCAAATGCTCAAAGTATTTGACAGATTTCAAATAGCAGAAAAAGCTTGCTGGTACGTTATTGAGATATTCTAATGCATCTGTACTGTTAATGGCATTATGACAGATAAACATTTACATTCGCTTTATGACAGGAGTTAAAACTCACGTTTAGTCCAGTTTTATGTCATTTTTACCACAGCACAACATTATGATTTAGCAACTTCCAGTGAGATGATAATGTGTGCATTACTGTATCAAATCACAACTCTGATATCAGTTTTCCACTAAAGTGACTTATCTTCAATGCTTAATCTGGTCCGGTCCTGCCGGTACAGGATCTGGCACCTCTCTGTTTTTGGACCTATTTGGACGGATCTGGTAACTCTCGTGGCATGAAAAATTATTTTAACTTTTTGCAATGTAGAAATTATAATAAAAGTGATCAAAGTTAATTTGAGTTGCCTCTTCATTAATTCTCCAGCCCCCACAAAAAAAAAAAATCAGCCAAGGCCTAATATTCTAAGAGTTGATTCGGGTTGGGCCGGCCCGGGTTTATGGTTTGCGCAACATTGTAACCTACTGTATGTGTGAGACCAACGGGTGGCTCTGGCTGTGTGAGAAGAAGCCTGTATCTCTCACATGACTAGAATGAGATTTACTTTCTATGATATCGCTCCCTCTCTGCTGTGATAGGCATGAGCCTGCAACTCGCATCTCTCCAGCGTTGCACTTCATCAATTATTTCCCTCTAGAATCATAGCGAAGGGTTCTGAAGGAACTGCAGCACCCCTGATAAATTGAAATACATTTGCCAAAGTTATAGAATTACTGCTGTCTGTTCAGAAATAAATGAAATCATTCAGAATAGCCTACTACACTATATTCCAATAACAAGGAATATCCTACAGTCGTTGTCAGGTTCTGATCATAGGGAAGCCTTTGCTCCTCTAGTGATCTATGGTCAGAGCCTGACAGATCTAGGTTTTATGTTTCTATGTTGATTTGGTGTTGGTCCCCAATTAGAGGCAGCTGCTTTGCATTGTCTCTAATTAGGGGCCATATTTAGTTCATGTGTTTCCACCTGTTTGTTGTGGATCATTGTTTGGTTTAGTGCTGTTTGCAGACCTTTGGTACAGTTGTGTTTATCTTGGTTTTTTATGTTGTGTCTGATGATCTAATAAATAATCATGTCGCACTACTTCTTTGCTGCGTCTTGGTCTGCCAATCACCACGTTCGTGACAGTCATGAACGCGCAGCAAATCTGTCAGTGAAAAAACTGCATGCAGACAAAACAGGCCTTACAGGCAATATTTCAAATACAATCGAGGGGAAACACAGGTTGGAAATCAAATATCTCCTGCTGAAAAGAGAACATGTGTTTTGCAAAGGTAAACAAGAGAGATAGATAGGCTTTTGGCACGAGCGCATCGGCCATCATCAGCGAGAGAGCTGCACATCATTGGGTATGTCAGTGAAACTGGAATTACATGAAATGCGTTGAATAAAAGTCCTACTTCTCTGTCACTACGCAAATGCAATGATTATATATAATGCTTTATTATAATGGTAATTAATTTTTTCATGCGTTCGAGTTCTTTTGAACTCCCCCACCCCACTCTCATGCTCACCTTTTTAAGAGACCACTGTGACCCCATATGGATTAATGGGGAATCCTTTTTAAACATCCAATGCAGCCATTTTTATATCAATATCAAATAATTTCTGTGTAATAATTAAGTAACTTACTGTCATTGCTTCCAATTATATTGTAAAAATAAACAAAAACAATTGTTCAAGCTAGAATTTAGCTAAGACTGTCTGAGTGAGGGGCCTTTTGGATGAGCCTAATGGGAGAGAGATGTGACCAAAAAACTAGCTGTTATTGGCAGAGAGGTAACTGCCTTGTGATGTTGACAGGCAGGCCAAAACTCCATCCCACTCTATCCTACGATAACAGCCCTTACACTACATTTTCTACATTTTAGAATAATAGTGAAGGTGTCAAAACTATGAAATAATACATATGGAATCATGTAGTAACCAAAAAAGTGTTAAACAAATATATATATATATAGCCACCATTTGACTTGATGACAGCTTTGCACACTCTTGGCATTCTCTCAACCAGCTTCATGAGGTAATCATCTGGAATGCATTTCAATTAACAGGTGTGCCTTCTTAAAAGTTAATTTGTTGAATTTCTTTCCTTCTTAATGCGTTTGAGCCAATCAGTTGTGTTGTGACAAGGTAGTGGGGGTATACAGAAGATAGCCCTATTTCGTAAAAGACCAAGTCCATATTATGGCAAGAACAGCTCAAATAAGCAAAGAGAAATGACAGTCCATCATTACTTTAAGACATGAAGGTCAGTCAATAAGGAAAATTTCAAGCACTTTCTTCAAGTGCAGTCGCAAAAACCATCAAGCGCTATGATGAAATTAGCTCTCATGAGGACCGCCACAGGAAAGACCCAGAGTTACCTCTGCTGCAGAAGATACGTTCATTAGAGTTATCACCCTCAGAAATTGCAGCCCAAATAACAGAGTTCAAGTAACAGACACATCTCAACATCAACTGTTCAGAGGAGACTGTGTGAATCAGGCCTTCATGGTCAAATTGCTGCAAAGAAACCACTACTAAAGGACACCAATAAGAAGAAGACTTGCTTGGGCCAAGAAACACGAGCAATTCACATTAAACAGGTGGAGTCCAAATTTTAGATTTTTGGTTCCAACCACAGTGTCTTTGTGAGACGCGGTGTGGGTGAACGGATGATTTCGGTATGTGTATTTCCCACCGTAAAGCATGGAGGAGGAGGTGTTATGGTGTGGGGGTAGTTTGCTGGTGACACTGTGATTTATTTAGAATTCAAGGCAGACTTAATGGCTACCACAGCATTCTGCAGGGATACGCCAACAGGACAATGACCCAACACACCAAGAAGGAGAGTGATGGAGCGCTGCATCAGATGACCTGGCCTCCACAATCCCCTGACCTCAACCAAATTGATATGGTTTGGGATGAGTCGGACCGCAGAATGAAGGAAAAGCAGCCAACAAGTGCTCAGCATATGTGGGAACTCCTTCAAAGCTGTTGGAAAAGCATTCCTCATGAAGCTGGTTGAGAGAATGCCAAGAGTGTGCAAAGCTGTCATCAAGGCAAAGGGTGGCTATTTGAAGAATCTTAAATATTAAATATATTTTTATTTGTTACCACATTATATGTCATAGTGTTGATGTCTTCACTATTATTCTACAAGGTAGAAAATAGTAAAAATAAAGAAAAACCCTTGAATGAGCAGGTGTTCTAAAACTAGTATATCTATTCACTGGGCCTTTATATATGCCCCCCTCGTAAAAGCATGAGAAAATGTCTTTGATGACTACTTTCTGCACAGCACAAACAGGAAATATGCCACCAGGCGCTGCTGTCAAAGAGACATTCTGACACCACTATAAACTAGCAGCATAACTAACTTCACAAACTTACCCCAGGGTTCAAATGGCACACTGTCACACCAATTCACTAATCTCATTTGAAATGCCATGCATGTAACTAGTTGCAATCTTTGCAGTTGAGCTCCCTATGCGTGCTGTAACCGCCTTCCCCTGGGAAACAGCCTCCCTCTATGATGGTTCCTGTAATTAAGGATGAACTGGGTCTATGTATTTAAAATGACCAAACACAAACGGCAATAAGGACAAGACGTTTCATAAGGATGAACTAATATCACAACAACTTGAAATAAAACTAGTTTGTTGACAGCTATTGTCTCAATGGTCCCGTGGTGCGAAGACAGAAGGGAAGGGTATAGGGTTGTTCCATTTGATTTCAATCACTTTTTGACTGCGCCCTTTTTTATTTGATTAGATTTGAATGAATCTATGTCTATAGAAGATCGATAGATAGATAGATAGATACTTTATTGATCCCCGAGGGGGACATTTCTTTGTCACACAGCTACAACAAAACATAGGGCAGGTGCAAAATGCCAGAACGAAAATACACAAAAGACAGATACATGATACATAGAGCGGCAGTATGAAAAAGTATAGAAATACAAGAAGTCTGGAGTGCTAAAAAAAGCTATAAAAAGACATTGCATAGTATGGGTGGTTGGCTGAATATGTACACTATACACTGGCGGATGGTGCATGGTTAACTATACTATACAGGTTGATGGCAGAGAAATACTTCAATAGCTAAAAATGCGTATGATATGAGTGAGGGTAATAATAGTTTACTTAATAGACATACTGGTTAAATGAACAGGTAAGTGAAAATTTAGCATGGTTAAATTAACTGTACAGGTAAATATACAGTTAAATTTACAGGTAAGTGAATATTTGCATGGTTACATTTACTGTACAACTGACAGGATACTAAAAGATACAACTGACAGGATACTAAAATGCATTCCTGAGTGAATGACTACGTGAGTTAAGTCCAAGAATTACTTGCACGTGATATGATATAACAACTGTACATGAGTAAGTATATACACCCCAACAGTTCCAGGTCTGTGTTGCCGACGGCACGGCACCCTGGTGAGGCATTAAATAGTCAAATAGCCGAAGGCAGGAAGGACCTTCTGTAGAGCTCTCTGGCACACCGTGGTGGGATCAGTCTGTGACTGAAGGTGCTCCTCTGCGTCATAACCATGGCATGCAGAGGGTGGGTGACGTTGTCCATGATGGCCAGCAGTTTGGCCAGGATCCGTCTCTCCGCCACCTCCTCTAGAGTGTCAAGGCTCATCCCCAGGACAGAGCTAGCCTTCCTAATCAGCTTATTTACCAGAGAAGCATCACCAGCTTTTATGTTGGCTCCCCAGCACACCACTGCAAAAAGATGGCACTGGCCACCACAGACTGCCAAAGCGTAGTCCATCCACGCAGCCTTTATTGTGTAACATCAAAACCCCATTGCAAATAACTAACAGCAGTTCCGCAGAACCTTCAAACAACTATCTTTACCATAGGTTGAATAGGAACTAGGAAGTTCCTATTCAATAGGAAGTATGCACGGCTAACAGTAACCTCATGTTGTCAGAACTGTTCCAGGTCATAATATGGACAGTGTCAGCTGGAGGAAGAGAGAGAGAGAAACAAAGAGAAAAGTGAAGGAAGGGAGGTGGAGAGAGAGAGAAGGAAGGAGAAAGAGTAAGAGTGAGAGGGGGAGGGAGGGAGGGAGGGAGTGTCACGAGAAGGTGCAGAGAGAGACCAAGGCGCAGCGCAGGTATAGTTCGACATTCTTTATTTTACTATGTAATAAGTATTCTTTTCAATGTAATAAAGAAACACAAATGACGAACTACAAAACGAAACCAAAACAAGAATTTACCACGTTACGTTAAAACAACACACGATAGTTTTTAACGTAACCCAAAGCACACTTACTTCACCCGTGACTGCGAAATGCATTAACATGTAACGATAACGACCCACACCCGCGTGAGGGACAGACTCAACATATATTGGATCCCTAATTAGAGACAACGGGTAGCAGCTGCCTCTAATTAGAGATCCACCCAAAACCCACAAAGAAACAGAAAAGAACGACACTGTCAGACTCTGACCAAGCTACATAGAGAAGCCTATTGCTTCTCTATGGCCAGAGCCTGACAGGGAGGGAGGGAAAGGTACCCTGGCATACACTGTCAATCACAGAGCAGGGATTTGAAACAAATGTTTCTTCTTCAAAACAATACACCTTTGATAGGTTCATATCACACAGATCAACTAGTTTATTGAGCTTTAGTATTTTCCAAACCGCCTTTACTGTCCTCATCGGAAGAAATGCTGTGATACGGTCGCACTCCCAATCTCCCCGTTTTATTGGCTTAACATCTGTCATCAGTCGAGATTGAACAGAATAACCTCCAAAATGTAATTTTTCTCCTTCAGTCAATTCCAGCAAGGCAGGGGCAGAATATGACTGGGCTATTTTTGGTCAGGGCCGCCTTTGGTGTGTGTTTGTGTGTGTGACAGCGGCCATGTCCGGCCCTACTCCTTCACCTCCCTCACTACCTCTTCTCCTCGTACTCCTCCCCCTCTCCACCCATCTCATTTTACCTCTCCCTCTCCTGCCCAATTACCCACCTCTCCTATCTCAACCTGCCCATCACATCCCATCCCCTTCTCTTAAACTCCCCTATTCTCTACTACTCTCCTCTTCCCTCTCTTCTCTTCTCTCCTCCCTTCTTTCTCCTCCTCCTCTCCGCCCCTCAGCTGTGTCCCAGTCCCATTTGCACTGACAGCTGCAGTACTCAGGCAATTAGGTCAGCCCATGGCCTATTTAAAGCCTCCTTGAAGAAGAGTGAAGGTCCTAGATTTTCTTTGGCACTCTGAGATGATATAAGATTGCAATAACTTCCGCTACATTGTAAGCTAACTATGTGTCACAGTTTGAGAGAGGACCCGAGGCGCTGAGCAGTAGTATATTGACATTCCTTTCAATTGAATTAAAACAACAACAAAGGCGGGACCGCAACCATGAACCGACGTGCGCCATTGCACAAAACAAAGACCCACACACAGGTGGGCAAATACTCAACTTAAATGGGGTCCCCAATTAGAGACAACAAGGTGCAGCTGCCTCTAATTGGGGGCCAACAAAAACCAAACGTAAAGAATGCTAAGATAATTCTACCGTCAGGCCCCGACAGTTCACCAAACCAAAACATAGAGATGCCACTAGGCATCCCTACCGTCCTGACCTGACACTACGGCCCTGTCCGAATACCATACTACATTGTGCGCTCTGAGGAAAGAGCGAGCTAACACAAGCGGTCGTATTTAACTCTCAGCTCTCAGCTAATGGAAACCATAATATGAATGAGCTAATAGCAATTACAATTTACAATTAATCATATCACAGGTGAGCTCACTAGTGATCAAAATAATTGAGTAAAAGTCAAAAGAAATCCGACTGGGGGGTGGAGTTTGTGCTCGTCAACCATGTTTGTTTTTCTGCGTCAACCAAAGACAAGAATAGGTGACAAGATGAGTTGGGCCTGTTTCCAGTATTCATGTTGAAGGGGATGTGTTGTCTACCATCATTCACTTCCATCATTCACTTCCAGAAGTTTCCTCGAAAGAGAAGTGAACCATCCCTTCACCTCGTTTTGTTATAACACATTTGGTCTGACAGATGTTTACGTGACACCCAGAATGCATTGTATGCTGTCAACAAGCATGTCTCCACACATAGCTGCCAATTAGCTTGGCATTAGCTCATCATAATCAGTACAGCCTTCAAAAAAGTATTTCACACACATAATGTGTCCATTAGAATCTATGCAATACTCAGAATGCATGATTTGTCACCAGTACTTGAAAACATGAACAAAGGAGTAAATACATATATCATTACCACACAAACTCGGACTCAGTGTTGTTGTTTATGTATGTAGCTAGTGGCCTAATCTGTAGCATTACCAATGTCTTTCAAAAGGAAGCAACTCACAAGTGCGGAAAGTCTTTTTTTTTTTTTTGTAAATTCTGACAATGAGTTGGAGTATTTCACTGTTAGTCTACACTTGTTGCTTACGAAGCATTTGACGAATAAAATGTGATTTGATTTGTCCAGGATAGTCTACACAGGGTCCACCACTGACATCCAACATTATGATGTGCTTGGGGGTGTCCGGGTCCGTGGTAATGACCATGCTGGCTCCTCATCTCGGGAAGGGCCACACTTTGTATGTGGGAAATTGGTACAGCAAGGGTGTGGGGAATGTTTTCCTGGCACACGTTAGGTCACTTGATACCAATTGAGCAACGTTTCCACAACCCAAAGAATTCAGGCTGTTCTGGAGGCAAAGGGGGGCCCGAACTGGTACTAGATACCTAATAAACTGGCTGCTGGGTGTATAATGTGTATAATCTCACCCACTTACTTACTCTCTACATCTCCCTCATGAGAGGTTACTAAGCTAACATATGGCATTTTTTAAAGATGTTCATACAATGTATCATTTAGATATTTGATTTTGAATATTAGGACACCTTTAGGTATCAAAAAGTGTATCATAAGGAATACAATTTTGAAGTGTCTGAGATATATGAAAGCTCAGGAAATATTTTTGTTTTATTTGGACACATATTCAACCCCTTATTTTTTGGGGCAAAAAACGACCTCCATTCTTCGATTCATTTGTAATGGTTACCTTCAGAGTCCCATGACACTCGTAGAGCAAAACGGAGAACACCACGTGTTCGGATGCTATGGATGTTTTCGTGAGAAGACCGATTATCGGCATGTCTCGTGGTCTGACCAACACCGCTCTAACAGATGTGGAAGCCCACCATAGGCAGATGTGGTGGATTGAGACACAGCCTATGATATCTCTAACTTAAACTGACGTATTTTGATGGGGATTTTTTTTTTTTTGATTGAAGCACGGGTGCGTCAATAGACTAATAGATTAAAGTACAGAATACAGATGAATTATTAGTTATTAGAATGCATTATCAGGATATAGCAATAAAACAATTTTACAATGAAGTAACATAATACCACTGATATAAAAATAATGAGTTGCTTTGACAATTTAAAGACATACTGTAGCTACATAAGAAACAGTAACTGAAGAGCTCCACAAGGGGGCAGGGCAGGGCAGAGCTATGCTAAACAGGCCAAATGAATACACAAGCTTCAAATGATACAACACAAGCTAACACTTCTCTGATGCCTTTAGCATTGTTTTACAGAACTAATAGAATAATGTAGTTAGCTACATAAGCACAATTGAGTAGAAACGACAACACAATTTCCAGAAACTATCGACGGGGCTGTATGGGAGTGTGTCGAGAGTTCCAAGTTCCTTGGTGTCCACATCACCAACACACTTTCATGGTCAAGATAGTCGTGAAGAGGGCACGACAACACCTTTTCCCCCTCAGGAGACTGAAAATATTTGGCATGGGTCCCCAGATCCTCAAAACCTTCTACAGCTGCACAATCGAGAACATCCTGACCAGTTGCATCACCGCCTGGTATGACAACTGCTCAGCATCCGACAGTAAGGCGCTACAGAGGGTCGTGCGTACGGCCCAGTACATCACTGGGGCCAAGCTTTCTGCCATCCAGGACCTATATACTGGGTAGTGTCAGAGGAAGGCCCAAAGGATTGTCTCTGCTACCGCACGGCAAGCGGTACCGGAGCGCCAAGTCTAGGTCCCAAAGGCTCCTTCACAGCTTCTACCCCCAAGCTATAAGACTGATGAACAATTAATCAAATGGCCACACGGACTATTTACATTTGACCCCCCCTTTGTTTTTACACTGCTGCTACTGCTACCTGTTGTATTCAGCGCATGTGACAAATAAAATGTGATTTTATTTGATTATGATAACTTAATAAGGCACTTACTTTGATAGGAACACACACATGTCCAATGTTATTATTAGTAAGGAAAACAACAATGAAGGCAATGCTAGCGCCAACCAGAAAATGCATTAAGGGGAAAGGTTCAGGCAGGTTCTGTTCTGACTGGAGATGCGCAAATGTCTGCATATACAGCGGGTGAAATAAGTATTGAACACGTCACCATTTTTCTCAGTAAATATATTTCCAAAGGTGCTATTGACATGAAATGTTCACCAGATGTTGGTAACAACCCAAGTAATCCATACATACAAAGAAACCAAAACAAATAAGATCGAGGCAAATTTATGGTGAAATGATTGTCTTTCCACTTCCATATTATGGCCCCAACAGTGCTCACTGGAACATTCAGAAGCTTAGAAATGCACCTATAACCAATGCCATCATTATGTTTTGCAACAATTAGGTTGCGAAGGTCTTGAGACAGCTCTTTGCTTTTACCCATCATGAGATGTGTCTTGTGTGACACCTTGGCAATGAGACCTTTTTGTAGGCCATCAGTTGGGACTGAACCAGCTGATATTAATTTGCACTGACAGGGGGCTGGATTGCTTTTTAATTACTGATAGTTTTCAGCTGTTGTCTTGGCTTTCCATGCCTTTTTGAACCTCCCTTTCTTCATGTGTTCAATACTTTTTCCCTGTGTCATTTCACATTATTAACTTAATTTCTGAACTTATTTGTTTTGGTTTCTTTGTATGTATGGATTACTTGGGTTGTTACCAACATCTGGTGAACATTTCATGTCAATAGCACCTTTGGAAATATATTTACTGAGAAAAATGGTGACGTGTTCAATACTTATTTCACCCGCTGTACTTGACTTGGGGAACCACTGGGGGAGAACTTGGGCTCTCATTGAAGAGAGAAGTTTGTCTTGCTCATCTAGCTAATCCTCGCCTTATATGAGCATAAACTGACTCAAACGGGAATTGAATGGACGACTTCTATATGAATTAATAAGGAGGCGGAACACACCTAATTTCTAACTGTTATTTGAACATAATTTGAAATTGACAAGCTAAAACATAGCCTATAGACAATTAGCAGACAGTTTTCGGGCAGTGCGGGTTAAGTATCCTGTTGCATAACAATCAACATTTGGAACAGTGTGCACATTTGGACATCACACGCACAAAAAAAACTCACGCTGGGGGGAATACTGTGAAGTTTACAGTAATGTATTGTTAAACCAAAGTTTCTTTGGAATTTACAGTAATAAGGGGCTATTTGAAAGGGCGTCATATAAACATTGCGTTGTATTTTTTTACAGGTAATATGCCACATCTTCTGTTCGAAATGGGTATTGGTTGGATGAAGCAGGTTCTAGATGATATTACTCCACCCAACCCTTTCCCCTTTAAGACCACAGTGTGCAAATCTAGCAATTACTACCTTTTTTAACTGCACAGGATGCTTTAGGCTCTTGTTATTCCAGGAGACTGGAAGAAATGACCGGAAATAGAAGACCCCAAGACCAGGTCTTGCTCCCAAAGTTTTTGTTTTCTGCCTTTTTGAGTATTTATGAAGCTTCTGGCATTCTCCCGCTAGCTACATCGCTTGAGGTCTGATCCTTGCAGCTCTCTGAAAAATTGTGTGTGAAGAAAGCACCATTGACCTTAACTAGATTTATTGAAGTGATTCCCTTCAGCTTCAACCGCCGCTACTCAGTACAAGAGGTGTAGCGGCTTCAATGTTGCTCTCCTCTTCTTAAATCAATCGATTTGCCACGCTTGTGATTTAGCACTATTCTCTACACCAGACTCTCTGTCTCTCTTTGTCTGCCTGTCGGTGAACAATGGTGAACAATGCCATGCTAAACCACTTTCATAACGCTTGATAGATGGCTAGGCTTGGAGATCAAGTGCATCTGTATGTTTGCAAGTACACATAATCAAGCAACATAATATCATAACATATATGACCATTCTTGCCCTATTTCAGATGGCTGCATAATCCAATATAACGGGAATGGCAGGTCCAACACAAATCAAGAGTGATTTGGACTAAGTGCATACAATCCGTACAGATTACTAATACTGTCTTTCCCTGGAGTGCCATTTGGATGCTTTGAGCATTGTGTAAACAAAGCTTGTATTCAAACATGCTTTCTGTAATATTTCCGATAATGGAATTGACTTACTGTATATAGCCCAGATCCAAACCCACAATATGCCTACAACATCTCTGTATGCCTCTGCAGAAGGGTATGCAGGGAATCAGGTCATTTTATATTATCGAGACTGCATACACTAAAATAATCCTTTCGTTTTTACGGTAACTTAATGCCAGCCAGTTACCTGTAAATTACTGTAAAAAAGGGTACAGTATGTTACCGCCAATTCCAAATCAACTTTGGTTTAACAGTACATTAATGTAACATTTACTGGCTGCCAGTAAGTTGATGTAAAAACAACAGGAGTTTTTACAGTGAAAAGGGGTATACATTTCATGTCATCGATGAGAATTGTCATAACTGGTAACTTCAAGACATAACTGCTGTGACCTATTTGGCATTGGAAAGGTAAATGACATGCACCTGTGATAGAGAGGTGTTTAGTGCACTGTGTGCGACACTACAACAGATCAAACAGCATGGATCTTTCAGAAAGGGGTGTGACTGAAGGCTGAAGGCTGGGGCCGTGTGTCCACAGGGAGCTATAAAAGGCATGGATTAGACACACAAACAACGTGTCTGTCTGTCTGTTCTGTTATGTATTTTTCTGTCTGAAACCCTTGCTGTGTATGCTACACAATGGACTCCTATTTCAGAAACAGAGATTTGTTGTCCCCCCTCCTAACCAAAACCCTACAGCAGATAAAACAGGCACAACATACATTTCTGCAGATTACCTCACGAGAAATCCCATTGTATCCCAACCAATAGCTAATCTTGGGAATTATGGAAAAAATGGCACCGGGAACAAGCCTTTACAAGCTAAACAGAACGATTTTCTCTTTGATTCATTGATCACCAGTGGGTGGTCAACATGCATCACAAACTCACTCAGATTACCACTGACATTAAGGTACCATTCAAAACTGACATAAAGCTAACCCCAGTCTAATATATTGCCTCTATAAACCTACGTAAATGTTATCAAAGCAACAATGATTCAGTCAAAGAAAAATGACAAGCAGAAAGGGGATTGACATGAATTAGCTTCAGAACGCTAAGCTCTTGATGTCATTATGATGTCACCGGATGACATCGTTAAAACTGTTCTCCTCGGATTTAAGCCATAGGGGTCGTCTGATAGGATGAGGAAAGTTAATCAGGAAGTGGCTATGATTTAACTCACATGGATGGGCCCTTTAATCTTCCATGACTAGATTATACCCAGAGGACACAGGGTTATGCTCAGCTATAAACGAAAAAACAGGGGAAGTTTGACATGATCTTTTGCCTTGAAGGACACAAATTAGATTCACTGGCAATGGAAATAGAAACTCGGCTCTTGAGGAAAGAATTTGCTTGGTCATACTAAAGTTTGGTTCCTCAATTACCCACAGACAAGTGCATGGTTAAGGTACGATTCAGATTCAGAAGGTTTAATGGTCACATGTACAGGGTTGCAGGTGTGATTGCAGGGTACAGTGAAAATCTTAGGCTCTGAGCTCCTAATTTTTTTAAATTTAACCTTTATTTAACTAGGCAAGTCAGTTAAGAACAAATTCTTATTTACAATGGCGGCCTACCCTGGCCAAACCCTACCCTAACCCGGATTACACTGGGCCAATTGTGCGCCACACTATGGGACTCACGGCTGGTTGGGATACAGCCCGGGATCGAACCAGGGTCTGTAGTGACGCCTTCTTCTTGGTATTCCTGAAACACCTGATGTCATGTAGGGCAGGCAGTGTGCTCCCAATGGTGCGTTTGGCTGCATGTATCACCCTCTGAAGCGCATTGAGGTCCGCGTCGGTAGGGTTCCCGTACCAAGCTGTGATGCATCCCGAGAGTATGCTCTTGATGGTGCTTCTGTAGAAATTTCTTCAGCATCCTGAGGTTGAGGAATTGCTGTTGTGCCTTCTTCACTTTTCAGCATCTTTCTATCTGCGGAGGCTTGCGATAGATGTAGAAAGTTGACCCTGGACACAGATCTAGGATCAGATTATCCAACCCCATAATTTCACATGGCCAAAATTTCTGAATGGTTCCAGATAAACGATTTTAAAATGTAAAAAAAAAAATCGATATTTGTTTTAACTAGTAAGAATAAGAAATATTGTTAAAAAAAGAGACAAAATCTCAATTGGTGGGAATGAACTGGAACAAGTCACATCCACTAGATTCCTCAAAGTTCTAAATTATGATAAATTATCCTGGAAAGATCATTAAATATGTCTGCAGCAAAGTGATGAAATCTGTTGGTATCAGAAAGATTAGTGGGTTGGTTCATTAGGCTTTCTTTCTAACTATACTATAGCTTAATGAACCATATCTCATTTAATGTGTTATTGTCTGGGCCAGTGCATATGCCTCCTACATACACAAATTACTCATTATACAAAATACATTTGCAAGACTAGCCACCTCCTCTACGACATGTGGTGTGGTTTTCAAATAAGCCCTTAGGCTTCCAACCACACCTGGACACCGTTTTTAATTTTTTTATTTGTTTTTATTTGTATTGTTTTCTATCACTTGCTTTATTTGCCCAAAATGTTTTAAATAAATAATCCTAACCTTCACCTTCAAGGTCGATGAGAAAATAACTGACCCAGTATCAAATGTTAAAGGGCAAATTCTACCTATACCATGCTGGCTTTGAGTTTCTCTAAGTATCTCTTGATGCCTTATTAAAGCATAATCCTTACACAGCACTGAATACAAAACAAAGAGCATGCATTAGCAAAAATGTAATTAAAGCATCCAAGTGATTAAAACATTTTGTTGAGGATCAAAGTACGAGCACTTACACGCTTATAAACTTTGCTTCTATTCTGCACTTGAATTATTTGTGGATGATACCAGAGAATTGAGTTAGTGCAGTAACACTAACCACAGTAATAAGAGAATGAGAGAACTTCATTTGGTATGCTTCCCAAATAGCACACTATTCCCTATGTAGTGCACTACTTTGGACAAGGGCCTTGGTCAAAAGTACAGCTCTTCATAGGGAATAGGGTGCCATTTGGGACGCAGTCTTGCAGTAAGTACCGTAAGTACAAGCAGTGGTGGTCTTGTAATGACATGCGACCAGTTCTTTGATCTTACCGTTGCATGGAGGCATTATGCTAATGAGATATGTTATCGCTGTTGAATCAGACAGTCGCCTTTCCTGCATTCAGCTCACTAAAGTGCTTGTGCAACTCTTTGCTAGGTAAGAAAAGTTATGAAATAACACAAAATATATGTCAGACGTTCATGTAGCCAATATGCCATGGATATTTAGGTCATATAAGAATTGTGTGCTAGCTTGAACATGTAGATAGCTAGCTATATACGGTAATACTATTACGGTTCATGTTCATGAATGAGTTGTCAAATGAATTGTTGTAAACAGTCAAGTACAGTTTGATATGGATGTTTTATAAAAGTGTTAAAAGGACAATATTGTAAAATGTACAATTTACCTCTGTAACCTGAAACATTTATAGTGTAGGATTTATACACCAAGTGTACCGACCAGGTGAATCCAGGTGAAGCTATGATCCCTTATTGATGTCACTTGTTAAGTCCACTTCAATGAGTGTAGATGAAGCGGAGGAGACAGGTTAAAGTAAACTTTTTAAGCCTTAAGACAATTGAGACATGGATTGTGTATGTGTGCCATCGAGAGGGTGAAATAGGCAAGACAAACTATTTAAGTGCCTTTGAACGGGGTATGTTAGTAGGTGCCAGGCGCACCGGTTTGTGTCAAGAATTGCAAACGCTGCTGGGTGTTTCACGCTCAACAGTTTCCTGTGTATTTCAAGAAAGGTCCCCCACCCAAAGGGCATCCAGCCAACTTGACACAACTGTGGGAAGCATTGGAGTCAATATGGGCCAGCATCCCTGCGGAACGCTTTCGACACCTTGTAGATTCCATGCCCTGACGAACTGAGGCTGTTCTGAGGGCAAATGGAGGGGTGCAACTCAATATTAGGAATGTGTTCTTTTTTGTGTCCACTCAGTGTAAATGCATCATTTTGAAGTTATGATGCTGATTTTGAAGTTATGAGGACGACAGCAGTCTTCCCTGCATCCAGCTCACTAAAGTGCTTGTACAACTCTTTGCTAGTTTCTGCATGCATGCTGTGTGACGTCCTCATGTGGACACCGCCTGGGACCTGTGTTTGATCTCCCATTGATTTGACTGGTCTACTCATCTACAGCTCAGTGGACGTCAAGGACCACAACAGACTGCATGAATTCCTTCCGTTCATCAGTGCTGAACTAGAAAATAATATAAATCTATATTTTCAAACGCCTGTGAGTTTCGTATGTTCATATTCCACAACCTCCGCAGGCTTTTGAAGATGTCTAAATGCCAAGGTCAATAGCAAATGAATACACATTGAGTTAGGCTACATTATAGCATGCTAAATGTTTCTGATAAGCGATAGATGAGCAAACAAACAGATGAGCTGGGCCTCCACTTCTTTGCCGTGACAGAGATCAATAAATCAAATATTACTGATGGAGATTTAGTGAAACAAAATCACATTGATTGATTGATTATCAGACATGTCACAGACTTTTGGTCAGGAGAAGCCTACTACTATCCAGTACTAGGCCACATAACATGTTAGAAAAATGATCTGGTCAGTCCTGCTAACAGACAAGCAGATTAATGATCATGAACACTCACCTCAACATACTGTAGCTAACATGTCCCAGCCTAATTGTAACCAAATATCCAAACGGAGATTCAGTGAATTTTTTAAAATCTTAAATTGATTGATTTATTAAGACGAATCCCCATGCTTGTCTCAAAGCAGCGCGATGGCGCTGTCCCAATCAAAACGCTGCTGAAATGCTTTACATTTTTATAATATTTGGATGACTTTCGGGAGTTTCAGTAAGCCACCATTGTTAAGCGTCCCTTTCAAGTGAATTCTGAAGTTGTAATGTAACTTTGTTTTTCAAGGTGTCATACATGACGTATGGAGATTTTTGCTGTAACACTGGAGAGTCAAACACACAGAGATGTTAGAAACAAAATGAGCTAACATGTAAAACGTACTGCAGATAAAAACATTTCAACTTCGGGAATCAAACGATGAGAAATGGTACCTTGGTAAAATATTTAAGGCGACTTGACACAAAGGAACAACCGAAATCCAGCATACAGCGACACGACACGACACCCCCAGAATACTAAACAGAATTATGAATACGGCAAAAAAGTGAAAAACAATTTGCTTTTGTTGACAGAACAAAGGCAAGGCCCCTAATAAATACATATTCACACCCTGCACCATCATCGGGTGCATTTCCTGAGCTCTCTGGCGTCCTCACAGCATGTGCATTACTGCTCATTTGTTCCCGTCACTCTCTCTCTCTCTCTCTCTCTCTCTCTCTCTCTCTCTCTCTCTCTCTCTCTCTCTCTCTCTCTCTCTCTCTCTCTCTCTCTCTCAATGAAACATAGAGCACCACAGTGAACTCCGACAAGAAGGCTCTCACCCACTCGCTAGATTTAGGACACACACACATACAAGCACACACAAAACAATTTTTGAGAGGCCTACCCCACCCAAACCTGGACGTCGCCTTATGGGACTCCCAATCACCGCCGGATGTGAAACAACCTGGATTCGAACCAGGGACTGTAGTTACGCCTCCTGCACTGAGATGCAGTGCCTTAGACCGCCCATACAAATACACACACACACAACATTCTTTGAATCTCTGAAGCTTCTGAATAAACTTTTATCTGGCAAAATTTGAATCTGAATACAGCCTGTGGAGACACACCATGTGTCTGCTCCACTGGAAAACACAATAAGGGCAGTGTCACTCAAAGGCTGCATTTAGACAGGCAGCCTAACTCTGATATTCTTTCCATTAATTGGTTTTCTGACCAATCAAATCAGATCTTTTCACATCAGATCTTTTTCAAAGCTGATCTGATTGGTCAAATACCAACTACTGAAAAAAATATCAGAATTGTGCTGCCTGTCTAAACACAGCCATACATACATGGGTTCAAAGTAGGGTATTTGAAATCTTTCAAAAACTTTGAGCGTTTACAGAGTTTGCCGTATGTGGACTATTCTAATGGTTCCATTAAGCCAGACAAGCTCAAACAATCACAGATATAGTCATTGAAATGATTTCAAATAGTATTTGAACCGAGGTCTTAAATGTCACACAAAAAAAGTGTGATGGGTCCTCCCTCAAAAAGATGTTGCATAAAGCATACTTCATTTTTTTAATGTATACTTTTCACAAAATGTGTGTATTGGGTACATGTTGTGAAATTGTTAGATATTACTTGTTAGATATTACTGCACTGTTGGAGCTAGAAACACAAGCATTTCACTACACCCGCAATAACATCTGCTACACACATGTATGTGACCAATAACATTTGATTTGATTTGACTTATGATTGAGAGACTGGCAGCTAGACCAGCTCAACTCAGAGATGCATCTGTCGAGAGACGACCATTTTCTCTCCAGAGTTAGGGATGAGCCGGGCCTTCCAGAAACAGGCTGGGTAGTTAGCGTCTAGGCTATCATTCATACTAGGAAGGCAGGCAATTTGATTGAGGCCATTCAGAGAGAAGAGAGAGGGGTCTGCATTTTAATGTACGCTGTTGGAGTCTGGAATAGACTGGTCATTAGGTTTGGGGAGAGAGATAGAGGGATGGAGAGAGAAAGAGAAAGAGAGGTATAAGAGGGAGGGAGAAACACAGGAGAGAGTTAAAGAGAGTGTCAATAGGGAACAGATAGGCTACAGTACTGAGTTGGGACAGTCATGGTTAGGAAGACCCAATAGGGAACAGATAGGCTATAGTACTGAGTTGGGACAGTCATGGTTAGGAAGACCCAATAGGGAACAGATAGGCTACAGTACTGAGTTGGGACAGTCATGGTTAGGAAGACCCAATAGGGAACATGACCCAAGACCCATGTGGGCATTTCCTTCTAAAGCAAAGCCTCTCTTTGGGGTGATGTGGTACCATGACTTGTCAAATCGATTATCTGGGTGACGTGGATGATTGATGGGGTGAGGTGGAGACAAAATAACAATCGGAGGAGAGTGAGAGGTGTTATTTCTTCCTATCTAACTCTGCCTTTCTCTCTCTCTCTCTCTTTCTCTCTCTGGTGTCTATTTGTCACAGCCCTGAGCTAAAGAGGCCATGGTCAAACCTCTAAAAATACTCCTCTATCTAGGTAGGGACGGTGGAAAGGGGAGGGAGGGAGGGAAGTCCGCTCTCAAAAATTTGAAGGACTTAACCTTTTACTGCAGTGGGCTAAATCAGGGTCACACAGAGTATTTCTTGGTAGTCTTAAACAAATCTACTTTGAAACAAAAGTATACACCTCTTAAACATGGTTATGAGCTTAAAGGAAAGAAGACACCTCTACCATGTCAGATATAGAGTTGAAATGTACTACATTTTGAGTTTGCATCCCAATATTACACTTTATGTACATCACAGAAGACTGAAATATAACAAAACAGTTTAACTTAGAAACACTGGATTTTTGGCGGGTTTTTAAGTATGATAAGACCACTAGGTAATTTGACAGCAGCAAAGGCCTACCATGCTTGAGTTTGTATGAAAGTCCAAAGTAGCATGAAGTGATACATTGGCAATGCATACTAATGCTATTGTGGACATTGGGACACGTTAGGAAACGTTGAATCGGTCAGTTGCAAAAGTCTCTGCTGTGCTGTCAATGATTGGGGATCAGATATGCTTTATAGCCCAAGCAATCATCCTGTAGCACATAGCAGAAGCCTTCATCACGCCCAGACAGGACCCACCTGCTTCCTCCTCCTCCTCCTCCACGCTTGCACACACACATAGACACAGCAAAAATCCAATACCAAGTAATCATAAGGGTATTTCACACTCCATTGGCCCTCATCCATTATAGATCAGCATGGTTACTTGCGCACACATTCTATTAGGCTGGCCTGTTAATTAGATTGATGTGAATGGGTCCCACTCGCTGTGGTGCTGACGATCTGCCTCAGACTTTGTTTCAAATAGTATTTAAAGTAATACTTTAGCTGGAATTAATTGGCTTGCCTGGCGCAATGGAACTAATAGAATAGTCACAAAAATGCAAAACCCCACCCATCTTGCACTCCAGGGCTGGCTAGAGCAAATGTCAAAGTATTTGAACCCAGGGATGCTCCAGATCAGTACAGAAGCAGGTGCAGGCATCTCATCATGGGGTTATGAGGGCCATATGGGGTTACAGTGTATTCCAGATACACATTTTCTACGCAAATCTGCACCGATTATAATCAACAAGGTCACCCGTGATACAAGTCAGTATTTGACGTCCATGATGTGGAAACCGGCCACTAGGGCCAACAATGAGTTCCCTTACCTTCAAGTAGGTTTCAGTTTTGCTACGGTGTTGTAGATGGAGAAAGTGGATAAGCATCTGATTCCAAAGGTTGTATGTTCAAATCCAGCAATAGAGAACTGTTTTAGAGATTTTAGTTTTTAAGCCTGTCAATGCCTAACCTTAAGAATTCAAAGTTAATGTCTAAACTAAACCCTAACCTTAAAAATCTTAGCTAATGCCTAAACGTAACCTTAAACACTTCAAAATTTGACGTTTGGAACAACTTCGAAGTTTGACGTTCGAGAAACATGGATAAACATCTAATTCTGACATGAGACTGTGAGAGCTGGTAGATTATAATACCGTAATTGGATGTTGATGCATGTTGAAGTCACAATCTCTATTGGAAAGTCCATTGCAGACGTACTGTACAGGTAACTGAGAGGGTGGCAGGTAGCCTAGCGGTTAAGATCGTTGGGCCAGCAATGGAAAAGTCATTGGTTTGAATCCCTGAGCTGACTAGGTGAAAAATCTGTCAATGTACCCTTAAGCAAGGCACTTAACCCTAGTTGCTCTGTATAAGAGCGTCTGCTAAATGACTAAAATGTAACTGCCAAAATAATGGAAACACTTGAGTAAATGAGGTATAGCCAATAAAGTATATTGAAAGCAGAGAGGTGTGGTTCCTGAGTTAATTAAGCAATTAACATCCCATCATGTTTAGGGTCATGTATGAAAATGCTGGGCAGGACATTATCATAGCTACTAGGGCTAGGCCCCCATATACAGTGGGGAGAACAAGTATTTGATACACTGCCGATTTTGCAGGTTTTCCCACTTACAAAGCATGTAGAAGTCTGTAATTTTTATCATAGGTACTCTTCAACTGTGAGTGACGGAATCTAAAACAAAAATCCAGAAGATCACATTGTATGATTTTTAAGTAATTAATTTGCATTTTATTGCATGACATAAGTATTTGATACATCAGAAAAGCAGAACTTAATATTTGGTACAGAAACCTTTGTTTGCAATTACAGAGATCATACGTTTCCTGTAGTTCTTGACCAGGTTTGCACACACTGCAGCAGGGATTTTGGCCCACTCCTCCATCCTGATCCTTCAGGTTTCGGGGCTGTCGCTGGGCAATACGGACTTTCAGCTCCCTCCAAAGATTTTCTATTGGGTTCAGGTCTGGAGACTGGCTATTCCAGGACCTTGAGATGCTTCTTACGGAGCCACTCCTTAGTTGCCCTGGCTGTGTGTTTCGGGTCGCTGTCATGCTGGACCCAGCCACGACCCATCTTCAATGCTCTTACTGAGGGAAGGAGGTTTTTGGCCAAGATCTCGCGATACATGGCCCCATCCATCCTCCCCTCAATACGGTGCAGTCGTCCTGTCCCCTTTGCTGAAAAGCATCCCCAAAGAATGATGTTTCCACCTCCATGCTTCACGGTTGGGATGGTGTTCTTGGGGTTGTACTCATCCTTCTTCTTCCTCCAAACACGGCGAGTGGAGTTTAGATCAAAAAGCTCTATTTTTGTCTCATCAGACCACATGACCTTCTCCCATTCCTCCTCTGGATCATCCAGATGGTCATTGGCAAACTTCAGACGGGCCTGGACATGCGCTGGCTTGAGCAGGGGGACCTTGTGTGCGCTGCAGGATTTTAATCCATGACGGCGTAGTGTGTTACTAATGGTTTTCTTTGAGACTGTGGTCCCAGCTCTCTTCAGGTCATTGACCAGGTCCTGCCGTGTAGTTCTGGGCTGATCCCTCACCTTCCTCATGATCATTGATGCCCCACGAGGTGAGATCTTGCATGGTGCCCCAGACCGAGGGAGATTGACCGTCATCTTGAACTTCTTCCATTTTCTAATAATTGCGCCAACAGTTGCCTTCTCACCAAGCTGCTTGCCTATTGTCCTGTAGCCCATCCCAGCCTTGTGCAGGTCTACAATTTAATCCCTGATGTCCTTACACAGCTCTCTGGTCTTGGCCATTGTGGAGAGGTTGGAGTCTGTTTGATTGAGTGTGTGGACAGGTGTCTTTTATACAGGTAACGAGTTCAAACAGGTGCAGTTAATACAGGTAATGAGTGGAGAACAGGAGGGCTTCTTAAAGAAAAACGAACAGGTCTGTGAGAGCCAGAATTCGTACTGGTTGGTAGGTGATCAAATACTTATGTCATGCAATAAAATGCAAATTAATTATTTAAAAATCATACAATGTGAATTTCTGGATTTTTGTTTTAGATTCCGTCTCTCACAGTTGAAGTGTACCTATGATAAAAATTACAGACCTCTACATGCTTTGTAAGTAGGAAAACCTGCAAAATCGGCAGTGTATCAAATACTTGTTCTCCCAACTGTATATAGTACCATAAGTATTTATACATTCCTGCTACCAGTCACTTTTTAGCTCTGTTTACATGTATACAGTTTCCTACTACCAATCACTTTGTATGTATAAACCCACCTCAACCACTCCAGTACCCCTGCATATTTAATAAGGTACTGGCACTGACCTGTATATATACTGAACACAAATATAAACACAGCATGTAAAATGTTTCATGAGATGAAATAAAAGATCCCAGAAATGTTCCATACGCACAAAAAGCTTATTTCTCTCAAATGTTGTGCACAAATTTGTTTACATCCCTGTTAGTGAGCATTTCTCCTTTGCCAAGAAAATACATCCACCTGACAGGTGTGGAATATCAAGAAGCTGATTAAACAGCATGATCATTAGACAGGACAATAAAAGGCAACTCTAAAATGTGCAGTTTTGTCACACAACACAATGACACAGATGTCTCAAGTTTTGAGGGAGCGTGCAATTGGCATTCTGACTGCATGAATGTCAACCAGAGCTGTTGCCAGAGAATTTAATGTCCAATTCTCTATCATAAACCGCCTCCAACATAATTTTAGAGAATTTGGCAGTACGTCCAACTTGCCAACAACCGCAGACCACGTGAAACCATTCCAGCCCAGGATCTCCACATCCGGCTTCATCACCTGCGGGATTGTCTGAGACCAGCCTTCGGATAGCTGATGAAACTGAGGAGTATTTCTGTCTGTAATAAAGCACTTTTGTGGAGAACACCTAATTCTGATTGGCTGGGCCTGGATCCCCAGTGGGTGGGCCCTGCCCAGTCATGTGAAATCCATAGTTTAGTGCCTAATTCATTTATTTCAATTGACTGATTTCCTTATATGAACTGTAACTCAGTAAAATCGTTGAAATTGTTGCGTTTATATTTTTGTTCAGTATATTTGCATTCTCGTGTTTCTTTAATTATTAACTCATCGTAGTCCTTGTGTAGTTTTTATTTGTACTTTTATAATTTTTTCAATTAATATCTATATTGTTATTACAACTGCATTGTTGGAAAGAGCTCTCAAGGTAAGAATTTCACTGTATTGTTTTACACCTGTTGTATCCTGTGCACATGGCAAATAAACTTTTATTCTTGAAACATTAGTTAACTCACATACAGTACATGGCCTGTGGTAGTCGAGCAGTTACTGCCACTGCCTTTCTAGCATACCATCTCTCGTCCTTGCTTTCCTGTCTCTCTTCACTGTCTCTGGCCAGTGGCCTATAAACTTGAAAAATAATTGAAAAAAACAACAACACACATACAGTATAACTAAACAAGTCATGCAGTATGGAAACACCCAAATATACAACTAATTTGCCATATTTGAAAACTAAAACACGCATTTAGCATTTTGCCGCAGCTCAGCCTTATTACTCGCTAACACCGCCTCAACCCGATACCTGTACTTGCTGCCTGTGTGTAGAATAACAACTACCTCAGCACAGCAATATAGACTAACCCCTGCCATGCCATGAGTTTTGGCATCATGCCAGTCTTTTTTCTCAGAGACGGACAGCTCGCGACGCTATTAACGGCCTGGCAGGTAACTTGCAGCCTTAGCTCTCGTGACTAAGCAGATCACCCATACACGCACACACCCACACCTTGGTGAAGACAGACATTTTAATTAGAGGTATATCGCTTCGGGTTGGGGAGAGTGGGGAGTACTTTATTGATGTCAAGAGTCTCTTACTAACTCTCTTCCCATCCGGTCTCCATGGAGACTCAGGAGAAGTCTGAGAGTGGGAGAAGGTTGGAGAAGACAGCAGGACCGCAGTCCAATCACTTGAGTTCGGGAAAGAAACCACGGGGTACGAGGCAGGGGTGCACGATACCACCACTTGTGTTCTGCCGTCCTGCTGGTTTTCAGTTCGGCAGTCCTGCTGGTTTACAGTTTCTCCCTTGCTTATTTGATCGGTGGATGCTGTAATAGTTTGGCTAGAGTCTATTCCACCTGGTTTTCTAGGTATCAATCAGTCTCTGAGGCAAGGACAGAAATCAGGACCAGAGCTGTGCACCGCGGAGGCAGACAGACAGCCAACCTGTTCATGTCATATCTGTATGTGTCTATGTGTATTAAATATCCACACACATTGAAAGGCCTATAAAGTACATAGCAGAAGGTAGCTTACAATCTCCAAAGCATTGAAAATAGTTTTAAAAAAGAACAAACAACAAATGTACAACGATAGTGATAATTGTAAGGGTACAATATGCACTTTCTTTCCATCGCAAGCCTGAAGTGTTCTATTACCAACAAGAAGAGACAATCAATAGCAGATAGCTTCATTTCACACCTAAGTTAAGCCTGCTGATTAATTCTGTTCAGCATGAACTATCTCTGTGCAACACCAACATCCACTTCCTTTTCAATATTCTTTGTTGATCTCTGTTGCATTTCAACTGGCTCATTAGAAGCCAAGCTAGCTTCTCCTGTCAGTGCTTTAACATCTTTGGCTGCCTTTTCAAAACCCCAAGCATCTTTTGGCATACTGAGAGTAGCTGTTTGACATTTTCACAGACTAAATTATTCACTCTTTTGACAAGACGTGGCAAATGCTCAGGAAGGTAATTGAAAGTCCTATGAATGTTCTTGCTCTCAAGCTAGGAAAGATTATTCACCCTAGGTGGGCCTGTTTTGAAGTCAAACAAAGCAAAGCTATGATCTTCATAGGTTATAGCTTCACTGAAAGGATATAATACACCAAAACAAAGCACACACAATTGATATGAAGTCATGGTTTGTCTTTTTTCTCTGCAGATGCTAGGCCTATGATAAGCACAAAACCAGAGAGGGAGGACATCTTACCTCGAGTAAGGTTGTTTAAATATAGACAGTTGTTTGTGTAAGCATTCTAAGGCATTTCCACTGTGCAGTATCTGTGTATGAATCTTCCTTCCCCTTTCCATCCCCATACCTCAGCCTTGGAAGTCAATATAATGACTTCAATGTTATTTCTCTCTTTTCCATCTCTTGTCAGATAAACACAACAACTCACATTAACAACCGTCACTTTGCAATGGATGCACTAACGTCAATGGTTTCTGAATCTACCAGCTCACAAGAAAATATAGACAATCTTTGCAGAAGCTATCTTGGGGGAACGGAAGCCCTGGTTTTTCAATTTTTTTTAAATCTAGCTGTCCATCTGAGAACTGGAATGCACACCTCCATCTCGGCAGATATTCAATACAGCATGAGCTATACATAATGCATGCTCTGCTCCTGCCATATAATATCCTATGAAACTAAGCCTCTATGCGCAAATCGAGGAACTAATAATGACCTGCCCTTATACTCCTGGGGTTAGGAGATATGAGATATGAGCTTTATTTTTACCCATTATGTAGGTCACTGTAAAACAATTGGAGTTAAATATAGGTTTTACATAAGAATGGGCACAGCAGGGTTTTGGACAGGTCATAAGGTAAACAAACATTCTTAACACTGAATTGATATACAAAGAATTATGCCGGTAAGGAATTAGTGTGGTATAAACATCAACCATCAAAAGCTTATTATCTCTCTCTCTCTCTCTCTCTCTCTCTCTCTCTCCCTCCATGTGTCAAGGTTATTATAGCAAAAATTAAAATGAATCATGAAAAAATGGTAATAAAATGATTAACAAACCCGTTTTAAAAACAAAAATTATACTGAAACTATTATCTTTGACTTCAAAACGAACAAAAAAAACAAACAAAAACTAATTATGTTCATTTCATTTTTTCTTAACTTCGGGCACAAATCTAATGGGGTTTTCAAATCAAATGGGGTTTTCAAGCTACTGAATCTGGTGGGTAAATATGCGGCCCAGGAGATGATGCTGTTTCAAATAGGCCTAGCTTTTGCATCACTGTCATTAGCTAAACGAGAGAAAACTGGCTAGGTAGCTAACTTGATCTTTCTTACATGTACTACTAAAGTTGAAAAACATTGGATTGGTGTAAAGATGGGCAAGACAGAGTATCCTTCCAATATATTTTTTGCACCAGTCTCTGCGCTATTCGTTTTAAATCTAAGTCACACTGAGATTGACTTTATAATTTAAACCTAACCTAGAGCTCAATCAATCAGTATCGCCAAAGTTCAGCACAATAGCGCAATTCGCGGAGACTTCAATCACAGAAAACGCTGCATATGTCGGCTCAATTGGAAAAACAACATGAATTTCACATGACAAATTGTAAAAAAAAGAAAACAACATGTTTTCATATGTGATCTTATGTGAAGTTAATGATAGCATGAAACTGTACACGTGAAAATGTGATCACATGTGAAGTGTTCCAAAAACACATGCTTTCACATGATTTCACATTTTCCAAGTGAAATCATGAACTTCAGCACTACGGATTGAATAGAACCCCTAACCTATGACTGACCCCAATTGCAAGAAGTGACACAATATAAAAAACAAATGGCTCCTAGCCTCCTATGCATGCTAAAAAAAATAAAGACAAAACTATAATAACCTTGGTGAGAGGGAGCAAGATGAGAGATACTGAAAGTATGACATGAGTGCAGCTAGAGAAAAAAAGGATGAAAATGAGAGTGATAGAGTGAAAAAGAGAAAACTGACTGCACGCTCCCTTAGCTCTGTTCTCTTTTCCACCCATTTTTTCTAACTGAAACCACTAACGCAGTTAGGCCACGCTATTGAGGTCATTTATAAAAAGCCCATGCTCAAAGGGCGCCGGCGTTAAACCCAATGTTAATTTGATGGCATGAAAGACACAGTGACCTAATACTGTAGAGTCGGGCACATTATGGCGTACATACCATTCAGTGCCAAACATAACTCTTATCCTCATGACAATCCCACTGTAGAGGGAGAGCTGCTGAAGTCTATTTGATATAATGGACTACATACAGCATAAATGAATGGTGTGGAAAAATGCTATCGATTTATTTTGATTAACGGTCTATCTTTGGCCACACGAAGTGGTGTGTCTGTCACTCTGTGATTTAGATACAGTGACTCATTTTGCCTCGTACTATAAATGACTCTATAATTGTGGGACAGAGTCTGTGCCAGAGAGAGGACATGGTCATCATCTCTAGTTAGACGAGTCATCGTTGCTCCCTTCCAGAAAACATCTGAACGACTCTACATCCCCATCATACCCTTATACCCTGAGGGTGGTAGGATAGGTGGCTTCAATAGGGTTCTCTGTTACTGACAGAGTCATAGAGGGAGGCAAGAGAAGTTACTTACATAATGTCAGGGCAGGCCCCAGGCATAAGCGACATAACCTTTTGGTACTCAGTCGGGGTCTCAACTTACTGTTTAAAGTTCAAAATTTGGTTGTGCTTCAGCAGTTTTCCTCTTGTTTGGCTAGTCACTGACAGTCACTTAATTAACCATGTCAACTAACACGTTTTAGATTGGTAAGCTAGTCTAGCCAGTTATCTAAATGCAGGGCACGTGCCCAGGGGCCCTGACTTCCAGGGTGCCACCATCGATTTTGTTAGTCACTCTCACTCAGATATCATTAAGACGGCTTAAGTCATGGCAAAATGTGTAGGAATTAGCTGCAAAACCTGCAAAAATGTCTCTGCAGTCCATGGCTAAATGTGTAGAATTGCAGGAAATAAGCTGTAAAACTGCAAAAATGTCTCTTTCCCCCATGAAATTCATTATACAATTGCAACATTTTCTCTCTGCCCCATGGCAAAATCTGTAGAACTGCAGTAAACTTGCTTTAAACATAAATGTCCACTGTCAAGAGGGGCGCCACCAAAAGAAAAATTGCCCGCTTGGTGGTGGGCCCCCCAACCAAATATCACTTAAGGCCCCCAAAAGGCTTGAGCCAGCCCTGCATAATGTGTCAACCTTCAAAGTAGGTGGACATATGGTACTCGGGCCATGAACGACTCATAGGTGTTGGAAGCAGGCAAGCATTGCTAACAAGACTCCCATACTGTAAGTGCCACCTGACAACCCAGTGGGTGGTAAGCTCCATTTTTTTTTTCCGGCCCAGCTTCGGTTTCATCCAAGTATTGACTCTATTTTTCTCGCTCTGAGGTGCGCAAAACAACAAATAGGCCAACTCAAACACCACGGATAAGGCTACTGCAAAGATCAATGTTGACATTGTCGCATCTCTTGTACTTCCTCCTCTTACCTTCAAAACCAAATGTGCTTTTGTTTCACTTGCGCTTTCGACAGCCAGGCAATTTGCTCCGCATGAGTAGGCTAGATTGCTCGACAGCATTTGGGACTGCATATTTTAAACTGTGTGGCCACACTTCGTGGTCATACAAGTTTTATTGGCATGCGCAAAATAAAACATGGAGAAATATACTGTATCTCAATAAATTACTAATATGACACTTTTTCGTCCTGCATTCAAATCGGTGTCGTCGCCCAACCCCCCTCTCTATGTTGAACATTATTACTCATATTATTTATTTCATTGAATAATGTCAATGAAGCTGTCAATGAAGCTTCATATGGATGGAAAAGACGACTAAGCTACATGTCACACAAGCGGCAGAAATAACCAACTTTCTCTTTTTTTTAACATGTGTCAACCGGCATCAATTCAGTCCTGTGAATTCAAAATAAAATGATTCAATCCCCCATCTAGTCTAGACTACTGCAGTCAGAATAAATTGATGCAAAACACGTATGCAGTCGCTGAATAACATTAGAACTGGCTTTATCCACACATATAAACATGTATATTCCTGTCATGTTTTTGGTTAGACTATTTGCCTAAAAAACAAACGCCACATAACACAATTAATTCAACAGTTTTTCAAACCATACCTTCTGAGTCATCAACTTTGCTATTTGTCGGTCTGTAGAGAGGTTGAACAGACTTGTTATCCTGGTCTTATTGGCGATAACTTGCCGAATAGGGCTCTATTTTGAGAGTAAAAAAACGCTTATAAGCAGTGCTCCAGTTATTAAATCGCACACTTCATCGACGTCGAGTCTGTTATTCGTCCGTGCTGTCTGTCTCTCTCCGCTTAGGTCGAAATGCGAGCGCCCCGGTTCACAGCGATCCCCATTACTGAGCAGTTCATTCACGTTTGCATTAGGGAGACAGCCTAGACATGGGCTTTGTGAGGCAAGGCAGTCGAGGCAGCGAGATGGTGCACTTGGGAAAACAGAGCGGAGGAGGGTGTGTGAGAGAGAGGAGAGAGAAAGAGAGAGAGCGAGAGAGAGAGAGAGAGAGAGAGAGAGAGAGAGAAATTCTAATCAGCACCATGGACAGCACACTGGGCGTCTAGACTGGAGCAGGCTACTTTGTACTTGCTTTGATCGGTGATTTACATAAGGACTGATGATTCGGAATGAGCTTACAAAAAACATGGCAAAAAAATTAAATACTCATGTGATGTTATTTATTTTTATACATGTGATTTTATTTATTCTTATATGGTATCGTAAGATAACGTCGCTATTAGATGTCCACAATATGGACATAGACGTGGGCCAGTAAGTACAACAGAATGGAGTAACAGAGGTGTAGAGCAGAGTAAGATGTTAAATAAATAAAAAACGGTCAAATTTGATATGTGCTCCCTACAGGAGGTCATGGACTGTGATAAAAGTCGATATAATGTTCAAAAATAATATCTGACATCTCTGATCTCTGCCCCTCACCCAAACACAAGCTCTCTCTCTCTCTCTCTCTCTCTCTCTCTCACTCTCTCTCTCTCTCTCTCATAATCATATCACTTCTGGGTAACAACTAAGTACCTTAATGTGTTTGTCTTATAAAATAACTTCTTACTAAAAATAAATGTCTCAAGAATGAATTTGGTTAGAACTGTCTGGGAGTGGTCTGACATTTACCACAGGAAAATACTAGATACTGTGAGAAAGCATTGACAGGTGTCGGAAAAGCTGCAGGAATCGTGGACCAAAACTAGAAAGCAGAAGAGCAGGAGAGTGTGTGAAGGAGTAGAAAAGACATGTGATTAGTGCTACAGTGTGAAAGTCTCTTTTCTGTCATTCCACATTGACCTAGAAAACTAAACAGATCAATATAAATGAAGGGTGGGACTCAAGGAGGCAAGGAGACAAGGAAAGGAAGACACTTACAGTTTTTCTCGATTGCTAAGACACATTTCTTGAAACCTTCACCCATTTTCTCAAAACTTTAAAACACAAAACCAAATCTTCAAACTACATTCACAAAACCTCTGACTCTTCTGGCAAAATCAAACAATCGCCTCAAAACCATTTCATATGTGCTCAAAATCAAACAATGCTTTCAGATCATACGCACGGCCAGTCATGTGAAATTGAGTACACCCCCTGGAAAGTTCTCTTTTATTTTACATATTTGGACAGATGGATATGTAATCTTCTCTTCAACACTATGGACAGATAAAGGTTACCCAATATAACACATCAACAAAAAAAAAAAATGCATGGGTACACTGTCAGAAAGAGACTGCACAAACATGGCCTACATGGGAGGTCAGGAAGGAAGAAGCCTCTGCTCTCAAAAAATAATATCAAGACACAACTGTCTTTACCCAGGTGTTGTCTGGCAAAAGTCAGTTGTGTCTTGATATTATTTTTTGAGAGCAGATGCAAAACTTATTTTATTTAAGAATGATGGAATTCACTGTGTTCTTGGGGACCTTCATTGCTGCAGAAATGTTTTGGTACCCTTTCCAAAAGCTGTCCCTCGACACAATCCTGTCTCTGACCTCTACGGACAGAATCCTTCGACCTCATGGTTTGGTTTTTGCTCTGACATGCACTGTCAACTGTGGGACCTTATATAGGTGCGTGTCTTTCCAAATCATGTCCAATCAATTGAATTTAGGATGATCAATGTAAACAAGATGCACCTGAGCTCAATTTCGAGTCTCATGTCAAAGTATCTGTACACTTACGTAAATATTTAATTTTTTGTTGATTACATAATTTGTTTACTCATCAATCTACACACAATACCCCATAATGACAAAGCGAAAACAGGTTTTCAGTAAAAAAAAAACATAAAGTGTGGAAAAAGGGAAGGGGTCTTAATACTTTCCGAATGCACTGCTGTCAGGCCCCTCTGTTTAATCACACAGGCCTGTTTGATAGAGTCAACACACATACAGCTGTGGTGTACAGCCAATTTACAGAGCCCCTTCAAATGCTTCAGCCAAATGTTAACATCTGAACTGGCTGTCATTGGTGTCAATGGAAGGCCTTTCGCATTGTGCAAAGTTAATTAAACATCAAATCCTTTGCCCTTTTTTGACTAGAGAGAGGTAGAGGGAGAGAGTACAGGGAGAGAGCGAGAGACATAGAGCGAGAGAGGGAGGGAGGGGGGGCAAGAGACTGACAGAAAGAGAGCGAGAGAGCGAGAGAGCGAGAGAGAAAGCTGATCACTCAGAGATAAATTGTATTTGTATTTGCTGGTTCTGTTTGTTTTGGGAAGCTCAAACGGATTCAATACAAAGAAGGAAAAAATAACTGGTTGTGTCATCATGTAAGTACTGAGATTAAGTTTGGGTATAAAGGAAACAAAAGTAATTTACTTTGATCCAAAAATGAATAGATACAATGCTATCTTGTTGTGCATTGTGGGTGTGCTTGATTTAAACCCTTGAGCATGTCTATTTGATTTCAAAGTACTGTATGTATTTCATCCGCAACACAAACGCCCAGGCCCTAAAAGACATGCTTCTATAACATCTCAAATAATCCTATTCTCAACAGTAGGCTTGAGTCAAAAGATGGCAGGCGAGCCTTACGACTCCCAACCAGCGACATATTCAGACAATGGAAGTGAAAGAAGAATTAAAAGCCATGAAAGCCCCAAAGAGATAAGAGTGGGAAGCAATATGAATGCACAGTGTATTCCGACCTCATCGTATTCGCCCCAGATTGATTCTTTCACGGCTATATATTGCCACTGTCAACACCTCTCGAATTGAACGCGAAAGGTTCTTTAAATTCTTCTCGGCTCGTTTGCTTAATTATCACCCCAAGTGCTGCACTTTTAAATCATCTGCATACAAGTCTATTCGAATTCGCAGCTGAGAGAGAATGCCTGCTTGACGATTTCTTTTCTCCCCTCTTCTATTTCTAGTTCACATGAAGGAACAAAGGAGAATCTGGCACAAAGAGAATGCTGTTTGACTGCCAATTGCGTGGCTTCAGTGCTTGGCCTCCATCTATGAGGTCGTAACCCAGGAAGTGGACAATACAGCAGAGATATACCTCCGGGTACCCCCCTATACGCACTCACACATGCAGACAGGCGCCCATGCACACACGCACACACACCGGGAGAACACATTAGTTGCATCCTTCATTAACAACCATGATAATTACTCAACCATATCATCAAGCGACCAGGGTTAGGTGTCACAGCTGCAAAGTAAGAATCCTTGAATCTTCATCATTGTTAGATTCCAGACACACAAAGCACAATATACACCTAGCTGACAATGACCTTTGCTTGGATCGAGGAGATAAAAGACAAGACTAGCATCCAAACCACATAATTGATCTCTCTTACACTCTGAGAGGTCACACCATTATTTTCAGTGTGGAGGAGGAGGAGCACAGAGTCTGAGGGAGGAGGAGTGAGGACTAATTATGGAAGTCTTATCTTAAGACAAGGCCGGGTGGTTTTTCCTCCTGCTTTTATCCTCCTGCATTTTTTTCCTCCTGCTTTTTCCCCTCCTCTCAATCAGACTGGAAAGGCCAGCAAAACAGACGTTAGAACAATGTGCCACCTCTAGCTCAGCCTCCCTGGCACTTTCTCTTGCTCTCTTTCTCTCCTTGTTTTCACTCTCTTTCTTTTTCTCTGGTGTGATTTGTAGACACTCCACATCACCACTGTCTTCTGTCACATGAACGCACACCAGTCAATTCCATTCCAATTCCATGTCAATTCAGAAAGTAAACCAAATTCCAATTTCACAATTGTAAAGAAATGGAGAGAATTCTAATTTGAATTTCAGTCTACTTCCTGAATTGACATGGAATTGACCCCGACTCCGCTTATCACAAATGTGGGAGGGAGGGAGTAGGTTAGTACTGTCTACGTCCTAGGTTTGAAAATGATTCATCTTTATATACAGTGGGGAGAACAAGTATTTGATACACTGCCGATTTTGCAGGTTTTCCTACTTACAAAGCATGTAGAGGTCTGTAATTTTTATCATAGGTACACTTCAGCTGTGAGAGACGGAATCTAAAACAAAAATCCAGAAAATCACATTGTATGATTTAAAATAATTAATTTTTATTTTATTGCATGACATAAGTATTTGATCACCTACCAACCAGTAAGAATCTCACAGAAGTGTTCGTTTTTCTTTAAGAAGCCCTCCTGTTCTCCACTCATTACCTGTATTAACTGCACCTGTTTGAACTCATTACCTGTATAAAAGACACCTGTCCACACACTCAATCAAACAGACTCCAACCTCTCCACAATGGCCAAGACCAGAGAGCTGTGTAAGGACATCAGGGATAAAATTGTAGACCTGCACAAGGCTGGGATGGGCTACAGGACAATAGGCAAGCAGCTTGGTGAGAAGGCAACAACTGTTGGCGCAATTATTATTAAATGGAAGAAGTTCAAGATGACGGTCAATCTCCCTCGGTCTGGGGCACCATGCAAGATCTCACCTCGTGGGGCATCAATGATCATGAGGAAGGTGAGGGATCAGCCCAGAACTAAACGGCAGGACCTGGTCAATGACCTGAAGAGAGCTGGGACCACATTCTCGAAGAAAACCATTAGTAACACACTACGCCGTCATGGATTAAAATCCTGCAGAACACGCAAGGTCCCCCTGCTCAAACCAGCGCATGTCCAGGCCCGTCTGAAGTTTGCCAATGACCATCTGGATGATCCAGAGGAGGAATGGGAGAAGTTCATGTGGTCTGATGAGACAAAAATAGAGCTTTTTGGTCTAAACTCCACTGTTTGGAGGAAGAAGAAGGATGAGTACAACCCCAAGAACACCATCCCAACCGTGAAGCATGGAGGTGGAAACATCATTCTTTGGGGATGCTTTTCTGCAAAGGGGACAGGACGACTGCACCGTATTGAGGGGAGGATGGATGGGGTCATGTATCGCGAGATCTTGGCCAACAACCTCCTTCCCTCAGTAAGAGCATTGAATATGGGTCGTGGCTGGGTCTTCCAGCATGACAACGACCCGAAACACACAGCCAGGGCAACTAAGGAGTGGCTCCGTAAGAAGCATCTCAAGGTCCTGGAGTGGCCTAGTGAGTCTCCATACCTGAACCCAATAGAAAATCTTTGGAGGGAGCTGAAAGTCCGTATTGCCCAGCGACAGCCCCGAAACCATAGGATCTGGAGAAGGTCTGTATGGAGGAGTGGGCCAAAATCCCTGCTGCAGTGTGTGCAAACCTGGTCAAGAACTACAGGAAACGTATGATCTCTGTAATTGCAAACAAAGGTTTCTGTACCAAATATTAAGTTCTGCTTTTCTGATGTATCAAATACTTATGTCATGCAATAAAATGCAAATTAATTATTAAAAAATCATACAATGTGATTTTCTGGATTTTTGTTTTAGATTCCGTCACTCACAGTTGAAGAGTACCTATGATAAAAATGACAGACTTCTACATGCTTTGTTAGTGGGAAAACCTGCAAAATCGGCAGTGTATCAAATACTTGTTCTTCCCACTGTATACCTTTTTTTTGTATTTAACCTTCCTTTCTCTCCCCAATTTTCAATCTTGTCTCATCACTGCAACTCCCCAACGGGCTCAGGAGAGGCGAAGGTGGAGTCATGTGTCTTCCGAAACATGACCCGCCTAACCACGCTCCTTAACACCCTCCAGCTTAACCCAGAAGCACCAATGTGTCATCGGAAACACCAATGTGTGGCAGGAAACCCGCAGGCACCCGGCCCGCCACAAAGAGTCGCTAGAGCGCAATGAGCCAAGTAAAGCCCCACCGGCCAAACCCTCCCCTAACTCGGACGACGCTGGGTCAATTGTGCACCGTCCTATGGGACTCCCGGCCACGGCCAGTTGTGGCATAGCCCGGTATATGAACCCGGGTCTGTAGTGATGCAGTGCCTTAGACCGCTGCGCCACTCAGGAGGCCAGCCAATGATTATTCTATCAGTACATGGGAATAATTACCACACTATAGGGAAATTGAGGACGATTTCAGAGAGGTGATGCGTCACTTGTCGAGAAGCTAAGAGCAACAATGAAGTAACATAGTAGAGAGAGAGAGAGAGATAGAGATAACCCATATTCCACTTTGACTGGCATTGCAGAGGTAATGCCAACTGAGTGTAATCTGGCTTTGAGCAGCGAAGCTTTCTGACAGGACAGCTTTTAACCTGATTAAACACCTATCTCTTCTAGAGAGACACAGAGTGAGGGAGAGAGAGAGAGAGAGAGAGAGAGAGAGAGAGAGAGATGAGAGAAAAAAGGTGGGAGAGAGGAGAGAAGAAAAATGGTAGAGAGAGAGAGGGATGGATGTAGATAGAGGGAAGGTAGAATGAGAGAAAAAAGTGAGCAGAAGGAAGAGGATAAAAAGGGGAAAAAGTTATAAAAAGAGGGATGGAGAGAATAAGCAAGCTCACCATATGTGATGAGTCTCTCTCTCCCTCTCTCTCTGAGCTGTCACACACACACACACACACACACACACACACATACACACACAGTATCAATATATTGATATCTCAATATCATATCATTTCTGGGTAACAATTAAGTACCTTAATGTGATTGCTTTCGAATCAAATGGTAAAAAAACATCTCAATAAATAATTTTGTTAGGGCTGTCTGAGATTGGTCTGAGTGTGGAGGGGGAAATGGAAAACCAGCTGTTATTGGCAGAGAGGTTTGGAACTCTTTCTCATTGGCCTATTGATTAATTTTGGTGATGTCACCAGGCAGGCCAAAACTCCATCCCACCAAAACAAGCTGAAATTTCAGGCGGTCTTTTCAAACAGCTCTTACACTAAAAGGGCATTATCATAATTTTCACAATTTCACAGTATTATTCCAACCTCATGGTGTAGAGATATGGACATTTTTTGACTTCACTGGGTCTTTAATGCTAGCATGGACATGCACAAAGCAGGGGGGGGGGGGGGGGGGGCTCAACGCTAAATCAGTGAAATTGAGGCCAGAAACATTTGTAGCGTGGGATAAAAGAGGTGGAACTACCTAAGTGGTAAAGTGGTAGGTTAACATTATCTAACATTACCTCCAGCTTTCCTTGACTGGCTAAAATCCCAAAATGGTGAAAAACTTTCAACTCCTTTCTCTAATTTACGAGACTAGTGTTGGCCTTGGTTATCGTCCAGCACCAGGCCAATGCAGGATTAGCTGCATGTGGTTTAAGAGAAGATTAACAGAAAGGATTTTTGACCAGATGTGCTGCACATTAACTAATTGTGATGACGTGCCTCACCCACATGACATGTGCCTCCAACTGAAGTGCATGTTGTGGCGGGATGGAAACTAGGCCAAACTTTCCTTGTCATTTTAAAAAGTGTCCTGTTTCTGTTTATTGGATAAAAAAGTGTGAAAATGCACTAAGAAAATGTGTGAAAACCTGATGAGAAAAACGAATGAAAACCGTCCACCACCTACCCTGTTTTATATCTGCAACCATTTCGATATTACTTTGCTTCAGATTACAAAACCATAAACATAATGAGCTTCTTATATCAGCATTAAATGCATTGCTATCTTAAACAGATGCTACTCACTATACGACCATTCTGACCCCTTTTATGAGCCATGAACCCTCCACAAACCTGCTTGACAACCACGTTTCTTAATGGCTACATGTAACGC
Organism: Thymallus thymallus; assembly: GCA_023634145.1. NCBI lineage: Eukaryota > Metazoa > Chordata > Actinopteri > Salmoniformes > Salmonidae > Thymallus > Thymallus thymallus. The sequence continues at coordinate 25,827,105 of CM042409.1, read as the reverse complement.
ACATAGTTCTGGAACAGAGGATTGTAATATGAGTTAGGAAAAACTGCTAGTAAATATGCTAATGGCTATAAGCCTGCGTTAGGGCTTGGCACGAGATATGCCACTTAGCATTTCGGTACACGCAGACTGAAACACGCATGTCATGTCGATCAGTGTGTGTGCATGTATGTGCTAACATACACAGTGTGTCGTTTAGCGTGTTGAATGGCACAGCACACAAGTAGGAATAGTTGGGAAGGCTCGCACACTCAGGCAGACCCCAGTGAGTACTAGCTTCACGCAGAGCTTGCAGCTCGTGTCCATGGGGAGTGTGTGTATGTATGTGGCTCCAGCAGTGGAGGTTTCTGAGGGGAGGACGGTTCATAATAATGTCTGGAACAGAGTAAATGGAATGGCAACCATGTGTTTGATGTATTTGATACCATTCTACTCATTCTGCCCCAGCTATTACCACTGCTCAAAGGTATGTGGAGTGTCTGTCTGTCTGTCTGTCTGTGTGTGTGTGTGTGTGTGTGTGTGTGTGTGTGTGCGTGCTTGTATCTGTGATAACTTGTGTGTGTGCGTCTCCAGCACTCCTCAGGCATCTCTCCTAATCTCACATGTTAGAGACAGCTGGCCCCCCAAGGGACTCCACACTGTGTGTCTAATGCAAATGAGACAAATCCAGGACAGAGTGTGATCACACTACTTACAGTAGTACATGTAGGCCTATATCAGGGATGGACAACGGGGGCCTGATTGGTGTCACACTTTTTCCCCAGCCCCAGGTAACACACATGACTCCAATAATCAACTAATCAGGATCTTTAGTTTAGAATGCCTTAGTTAAATCAAATGTGTTTGCTATGATGGGGAAAAAAGTGTGACATCACTCCGGCCCCCGAGGACTGTAATTGCCCATCCCTGGCCTATATTCTACCAGAAACACCCATTTCACAATCAGGATTAGCATTAAGAGAAAGCGAAGTGACGTGTTATTTGATCTGTGATAGATTGGTAATGTACTGCTAGTTGGTAATTTTATAGGTAGAATTTACCACTAACACTTTAATTAAAGTAACTGTTCAGTGAAAATCTCATATTCTGTTTTACCCAAATAATGTTGGTGACTCATCCCTTACTTGTAGTTGTGGCCAAAGCAAAAATGAGAGAAAATCAACTCTGTAAAACCCCATTTCAAACTTGTTTTTGAAACAAATCGTTAGACACATTTTTTGAAATTTGCTTGGATAATGACATCATCCTCTTTGTCCAAGACAAGCCCGCATGGGATTGGTCCAGCAGCTTTTTCATTTTTTTCAAAATTCAACAGTGATGAGAAGGATCCTTCTCGAGGCAAGGGAAGACACAGGCTCAGGAGTGCAGACAAGCAAGCTAGCTCGCAAAAAGAACAACGCCTATGCAACAACTAACTCGCTATTCACTTCTATTTTTAATTATGTGGTGTGTAGCCTGCTGACTGTTAAGAAGCAGTAGCTAAAATGCTAACGTTAGCTATCGTGGCTAGTTAGGTGGCTAACTAATTAGAAATCAAGTCAAAGCAGATCTTACACACAACATCATTCCCTTCTATTTTAAATGTGGTTTGTATCTAAAAGTTGTATGTTAAGAGGAAACCTAGGTAGCTGTTGTTGAGTGATATACACTAGGGCCAAAAGTGTGGAAAATTACTCATTCAAGGGTTTTTATTTTATTTGCACTATTTTTTACATTGTAGAATAAAGTGAAGACATCAAAACTATGACATAACACATATGGAATCATGTAGTAACCAAAAAAGTGTTAAACAAATAAAAATATATTTTATAGCCACCCTTTGCCTTGATGACAGCTTTGAACACTCTTGCCATTCTCTCAACCAGCTTCACCTGGAATGCTTTTCCATCAGTCTTGAAGGAGTTTCCACATATGCTGAGCACTTGTTGGCTGCTTTTCCTTCACTGCAGTCCGACTCATCCCAAACCATCTACATTTGGTTGAGGTTGGAACCAAAAATCTCAAATGTGGACTCCATCGGTCTAATGTCCATTGTTCGTGTTTCTTGACCCAAGCAAGTCTCTTCTTATTATTGGTGTCCTTTAGTAGTTGTTTCTTTGCAGCAATTCGACCATGAAGGCCTGATTCACGCAGTCTCCTGTGAACAGTTGATGTTGAGATGTGTCTGTTGCTTGAACTCTGTGAAGCATTTATTTGGGCTGAGGCTGGTAACTCTAATGAACTTATCTTCTGCAGCAGAGGTATTTCTGGATCTTCCATTCCTATGGCGGTCCTCATGAAGCTGGTTGAGAGAATGCCAAGAGTGTGCAAAGCTGTCATCAAGGCAAATGGTGTCTACTTTGAAGAATCTCAAATATAAAATATATTTTGATTTGTTTAACAATTTTTTAGTTACTACATTATTCCATATGTGTTATTTCATAGTTTTGATGTCTTCACTTTTATTCTACAATGTAAAACATTTTGCAAATAAAGAAAAACCTTGAATGACTAATATTCCAAGCTTTAGGCACAAAGTGTAGATAGCAGCAGTAGCTAGCTAGCTAGCCTTATGACTAGCTAGATAGCTAGTTAGGTAGCTAACAACAAAAATATCAGGAACACACACCACACATACATACATACACACACCCCCCCCCCACACACACACACACACACACACCACACACCCCCACACACACACACACCACACACGTACACACGCACATACATTTTTCTATCAAACTATAATTTACTAGTAAATCAAATCTGAAAACTAACTTAAACTAAACAGGATTACAAATGAAGAACAATTTCAAGACAGCTGCAGAGAGAAGCAGGGTAGATTGGGATAAAATAGTCTTCACTGGGGCTGTCTTTTAGATACGCTGACAATTTATGCCTCATTAGAGGATTAGATTTGAATATCAACAGCCAGGTGTCGTCTTTAGCAGAGCCACTACGGAAGAAGATTCAGGTGTCTCCTAGTATAACACACCAGTCGTAAATCTTTGTAAATTAGGGAGCGATTTTTGTTGTGTTGCGAAATCAGACATTTGTGTCGAGAGGTAGGGAATGAATGCGTACGTGCTTGCATGCGTATTATTATATTAGAGAACGTGTCAGAGCGTGGCACTTCACCTTTAAAAAAGCAATGAGTGGCAGTCAAATCTTTAGCAGGTTAACAACATGAGACTTGATAGAACGGACATCCAGGTTTGCCCTTTGAAGTGTACTAATGAGTTACCAGTCAAATTGCCAAAGCCAGAGGTTTCATTCTACTCATTCTATTTCTAGGATGCCAATAATAAAGTACTGCAGTAATAGTGCGGCATAAGGCGTCATGCGGTGGCTGCTTTAAAACATATCCTGCTGAACATTCTGTTCACCCTCATCATTGCCTAGAGATCCTTGCACTACATTTTCCTCAGGAGGTCTGTGAGTGACAATTGTAATAGTGTGTCTGCATACACACATGTTGTGCTTCCTCCGTGGAGCTTACACACTCTGCCCTCCCTCTGTGTTAGCCTTGATATAGGCTGTGTCCCAAATGGCACCGTATTCCGTATTTAGTGCACTACTTTTGGCCAGGGCCCATAGGGTTTGGTCAAAAGTGGTGCGTGATATAGGAAATAGGGTGCCATTTGGGACTGAGCCTGAATCAAGGCTAAGACAGCCTCCGCCTTGATTCTGTCCCCCCATGCTCTCCTATTGATTGTCCAGGTCCTGAGGATAAGGGTTGCTATGAGGCCTGGATATGCTTGGAAGAAATGGTGTCCTTGGATTAAAAGTATTTCTATCTGTGTTGTCTCACACACAGCCACTGAGGGGGTTTTATGGCTGAGCTGATACACACTGTTTGTGCGTGTGTGTGTGTCCGCGCAAGGGGGCGTGCATGCGTGTGTAGGTGTGGGGGTTTTGTGTGTGCGTGTAGGGACGGGGTTTTTGTGTGTGTTTCAACCTTGTATGTGTCTGAACCTCCTCCTGCTCTTGAATGCGCGTGAATACATTTGGCATGGGCTCTCGGAACCTAAAGAAGTTATACAGCTGCACAATCGAGAGCATCTTGGCCGGCTGCATCACCGCCTGGTATGGCAACTGCAACACCCTCAACCAGAAAGCCCTAAAGAGGGTGGTGCGGGCGGCCCAATACATCACTGGGGTTAAGCTCCCTGCCCTCCAGGATATCTACACCATGCGGTGTCTGAGGAAGGACTCCAGTCACCCGAGCCACAGACTGTTCGCTCTGTTATCATCTGGCAAGCGCTATCGGAGTATCGGGTTTCGGAGACTTCTACCAGCAGGCCATCAGACTGCTGAAAAGCTAAACCTAGCTGTCTCCCTGCCCAGACCTGAACCTTAGAGACTATTTGCACCGGAGAGACTGTATACACAAATTATTTGCGCTGACTACCCACACAACCAACCCATACACACAAATGTACACACACACACCCATAACAACACACACAAAAACACACACAAACACACACAAACACACACACAAACACCCATAAACACACAAACACCCATAAACACATACACAAGCACTCAGAAATCATACACAGACAGTCAACGCTGCTTTTTTTTGTTTTTTACTTTACTCTTTTCCTTATTGTTATTGAAAACACTCAATTGTAAGGGGTCCTTACACTGTAATAAGTATTGTAATTAACTGTAACAACTCATTGTTAGTGTAATAAAAACATGTACCTGGTAGTAATTGCGGTCTGTAATTACAGAAGTGTAACAATGAATGCTTGTTACCATGCTTGTTACAAATGGGCAGGTTTCCACTAAATTCACCAAATTAGTGTTTTGCTTCTTATCAGCTGCATCCCGATTCGTTAATAACTGTCAAAAGGTTGTAATCTCTTGTGGATCGAAATTAATAGGCTCTAATTACCTACCCGAATACGCACTCTTCAAAATCTCCACTCAATGTTGTTGCTAGCACTTGCCCCCCGAAAGTGTACCATCTGGGTTAACTTGGTTGAGTTTACAAAAACAGACAAGATATATGTCAACCTCACTGAAGTGAGAGGATAAACCCACAAGTACACAACAGAGTAAATGTAAAATCTGCATAAGTACAATGTAACTACTAAGTGCTACACCGGATTTAGCTAGTAGAAATTAAGTATATGTTGAGGGGTACTTGTAATTTATGTGTGCTTAAACTCTGAGTATACCAAACATTAGGAACACTTAAAATGGTCCAAACACATGCGCACAGTTGTAAAGAAGGAGCGACAGCGCCTCTCCCCCTCAGGAGGTTGAAAAAGATTGGCACTGGCCCTTAAATCTGCAAAAAGGTATACATAAACTGGGGGCCAAAAGTTTGGAATGTTACTTATTCAAGGTTTTTTCTTTATTTGCACTATTTTGTACATTGTAGAATAAAAGTGAAGACATCAAACTATGGCATAACACATGGAATCATGTAGTAACCAAAAAAAGTGTTAAACAAATTTATTTGAGATTCTTCAAAGTAGCCACCCTTTGCCTTGATGACCGCTTTGCACACTCATGACATTGTTTCTTCGTCCTATCCATAATGTATATATATATATACAGCGGGTGAAATAAGTATTGAACACGTCACCATTTTTCTCAGTAAATATATTTCCAAAGGTGCTATTGACATGAAATGTTCACCAGATGTTTGTAACAACCCAAGTAATCCATACATACAAAGAAACCAAAACAAATAAATTCAGAAATTAAGTTATCTGTAATAATGTGAAATGACACAGGGAAAAAGTATTGAACACATGAAGAAAGGGAGGTGCAAAAAGGCATGGAAAGCCAAGACAACAGCTGAAAACAGTAATTAAAAAGCAATCCAGCCCCCTGTCAGTGCAAATTAATATCAGCTGGTTCAGTCCCAACTGATGGCCTACAAAAAGGTCTCATTGCCAAGGTGTCACACAAGACACATCTCACGATGGGTAAAAGCAAAGAGCTGTCTCAAGACCTTCGCAACCTAATTGTTGCAAAACATAATGATGGCATTGTTTATAGGCGCATTTCTAAGCTTCTGAATGTTCCAGTGAGCACTGTTGGGGCCATAATACGGAAGTGGAAAGACAATCATTTCACCATAACTTTGCCTCGACCAGGTGCTCCTCGCAAGATTTCTGACAGAGGAGTGAAAAAAATAATCAGAAGAGTTGTCCAAGAGCCAAGGACCACTTGTGGAGAGCTTCAAAAAGACTTGCAATTAGCAGGTACTGTTGTCTCAAAGAAAACAGTAAGTAATGCACTCCACCGCCATGGCCTGTATGCACGCTCACCATGCAAGACTCCATTGCTGAAAAAAAAGCATGTTGAAGCTCGTTAAAAGTTTGCTGCACAACATTTGGAAAAGCCAGTGAAATACTGGTAGAATATAGCCAGTGGTTTGGTCAGATGAGAGCAAAATTGAACTGTTTGGATGTCATAATACACACCATGTTTGGAGGAGAAATGGCACTGCACATCACTCTAAAAACACCATACCAACAGTGAAGTTTGGAGGTGGGAACATCATGGTGTGGGGCTGCTTTTCAGCAAATGGTACTGGCAAACTTCACATAATTGTAGGAAGGATGAATGGGCAAATTTACAGAGACATTCTTGACAAAAATCTGCTGCCATCTACCAGGATGATGAAGATGAAACGAGGGTGGACATTTCAGCAAGACAATGATCCCAAACACACAGCCAAGGAAACTCTCAATTGGTTTCAAAGAAAGAAAATAAAGCTGCTAGAATGGTCCAGCCAATCACCTGACTTAAATCCCATTGAAAATCTATGGAAAGAACTGAAGATCAAGATTCAAAGAAGAGGCCCACGGAACCTTCAAGATTTGAAGACTGTTTGTGTGGAAGAATGGGCCAAAATCACGGCAGAGCAATGAATGTGACTAATTTCTCCATACAGGAGGCATCTTGAAGGTGTCATTACCAACAAAGGCTTTTGTACAAAGTATTAAATAAATATCAGTAAGTGTGTTCAATACTTTCTCCCTGTGTAATTTCACATTATTACACAACTTAATTTCTGAACTTATTTGTTTTGGTTTCTTTGTATGTATGGATTACTTGGGTTGTACATCTGGTGAAAATGTCATGTCAATAGCACCTTTGGAAATATATTTACTGAGAAAATTGGTGACGTGTTCAATACTTCTTTCACCCGCTGTATATTTCCATAATGAAATATTATATGATTAAGAAAAAAAAGAGTGCCTGAGCAAACACCCACTTCCATTTTTCAGGGGAAATAGAGAGTGATCTACCCATATCCTATCTTCTATCATTGTATAGTGTCTAGTTAAACTTGGCTTAGTGTGTACAGGTAGCCTAGCTCAGAGTGGCTTAGCATAGTGATTAGCATGATTAGCATGGCAACCTGTATTTGCTATGAAGCTAACTGCCTTCGGCCCCGCTCCGGGGCAGGCTGGCTCCCCAGCTGAAACACTCACTGCGGTGAGGGGATGCCATGTGTGGTTTGGCCCCTCCCTGAACGTCTGCCAGTATTGAACGCTTTAAGCAACAGGGATTAGGACAGGCTTAATTGGCCTACATCTCAGCATGATCAACACTACAAGGGATCTGTGATAACATCATCTCCCACCGACCAAAACGTGTGGCTAAGACGTGGAGAAATTTTACATAGGAGTAGGGTGAAGTTGCCCCTAGACGCTGATCCTGTGTCAGTTTTGCATTTTCCCCACTAATGGTTAGGGTTGGGATTGGGGGAGGGGAAGATGATTCTAGATCTCAAATCAAATCAAATTGCATTGGTCACATACACATGTTTAGCAGATGTTAATGCGGATGTAGCGAAGTACTTGTGCTTGTCATTCCGACAGTGTAGTAATATCTAACAGTAATATCTAACAGTAATATCTAACAGTAATAACAATTACACAACATAACAATTACACAACATATACCCAATACACACAAATCTAAGGAATGAAATTAGGCCTATATACATATGGACGAGCAGCATGGACTAAGATACAGTAGAATAGTATTGAATACCTTATATACATATGAGATGAGTAACTGTCATGATAGGGTGCATATACAGACCAAGGCGCAGCGCAGGAATAGTTTGAATTTCTTTTTAATGAATTATATCAACCAACTGACGAACTATACAAAATGAAACACGATCCAGCAAACAAATGTAAAGCACACTTACTTCATGACATATATACACAATGACCCACACCCCGGTGTGGAACATACAAACATATGTAGGATCCCTAATTAGAGACAATGCAAAGCAGCTGCCTCTAATTAGGGATCCAACACAAAACACCACATAGAAAACAAAAACCTAGAGCTGTCAGACTCTGACCAAGGCTACATAGAGAAGCAAAAGGCTTCTCTATAGCCAGAGCCTGACAGTAGCCCCCCCCCCCCCAAAGGCGCGGACTCCCGAACGCAAGACAAATAAACACAAAACACGGGGGGGGGGGGGGGGGGGTTTAGGGAGGGACAATTAACTCGTCGGTGCCGGTTCTGGTCCCGGCGACGTAGGCAGCCTCCTCCATGGCCTTCTCCTGATGACCAGGCCCGGACTGGGCACCAGTGTGGCGACCGGCTCCGGCCATGGAGCGGGGCAGACGACCGGGCCCGCGGACTGGGCGCCGGTGAGACAAACGGCTCCGCCCACGGAGCGGAGCAGACGACCGGACCCTGATTGGGCACTGATGGAGCGGACTGCTCTGGCACTGGAGCGGAGCAGATGACCGGACCCGGACTGGGCACCGGTTGAGCGGACTGCTCCGGCACTGGAGTGGAGCAGACGACCGGACCCGGACTGGGGATGCTCACCATGGGCACCTTTAACGCCAGCTCCGTCTCTTCCTTCTCGCACTCCTCCTCCAGTTGCCTCAATTCCTCTATAACCCCTCCATAATATGCCTCTAGATCTTCCTCTTCCTCCTTACTCCTCGCCCCCCAATAGTACTCCAGCCCCACCATAGTCCACATGGGAAGTGGTACTGGCGCTTCTTCCTCGCTACCAGACCACCCCCATAGCCCCCTCCCAAAGAATTATTGGGGTTGCCTTCGGGCTTCATTTCTTCCTGCTCCCCGTTTTCGACGGTAAAGGCTTCTCTATGGCCAGAGCCTGACAGTAACGCAAGATATGCAAACATTATTAAGTGACTAAGATACCGAAGGATAGTATAGAATACAGCATATACATATGAGATGAGTGATGCCAGATATGTAAACATTATTAAAGTGACTAGTGTTCCGTACCTTAAAGTGACCAGTGATTTCTAGTCTGTGCCTTTAGGCAGCAGCCTCTAATGTGCTAATGGTGGCTGTTTAGCTGGCCTTAAGATAGAAGCTGTTTTTCAGTCTCTCGGTCCCAGCTTTGATGCACCTGTACTGACCTCAGCTTCTGGATGACAGCAGGGTGAACAAGCGGGTGGTTGATGTTCTTGATGATCTTTATGGCCTTCCTGTGAAATCGGGGGCTGTAGGTGTCCTGGAGGGCGGGTAGTTTGCCCCCGGTAATGCGTTAGGCAGGCTGCACCACCCTCTGGAGAGCCTTGCGGTTGCGGACGGTGTAGTTGCCGTACCAGGCGGTGATACAGCCTGACAGGATGCTTTCAATTGTGCATCTGTAAAAGCTTGTGAGGGTTTTAGGTGTTAAGCCAAATTTCTTTAGCCTCCTGAGGTTGAAGAGGTGCTGTTGCGCCTTTTTCCCCTCAATGTCTGTGTGGGTGGACCCATCGATGTGGATGGGGGGTGCACTTTCTGCTGTTTCCTGATCCACAATCATCTCCTTTGTTTTTTTTACATTGAGTAAGAGGTTGTTTTCCAGGCACAGGAAACAGCAGAAGGGCCGGGTTCAGACCCAGGGCCTCAAGCTTAATGATGAGCTTGGAGGGTACTATGGTGTTAAATGCTGAGCTATAGTCAATAAACAGCATTCTTACGTAGGTATTCCTCTTGTCCAGATGGGAAAGGGCAGTGTGCAGAGTAATGGCGATTGCATCATCTGTGGATCTATTTGGGCGGTAAGCAAATTGAAGTGGCAGGTAAGGTAGAGGTGATATGATCCTGACTTTAATAATCCGTGATTGTCTGCCACATACGTCTCGTGTCTGAGCCATTGAATTGCGACTCCACTTTATCTCTATACTGACATTTGGCTTGTTTGATTGCCTTGTGGAGTGAATAACTACACTGTTTATATTCTGCCATATTCCCAGTCACCTTGCCATGGTTAAATGTGGTGGTTCGCGCTTTCAGTTTCGTGCGAATGCTACCATCTATCCACGGTTTCAGGTTTTAATATTCACAGTGGGTACTACATCTCCTATACACTTAAACTCGGTCACAGTGTCTGTGTATACGTCTAGATTATTTTCGGAAGCTACCCGGAGCATATCCCAGTCCACGTGATCAAAACAATCCTGGAGCGTGGATTCCAGACCAGCGTTGAATAGTCCTTATTACGGGTACTTCCTGTTTGAGTTTCTGCCTATAGGAGGGGAGGAGCAAGATGGAGTCATGGTCGGATTTGCCGAAAGGGGTGTGGGGGAGGGCTTTGTAACCATTCCAGAAGTTTGAAAAGCAATGGTTGAGAGTTTTAGCAGCGCGAGTGCTACAGTCGATTTGTTGATAGTATTTTGGCAGCCTAGTCCTAAAATTTGTTTTGTTAAAATCCCCAGCTACAATAAATGCAGCCTCAGGATATGTGGGTTCCAGTTTGCATAAAGTCCAGAGAAGTTCTTTGAGGGCCGTTGTGATATCGGCTTGAGGGGGGATATAAACCGCCATGGCAATGATGGAGGAGAATTCCCTTGGTAAATAATACGGTCGGCATTTGATTGTGAGGTATTCTAGATTGTGTGAACAAAAGGACTTGAGTTCCTGTATTTTACTGCAATTACAACATGAGTCGTTAATCATGAAACACAACCCTCTACCCCTCTTCTTCCCGGAGAGATGTTTATTCCTGTCCGCACAATGGACTGACAATCCTGCTGGCTGCATCGACTTCGACAGAGTATCCAGAAAGAGCCATGTTTCAGTGAAACAAAGAATGTTGCAGGTCCTGATCTCTCTCTGGAACTGTACTTAGAGGAAAGGAAACGTACCCCGTAGCGTCTACATACAGTAGGGTACATATACAGTGGTTCTTCCTTTAGCATCTTGAGGGGTGCCGCAGAATTCTATGGCACGTTACTTAAGTGTCAGCCATTGTTGCCAGAATGACGCAATTTACCACAATCTGAACAAAAATATAAACGCAACATGTAAAGTGTTGGTCCCATGTTTCATGAGCTGAAACAAAAGATTCCAGAAATGTTCCATACGCACAAAAAGCTTATTTATCTCAAATTTGTTTACAAAGTATTTCTCCTTTGCCAAGATAATCCATCCACCTGACAGGTGTGGCATATCAAGACACTGATTAAACAGCATGGTCATTACACAGCTGCACCCTGTGCTGGGGACAATAAAAGGCCATTCTAAAATGTGCAGTTTTATCACACAACACAATGCCACAGATGTCTCAAGTTTTGAGGGAGCGTGCAATGACATGCTGACTGCAGGAATGTCCACCAGAGCTGTTGCCAGAGAATTTAATGTTCATGTCAACATTGTGAACAGAGTGCCCCATGGTAGTGGTGGGGTGATGGTATGGGCAGGCATAAGCTACAGACAACGAACACAATTGCATTTTATCGATGACAATTTGAATGCACAAAGATACCGTGACGAGATCCTGAGACCCATTGTCATGCCATTCATCAGCTGCCATCACCTCATGTATCAGCATGATAAATCATTGCCCCATGTCGCAAGGATCTAAAAACAATTCCTGGAAGCTGAAAATGTCCCAGTTCTTCCATGGCCTGCAGACATGTCACCCATTGAGCATGTTTGGGATGCTCTGGATCAACGTGTGCGACAACGTGTTCCAGTTCCCTCCAATATCCAGCAACTCCACACAGCCATTGAAGAGGAGTGGGAAAACAGAAACTGACTGGTTTTCTGATCCACGCCCCTACCATTTTTTTAAGGTATCTGTGACCAACAGATGCATATCTGTATTCCCAGTCATATGAAATCCATAGATTAGAGCCTAATTAATTAATTAATTTAATGGAACTCAGTAAAATCTTTGAAATTGTTGCATGTTGCGTTTATATTTGTGTTCAGTGTATTTACAGTATTGTGGTGATACAGTATAGTAGTGTACTACTATAGTACTATATCAGGGGTTCCCAAACGTTTTTAGTCTTCGAAGTGTTACTGTGTGCACCTCATCTCTTTTGTCACATCCAATCTGGATCGATATTTAGTTTTAATACAGACATGAGCGCTGCTGAATCCAGCTTCACAAAGATACGAGATGGCGAAGGGTTTTAATGCTCTGAGGGAGACGGCAGGGATAGATAGATAGATAGATAGATAGATAGATAGATAGATAGATAGATAGATAGATAGATAGATAGATAGATAGATAGATAGATAGATAGATAGATAGATAGATAGATAGATAGTCTGGAGTGCAAAAAGCTATAAAAAGACATTGCATAGTAAGGGTGAATGTATAAACAGTGTTTGAGTTGTTCCGTTTAAAAAAAACAAGGACAGTCACTTTCGAGCTATGTCAACAATACAGAGTGAGCTGTATTGCCATCTACTGTTGGTGTAGGGAATTGCATTTTTTGGGGACTGCATTTTGCATCTTTAGTCAAAATGTCCAAGGTTTTTCCCCAGTAGAAGCTCACTGGTATAAATAAGGTAGCAAAAGCATTTGAAAATGTAAATTACATTTGACAATGTGAATTACATTTGACAATGTGAATTACATTTGACAATGTGAATTACATTTGACAATGTGAATTACATTTGACAATGCAACTGAATGGTTTAAGAAGCATCTAACCTCTTATTGGGGCAGAAAATTAACATATTATTTTTACCATTCATCAAAATTTGCATTTTTGATTGGTCACCCTACACATTGCCAAAACATCATCATCATCATCATCCCTCAATAACTTCAAGAATAGACTATGGGAAAGCCTAATGAACCTCCATGTAGCATAGTGTAACACACACACGCACATACACACACACATACCAAAACATGGGTTTTTGAGCACAGTTTATCATGTTAAATTGTAATTAGTGTGCTTTGTTTAATTGATTGAACAATCTGTTTTGAACATGTACAGTCAGGTCCATAATTGTTGGCAGCCTGGATAAAGACAGAAATAAATAATACAAATACTGATCTATATTGTATGCTCCAAAAAATGGGGATGTTATATTATTTTATACAATTGCTCAAAGAAAGATATTTAGTTTAATAGCAAGTTTAATAACAAAACCTGGTTGCCTCTGTCAGGAGGCTAAAACTTGGCCGCAAGTGGATTTTCCAGCAATACAATAACCCCAAGCACACAGCAAAATCCAATAGGAAATGGTTTATTGATCACAAAATAACAATTTAACCAGACTTGAAAACCTGTGGTTTGAATTGAAAAGGGCAGTCCATAAGCGCAGACAAAGGATATCAAGGATCTGGAAAGATTCTGTATGGAATGGTCTAAAAGCCATCCCAATGTGTTCTCCGATCTCATAAAACATTTTAGGAAAAGGCTCAGTGCTGTTATCCTCACAAAGTGAGGTATTGAAAGGTATTAAAAAGATGGGTGCCAATCATTTTAAACCCTATATTTTTTATAGTTATTGGCCTAGATTCTGTAACAGTAGTCACTGCAGCCTAATAAGTTAATTTAACTCAGGAATGTTTGCAAAAAAGACCGTTCTGTACAGAGTGCAACCCCCAGGGGTCAATTATTTTAGGAGGTTCTGAAAAATGTTGTCCTTTTTATAAACACATTTCATGCAAAACTACTTCAGTTTAGACTGGAGACATGACAAAATATGTTTTAATTGCATAATGAATGCACCAACAGCGTAGGCCTACGAAAAGCCTGGTTGAAGAGGTTATAGTCTAAAAGAATTATGATAAAGACAGTGAAGGCTGGGATTCTGGGAATATGTGCACTCAGCTGTGATAAATGTGCTCTGCTGGTCTCTCAATATTATACATCGAGAAATGATTTAGGTACCCTAACTACAGACAGATTAGAGTCTTCTCTTTTCAGCAGTACCCATTTGATTTCCAAACTGTGTTTTTCCACGATTGTATTTTGAATTACAAGGCTAATTTTAGCTTCTGTTCACTGACAGACGCAACTCCACAATCAGCTGTTAGATATTACACACACAGTCCCATTTGCAGGCTGTAGCCTTAGCCTATGCGCTGCACTTGTGGTTAAAAACAATTCACAGCAATTTTAAATCCCCTTTGGCTAAAGTATCCTGGCTGGTGTAGTATTTTTTAAATTTGTATTTATTTATTTACAAACAGGAGTAATTATATAATTTGTGCTGCAGCAAATTCAGCACCCCTACTTCCAGATGTTATGTAACCTCATGTTATCACGCCTGCCCCGCTCCCCCTCCCTGGCGTTCGAGGGCGCCAGGGTACCCGTCATTACACACACCAGTCACCATCATTACGCGCAGCCGCGCTCATTGGACTCACCTGGAGTCCTTCACCTTGCTGATTACCCCCGCTATATCTGTGACGGGTGTGTGTTTCCTGTGGTAGCATTGATTGTCGTGTTGTGTTCATGGCCAGATGCTGGTCATGTTCTGTTGCATATCCGTTATTATTCAATGTTTCACTCCCTATACTTGCTTCTCATCTCCTGCGTTGGGCTTTACAGAATACTTCCAACACTAATTGAGGCACCAGGGAGTGCTGGCTTTCCTGGTCTTGGTGGTGACATTGGTTCCGGGGGTCGCCGCCGATGGAACCGGGGGTGCCCCAGCTGGCTCGTCGGGCTTCCAAGCCCTAGCTGGCTGGGGCACACACCCGTCACCATCATTATACGCAGCAGAGCTCAGTGGACTCCTTCACCTCTATATCTGAATGCTCCTCTGTTTGTTGTCTGTGGCAGCATTGATTGCCTTGTTGTGTTCATGTCCAGATGCTATTCCTGTTCCGTTGATGCTGTTCCTGTTTCACTCCCTGTACCTGCTTCTCATCTCCTGCGTATACATGATGTGTCTATTATTGCGTGAAAACATTACTACTGGTACACAGAAAGCTACCATTTCAGTCATATTATAAGAATAAAAGTGGTTTACGCACATTTAGCTATTTAAGTATCTTTCTCTGCCATCGACCTGTATAGTACAGTTAACCATGCAAATATTTTATATTTATTTATATCAACTTGCAATATTTGTATTATTTTTTCACCTAACAATCTGTAACAATGTATAGTGTATATATTCAGCCATTCATACAATGCCTTTTTATAGCTATCATGTATCATGCATCTGTCTTCTGTGTATTTCGTTCTGGCATTTTGCTCCTGCCCTGTGTTTTTTGTAGCTGCTTGACAAAGTAATTTCCCCTCGCGGATTAATATAGTACCTATCTATCTTTAAAGCGGCAATATTTCCCTTTTTGAGCAACCTGACCAAATTCACATAGAAATGTGAGTTTTAGATCTGGCATTCTCATTGAAAGGAAGTCAAAGAAGCGGTAGATCTGTTGTAGGTGCACTTTCTATGCTTTCTGTTCTTAAATTTAGTTTTTGCCTCTTTTAATTTTGGTTTGTACACCAGCTTCAAACAGCTGAAAATACAATATTTTTGGATATGGCAAATATATTTCACAATGGTTTAGATGGTACAATGATTCTCTACAGAGAACTATGAGTTTTAGGTCACTTTATTTGGATAGTCCAGATTTTCCATCTGTAAATGCTCTACAGATGGTCATACTATCAACAAACTATCTGTTGATGAGCAACTGCTTGCAAGGTTAGTGTTAGGTTTAGAATAAGGGTAAGGGTTAGGGTTATGTTTAGAATAAGGGTACGGGTTAAGGTTAGGACTAGAGCTAGGGTTAGTAGATATTTATAGGCTGATAGCCTATAAAGAATCTACATATATACTATGGAAATAAAGTGTTACTGAGTTTTATGACTACCTGCAATGACTCATGATCCCGCCCCTCTCCTTGTCTCGCTCTCTGAGCTGCACCTGTTGCACACACAACCTATGTCACTGTGGCTGTGCACACTGCCTCAAAACCAAAAGGCTTACACAGTGTGTGGGAACCTTTCTCATCCTTTGAAGTTTCAAGAGGGGAAAAACTTAGTAACAAGGTAAAACTTTTTTTTTTTACTTTGTGTATTCTATTATTTTGTACATAGAAGCTCAGTCTACATCAAAAGTTTACAGGACCTTGAGATTTAGGTGACAAAAATTTAGGGGGAGTTATAGTTATTAGGCCTGTATCACATCTTTACAACAAAAACTTGTGTTTTCTTGTCCAACAACTTTAGCTACAGAACCTTTCACTGTTGGGCGCTGTTTGGCTCTGAATTGCGTGAAAGAAAGTGAGAGAAAGTGGTACTCTTTTTTTTGTGTGTGTTTATAAATATTAATCGAGTAAACCAGTCCTTCTCCTGGATTGTTCTTCACACACATTCACACTCAACTCTGAAAAAACTCAGCCTCAGGTACTGTCTTTATGAATCACAGTCTTTTGTATTTTGAATTGTTAATATTTGCCACCACTGTGGTTTTCTTTGGTGTTGACATTATTTGGTATTGACTCAAGCGACAAATATTGACAGTGCTTTCCTTTTTCATGTTCTCCACCAATTTGTGATTTTCTTTCGAAAGATGTATGTAATTTGTGTCATATTAGTAATGTGGTGCAATACATGTGACTAACGTGGATTTAGGGGTGGAGTGTACACAGAAAATGGGATCATTTTGTAGGTGTGGTAGTGATCAAAGAAGTGGCATGTCGAAGTGGACTTACTTTGTGCAATGCATACAGGGTGGGAACCATACTAATGACAGTACCTACAATGGATTTGAATAGAGCTCATTTATCTTGGAGCGATTAATACAGATGTGTGTCCATTGTGCTTTTATGCTGAATTCACGAGTACCACTCACTGAGCTTACTACAATTAACCTTGTAATAAATTGTTATACAAACTCTTTATTCTAATAACTATAATGAAAATGTTAATTCACTGGCTTTCTAGGATCACCACAAAGTAATGAAAGCCAAAGCCCAAAGGCTAGGTACTAATAAGATATTATGTTACGGGATATTTAATATCCTTTTGTTCATATCCGTAAGACTCCTGTCATTCATGAGGTGAATTTTAATAAAAGGATGAATCCAATCCCCCTCTTTTGCTGTACAATAGCCGCACTCATCATTTTTGTTTTGAATAGGGGGCCTTTCTCAAATGGTTGGGAGTCTTTCAATGCAAGGTCAATTTCAGCTTTGTGTTAAACAGAGAGCCAGCATGAACTACTCGTCATTTCTATTCACATTTGGCATTTAAACATGGCATTTAAACATGTCATATTTCCTATAAACACCAGTTCCTATGTACACCAGTTCCTATAAACATCAGTTCATGGCCCAATGATGGGCCTGTGAGCAAATGTCATTATCTCGAGTAAATATCTTTGTGAGACTCAGAATTGACCTCAGTTGTATTTCAAGATTGTGTTTGTGAGATTTGAGCTGTCTCATAAAAACCCCCTTACAAATGAGTGGTTAGTCAGAGGATGGGCAAGGCTGAGCAAATGTACCTAAATAAAAACGGAACTGACTCAGCCAAATGTAATTACTGTTATTCCCCAAATGAGATAAGACATCGGGCAGCATCACCGGGCAGCATCACCGGACAGATCTTGAATAAATGGCTACCTATCATAAGAGACAAATTGCACTACATTTAGAGAAAGTTTAAAATGTGGCTACCTGGATCGTATTGAACTCAATCGTACTGTGAGTGGACATGTTAGTAGATTATACTTTGACTGATGAACTTTTTGACATGACTGATTTGTTGCCACTAATTTCCTGTTTCTTAAGATTGCTCTTTGAGGCCCTGTTTTGAATGGGAGCAAACTGTGGTCTTGGGACCCTCAGGGGTACTGGAGGCTGTTCCAGGGGATACTTGGAGAGACAAATCAGTGGTGGGGATTTTTCTACGTACCTGAAATAGTTAATGTGTTTATTTTTCACTCAGCGTGTGGATTCTGCATCTACATTTTTGGAACTTGTTTTTGGGGTCAACTGAGTGTAAATGATTTTAAAAAATAATAATGATTTAAGTCTTGTTAAAGGAGTTCTCCATAGAGTGGATACAGGTACTCGGGAGGGTTCTATCAATAACACAAGTTTGGAAACTATCATTCGATAGTTTGACACACCAAGCAGTATGTTGCAAAATAGGCCAATGTATTTGACCTAGCAGCAGGAAACAATACCCAATTTACTCCGAATAGGCTCTTGAATTTCTTACCTTTACGCCTATCATCCTAAACTTTGACAGTGGCGTTAGTGGCTTCCCTATTTTGGAATGAATGTACTCCATCCAAGCGATGGCACGACACCTGTTTCTTGGTGTCATGGACGAGTTTAAAGCTCCAATATGTCACTTTTTGAGCAACCCGACCAATTTCACATAAAAATGGGAGTTATAGATCAGATATTCTCATTGAAAGCAAGTCTAAGAAGCGGCAGATCTGTTCTATGTGCGTTATTTCAATGCTTCCAGTTCTTACGGTTATTGAAAATATATTTCACAGCGGTTTAGATGGTACAATGATTCTCTACACTATACATTGCTTGTTTTGTGACATAAACCGTTTTTCTTTTAGGAACTATTAGAATTTTAGCAACCAGGACATTACGGAGCACATTGTCAATGCCATGCTTACGTGGCTGGACATGTTGGATTTGTCCAGTGCCAGAAACCAAAGGTCCCCATTGGTCATCACCTCTTGGCTTCATGTGCTGGGGTCAACTCACTGGACTGCTTGCCCCTCAGTTGCTTGATGCATATCAAGATGTGAGAATCTCCCAGCAGAGCATAGGAAAGAATAGTTATAACACAATACCCTGGTCTCTTATCACTCCTTGAGGGAAAGCAAAAGAGGTTCAGCCCTCCCTCTTGAAGTAAAAACAATACTTAATTTAGAATAGAATGTCAATTTGGGGAAAATATCAGCCTTCTTTCTCTCCAACAAGTCTTGTTGACACTGAGGCTGTCCTAATATGGACACAGTACTTCCATTTGACAATGTCTGTCCTAATCTCATTTCACCATTAATGGCTTTGGAGGGTTCGAGGGTTCCTTGGACGGAAAGCCTTTAAGCTCAGCACAAACACAGGCAGACAGGTGTGTCAGCAGAGCCTTTAAAGACACAGACGCTCACGCATACACAGGCCCTTGTGCTTTTTAACAGGAGACGACAGTAGATAGTGCCGTCGTTTTGTAGACTAATGGTAAACAGACACACACACAGACAAGTGCAGGCCTGGGTATGGTTTTCTGAAACCTACATCACTATGTGGATAATGGCTTCTAATACTGAAACCTACATCACTATGTGGATAATGGCTTCTAATACTGAAACCTACATCACTATGTGGATAATGGCTTCTAATACTGAAAACTACATCACTATGTGGATAATGGCTTCTAATACTGAAACCTACATCACTATGTGGATAATGACTTCTAATACTGAAACCTACATCACTATGTGGATAATGACGTCTAATACTGAAACCTACATCACTATGTGGATAATGGCTTCTAATACTGAAACCTACATCACTATGTGGATAATAGCTTCTAATACTGAAACCTACATCAGTATGTGGATAATGGCTTCTAATACTGAAACCTACATCACTATAGGTGGATCATGGCTTCTAATACTGAAACCTACATCAGTATGTGGATAATGGCTTCTAATACTGAAACCTACATCACTATAGGTGGATCATGGCTTCTAATAATGGCAGTTATATCATTCTATGACTTTCAGAAATATGTTTCCAAACAACAGACTTTGTTTCCAGTAGGTTGCGGTAAAGAGTAACTGCATCAAATAGGTCAAACCAACGTAATGCGTGACAATTTCCAAAGGGGTGTTTCATTGATCGACCTGTGTCATTTCTTGCAGTAATTTGCAAGTATCTAAAAGACAGCCACAGTGAAGACTATTTTATCACAATCTACCCTGCTTCTCTCTGCAGCTGTCTTGGACTTATTTTAGAACACACCCTGTCGTGTGTGTGTGTGTGTGTGTGTGTGTAAACATTAGTTCGGCAGGCTCTTTGTTACCAGAGTCCCTCTGTGGTCTCCACAGCTGCAGACGGGTCGACTCCAAACACACACACATGCACACACACAGACAGACACACACAGGTGAGGGACCGTGGCTCCCTTATTCAGACCAAACCCATGTTTGGCAACCTGTGTAGCCTTCTAGAAGGCTTTAGTGCAGTTCAGTTGTGTTCAGTTCAATTCAATACAGTCATTCTCAATGTAGCTATTCTCAACATTTTACTTCGCAATTTGAACAGCCCTATTGAACAGTAATATGGAGCACTTTATACAAGGTTGACAATAGTAGGCCCCTTACCCTGTTTTGCAAGACAGGCTTCATCCTTGTAGGCTGCAGCACAACTATGATTAGGATCATTAATGGGCATTTACCTTCATTTACCAAATTACCTTTATATACTAATGACTGATTACTCATACTAACTCAAAATTACAAAGATAAAATGGATATATTGATGAGGTTTCATTAAAACTTGAATTACACTTCTTGTGATCGTTAATGACCTTTAACATCCGTGAGGATTTCTAAATGTTTGACGTTTTCATTGGTTACACACAATGCTGCAATTAATTTAAGCATATTGCTGGATTGCCATTTATAAAAGGACACATTTACAGCAATAAAATAAGATGCCATTTAGCAGGCCCTTTAATCCAAAGCGACGTGCAGTACGGTGAGCGCAAACACTTTGATGTAATCCAGATGGTAATCAAACTCCCAAACCTAGCAGTGCTAGCACCATGCTCTTACCATCTGAGCCACACAGACTCCGATACATTGCTAAAGGAATGCAGGTATACATCGAGTGGGTGTAAAAACCTTTACAGAGTGGGTAGAATATGCCCCCTAGTGTTACAGTGGTATGAGTCTTCGAGGTTAGTGCTTTGCATGTGTTGGTGTATGGCAGTATGTGTGAATGGGTGTGTCATGTATGTTTACACAATGTTTGTACAGTATGTCAGTATGTCCGTGTCTGAGTTTGGTGTATGTGTGTGTGTGTGTGTGTGTGTGTGTGTGTGCAGTTGTGTGATTAAAATTTATCATGTATGTTATGGCAGGATGTGTGTGTGTCCAGCGTTTGTTTACTGAACCTGTAATCCTGTGTCTGCAGGCTACCTGGCAATGTGAGGTTGTCTGGTGTTCAGTTTAGTGTGTCTGTGTGTGTGTGTGCGCGTGTGTGTGTGTGTGTGTGTGTGTGTGTGTGTGTGTGTGTGTGTGTGTGTGTGTGTGTGCGTGCGTGCGTGCGTGTGTATTCAGTGTGCATCTGGCAGTGGGTGTGTTCAATGTTTAGTTTGGATGGGTCAGGCTGACTGGGCTCTCTCTCTTCCGGACTCAAACAATCGTGCTATTGATGTTGTTTTGAGGCCCCTGCCATGGTGGCCAGTAAATCTTGTCCATGTTTGTTGCGTCTGGACTAGACTGTTGCTACACTGAGGCTCTGGGTCCAGCCAAATATCTGCTACATGCATCTCAAACCACAAACCACAGAGAAAGGGGGGTTGAGAGGATGTAGAGTGAGAGTATGTGTGTGTGTGAGTGTGAGTGTGAGTGTGAGTGTGAGTGGGAGAGGGAGTGGGAGAGGGAGAGGGAGAGGGAGAGGGAGAGGGAGAGGTATTGGGTAAGTGGGGTGGAACAGTGAGATTAAAGGTGAGAGAGAGTGGAATATAGAGGGTCAATGTGGGTTTGACAATAAGATTACGAGAAGGATATAGAGAGAGACTGTTGAACAAGGAGAGAGGAACACAGAGTGCAGCTCTTCTTTTTCCTTAGAGGTGATAAATCACCAGGATATCAGCAACTTCTTTCCGTACTGCCCTCCCTTCCTCAACAGCTGGCCTGGCAGGCCCTGTAATCAGCCCACAACATACTACACTGGGGAGAAGGGACAGGGAGGAAGAGGGGGAGAGAGGCGAGGGCAGAGTCAGCCTGGTAAACCACCCACTAGATACACTGGGAAAGAGGGAGAGAGAGAGAGAGGCCCTGTCCAGACAACCCCTAATATGTATTAAGATAACGAATTGGAAGTTAATATTTTTGAATTTGTAATGCCTAAATTCAATTTAATAAAACATTAAAATTAATGTTGAATATGGTAGACATTGCATTCATTGTCTGTGTATCAAGTTTACATACCATAATTGCAAGTTAATTGAAGTTTCAGACATTCAGATGCATCCAGATTCAGTTTTCAAATTAATTTCGCTAAATTCAGATTCAAAACCAGAAACCACATCTTTGTACTTTCGCAGAAGAAATAAAATCAAACTCTCTCTGTGGTAAACAGAAACCTCTGGCGATTTCTGAAGCCAATGTGACATGTTGAATTTATTTTCTACATATGAATTTGGCTGTAAAAACACCATGAAATCATCTCCAAGTGATTAATACTGTTTTAATCTGTTCCCAAGTTTTCTCACGCAAAATAGAGAGACGTGATCGTATATAAATGTAAACAAGGTTTTAAATGATTGTTTTAGTCAAATACTATATCTGCTTCTTGCGGTCAATTTGCAGTCTACAGATGATTTGTAATTATGTTCTAATATTATTATAATCGGCCCATGGCTGAATCTAGTTGACGATCCCTGCCCTAGAGCAAAAAGGTGGATAGGCAGCCAGAGCAAAAGGGTGGATAGGCAGCCAGAGCAAAAGGGTGGATAGGCAGCCAGAGCAAAAGGGTGGATAGGCAGCCAGAGCAAAAGGGTAAATAGGCAGCCAGAGCAAAAGGGTGGATAGGCAGCCAGCGCAAAAGGGTGGATAGGCAGCCAGAACAAAAGGGTGGATAGGCAGCCAGAGCAAAAGGGTGGATAGGCAGCCAGAGCAAAAGGGTGGATAGGCAGCCAGAGCAAAAGGGTGGATAGGCAGCCAGAGCAAAAGGGTTGATAGGCAGCCAGAGCAAAAGTGTGGATAGGCAGCCAGAGCAAAAGGGTGGATAGCGGAAGAGAGACAGCAGTGACAAATGTCTGATCTGTAGACGTCTAGAATACTTGTAGTGACTCAGTAGAATTTGTATAGGGGTGTTATCATCTATGATTTCCCCAGTAAACAAACACTAAATTTACTCATACATTTTGCAATAAGATGCTATATAAATTAACAAATATTCAGTTTTCATTTCAGTCTGTTTTTGTATCCACAAATGTCA
This sequence comes from Thymallus thymallus, assembly GCA_023634145.1. Lineage (NCBI taxonomy): Eukaryota > Metazoa > Chordata > Actinopteri > Salmoniformes > Salmonidae > Thymallus > Thymallus thymallus. The sequence continues at coordinate 25,803,734 of CM042409.1, read as the reverse complement.
TTATTGTGACATTCTCCTTTAATTTGTGTGTGTACGTGCACGTGTTTGTGTGTTTGTGCGTTTGTGTGTGTGAGCATCTGTGTGGGCGTGTGTGCACGTGTGAGATTGACAATGAAGCCACAGTATTTTTCTATTCCATTTTACCCCAGAACTCTTGAGTCATCTTCTGTCTGATAATTAATAAATAAACAGATAAAGAGTCTCAGCACATCTTCAGATTGTTTGTATTTGGCCAGTCTGGGAGTAATGCTAACAGCTTTTGTTGGGTGTGAGAAGGCTGAGAGAAGCGCTGAGGCTGCTGCTCTTTCAACTCTTCACACCTGTTGCCCTCTAAATGAACTACAAACATGACCGTCTCTCACTAAGGTCTGTGTTTGTGCCCTGACATTCCCATGGCCTAACAGCAGAGCCATTGTGAAATGTTTTCACATGCTGCTTTCCAAAACACCATTGTGTTCCCAGCTTTGCTTATTCAGTCCTAGTGAAGCTAGCAAGCAAGTGCCTTCTTAGCTAGCAAGCTGGCGTCCTCTTAGCTAGCTTCTTGGGTGTTGGGTTCGAGGTTTGCCTCAGTTCAGTGACTGCACTGACTGCCCAAATACTTTCATGTCATTGTTAAAAGCATAGGCAGGCCTACACAACCACTACAATGAGTTGTAGTTTAGCAACCCGCTAACACTATGGGATTTGTAGCGTTTGTGCATGGAGCGATATTGGAGTGTTGTATTGAGTTGTTTGCCTCCGCCTCAACTCCAGCCTTTTTGGAGAAATAACTAAGACTTAATTGTGTGTATACAGTATACACACATGCTTTCTCTGTTTTATCCAAGCACCATGTCAAAGTATCATTCATAGTTTTATAAGTTGTGATATGATATTGTACTGTATGGATTACAACAATATCGAGAACAATACTTTATATTGACTGTCAGTCAAGTGAACAGTGCCTATCCATTCAGATCTAGTCTATTCTTTAGTAAGAGAATGTCAGGAATATATGGACGATTCCACGGTAACAGAATGAGACACTGAGACTCTTATTTTTCACTTTAAAAGTATGCCAAACAAAAAACATTGATTGCGAAGTTAATCAAACCATACAACTCTATGCAAGGACTACTTCTAACAATTTCCACAGAAAAGTTCACAAACAACACATTTACTCTAAGAACAGTGCAGATGTAAAGTTTGGTAACAGAATAAAGGTAAAATCACTCTCCATTTTTTATACGACCACGTTTTCCAAAAACTCTTAAATATCTACTCTGAATTAAGATGCCTGCAGAAAGAATGGGGTGTCAGCTATAATAGCCATGATATGAGTTTGAAAAAAATCCTTTGCATATTTGGGTATTATTCTACACACTGGCTATTATCCTAATGAGCTCCGACCAACCAAACAAGACCACATTTGGTTGGACCAAATCTGTACAAACCATAGACATCTATGTTTCACAAGTAGAGCACAGGTCAGTTCAGTAAATTATACTTATCTCTACTCTACTGTACTGACCTCTATGATTGTTTCAGATTTGGACTTTTAATTTCTACTACTTTTCAACATTCATGGACATCCGGTGTCGGTCGGTGCTCATTGGGTGAGAGGGCTGGTTACAGTAAATGAAAAGAGATAGGGCTCATGGGTAGTTGTCAGTAAGAGCCGAGAGAGGTGGCATTAACTGGATAGAGAGAGAAGAGAGAAAGGGAGAGAGAGTGGGTCCAGACGGTTTTCACACTTGATTTGTTTAACACTTTTTTGGTTACTACATGATTCCATATGTGTTATGTCATAGTTTTGATGTCTTCACTTTTATTCTACAATGTAAAAAATAGTGCAAATAAAGAAAAACCCTTCAAACACATTCATTTCTCAAAATACAAGACTCCTAGCTTCCATTTGACAGCAAATGTTATATTCTTCTATGAACTTCACGTTACTATTCATGGGGCTTTTTTACAAGGAAATGCCCATATCTATCTCATGTTGTAGTTTCCACATCAATGTAAAAGTGTCAAAGGAGTTTAAGCTAAGGAAATATGACCCACTGATTCAATTCAGCATGTGGTATTGATTTTATAAGGCTGCCCCTCCTCAAAATGGGACTGCTAGACAGTTGTGCTCATTTGGAGTTGTATGGCCTGTCCACATTTAGGAAAACACAACAAAATAAAAGGTGTAACTCCTCTGTCGATCCACTGATAATTGAGCTAGGTCCCCCGCATGTACAGTAGGGGGGTTCGTGGGATGATGCCCCCCTTCAAAAAATCTTAAAAACATCTCTGTTGAAACACCTAGGATTTATTATTTTTTATTCAGATCCCCATTAGCTGTTGAAGAAGCAGCAGCTTTTCTTCCTGGGGTTCACACAAAACATGACAAAATACAGAACACTAATGGACTGGAACAGCAACACACGTTTAAACAAACAATACTATGACTAAAGAACAGAAAATAAAATAAATATATAAAACAAATGATTAGGAATTATATGTGGCTGTGTGTAGGGTGTGTGTTAAAGAGTGTGTGTCTCTTCACAGTCCACTTTGTTCATTGAGGTGTTGTTTTATCGGTTTCTTAAAACTGAGTTTATTGCTTGCCCGAGTTACCTGAACTGGAAGAGAATTCAATGTCATCATTGCTCTAAAGTACTGTGCATCTCCCAGCCTCTGTTCTGGACTTTGGGACTGTGAAGAGAGGCCTGATTGCATGTGGGGTATATAAGGGTTTTTAAGCTGTGTGTTAACTGGCTGAACAGACAATTCGGTACTTTCAGCACGTCAATACTTCTTACAAAGACCAGCAGTCAATCTGTCCTCCCCTCTGAACTAGGAGAGATTGACATTCATGTTATTGACATTGGCCCACCATTTGAGGGCCAGACGTGCTGCTCTGTTCTGGACCAGCTGCAGCTTTTCTAGGTCATTTTTTTGCAGCACCAGACCATAAAACTGGGCAATAGTCAAGATCCGACAAAACCAGAGCTTGCAGGACTTGTTAGGTTGCATGTGATGTTAAAAAAGCAGAGCATCTCTTTATCACAGACAAAACTCTCCCCATCTTTACAACAATAAAATAAATATGCTTTGACCATGACAGTTTACAATCTAATATAACACCAATACGTTTAGTCTCTTCTACTTGCTCAACAGCCACGTTATTCATTACCAGATTCAGCCCAGGTCCAGTACCTAGGCAGTGATTTGTACCAAATACATTTCTTTCGTTTTTAGATATGTTCAGGACTAGTTCATTTCTAGCCACCCATTCTAAAAGTGACTGCAACTCTTTGTTTACGGTTGCAGTGATTTCACTTAGCTGTGGGTGCTGACATGTATAGTGTTGAATCATCTGCGTACATAGACACACAGGCTTTGTTTAACGCTAATGGTAGATCATTAGTCAAAATAGAGAACAGTAAAGGGCCAAGAAAGCTCCCTTGTAGAATACCACACTTTACATGTTTTATGTTAGAGAAGCTTCCATTAAAGAAATCCCTTTGTTCTATTATACTGAACAAAAATACAGTTCATAGAAGGAAATCAGTCAATTGAAATAAATTCATTAGTCTCTAATCTATGGATTTCACATAACTGGGAAGGGGCGCAGCCATGGGTGGTCCCGGGAGGGCATAGGCCCACCAACGGGAGCCAGGCCCACCCACCCGCCAGGCCAATGGCCCAGCTAATCAGAATTAGTTTTTCCCCACTAAGGGGCTTTATTACAGACAAAAATACTCATCAGTTTCATCAGTTTCTGGGCTGGCGTGGTTACAAGTGGTCTGCGGTTGTGAGGTTGGACGTACTGCCAAATTCTCTAAAATGACGTTGAAGGCGGCGTATGGTAGAGAAATTAACAATAAACTCTCTGGCAACCGCTCTGGTGGACATTCCTGCAGTCAGCATGCCAATTGCATGCTTCCTCAAAACTTGAGACATCTGTGGCATTGTGTTGTATGACAAAACTGTACATTTTAGAGTGCCTTTTATTGTCCCCAGCACAAGGTGCACCTGTGTAATGATTGCACTGTTTAATCAGCTTCTTGATATGCCACACCTGTCAGGTGGATGGAATATCTTGGCAAAGGAGAAATGCTTACTAACAAGGATGTAAACACATTTGTACACAGAATTTGAGAGAAATAAGCTTTTTGTGCGTATGAATTTCTGGGATCTCTTAATTCACGTCATGAAACATGGGACTAACACTTTACATGTTGCGTTTATATATTTGTTCAGTATATTGACATATAGCTCTCTATCCATGATATGGCAGATGATGTAAAGCCATAACACATACATTTTTTCAATAAGAAATGGTCAGTAATATCAAAGACAGCACTGAAATCTAACAATACATCACCCACTATCTAATTATCAATTTATTTCAGCCAATCATCAGTTGTTAGTGTCAGTGCAATAGATGTTGAGTGTCCTTCCCTATAAGCGTGCTGAAAGTCAGTTATTAAATTGTTCACAGCGAAATAGCATTGTATCTGGTCAAACACAATCTTTTCCATAAGTTTGGTGAGAACTGCCAGCAGGCTGATTGGTCAGCTGTTAGAGCAAAGGGAGCTTTACCATTTTTGGGTAGCGGAATGGCTCAGCTTAAAGATATAGTCCACTACCATCCTCAGTAGCGTTCCATCTAGGTTGTCCATACCAGGTGCTTTCTCATGAGTCATTCCACCTCAAAAAGCAAGAAAGAGGATTTCAACACCCACCATCTTAGACTGTTCTGAAATCTTTTCTGTAGTTATAAATAGATAAGATAAGCATTCCTGCAACATTATTTTGTTTAATGACAATTTGAACTCCGAGACATTAAGCTAATTGATTCCACCCAAATAGGCCATTTTAATTTATATGATTCATATAATATTCAATAAATATAGTACCTAATGTCCGATTTGGACCAAACGTTTTTCTAACATTGACTAAGACATGAGGAATCCAAAGAATTTGTGAAAAGTCACTCCTGGACCCCCACATCCCATGCCAATCACACCCCAACAACGAGTATAGAGTATCAGTTCTCTACGTCTGACAAGTAGTATGGAACTGTGGCTTAGAGTATTGCTTCTTCATCCTTTGTAATGTATTTCCTGTGACTATGATGATGGGTTTTTCCCCTGTTCAGAGAAATGAGTCACTGAAGTTAGGTTTATAGCCCATCATACAACCTGGTATTACTAGGTTCTGAACACTAGATGGTGCTGTTCCTGTTAAACCGGCTCACTCTTTAATCCATTTAAGAGGTTGCCAATAATTACACATCCAATACAAATGAATGGTTAAGATTAGGATTGGTTGATATTTGGAATGAGGAAGGGTTATAGGTATAGGTTAAATTACCATATCAATGAAGATTAACTGTGTTTAATTTCTGACACCCTGACTCATGATGTAAGTTTTGTCTAACTGTCGAGAAGAATGTGTAAATGATTGTGCCTGTTATGAATGTTCACTATTTCAGTGATGGCAGTAATGGACAGTATAAGAATTGTAAAACAAATTCATCCATTTCTGCCACCATGAGAGTGATTTTGGAGTAAAGTGCCTGTGGTCTTTCTATGCCACAAGCCATGGAAAATCACCATGTGATGGGATAGGAGGAACAATAAAATGTCTTACAGCAAGAGTAAGCCTCAAACGACCTCTGGAAAATCTAATTATTACTGCAAGACAAGTGTATGAATTTTGCAGAGGAAATCAAAGGAATCAAAGTGTTTTTCATAGAACAGGACACTTTGCGCATAGAATATGTGAACAAAAGAACTCTCCCAGGAACCACAGCTTCCATCAATTTGTTCCACTCTCCAAAAACTCATAGGTGCAAAAACTTTCCAGTGACACAGATTATGCCATTAAGTTTGACGTTGTCCTTGGAAAACCCAAAGATGAGCATAAAATGGTGAATGTGCAAGCATCTGGTTTTCTAGTGTGCTGCTATGATGAGCAGTACTAGATTGGAATTGCAGATGCTGTTGAAGATGAAAACATGGATGCAAAGGTGAAATTCATGCTTTCAAGTTATTCAGCAAGGTCCTTTTCTAGGCCAAACAAACTCGTCGGCAATATCATTTGGGATGTAGCGACATCCAGAGTCTGAGACACGGACTCGAGTCACACTTAAGTCGCAAGACTCGTGATCAATTGACTTGTGACTTGACTTAGACTCTAGACAGACACTAATGAACAATGCAAGTCAGTACTGGGTTAAGTTTTTGTTGTGCATTCTGTCAGAACTTTTAACACAGAGAAAGTAGTTTAACACAGAGGGCTGAAAGTGTTCTAGAACGTCTGCTTACGCAAAAAATATGCAGACAAGCACTTGTCTATTTCAATGGGAGGATAGTGGTTACTCATATTTGCACTTTGTCCTTATTTGATTGAGTGGACATTGTGTTTGCTGTTGCTATATAGACCAGATCATTAAAACGCAAGCAAAAGTTATCGTTTATCTTAAGTTAAGCTTGTTAAGACAAGCAAAAGTTAGCAATCGTTTATCATAGTATGTGAAATCATGCCATATTTAAATAATATGTTATATATGCAGATAAACCATAACAGACGGGAAGCAATGTTGGATAGCAGTGTTGAATAACTCTCCGTGCTCTTGTTTAGCACCTACAGTGGGGAGAACAAGAATTTGATACACTGCCGATATTGTAGAGGTCTGTAATTTTTATCATAGGTACACTTCAACGGTGAGAGACGGAATCTAAAACAAAAATCCAGAAAATCACATTGTATGATTTTAAAATAATTAATTTGCATTTTCTTGCATGACATAAGTATTTGATCACCTACCAACCAGTAAGAATTCCGGCTCTCACAGACCTGTTAGTTTTTCTTTAAGAAGCCCTCCTGTTCTCCACTCATTACCTGTATTAACTGCACCTGTTTGAACTCATTACCTGTATGAAAGACACCTGTCAATCAAACAGACTCCAACCTCTCCACAGTGGCCAAGACCAGAGAGCTGTGTAAGGACATCAGGGATAAAATTGTAGACCTGCACAAGGCTGGGATGGGCTACAGGACAAATGGAAGAAGTTTTTGCTGTTCTCCAAATAAACATGGACGAGTTCTCACCTCGTGGGGCATCAATGATCATGAGGAAGGTGAGGGATCAGCCCAGAACTACACGGCAGGACCTGGTCAATGACCTGAAGAGAGCTGGGACCACAGTCTCAAAGAAAACCATTAGTAACACACTACGCCGTCATGGATTAAAATCCTGCAGCGCACGCAAGGTCCCCCTGCTCAAGCCAGCGCATGTCCAGGCCCGTCTGAAGTTTGCCAATGACCATCTGGATGATCCAGAGGAGGAATGGGAGAAGGTCATGTGGTCTGATGAGACAAAATAGAGCTTTTAGTCTAAACTCCACTCGCCGTGTTTGGAGGAAGGAGAAGGATGAGTACAACCCCAAGAACACCATCCCAACCGTGAAGCATGGAGGTTGAAACATCATTCTTTGGGGATGCTTTTCTGCAAAGGGGACAGGACGACTGCACCGTATTGAGGGGAGGATGGATGGGGTCATGTATCGCGAGATCTTGGCCAACAACCTCCTTCCCTCAGTAAGAGCATTGAAGATGGGTCGTGGCTGGGTCTTCCAGCATGACAACGACCCGAAACACACAGCCAGGGCAACTAAGGAGTGGCTCCGTAAGAAGCATCTCAAGGTCCTGGAGTGGCCTAGCCAGTTTCCAGACCTGAACCCAATAGAAAATCTTTGGAGGCAGCTGAAAGTCCTGGTCAAGAACTACAGGAAACGTATGATCTCTGTAATTGCAAATAAAGGTTTCTGTACCAAATATTAAGTTCTGCTTTTCTGATGCATCAAATACTTATGTCATGCAATAAAATGCAAATTAATTACTTAAAAATCATACAATGTGATTTTCTGTATTTTTGTTTTAGATTCCGTCACTCACAGTTGAAGAGTACCTATGATAAAAATTACAGACTTCTACATGCTTTGTAAGTAGGAAAACCTGCAAAATTCTCCCCACTGTGCAAAGATGTAACATGATTTGTGGAACAATTACAGAGCGCGTATATTTGGCAAACTTTAATGTCATGGTATATCACTTAAGTCTTGATTTTAGATAGTTGACAGCAGGGGCGTCATGCATGATAAAAAATCTAAGTAAGTGAGTGAGGATGGCTTCGGGGTGGGTCCGGAGGGCGGCTAGGAATTTGAAACAGCTTTTTCCTGCAATCTAGAGCCATATCATTATGCTTCATTTTATGTAAAAAAAAAACATCTTTATTGTCCTGCATATCTAAGTATACCTCTTGAGCTGTCTGTATCCCCCTGACTGATAAATATGCTTCTTTGCATCTCTGCTCAAATCTGGGTAAAAGATTGAAAGGAATGTGATTCTTATTCAGTACATTTAGTAATTGCATGCTTTTCTAAACTCTACCAATCTTGCAAGCAGGCATGCCAGCTAAGATAGTTAGACAAGCTAGCTACTCTAACTTGATTGATAGTCTGAAATGGCTTCTTGGCAGCTAGTTAGGAGTTTGGAAGATTGGAAAGCTATCTGGGCTAGCTAAGCCAACTTCATAAAATGTCTAGGTGGCCAGCAGTATTACAGAGAAAACAACAACAAAAAATGTAACAAAAAAATATTATCATATTATCAAAACAGGACATACACACATAGGCAAGGACACACACAGACGGGCACACATAGGCAAGGACACACACAGACGGGCACACATAGGCACAGACACACACAGACGGGCACACAAAGGCACAGACACACACACGAGGCCACACATAGGCGTGCACGCACACACAAACGCAGAATTCCAGGCTGTTTCACTCAACCCTCAGAAATGCACTCCTTAGTGTTTCCCAATACGACCTTTATAACCTATAAGAAACACAGTGAATGACACACTAGCAGTCCAAACAAGTCGTTTAATCCCTGTAAGACCCTCTTAAAAGAAGTATGCCCCATGTGAATACCTCACACAACATCACATCTGGAGTGCGGACAGATAGCAGATGATGGTCTGCTCTACTGCCTGCTGTCTGTTGAGAGAGAGAATGTAAGTTGGTTTTCATGAGGCACCAAACGGAAGATAGGGAGGGACAACCAATAAGAGGCGCACGTCTTCGGTGTCCGTTGCAAACTTTTTGCTATGGAGTGCCCTAATGAATATGACCTAGAATGTCCATGTCTAATTCCCCACTATGGCACCCCAAGCCGGGAAGGATTTGATGTCATAGTCTATATAGCTGCAGATCTCCAGATAACAAGACACTCTGCCTAGGAAAGGTTAACAGAGGAGGGAAAACAGATAACACCAGAGAGGAAGAGGCAAAGCGAGAGGGATAAATAGGCCCAACATCTTTCTTCTCCAGCAGGTGCCGTTTTTCTTTTTTTTTTGTATGGAGGTCAATGGGTGTTGAATTTGGTAAACAAAAAATGTAATGGCTTGTTTGCTACATGTGGCTTATTTGATCGAATACAAGTTCTGTAATGATTTGGTTGTGAGAAGTGTGCTGATATAGGTAGGACATGTGACATCCTGACAAAAAACACTTTATATCAGAGTTGTGCCTTACCACAGATACAAAGTCATAAACCCTGCCCATTTCTATGTCTCCTCTTAAAGCGATACTGCCTTTTAAAAGCAACAAATCCCTTTGAAAATGGCGTATGTGGCATCGATATGAATCAGAAACAGTTAATCTAGTGTCAAAATTGACTACAATGTGTAAATAGGATAATTTTGGTCATAAAGTCAGTCAAATCAAATGTTATTTGTCACATGCGCTGAATACAACAGGTGTAGACCTTACCGTGAAATGCTTACTTACAAGTCCTTAACCAACAGTACAGTTCAAGAAATAGATTTGAGAAAATATTTACTATATAAACTAAAAAAGTCTATATACAGTCTCGTCTAAAATGGAGTTTGGAACATCCATGCATCACAACGGGTAAATGAAGGTTGGGGTTTGATTTGACAATGTCCATTTTCCCACTAACATGGGGTGAACAGCTGCGGTGATTGCTCTCTATCCAATAGCATAGGACCAGCAGTTCCGACTTTGTTTACATACAGTAAGACAACATGTCGCACATTTTTTTACTTGAGAAATACTGCACCTTAGTTAGACGTAAAAATGCGCAAAACATCCTCAGCAAAAACATCAGTTAATTATCTTCGATTCCTTCTGGGGATTTTGAGGAAGTGTTTCATGGGGAACAAACAGCATTAACCAAATGTGGAATCGGTCAGGAAACACACCTCAAAGACTGAAATCAATTTTTTCTAATGAGCAACAGAAAAACAGTAGATCTTTAAAATGTGATTTTAATCCTAACCCTAACCACAATGTTAACATTATGCCTAACCCTAACTTTAAGTTAACACCAAAAATTACTTTCTTAAATACATTTTTACGATTTTTACATTTTTGACATTGTGGCTGTGGTAACTAGTGGAAACTAGTGTGCCTGTTGTTCACAGGTGTACACTGAGTGTACAAAACATTAAGAACAGCTTCCTAATATTGAGTTGCACCCTCCCTTTTGCACTCAGAACAGCCTCAATTCGTCAGGCAAGCATTCCACTGGGATGCTGGCCCATGTTGACTCCAATTCTTCCCACAGTTGTGTCAAGTTGGCTGGATGTCCTTTGGATGGTGGACCATTCTTGATACACCAGCAAAACTTTTGAGTGTAAAAAGCCCAGCAGCGTTGCAGTTCTTGACCCAAACTGGTGCGCTTGGCACCTACTACCATACCCCGTTCAAAGGCACTTAAATATTTTGTCACCTTCTGAATGGCACACAAACACAATCCATTTCTCAATTGTCTCAAGACTTAAATATCCTTCTTTAACCTATCTCCTCCCCTTCAGCTACACTGATTGGAGTGGATGTAGAAGTGGATCAATAAGGGATAGAAAATAAGTGAAATCATTTCACCTGAATTCACCTGTCCAGTCTATATCAAGGGAAGAGCCTAATATTTTCCTAATATGTTGTACACTCAGTGTATCTGTAATGTGACTGGACTATTCCCTGATGTCTATCCTTTCATCTTCTCTCAAGTTTTATAGACAGGAACACACACACACACACACACACACACACACACACACACACACACACACACACACACACACACACACACACACACAGGAAGTCTGAATCGCAATTGCAGGTTATGGAAGGGAGCAAGGGGGAGGGAGGTATTTGTAAATCATGGTAGGGAAGGGATGGAACGGGGGGAGTGAACAGTGTTTGTGTGTGTCTCGTCCTGGTGTTTGTGTGTGCGCACCTGTCTGTGTGTGCGCGTGTGTGTGCGCGCATCTGCGTGTCATCATCTGTATTGTCTTTCTCTGTGTCTACATTACACCTGGTTCGGTGCTCGTGTTCATGAGTGTGTTGTCTTGTCTATTTCCATTTGTGTCTGTGTGTGAAATGACTGGCCCAGCTCTGCCTCATCCTTCGCTGTCATGACCATCCAACTAGACCACTATCTTAGTGGAAATGGACACCACATCTGGTTTTCATGAATGTGGGGCGGGGGGATGGGGGGGGGATTTGAGATGAATGTCAGCTGCTGTGGCCTCTTTGATCCTGCACAGCCTGACCAGACGAGCATCTTTCATATTGGGCGACAGCACCAGGGATCTCCTCCTAGACGATGAGTGAAACCAAAACAAGAAGACACAGACATCTTTTCTACATGTGCACATTGACCAGAGGCATATTGAGGCTCATTCAGTGAGTTAGGAAGCGCAGTGTTGAGGAATGTTTCAGATAGAAGTTGAAACTCCCCAAATACAGGTGTGCCAAGCTTGTAGCGTCATACCCAAGAAGACTCAAGGCTGTAATCGCTGCCAAAGGTGCTTCCCCCTCATTTGTCATGTGATTGTCTCCAACCCCCACCAGGTGTCCTCCATTACATCATGAGTATTTATACATGCGTTTTCTTTTGTCTGTTGCCAGTTTGTCTTGTCCTGTCAAGAAACCGATAGTCACTATGACAGAGCTCTAGAGTTCATCTGTGGAGATGGGAGAACCTTCCAGAAGGACAACAATCTCTGCAACACTCCACCAATAAGGCCTTCATGGTAGAGTGCCCAGACGGAAGCCACTCCTCAGTCAAAGGCACATGACAACCTGCTTGGAGTTTGCCAAAAGGCACCTAAAGACTCTATGACAAACAAACCTGCTTCCCGACCTCAGACTGGGGCAAACGTTCACCTTCCAACAGGACAACGACCTTAAGCACACAGCCAATACAACATAGGAGTGGCTTCAGGACAAGTCTCTGAATGTCCTTGGGTGGCCCAGCCAGAACCCGGACTTGAACCCGATCAAACATCTCTGGAGAGACCTGAAAATAGCTGTGCAGCAATTCTCCCCATCCATCCTGACAGAGTTTGAGAGGATCTGCAGAGAATAATGGGAGAAACTCCCCAAATACAGGTGTGCCAAGCTTGTAGCATCATACCCAAGAAGACTCAAGGCTGTAATTGCTGCCAAATGTGCTTCAACAAATTACTGAGTAAAGAGATGTAAATGTGATATTGCTGTTTTTTATTTTTAATAAATTAGTAGACATTTCAAAAAAACTGTTTTTGCTTTGTCATTATGGTGTATTATGTGTAGATTGATGAGGAAAAACATCACTTTAGTCAATTTTAGAATAAGGCTGTAAAGTAAAAAGAAATGTGGAAAAAGTCAAGGTGTCTGAATACTTAACTTGTAACTTGTGCATTCCATGGAGGCTTTTCAATATGCCCCCTAGTCCTTGTACCCATGCAGAAAACTAACAGAAAGAGAGATAGGAGGGAAACGAAGAGTGAGAGAACGAGAGATTATGAACTACAGATGTTCTGGAATCAGAGAAAAAAACTTTTACCTTTTAAAAGGGGGATGGGTCGAAAAACAAGAGTGGGAGTCGGAGTACCTGCTGGTTCTCTCGCTGCGTCCTAATCCCCTCTGCCAAAACATCTGTCCATTTAAAGGCCCTCTCTCCCCGAGTGACACACAACTGTACACACATCTGTGGAAACCCTACAAGCAGACCCTTGCACTTCTCGAAACCAGAGAGAGAGAGAGAGACAGAGCACCTGCATCTTTCTACATTCCACATATAAAGTAGTGTCACATATACTGACAAAAATATAAATGCAACTTTCAACAATTTCTAAGATTTTACTGAGTTACAGTTCATATAAGGAAATCAGTCAATTGACCCTAATCTATGGATTTCACATGACTGGAAATACAAATATGCATCTGTTGATACTGGGGTGTGGATCAGAAAACCAGTCAGTATCTGGTGTGACCACCCTTTGCCTAATGCATCGCAACACATCTCCTTGGTATAGAGTTGATGAGACTGTTGATTGTGGCCTGTGGAATATTGTCCCGCTCCTCTTCAATGGCTGTGTGAAGTTGCTGGATATTGACGGGAACTGCAACACGCTGTCGTGTAAGTCGATCCAGAGCATCCCAAACGTGCTCAATCGGTGAGTATGCAGGCCATGGAAGAATTGTGTGCAGATCCTTGCGACATGGGGCCGTGCATTATCATGCTGAAACATGAGGTGATGGCGGTGGATGAATGGGCCTCAGAATCTCATCACGGTATCTCTGTGCATTGAAATTGCCATTGATAAACTGCAATTGTGTTCGTAGCTTATGCCTGCCCATACCATAACCCCACCGCCATCATGGGGCACTCTGTTCACAACATTGAAATCAGAAAACCACTCGCCAGCACGACGCCAAACATGTGGTCTGCATTTGGGAGGCCGGTTGGACGCACTGCCAAATTCTCTAAAACGACGAGAAGCTGCTTATGGTAGAGAAATGAACATTAAATTATCTGGCAACAGCTCTGGTGGACATTCCTGCAGTCTGCATGCCAATTGCACGCTCCCTCAAAACTTGAGACATCTGTGGCATTGTGTTGTGTGACAAAACATTTTAGAGTGCATTTTTATTGTCCCCAGCACAAGGTGCACCTGTGTAATGATCACACTGTTTACTTTGCTTCTTGATATGCCACATCTGTCAAGTGGATGGATTATCTTGGCAAAGAAGAAATTCTCATTAACAGGGATGTAAACAAATGTGTGAACAACATTTTTTTGTGCATATGAAACATTTCTAGGATATTTTATTTCAGCTCATGAAACATGGGACCAACACTTTACATGTTGCGTTTATATTTTTGTTCAATATACATTATTTTTGTCTCTTTTTTGCGGAGATAAACACTATTATGCTATCTAAGCACTTTTCTTTCTCGTTCTTCATGACAATGTTTGAGGTGCATAGTTGAGTCTTGAAGCCATATTGAACCACATTGTGAATGAGAACAGCTGAAACGCTCTCCATTCTAGCTACTTAATCTGCATTCTTCTAGTGCTTTTGGCTGAGAGAAATAAACACTTTTCTCTCTCGTTCTTAATGAAAATGTTTAAGGAAACTGTTTGCTGGCTCGCGAAACCACCAACTTGAGGGAGAGAGAGCCGCCATATTCAATTTCCCCTAATTCCAATTCCTTCACGTTAATTCCTTGTAGCTTTTGGCTGCTATAAATAAACACAATTATCTTTCTCTCTCGGTCTCCCGCTACGAAACTGTTCAAGCAACCCTGCAGCTCACACACTACCTCTTGGGTTTCATTCACCATACCAGCAGCCCCTCAGAAGTAGGCTACAGTCCAGAGAGGGTGTAAACCTGCATTCCATCAGTCTGCTGTGGAAGCAGCTAGCTACAGCTAGCCTAGCGCTCTGCTAATGCCCTGCTGGTGTACTGGGTCCTGTTCATTAGGAACCAAGTGGATTAAAACGGACTGAAACAAGGAGGGACTAGATGGACCTGGTCCAATAAGTTCAATAAGAAACATTCCTTTTCAGTGTCTGTTTCAAAAACATGACCCTGGATGAAGTGTTGAAAAGCTGGAGGAGAGGCTCTGTGGAAAGGAAATGAAATAGTTTGTGTACAAAAAGTCACCATACACTATTCCCTAAATACTGTGTAGGAAATAGGGTGAGAGAGTAAAGAGAGGAGACTCTAAAGGGGACTAAGCTGTGATGCTATACCCTACCCAAGCCCTAATGTTTGAAAGAGAGAAGGAGGGGTTGGATTTTTTGTTCTGTCTGATGCTGGGTAGGGTATAGCATCTTGTTATTGTGTGTGTGTGTGTGTGCTGACATTTGAATACTGATTTCACTTTAGATCTTAGTACAGTATTCAAATGAATGTGTGTGGTGTGCCTAGACACTCATTTAAATACTGTATTGAGATTTTTAAAATTTAAATAAAGTTTTCATGTGTGTGAGTGTGTATGTGTGTGCGTGTGTGAATCCCACACTGGTCTGAAGCTGCTGCCTCTGAAAAAAAGCCTGAAAAGCCTAGAAGGGGATTTCCTTCTGAAAGGCAGAGCTTTTCTCCTCCCCCTTCTCCAGCACTCTCTCCCTCTCTCACGCTCCCACTTGCTCCAAAAACACAGTGCTGCCAGAGAAGCTGAAAAGTGGAGCCAGCAAAGCAACAGGCAGCTAGACACTTCACCACTAGGAGCTCAACTCACTCAAACTTGCGGAAAGTCACTAAGTCACTTTCCTACTTACTGGCAGACCACTAACTGTCACGTTGACCTACCTTCATCAATGGCATTAACTTGGCTATTAAGCAACATGAAAAGAAGTCCTCGCTCTCACTAGAGTCAATTATCTGGACAGGATTATCAGGACAAAATGTGAAGGAACATTCTGCAGGATAGAAGAGATACTGTCAGAAAAGATGGTAACTAATGATACTTTTTCTATTGAGCTGTCATGCTTTTGTCTTCGCTGTCTCTTCCAGGTCTGTGAGTTGCGGTGCTCCCCTGACCTACTGAGTGAATAACCTATAGGTTTGAACGAGTGTGTTGTCTTTCTCAGCGGCTTGTTCTGTAATGTATAAATGGAGAGTGTCCTGTTTCCATTTTTTATTACAAGCACACTGTCTGCAAACTTTGAGATACTGAGTACAGTATGGATTTCATAGATGAATAGCAAAGCAAGTTACCTATTGACTTTTTAAAATGGAATTTAAATCATGGTAGCTAGCAGTACTACTGCAGCAGGTACTGCATTTTTGAAAGGCCTTGATAATGTTGATTAAACACTTATTTATGTCTGTCATTCTCATTGAAAGCAAGTCTAAGAAGAGGTAGATCTGTTCTATGTGCGCTATTTCTATGCCTCCCGTTCTTAAGTTTATTTGCATAGAAATGTTAATTATAGATCTGTCATTTTCACTGAAAGCAAGTCTAAGAAGCGGTAGAACTGTTCTATGTGCGTTATTTCTATGCTTGTCATTCTTAGTTTTTGAGTCTTTTACTTTTGATTTTGTACGCCAGCTTCTGAAAATACAATATTTAGGGGTTATGGGAAAAATATTTCACAGCGGTTTACATAGTATAATGATTCTCTACACTATACTTGCTTGTTTTGCCACAAACTGAAATGGTGGAGCAATTTCTGCGTAGAGCATCTTTAATCCTGGTTGATGTGTCAACAATCATCTGCAAGTTAATAGCAGTCAGCAGTAGGATACTGGGAAGACAGGCAGCACTTAAAGTTGATGGCCCTGGCTATGAAAAAGACAGTACTAGACAATAACAGATAAAAACAAAAATCATACTTATCACTCCTGGAGATTTCAAGAGTCCTCTAGCTATGGAATGAAGCACTCATCCCTAAGTCTGATCACACTGCAGCCACCCAGCGTCCTCTCTAACAACTGAAGGAGGATCTAACGGAGAAGAATGAACGCTCAGTTTATCAGGTAGTAGATATCACATGGAGGAAGTGTGGGTAATTGGGCTTGGCTTTTATTTTGATCATCTTTGCCACAGAGCTGTCACAGTGATGCCCGAAAGATTGTCCTGTGGTCATCACTTTAAGCCTGTTTGATTTGTATTTAATTTATGTAAATTGCACACATTCTCGGGATAGTCATTGACTATTTAAGGCCAGTGGGAGTATTTTGGGAGTATTCCAGTGGGAGTATTTTGCACAATGGGCTGTATATCAGGCTGAGTGGTTTGCATTTTGGTATATAATGTGATTCTTCAGTTCAGTGAGCTGCTTTGTAAACTCTGTAAAAGTCCAGCCCAGAACCTACAGAATCATTCTGTCTGTTGGGGACTAATCCTGGTCACAATAGGGACTAATTAATGACAGCGGTTCAACCACATGAAAAAGCCTAAAGTGGTGAGAACACTGAGACCTGACAGTGTTTTGGAAGGAGGAAGCTTTACATCAGTCAGTAGCCTACAGAGTAATATGAGAAGAGTGTAGTTGCTGAATTTAATTACAGTGCCTTCAAAAAGTATTCACACCCCTTGACTTATTCCACATTCTGTTATGTTACAAAATGGAATTAAAATGGATTTCATAGTAATTCTTCTACACAAAATACTCTATAAACGTTTCTAAAAAATAAAATAATAAAAAAAACAATAAAACTCATACAGTATATCTTGATTAGATAAGTATTCAACCCCCTGAGTTACAATACACTTTTGGCAGAGATTACAGCTGTGAGTCTTTCTGGGTAAGTCTCTAAGAGTTTTCCACACCTGGATTGTGCAACATTTGCCCATAATTATTTTCAAAAATCCCTCTGTCAATTAGGTTCTTGATCCATCCTCAGTTTTCTCCTATCACAGCCATTAAACTTTGTAACTGTTTAAGTCACCTCTGGCCACATTATACAATCCATGGGAACTGAGTTAGGAAGGACGCCTGTATCTTTGTAGTGACCAAAGAGTAATTCATAACTTCACCTGGTTCTAAAGGGATATTAAAATGTCTGCCCCCCCCCCCCCTTCTTTGTGAGGAATATGGAATTGTTTTAAGATGGTCGTACCAAGGATCATAAAAAAAATATTTAATGAAAATGTGTATTTGGCCTTACTGCTATAAGCCCATACAAACACATTGTATGGAAGTTTGTTCTGAAGTGTCTGTCCTATATCTGAGAGATATAAGAAATGTATTTGTGTATTTATCATGTATTTAACGCCTTATTTTTGGCACTAAACGGTCTCTGTATATACTTCCATACCTTTTTGTAAACTGGCACCGGGGGATCTTGTGAGTCTTATGAGGCCTGTGGGTGTACTAGAGCAAAACAACATGTTCTTGTTTGTGAGAGTCTCACCTTTCCACAGAGGGGTCATATTAGTGTGTAGCCCAAACCGTTCGGACACTAAATACAGAAGTTGGCAGGATGGCTGTACCGATTTCAGACGAGTTCCAAGACACTTGTGAGGGTCGTAGAGCAAAACGGAGATCCAATGCAAAAAAAACGGATATCTCTAGCTTAAGGCCAGGATACTTTTTCCTTTACTCTCATCAGACTCTCATCAGACTGAAGCTTTACCAGTTGAAAGTAAACAGTACATAAATACAAGATATTATTGTATTGCAAGTTTTATTTATTTTAAAATGAATATATGCTAATGAGGCAAAAACTCCTAAAATATGCGATGGAAGCAACATCTACATTTTTGCCTGTTGTGCTTTTAAAAGATCTTTTAAAATCATCATGCTAATTAGATTTCCGCGGGGTGTGACTCAAGACATTTCAGTTAGTTAAAAAATATATATTTTCACCCTTTTTCCCCCCAATTTCGTGATATCCAAATGGTTGTCCAATCGCTGCATCACCCGTACGGACTTGGGAGAGGCGAAGGTCGAGAGCCATGCGTCCTCCAAAACACGGCCCTGCCATGCCGCACTGCTTCTTGACACATTGCCCACTTAACACGGAAGCCAGCCGCACCAATGTGTCGGAGGAAACACAGCACAACTGGCTACCGTGGGTCTCCCCGGTCACGGCCGGCTGCGACACAGCCCGGGACCGAACCCGGATCTGTAGTAACGATGCAGTGCCCTAGACCGCTACGCCACTCGGGAGGCCCCACAATGTAAATTATTTTTATGGAAAATGGCTGTGAGGACTTTTTCTACAATATTCACAACATTTTGACACAATTACAATCTTTATAGAATAAAAAACTAATTTAATCAATTAAATACACCCCCAGTCAAAAGTTTGTAATATTACTCATTCAAGGGTTTTTCTTTATTTGCACTATTTTTTACATTGTAGAATAAAAGTGAAGACATCAAAACTATGACATAACACATATGGAATCATGTTGTAACCAAAAAAAGTGTTATATATTTGAGATTCTTCAAATAGCCACCCTTTGCCTTGATGACAGGTTTGCACACTCTTGGCATTCTCTCAACCAGCTTCACCTGGAATTCTTTTCCATCAGTCTTGAAGGAGTTCCCACATATGCTGAGCACTTGTTGGCTGCTTTTCCTTCACTGCGGTCCGACTCATCCGAAACCATCTAAATTTGGTTGAGGTTGGAACCAAAAATCTCAAATTTGGACTCCAGACCAAAGGACAAATTTCCATCGGTCTAATGTCCATTGCTCGTGTTTCTTGGCCCAAGCAAGTCTCTTCTTCTTATTGGTGTCCTTTAGTAGTGGTTTCTCTGTAAAATTCCTTGAATTAGTAATATTCCAAACTTTTGACCGGGGGTGTATGTATTTGAGTGAACATAATAACCCAGCAGCAGATGAAACAGAAAGTGAATTCTCTCCTCCCTCTCTCCCCGGTTTTAACTTGCCGTCTTGCTGGCTAGGTTTAGGATATTTACTAGCCCATACCAGTAATGCCATATGTTGATAACATAGCTAAGTTTGTCACTCTTATTTTGCTAGCTAGCAAGAAATAGCCACAAATTAATTCAGAAACGGAGGAAGAGGATAGCTAGCTATAGCAAGCTAACGTTAGCAGCTACCTCTTCAATAAGAAGCAACTGTGACAACATTGATCTTAATAAACTTTCCCTTTGAGTAAAATCCACAATCCACCCCTACAAAGAAAGCATGGCTCTGGGGCTTCTCCGAAATGCCACCAGATCCGCGATCACACAGCAGGCTGTATTGAAAACTCATATGGTACGACAGCATCAGCAGTTAGCTACCAACATCTGGCAGACATGTTTACATTTGGTTAGTTTTTTATGTGTTATTTAGATAAAAGACGTGAGAAAAATGCACAATAGCTAACTAACATTAGTATAGAGGTAGCAAGCTAGCTCTTTGACTTTCACTTACCCGGTTGAAGTCCTTGTTCACTGAAGCCCATGATAATGTTTGGTCTGAGATGCTTTATCCACTTTGAGTTGCAACTTCTTGCTAAAGCACTCCTTCCATTGTTGACAGCCACTCCATTATTGATGGGAGTTGTGGGATTTTTTCTGAAGTCAGAGCTGATTTGGAGAAAACCTCAAACCCAACTTTTTACAACTTTATAATATTATAACAACAATTGCGTAGTGCGTTACTAAAGACCCAGATGCGTTACTAAAGACCCGGGTTCATTCCCGGGCTGTGCCACAACCGGCCTAGGCCGGGAGTCCCATACAGTAGGACGGTGCACAATTGGCCCAGCGTTGTCCGGGATAGGGGAGGGTTTGGCCGGTGGGGCTTTACTTGGCTCATTGCGCTCTAGCAACTCCTTGTGGCCGGTCGGGTGCCTGCAGGCTGACCTCGGTCGCCAGTTGAACGGTGTTTCCGCCGACACATTGGTGCGGCTGGCTTCCGGGTTAACCTGGCGGGTGTTAAGGAGCGCGATTAGGCGGGTCATGTTTTGGAGGATGCATGACTCCACCTTCCCCTCTCCCAAGCCCGCTGGGGAGTTGCATTGATGAGACAATATCGAAAATGGTGGCGAAAAAGGGGGGCAAAATACAAAAAATAATACTACAAGAGAATCTCTTAAAAACTTTTTACCAAAAAGGTAACATAATTTCAAAACATCTGCAACGGAATTATTGCAATTAGCAATCCATAGTAGTCACAAAGCACAATTGGGTCACCTGCTACAGTCATACCTTCCACTGGCATACTGGTATGTTCAGCTCATAACTGTTTTCATTCTCTTTCTGTCGTCTGGTGGTGAAAGCAAGTGTGAAAACAGTCTAGACAATCCCTTCCTCTCTCTCTCCCTCCCTCCCTTTCCTCTCTCCCTCTCCAGTTAATGTCACCTCTCCTGGCTCTTGATGGCACCTACACACGAGCCCCCTCTCTTTCCATTTACTAAAACCAACATGCCTTACCCACTGAGCACCAACACCAGACATCCATGGACGTTGAAAAGTAGTTGAAATTTGGTCAGTCCACCCTGGCTTTGATTTCAACGTCCACAGACGTCGTGTTTTGGTACGGTCCGGACCGGCTTTAATTTCAACGTCCACAGAAGTCGATTTTTGGTCTGGTCCGGACCGTCCTTGATTTGGCCCAAAACATAGACGTCCATGATTGGTTTAGATTTAGTCCAGTACGGACCAAATCTGAACCAATCATAGACATCTATTTTTCACAAGTTTGAACAGCACAGTACAGTAGAACACAGTAGAGTACAGAAGAGTTCAGTACAGTACAGTCCTGTAGAATGTAGTTCAGTATTGTACAGTAGAGCACACTAGAGTTGAGTGCAGTATAATGTACTGTAGTGAACTATACTCAACTTTACTCTACTCTACTGTGCTGTACTGTTCTCTACTAAGCTCTACTGTGCTGTACTTTGATGTCCAAACTTATGACAAATAGACGTCTATGATTGGTTCAGCTTTGGTTGGGTCCGGCCCAACCAAATGTTGTATTTCTTGGGGGCGGAACTCATTAAAATAATAGCCAATGTCTAGAATAATACCCAAATATGCAAAAGAAGGATATTGCATATTTCTACCTTTGTACCTATTCAGGATACATCACCATGAAGAGAATGATATTCATATCCATAATTATGCATTTCTGTTTAGTACAGATCAAATGTGAGAAGAATTACATAATTTTACTGTAATTCTGTTACCGGGTGATAATCCACTTAATTTACTGTAGTTCAATAGACAAAAAATATTTTTTCAAAGTCAAGGCGTCATGTCATAGCTGATACTGGTCACATAAACTGAGGGATATTTTACCGAAATTCTGTTACCAAACTTTGCATCTGCATAGTTCTTTTGTAAATATGTCAGTAGAAATTGTTAAGATTAGTCCTTGCGCATAGAGTTGAATGGTTTGTTCAACTTTGAAATCAATGTTTTTTGTTTGAAAATACATTTTTAAGTCACAGCGAAAATCCGAGTCTCATAATTACTGTGGAATTGCCCGTATTATACATTTTATAACTCTGGCATGTAAACAGCCAGGCCTGAGCTATCTAGGCCTACATCTCCCTCCCCAGCCATTTGACAACTCATCCCGTCTCAACAATATGGCTGTTTGTGTTCACTTTGGCAGCCAACAGAAATACTTCAGTTCAGACCACAGGCTGCATTCTATGTGTTGGCACGCCTGTGTGAAATCCTTCCTCCGTCCTTGTTTCCTCAAATCCTCTCAAAGCTCACTTAAGGAGGTCTGAGGGAGTTAGGGAGCTTGGATCCTCTCCTCCAATGAGCTTTCAGAGGAATTGAGGAAACGAGTACAGAGGAAGCAAGGATTTGAAAGCTAGTTTTCAGACACAGTCGAAGATTGACATAGGGTAGGGCAGTGAACTGGTGTTAATGAAGTGGATGGCTAAGTAAGTGAGCATCACTACTGCCTTCCTGAGAACTGAAGAACCGTTGCCCCAGACCCAGAAATACCTTGGCCGGGTTGCAATCTCGATAGACCATGTTATACCATGTTATATTCCATGTGTATACTGTATTCTACTGTATTTTGGCCAATGCCACTCCGACATTGCTTGCCCTAATATTTATAGTATATTTTTAATTACATTTTTGTACCCTTAGATTTGTGTTGTTGTGAATTGTTAGATACTACTGCACTGTTGGAGCTAGGAGCACAATACTTTTGCTACACTCGCAATAACATCTGTTAAATATGTGTATGTGACCAATAACATTTATTTTATTTTATTTATACTACACCACTGGTGCAATGTATTACAATATTGGTTTACTGTGTCTAGTTCAATGTTGGTCAGGCCAGAGGAAGTCTATAGCCTTGTGATCTAGATTTACTGGCATCTATTCAGACAAAGTATTAATATGTGGCAATAACTTTTCTAAGAGTGAGTTTCTCGTGTGAAGTCTTTCCAGGGACCGAGTGAGAGTGTAACCTAGTGATTTCCTGCCTAGACTGAGCATCAAAGGTGGTGTAGCAGTCTGTATTTTCAGGAAGAGAATGATTGTAGGTCATTGGTGTCTTCTAAGCATACTGTGGTTTTTGCAATGGTGGGTCTTCTCCTTACATTAAGTTAAAGTGATAGTTCACCCAAATTAGAACTTATGGATATGTAGAAAGTCATAAGCAGCAAAATAAATTCAGGAGGCGAGTCCATGCAATTTAGTGGTATACTTTCTAGGGCCAGGACGATACCAGTATTGCGATACTCGTTAGTATCGTGGCAAGGAAACAACACACAAAGCTGATTTACCTTCTTTGGGAAAACAGCCCTAATGTAGGAAACAGACATCATTTTGTTGTCATCCAGAGTCACATTTATTTATTTTCCAAGCTATAGCAGACAATATTTTACATACAGGTTTTTAAAGGACCAGAGTTGGGTCTGCTTCGTGTTAAACTTTTTGCCATGGAAAAGATATTGGGTTATTACTATCGTCCAAGCCCTAATCAGAGATGGTCGAAGTATCGGTGTCTATCCCAGTTATAAGTTAGCATGGTGTTATGGATCCCTATGTATCTTGTTTTGGGTTAGCATGGTGTTATGGATCTCTATGTATTGTGTTATAAGTTAGCATGGTGTTATGGATCCCTATGTATCTTGTTATAAGTTAGCATGGTGTTATGGATCTCTATGTATCTTGTTATAAGTTAGCATGGTGTTATGGATCCCTATGTATCTTGTTTTAGGTTAGCATGGTGTTATGGATCTCTATGTATTGTGTTATAAGTTAGCATGGTGTTATGGAACCCTTTGTATCTTGTTATAAGTTAGCATGGTGTTATGGATCTCTATGTATCTTGTTATAAGTTAGCATGTTGTTATGGATCTCTATGTATCGTGTGCTCTCTGTCTTGTGATACTCCAGCTGTTGCAGCCACTCCACAGAACTTTTTGGCCTCAGAGAGAACTTAGCATGAGCAGAGAACAAGAAAAATCACAGCAACTGTCAGTGCCATTCAAATAAAATTAAATCAAATGTATTTATAAAGCCATTTTTACATCAGCAGATGTCATAAAGTACTTATACATTCGCTCATAAAAACACACACTCACACTACACACCAGTGTCTTCACACCAGCATTTACTCACAGCAAATAATTCACAGTGATATCTGGAGTGCCAAGAGTACATAGGATGCCTTACGGGCTAAGACCACCTGTATTGGCGGTGCGTCCAATGCTTTGGCCTATTTAACCTGGTGAACGGTATTCGGGGAGCCAATAATTACAACTCCCCTAAAACAAACAAACAAGTACTTTTCCTGATGTTTTTCCCGAAAAGCAAGCTCTGGGAATACTTGTAAGATTAAGAAATTAATTGTTTTGTCATGCTAAGAAGGGTCATCAGAGTTCAGCTGTAGGAAAAGTGCCAGAAAAAGCTGGCATGACCCTTCTTAGCATGACTGCTCGCTGTTGCTCTCACGCTAGGGGCTTTTTCTTTGGACTCAGATTTGAGGTTGAGGGTTGAGTGTTTGCATGCCAAATCTGTGGTGAGCCCAGTGCAAATCCTGCCCCACTTCCTGGGCCCCATTCTACCCAGTTCCACAGGTGTGCATTTAAGTTGGGCATTGGTGATGGTGTTGAGATGTAAGGAGCTCACTTCCTAGTAAACATAAAACAGACATGATTGACCAGATAAAAGCCAGGTTGAACTTTATATTACTTCCACCTACCAAAGCGTGACACTAAATTCAAGAACAGGAGAAAGGAAGGATGCAATTTACACTATTCAGGATTCTGTAATTAAATCATAACCACTTCTGCTTTTGGCAAAAGAATTACAGGGAATACTCACCCAGAGGCAGCGCGCCTATTGGCCGGTGACTTTAATGCAGGACAACTAATCCGTTTTACATCATTTCAACCAGCATGTCACCTGTGCAACTAGAGGCAAAAAAACTCTAGATCAACTTTATTCCACACACAGCGACGCATACAAAGCTCTCCCTCGCCCTTGATTTGGCCAATCTGACCATAACTATACTCTCCTGATTCCTGCTTACAAGCAAAAACTCAAATAGGAAGTACCAGTGACACAATCAATATGGATGTGGTCTGATGAAGCGAATGCTAAGCTACAGGACTGTTTCTCTAGCACAGATGGAATGTGTTCCGGGATTCAGTGACCGTACAGTGACTGTATATATATACTCCAACCAGAAGCCATGGATTATAGGCAACATCCACACTGAGTTAAAGAGTTGCTGCTTTCAAAGATTGGGACACTTATTCTGATGATTATAACAAATCGTGCTACGCCCTCCGACGAACCATCAAACATGCAAAGCATCAATACAGGACCAAGATTGAATCCTACTACACTGGCTCTGACGCTCGAAGGATTGCAAACTATCACGGATTACAAAGGGAAACCCAACCGCAAGCAGTCCAGTTACGCGAGCCTACCAGATTAGCTAAATACCTTCTATCCTCACTTCGAGGCTAGCAACACTGAACCATGCATGAGAGCACCAGCTGAACCATGCATGATCACACGCTCCGTAGCCGATGTGAGTAAACAGGTTAACATTCACAAGAACACAGGGCCAGATGGATTACCAGCACGCATACTCAGAACATGTGCTGAACAGCCGGCAAGTTTCTTCACTGACATTTTCAACCTCTCCCTGAACCAGTTTATATTATCTACAGTCGTATGAAAAAGTTTGGGCACCCCTGACAATTTCCATGATTTCCATTTATAAATAATTGGGTGTTTGGATCAGCAATTTCATTTTGAACTATCAAATAACTGATGGACACAGTAATATTTCAGTAGTGAAATTAGGTTTATTGGATTAACAGAAAATGTGCAATATATATCAAAACGAAATTAGACAGGTGCATAAATTTGGGCACCCCAACAGAAAAATCACATCAATATTTAGTAGAGCCTCCTTTTGCTAAAATAACAGTCCCTAGACGCTTCCTATAGCCTCTAATGAGTGTCTGTATTCTGGATGAAGGTATTTTGGACCATTCCTCCTTACAAAACATCTCCAGTTCAGTTAGGTTTGATGGTTGCCGAGCATGGACAGCCCGCTTCAAATCATCCCACAGATTCTCAATGATATTCAGGTCTGGGGACTGGGATGGCCATTCCAGAACATTGTACTTGTTCCTCTGCATAAATGCCCGGGTAGATTTTGAGCAGTGTTTTGGGTCGTTGTCTTGTTGAAATATCCAGCCCCGGCATAACTTCAACTTTGTGACTGATTCTTCAACATCATTCCCAAGAATCTGCTGATATTGAGCGCAATCCATGCAACCCTCAACTTTAACAAGATTCCCAATACCGACACTGGCCACACAGCCCCACAGCATGATGGAACCCCCACCAAATTTTACTGTGGGTAGCAAGTGTTTTTCTTGGAACGCTGTGTTCTTTTGCCGCCATGCATGACGCCTCTTGATTTGACCAAATAACTCAATCTTTGTTTCATCAGTCCACAGCACCTTATTCCAAAATGAAGCTGGCTTGTCCAAATGTGCGTTTGCATACCTCAAGCGACTCTGTTTGTGGCGTGTGTGCAGAAAAGGCTTCTTCCGCATCACTCTCCCATACAGCTTCTCCTTGTGCAAAGTGCGCTGAATTGTTGAACGATGCACAGTTACACCATCTGCAGCAAGATGATGTTGTAGGTCTTTGGAGGTGGTCTGTGGGCTGTTTTTGACCGTTCTCACCATCCTTCGCCTTTACTTGGCCTGCCACTTCTGGCCTTAACAAGAACTGTGCCTGTGGTCTTCCATTTCCTCACTATGTTCCTCACAGTGGACACTGACAACTTACATCTCTGCGATAGCTTTTTGAAGCCTTCCCCTAAATCATAATGTTGAATGATCTTTGTTTTCAGGTCATTTGAGAGTTGTTTTGAGGCCCCCATGTTGCCACTCTTCAGAGGAGAGTCAACGAGAACAACAACTTGCAATTGGCCACCTTAAATACCTTTTCTCATGATTGGATGCACTTGTCTATGAAGTTCAAGGCTTAATGAGCTCACCAAACCAATTGTATGTTCCAATTAATCAGTGCTAAGTAGTTACAGGTATTCAAATCAACAGAATGACAAGGGTGCCCAAATTTTTGCATAGCCTATTTTTCACATCTGATTTAATTTCATACAACTTAATATTGCTACACTAAAAATCTTTGTCTGGACAATACCCCAGTACTCAGCTTTTATTAGAAAATGAATGGCATGCCACTGTGATCATTTTCTGTGACGACAGAGTAAATTATTATGCAGCCTCAGAGGGGTGCCCAAACGTTTTCATACGACTGTACATGTTTCAAGCAGACCACTATAGTCCCTGTGCCCAAGAACACCAAGGTATCCTGTCTAAATGACTATTGCCCCGTAGCACTCACATCTGTAGCCATGAAATGCTTTATTTATTTTATTTGATTTAACTAGGCAAGTCAGTTAAGAACAAATTCGTATTTTACAATGACAGCCTACGACGCTGGGCCAATTGTGCGCCGCCCTATGGGACTCCTGATTACGGCCGGTTGTGATACAGCCCGGGATTGAACCAGGGTCTGTAGTGACGCCTCTAGCACTGAAATGCAGTGCCTTAGGCCGCTAAGCAACTCGGGAGGCTGGTCATGGCTCACATCAAACCCTAGACCCACTCCAATTCGCATACCGCCCCAACAGAGCCACAGATGACGCAATCTCTATTGCACTCCACACTGCCCTTTCCCATCTGGACAAAAGGAGCACCTACGTGAGAATGATTTTCATTGACTACAGCTCACCATTCAACACCATAGTGCCTTCCAAGCTCATCACTATGCTAAGGAACCTGTGCTGAGGAGTATTTATGTCTGTAATAAAGCCCTTTTGTAGGAAAAAACTCATTCTAATTGACTATGCCCCTGCCCAATCATGTGAAATCTATAGATTAGGGTCTAATAAATGTATTTCAATTGACTGATTTACTTATATGAGCTGTAACTCAGTAGAATCATTGAAATTGTTGCATGTTGCAAAAATGTTTTGTTGAGTAGTTAACCAATAGCTCCCCGGACTATCTGCATTGAACTCTTTTGACTCATCACATGATGCTGTTACTGTTTATTATCTATCCTGTTGCCTTGTCACTTTATCTCTACATAAATGTAAATATCTAACTAAAATGACCTCGAACCTCTGCACATGGACTCGGTACCGGTACCGTGTATATAGCCAAGCTTTCATTGCTCATTGTGTATTTATCCCTTGTGCTATTAGTTTTGTATTTTTCTATTATATCAATGTTTTTCTCTCCTCATTGTTGGGAAGGGCTAGTAAGTAAGCATTTCACTGTTAGTCTACACCTGTTGTTTACAAAGCATGTAACAAATATAATATGGTTTGATTGTCATACAAAGCAATACTCATGGTTTATGGTGGCATTTAATTACACTAAGCCCATTGTCCTCAGAGCCATGGCACAATACTGCCATATTTTCAGGGTGACTAATGTCTACAGTACAGTATAGGCCTATTATATATTTTTTTTTCATCTGTAACTCAAGATTACGATTATTTGTTTTTGAGTTGGAATCCCAGCACACCCGCAGGGACCTGATTCAATGCTGGCCCTTCCGAGGACAAGGAAAAACAAAACATCAGACACCCAATACACTGTTTACGTGACCTCTTGATTTCCCTAACACAGCCTGAGAGTGTTACAGGCCTGTTAAAACTATTACTATATAGATCTGCCAAAATCCACTTGTAGGCACCACACAAGACTTCGCTAAACCAAGATAGATGGATAGATGTATGGGGGGATACATGCAGGGGGGCCTTGTCTTGTTGGGGGCCTTTCTTATTAGGCGGTTCAGCATTAAAAGGATTTCAAATGGCTTGGCTCTATTGTGTGCCCCTTTGCCAAAGCCCTGATCCGAGGTTTACAAGAGGGTCTCAGACAAAGACAGTACTGTCCCACCAACCAACAGGAGTAACCCTCTCCTGTAGAAAGAGAGGAAAAGCGGGGAAGAAAAGGGGGGTGGTGGGGAGGAGACATGCTGAGAACAGGGTAAGGGGTTGTTGCACGTCGGAAACTGGAAATACAGACCTTCTTATACCTTAAAGCAGTTTGTTCTTTCTTAGTTTATTTACAAACGTACTGCACATGAATTATACATGTGTTCACTGAAACAAGTATCTTTCCCTCTATACAGCCATTTATATTTTGCGGTCATTGAAAGTTGCTTTACTTGCTAACACATTATACATGAGGTATATGGCACAAGTTAGATTACCAATCAATCAAATGTATACAGTGCGGAGAACAAGTATTTGATACACTGCCGATTTTGCAGGTTTTCCTACTTACAAAGCATGTAGAGGTCTGTAATTTTTATCGTAGGTACACTTCAACTGTGAGAGACGGAATCTAAAACAAAAATCCAGAAAATCACATTGTATGATTTTTTTATAATTAATTAGCTTTTTATTGCATGACATAAGTATTTGATCACCTACCAACCAGTAAGAATTCCGGTTCTCACAGACCTGTTAGTTTTTCTTTAAGAAGCCCTCCTGTTCTCCACTCATTACCTGTATTAACTGCACCTGTTTGACCTCGTTACCTGTATAAAAGACACCTCTCCACACACTCAATCAAACAGACTCCAACCTCTCCACAATGGCCAAGACCAGAGAGCTGTGTAAGGACATCAGGGATAAAATTGTAGACCTGCACAAGGCTGGGATGGGCTACAGGACAATAGGCAAGCAGCTTGGTGAGAAGGCAACAACTGTTGGCGCAATTATTATTAAATGGAAGAAGTTCAAGATGACGGTCAATCTCCCTCGGTCTGGGGCACCATGCAAGATCTCACCTCGTGGGGCATCAATGATCATGAGGAAGGTGAGGGATCAGCCCAGAACTACACGGCAGGACCTGGTCAATGACCTGAAGAGAGCTGGGACCACAGTTTCAAAGAAAACCATTAGTAACACACTACGGCGTCATGGATTAAAATCCTGCAGCACACGCAAGGTCCCCCTGCTCAAGCCAGCGCATGTCCAGGCCCGTCTGAAGTTTGCCAATGACCATCTGGATGATCCAGAAGAGGAATGGGAGAAGGTCATGTGGTCTGATGAGACAAAAATATAACTTTTTGGGTCTAAACTCCACTCGCCGTGTTTGGAGGAAGAAGAAGGATGAGTACAACCCCAAGAACACCATCCCAACCGTGAAGCATGGAGGTGGAAACATCATTCTTTGGGGATGCTTTTCTGCAAAGGGGACAGGACGACTGCACCGTATTGAGGGGAGGATGGATGGGGCCATGTATCGCGAGATCTTGGCCAACAACCTCCTTCCCTCAGTAAGAGCATTGAAGATGGGTCGTGGCTGGGTCTTCCAGCATGACAACGACCCGAAACACACAGCCAGGGCAACTAAGGAGTGGCTCCGTAAGAAGCATCTCAAGGTCCTGGAGTGGCCTAGCTAGTCTCCAGACCTGAACCCAATAGAAAATCTTTGGAGGGAGCTGAAAGTCCGTATTGCCCAGCGACAGCCCCGAAACCTGAAGGATCTGGAGGTCTGTATGGAGGAGTGGGCCAAAATCCCTGCTGCAGTGTGTGCAAACCTGGTCAAGAACTACAGGAAACGTATGATCGCTGTAATTGCAAACAAAGGTTTCTGTACCAAATATTAAGTTCTGCTTTTCTGATGTATCAAATACTTATGTCATGCAATAAAATGCAAATTAATTACTTAAAAATCATACAATGTGATTTTCTGGATTTTTGTTTTAGATTCCGTCACTCACAGTTGAAGTGTACCTATGATAGAAATTACAGACTTCTACATGCTTTTTAAGTGGGAAAACCTGCAAAATCGGTAGTGTATCAAATACTTGTTCTCCCCACTGTATATGAAGTTGTCACCAAGTGCTTATACAGAAACCCAGCCTAAAACCCCCAAAAGCAAGCAATGCATATATAGAAGCACAGTGGCTAGGAAAAACTCTCTAGAAAGGCAGGAACCTAGGAAGAAACCTAAAGAGGGGGTGGCCAGTCCTCTTCTTGCTGTGCCCGGTGGAGATTATAAGAGTACATGGCCATTAAGGCCAGACCGTACTTCAAGATATTCATACCTTCACAGATGACCAGCAGGGTCAAATAATAAAAACAGTGGTTATAGAGGGTGCAACAGGTCAGCACCTCAGAAATAAACGTAAGTTGGCTTTTCCTAGCCGAGCATTCAGAGGTCGAGACAGCAGGTGCGAGAGAGAGAGAGAGAGAGAGAGAGAGAGAGAGAGAGAGAGAGAGAGTCGAAACAGCAGATCTGGGATAAGGTAGCACGACCGGTGAACAGGTCAGGGTTCCATAGCCGCAGGCAGAACAGAAGAAACTGGATCAGCAGCACGACCAGTTGGACTGGGGACAGGGACAGCCAGAAGTCATCAGACCAGGTAATCCTGAGGCATGGTCCTAGGGCTCAGGTCCTCCGGGAGGGAGAGAAAGAGAGCAGGAGAGAGATGTGCGAGTAAGAGGGAGCATGCTTAAGATCACACAAGACACCAGATAAGACAGGACAGACTGACCCTAGTCCCCCCGCACATAAACTATTGCAGCATAGATACTGGAGACTGAGACAGGGGGGGTCAGGGAAATCTGTGGCCCTGTCCGATGATACCACCGGACAGGGCCAACCATCCCCCACACCACCAGAGGGATCTTAACAGACCACCAATTTACTACCCTGAGACAAAGTGGATTATAGTCCAGGAAGATTTCCCCCACTGGACAAATCCGAGGGGGTGCAAAACCGGACAGGAAGATCACATCAATGACTCAACACACTCAAGTTGAGTTTAGTGAAATACACTAAAGGTGTAGTGGAAGAATGAGAGCAGATACTCGCAACTTGAAGACTCAATCATAATTTATGACATTGCTTGGATAGCTGACTATCTGTTGGCTATCACAGGGATCAAACACACCTTATCTGTGGTTTTCTCCGGGGAGGGATGTTCCCATAGCTCCCTGGGAGCATGAACACGTTGGTGTGAAGACTGATGAAAACTTGAATCGACAAAATGAATGTTACTGTGTGAATTCAATTGTCATGTTTGGATTGTTTCAAGAGTTCATAAAGAGCTACACATTTTGATATTTTTTACTGTACTGTAAGTGATATGGATTTATTGTTACAGGGAAACTCCAATCATTTAAATTGAGTTGATTAGATTATTATCTGGGTGTGTGTCACGTTCGGGTGTGTAGAGAGACCAAGGCGCAGCGTAGCGATAGTTCGACATCGTTTATTGAACTAAATAAACTATATTGGATGCGAACTATACAAATTAACAAATATGCAATATAATATAAAACACACGTAGCACGAACACGGGACAACATTAACATTAACAATTAACCACGCCAAGGGAGTGGAACATAGACATATAAGTAAGATCCCTAATTAGAGGTAATGCCTAGCAGCTGCCTCTAATTAGGGATCCCACACACAACACCACACAGACGTAGAAATACTAGATCTGCCAGACTCTGACCATAGAACGGCCAGAGCCTGACAGTGTGTTTTCCTGTATTTAGTTTTTACTAGCAAAGTGCAAAGAAATTTTGATTCAGGTTGGGGGTTTCTGCTTGAATTTGGTTACAAAAAACATTAGTTACCAAGTTCCTGTGTGTAACACACAGTTTCTTCTCTTAGAGATTATTCTGAACTGAAGACACGTGTAACCACGTTAAGTCTTACTTAGCTGATAGTCATTTACTCTGAGTAGTCTGTAATGTATCATGCATTTCATGTACACTGTAATTTTTTGAGTTTTAACAATTAGTTAAATTGAGTAAATGCATTCCCTGTTTTACAGAGTAATTATTTGATTGACTGTACGCTAATAATTTAATAGGTCTATTGCAGTGGAGGCTGCTGAGGGAACTGCTAATAATAATGGCCGGAACTGAGCAGATGGAATGGCATCAAACACCTGGAAATCATGTGTTTGATGTATTTGATACCATTCCACTGATTTCGCTCCAGTCATCACTACGAACCTGTTCTCCCCAATTAAGGTGCCACCAACCTCCTGTGGTATATTGGTAGTTTTTATTTACACTATACACTACACATGCTTCGGTACCACCTTGACATCTCTGATCTGCTTGCCTTAAGTTAATACTAGAACATTAGCTATGTGCATCTAGTCTCTTAATAATTTCATAAAGGGGCAAATTAGACACAATTTCATTGTAGTAATACTTAGAGGTGATGCAAGGCTCGTTACCTACTAGATTCCTTCAGAGACACACAGGGCCTGTTGCGTTTATTCACATAATATTGGAGTTAGATTTCTAAATGTAGTTTATTATTATATTCAACATAATTTCTACACCCCTACAAATGTACATTACTTGTGTTTCACCGATAAAAATCTCTAGCTGTTATTTTAGTCATCACTTGTTTAGGGAACAACGTGGTCGGAATTCTCCTGCTCACCACCTTGTGTCCACACAGACATAATAATGTGGTGTTGTTTTGGGTAGATATGTCGTCTGGGACTTGCTTTCTACCTGTCTGCTCGGCCAGATAAGCATGATGAGTCACTAGAGTTTACGAACAGGTCACTCCTCTCTCTCTCTCTCTGAACCCACAAACCATCACTTCTAATCACAGGTGACATTCCATGGAGCATTCTATGGAGAACTTATACGTTCCCTGGGTTGTGGTCTGGGTTGTGACTGGGTCGTGATCTGGGTCATGGTCTGGGTTGTGGTCTGGGTTGTGGTCGTTAGCCTAGGGGGGCTATTGTCTTGCCTGTCCATGCCTCACCAGGATTTGGTTGGAGGTCAGAGATTTGCGGTTATCTTATAAAGTTTTGACCTTGCTGCTGATGACATGGTTAACACTAACACTGTTTGTCCACACACCTTGACAGGTTGTTTACATAGCAGCTAAAATTCAAGAGCGGTCTGCTCAATGCTTTCGTTAACCAGTGCCCAAGGCAATAGTAGTAGAGTGAGAGAGAGAGACAGAGAGAGAGTGTGTGTGTCCCTCTAAATGGGGAGGACAAAGACCCACACCCATCACGACAGATGCCACAGCAGAGAACTGTGACCTTTGATTGAAGGGTAAATCCATTTGATTTCAATCACTTTTTGACAGCACACCTTTTGATTTGAACTAAACCTTCCATAAAGATTTGCCCATTGTAGAAGTGCTCAGAAAGTGAGTTTTTGGACCTGAACATTCAAGATATAAAGGTACTCAAAGTTTACCCATTTTCACCACTGGAAAATATAAAACGGTTGATATTGATAGGATTTAAAAGCTTACAAACAGGGTTGTCAAACTACACTGAACAAAAATATATAGGCAAAATGTAAAGTGTTGGTCCCATGTTTCATGAGCTGAAATAAAAGATCACAGAAATGTTATATACTCACAAAAAGCTTATTTCTCTCAAATGTTGTGCACAAATTAGTTTACATCCCTGTTAGTGAGCATTTCTTTTTCACCAAGATAATCCATCAACCTGACAGGTGTGACATATCAAGAAGCTGATTAAACAGCATGATCAATACAGAGGTGCACATTGTGCTGGGGACAATAAAAGGCCACTCTAAAATGTCACGCAACACATTGCTGCATATGTTTGAGGGAGCGTGCAATTGGCATGCTTTGTCCCCATGTGCAGTTGCAAACAGTAGTCTGGCTTTTTTATGGCAGTTTTGGAGCAGTGGCTTCTTCCTTGCTGAGCGGCCTTTCAGCTTATGTCGATATAGGACTCCTTTTACTGTGGATATAGATACTTTTGTGCCGGTTTCCTCCAGTATCTTCACAAGGTCCTTTGCTGTTGTTCTTGGATTGATTTGCACCAAAGTACGTTCATCTCTAGGAGACAGAACGCATCTCCTTCCTGAGCGGTATGACAGCTGAGTGGTACCATGGTGTTTATACTTGTGTACTATTGATTGTACAGATGAACGTGGCACCTTCAGGCATTTGGAAATTGCTCCCAATGATGAACCAGACTTGTGGAGTTCGACTTGTGGAGGTCTTGGATGATTTCTTTAGATTTTCCCATGATGTCGAGCAAAGAGGCACTGAGTTTGAAGGTAGGCCTTAAAATACATCCACAGGTACACCTCCAATTGACTCAAATGATGTCAATTAGCGTATCAGAAGCTTCTAAAGCCATGATATAATGTTCTAGAATTGTCCAAGCTGTTTAACGGCACAGTCAACTTAGTGTATGAAACTTCTGACCCACTGGAATTGTGATATAGTGAATTATAAGTGAAATAAATCTGTCTGTAAACAATTGTTGGAAGAATTACTTGTGTCATGCACAAAGTAGCCTAAACTATAGTTTGTTAAAATGAAATCTGTGGAGTGGTTGAAAAATGACTTCAACCTAAGTGTATGTAAACTTCCGACTTTAACTGTAAATGCACAGAGATACCGTGACGAGATCCTGAGGCCCATTGTCGTGCCATTCATCAGCCTCCATCATCTCATGTTTCAGCCTGATAATGAACTGTGCCACGTCGCAAAGATCTGTACACAATTCCTGGAAGCTGAAAATGTCCCAGTTCTTCCATGGCCATACTCACCAAACATGTCACCCACTGGGCATGTTTGGGATGCTCTGGATCGACTTGTACAACTTATTCCATTTGCCACCAATATCCATCAACTTCAGACAGCCAATAAATAAAAGTGGGACAACATTCCACAGGTCACAATCATCAGCCTGATCAACTTTATGTGAAGAAGATGTGTCGTGCTGAGGCAAATGGTGGCCACACCAGATACTGACTGGTTTTCTGATCCACGCCCTAAAATGCAGGTATCTGTGACCAACAGAGGCATATCTGTATTCCCAGTCATGTGAAATCCATAGATTAGGGCCTAATGAATTTATTCCAATTGACTGATTTCCTTAAATGAACTGTAACTCAGTAAAATCTTTGAAATTGTTGCATGTTGCGTTAATATTTTTAGTCAGTGTAGTATGAAAAAGGGAAAAACACAGATCGGTGGGTCCCTATGGTATTGGTCTGAAGAAATGTAACCACTCTCACATTCATAGACAAAGTTATGGATGCAAGGACTGACCATCCATTGTACAAAAATGATAGTTTTAACCATGTTTTGAGGCTATATGCTGTTTGTTTACATCTACTTACTTTTTTTTACAAACATTGGGTACAGCAGGGTAGGGCTTGAATGCAAGCTTCACAAAACATTGTTAAAAAATGTCTAGCCTGTCTATCTGTGGATAACAGCGTTTACATGTTATACTCGAACCACTCAGTTGTCCACCACAAAACGGGCAACAAGAGTAGAACCAGCCCAGCTGCTTTTACACTATGATTTGACTATTAAATGTTTCTTTTGAAAAAAATTATAATTAGGGAATAGTTTCACCATATTAAAACGAGAGTTCATGTAACAAGTTATTTACCTTAACATAAATCACTAATCACATAAATAATCATC
The DNA here is from genome assembly GCA_023634145.1 of Thymallus thymallus. Taxonomy (NCBI): domain Eukaryota; kingdom Metazoa; phylum Chordata; class Actinopteri; order Salmoniformes; family Salmonidae; genus Thymallus; species Thymallus thymallus. Next base: position 25,766,985 of record CM042409.1, on the reverse strand, counting down.
TTCAGCAAGTTACTTTGTTAAGGCATCAAAATAACTAGGGCTATACAATGGTGAAAACGTGGAGAAATGTTGGGGTGATATGGGTTAAAATCTTCCTGTAAGTCACAGAGGGTGTACTCCATGTTGCCTATATTAAAGGGCACTTCAATGATTTTTAATTTCTACATAAAATATCAAAGTGACACAAAAGGCACTCATTTCATGGAATGACTCGTTGGACGTCTAACACTTTTATTTTAGCGTGTAACATCCCTTTAAACCTCTTCCCTGATTGCTTCTGTCTGTTTTGTTTGTACTATTCTCCCCATCTGGTTAAAGTAGCAGAAACCGGGGCACAACCACAGATCAATGTGGCCTAGTTCCTATTGCCGTGACTATCTGAAACGGACATGGGTAGCCTAGCATACATGTAGTAAACAATACCATCATGCATGACTTAAGAGCACAATGGTGTCCTTTTATACAGCTTCCTTTGTACAGATACATTTCTTCTTTCTTTTGCTCATACCGCTTCCCCAGCTTGAAGTATACCAACTCAAATTAGGTGTATCTTGGAAGTACATGAAACACTCACAGGGGACAGAGCTAAGCATTTCCAGAGCATGGCAAAGGTTTTCTGATTAGTTCATTACACCACTCAAACAGAAACCTTGATCTTCCCAAATGTCTGTTTTTTATTTGCTTCTTGAACTAAGAATGAAGATATAGATTGAAATGTTTACATTTTAGAGGAATGTTTTGGGTTTGCAGCATTCAAATCACTGTTGTATGATGTGGAATATGAATATATGAAGACAACTAAAGGCTACATGAGCATCAATAATCTTTCTTCTATGGTTAAGACCAAACCAGACCAATTTTCTTATCTTTTTGGAAGGCTGGACCCTCCTATGTTTCTCTCTAATGTTTTCTAATCATTTTCACTTGTTTTGGTACCTAATTCTAGTTTTAGCCATTTTATGTGATGGTAAAGGTAGGAGTGTACTAACTTTTTCCCCATAAGGAAAATACCTTTTTGTTTATTTTAATTGCATAACATTTTCAACGTTTATTTTTTTTGTATGTGATTTGTTAAATTGGGTAACGTTTATCTGTCAATAGTGTTGAAGTGAAGATTACATATCCATCTGTCCAGATACTTTTCCAGGGGGTGTACTTACTTTTTCACATGACTACATGTAAAAATGAAATGCCTTATATGGTGTCTGATGGATTTTACATGAATCCAGTTAGTTGCGTTTTATGAAAAAACTATACAATTAAGGAGGTTTTTCCTTTGCATGGTGTGACAGCTGATACGTTGGTCTATCAAAATACAGTATATACTTCAAATGTTGTTAATATTAATACAAATATTTGTGGAAAAAAGGTGAGATTGTCCCATCTTTCAAGAATCCTAGAGTTACGGGTCTACTATGGTATATATCCAAACATGAGAGTGCTACTTACGCAGTGATTGAATGACGGTATGAGGCATGAGTTGAGGTGCTCTCAGTACAGAACAGGGGTTGATGTGTTCAGATGCATCAGTGCAGGACTGGGGTTGAGGTGTTCAGAGGCTAGACTTCAGTGCTGGACTGGGGTTTGTGATATTGCGAGGGGTGAAAGTGAGTGTAGAGGCAAAAGACGAATAGGAGAAGAAGGATTGAGTTGATAACATTTAATGAAAGACGGCAACACACATAGAACAATAACCCGCAAGGGTTGAACAGAAAACACATGGATTAAATAGTGACCCTGATGACCGATGAGGAACAGGTGTGGGTCATCAGGGTGTTGCTACCATCTTCCCCGGTTAGAACGTCGGCGAGGATGATCGTTGGAGAGGAGGAGGGCCCGCCGCTCTGCGTGGGGCATTCGTTACAGGGTTGAGGTGTTCAGAGGCTAGACTTCAGTGCTGGACTGGGGTTGAGGTGTTCAGAGGCTAGACTTCAGTGCAGGACAGGGGTTGAGGTGTTCAGAGGCTAGACTTCAGTGCAGGACAGGGGTTGAGGTGTTCAGAGGCTAGACTTCAGTGCAGGACAGGGGTTGAAATGTTCAGAGGCTAGACTTCAGTGCTGGACTGGGGTTGAGGTGTTCAGAGGCTAGACTTCAGTGCAGGACAGGGGTTGAGGTGTTCAGAGGCTTGTCTTCAATGCTTGACAGGCTCATCATGGATGGATGGTGTTAGAGAATAGCTCAACTCTTCCACTGAGGGCAGGACAGAATTTGACTGGGAAGACAAAAACAATGACACAACACAGTTAGACAAAATAGCTAAGAATGAGTTAGTCCGAGCAAGGAGTAAAATGACCTTGATGTGTAATAATGTGATTATGTTTGTGTATGTGATTGACTCTACATACAGTAATGAGAAAAAGTTGACTGGGCTACTCACAGTGCTTGGAAAGGAAACATTACTTGCGCCAGTGGATGAGAAGGCACATGAGACATGGCTTCAGTTCATGTTAGGAGAGAGTTGACACTGGGAGTGGAGTGGTGAAATACAAATAGCAGATCTATTGAGTTACACATGAATTACTGATTTGAAAATGTAATTCACTCTACTGTATATACAGTAATGAGAGAACATTTACAGGTCTACTCACAGTGCATGGAGGGGAAACGTTTAATGCACCAGTGGATGAGAGAGCATGGGACATGGGGAATAACACACATCAGGAGGGATCAGGGGCTTCAGTTCTTCAGAGGGCCTTGGATGGGCCAGGAGGGCAGAGGACCAGGGGATTGAATCTTCCTTGAATCTCCCCATCACAGTAAAATACTTGCAGCTCTGTTTTCACATTCCTGATAAAAATATGTCAAAAGGTCTGCGATAGGCTTGTCCAAGCATCATCTGGGAACTCTCTCTTGACTTAATAAAATGTATTACCATCCAACAACTCCAGGAATCGCATGCTGTCCAAGCTTTTGTACCTCTGTGCTATCTGAGACTTGATGTTATTGTGAATTAAGTCATACAGTGCATTGTAGGTGTACCTTACATCCTGCGTGCCCTGCCAATACTTTCCTCTGTGCGTGATCTCTGGATCCTATGTCATGCTTGCTGCCTTCTCATATATGGTACTGAAGAAATGTCTCTTCAAAAGTGAGAAGTAAAAACAAATACACAAATCTTCTAGCTTTGCCTTGAACACATCTGCACATGACACAGTATCATCATCCATGGTAGGGTGCTCTATGACACGGGTGACGGTGTCCTTCAGTTGCTCATGCACAATGCACAAAGGTGGCACTCAGAGCTACTTCTCTTAATTTAGCCTGCAGGCCATTTAAGTCAAAAGCCATTACAGAAGTGACATCATAGGTTTGGGCAACAAGTTTCTCCATGAACTTAAACTCTGACATCTCACAATTCACTAAGTCAAACACAGACTGCACATGTCGAACACTTGACACATCAAAGTAGCCCAAAACACTTGAATAAATCCCTGATCATCCACGTACCTGATGATAATTGACCACTGCTGGTGAACATTAATGTCTGGGGTTTCTCCATTTTCCATGTGAGAAAAGGCACTGAGTCAACCTCTTTAATGCTTCCTTTTAATGGATGATGCGATGGAAGCTATCAAATCATTCTGAATTGATTTCGACATCCCAGAGAAGACAGTAGAAACTTCCATATGCTCAACAAGTAAAGCATCGTAACATGCAATTACCTCTGCAAGCTCCTTGTAGTTGCCCTTGTTAGCGGAACTTTCCCTCTCATTATGCCCCTTAAAAGCCAACTCTCAAAAATGCAGTAGTGTCAATAAGCCACTTGACAACACCTGTTTCTTACCTTCTTGCTGTGTTGCGCTGATGGACTACACAGACTTCGTCCATTACATGATCAATGCAGCTTTTTCTCAGAAGCTTGAATCTGATTTGGGCATCTCTCAAAAATTCACTACACTATTCACTATGTCAATCTCAATTTATCCAACTCACCACACTTCTAAATCACACATGCGTAGTACTAGGTCCATTCTCTGATCCTTTGAATGGATGGACAACATGTTAGTTCATACTGCAAAAGCTTTGATTGGTTGGAGGACGTCCTCCGGAAGCCTCCTAGGTTTTGTGTTGACGTCAAGGTAGCCAGAGGAGGACGGAAGCTAGCTGTCTCCGGCTACACCATGGTGCTACCCTAGAGGGTGATGTTGAGACTACTGTAGACCTTCATTGCAAAACAGTGATACATTTGGATAATGTTTCATTTAAAAAAAATCTAAATCGGTCATTCCTTTACTCCTCTGAGGAGCCGCCACTGCTGTACAGTACTTCAACGTTCAACAGTTGTTGGTTGCTAAGGTTAAAGTGATTTGCTTAGAGGCATTCCAAAGGGCCCAGTATAGGGTTAAAGGAGAAGAAAAATAGCTGTCCTGTGTCTTTACATTTACAGTGTATTTATCTTTTTGGATGTTATGTGGATACGTTTACTTTCTTCAAACAAAGAGGTGCTGTCAACACTATTGGAAGTCAAAATTGACACACCTCTGAAGCTATTCACACACACACACATGCTCATATTTGGGGATTTGCACTCTGGCAAACATACTTGCATTCCAATTTCTGCAATGAAAAAAAAAGGGTCAGGGTACAATTACATTATCATTCACCCTTTGGTCATGCTCTCCTATCTTATATAGAAGTGAAATTAAATAAAAGGGACGTGTGAACATGTTAGTTAATGTGGGAGATGACTTGAAACAAAAATCTCTCTCCCCCTCCCCCATCTTCCTCAGAACCCAGAATCCTTGGAATCGTCCATCCAGAGTGCCCTGTCGGCTCTGTTTCCGCCCTTTGAGGTCACAGCGCCTACCGTCCTCAGTCAGCTGTTCAGGACCATCGAGGAGCGCTTCCACGGTGACGCGCTGCACTGCTTGCTGGACTTCCTCATCCCATCCAAACACCTCCTGGAGAGCGTCCAGCAGGCGGCGTGTGTGAGTACACACACAAAAATAGCAATGGGCACACACACACGCACACACAAAATAGATGGAGCAACTTGAGTTCAGTAACAGTAAAACCGCAGAGGTTCACGTTGAACTGTATTACAAAAAAATACAAAAGGTTTACTTGGTTTACTTGTCTGTCACGGGATATATCCAAGCTGTTGTTTATGCTTTGTACATTTTCTGTGGATCCTAGCCAGACATTCAACTGAGCTGACATCGCTCAGTAAAGGATCATATTTTATTGTTTCTCTTCAAAGTGTTCAAAAGAAAACACAGTCTAGGATTCCATTTGTTGGAGGCTCAAGAAAAGTTGTGTTTAGGGCAGAATCTGTGGTTCATTTTAACCACAGCTCAGTAGTGCACATATGAAGGTGAATTGGAGTTATTTATCCTTCCGTCATTGAATTCCAGTCTGTAAAATGCAACTTAAAGTAGGTTGTTGCAATTTAAAAATGCAATTTAAAGTTGTTTTGGATTCTAGTCTCCTCACGTCACATAATACATAGCTTAAATGCACCCCTAGAGGGAACCCCAGGAATTTAAATGTTGGATGATTTAGGATTTTTTCTTCTAGTCCAACACTAACCCACCTGATCAAACTCATGATGGGAGTTGATGACTGGTTGAGGTCAGTTGAGCTGGTGCTGGGCTGGAACAAAAAAGTGCAATCTTATTGCAGGACTGATTATGAGCAACACTGACATAAGGGATCATAAATCCATGCAACTCACCCCCTCTCCCATCTCCCCCCCCCTCTCTCCAGGCTGCATACTCGGATGTGCTGTTCCGTTGTGAGGGCTGGCCCCTGTGCCTCCGCGACAGGACCGTGATCCAGCTGGCCTCCCTCAACCCTCTCCTGCTGCGCCCCGGAGACTTCTACCTGCAGGTGGAGCCCTTTGGCGAACAGGCAGCCCGCATCGTCCTCAAGAGTCTCCTGGAGGAGGGCTGCCACGAGGTGGAGGAGACCCCCATCCCCGACACCACCTACCCTTGTATCTTTACCCTTGATTGGCTGAGGGAGGTTAATGATGGCCGCCATGGCACCCCGCTGTCCCACTGCCTGCTTTCCACCGACCAGGGAGTGATGAAGGTGCCCTGGGCGCAAGTGGCCATCCCCGAGTTTCTGGACAAGCCCAAGACCATGACTACACCAAGTGTTATCCGAGATGTTCCGTTTGAGTCGCGGCAGTTGCAGATTCCATCCTCTTCCGACTCTACCTCTTCCGCCCTTTCTCTGGAGACCATGATCCTTCCTGCCAGGGACGGTACCTTGCGACTCATGGACGGTACCTCAAAACTAATCAAGGGGGACCACGGAAGACTTGTCCCCAAACCTCATACCAAACCACTAGTCAAGCCTGTGGGCTGGGTGTCGCCCAACACCTGGCATACCAGCTGGAACTACCACGAGATAGAAGGTGACTATGTGGATTTAGTTGAGTTCTCCAAGGAGAAAGAGTCTCTTGCGGGACGCAGTAGGACTCCAAACCCTTCTACTCCTCCCCCTTTATTCAAACCGGTCAGGCCCCCTCCTCCTATACCACTTGGGAGCAGCACCCCCTGTGGGTGCACCTTCAGGTTTTCGGAGGAGCCTTGCTCACCATGCAGCCAGAGGAGGCTAGGGCAGGAGCCTAGTGGGCAGGAACTAAAGTGCAGGTTCAGGGACTCCTACCTAGCAGCACTGCGCAACCCAGTTCCCTTTGAGAGGGGGAGCGTAGGACTGCTAGCTGCTCTGGAGGAGTCCGGCCCCTGTGGAGAGGAGGAGTCAGGCTTTAAGGGTCAAGCCAGAGGTCTGGGTCAGGACCTCTGGGAGTGCTGTAATCACTATAATGAGCCTATTGTAGGTCATGAGCCACAACAACATGGGCACTTCTCTAAGGAATCCCCAAACATAAATCACATACCCCACAAATCTATCAAACCTGCCATAACTCACAAACCAGGAAAACATACTAAAGAACCTCAAGTCATTCATGAACTCTGCCAAGTGGAACACCATAACCAGGAACTTCAAACAAACCACAAAGCCCATCAAACGGGAACTGATTCAATGCTAAAGTTACCTCCAGTGGGCCCTCACCCGGGCGTGGTTGATGCCTTCGAGTGTGACTTCACCTTGAAGACAGTTTGGAACCCGGAAACAGTGAAAACCATTGGTAAACACAAGGCCAAACCTAGGTCACTCTCCACTGTGTCCGAGACTGCCAGAGGAAGTCCTCTGCTCCATAAACTGAACAACAGGAGCCACAGTGACATTTGTCCAGAGATGATCCCACCCAGTGTCCAGGTGTTGCAGTGTAAAAAAATCACTGCCTTCGGCCTGGTGTCACCCAAGCTGAAGAGACGGCAGTCTGCAAAGAATGGTAAGAGGAACTACTGTTCTCTATACACACTTTTGTGCTGACCTGAACCATACAGTGACGTCTTTCATATTGCAACAAAATTGCAATATAGACTAGTACTGTTGTACCCCATCCAACTTACTGTCTTGCTTCATAAATAGTGCATGATTCAAAGGGACACTGAAACCATTTATGTGTACATCAACTAATTTGAACTCAACCTTGACCCCTTTTGCTGAAGGGAGTGTGCTGTGTCAAAGGGGGCCTTTAGGCCAGTGTCCATTGGCTATGGTAGTAAACATTACATTCATTTTATGGAGAGAGACAGGGGGCTAGGGAAGAAGGAGAGGAGACTGTCCCCATTCCCTATTAAACCCTCCCTCCCTACACCCTCACAAGGGCCCTCCGAGGACTCAAGACTTGCTTGTCAGAGACTATTGCACTGGGGAGGGAGAGGGAGCACAGACAAGCCTTTGTTGGCTCTAGAAGAAGCCAATTAGGATGCTAGAAATCAAAGCCAGACTTAACAGCCTCAAAGTGTTTGGTTACAGGGAGAGAGTATGTCCAAGGTTACGGTTTGTATGACAGACAGTCATTGAGATCTATGCCCAAAAAATAAATGCTCCCAGAGCTAAAAGGTCAAATCTTTTTGGATGCAATTTGACCAGGAAGACTTTACCGTAAAGCTTTGTTTTTCAATCCTGGTTAGTGAGAAATCTATTATACATCTCTGATGTTCTTTCTGTGTTTAATCAGTGTTGTTCAAGACTGTGTGCAGGCTTTTGTTTTAGCCAAGCACTAACATACAGTATGTGATGATTAGTTGTTTAGTTGGATGCAAAGTGTTGGTGTTAGGCTAGAACAGAAGTCTAAACACAGTTTTGAACAACACTGATTAAGTTGATTAAAATGATAAACACAGACAGAATCAGAGACATAGAGAAGATGCAACAAATGACGAGAACACATTCACTTTCTGGTTCGTCAAAAGTATGTCATTTTTTTTACCTCAAGATCCCCCGCCTGGCAAAGTTGAAACGCAGACTACTGCACCCTCCAACAGACCTGACACCAAACTCCAAAGTCCAAAGACTAAGCCCTCAGCGCCCCCAATCCAACCCCCCTCCCCCATGTACAGAGCTCCTCCATATCCCCCCTCCCAAGACTCCATCTTCAGAAGCATCAGCGGCCTACTTCACCTGGGCATCGTCAGTCTACCAGGTATTGTGTTTGTTCTGCATGACATCCAGTGTTACCCAGTGTTGTCCAATAAGAAACAAAACGTTTTTGGTTTCCGTTGCAAAGCATGTTGCTACAGTGTTCCCTTATGAATATGGCCCTGGTCCACACTTTTCTCTATCTAACATTCCATGACACCATCTATTGTCCCATCCAACCCCAGGTAGCAGAGACAGGGTAGGCAGGGCCGTGCTGGAGGTCCATGGGGACAGGCAGACCTGGACGTCTCCTCTGCTGTCCGCCGAGGAGGTGTGTAAAGTGTTACTCTACCTCCACTCCATCCCCAGGTAATGTCAATCAATCCCTAAAAATCTTTGGTGACAGTTCAAGGAAGTTTACCGTATGTGATTTTGTATAGGGTGTAGGTGATCAACTGGTCTGGGCCCAGTTTCCCAAAAGCAATGTTACTAAAGTTGACTATAAATACAAAGTTGCCAATGTCTTTGCAATTGTTTCAAACAATCAAAGGATAAAAAAATAATTTGAACTTAAACTGAAATGACTGCATTAATAGCCTACTGTAGGCTATTAGGTTACAAAGGCCTATATATTTCAATTTCATATTCAGTCAAAGTAGTTATGTTTTGCTAATTGTAGGCTGCACTATCTGTTATTTTTGACTCAATATACACTGAACAAAAATATAAACACAACATGCAACAGTTTTCAAAGAGTTACAGTTCACTGTTCCCCGGGCGCCGATGACGTGGATGTTGATTAAGGCAGCCCTCTGCACCTCTCTGATTCAGATGGGTTGGTTTAAATGCGGAAGACACATTTCAGTTGAATGCATTCAGTTGTACAACTGACTAGGTATACCTTTCCACTTAATGAAATCAGTCAACTGAAATAAATTCATTAGGCCCTAATCTATGGATTTCACATGATTAGGAATACAGATATGCATCTGTTAGTCACAGATAGTCACAGAAAAAAGTAGAGGCGTGGATAAGAAAACTAGTCAGTATTTGGTGTGACCACTATTTGCCTCGTGCAGTGTGACATCTCCTACGCATAGAGTTGATCAGGCTGTTGATTGTGGCCTGTGGAATGTTCTCCCATTCCTCTTCAATGGCTGTGTGAAGTTGCTGGACATTTGTGGGAACTGGAACACGCTGTTGTTCATGTCGAGCCAGAGCATCCCAAGCATGCTCAATGGGTTACATGTTTATGCAGGCCATGGAAGAACTGGGACATTTCAGGAATTGTGTACAGATCCCTGCGACATGGGGCCGTGCATTATCATGCTGAAACATGAGGTGATGGCGACAGATCAATGGCACGAAAATGGTCCTCAGAATCTCGTCACGGTATCTCTGTGCATTCAAATTGCCATTGATAAACTGCAATTGTGTTCGATGACCGTAGCTTCCTGCCCATACCATAACCCCACCACCATCATAGGGCACTCTGTTCACAATGTTGACATCAGCAAACTACTCTCCCACGTGAGGCCATACATGCTGTCTGTCATCTGCCCGATACAGTCGAAACTGGGATTGGTAGAGAAATGAACCAGCTCTGGCGGACATTCCTGCAGTCTGCATGCCAATTGCACGCTCCCTCAAAACTTGAGACATCTGTGGCAGTATTGTGTGACAAAACCGCACATTTTAGAGTGGCCTTTTTTTATTCCCAGCACAAGGTGCACCTGTGTAATGATAATGCTGTTTAATCAGTTTCTTGATATGCCACACCTGTCTGGTGGATGTATTATCTTGCCAATGGAGAAAGGCTCACTAACAGGGATGTAATTAAGCTTTTTGTGCCTATGGAAAATTCTGGGCTCTTTAATTACAGTTGCATTGTTGCATTTACATTTTTGTTCGGTATATTTCATTATGTGTAACAACATGTCCGCAATGATGTACCAAATATGTGATTTAGTGCATAATTATTGATTAAGCATTAGAACAAGCTTCCTCAATATTTGCAGCAATATAGACCGAGGTGATAATATCTCTCAAGGAGCTGATACTAGAATTGTGATTCATGCATTTTTTGTGTGTCCTTGTAATACACATTGTGAACCCACATTGTGTGAGATGAAACTAGGAAATGGAAGTGAATATTCCACATTGTTTTCTCAGCACTTTTTAAGAGATTTTTGGCTATATCTTTTCACCACAGAGGGGCAGTGAAATACCACCATGTCTCAAGTAACTCTAGTAGGACCCTTTTTAAATACTTTGATAATGCATCCTTCCTTCCCCCCCCTTCCTTGAAGTAATCAGCGAAACTGACATGGTTTGCGGACTCTATGTAGGGAAATTGTCCAATCATAACAGTGATTACTCCATTGGAAGAAGGAAGGAAGCAAGCAAGGAAGCAAGCAAGGAAGCAAGCAAGGAAGCAAGCAAGGAAGCAAGCAAGGAAGCAAGCAAGGAAGGAAGGAAGGAAGCAAGGAAGGAAGCAAGGAAGGAAGCAAGGAAGGAAGCAAGGAAGCAAGGAAGGAAGAAAAAATGCAGTTGTGAAGTATTTGAACCATAGTCTCCAGGGCCATAGTCTCCCACTTCTAAAACAGATTAACAAATAAAGACATGCCAATGTGTTCTCAGTTAACTCTATAGCTTTACCCCCAGCTGACACTGGTCTCGCAGCCGAAGCTGTTTAAAAGCCAAATGTCATCATAATACACATTTTACAGTCCAATCTGTTTACACGGCTTTAATGGACACACTTTGAATTTCAAGGAGACGGCTGTCTCGTTTAAACAGATTGGCCCTTTGTTGTTGTCCCCTTAATGTCCCTCATTTAACCCTTTAAGAGGCATCCCGTCCTGACAAACCACAATGACAACACTGCAGGCCGTAGGCTGACTGCCAACTGTCTGGTATGCAGGCTTTTAAAGAACAGACAGCCCCAACTGGTAACTTAAAATGGAGCAATTACAGTGAGACCTGTGTGGGGGGCGGGGCTGTGTGTGCATGTGTGGGGGGCGGGGCTGTGTGTGCATGTGTGTGCGTGAGAATGACAGACACAGTCAGAGGGAGAGGAGAGGTGAAACCACTGAAACCGCTCAAATAACACTTCGGTCTGATAGTGAGAATTCCAGGACAATGTAAACAACTTTTAAATCTGCCCCTACACGCTTCCCTGTTTTTTTTCTAGAAAAGAGGTCCGGGATCTGGGACTAACAGTGGTGATCAATGCCAGAAAGAAGCCCCCACCATCCCTCTTCTACAAAGCCCTAATGGTGATCCAGGTTAGGAAAATAAGAGTCATCACATCGCAATAAGTCAACTGTCAAAGTATAATCCACCCATTTAGATTCTGAGATAAAGAGCTGATTGTGGCGTATCTAGTTACTCAGCGTTCAAATGTGATATGGCAGCAGGTCAAGCAGTTCATGAGTTCAGTTCCCGTTATTGGTTTTTGCAAGATTTCTCTTGTATTCTGAAGCACTGACAGTCAACGAAGACAACATGGCATAGATGATACCAGGTCAGACAACAGGTCACACAACAGACAGAGCCATACAACACAAGATATTCATCTGACCAAAGTAAAGCATTGTTGCTGCAGTTCATGATAGTTTGGGGATTGCTGTTGCCTGGGAAGTCCGTAAGGAGATATTGGTTTGCCGTACATGACTGACTTCGACTAATTTATCCTTTGTGAATTCTTAGTGATTTCTGTCCACTGCACAGTAGTCAATTATGTCATTGACAATGATCTATCACTTTCTCTCATAGATATTTAGAGACCATTTAAACACATCTTGGGGACAAATGTGAATCCCTGTAGTGAAGAACACATTATGATGACCTTGCATGATGCCTTGTCCTGACATGTTTCCTTATTGGTCGGCCCCATAGGATCAAGGCCTGCATGCAGTCCATAGTGTGCTGATGCTGGTGGATAAAGACACAAGCCCTCGCCCTGAAAAACACACAGGGCTACAGGTCAGAGATCACATACATGTGCATGTACACATGGCAAGCACTTTCACAAACACACACACACACACACACACACACACACACACAATCCTGTTTTACAAGACACCATGGCTGTGTCCCAATAGTCTAATAGTCAATGTCTCAACTAATCTGAACGCAATAGGAGAGATGCGTCTTCAAGGATGCTATCTGTGACTATTGAGACACGTCCACATTGTCAGGCCCTCTATCTGTAATATGACTAACCCCTCCCCTCATGCCTCCGTCAATCAGATGGACGTGGTGACCTCTCTGAAGGCCCTGCACAAGACGGTGGAGGGACAACAGCTGACCTCTGACATAGATGGGAACTTTCCCTACAGCCACACTGATTGGCTGCAGTTTCACCAGGTGCAGTATGGCATATAAATGGCTTTTGCAAATGCAATGGCCTCTTTAAATGAGCTTCAGTCTACCCGGGTAGTATGGTCAAGATTTCTAGAAGTACAAGTTAATGAAATCTGCTATACAAGTTTTATCAATAACATTTTACATTGTAGTTGATAGTTGCTCACTTCTATGCTATTGTAGATGCTTTACTTGCATTATTTTCACTATAATAACAATGCATTGTCCGTCTCAAAGTCTATGCTTATACAGTACATCCCACTGTATCATACGTTATGTTTCCTGTAGCGCCCACATGATGACACATTATTCACTTTGATTAACCTCAAAGTTCCCAGTAAAGTAAGCAGCTGTTTAACCACATGGACACTAACTTGAGATGACTCACCTTAATCACTGCTCTGACTTGCAAAAGTCTTTGGAAGTGAGCTTGTTCGCAATCGCGTGGCTGTTGTCTTTGCTCTTCTGAAGCATAAATCCGCCTAATCTATTGCATCTATTGCATCGGCCTTGTTTTGGGATGAAATATTTTTTCCTGTGTTTCAGAAACTGGTTTCTTTTGTGTCGGACTTGCAAGGGGCAGCCTATTTACTACATAGAGCAATAAAGAAAATTGATGGTAATCCAAAAACGGACACACTCCAGGTAGCTTATTACAATTATAAATTAAAAATAGTTAAAATCTATAGAAGGAAAACATTTCGGAGCTGATTTTTTTTTTTACTTTGAGTTGTTTTTGGTTCAGGATGTGCAGCTATGTATTCAAGATCAGAAGACCTCAATGAAAGAGGTGCTGCAGGATGCCCGATTGGTCCCTATACAGAGAGAAGGTGGGGCCATCCTGAACAGAATGAGAAGGGAAGAGTTTCGATTTACCAAGTCTGACGACTACAGGTATTGTTCTTTATCTAATTCATAAATTGTTGCGATTAACTGTGTGTAGCACCCTTAGGGATGAAAGAGGGCACACCCCAGGCACGAAGACATGGATGTCAATTAAGCCCCCTGCACCTCTCTGATTCAGAGGGGTTGGGCTAAATGCGGAAGACACATTTCAGTTGAATGCATTCATTTGTACAACTGACTAGTATCCCCCTTTCCCTTTCCCTATCTATGTCACACCTACCCAGTCGATTATTTGCCCTCCATTGCATTGCCATTCTAAAACAGGCTTCTTGGCAAATGAGCCCTCCATCCATCTCTATCGTAACAACCATCTAGGTGATACAGAGGCAGCCATTTTCTGCCAGAACACCACTGATCACACATCATCTATCAAGGTGGAGAGGTAAGGACCGGAGTGAACGTTTGCCATCGTCCGCCTCTCATTATAGGGATGCCTTGGAGTCAGTGACAGTCCTGTATAACCAGGTGGAGGAGAGTGTTCATACCCTGGTGATGAGGTCCAATGATTCACTTCAGCATCTGGACTTCCTGCTCAAACTCAGGGAGGCGGAGTCAAATCTCAGCACGGTAGGTCAGGAGGTTGTAACATTACAGAACATTCAGATAGAAGTACTGTATATTGTGTAGTATATACTTTCTTCATAGTCACAGAGGAACTATGCCTGTTTGCTCTTGATAAATCAAGCGCACCTAAAATTATTGAAAGAAAACGAATACTATTTTCACCCGGGTCTGTTAGTATGCCTTATGAATTTGTACCTTGTAGGCCAAGGCATGGTTCGATACAGAAGGGGAGCAACTGCTGAAGGACTCCAACTCCACTGAGGACACCCTGGAGAGTGTGAACCAAGCACTTCAGAGCTTTGACACCATCCTCACTCAGGCCAAGGTACAGCTGAGTTGGGGTTAGACAAATTAACTAAGCTCATGAGGCATAGTCAGGTCCAGAATGATTGGCACCCTTGATAAAGATGAGCAAAAAAGACTATAAAATAAATAATACAAATACTGAGCTATATTGCATGCTTAGATTAATGGGACAATTATATTATTTTATAATACAATTGCTAAGATAAAGAGATTTTTCCTAAAATGTTTTATGAGATTGGAGAAGACATTGGGTTGGCTCTTAGACCATTCCTCCATACAGAATCCTTCCAGATCCTTGATATCCTTCATCTGCACTTTTCAATTCAAACCACAGTTAAATTCTGGAGACTGAGATGGCCATTGCAAAATGTTGATTTTGTGTTCAATTAACAATTTCTTTGTGGATTTTGATGTGTGCTTGGGGTTTCTGGAAGATCCACTTGCAGCCAAGTTTCAGCCTCCTGGCAGAGGCAACCAGGTGTTTGGCTAAAATGTCCTGCTACTGGGTAATGTTCATGATGTCGTTGACCTTAACAAGGGCCCCAGGACCAGTGGAAGCAAAAGAGCCCAATAACATAAAAAATCCAACCACCATATTTGACTGTAGGTATGAGGTTGTTTAGCAAACTCCAGGCGTTTACATTTGTAGGATGACATGACAATAGAGTTCTTTGGCCATGCACACCAGTGGTGGGTTTAACATTGACATAAGGATGCATAGGCAGAAAATAACCCTACTGTATAATATGGTGGTGGAAATGTTGACATTTGTTATTTATCATAGGAGAAGAAAGAGAAGATCTTGACCCTGGTGATGGAAGTGGAGAAGATTCTGGGTTCCACCAACTCCAGCCCCGAGACCGAGGTTTTTAGGACTGTGATGAACACGATCAAATCCAATATGGCCGACTTTATGTTGCGCGCCCAGCAACGGCGTACCGAGCTTGACAACATGGTGCATGTCTACCGCTTCTGTGAAGAGGTTAGTTGAGGAAGTTGAGGAAGACCCTGGTCCTGTCAAAATACTCTGAAAAATACTCCATTCCTTCTCTTCCTTTCTTATGTCCTTACCTTCTTTCTCAGCGAGTTCATTCCATTTAAATTCCTCCCAACTGCAAGAAAGTAATCTCACTTTTCTGTAGGACTGTCAACTAATTCGAGTTGATATGAAATAAACCCTAACTCTGCTTCATTTCTCCAACCATATTATTTTTACCACCATGTTGTCTATTGTAACTCATATCACGTATGAACTGAGGAAATTAAGGAAGGATTGATACATATACGGACAGGCCCCTCTTTAACCCCTAGCCACAACAGTCATCAATATTCCCATCAATCCTTTCAGAACCCTGGCTCCCCATCCAAGATATACACAAATAAAAACACTTCTAACTTCTCTAACACTTTTGAAATAACACTGATCTCTGTATTGTTTCCTCTAGGCTGCTTCCCTTTCCAAGGAATGCAGGCAACATCTTGAGCAGGTATCGACAGGGTGCTGTCCTGCCAAAGCCAATCTAAGCATGCTTAAGACCTACGAGGAGAGATTGAGTGACTGCTTCTCGGCCCGACACTTCCAGAAGATCAAAGCAAAAGCCTGCAGTGTGAGGGGCCCTATGGGGATGAATTTGTGGAATGCAGCCTGGATCCAGTGCCAGGAAATCAGCCAGCGACTGGGGGAGAGACTGGAGCAGCAGGGGAACACAGCCAACAAATACCAGCAGCAGCCCGCAGCTGGTGGAGCTCAAGTGAAGAGCAGGGTGTTAGAGACAAGGAAGGAGAGGGAGAAAGAGGAGGACAAGGAGGAGGTAGTGGTGGTCCCTTGCTCCTTCACCCAAGCCTTAACCTGCCCTCAAGGAGTGGCCGATATGGCCAATAACTCAAGGAAGGCCTCCGTGGAACAGATGGAGAATAGAGACTGCGCTCACATCACGTGTTTTAACCTCCCTTTCAAAGCAGACTCAAAAGGGAGCAAAGGAGCCAAAGAAGGATCCCAGTCACCTAAATCCTCAGCAACAGAGGGGAAACTGACGCCAGTGGTGCCCCAAGATGGAGAAGGTAGACCAGGAAGGCACCACAGCGAGACGGACCTCAAGACGGGGGATCTGATTGGTGGGTGTGAGGCGTTTCCATGGGAACATGGCGCTTTGGGGCGGTCCTTGAGTGAGGGTTCCTGTATTAGCTCTCTCCTGTCCTCAGAGCATGGCTCTTCCCCCTTGTCGGCAAGACACTCCCATAGTCGGCCCTTAATAGTGGCACTGCAGTCCCCCCAAAACCCTTATGATGTCTCCGATAATGGAAGTTTCTGCTCCGGCCCCTCCTGCTGTAAGACATATGGGGAAAGGGACGATGACAGAGAAGATGGTGACCCCATAGAGGTGTCGTCAGTGTCCTTCCCTGAACCCTGTGACCCGACTGGTGACAGGACCCAGAAGGCCTCATCATTGGCCGACACACAAGCTGAAGATAATAGCAACAATGTTCTGTAAGTAATGCACCTCCCCCTTCTCAACAGCTATGAGAAAAGTGATCCCAAAATAACATGCAAGTGTTTCCCCAGAAATTCCAACAAAACCAACATGCCAATAGTCACCCAAGAGCTATTAACAATCTGCAATTCAGACAAACAAAATAACATTGTTATTGAAAAGGTTCTGGGAAATAGCCAGGAGGTCGAAGGATAGTTCAGAGCTTCTGCTCTTTTCTATAACCTATAGGGAATACAATATATGGTATTTATTTGGCATGTAAGTTTCTTAAATTGGTAATGCCCTTCCCCCTTCTCAACAGCTATGAGAAAAGTGATCCCAAAATAACATGCAAGTGTTTCCCCAGAAATTCCAACAAAACCAACATGCCAATAGTCACCCAAGAGCTATTAACAATCTGCAATTCAGACAAACAAAATAACATTGTTATTGAAAAGGTTCTGGGAAATAGCCAGGAGGTCGAAGGATAGTTCAGAGCTTCTGCTCTTTTCTATAACCTATAGGGAATACAATATATGGTATTTATTTGGCATGTAAGTTTCTTAAATTGGTAATGCATTGTATGAATTCCTCCATCTTAAAAAAATCCTTATTCTCTGTTTCCTGTGTGGACAGGAAGTTGCAGAGGATCATGGAGGAGCTCTTGTTGACTGAGAGGGAGTATGTACGATCCCTAGGTTACGTCCGAGAGCACTACTTCCCCGAGCTGGAGAGGCCTGACGTGCCTCAGGACCTAAGGGGCCAGAGGGGGAGCATTTTCGGCAACCTGGAGAAGCTTCATGACTTCCATCGACACCACTTCCTGAAAGAGCTGGAGGGCTGCCTCCGAGAGCCCTTCAGGGTAGGACGCAGCTTCCTACGACATGTGGGTTCCCATGATTACGTACCTTAACCGCTTGATAACTAACCCTAACCTTAAAAGGATATTTCACTCAAAACTATTTTTCATTATTTTGTTCGTAAATTCCACTGTTATTACAACAATTGTTTTATAGTCAGCAATCAAGTTTTTAAGAGCAAAAACTGTGATGATGATGCGTTTAAGTGATAGTGTAGTGTCCAGATCACTTCAGATGGAAGTTAAAAGGACAGTAACACTTGTATAACAGTATCTTTTAATCCAACTGCTCTTAAACAAACAATCAACATCAACTTCAGTATTTTTATCGTTTCTTACCTTAAACAAACAATCAACATCAACTTCAGTATTTTTATCGTTTCTTACCTTTTCAACTGCTTAGCAATCACCAACAAGTGATGTGGACCGCATGCCACAAGTCAGTTCAACTAAAATCTTGTTGAATCAACAATCACGTACGTAGTGTCTACCTACCGCTGTCGAAAACATTCCAGATGTGCACACTGGTGATTATACAGAGTTCCTGGGAATTTCCTACGATTTTTAAACCCATTTCCTGTCTTCCCAACAATATGAACAACTGGGATATATTTTGTTGTCTATCATTGGAAATTGGAAACGAAGAAGACAGATCCATTTCATCCAATGTTTCAACACTGTTGATATGGATTGTTTTTCCTCTATCCAGAGAGAGAGTTTTGGTCTGTACGCCCTCTACAGCAAGAACAAACCCCAGTCAGACAGCTTACTCATCAACCACGGCCATGACTTCTTCAAGGTGAGGACTTCAACCATTTCCCACAGTACACTGATATTAAATAAGGCAATACTCATCCCCATTTGAGCCCATGAAATGAATTTGTTGTGGAAGTGACACCGGAACAACCGTTTTGCAAGGAATTATGATGTCTTTAATAATATATTATAACATGCATTTTCCCAATACTTCTGCATGTCCAAAGTCTTTTCCTATTGTATGACATTCCTACTAAGATGCTGTTGAAGTAATAATCTTGCATGAGCAAAGGCCTAACAAATCAAGTAGGGCACTGATCTACTGTATCTACTTAATGTATTTACCCTAAATCTATTGTAACCTATACAGTGCATTCAGAGTGTATTCAGACCCTTTAAACCCTTAAAAATCCTCATCAATCTACACACAATACCCATAATGACAAGCAAAAACAGGTTTTTAGACATTTTTGCAAATGTATTCAGACCCTTTGCTCAGGTGCATCCTGTTTCCATTGACCATCTTTGAGATGTTTCTACAACTTGACTGGAGTCCACCTGTGGTAAATTCTATTGATTGGGCATGATTTGGTAAGGCACACACCTGTCTATATATAGGTCCCACAGTTGAATGTGCATGTCAGAGCAAAAACCAAGCCAAGAGGTCGAAGGAATTGTCCGTAGAGCTCCGAGACAAGATTGTGTCGAGTCACAGATCTGGGGAAGGGTAGCAAAATATGTCTGCAACATTGAAGGTCCCCAAGAACACAGTGGCCTCCATCATTCTTAAATGGAAGAATTTTTGAACCATCAAGACTCTTCCTAGAACTGGCCGACCGGCCAAACTAAGCAATCTGGGGAGAATGGCCTTGGTCAGGAAGGTGACCAAGAACCCAATGGTCACTTTGACAGAGCTCCAGAGTTCTTCTGTGGAGATAGGAGAACCTTCCAGAAGGTGCAGCACTCCACCAATCAGGCCTTTATGGTAGAGTGCCCAGACGGAAGGCACTCCTCAGTAAAAGGCACATGAACAGTCCGCTAAATTTTTATACATTTGTAAAAATGTCTAAAAACCTGTTTTTGCTTTGTCATTATGGGGTATTGTGTGTAGATTGATGCGGGAAAAAAACGATTTAATCCATTTTAGAATAAGGCTGTAACGTAACAAAATGTGGAAAAAGTCAAGGGGTCTGAATACTTTCCGAATGCACTGTATAACTCCCCAATACATCAGCAAAAACAGCAGCAGCTGGGCGACAAGATGGATCTATCGTCGTACCTGCTGAAGCCGGTGCAGCGGATCAGCAAGTACAGCCTGCTGCTGCAGGACATGGTGAGGGATTGCGGGCCCCACAGGGGCCGCGAGGAGGCCGAAGTCCAGCGTGCCCTGGAAGTCATCCAGTTCCAGTTGCGCCATGGCAACAACCTGCTGGCCATGGACGACATTCAGGACTGTGATGTGAGTGTTAGGGGGTGAAGCCAATGTTATCGGCACTTGTCACGTGCTATTACAGTAACCTGGACTCTCCATCTTTATTCCATATACAGTGGGGAGAACAAGTATTTGATACACTGCCGATTTTGCAGGTTTTTCTACTTACAAAGCATGTAGAAGTCTGTAATTTTTATCATAGGTACTCTTCAACTGTGAGTGACGGAATCTAAAAAAAAATCCAGAAAATCACATTGTATGATTTTTAAGTAATTCATTTGCATTTTATTGCATGACATAAGTATTTGATACATCAGAAAAGCAGAACTTAATATTTGGTACAGAAACCTTTGTTTGCAATTACAGAGATCATAAGTTTCCTGTAGTTCTTGACCAGGTTTGCACACACTGCAGCAGGGATTTTGGCCCACTCCTCCATACAGATCCTTCAGGTTTCGGGGCTGTCGCTGGGCAATAAGGACTTTCAGCTCCCTCCAAAGATTTTCTATTGGGTTCACGTCTGGAGACTGGCTAGGCCACTCCAGGACCTTGAGATGCTTCTTACGGAGCCACTCCTTAGTTGCCCTGGCTGTGTGTTTCGGGTCGTTGTCATGCTGGAAGACCCAGCCACGACCCATCTTCAATGCTCTTACTGAGGGAAGGAGGTGGTTGGCCAAGATCTCGCGATACATGGCCCCATCCATCCTCCCCTCAATACGGTGCAGTCGTCCTGTCCCCTTTGCAGAAAAGCATCCCCAAAGAATGATGTTTCCACCTCCATGCTTCACGGTTGGGATGGTGTTCTTGGGGTTGTACTCATCCTTCTTTTTCCTCCAAACACGGCGAGTGGAGTTTAGACCAAAAAGCTCTATTTTTGTCTCATCAGACCACATGACCTTCTCCCATTCCTCCTCTGGATCATCCAGATGGTCATTGGCAAACTTCAGACGGGCCTGGACATGCGCTGGCTTGAGCAGGGGGACCTTGCGTGCGCTGCAGGATTTTAATCCATGACGGCGTAGTGTGTTACTAATGGTTTTCTTTGAGACTGTGGTCCCAGCTCTCTTCAGGTCATTGACCAGGTCCTGCCGTGTAATTCTGGGATGATCCCTCACCTTCCTCATGATCATTGATGCCCCACGAGGTGAGATCTTGCATGGTGCCCCAGACCGAGGGAGATTGACCGTCATCTTGAACTTCTTCCATTTTCTAATAATTGCGCCAACAGTTGTTGCCTTCTCACCAAGCTGCTTGCCTATTGTCCTGTAGCCCCTCCCAGCCTTGTGCAGGTCTACAATTTTATCCCTGATGTCCTTACACAGCTCTCTGGCCTTGGCCATTGTGGAGAGGTTGGAGTCTGTTTGATTGAGTGTGTGGACAGGTGTCTTTTATACAGGTAACGAGTTCAAACAGGTGCAGTTAATACAGGTAATGAGTGGAGAACAGGAGGGCTTCTTAATGAAAAACTAACAGGTCTGTAAGAGCCGGAATTCTTACTGGTTGGTAGGTGATCAAATACTTATGTCATGCAATAAAATGCAAATTAATTATTTAAAAATCATACAATGTGATTTTCTGGATTCCGTCTCTCACAGTTGAAGTGTACCTATGATAAAAATTACAGACCTCTACATGCTTTGTAAGTAGGAAAACCTGCAAAATCGGCAGTGTATCAAATACTTGTTCTCCCCACTGTATGTCCCTATCTAAACATTACGTTCTTACACATCCTCTTCTATCTGGGTGTACCGGAATAGGGATGTGGGGATGGGTGGGGGATGGGGTCATCTGAGAGTAGAGGAGAGGACTAGACAGGACAGGTCTAGTTAATTATTGTTATAGTGTTGGATAGGACATACTACTCCCGAGGCAACTTTTTCCTTGGAACAGCTATGTGTGGGATGCTAGTTGTCTGTCTCATATCTGTTCCAGTGTGTAAGAACATAAACTTTAGAATAGATAGGGAAGAATAGGAAATTAAGATGGACTGGGGTACGGGGGAGTGGACAGGAGTATTGGTGGTCCTATACTGTTTTAAAAATTGATTGAAGTGCTCAAAGCAGTTTGCATTGTGGCCCACGATAGCTAAATATTTACCTGGAAAGATTCTTAAGCAAACGACCCAAGCATTAATTGGGAGTCAGGTGAACTACTGTTCTGTAGTCTGGGGAAATGCATCAGCAAGTGAAATTAGGAGGCTGCAGATTGCACAGAACAAAGCAGCAAGTATTGATTTAATGTTGACATTTGGTTCTTCTGTTGTAGTCATGCACAATGCTCTTGGTTGGTCATCAATCAACAAGATAATAAAAAAACATGCTTATTTTATATCCCAATCTACAAAAACGGCCACACTCCAATCACAACGGTATTCAGTTGGTAAGAGACAAACATTCAGTAAATACTAGGAATTGATTGTCCACCATCTATGTGTTATCCAGACATAAAAGAGAAATAGGCAAAATAACACTTTGATTTAATAAAGAAATTGAATAATTTATCTGAGCAAACAAGAAACCTACAATATACAAATTCAAACAATACTTAAGAATGATTTAAATATAATAAATTGGAAGGTTGCGCAGGACTATGGTAGATGAAGGAATCAATTAATCTTTTCAGACAGTTAAGAGTATTTATCTGGTCAATATGTCAGTGTATTCTGTATGTTTTTAACAGTGTGTTATATGTGTTGTAATTGTATTTTAATGTTTAAGGACTCTTGGAAGATTAGTCCAAATGAGGACTAGAAGAGATCCTAATAATAAAATCAAATAAAATCTTATCCAGAGCAACTTACAGTCATCTTAAGATAGCTAGGTGAGAAAACCACATATCACATGCATAGTAAGTACAGTTTTCTTCAGTAAAGTAGTTATCAGCAAAGTCAGAGTTTGAAAGGCAGGATGGAGAGGTAGGGTGCTTTCGGAAGATGGGCAGGGACTCTGCTGTCCTAGCTCTAGGGGGAAGCTGGTACCACCATTGGGGTGCCAGGACAGAGAAAAGCTTGGACTGGGCTGAGTAGGAGCTGCCCTCCTATAGGGGTGGGAGGGCCAAGAGACCAGAGGTGGAAGAACGGATTGCTCAGTTTGAGCATAGCCTGAAGTTATGGAGGGGCAGTTCCTCTTGCTGCTCCATAGGAAAGCACCATGATTTTGTAGTGGATTTGAAGCCAGTGGAGAGTGCAGAGGAGCGGGGTGACATGGGAGAACTGGATAAGTTGCAGCGGTTTGATGCCACCAGCCAACTGCGAGTTGCAGTAGTCCAGACGGGAGATGACAAGTGCCTATATTAGGACCTGCACCGCTTCCTGTGCGAGTTAGGGTCGTACTCTACAGATGTTGTAGAGCATGAACCTGCAGGAGCAAGTCACTCCTTTAATGTTTGCAGAGAACGACAGGGTTTTGTCCAGGGTCATGCCAAGGTTCTTAGCACTCTGGGAGGGCGACACTGTGGAGTTGTCAACCGTGATTTAGAGGTCTATGAGCGGGCAGGCCTTCCCCGGGAAGAAGAGCAGCTCCATCTTGTCGAGGTTGAGCTTTAGGTAGTGGGCCAATGTCCAAGATTAGATATCTGCTAGGCACGGAGAGATGCGTGTCCTCACCTGGGTGTCAGAAGGGGGGAAGGAGAAAAGTAGTGTCATCTGCATAGCTATGATAGGAGAGACCATGTGAGGAAATGACAGAGCTGAGTCACTTGATGTATACAGAGAAGAGGAGAGGGCCAGGAACCGAGCCCTGGGGGACACCAGTAGTGAGAGTACGTGGTGCACACACAGATCCTCTCCACGTCACCTGGTAGGAGCGGCCTGCCAGATAGGATGCAATCCAAGAGTGTGCAGAGCCTGAGACGCCCAGTCCTGAGAGTGTGGAGAGGAGGATCTGATGGCCCTACCTCACACAGGAAGCGGTGAAGGCATTCGATTGATCTACGAGGATGAGAACAGAGGAGCGAGACATTCAGCTTTGGCAGTGCGAGAGCCTCCGTGACACAGAGAACAGCAGTCTTGGTTGAGTGACCTGTCTTGAAGCCTGACTGGTTAGGGTCAAGTAGATCGTTCTGAGAGAGAGGAGGTTTGGTTGCATAATTTTTTCGTAAGATAACAAGCTTGTTTAACTCTTTCACTCCTTTTAGACCTGTATACTGCCCATGCAGTTGACCACACTCAGTCCACAACTCTTGTTATTTCTGAAGTTCAAGGCACCGTTTGGCTCTGATCTACTGTGCATTGGCAACTGACCTTGCACTTTGGCATAATGATTTCCCCACATGACCCAAATAACTATTTACCACATTTGTGAGGTTGTCCGGAACCTACAAAACATGTTAGTTTGTTCCTATCAGGGGGTGAATACAATATAATGTCAAATGTCAAGGTACTAAAAATGGTTTATCTTACCACAAAAGCATTCTGACAGAATACAGCCCGCCCTCAATGTCATCTCTCTTTGCCTCTAGGTCAACCTGAAGGAGCAGGGGCAGCTGATTCGTCAGGACGAGTTCCTGGTGTCCTTCAGGAAAAAGAAATGTTTCCGCCACATCTTCCTCTTCCAGGACCTCGTCCTCTTCAGCAAGACCAAGTGGACTGATGTGGGCAACGACACTTACGTCTACAAGCAGTCATTTAAGGTTTGCAGACAGTTTGTACACAACACAGCACAATATACCCCAATATTAAACTTTAGCTAAAGCTACTTCCATTGGATTTCATTGAAACATTGAACACCTTGTGGAGGCCTTGTGTGACATGGAATTTCCCATTTGAGCTAGCTAAAGTTTCAAAACTGTATATGATACATTAACACATACCCTACTTTAAAATGGAGAAGGAAACTATACTTTATGGATATTACGGTGCACAAATTCTTCTTAATTCTTGCTTAGAAAGTTATCACCCTTAAATGTGTCAAACTCATTTCATGGAGGACCTAGTGTCTGCGGGTTTTTGGTATTTCCTTTCACTTAAGACCTAGACAACCAGGTGAGGGGAGATTTTGCTAATTAAATACCTTTCATTCATCAACCAAGTACAAGGGAGTTCCAAAAACCCGCAGACACTCGGCCCTCCATGGAATGAGTTTGATGGTCTAGAGTGATTACTTTTCCAAGCAAGAATTAAGAAGAATTTGTACACCGTAATATCCATAAAGTATAGACCTTTTACAGTTTATGAAGAATCCATAAGCCTTACAAGTTGTATTTAAGTAAAGGCCGTGTTGTCTATTTTGACAGACCTCTGACATTGGGATGACACATAACTCGGGGGACAGCGGGCTTTGCTTTGAGATCTGGTTCCGAAGGAGGAAGTCCCAGGACACATATACGCTGCAGGCCGGGAATAGGGAGGTGAAGGAGGCCTGGACCAAAGACCTTGAGCGCATCCTCTGGGAGCAGGCTGTACACAACAGAGGTCAGAGGTCACCTAGCTAATCAGGTCTCTCAGAATCACCAGAAAGTGTCCTCAGTATTGCCACTGCAAAATAATCCTGCAGCAACAGGATTTGAACGTTTAGTCCATAACGTTGCTTTACGTTCCATAAAGGGTCTTGACGGGAAGCTCTTGTAACAAAGTTGTAAATTAAATCACTCTACCTGACGTACTGTTCAAACACACATCTTGGAATGAGACTAGTACACAGCCATAGTATTTCTTGGGTCAATGTTTGAGTTTTGCTATTGTGTTCCTCCCCATATAGGTCAATTACATACGTACTAACGAAATCCTTTTCATTCACTTGTCACACATGTAAAGCCACAATTAGATCCCTCCACTTCTTTCTGTCCGTGGTAACACGTTGTGCCTTGCTCCAAGAAAAATGTCTCTCTGCCAACTCATCTCTCAAAATAGGTCAGTGTTTAAACTTTATTTTGTTTGCTCTGTTCTAGAGATTCGTATGCAGGAGAGGGTGTTCATGGGTATCGGGAACAAGCCCTTCATGGACATCCAGCCTAGCGACGCGGCCATCAACAACAGGGCAGTCAATTTTGCCCTGATGGGAAAAGGTACACACCCCTATAATAATAGAATATTTAAATTAGACTATAATTGGAATGGTTCTTCTTAGTAATAAATTAACACCGTCTTAAATATGTTTTTATGAGGTCCTTATTGTTCCTCCTTTGTAATTTCTCTTTTTGTCTCATTCATGTCTCATCTTGATTTCATCTGGCCCTCCCAGAATCCAAGGTGTTGACCTCCTCGGGGACGTCTGGCTCGCAGGGTGGGTTTCCTGTGCTGCGGCCTAACTCCATTGGCTCGGGGAGCTGTTCGTCGTCCTCCGGCAGCCACTCCTCTTCGTCCTCAGGGAGAGGGTCCCTGTCGTCCGCTGTAGGGGGGTACCTATGTGCCCCAAAGCTGAGGGGGGCAGGAGGTCACAGGGGGTACTGCACACCCCGTGGGGTCCTGGAGGAGGATGATATGTACCAGGAGAGCGGGAGTCAGAATCTACTGAGTGAGTGGCTATAATGAGAAAGGTAGCTAATTTGGGCAATGTACACTAAAACGTGCTAATTTGGGGAATATCGACTAAAAAGTGTGCATTTGTTTTTGACAGCAGCCAGGTAAACAAATCCAAAGCATGAATTGCTGTCTCCTTGTCCAAATACTTTTTACAGGGTCAGATTCTCTTCCTATGATTCCTATTTGTCATAAGACACAGCTACTGTTGAAAGAGACTAGGGGGTGCTATGAGTGACCCACCCACCAAAAAAGGGCGGGGATTTTCCTGTGACTCAAAAAATAATCACAGTGGTTATAGAGGGTGCAACAGGTCACCACCTCAGGAGTAAATGTCAGTTGGCTTCTCATAGTCGAGCATTCAGAGTTCGAGACAGCAGGTGAGAGAGAGCGAGACCAGGTTGGGCCCAGGTTCTTCAGTCGCAGTGAACCCCTGCATTAATCTGGCCCTGTACATCCAATAACACGGTGACATGTTTTCTGTTGATTTCATATTGAATTCAAGCCACAGAAACGCCACAGACGGCACGTCCGAATATTGGTTGAGTTATGTTATTAGCCTAAATTATGACTTCCAATTTACTCATCCCAATGCTAGTCTATCTTACATAACTCTGCAAATGCATGGAATGGTTTATTATAAAGGTGAATTTGTATGGTGAAAACTTTATTAATATGACAGAGGACCTTTTTTTTTTTTTTTATGAAACACAATGTATAAAGGATCAGTAATTGAAAAGCCCTGAGCCCATATTTACTAAGCGTCTCAGAGTAATGCAGGGGTGCTGATCTAGGATCAGTTTTGCCTTTTGAGTCATAATGAATAAGAGGGGGGACCTGATCCTAAATCAGCAGTCCTACTCATCACTCCTTTCAGGTAAGAATGCGGACCAGTCTTACGGTTTCCCCTTCCTATTTCAGTGAACAGCTCAGAGTCTTCGGGAGAGAGCATGAGCGGCTTCAGCAGCTCCGGCCACAGCTGTCACTCCGCCATTGGTGGAGAGACGGAGGATGCCTTCTCCATGTGCACCTCCGTCGTCAGCCTGAATGAGGTGCTAGCCCGCAGACCCGAAGCCGACCTCCACAAGGCCAAGAGTCCCATCCGGTCCACAGAGAAAACCACCTCGCCTTCGCTACCAACCAGACCACCAGTTATAACTAAGAATCCACTAAAGGTGTGGGTTGAGACTAACCATGATAGTACAATTTAGCAGCATTATAATGCTATTAGGGAGAATTCTAAATCAAATGTTAACTTAGCCATGCATTGAGGTGGTGTAGAGACCGTGGTATAGTGGAAACACTGCTGGCGCTATCGCAGGTATGCCTTCCCACCGGAGACCAGGCCTGCCTTACCTTCTTCATCTACAGTATATCACCCTCTACTTCTGTACTGTTTGAATAAAGCATCAAAATTACAAAAAGTAACAATATAAAAAATAAAGTCATGCATGATGTCAATGGGAGGCTAAGTGAAAATCCAGCCCTTTGTGATCTGGTAAACTATACCACATGAAGTGATGTTTATTATTTTTTTCCTCACAGGTTCAAAATGTGGCCATTGGAAATTCAACCGAGGTTTGAGCTCTGAGTTTGGTAAGTTTGTCTGTAATGACGATGTCACTATGCACCATATATAGTTGGCCTGTATGTCTGGGGATAAAAAAAAAAATATATATATATATATATATTTTTGTGTTGTATGTAACTGTATTAACGTATGTACTGTATGGACCTTATTTTACACATGGATGTTTCATGTTTTCAGTCATTTTCCCTAGGTTATCCAACTACAATCATATATTGTCTCTCTTCACAGAATTGGACCTATCCACAACAGAAGGACACCATGAACTGTGTTACTGTTTAAAGGGGACTATTGTATGACTCTTACTGTACTCTACTTTTTATATACTGTTTTTACTGTTTATACTGTTTTTATCTGACCACTAAAATGCCAGGAAAATATCACTACATGTACTGTATTTCATATATGTTCTTATATTGTTTTGCAATTTAATGTACGTCTGAATTGTTTTTGCGTTGTGTAAGACAAGTACGTTCAACATGTAATTAACCTTAGTGTTATCTCAGATTCAGTAGATTCACTCTTTAAAAAAAAAACTACAACTTATGCTTTATGTAACACATGACAATACTTGTCCTATCTGGGGCCTTTCCTCAAGAACAGCAATGTCACGTACCTGTAACGTCACCATCTGCATTGCACCATGTCACCCTATGTAAAGCACAGCTCTTTAGAGGATTGACGAAATAGGTTAGTGAATTGGAAAATGTGACAAAGAAATTGTTGCATGTGATGCAACCATCAAACCTGTCCTTGAACATGCTCTTACCTGGAGCGGAAGGTGTGAATGTCATGCCAGGCCTAGAGCATGTTCTTTGCCAAGTTAAACCAATAACACATGCCCTAACATTTTCATAAATACAGTGGTGAATCAATCAATTACTCAACTTCACCTGTCTTTTTCTGTATACTACACAAAAACATAAACGTAGCATGTTGTGTTGGTCCCATGTTTCATGAGCTAAAATAAAAGATCCCAGAAATGTTCCATACGCACAAAAAGCTTATTTCACTCAAATTTGGTGCACAAATGTGTTTACATCCATGTTAGTGAGTATTTCTCCTTTTCCAAGATAATCTATCCCATTGACAGGTGTGGCATTTCAATAAGCTGATTAAACAGCATGATCATTACACAGGTGCACCTTGTGCTGTGGACAATAAAAGGCCTTTCAAATATGTGCAGTTTTGTCACACAACACAATGCCACAGATTTCTCAAGTTGAGGAAACGTGCAATTGGCATGCTGACTGCAGGAATGTCTATCAGAGCTGTTGCCAGAGAATGAAATGTTAATTTCTCTACCATAAGCCACCTCCAACATAGTTTTTGAGAATTTGGCAGTACGTCCAAACGACCTCACAACCGCAGACCACGTGTAACCACTTACAGCCTAGGTCCTCCACATCCGGCTTTTTCATCTGCGGTATCATCTGAGACCAGCCACCCTGTCAGCTGAGGAGTATTTCTGTGTGTAATAAAGCCCTGTTTGTGGGGAAAAACTTGTTCTGATTGGCTGAGCCAGCTCCCCCGTGGGAAAAACTAAATCTGCATTGCTAGGTCCTTGCTCAGTCATGTTAAATCCATAGATTAGGGCCTAATGAATTTATTTCAATTTACTGATTTCTTTATATGAACTGTATCTCAGTAAAATCTTTGAAATTGTTGCATGTTGCAATAACGATATTACAATAGCCTAAACTTGCTAACTAGTTTAAGCAATTTGATCTACAACATTGTGGAATCAAATGAGCAAGACCAAACATATTTTAACAGCAGAAACATGACAAGATCTGTCCATGATTTTTAAATCTCATGTTAAAGAGAGCTTATCAACTAAATTAAATTAACATTTACTGGTGCTTGATTGTAATGTGTTTTATTATTTTTTATTAGTACAATTATA
Organism: Thymallus thymallus; assembly: GCA_023634145.1. NCBI lineage: Eukaryota > Metazoa > Chordata > Actinopteri > Salmoniformes > Salmonidae > Thymallus > Thymallus thymallus. Next base: position 25,736,927 of record CM042409.1, on the reverse strand, counting down.
AGCACAGTATTGCATTGTTATGACTGTATGGCTAGCCTCGTAACAAGTTCATAATGCTCTCCAAGACTAATGAAAATTTAATTATTTCTCACTTTGATTCCTCAACATTAACAGTTATATGTTTACTCTAATTGGGTGTTGTTAGTGTAATGGGTTGAAAACAAAGTCACTAAAAACAGACACCCCCCAAGACAAGCCATCGCATTCAGCACCCCCTGGTGGCTATATGAGTGGGTCCGCATCTCCTTTGGTTTGACCAACGTCCCATTCGTTTTCCAGAGGTGTATGGAAGGAGTTCTAGGGGCATGAGCGACAACTGCTGTTCTCCATATTTGGACAATGTTCCCTGCTATTCCAAGACATTCAGTGAACATGTGGAAGACCTGAGAAGAGTGCTTAGTCAGATGAGGAAGCACGGTATCAAACTGCGGCTGAAAAAGTGTGAAGTCTTCAGACGCCAAGTGAGGTACATAAGTTGGATCGTATCCAGCGAGAGAGTACAAATCGACCCAAAAGACTTGGAGGCTGTGTTGCGGCTAAAGGAGAGGGAGCCACAGACAGTTGGAGAGGTCAGAACACTGCTGGGATTCTTCGGCTACTACAGATCGTCATCCAAGATTTCTCCAGGATGGCCAAACCTGCTACAAAGTCCATCAGAAGAAAAGAGGAAAACTACCAAGGCCAAATCCACCAGGGGAAAAACCCAAGCCAAAAAGGTTAGCAATGTACAATGGCACCCCAAGACGCCAGTCCAGTCAATGGCTGTACACAGAGCCATCGTAGCCAAGTTGGTGGACATGCTAACCAATCCACCCATACTAGCATACCCAGACTGTGACTTACCATTTGTGCTACAGACTGACGCTTCCAGTGAGGGTCTAGGGGCTGTCCATTACCAACATCAGAACGGGAGACTACGTGTAATTGGGTATGGGCCCAGAGCGCTAACTCCATCAGTGAAAAACTACCACCTCCACTCTGGCAAACTTGAGTTTTTAGAACTTAAATGTGTGATCTGTGACAAATTTAGAGCCTATCTATACTATGCACCCACCTTTACCGTATACACAGACAACAACCATTTGGCCTACGTTCTGAGCACAGCTAGACTCAACACCGTAGGTAACCGCTGGGTCGTGGAGTTGGTCGACTTCCACTTCGAACTGAAATACAAGCCAGGAAAACGAATGCAGACGCTGACACACTGTCTCGTTGTCCTGTCGTTCTCCACAACCACGTGGGGGAATACACAGAATCTCTGCCACCAGAAGTAATCCCAGTGGTATGGCAAGGATGCAGAGCAGTGAAAAATAAGGATGTTCTGCAAGTCAACTCTGGAGAGGGTGGTGTGTCACCTGAAGGTGTGCCTGCCATCACACCAGGGGATATCAAGGCTGCACAGCACAAGGATGCTGCAATCAGAGAAATCATCTCGCTGGAAATCAAAAGATGGAATCCAAATGTGAAAAAGCTCATGGTACCAGAAATAAGGACACTAGTCCATAAGTGGAACAAGCTGGTCATGGAAAATGGAATTCTGTACAGACAGGCTGAACAACAAAAGCAACTACCCAGCAAGCTGAAATCAGTGGTGCTGAAGAACTTACATGACGACATGGGCCACGTAGCAGCAGACAAAGTGATCCATCTAGTCAGGGAAAGATTTTACTGGCCATTCATGCAGTAGAATATTATGTGGTCAGGCAGTGTGCATGTATCAAGAAGAAATGTCCATGTGTTCCAAAGAAAGCACCTATGGGTTCTATCACCACCAGTGCACCCTTGACTACATGCACGTTGAGCCAAGCAAAGGAGGCTATGAATATATTATTGTACTGGTCGATCATTTCACACGCTTTGCACAGGCCTAACCAACGAAGAACAAGTCAGAAAAAATTGCAGCCAAGAAGATATTCCAAGACATTCCTACCAAACATTGTCCATGCCTATAACAGTACAAGGCACGAGGTAATGGGATACTCATCATATTTCCTCCTGTATGGCAGAGCCCCACACCTTCCTATCAACCTACTGTTCAACCTCAAACCAGAAACAGTGACAAGAACCCAACAAACATTCACAGAGAAGTGGGCAACAAAGATGCAAGATGCATACAAAATTGCTTCTGAGAACAGTCAAAATTCCTCAGCGAAAGGGAAGAAGTACTACGACAAAGGTGTCAAAGGTGCAACTCTACAACCAGGTAAGCGAGTCCTTGTGAGGAACCTATCGGAAAGAGGTGGCCCCGAGAAACTCTGTGCTTACTGGGAGAAGACAGAACACAGAGTTGTGGAGAGAATTAGGTCCAATGTATAAGATCAAGTCAGAATCTGGAGACAAAGCTCTTTGTATGATGCACCGGAACCTCCTTGTTACCTGTGAATGACTTGCATCCAGACACTCCAACCAAACCTGTGAAAAGAACAATACCAAGACAAAAACAGACAACCAACAGTAACATGATTGATCAAGAATTTGACAGTTCAGGGAAAGAGGAAAGCTGCCATACTTACCAGCACAGTCCTTGGGCCCATCAGAGCGATGTCAGACCACAACCAAGTTAACCAGAGTGGCGCACCAGACTGCGAGCTACTGCTCAGGAGTTCAGACCTACAACGGCACAGGAAATAGAACAGATCCAGTAACAGTCTGAAGGACCTGAACAGCATGGAGTGGAGAATGAAGTGCATGAGGAACTTCAAGATGTTGTGGTAGTACAGCGGCATGAGGTCAATGGAAAGGAAGACTTACCTGTGAGAAGGTCCACGCGCACTGGAAGGCCCAGAGACATTTTAGCTATGAGTGTTTGGGACAACCGTCATACAAGTCATGGAGAAGGAGCAAATGCAATTGAGCTCAATTGTTACATGGTGCCTGGAAACATGATGGCTTATCCAGTTTTATAAGGAAGCTACTGGCACGAAGGAACACCACTTGTAATTTGTTTATGGTTTTGTTTTAATGAATGTAAATTTTACAGTTGTGGTCAAAGGTTTTGAGAATGACGTAAGTATTGGTCTCCACAAAGTTTTCTGCTTCAGTGTTCTTAGATCTTTATGTCAGTAGTTACTATGGTACACTGAAGTATAATTACAAGTATTCCATAAGTGTCAAAGGCTTTCATTGACAATGACATTCAGTTTATGCAAAGAGTCAATATTTGCAGTGATGACCCTTCTTTTTCAAGACCTCTGCAATCCGCCCTGGCATGCTGTCAATTGTCATGCTGTCATGCTGGGCCACATCCTGACTAATGGCAGGCCATTCTTGCATAATCAATGCTTGGAGTTTGTCAGAAGTTGTGGGTTTTTGTTTGTCCACCCGCCTCTTGAGGATCGACCACAAGTTCTCAATGGGATTAAGGTCTGGAGAGTTTCCTGGCCATGGACCCAAAATGTCGATGTTTTGTTCCCGAGCCACATTTTTTGCCTTATGGCAAGGTGCTCCATCATGCTGGAAAAGGCATTGGTCGTCAACAAACTGTTCTTGGATGGTTGGGAGAAGTTGCTCTCCGAGGATGTGTTGGTACCATTCTGCACTGGTGGTGCCCCGATCCCGCAGCTGAATCAACTTTAGGAGACGGTCCTGGCGCTTGCTGGACTTTCTTGGGCGCCCTGAAGCCTTCTTCACAACAATTGAACCTCTCTCCTTGAAGTTCTTGATGATCCAATAAATGGTTGATTTAGGTGCAATCTTCCTAGCAGCAATATCCTTGCCTGTGAAGCCCTTTTTGTGCAAAGCAATGATGACGGCACGTGTTTCCTTGCAGGTAACCATGGTTGACAGAGGAAGAACAATGATTTCAAGCACCACCCTCCTTTTAAAGCTTCCAGTCTGTTATTCTGACTCAATCAGCATGACAGAGTGATCTCCAGCCTTGTCCTCGTCAACACTCTCACCTGGGTTAACGAGACAATCACTGACATGATGGCAGCTGATCCTTGTATGGCAGGGCTGAAATGCAGTGGAAATGTTTTCTTGGCAAAGAGGGACTTTGCAATTAATTGCAATTCATCTGATCACTCTTCATGACATTCTGGAGTATATGCAAATTGCCATCATCAACACTGAGGCAGCAAACTTTGTGTAGACCAATACTTGTGTCATTCTCAAAACTTTTGACCACGACTGTATACTCTACATGCTTTAGCATTAGTAGTCCATCAGGCCAATAAATGGCACTTTTGCACTTTCGTAGTACTGTAGAAGAAACAGCAAGTTCTGGCCAAGCGCACGTACCATTCTTCAGAATAAAGAAAGCGCCAGAACTTTGCCGATGTAAACTTGTCCGTTCTTTTTACTATTACAGGTATATAACAGAACTTCCAAACTTTCCAATATCGAAAGAATATGTGATACCATGCTATTTAACAACTTTGTCAAGGTATTATCACGTTAGAAAAGGTTTTGTGTCTAACTGAGTGAGCGAAGAACGTGATTTACAATGAGTGAGAGTATATGTTAGCTTGATGCTAGCTGAGGTAAATACGAAGTCACAGAGACTATGTTTACTGAGTAGCTTACTTGTACTGGATTTTGACTAGGAGATCTTATAAAGAATCCATTTGTTAGGGATTTCTGAGTTCGTTTTACAAGTTATTGGTTTTATGTAAAATTGTGCTCACGAGCTGGTAAACTGGCCGCGCACGCTCAGTCTTGAGTGTGGACCTTTAGAGCAGGCAGTGCGGGTAAATGAGAGAGAGAGACGATTTTATGGAAGTGCTACTATCTTAAAGCTGAATGTGTTGTCAGTTTTCTATATTGGTAGCAGTAAATAGAAAAACATTCAGTTATTTGTATCTTCATATACTGTATAAGTGCTTCTATTGTATGAATGTGAAATCATACAGTAAGACAAGGTTATTTGTGGAATGTTTTTGAATTCTGCTTTAGGTAAAGTGCATTTATGTTGTGTAATTTAAAGTGTGTAGTTGTTTGATGTGAATGTTTTTAAAAGTACAAACAAGAAAATAGACAATTGAACAAGAGAAAAAATACATTCTTCAGAATAAAGAAAGCGCCAGAACTTTTTACTATTACAGGCCACCTCAGTTACAGACTGAGGCCGGTAACATTAGCTACATTTTATGTGTATTAAATTGTAAAACGGTTTTATGTGTATTAAATTGTTAAATTGTAAAACTGATAAAAAATACTTGATTTAATCTGAAGGGGAAACTGATTTGTCAACAATAATATGATACAACATTTTAAAGGAATTATCCATCAAATAGGTTGTTTGTGAAGAAACAGTTGGTGTCAAAGAAATTACAGTGCATTCGGAAAGTATACAGACCCCTTGACTTTTTCCACATTTTGTTATGTTACAGCCTTATTTTAAAATTGATTAAATCGTTTTTTTTTGTCATCAATATACACGCAATACACCATAATAACAAAGCAAATGTAAAAATAATAAAAAAAAAACAGAAATATTCCATTTACATAAGACCCTTTACTCAGTACTTTGTTGAAGCGCCTTTGTTGAATCAACTTTGTCTTGGTTGTGTGCTTAGGGTCGATGTCCTGGAAGGTGAACTTTCACCCCAGTCTGAGGTCTTGAGCACTCTGGAGCAGGCTTTCATCAAGGATCTCTCTGTACTTTGCTCAGTTCATCTTTCCCTCGATCCTGACTAGTCTCTCATTCCCTGCCGCTGAAAAACACCTCCACAGCATGATGCTGCCACCACCATGTTTCACCCAGATGTGACTGGCATTCAGACCAAAGAGTTCAATCTTGGTTTCATCGGACCAGTTTCTCATGGTCTGAGAGTCTTTTGGGGCCTTTTGGCAAACTCCAAGCGGGCTGTCATATGCCTTTAACCGAGGAGTGCCTCCGGGTGGCCACTCTACCAGAAAGGCTGATTGGTGGAGTGCTGCACAGGTGATTGTCCTTCTGGAAGGTTCTCCCATCTCCACAGAGGAACTCTGGAGCTCTGTCAGAGTGACCATCCAGTTTTTGGTCACCTCCCTGACCAAGGCCATTCTCCCTCGATTGCTCAGTTTGGCCAGGCGGCCAGCTCTAGGAAGAGTCTTGGTGGTTCCAAACTTCTTCCATTTAAGAATGATAAAGGCCACTGTGTTCTTGGGGACCTTTAATGCTGCAGAAATGTTTTGGTACCCTTCCCCAGAACTGTGCCTCGACACAATCCTGTCTCGGAGCTCTACAGAGAACTCCTTTGACCTCATGGCTTATATAGACAGGTGTGTGCCTTTCCAAATCATGTCCAATCAATTGAATTTACTACAGGTGGACACCAATCAAGTTGTAGAAACATCTCAAGGATGATCAATGGAAACAGGATGCACCTGTCTCATAGCACAGGGTCTGAATACTTATGTAAATAAGGTATTTCTGGTTTTTATTTTTAATACATTTGCAAAAATGTGTTAAAAACCGTCATTATAGGGCATTGTTTGTAAATTGATGAGGAAAATGTTTTATTTAATCAATTTTAGAATAAGGCTTTAACGTAACAAAATGTGGAAAAAGTGAAGGGGTCTGGGTGAATGGAATATGTCATTCATATTCCATTCACCCAGCTCAATGTAACAGCGATAGGTTTTTGGCTACTTACTACATGATACTAACATTTTCCCTATACCCATCTCATGAGGTTGCTACAACTTAGCCTATATGAATGAAAGTTTACAATGTAGGTGCACAGATCAAGAGAAATTTGAGTAATCAAGGTGAAAGACAGTAACACATTCAACACCACCTTGCACAATCTTGCCTGCATCTGGATGATCTAGGTTGCAATCATTAGTCCAACAGTTGCAAACAAATTCAGGTATGTTTGTCCCAGTTTTGGTCCATTTGCCTCCATTTAACGTTTTTCAACAGAATCAATGGAATGAATACACCCCTAATCACACAAATTCTACGCACTCTACGCACTCTCCTCCTCTCACCTTTTCCATTCACTTGTGGACTTCAGTGCACAACACATCAGCTGTCTGTGACCAGGCGAAAAAACCTTTCTACCCAAACCTTCATATCATAACTGCTAACTGCTACACACAGCCTACATCGTTGTCACCATTATAAGCTGTCATAGTCAACATTGCTACTAAAACTTTTACACCAGCGGGCCCCGGTGGCAATAAATTTATAAAACCAAAAGCTTACCTTGACTTGGAAGAGTTCCACTGTTGGATAGCCATAGCCAGCTAGCTAACATACAGGGGTGGGTAGAGTATTGAACAAATTTACTCGAGTAAGAGTACAACTACTACGGTAAAATCATGGCTAGTAGTGACCGAGACAGAAAAAAATGCGCCAGGGGAAAGCACCTGTGGTGCTAGCCTATTTGCACTAATGTAACAGTACAGCAATTAACAAACGTATTTTGAATGTCAGTAAACTTCAGTTAATATCGAAGCTGTCCGTTTCATTACGTTATATTCATATAATAAAAATTAAAATGGTAAAATAAATGGTAATCTGCATGAGAAAAAAAATTGTTACAGTGATCATCCCTAGTGATCAAATTGACCCGGACGGACGTGATCACAATAAGCAGACTCCACTGTATCATAAATTGTACCTTTTCCAATATTTTCTCATACTTTCTGTGCAGAAATAACAACTTAGCTGGCTGGCTACAACAACCGAGACAAAAGGTTTCCATTAGAAACCCATTTAAAATCAGCCATTGGAGTAACTATTTATGCCATCCTAAAAATAAGGTCAATCAAAGTAAATTGACCACTAATACAACACAACACATAACCCTACATTTTTCTATAATATTTTCTAGCTAGCTAGTCCCTATTGACATTTAGCTTTACATTGTATCTACACTACTAGATACACTACTACACCTATTGCTAGCTAGCTGAAGTTAGCTAGCAGCTAGCTAACTAGCCTAACTTACCTCAATGTGCTTGCGAAGGTTAGTAGTTGTACTCTTACATTTCATGATGATATTATTGCCTCTTTTATGTTTGAAAATAAAAATGTCCTGCAATTGTGGCCAAGGGTTGTCACGATTTGCCACATCTCGATCCTCTACTGGGCTGTTCATGCTTGACTGATGATGAGTAGAGTAGTAGTGAGAATGGGTTGCATTTGTCATATTACATGATGAGCGCGAATGAGTATGAATTGGTTTACAAAAATACCTGAAGATAACCTTTGGAACGATTTTTTTACCGTTACAAACACAATGTAGCTGAGTAAAGAATACTTTACTTGCTGAAAAAATACTTGAGTAAGAGTAAAATTACAGCCCACAGAAAGTAACTTGAAAAAGTATTCGTTACTCCAAATGCGTACTCTTTTACTCATTTGCGTTACTTGTAACGCGTTACTTCCCACCCCTACTAACATAGCATCAATCTCTGTTTGAGCCAGGTGTTTGAGAAGGCTAAAATAGCTAGATGCATTTGTTATTGAATAACTCTTTCTCTCTTTGAGTCAACTATGCACCATATTTTATGCACTGCAGTGCTAGCTAGCTGTAGCTTATGCTTTCAGTAAAAGATTAGTTCTCTGATCCTTTGATTGGGTGGGCAAAATGTCAGTTCGTGCCACAAAATCTTTGATAAGTTGGACGACGTCCTCCGGAAGTTGTCATAATTACTCTGTAAGTCTATGGAAGGGAGTGAGATCCATGAGCCTCCTAGGTTTTTGTATTGAAGTTAATGTACCCAGAGGAGGACGGAAACTAGCTGTCCTCCTGCTACACCATGGTGCTATCCTACAGAGTGCTGTTGAGGCTATTCATTCAACTTCATTGCAAAACAGTGTTTTAATTAATTATTTGGTGACGTGATTATATTTAGTATAGTTTTAAATGTTTTAAATGTTATTGAAATTCCCTGAGGAGGATGGTCCTCCCCTTCCTCCTCTGAGGAGCCTCCACTGGTGGATTTATATTAAGAAGCAAAGTGGAAAGCAGCATCTGACCATGCAGACTGCAGAGTGAACGGCAATGTGACTCCGTCGTCAAACAACACTACTTTTGTGACAGGTGGCAGGGCTTGGTGTGGGAAGCAGCATGCAGGAGGAGAGGGAGAGCGCTGACTCAAGTAGCAAACGGAGTACACTATAAAAAACGGACATTACTCGTGCCGGAGTTGCGTATCAATACTTTTAAAAATGTTTCACTATTTTTATTTATATGAAATTCACTGAGAAGGATGGTTCTCCTCTTCCTCCTCTGAGGAGCCTTCACTAATGTATAAGCTTGAAGTAGAAGCCTAAGTATTGTTGTCAATTGGTTTACTTCAATTAGGGGAGGGGTGGTTTGGTGAAAATAATAAAGTGTGACCAAATGTGCAACACATGAATAATCAGGCCACATATTGTCACCAGCAACAAACCATTACTCATTATAATATCATCATCAATGTTATTGTTCAGATACAGTAGAAGAGTGTAACTAAACAATGTCTATGAGATGTCTACATTATAAAAAATATATCTTATGATTGTATTCATTTCCATGAACATTAAGTTGTGGCCTTTGTCTGTTTGTAAGTTTTTATCATTATATAGTTTTTTTTCCAATACCAGAACTTCTCCCATTATGATATTGTATATATAAATATACAGTTGAAGTCGGACGTTTACATACACTTTTCAACCACTCCACAGATTTCATTACAAACTATAGTTTTGGCAAGTCGGTTAGGACATCTACTTTGTGCATGACACAAGTAATTCTTCCAACAATTGTTTACAGACAGATTATGTCACTTATATTTCACTATATCACAATTCCAGTGGGTCAGAAGTTTGACTGTGCCTTTAAACAGTTTGGAAAATTCCCGAAAATTATGTCATGGCTTTAGAAGCTTCTGATAGGCTAATTGGCATAATTTGAGCCAATTGGAGGTGTACCTGTGGATGTATTTCAAGGCCTACCTTCAAACTCAGTGCCTTTTTGCTCGACATCAAGGAAAAATCTGCTCCAAAACCGCCATAAAAAAGCCAGACTAGTTTGCAACTTTTTGAAGAAATGTCCTCTGGTCTAATGAAACAAAAATAGAACTGTTTGGCCATAATGACCATCGTTATGTTTGGAGGAAAAAGGGGGAGGCTTGCAAGCTGAAGTACACCAATCCAACCGTGAAGCACGGGGTTGGCAGCATCATGTTGTGGGGGTGCTTTGCTGCAGGAGGGGCTGGTGCACTTCACAAAATAGATGGCATCATGAGGAAGGAAAATTATGTGGATATATTGAAGCAACTTCTCAAGACATCAGTTAGGAAGTTAAAGCTTGGTCGCAAATGGGTCATCCAAATGGACAATGACCCCAAGCACACTTCCAAAGTTGTGGCAAAATGGCTGAAGGGCAAAAAAGCCCTGACCTCAATCCTATAGATTATAGATAGGAGTCTGTAGTGAAGCAGTGCTATAGACCACTGCACCACTCTGGGGGCCCAATATTGCACGTGGTGAATGTTCTTGTTTATGTGTGCATTATTTGTACCAAAGATTGTGGATAACGAAGATGTCTCATAAAGGCTGTTTACCTTTGGACATTTTTTTTTCAAGGTTCCTGTATGTGTTAGTGGGAGTTCCCTCACTTGCATGAGCATGCTTTCCTGCTCACGGTTCATCCATCATCTCTGGCATGCTCACACAAGAGAGGGAATGCATCCTCAGACCATTCATGTGTGGGGTTGCTTCTCAGCCAAGGGAGTGGGCTCACTCACAATTTTGCCTAAGAACACAGCCGTGAATAAAGAATGGTACCAACACATCCTCCGAGAGCAACTTCTCCCAACCACCCAAGAACAGTTTGGTGACGACCAATGCCTTTTCCAGCGTGATGGAGCACCTTGCCATAAGGCAAAAGTGATAACTAAGTGGCTCTGGGAACAAAACATCGACATTTTTGGTCCATGGTCAGGAAACTCCCCAGACCTTATTCCCAATGAGAACTTGTGTTCGATCCTCAAGAGGCGGGTGGACAAACAAAAACCCACAACTTCTGACAAACTCCAAGCATTGATTATGCAAGAATGGCCTGCCATCAGTCAGGATGTGGCCCAGAAGTTAATTGACAGCATTCCAGGGCGGATTGCAGAGGTCTTGAAAAAGAAGGGTCAACACTGCAAATATTGACTCTTTGCATAAACTGAATGTCATTGTCAATGAAAGCCTTTGACACTTATGAAATACTTGTAATTATACTTCAGTGTACCATAGTAACTATTGACATAAAGATATAAGAACACTGAAGAAGCAAACTTTGTGGAGACCAATACTTGTGTCATTCTCAAAACTTTTGCCCACGACTGTATGTGTGTCTGTGCGTGTGTGTGTGTTTGCGAGCGCGCGCCCTCTCCATGCATGTGAGCGCGTGCATGCGGGGGTTCTATGGAAGCCCAACGGAAATGATGCATTACGCTGTCGCCTTCAGCAATGTTTGGTGCGTTGCTATATGGCAAAGCGCATGAACACTCCAAATGATAAATAAGACCTTCGTTCACAGTCTGAATAGCGCCGCACAGTGTAATAGACAGTCACTGAGAATAACCTACATTCAATATCCCCGGCCCAGCCAGCATATCCCGGACTCTTGCTCGCCTGTACATCAACGCGATCATGGCTCAAGGTAAGATTTTAATAACTAGACTATTTACAATGTTATTTTGAATATTGTAAAATATTGTATCTCTGTAAATCTTCTTCTGTAGTGCTTGCATCACCCTATTTACTGCTTATTTGAACATAACTTTGAACTTGATAACGACTATGAATTACATTTTCTTGTTTCATAAACAGTAGGCTAAAACAACAAAAGCATTTTTTTTTGCAATGTCAACAAAAATGTATACTCTAGAAGTGGCAGAATGTGTTAGTTTCTGACTCATTCTCGAGTAACATAGCCTGCTAAAATAGCTTATGTTATGTTTTTGCTTCCAAAAATAAATCACTCCATGCAGGCCTGAGCCATGGCTCATTATCCAAATATTTCCAGATTTTAGAGCATTTCCATATTGCCTTGTAAGGCTATTGGTGGATAATTGCTTTGTTTAGAGAAAACTCTAAAAACTAATAGGGGCAAAGTTTTTTCTCTAATAATGCTTTCTATCATCGCATTTGCTTAGTGGCATACAGTTAAGCAGAAGCGTTTATAGAATTTACACATATGGGAAACATTTTTTAGCAAGGTCCAGAAAAATCTGCCCATTACCTGCAATTCTAAGTTATTTAGGCCTACATGACAGCAGACATTATCAGAATATGTTTTAATACTACCCAAATTACCTAAATGATTGGCACTGACACTGTCAAACCGATCAATAAAAACAACCTGGTTTTAACCTGGCCCAGTGCCAATATAAAGAAGGGAGACACACAGATTCTACAATTTTAGGAGGAAATACAGTGCCTTCAGAAAGTATTCAGACCCCTTTACTTTTTCCACATTTAGTTACGTTACAGCCTTAGCAATCTACACACAATACCCCATAATGACAAAGCAAAAAACGTATTTACATAAGTATTCAGACCCTTTGCTATGAGACTCAAAATTGAGCTCAGGTGCATCCTGTTTCCAATGATTATCCTTGAGATGTTTCTACAACTTGATTGGTTTCCACCTGTGGTAGATTCAATTGATTGGACATGATTTGTAAAGGCACACACTTGTCTATATAAGGTCCCACAGTTGACAGTGCAAAAACTAATCCATGAGGTCGAAGGAATTGTCCGTAGAGCTCCGAGACAGGATTGTGTCGAGGCATAGATCTGGGGAAGGTTTCCAAAACATTTCTGCAGCATTGAAGGTCTTCAAGAAAACAGTGGCCTCCATCATTCTTAAATGGAAGAAGTTTGGAACCATCAAGAAGGGCCTTGGTCAGGGAGGTGACCAAGAACCCCATGGTCACCTGACAAAGCTCTAGAGTTCCTTTGTGGAGATGGGAGAACCTTCCAGAAGGACAACCATCTCTGCAGCACTCATCAGGCCTTTATGGTAGAGTGGCCAGATGGAAGCTACTCCTCAGTAAAAGGCACTTGACAGCCCGCTTGGAGTTTGGCAAAATAAACCTAAAGACTCTCAGACCATGAGAAACAAGATTCTCTGGTCTGATGAAACCAAGGTTTAACTCTTTGGCATGAATGCCCAGCGTCGCGTTTGGAGGAAACCTGGCACCATCCCTACGGTGAAGCATGGTGGTTGCAGCATCATGCTGTGGGGATGTTTTTCAGAGGCAGGTACTGGGAGACTAGTCAGGATTGAGGCAAAAATGGAGCAAAGTACAGAGAGATCATTGATGAAAACCTGTTCCAGAGCGATCACCTTCCAACAGGACAATGACCCTAAGCACACAGCCAACACAATGCAGGAGTGGCTTCGGGACAAGTCTCTGAATGTCCTTGAGTTGCCCAGTCAGAGCCCAGACTTGAGCCCGATTGAACATCTCTGGAGAGACCTGAAAATAGTTGTGCAGCAATGCGCCCCCTCCAACTTGACAGAGCTTGAGAGGTTCTGCAGAGAAGAATGGGAGGAACTCCCCAAATATAGGTGTGCCAAGCTTGTAGCGTTAAGGATGTAATCGCTGCCAAAGGTGCTTCAACAAAGTACTGAGTAAAGGGTCTGAATACTTATGTAAATGTGATATTTACATTTTTTTTATTTCTAATAAATTTGCAAAAATGTCAAAAACTGTTTTTGCTTTGTCATTATGGGGTATTGTGTGTAGATTGTTGAGGGGGGGAAAACAATTTAATACATTTTAGAATAAGGCTCTAACGTAATAAAATGTGGAAAAAAGTCAAGGGGTCTGGATACTTTCCAAAGGCACTGTATATTGTTGGCTACAGTAGGCTACTAAATCAACTTTCCAGTGGCACTGACTTACACAATGATGAAGATAGCATGGATATGCGTAGCCTACGCTTTTTACCATACCGGTGATGGTCTCAAGATAGGCCTGAGCTACATTCAAAAACAGTGGTGTCCGTCTGAGTTTTTGAGGACAAAATTGTAGTCTACTGACAGATTAGTCTTCTCTTTTTAGCAGTAAGGCATTTGCTTTCCAAACGGATTGCCCGCAATTATATTTAGACATTTGTGAAAGGCCTATTAGCTATTCACTGGCAACGTGAAGAGAAATAGAATCCAGAGAATGACAGTGCCCATTTAAGTCAGGACTGACAGCCATTTTGAGCATACCCATGAGTTTACCAGTCAAATTGCCAGGGTGAGAGGCCGCAATAAGCTGTTTGATATTTGGCACGTGTGCAGCCAGTGTTTAGACAGTGTTTAGACATGAGTAATTATATCATTATAGCAAAATTATTTCAACTTATCAGGGGGCGCTCCAGCACCTTCAACACCCCAATTTCCTGTGGCTATGCATATAGACCATCATTTGATTATTATGAACATAAAAGCAACATTTCATTTTTCTGGCTCACCATTTCGGATGACACTGACAGAACGACAGATATATGGGACCCAAAAGCGGACACGGAGGCAGAGATATGATCGACTGTTTAATAGGGGATATTGGGCAAGACAGGCTCGTAGTCAATGACAGGCAGTGTTCGTAACAGGGAATCAGAATGGCAGTCGTCCAATAAGGGGAGTCAGGCTCGTAGTCGTAGTTCAGGCAGAGTTCGGTACCGGGAATCAGAAGGATGGCAGTACAGGGGAGTAGACAGTCTCGTAATCCGTAATGCAGGCAGGGTTCGTTTGGCAGCAGATCAGATGGTCGAAGGCACATGAGGGGGCTAGACAGGAACGTAATCCAACAGGCAGGTAGAGGTCCAAATACCGGGAAACAGACTGGCAGAGTTAGTAGTACGAGATAGAGTGCTGGAAACGACTGACTAGGCAAGACGATCTGGCAAAACCCTAACCGAACCCAAGGGATTAAATACCCAAACTGATTGACGAAGGAGATAGGGTGCACCTGGTGTGGGGAGGGGACAAACACAGACAGGTGAAACAAATCAGGACATGACAGTACCCCTCCTCCTACGGGCGCCACCTGGCGACCGACCCGGGTGCATACCTGGCTGACCGGGATGCCGTCGATGAAAGTCGGCGATGAGCTCTGGGTCGAGGATGTCCCTGGTAGAGACCCAAGACCGCTCCTCTGGCCCGTAGCCCTCCCAGTCAACCAGGTACTGGAAACCCCAGCCCCGGGGACGGACTCTCAGGAGGCGACGCACCGTCCAGGCAGGTTGATTGTCAATAACCCGAGGAGGAGGAGCAGGCCTAGGAACAGGAGACAAAAGAACAATGAGAGACAGGTTTTACACGGGACACATGAAAGGTGGGATTAATGCGGAGGGACCGGGGCAATATGAGGCGTATGGCTGAACGGTTGATAATCCGGGAGATCTGATAGGGACCGATGTAACGGGATGAGAGCTTGCGACTCTCCACCCGAAGGGGCAGATCTCGGGTGGACAGCCACACCCTCTGGCCCACACGATAGTGGGGAGCCGGGGTCCTGCGACGGTCAGCCTGCCGCCGATACCTGGCATTGGTGCGTAGTAGAACTGCCCGGGCCTTTCTCCATGTCCGACGGCAGCGCCTTACAAACAACTGGGCCGACGGAACACCAGCCTCCTCCTCCTGCTCTGGAAACAGCGGAGGCTGGTAGCCCAAGGAGCATTCGAAGGGGGAAAGCCCAGTAGCGGAGGAAGGCAGGGTGTTGCGGGCATATTCCACCCAAACAAGTTGCTGGCTCCAGGTGGTGGGATTGTCTGAAACCAGGCAACGTAACGCCGTCTCTAGGTCTTGATTGGCCCGCTCTGATTGACCGTTAGACTCTGGGTGGAATCCTGAGGACAGGCTGATAGAGGATCCAATGAGGGTGCAGAAAGCCCTCCAGAACTGGGAGGTGAACTGAGGCCCCCGGTCGGAGACAATGTCAGTGGGTAGTCCGTGGATTCGGAAAACGTGCTGCACCATCAATTGGGCCGTCTCCTTGGCCGATGGCAACTTAGGCAGGGGAATAAAGTGTGCCGCCTTCGAAAACCGGTCTACAACGGTGAGGATGGCGGTATTGCCGTCGGATAGTGACAAAGTCCAGGGAGAGATGCGACCATGGACGATGAGGGACAGGGAGAGGCTGCAGGAGACCGGCTGGGGCCTGGCGGGACGTCTTGCTTCGGTTGCATACCGTACAGGCCGAGACAAAAGAGGGAACATCCACCCCCATGGTGGGCCACCAAAATCGTCGCCGTATAAATGCCAAGGTCCGACGAGCGCCGGGGTGGCAGGTCAGTCTCGACGAATGGCCCCATTCCAGGACTTTGGACCGAACAGGTTCAGGTACGAATAAGCAACCCGGCGGACCCCCTCCTGGGTCAGGGCTCAACTGCTGCGCATTACGTACCGCCTCTTCAACGCCCCAGACCAAGGACGTAGCCAGACAAGAGACCGGAAGAATGCGTTCATCTCCTTGGACCGCAGCAGTAGGACTGAACACCCGGGAGAGGGCATCAGGTTTCGTATTCTTTGAGCCGGGCCGATAAGACAGGGTGAAATCAAATCGGGTAAAGAACAGAGCCCACCTGGCTTGTCGGGCGTTGAGTCTCCTGGCTGAGCGTAGGTACTCCAGATTTTTGTGGTCTGTCCACACAATAAATGGTTGTTCCGCCCCCTCCAGCCAATGTCTCCACTCCTCCAATGCTGTCTTGACCGCCAGCAGTTCCCTGTTGCCGACGTCATAATTTACCTCAGCAGGAGTCAGACGACGGGAGAGGAATGCACACGGATGCAGCTTCTGATCGTTGTCCGACCTTTGCGACAACACAGCCCCCACGCCGATATTGGAGGCATCCACCTCCACTACAAATTGCCGGGCTGGGTCTGGGTGAATCAAAATGGGGGCTGAAGTGAAGCGCTGTTTGAGGGCAGTGAATGCTTGGGCTGCTTGGGGTGACCACACAAAACTCACTTTAGTTGAGGTCAGAGCAGTGAGGGGGGCTGCCAAAATGCTGTAATTCCGAATGAATCGTCGGTAAAAATTGGCAAATCCCAGGAAGCGTTGCAGATCCAGCCGTGAAGAAGGCTGTGGCCAATCAGTGACGGCTTGGATCTTGCCAGGATCCATCCGGATGCTACCCGCGGCCACTATGTAACCCAGGAAAGGAATGACCGAGCGATGGAACTCACACTTCTCTGCTTTTACAAACAGCTGATTCTCTAATAATCGCTGGAGGACCTGACGTACGTGTGCTGTGTGTTCCTGAGCCGAGTGGGAAAAAATCAAAATGTCATCCAGATACACGAAAACAAAACGATTAATCATGTCCCGGAGCACATCGTTTACCAGAGCCTGGAAGACAGCGGGGGCGTTAGTCAACCCAAATGGCATCACCAGATATTCATAGTGTCCACTAGCAGTGTTAAACGCAGTCTTCCATTCATCACCTTCTCTTATCCGTACCAAGTGGTACGCGTTTCGGAGGTCCAGTTTTGAGAAGATTGTGGCTCCCTGGAGCAATTCAAAAGCGGAGGCCAGCAGAGGGAGTGGATATCGGTTCTTCACCGTGATGTCATTAAGACCCCGGTAATCAATGCATGGGCGAAGAGTCTTATCCTTTTTGGTTACGAAGAAAAACCCTGCGCCAGCAGAAGAGGAAGATGGCCGAATAATCCCAGCCCTGAGGGAGGTCTCCACATAATCTGCCATGGCCTTAGTTTCCGGACCGGACAAGGAATACAGACGTCCACGGGGGGGTGATGTGCCTGGATGGAGGTCTATGGCACAGTCGTATGGCCGATGAGGTGGTAGCGAGGTAGCCCGAGACTTATTGAAGACCTCCCTTAGATCCCAGTATTCGGGGGGAACAGATGACAAGTCGATGTCCTCCGTGGCCTGTGAAACCTGTCTTGTAAGATCATGAGGTGCAGCCTTCAGACAATGAGCAAGGCAAAAAGGGCTCCAGTTAGTAACAGAACCGGTAGTCCAATCTATGTGAGGGTTGTGTTTAACAAGCCATGAATGGCCTAACACAATTGGAGCATTAGGGGAATGTAGGGGCAGGAACTGGATCTCCTCCCTGTGGTTGCCAGACAGAATCAGAGTAACGGGCATCGATATCTGTGACACCCGCCCAATAGAACGACCGTCCAGAGCTGTGGCCTCGATGGGTGTGCTTAAAGGGCGTGAGGGAATGCCTAATTTGACCAGAAGGGAATTATCAATAAAACAATCGTCAGCTCCTGAATCCATAAGGACATTTACTCTAAGGGTTTGGGAATCCCAAATAATTGTGGCAGGAAAAGGAAAACGAACCGGGGGTACCCACGGGGTTTTGGTTTGACTCACCCGTATTCCTGCAGTTACGAATGAGCCCGCCCTTTTTGAAGAACAACCGGCTGCATAATGTCCCTTCTTTCCACAGTAGAGGCAGCTGCGACTGTCTATCCTGCGTTGACGTTCCTCGGCCGTCAGTTGTGTCCTTCCTATTTGCATGGGTTCAGATGTCAGGACTTCGGACTCACTCGAAGGTTCTCGGAAGTATTCGGGTGGTGCCGTTACTCCCGGTGACGCTCTGCTACCCAATCCGCCGAAATGCGGAAGTGCCTGGGCAGGACGACGATTTTCTCTCTCCCGGTTACGTTCCTGAAGCCTACTGCCAATTCGCATGGCAATGGCGATGAGGCTGTCTAAACTGGGAGGCACCTCTCGGGCGGCGAGTTCATCCTTGATGGGATCACAAAATCCGTCGTAGAAGGCATCGAGCAGAGCCTCGGAATTCCATGAGCACTCCGCTGCCAGGGTACGGAATTTGATGGAGTAATCCGACACGCTGCTAGTCCCCTGTTTTAGATGTAGCAGCTGACGTGCCGCTTCTCTTCCGGATAATGGAGCATCAAAAACTTTTTTTACCTCCGCAGTAAACGCTGCCAGGCTGTAACAGACGGGAAGTTGCTGGTCCCAAATCGGTGTAGCCCAGGCCAGGGCTCGCCCCGTCATCATGGTTATCATATAGGCGACCCGTGACTTTTCTGTGGGGAAAGAGGATGGCTGCAGCTCGAAGATACGCGAGCACTGGGACAAGAAAGGACGACAATAACTAGAATCACCAGAGAACCGTTCGGGAGCAGGTAAGTGCGGCTCTCTTAGGGATACCGGGGAAGGTGTTGGGTTGCTGGGTATAGGTGGGACAGGAGACGGGGGGGAAGCGCTCTGTGCCGGTAGTGCCAGTGTTAACCTCTCCAAGTGTTTGAGCAGGCATTCGGTGGCTCGCTGCTGGTTCTCTCTCTGCTCGCTGAGTTCCTCTGCTATTGAACGTAGCACCTCCTCGTGCCGACCCACAACAACCCCTTGGTGGGCTATTGCGTTCTGTAGATGGGCCAACTCCGCTGGGTCCGTCATGGCCAGATCGTTCTGACAGAACGACAGATATATGGGACCCAAAAGCGGACACGGAGGCAGAGATATGATCGACTGTTTAATAGGGGATATTGGGCAAGACAGGCTCGTAGTCAATGACAGGCAGTGTTCGTAACAGGGAATCAGAATGGCAGTCGTCCAATAAGGGGAGTCAGGCTCGTAGTCGTAGTTCAGGCAGAGTTCGGTACCGGGAATCAGAAGGATGGCAGTACAGAGGAGTAGACAGTCTCGTAATCCGTAATGCAGGCAGGGTTCGTTTGGCAGCAGATCAGATGGTCGAAGGCACATGAGGGGGCTAGACAGGAACGTAATCCAACAGGCAGGTAGAGGTCCAAATACCGGGAAACAGACTGGCAGAGTTAGTAGTACGAGATAGAGTGCTGGAAACGACTGACTAGGCAAGACGATCTGGCAAAACCCTAACCGAACCCAAGGGACTAAATACCCAAACTGATTGACGAAGGAGATAGGGTGCACCTGGTGTGGGGAGGGGACAAACACAGACAGGTGAAACAAATCAGGACATGACAGACACTAATGATGTCTCCCACCTTGTCAGTTATGTTTCGTATAGCAAACATAAGCTATATCAATAGTCGTGTACCTTATCTTTAATACCTTTGAAGAATGTTACACCATTGTGTTTGAGGAGGAGTTAATTGTTGCTAAGGGACTTTTGGCCTTTTATTAATAGCAATTGACAGCAGCTGTAAATGCAACCAATAACTGTCCCACACTGATTTTGTCCATAGATTGAGGCGGGTTGCTGAGGAGTATTTCTGTCTGTAATAAAGTGGGTGGGCCTATGCCCTCCAAGGCCTACCTATGGCTCCACCCCTGCCCAGTCTTGTGAAATCCATAGATTTCCTTATATGAACTGATTTCCTTATATGAACTGTAATGCAGTAAAATCTTTGGAATTGTTGCATGTTGCATTTATATTATGCATTTTACATACATGTGATGTTCATATATTTACATGTATTTGTTTAAAATATATTTAACAGTATGCATGATTATTTATGGTGAATATATTTATGCATGAATAATACATATATTTTATATATAAGTAATACACAGTTAATAATAAATGGTGATATACAGTGAGGAGAACAAGTATTTGATACACTGCCGATTTTGCAGGTTTTCCCACTTACAAAGCATGTAGAAGTCTGTAATTTTTTATCATAGGTACTCTTCAACTGTGAGTGACGGAATCTAAAACAAAATTCCAGAAAATCACATTGTATGATTTTTAAGTAATTAATTTGCATTTTATTGCATGACATAAGTATTTGATACATCAGAAAAGCAGAACTTAATATTTGGTACAGAAACCTTTGTTTGCAATTACAGAGATCATACGTTTCCTGTAGTTCTTGACTAGGTTTGCACACACTGCAGCAGGGATTTTGGCCCACTCCTCCATACAGACCTTCTCCAGATCCTTCAGATTTCGGGGCTGTTGCTGGGCGATACGGACTTTCAGCTCCCTCCAAAGATTTTCTATTGGGTTCAGGTCTGGAGACTGGCTAGGCCACTCCAGGACCTTGAGATGCTTCTTACGGAGCCACTCCTTAGTTGGCCTGGCTGTGTGTTTCGGGTCGTTGCCATGCTGGAAGACCCAGCCACGACCCATCTTCAATGCTCTTACTGAGGGAAGGAGGTTGTTGGCCAAGATCTTGCGATACATGGCCCCATCCATCCTCCCCTCAATACAGTGCAGTCGTCCTGTCCCCTTTGCAGAAAAGCATCCCCAAAGAATGATGTTTCCACCTCCATGCTTCACGATTGCGATGGTGTTCTTGGGGTTGTACTCATCCTTCTTCTTCCTCCAAACACGGCGAGTGGAGTTTAGACCAAAAAGCTCTATTTTTGTCTCATCAGATCACATGACCTTCTCCCATTCGTCCTCTGGATCATCCAGATGGTCATTGGCAAACTTCAGACGGGCCTGGACATGCGCTGGCTTGAGCAGGGGGACCTTGCGTGCGCTGCAGGATTTTAATCCATGACGGCGTAGTGTGTTACTAATGGTTTTCTTTGAGACTGTGGTCCCAGCTCTCTTCAGGTCATTGACCAGGTCCTGCCGTGTAGTTCTGGGCTGATCCCTCACCTTCCTCATGATCATTGATGCACCACGAAGTGAGATCTTGCATGGTGCCCCAGACCGAGGGAGATTGACCGTCATCTTGAACTTCTTCCATTATCTAATAATTGCGGCAACAGTTGTTGCCTTCTCACCAAGCTGCTTGCCTATTGTCCTGTAGCCCATCCCAGCCTTGTGCAGGTCTACAATTTTATCCCTGATGTCCTTACACAGCTCTCTGGTCTTGGCCATTGTGGAGAGGTTGGAGTCTGTTTGATTGAGTGTGTGGACAGGTGTCTTTTATACAGGTAACGAGTTCAAACAGGTGCAGTTAATACAGGTAATGAGTGGAGAACAGGAGGGCTTCTTAAAGAAGAACTAACAGGTCTGTGAGAGCCGGAATTCTTACTGGTTGGTAGGTGATCAAATACTTATGTCATGCAATAAAATTAAAATTAATTATTTAAAAATCATACAATGTGATTTTCTGGATTTTAGTTTTAGATTCCGTCTCTCACAGTTGAAGTGTACCTATGATAAAAATTACAGACCTCTACATGCTTTGTAAGTAGGAAAACCTGCAAAATCGGCAGTGTATCAAATACTTGTTCTCCCCACTGTATGTGCAAGAAATTGTATTAAATGCATGTCAAATCCAATAGAAAAAAGACAAACTCAAAAGACTCAAAAGGTTTCCCTTTGTGAGCTCAGAAAGTCACTGGAAGGTCACGTCTGAAAAACAAAATATAATGTACAAATGACCTCTGTGCACTTATCATCTGTATTTTAAGATAAGTTATTCAAATAAGTTCACAGTTAATGCAAGAAAGTCAGTGAAAAAAAACACACAAGATGAAGAATTAATGGTTAATGTGTGACTACCAAATGAGGTCAGGCTTCACTGTTTGCAACGGTTCCATAGGCTTTAGGGCAGGTTAGGTGAATTACAGGTTAGGATAACTAAATTGGCAGGTTAGGGTAATTAACGTAGCAGGTTAGGTGAATTAACCTGCCACGTTAGGTAAATTCATGTGGCAGGCTAGGAGAATTAGGTTAAGGTTAGGAAAAGAGCTAAGGCTTAGCTACAATGCACTTTGACCTAATCAGTTCGTGACAAATGCAGAGACAGAGAGTCAGTGAAACAATTCCACACAAGATGAAGAATAAGGGGTTAATGTTCAGGAACTAGCTAGCTAAATTATATAAAATACTAACTTACATTAGCAGTCCAGACCAGAAGGATACACTGTAGGGAAAAATATTCTTATTTGTATCTAGAAATAATTTAGCTAACTAGCCAGTTCAAGCTTTATTGCTGTTTAGAGAAACTCAGCGCTCACTACAAAGCTAGCTAGCTAGCTATCAAGCAACACATTTCTTGGCAAGCAACATTTAACATTAACTAGAATACTTTGGCAATTAATTGTATCCAACACATACATTACATATTAACTCAGTGCCTTAACATCCTAAACAATTACCTTGGTCAGTCACACTGCATAATATTGTGGAAAGCAAGGAGCTAGCTAACTAGTTATGTTAGCTAGCTCGTGAAAACTCTTGCATGCAGGTAGTTGAAGAAAATATCTTCTTCCTCTGTCACCCGCCAGGTGAAAAACATATTTTAAATCAATGTTGTGATTTTATAATGAGATAAAATGCCATTATCCATGAGAAAGATTTTTGGCGCTGACAGCTGCTCTTCTCCATCTGAAGAAAATTCAAAATTGTATGGCTGCTCTGTCAGTTGGAGGCAGGGTGGGGTTTGGGAACATTTCAAATTGTGATTGAGAGCTCAGAGATATATTCTAGGTTCATGTGTCTCTTTTCAAAATATTTTAATTAAAGATTCTGCCTAGTCCCTGCAAAACATCAGTCTCAACGTCAACTGTAAAGAGGCGACTCCGGGATGCTGGCCTTCTAGGCAGAATTGCAAAGAAAAAGCCATATCTTCCTCTGTCCAGTGTCTGTGTTCTTTTGCCCATCTTAATATTTTCTTTTTATTGGCAAGTCTGAGATATGGCTTTTTCTTTGCAACTCTGCCTAGAAGGCCAGCATCCCAGAGTCGCCTCTTTACAGTTGACGTTGAGACTGATGTTTTGCGGGTACTATTTAATGAAGCTGCCAGTTGAGGACATGTGAGGCGTCTGTTTCTCAAACTAGACACTGTAATGTACTTGTCCTCTTGCTCAGTTGTGCACCAGGGCCTCCCACTCCTGTTTCTATTCTGGTTAGAGCCAGTTTGCGCTGTTCTGTGAAGGGAGTAGTACACAGCGTTGTACGAGATCTTCAGTTTCTTGGCAATTTCTCACATGGAATAGCCTTAATTTCTCAGAACAAGAATAGACTGATGAGTTTCAGACGAAAGTTCTTTGTTTCTGGCCATTTTGAGCCTGTAATCGAACCCACAAATGTTGATGCTCCAGATACTCAACTAGCCAGTTTTATTGCTTCTTTAATCAGCACAACAGTTTTCAGCTGTGCTAACATAATTGCATCAATTAATCAATTAATTGATCAATTAGCCTTTTAAAATTATAAACTTGGATTAGCAAACACAATGTGCCATTGGAACACAGGAGTGATGGTTGCTGATAATGGGCCTCTGTACACCTATGTAGCAGGAAATCAGCCGTTTCCTGCTACAATAGTCATTTACAACATTAACAGTCTACAGTATATTTCTGATCAATTGATGTTATTTTAATTGACAATTTATATTTTAATTTTCTTTCAAAAACAAGGACATTTCTAAGTGACCCCAAACTTTTGAGTGGTAGTGTATATACAGTTGATGTCGAAAGGTTACATACACTTAGGTTGAAGTCATTAAAACTCATTTTTCAACCACTCCACAGATTTCATGTTAACAAACTATAGTTTTGGCAAGTTGGTTAGGACATCTACTTTGTGCATGACACAAGTAATTCTTCCAAGAATTGTTTACAGACAGATTATTTCACGTATAATTCACTATATCACAATTCCAGTGGGTCCGAAGTTTACATACACTAAGTTGACTGTGCTTTTAAACTGCTTGGAAAATTCCAGAAAATGATGTCATGGCTTTAGAAGCTTCTGATAGGCGAATTGACATAATTTAGAAGATAAAGATTTTGTTGCAAATGGGTCTTCCAAATGGGCAATGACCCCAAGCATACTTCCAAAGTTGTGGCAAAATGGCTTAAGGACAACAAAGTCAAGGTATTGGAGTGGCCATCACAAAGCCCTGACCTCAATCTTATAGAACATTTGTGGGCAGAACTAAAAAAGTGTGTGCGAGCAAGGAGACCTACAAACCTGACTCAGTTACACCAGTTCTGTCAGGAGGAATGGGCCAAAATTCACCCAACTTATTGTGGGAAGCTTGTGGAAGGCTACCCGAAACATTTGACCCAAGTTAAACAATTTAAAGGCAATGCTACCAAATACTAATTGAGTGTATTTAAACTTCTGACCCTCTGGGAATGTGATGAAAGAAAAAAAAGCTGAAATAAATATTCTGACATTCTAACTTACCTAAAACAGGGTAGTCTTACTAGGATTAAATGTCAGGAATTGTGAAAAACTGAGTTCAAATGTATTTGCCTAAGGTGTATGTAAACTTCTGACTGGGGAATAGCCCCTTTGAACTATTTAAAACAACTCCAACCCCAAAGGTTAATGCCATGGTAGTTCAACCATCTGTGTAACATACCAGACATACTGTATCAGTACATCAATGTTAGTGGCACTAAGAAAGATTATACATTTGATGTACAGTATAGATGTTTTATTACAATTGTGTATCATTGCAAGAGAGACATTTAACTATCTTTGTTATTGTTCAGAATCCTTACCTGTCCAGATAATACGTTGAGTCGTAGGCCGAATGCATCACAAAACATCAAAGTCAACATCTGCAATTTGCCGTGATAGTACACGGAAACATTGTTAAATGCCTCTAAGCTTGAGCTGCATGCTGCATACTACAGCATTCACTCATCTTTTAGAGCTCATGCAAGGCAGTTTTGTTCGATGTGTTTTAATTAAACCGTTAGGGAATGGGGAATGTGTCACCTGTTTACCATGTGCCTCTCTCTACACATGCACAAAGTGCTCGATTATGATGACTCCCATGAGTGTACCACGGCGCCAGTATGAGCGAAAAACCAGCAGAGAGTGGGCCTGCATTTTTGACACAGTATTGTGCTTTTACAACTGTCAGAGAAGAGAAAGAGAGACCTGCTTCATTCATGACTAGGGTGGGTAGGTTGCTCGTAATAGCTGAGAGAACATATATTTACTGTACCTGCCTCTGTAAAATAAAGGCTATTGACTAGGTTCCTTCATAGCCCTGGCCTTATTGGATTTATACTGGCCCAGTAGTTCTGCTGGGCCTATAGCAGGCCTTGATGTGGTGGTGGTGGTCAAGGTTAGTAGACTGGAAGCAAAACAAGGGAGGGTAAGGCAAGGGTGATGGCATGATGTAGATGGTGACCTCATAGTAGTAGCTTCACTCAATGGGGGCATGTGACCTCCCAAATGATTTAGCCTTAATATCGTTTGTTTTGCCTGTGTTTTCGAAAAACAACATTTTGCTTCACCACCTCATCTGCTATCAACCTTCGTAATGGTCTCCAGATTATGACATTGTTAGATACATTTTATTAGCCTGTTGCCTCTTTGTTTGCAAAGGCACAAGCTCCGAGATGCTTTATGGCTGAGTAAAATAGGGTTATTGCCAACTATGTTTCTCTTTAGGATGAGCTAATATTGTCCCAGAGTTGGACTGACACCTGGAGTTTGTCTCCTTTAAGGCCCACTTTTCCAGTACGAAAAAGTATTAAAATGTATACACTCACTACTGTAAGTCGCTCAGGAAAAATGACTAAAATGTAGAAGATATACTATCCAGATGGTCTTAAACTCCATACATGTTTAGCACCATAACATTCTTCAAGAAGTAGCACGGAGAACCCTAGGGCAAGCAACCTTAAAAAGTTTGAAGAAGATATCTCTGATTGTGCAATATGTATGTTCTTAGCTGTTTGTGTGAATAATAGATATCTTGTCATATAGGCAATTAGGATGCGAGTGTTGTATTCAATGTGACTCATGCCAGTAGTATTGTAATCAGTGACTGAGCAACCCAGTATAGTGTTAGCTTAACACTTGAAATGTTAAACAGTGGCTTAAAACACCAAGCTATAATGCACCATGTAAATAAATACAAACCTACAGAAACACTTGTCAGTCAGTGTTTAAGTGGGCATAACCTTTGGCACCACACGTTTACTTGCCATGGAGTTTTATCAATGCCAGAGATTGTGTTTAACTGCACCGTCTTGTCTTGAGGAAGTAGGATGACTGTAGTTAAATAAGAAATCAGAAGGTGGGATTTTAGTCACACCGAGCCCTGTGTATAAGGAGAAGTACAATATTTGCTTGCACACTTCGCCTTTTTAAAATGAATCAATGAAAGTGTTGAGAGGGGGAGCCAGGTGCATTTGGAAGATTCAAGTTCTCAGCCTCTGGCTGAAGACATAGAAAGGCTCTGTCCTAAAAGCAGGGGAAGGGTTGGTCCACCACTGAGGCGCCAAGATAGTCATTCAATAACATTTTATTTGTATAGCGCTTTTTACAAACATAGTCAGAAAGTATTAAACCATACTATAATTAATTTGGGCCTACGCCCTCAAAGAACAAACAGAGGAACTGTAGAGCAGAATTCTGTTCCCTTGTAACTGGCTGGGTAGAAGTCAATCCTGATGTCATTCCACTCACTATGTCCTCTCTGTCTCCTCCGTCTCCCAGCATTGGACATTGCCCGATGGGACCTGGAGTGTGAGTTCAACAACACAGACCACCGTACGGAGCTAAACGGAGTGGAGCAACTCATCGTTAGAAGGGGCCAGCCGTTCACCATCAACCTTCACCTCCGCTCGGGGGTCTACCAGCCTGGCAGCAGTGCCCTCGACCTCACCGTGGAGACAGGTAGCTGTGTTATCACAGGGTTGTCAGCTAACATCAATTCAGTGTGAAAGGCACTAGCTCAATGTTGTTTAATTTTCATAAAAAAAACATAGGTTAAAATAATACAAAAATAGAGCATAGAGTCTGTTGTTATGATGCTACACACTATGAAGCAGCACATGCATGGAGTATTTTCAAACTTGCAGTTTTAGACTAGATCCCCACTAAGCAAAAACTGGTTGAATTAACGTTGTTTCCACGTCATTTAAAAAATGTTGAATCAACACGGAAAACTTAATGGATTTGCAAAAGGTCATCAACGTAAGGGATTTATATATTTGTTTTACCTACTTGCAAAAGGTCATCAACGTAAGGGATTTATATATTTGTTTTACCTACTTTTAACCTAAATCCAATGTCATGTTGACATGTTTTGTTGATTTCACAAATTCAACCAAATAAAATAACCAAGTAAATAAAAAATGTACGTTGAACTGACGTTTGTGCCCAGTGGGGAGACGTTGCTGCCACGGCCATTTAATTATTAAAGCAGGTATTCACTGAGGCTATTTAAAAGTCCTTAAATATTTTGGAACTAAGTTTAGATTTTGAACAGAGAATGGGGAAAATTATAGTCATCTCTGATGTGTGGTCAGACTCACTCAGATGGAACAAACTTAAACTCAAGCCTATTTTTAATGCTGAATTGAATGTCATTGAGAAAACAGAAAGGTGTCATAATGTATTTTTTCTCTCGCAAAAATCCTTTCTGTGTTTCAACGGTTCCTATTCCATCCCTATCCCGTTATCTCCTCCATGTCCTCTTCCAGGTCCCCAGCCCAATGATCAGTATGGCACACGGGCCTCCTTTGGTCTGATCGACCAAATCGACACCTCCCGCTGGAGTGCCGCTGTCACCAGTCCCCCCGGGAACATGCTGTCCATGTCCATCTGTTCCCCCCCGGATGCGCCTATCGGACGCTGGCGCCTGACCCTGGGTCAGGGGGGCTTGGTGGAGTTTGTGCTGCTCTATAACCCTTGGTGCACAGGTGGGTAAACATTCCTTGAGACGTGCTATCTGTGAGTGTATCCATTCAGTGTATTGGGGCATATTTACAGTATAGAGAGGGAATGCCTTAGATGGCTCTGTTACATAGACAGAGCGCATGACCAATGGAGAGATACAGGGGTACAGCAGTGTAAGGATCACGAAGTATGGAGAACAGGATGGATGGAAGTTTAGGAGAGGATATGTGGATTATGAATGACATGGATGGGGATGGGTTTTCTGCCCTACTGTACCATGTGCTGTATCTACAATACATGTTTTACTTAGAAATTGTGTCCCCATAGGCAACAAAGTAAGTAAACAGCATGTAGTCTCATTAATAGAGACAGTTCTACCATGCATTTTTAGCCATCAGCATACCATCCTGTATCCCACTGCTGGCTTGCCTCGGAAGACCAGCAGGGTTGGTCCTGATTGGTCCCTGGATGGGAGACCAGATGCTGCTGAAAGTGGTGTTGAAGGGCCAGTATGAGGCATTCTTTCCTCTGGTCTAAAAAATATCCCAATCCCCCAGGGCAGTGATTGGGGACATTGCCCTGTGTAGGGTGCCGTCTTTCATTGGGATGTTAAACAAGTGTCCTGACTCTCTGTGGTCACTAAAGATCCAATGGCACTTATTGTAAGAGTAGGAGTGTTGACCCTGGTTTCCTAAATTCCCAATCTGTACCATCATGGCCACCTAATCATCCCCAGCTTCCTATTAGCTCATTCATCCTCCACTCCTCTCCCCTGTAACTATTCCCCAGGTCGTTGCTGTAAATGAAAATGTGTTCAGTCAACTTACTGAACACATATTCATTTAACAGGCATATTGAAGGTAGACTCATCGAAATGACGTTGCCACGAGCAGCACCGCAGATATTGAGATGAGTGAGAATCAAGACTTCGCTCTCACACAGTATCTGCGAATGGGCACGGATCGCTTTATGCAGTTCCCAGCGCGGTAACCAGGGCACCAAAACAAAGGAGAAATTGAGCTTTGCACTTTAACGCTCTTAGTTGTTGCGGAAATTGACCTACTATTGTGTTTATTCTGTGCATCTGCCTCATATCACTGAGTCTAGCTTTAATAACACCTCTGCATGTGGAAATACAGTTTTCTTACTGCAAGCACATAATGAGGTATCCTTTTATTACATTTATCATCTTGGGAGCTTGTCTTTTTCTATGGAGGACGATACCTTATCACTGTATTATTTATAATGTCTCCTGGCAACAGGCGATGTGGTGTACATGGACAGTGAGGAGAAACTGACAGAGTACGTCTTGGCTCAAGATGGTATAATCTTCCGAGGCAGCTGTGAAAACCTCAAAGCTACACCTTGGAACTTTGGCCAGGTACCAACACCAACACAAGCGCTATCAGCTCCACTTTGTATAAACATCTTCCTTGAGAAGAGACAAACCAGAAAACGTCTGTGGTAGTGATAAAGGCTTGACTTTTGAATTTGGCTGAAGCTTACCCCAAAAAGGAAAACATTTCCATTATTTGTTATTATTTTTTATTTCACCTTTATTTAACCAGGTAGGTCAGTTGAGAACAAGTTCTCATTTACAACTGTGACCTGGCCAAGACAAAGCAAGGCAGTGTGACAAAAAACAACACAGAGTTACACATGGGAAATAAACAAATGTACAGTCAATAACACAATAGAAAATCTATATACAGAGTGCAAATGTAGTGCAAAATGCAGTAAGGTTAGGAAGACAATAAATAGGCCATAGTGGCAAAATAAATTACAGATTAGCATAATCACTGGAATGATGGAATGTGCAAATGATGATGTGCAAATAGAGATACTGGAGTGCAAAATTGAGCGGAAGTAAAAAACAAATATATGGGGATGAGGTAGTAGGATGGGCTATTTACAGAAGGGCTATATACAGGTGCAGTGATCGATAAGCAGCTTTGACAGCTGATGCTTAAAGTTAGTGAGGGAGATAGGAACCTCTAGCTTCAAGGATTTTTGCAATTCGTTCCAGTCATTGGCAGCAGAGAACTGGAAGGAATGGCGGCCAAAGGAGGTGTTGGCTTTGGGGGTGACCAGTGAAATATACCTGCTGAAGCGCATGCTACGGGTAGGTTGTTGCTATGGTGACCAGCGAGCTGAGATAAGGCGGGGATTTACCTAATAAAGACTTATAGATGACCTGGAGCCAGTGGGTTTGGCGACGAATATGTAGTGAGGGCAAGCCGACGAGAGAATACAGGTCGCAGTGGTGGGTAGTATATGGGGCTTTGGTAACAAAACGGATGGCACTGTGATAGACTACATCCAATTTGCTGAGTAGAGTGTTGGAGGCTATTTTGTAAATGACATCACCGAAGTCAAGGATCGGTAGAGTGATAAGTTTTGGCAGCATGAGTGAAGGCGGCTTTGTTGCGAAATAGGAAGCCGATTCTAGATTTAATTTTGGATTGGAGATGGTTAATGTGAGTCTGGAAGTTGAGTTTACAGTCTAACCAGACGCCTAGGTATTTGTAGTTGTCCACATATTCTAAGTCAGACCCGTTGAGGGTAGTGATGATAGTCCGGTGGGCGGGTGCGGGCAACGTTCTATTGAAGAGCATGCATTTAGTCTTACTAGCATTTAAGAGCAGTTGGAGGCCACGGAAGGAGTGTTGTATGGCATTGAAGCTTATTTGAAGGTTAGTTAACACAGTGTCCAAAGAGGGGCCAGTTGTATACAGAATGGTGTCGTCTGCGTAGAGATGGATCAGAGAGTCACCAGCAGCAAGAGCAACATCGTTGATGTATATAGAGAATAGGGTTGGCCCAAGAATTGAACCCTGTGGCACCCCCATAGAGACTGCCAGGGGACCGGACAGCAGGCCCTCCGATTTTAAGCACTGAACTCTGTCTGAGAAGTAGTTGGAGAACCAGGCGAGGCAGTCACTTGAGAAACCAAGGCTGTTGAGTCTGCCAATAAGAATGCGGTGATTGACAGAGTCGAAAGCCTTGGCCAGGTCGATGAAGACGGCTGCACAGTACTGTCTTCTATCGATGGCGGTTATGATATCATTAAGTACCTATTATCAAATGATGTGCTTTAAACCGCTTTCCTACTACTGTACTGTGTATAGTGCTGCCTATATACTTATCAGTGGCCTGACAAGTTTGATCAAATAAAAAGGGAAAATAGAGTTCAGAGGAACTTGTGATGGGTTGGGCATCCTGTCAGATTTCAGAATCTAGACACTTCCATTGGTTCAATCAGTGTTTAATTGGTGTGTGTCATAGTTGCATACTGTTTATGCATGTGACCCTGTGTACGAGTTGCCAGCAGCCGCGTCGATGCTTTTAAATCCGAGATGGCAGCAGTGCTTGCGGAAGTGTCAGGAAGACAAGAGAAGTTAATCTCAGCAACACAATCGTGTGACTCCAAGGAGGAGGGAAGTGTTCATTCACGGAGAGCGTTGGCTCGAAATCATGGAAAGGCATGTCAATCAGGTCTGCTGATTGAAGGTTACGAGACATCGTAATATCTCCTTGCGTCAGATGCAGCACCAAGAAGTGTCGAGACATCTTTTTCCAGGTATGGGCGCCTTGAGTTGCGTTTTGTGGTCATCTTCCCCACAAAGTGGGGTGATCTTCTGCAACCACGTGGTGTGCGTTGTTGTTCGTGGTGAAAACATTTTTCCTTCTCTGTTCTCGAGTGGAATCGGTACTAGCGAAGTTTTGATATTTTTCTTCGCAACCTTTTTATCAGAGTCTATAGACAAAGCCTGTGTGCTTGTGTCTTGATCTAGCGAGCCCTGGATAGGGTCTTGAGTGAGAGCGGTAGTAATTTGATTGATAACGTCCTTGCTAAAGGTATTAATTCTGGCGGACCCGTTGTCCGGCAATTTCACGTCTAGTCATAGTGACTTGTCTGGTTTGTCCAAATTTTCCCGCTTCATTAATTCTCTTAGCAGAGCTTTTAGATAGTATTCGCTTATGTTGCTGTCGTCATTAAACCCTTTTTCACCAATGTGTTCTGACACGTCGGGTGGGTGGGTGGGTGGCAGGAACGTAGTGGTCTGGACGATTGCAGCGGTAGTCGTTTTGTTGGCGAAGTACTTTACAGTTATTTCGACCTCAGTGGGTATTGGTATTGTTGTTTCGTTGTAGAAACTGTTGTTGTGCGTCCTCTCTCGACGCTTCAATAACTGATCATTCACCCTCTAACTGGAGTGAGTGCTCATGCTCAAACTTCAGAACCGGGATGTCAGGGCTCTCAGAGCTGCGCACTTTTGATGCCTCAAAAGCTGTGCTCGCAAGCTGTCTGAGTTCTGAGATTGGCAAACCAACGTGGTCTGTAGTGCCCAAGTAGGTAATGAAGTTGGATACATGTTTTACAGAAACATTTGTTTGAATGGTAACAGCTCTTCCATTCCTGTTTCAGTGAGGCCAAAGTGAGCTGAACAAAGCCTATGATATTAAGCTTGTGGGTGTTCATTCCGAGCTTCTTTGACAGTGTTAGCCAGTGAGCTGTCGTATTTACGAGTCACAGAACCACTGAATTCTATTTTTAAAGCTGTGGCAAGTTTAGAATAGTTGTTTTGCACGTGTTGCTGTTGGATACGAATTAACCTTATCACGTGACTATTCGACGTTCGCTTTACCAAGTAAAGCCTGTCAGCACCCGTAGTGTTTGGGTAGCCAAGGCGTCCTCTATGTCTGCTAGGAACGTCTCAGTGTCGTTTGGCTTGCCTGGAATGGGGTCAAAGGTGTGTTTTTGACAAGTTTGTCAAGACATTCCGTGCCAAGTGCGCGGGGAGCGTCTACTTCATCCTGTGGAGAATGATGGGCAAAAGGCAAAGAGGAGAATTATGGGCCGAAAGGCCAAGAGGAGAAGCCAAGCATTGGCTTTGATGGTGAGCAGGCGCCATATAACCCTGAGCGGAAGACTGAGGGACATCTGCGATAGGCAAAGTCTGAAACCTTCTGTCGTCTTCACATCTCTGAGTACCTAGCTCCTGTTGCGGGCTGGGTTGCTCCGTTGGGTAATCACACTGTGGCGCGTGACTGTTCTGTAATTCCTCCAGATGGTACCTGGTATTCTGCTGCATAGCAGAGTCTACTTGGGCGCTTAGAATACTTATTTCAGACACGTGAGTGTCGCATTTACTTCGTTATCTGACATGGTTTGCATGCACAGTTCACGTGTACGGAGCGAGAGGTTCAGTGATGAGATTTCCTCTGCTTGCTTAGAAATCAGTATCTCCATCTTCATCACCTGAGTTCTCTCATCATTCAATTGATCGGCAACTTCAGTGAGTTCTACTGATTTGTCATCCAACTTGGTCATTGTGTTTATTAACTGATAGTTTTTGGTCTGCAGCATTTGGACTAGAACATTGTTACTTTGAGTAGCATTCGACAAAACTATATGCATGTTATCAAGTTGCACTCTCCTGTTTGTAGATAACTCGTCAGATTTATCTAGTTTGGTGTGGACTTCGTCGCATTTAGTGTTGGCTAAATCGAGTTGTTCAGTTTTCAAATGCAGTTCATTGGTTAACAGAGGGTTTCCCTCATCTGCATTTGTCATTAGTTTCCCGGTTCGCTCCACCTGTTCCTTTAGATCAGCCATTCCTTGCTCGTGCTGCAGCTGTGAACTGCGGTATTTGAGGCCAATATCTGATGGCGATACATCAGGGCTAGACTGGAGGGAACCTTCACAAGGCCGGCCCCCGAAAGTTGATGTAGGAGAGCGTTTGTCGCGATTTCTACTATCGTTCCACTAATTGCATGGTTAGGTTTGGTATCGCTAATTAGAGGGGGATTGGGTCCCACCCTCTCTGATTGCTTGCACATTATTAGAAAAATTGAGAGGAAAACGTTCCTATTTTGAGTTTGAGTCATTGGAAGCTGCAAAAACGATTTCAATCTATTTATAGACGTTAATAAACCATTAGTAATGTGAGAGTTGGAGATGAGTGGTGAATGATAATGATTAATCATACCCAGATAGGCTATCTGGGAATTTAAACTTTTAATTAACCTGAGAAGTTAATACAGAAGGTTAAATACAGAAAGTTAAAACATTTCTCATTCAATTGGAAGGACCTGAAAAGGTATGTTTTAACTATTTAACCTATTACATTGAATTAGACATTATATCCAGTCAATTGAAGTTGGCTGGATTATCATCAGCGTAACCTGTAGTTCAAATGTGACAATACATTAAACAACACCAGGGTCACTTATCCCTAAGGCTGAAACCAATAGGGTTTCCCGTGAAGGCTGGGCTTCATCTGGGTTTTTATGAAAAGCTTAAAATGTTTCATTTAATTGGAATACCTGAAAAAAGTCTGTCCGACAATTTAATGGATTAAATTGAACGAAACAATGATATCAATTGAGATTGCTTGATATCATTAACGTAACCACTAGTTACACTTTAACTTTAACTTAAGCCTGCTTTCATTGAATATAATTTGTATATTACATGCGGTTCCTTACCACTAGAGGGCGCCGATCCCACAAAGCTGAACTCGAATGAGAGTACAGGAGGGCGGGACTTCCGTCGCCCAAGGCAATGAAGACTCACTGTGGCACAAGAAAATGGCTGTTGTTGTGTTTTTAGCTGTAGCATCTCGTGCCAGTTAATTCTATTTGTACAGTAGACTCACTACCAAGCACAAATAAGATCCCTTCATCAAGGGACTGGTTTTACTTATAACGTATTATGTTCGAACCATTACGGCGTTATTTTTACCGGAACGCGCGGTAAATAAGAAATACACCGTGGTCTGCTCACGATTCTGAGAACGCGATAGACAGAGAGATAATTATCGTTGATCAAGCTCATATCTACTCAAATTTCAGTCGGCTGGTCCTATGCACTAGCTCGAGAAACGAATAATGAGCCTACCCGCTTCTGAAATGCGGGAGGCGGAAATGGTACAACGGTTTGACCCAAACCCGCTCTACTTCTCAATTTCTAAAATTCGCTGGGTCCTGCCCTAGCTCTCAGAAATGGTCATGCTAACGCTAGCCACTGGCTACGTTATAACAACATGGAGGCGCTCCAGATCTCTCGTTCAAATGTGAACACACAACAATTATTTTTGGCGTATTAAAATACTCTGGACATATACTGTAATCTGCTTTTCAATTACATATAGGCTGAATGCAACATGAACGCCTCATTCTGTCTTAAATTATCGTAACTTGACTTTGGATTAGAATTGGCGACATGCTAAATAAAATAGGTTATTTAACGTTTAATTAGTTACGTGATTAATTCAATCCTACAAAAATGTACTCTAATAACCCAGGACACCGCGGAAGCATCGTTTATATAGAGCGATTATCTCCCGAATCCGCTCTTAAAGATTCATATCTTTCATGTCAAATGGCAGTCAATGATCTAATCCTCACCTCTATTCAGTCAGTCTCATTCTGAAAGTCTGTAAGATCTAATTTGCAATAACCCTGGTGAATCATGTGGAATCAGCAATACAAAATTGGATGATTAATTTATTTACTAGCTAAAGAATCACACAGAGTTACATATATATACAGGACAAATCATACAGGTTAGTGGTCATATCATGGAGAGTCCCTAGCGGCTACCAGATATGATGGCTGGTTACACAAAATAAAAGGGGAGGAGTTTTGGGAGGCGGGAAGGTTGATAGACAAAAGAAAGGGTTGTTTCTATAGCTAGGCTAACATCTATCATATGCACTGACAACCGCCCAATTGAAAGGTGAATGCAACTATAGATATTTACGGTTGAGCCTGGCTTTAGTAGATGGGTCTTCCTGGTTGTCGAGTCTGTATAGCGGATACATGGGAGTACCCTCAGTCCTTCGAAGTCTGTCTGTGCTCAAAGTTCATACCAAGTGGTATGATCAGCTCGTGCTGGATCCTGAGTTGTCTAATCGAAATTCAGTTTTAACATGGTAGCCGTCACAGCCACGTTATCTGGTCATGTAGATTTTGTTAGATAAAGGTTTAGCCACCACAGACTGGTAGAAAGTATGCAGTAGTTTACTGCACATGTTGAAGGACCTAAGCCTCCTCAGAAAGTGGAGTCGGCTCTGGACCTTTTTTACAGGGCCCCGGTGTTACCAGCCCATTCCAGCCTGCTGTCCATATGGACTCCCAGGAACTTGTATGAACCAACCATTTCCACATCCATCCCCTGTATAGGGACTGCAGTCGGTTTCGTCTTGGTTCTCCTGAAGTCTACAACCATCTCCTTTGTTTTGCTGATGTTGAGCTGAAGATGGTTTTGCTCACACCACACCACCAAGTCGTTGATTGTGCTCCTGTACTCCTCCTCCTGCCCATCCCTAATGCTCCCTACAATTGCGGAGTCATCCGAGAACTTCTGCAGGTGGCATGTTTCAGAGTTATATCTGAAGTCTGTTGTGTAGTGGGTGAACAGGAAGGGGGACAGGACCGTTCCCTGGGGGGTCCCCTGTGTTGCTCACTGCCCATTCTGACACACAGCTCTGTAGCTGCACAAATTGTGGCCTACCGGCCTACTAGAATGGTTAGACTTCCCGAGATATGGATCATGTCACCCTGTGGTCCGTTTCTATGTCCTACACACCAACGGGTTTGACATAATATTCTTTAAATACCAAGGGATTTAAAAAAGATATTTTCACCTGAAAAGAAAGGGAAATATTGTTCATAGTCTCAACTATGGATGTTAATGTATTGCCAACTCTCTCTCTCTCTCTCTGTGGTAACACAGGAAGAACTAAGAGAACTAAGAACTAAGAACTCTTAGAACTAAGAGTCCATTCTGTAGGAGTACAGGATACCCCCACCCAACGTCGCGACAGCTGTTACTATAGCACCCTTCGCCATTAATACCTCTCCTTCAGTTACCGTCCCTACCTCGACTGCCGTGAGAATAACTATTGCATGGAATCTGTCTCCTTCTCTCCTATTGCCTTTGTGGTTCACTGATAGATCTAAGACTGAACCTTTCAGATACTCCCTTCCTGTCTCATAACTCATACCCGGTTGATATCACCCAACATCTCCAA
This sequence comes from Thymallus thymallus, assembly GCA_023634145.1. Taxonomy (NCBI): domain Eukaryota; kingdom Metazoa; phylum Chordata; class Actinopteri; order Salmoniformes; family Salmonidae; genus Thymallus; species Thymallus thymallus. Next base: position 25,699,484 of record CM042409.1, on the reverse strand, counting down.
TGTCATCCTATGTTCCGCTTCAGTCGGTACCTTTGGATAATAATTTCCTATGCTCAGGTTAGGTACACATCGCTCATCCCAAGGCCAATCTACACACCCCTTTGTGAACGCCTTCATTACAGTGTAAATGTTGGGTCCCAACTTTCCGTTTACCGTCACTTGGTCCCAGTCTTCTGAGATATATGTCAAGTGTTTGCTGGCTGTTATAAATGGGGGAGATATTAGTGGCATTGGAAATGTATCCAAACTTACAAAACTCTGAGTCACATGCTTCTTAATCACATTCTTCAGGTAGTGATGCTATGATTACAGCGAACTTCCCTTCCTTAATTTATGAGCCACACAGATCTCTGCACGTCACATTCCATTACGCTCTAACAATTCCCTTTAACGCCTTGGTTTTTTGGACTCCACAGAATACACTGCTGTCAGGGTATACATCTAACACTCTTATGCAAACATTCTGTCTCAAACACAGGCTTCGTATGTACCTTGCCTCCGGCCACGAATATATTTGCACATAAATCATTGCACGTTTCCCCGCCCCAATAGGGTATAAACCAACGTCTCTCTTTATTGCTACTGTTAACACACACAAATCCTGTTCAAACAACGTTCGAATATCTTCTTGCTTTTCTAACCATGAATGTGGCTCTCCTCCCATAGAACTTATCCAGACTGTATCAAAACCGGCCGTGATTGGGAGTCTCATAGGGCGGCGCACAATTGGCCCAGCGTCGTTGTCCAAGTTTGGCCGGTATAGGCCGTCATTGTAAATAAGAATTTGTTCTTAACTGACTTGCCTAGTTAAATAAAGGTTAAATAAATAAAAATAATTATAGGCAACCTTTCATCACCATCCACATTTCACTCACTGACAATGTTTAACCTTTTCACACATACCAACAAACGGGTGTGATCATTCTAGAGTGGTTGCTGGAGCATATGATCAAACCGGTTTGATTAGAACTCTTATTTAGAATGACCAGTTTCGATTGACGTAACAATCAGCATTTGAGCTGGCCACACTGTTTTTTAACATAAACATTTTCCACAAACACAGTCCTTATAAAGTTATGTCCAGAATTTGACCAGTTTATTTTTGGATGCAGTTTATTAGCGCTAAATGAGGAAAGATTGACATAACACAAGCGGGCATATTTTTATAACCCTCGGCTGAAAGAAACTACAATATGAATTAGCTATTAGCAATTACTATTTATAATTAATCACATCACGGGTGAGCTCACCATTGATCTAAATAATTGAGTAAAACACTTTCTAGAAATCTAAAGTACGCTGCAATGTTTGTTTTTCTGCCTCAACCGAAGATAAGAGGAGACAAGATGAGTTTGGTCTGTTTGCAGTATGCATGTTGAAGGGGGTGTGTCATCTACGATCATTCACTTCCCTTCATTCACTTCCGGAAGTTTAGCCGAAATGCCTTCACCTCATAACATCTTTGGTCTGACAGAATGCATTGTATAATGTCAACAAACATGGCGCCACACATACAGTGGTAATAGATACAAGTAATAGATACACTGCCGATTTTGCAGGTTTTCCTACTTACAAAGCATGTAGAGGTCTGTAATTTTTATCATAGGTACACTTCAACTGTGAGAGACGGAATCCAGAAAATCACATTGTATGATTTTTAAATAATTAATTTGCATTTTATTGCATGACATAAGTATTTGATCACCTACCAACCAGTAATAATTCCGGCTCTCACAGACCTGTTAGTTTTTCTTTAAGAAGCCCTCCTGTTCTCCACTCATTACCTGTATTAACTGCACCTGTTTGAACTCGTTACCTGTATAAAAGACACCTGTCCACACACTCAATCAAACAGACTCCAACCTCTCCACAATGGCCAAGACCAGAGAGGACATCAGGGATAAAATTGCACAAGGCTGGGATGGGCTACAGGACAACAGGCAAGCAGCTTGGTGAGAAGGCAACAACTGTTGGCGCAATTATTAGAAAATGGAAGAAGTTCAAGATGACGGTCAATCTCCCTCGGTCTGGGGCACCATGCAAGATCTCACCTCGTGGGGCATCAATGATCATGAGGAAGGTGAGGGATCAGCCCAGAACTACACGGCAGAACCTGGTCAATGACCTGAAGAGAGCTGGGACCACAGTCTCAAAGACCATTAGTAACACACTACGCCGTCATGGATTAAAATCCTGCAGCGCACGCAAGGTCCCCCTGCTCAAGCCAGCGCATGTCCAGGCCCATCTGAAGTTTGCAAATGACCATCTGGATGATCCAGAGGAGGAATGGGAGAAGGTCATGTGGTCTGATGAGACAAAAATAGAGCTTTTTTGTCTAAACTCCACTCGCCGTGTTTGGAGGAAGAAGAAGGATGAGTACAACCCCAAGAACACCATCCAACCATGAAGCATGGAGGTGGAAACATCATTCTTTGGGGATGCTTTTCTGCAAAGGGGACAGGACGACTGCACCGTATTGAGGGGAGGATGGATGGGGCCATGTATCGTGAGATCTTGGCCAACAACCTCCTTCCCTCAGTAAGAGCATTGAAGATGGGTCGTGGCTGGGTCTTCCAGCATGACAACGACCCGAAACACACAGCCAGGGCAACTAAGGAGTGGCTCTGTAAGAAGCATCTCAAGGTCCTGGAGTGGCCTAGCCAGTCTCCAGACCTGAACCCAATAGAACATCTTTGGATGGAGCTGAAAGTCCGTATTGCCCAGCGACAGCCCCGAAACCTGAAGGATCTGTATGGAGGAGTGGGCCAAAATCCCTGCTGCAGTGTGTGCAAACCTGGTCAAGAACTACAGGAAACGTATGATCTCTGTAATTGCAAACAAAGGTTTCTGTACCAAATATTAAGTTCTGCTTTTCTGATGTATCAAATACTTATGTCATGCAATAAAATGCAAATTAATTACTAAAAAATCATACAATGTGATTTTCTGGATTTTTGTTTTAGATTCCGTCACTCACAGTTGAAGAGTACCTATGATAAAAATTACAGACTTCTACATGCTTTGTAAGTGGGAAAACCTTCATAATCGGCAGTGTATCAAATACTTGTTCTCCCCACTGTAGCTGACAAATAGCTTAGCATTAGGTCATTATAATCAGTACAACCGTCAAAAAACACACACATCGTAGATGTCCATTACAATCTATGCAATAATCTGAATGCATTATTTGTCACCAGTACTTGAAAACATGTGAATAAAACCATAAATATATTATGCTCCATACATACATACATACATACATACATACATACATACATACATACATACATACATACAGTGGGGAGAACAAGTATTTGATACACTGCCGATTTTGCAGGTTTAGACCAAAAAGCTCTATTTTTGTCTCATCAGACCACATGACCTTCTCCCATTCCTCCTCTGGATCATCCAGATGGTCATTGGCAAACTTCAGACGGGCCTGGACATGCGCTGGCTTGAGCAGGGGGACCTTGCGTGCGCTGCAGGATTTTAATCCATGACGGCGTAGTGTGTTACTAATGGTTTTCTTTGAGACTGTGGTCCCAGCTCTCTTCAGGTCATTGACCAGGTCCTGCCGTGTAGTTCTGGGCTGATCCCTCACCTTCCTCATGATCATTGATGCCCCACGAGGTGAGATCTTGCATGGTGCCCCAGACCGAGGGAGATTGACCGTCATCTTGAACTTCTTCCATTTTCTAATAATTGCGCCAACAGTTGTTGCCTTCTCACCAAGCTGCTTGCCTATTGTCCTGTAGCCCATCCCAGCCTTGTGCAGGTCTACAATTTTATCCCTGATGTCCTTACACAGCTCTCTGGTCTTGGCCATTGTGGAGAGGTTGGAGTCTGTTTGATTGAGTGTGTGGACAGGTGTCTTTTATACAGGTAACGAGTTCAAACAGGTGCAGTTAATACAGGTAATGAGTGGAGAACAGGAGGGCTTCTTAAAGAAAAACTAACAGGTCTGTGAGAGCCGGAATTCTTACTGGTTGGTAGGTGATCAAATACTTATGTCATGCAATAAAATGCTAATTAATTATTTTAAAATCATACAATGTGAATTTCTGGATTTTTGTTTTAGATTCCGTCTCTCACAGTTGAAGTGTACCTATGATAAAAATTACAGACCTCTACATGCTTTGTAAGTAGGAAAACCTGCAAAATCGGCAGTGTATCAAATACTTGTTCTCCCCACTGTACATACATACTGTAAGCTACAGTAGAAACTGCAACACGATATACAGAAAATAAGGCACTTTGATAGGAACGTGCACACAAGTTATTTGTAAGGAAAACAACAATGCAATAATGCCATAAAATGTAGAAGACTGCGCAAATATCTGTATACTTGATGGACGGAAGAAGTGCTCTCCTCAAAGAGGTAAGTTTGTCCGGCACAGTAAAGCCTCAAACATACACTGGGGGCCAAAAGTTTGGAATATTACTAATTCAAAAATGTTTACATTGTAGAATAAATGTGAAAACATCAAAACTATGACATAACACATATGGAATCATGTAGTAACCAAAAAAGTGTTAAACAAATCAATATATATTTTATATTTGAGATTCTTCAAAGTAGCCACCCTTAATGACAGCTTTGCACACTCACTCTGGCGCGGGGAGCTGGTACAGGACGTACCGGGCTGGGGACACACACTGGACGCCTGGTGCGGGAAGCCGGCACTGGACGTACCGGGCTGATGATGCGCACTGGAGGCTCCGGGCTGTGGACAGTCACTGGAGACTCCAGGCTGTGGACACGCACTGCAGGTCGGGTGTGGAGAGCCGCCACAGGTCGTACCAGGCTGGGGAGGTGCACCGGAGGTCTTGTGCGTGGAGCCGGTACTGGAGGCACCGGGCTGGGTAGCCGCACTGGAGACCCCGGGCTGGGACAAGTGCGGGGAGCCGGCACAGGTCGTGCCGGACTGGGAAGGCGCACCGGAGGGCGAGTGCGGGGAGCCGGCACTGTAGGCACCGGGCTGGCATCGTAGGCACCATCCTCCCGCTCCCATGGCTGTAGGGGCTATTCAACGAACCCCCACAAGTGTTGCGGTAGGGGCTCCTCATAGCGCCCCTCCGACGGGCCTCTTCGGAGACAAGCTCCTTAACTCCCATGAGTTCCTCCATTGTCCAGCTCTGTGACGTCCTGTGGTGGTGGGTTATTCTGTAACGCTGCTGAGAGAGGACCCAAGGCACTGAGCGGTAGATGAAGACATTTCTTTTATTAAACTTCACAAAACAACAAAAGGCAAGCACGCAAACATGAACTGCTGTGAACACACGTCACACAAACAAAATGGCCACAAAACAGATGGGAACTCAAAGCATATAAATAGGCTGCCCAATTAGGGGTAATGCAGCGCAGCTGCCTCTTATTGGGGACCAACCACAAACTAAACATAGAGATATCCAGAGAGGTCTCTGGACACTAAACCTGACAACCATAAATCATTACACTGTGAATTAATGAGGAGCTGGAAAACACCTAAATTCAAACAACCTTACAAAATACAACTTGACAAGTTGAAACAGCCTATACAGTGGGGCAAAAAAGTATTTAGTCAGCCACCAATTGTGCAAGTTCTCCCACTTAAAAAGATGAGAGAGGCCTGTAATTTTCATCATAGGTACACTTCAACTATGAGAGACAAAATGAGAAATAAAAATCCAGAAAATCACATTGTAGGATTTTTAATGAATTTATTTGCAAATTATGGTGGAAAATAAGTATTTGGTCACCTACAAACAAGCAAGATGTCTGGCTCTCACAGACCTGTAACTTCTTCTTTAAGAGGCTCCTCTGTCCTCCACTCGTTACCTGTATTAATGGAACCTGTTTGAACTTGTTATCAGTATAAAAGACACCTGTCCACAACCTCAAGCAGTCACACTCCAAACTCCACTATGGCCAAGACCAAAGAGCTGTCAAAGGACACCAGAAACAAAATTGTAGACCTGCACCAGGCTGGGAAGACTGAATCTGCAATAGGTAAGCAGCTTGGTGTGAAGAAATCAACTGTGGGAGCAATTATTAGGAAATGTAAGACATACAAGACCACTGATAATCTCCCTCGATCTGGGGCTCCACGCAAGATCTCACCCCGTGGGGTCAAAATGATCACAAGAACGGTGAGCAAAAATTCCAGAACCACACGGGGGGACCTAGTGAATGACCTGCAGAGAGCTGGGACCAAAGTAACAAAGGCTACCATCAGTAACACACTACGCCGCCAGGGACTCAAATCCTGCAGTGCCAGACGTGTCCCCCTGCTTAAGCCAGTACATGTCCAGGCCCGTCTGAAGTTTGCTAGAGAGCATTTGGATGATCCAGAAGAGGATTGGGAGAATGTCATATGGTCAGATGTAACCAAAATATAACTTTTTGGTAAAAACTCAACTCGTCGTATTTGGAGGAGAAAGAATGCTGAGTTGCATCCAAAGAACACCATACCTACTGTGAAGCATGGGGGTGGAAACATCATGCTTTGGGGCTGTTTTTCTGCAAAGGGACCAGGACGACTGATCCGTGTAAAGGAAAGAATGAATGGGGCCATGTATCGTGAGATTTTGAGTGAAAACCTCCTTCCATCAGCAAGGGCATTGAAGATGAAACGTGGCTGGGTCTTTCAGCATGACAATGATCCCAAACACACCGCCCGGGCAACGAAGGAGTGGCTTCGTAAGAAGTATTTCAAGGTCCTGGAGTGGCCTAGCTAGTCTCCAGATCTCTACCCCATAGAAAATCATTGGAGGGAGTTGAAAGTCCGTGTTGCCCAGCGACAGCCCCGAAACATCACTGCTCTAGAGGAGATCTGCATGGAGGAATGGGCCAAAATACCAGCAACAATGTGTGAAAACCTTGTGAAGACTTACAGAAAACGTTTGACCTCTGTCATTGCCAACAAAGGGTATATAACAAAGTATTGAGATAAACTTTTGTTATTGACCAAATACTTATTTTCCACCATAATTTGCAAATAAATTCATTAAGAATCCTACAATGTGATTTTCTGGATTTTTTTCTCATTTTGTCTCATAGTTGACGTGTACCTATGATGAAAATTACAGGCCTCTCTCATCTTTTTAAGTGGGAGAACTTGCACAATTGGTGGCTGACTAAATACTTTTTTGCCCCACTGTATATAATCAGCAGGCAGAGCCTGTCCTGGAGCGTAACAATCACATTTTGAACAGCGAGTGCATTCTGACATCACGTGCATAAAACACCTCACACTGGTGTCCCTCTATATGGACTTATTTTCTGTAACCTATCATACTAGTACATGGAAGTGCCAACATCTACATGTACCATATACAGCGGGTGAAATAAGTATTGAACACGTCACCATTTTTCTCAGTAAATATATTTCCAAAGGTGCTATTGACATGACATTTTCACCAGATGTTGGTAACAACCCAAGTAATCCATACATACAAAGAAACCAAAACAAATAAGTTCAGAAATTAAGTTATGTGTAATAATGTGAAATGACACAGGGAAAAAGTATTGAACACATTAAGAAAGGGAGGTGCAAAAAGGCATGGAAATCCAAGACAACAGCTGAAAACTATCAGTAATTAAAAAGCAATCCAGCCCCCTGTCAGTGCAAATTAATATCAGCTGGTTCAGTCCCAACTGATGGCCTACAAAAAGGTCTCATTGCCAAGGTGTCACACAAGACACATCTCATGATGGGTAAAAGCAAAGAGCTGTCTCAAGACCTTCGCAACCTAATTGTTGCAAAACATAATGCTGGCATTGGTTATAGGCGCATTTCTAAGCTTCTGAATGTTCCAGTGAGCACTGTTGGGGCTATAATACGGAAGTGGAAAGACAATCATTTCACCATAAATTTGCCTCGACCAGGTGCTCCTCGCAAGATTTCTGACAGAGGAGTGAAAAGTGGTCCTTGTCCAAGAGCCAAGGACCACTTGTGGAGAGCTTCAAAAAGACCTGCAGTTAGCAGGTACTGTTGTCCCATAGAAAACAGTAAGTAATGCACTCCACCGCCATGGCCTGTATGCACTCTCACCACGCAAGACTCCATTGCTGAAAAAAAAGCATATTGAAGCTCGTTTAAAGTTTGCTGCACAACATTTGGAAAAGCCAGTGAAATACTGGGAGAATATAGTGTGGTCAGATGAGAGCAAAATTGAACTGTTTGGATGTCATAATACACACCATGTTTGGAGGAGAAATGGCACTGCACATCACCCTAAAAACACCATACCAACAGTGAAGTTTGGAGGTGGGAACATCATGGTGTGGGGCTGCTTTTCAGCAAATGGTACTGGCAAATTTACTGAGACATTCTTGACAAAAATCTGCTGCCATCTACCAGGATGATGAAGATGAAACGAGGGTGGACATTTCAGCAAGACAATGATCCCAAACACACAGCCAAGGAAACTCTCAATTGGTTTCAAAGAAAGAAAATAAAGCTGCTAGAATGGCCCAGCCAATCACCTGACTTAAATCCCATTGAAAATCTATGGAAAGAACTGAAGATCAAGATTCATAGAAGAGGCCCACGGAACCTTCAAGATTTGAAGACTGTTTGTGTGGAAGAATGGGCCAAAATCACACCAGAGCAATGCATGCGACTAGTTTCTCCATACAGGAGGCGTCTTGAAGCTGTTATTACCAACAAAGGCTTTTGTACAAAGTATTAAATAAATATCAGTAATTGTGTTCAATACTTTTTCCCTGTGTCATTTCACATTATTACACATAACTTAATTTCTGAACTTATTTGTTTTGGTTTCTTTGTATGTATGGATTACTTGGGTTGTTACCAACATCTGGTGAAAAGTTCATGTCAATAGCACCTTTGGAAATATATTTACTGAGACAAATGGTGACGTGTTCAATACTTATTTCACCCGCTGTATACTACAGACACTTAAACAGACTCCAACGTCTAATGTAACCTATTTAAAACTAACGGACAACTAGGAAAAGCTGGGTCAAACAGCTGCAAAGACAAAGACATATTTACACAAGCTTTGCTATTTAAACTTATACAGGAATTTAAGTGATATGGGTACTAGCCTGTTCCTTCTCCCTTCATGTGACCTGACCTGACCTCGACCCCCATTCCTCACTAATCCACAGCTATCCACCCTTATCAGTGACCGCAACCATGTTTCCCCTTACTTGGTAACATTCCAAGCCCCTGGTTAATATCCAACCTCCATTGACCCCAACATATACATTCCTCCTACATATAACCATTAACTTCTGGTGTAGCAAGTATTTCAAATTACAACCCAACAACTGAAACCAGACTGTGGCCCTTCTCCTCTCCATAGGATACCTAATATCTAACAATAACATGTTCTGACAGAATGTAACATTTCTGCATTCCCCTCTCTCCCTCAGTAACATGAAATAAGGATATTTCAAGTTTAGAAGTCAGAACCCATCCGTAGTTGTGCTATTAGCTGACCAAAAGTAGCTACATGAAAAGTGCAATATTATTAATATAACTAACTGTGTATTAGTGTGGGTTTTCAGTTATTTTTTGTAAATCACTCAAATAATCTACATTTCCTGTGGTGTAGGAACATTCTCAGCAACAAAAGAGTGATCAAATTGAGATCCTACATCTGTAGTCAATCTTTCCTTTTGTTTTGTCTGTATTGTGTAGTTTGAGGATGGGATCCTGGAAGCTTGTCTGAGAATCCTGGATATGAACCCCAAGTGCCTGCGTAACCCTGGGAAAGACGCTTCAGGGAGGAGGAACCCAATCTATGTGTCCAGAGTTCTCAGTGCTATGGTGAAATCACATCAAATGGGTTTCCCATCCTGTCATGTACTGCATTACACACTACAGTACATACAGAATAGTTTAACATACATGGCAAATGGCACCCCTCAAAATTACAAAGCACAATGTGAAATGAAGAGCCTGACCATTGTTGTCCATGTCCCTCAGGTGAACTGTAATGATGACAAAGGGGTCTTGCTGGGCAGGTGGACTGACAACTATGACGGCGGGGTGAGCCCCCTGTCATGGAGCGGCAGTGTGGAGATCCTGCGGAACTGGGACAGAAATGCCTGTCAGCCTGTGCGCTTTGGCCAATGCTGGGTGTTTGCAGCAGTGGCTTGCTCAGGTTAGACATGAACACAGAAATGCTAACAGCATGTATACATACTGTATCGTGATGTATTTGTTTTTCACAATACATGTTAATTAACACATTTTCTTAACTACTTGTGTACAATGTACAGTTGAAGTCGGACGTTTACATACACTTAGGTTGAAGTCATTAAAACTCATTTTCAACCTTTCCACAGATTTCATTGTAGTAAGGTCTGTTCAATAGGTGAAGGAAGAAGACGGGGACGGCTGGTTTGAGACTCGGGATTTTTATTGTCCAAAAAAGTAGATCACAAAAATAAGATAAATCCGCGCTGCGGGCGCTTCTCAACACCAATCAAAAATAACTCTTTCCACCAGCACTCTTTAGAGCATAGAACAGCCCCACTCAGTCCCCTGGCTTTTTCCCACAAGTCTCAGGCCGTCCCTCTCCTCCCGGCCACCTTTCCCAGGTGGCTTTTATTCAGTCTCTTCACGCCAATTACTGAAACGAGGCACAGGTGTTTGTCATTTGCCCTTCCCCCACTTACGCACCGCTCGTCTCCCTTCTCTCTCTCTCGTCACAGACCTCGCTGAACCACGCCCCCCTTGCCACATTCATGGTAACAAATTATAGTTTTGGCAGGTCGGTTAGGACATCTACTTTGTGCATAACACAAGTAATTCTCCCAACAATTGTTTACAGACAGATTATTTCACATATAATTCACTATATCACAATTCCAGTGGGTCAGAAGTTTACATACACTAAGTTGACTGTGCCTTTAAACAGCTTGGAAAATTCCTGAAAATGATGTCATGGATTTAGAAGCTTCTGATAGGCTAATTGACATCATTTGAGTCAATTGGAGATGTACCTGTATATGTATTTCAAGGCCTACCTTCAAACTCATTGCCTCTTTCCTCGACATGATGGGAAAATCGAAAGAAATCAGCCAAGACCTCAGACAAAAAAAATCTAGTTCATCCTTGGGAGCAATTTCCAAATGCCTGAAGGTACCACGTTCATCTGTACAAACGATAGTACGCAAGTATAAACACCATGGGACCATGCAGCCGTCATACAGGAAGGAAACACGTTCTGTCTCCTAGAGATGAAGATACTTTGGTGCGAAAAGTGCAAATCAATCCCAGAACAACAGCAAATGACCTTGTGAAGAATGCTGGAGGAAACAGGTACAAAAGTATCTATATCCACAGTAAAACGAGTCCTATATCGACTTAACCTGAAAGGCAGCACAGCAAGGAAGAAGCCACTGCTCCAAAACCGCCATAAAAAAGCCAGACTACTGTTTGCAACTGCACATGGGGACAAAGGTCGTACTTTTTGGAGAAATGTCCTCTGGTCTGATGAAATAAAAATAGAATTGTTTGGCCATAATGACCATCGTTATGTTTGGAGGAGAAAGGGGGAGGCTTGCAAGCCGAAGAACACCATCCCAACAGTGAAGCACGGGGGTGGCAGCATCATGTTGTGGGGTGCTTTGCTGCAGGAGGGACTGGTGCACTTCACAAAATAGATGGCATCATGAGAAAGGAAAATTATGTGGATATATTGAAGCAACATCTCAAGACATCAGTCGGGAAGTTAAAGCTTGGACGCAAATGGGTCTTCCAAATGGACAATGACCCCAAGCATACTTCCAAAGTTGTGGCAAAATGGCTTAAGGACAACAAAGTCAAGGTATTGGAGTGGCCATCACAAAGCCCTGAACTCAATCCTATAGAACGTTTGTGGGCAGAACTGAAAAAGTGTGTGCGAGCAAGGAGGCCTACAAACCTGACTCAGTTACACCAGTTCTGTCAGGAGGAATGGGCCAGAATTCACTTTATTGTGGGAAGCTTGTGGAAGGCTACCCAAAAAGAGGCCTACAAACCTGACTCAGTTTGACCCAATTTAAACAATTTAAAGGCAATGCTACCAAACACTAATTGAGTGTATTTAAACTTCTGACCCACTTGGAATGTGATGAAAGAAATAAAAGCTGAAATAAATCATTCTCTCTACTATTATTCTGACATTTCACATTCTTAAAATAAAGTGGTGATCCTAACTGACCTAAGACAGAGGATTATTACTAGGATTAAATGTCAAGAATTGTGAAAAACTGAATTTAAATGTATTTGGCTAAGGTGTATTTAAACTTCCGACTTCATCTGTATTTATAACGCCATATGTTACACCTGTAGTAGTATAGCTCATGAGTAGTACTGGCTAACTGTACATTATTTCTGTGCCCTATCAGTTTCACGAGCCCTGGGCATCCCTTGTCGAGTAGTCACCAACTACAATTCAGCCCACGACACCAACAGTAACCTGGTGATAGAGCGCTATGTGGATGAGAATGGACAACTTTCTGAGAAGCCGAAAGACATAATATGGTGAGAACTCAGGACTATCAAATTGATGAGAGGAAATTTCCACTCAAACAAATTCAACACAGAGCTAGCAGATGTACAGTTTATAGTTGGAAAATATTGGTTTTCACTTTAAAAAATAAAAACTTTAAAGAGTAAGAGTGATAAAAACTGTTCATTAACAGATATGACCTGCGTTCACAGGCTAAAATTACATTAAATCAACTGTAATTTTTTATTAATGTATGTGTTTTAAGATAATGTAATTAAAATGCATTGTAGAAATACATTCTAAATAGTCAATCTTAGGGGTAAAAAGCCTTTTTGGGTAAACTCCCTCTTTACCTCTGTAGTCTGGTCTTCTTCACCACCAGCAGTTAACATACCCGGTCTGCTAGGTGGTTGCTACTTAAAGTCCCCAGGACATTTACAGTATTAGGCAAGACTGCCTTCTCGTCTTGTGCACCAGAGGAATGGAATAGTCTACAATCCATGCTTCAAGTAGATATGTTAGTGCCGCTGAATTCATTTAAAATGTTGATGGGAGACTGTTACAGAGGAGTGTAAATGCTTTTTTTTTAGGCTGGATCATGTTGTTGTGTTGTATGTTTTAATTCTGTAATATATTGATTGCTACTGCGTTCTTGGCCAGGTGTCCCTTGAAAAAGAGACTATGGGTCTCAATGGGCATTTCCTGGTTAAATAAAGGTAAAAAAAAAAAAAAAGGTAAACTGTAAATATAACAGTACAGTGCATTCGGAAAATATTCAGACGCCTTGACCTTTTCCACATTTTGTTACATTACAGCTTGTCACGTGAAAGCGTTGGTGGAGCGACATTCCTTTTTATTTTACTCGTTATTCAAACCAATAACCGAAAACAACAAAGGAGAGGTAACAACAGTGCACTGGCGTGAGCCACTAACCCAATGTAACACACACACAAGAATCCACCCACAGGTGAAAAACAGATGAACATAAATAGAATCCCCAATTAGAGACAACTCGAGAAAGCTGCCTCTAATTGGGGATTGAAATTAACTAAACATAAAAAACACCCAGTGCACTGTCAAGCCCCAACCGTGGCCCTAAAGCTCCCCACTAGAGGGAGCCAGAGACCTGGCCACAGTCAGAACCTGACACAGCTTTACTCTAAACTAGATTAAATACATGTTTTCCCTTAATCTACACACAATACCCCATAATGTCAAAGCAACAACTGGTTTTTTGAAATGTTTGCAAATGTATAAAAAAATAAAATACAGAATTACGTTATTTACCTAAATATTCAGATCCTTTGCTATGAGACTCGAAATTGAACTCAGGTGCATCCTGTTTCCATTGATCATCCTTGAGATATTTTGTTGTAGAAAACAATTTGAGTCCACCTGTGGTAAATTCAATTGATTGGACATGATTTGGAAAGGCGCACACACACCTGTCTATATAAGGTCCCACAGTTGACAATGCATGTCATAGCAAAAACCAAGCCATGAGATCAGGAAGGAATTGTCCATAGAGCTCAGAGACAGGATTGAGGCACAGATCTGGGAAAGGGTACAAAAACATTTCTGCAGCATTGAAGGTCCCCAAGAACATAGTGGAGGTCCCCCCATCATTCTTAAATGGAAGAAGTTTGGAACCACCAAGACTCTTCCTAGAGCTGGCTGCCCGGCCAAACTGAGCAATCAGTGAAGAAGCTGTGCAGCGACGCTCCCCATCCAACCTGACAGAGCTTGAGAGGATCTGCAGAGAAGAATGGGAGAAACTCCCCAAATATAGGTGTGCCAAGCTTGTAGCTTCATACCCAAGAACACTTGAGGCTGTAATCACTGCCAAAGGCGCTTCAACAAAGTGCTGAGTAAAGGGTCTGAATACTTATTTAAATGTAATATTTCAGTTTTTTATTTATACATTTGCAAACATTTCTAATAACCTGTTTTTGCATTGTCATTATGGTGTAATGTGTGTAGATTTGAGGGGAAAAAATGATTTAACCCATTTTAGAATAAGGTTGTAACGTAACAAAATGTGTAAAAAGTCAAGCGGTCTGAATACATTCCAAATGCACTGTAATTCTATAGAAATACAAAATCTAAATACAGTAATTTCTGATTAAAGTAGGTGTTTTAAGATGCAAATCAACTTGCCGATTTTGTAAAAATACATTGTAGAATAGATTAAATTTGCTCTTGCCTTTTTGACAACAATCTGGAAATAGTCAAAGCATTCGGGAGGATATTTGAGCAAATGCTCAAATATTCAGTGAGACCAAATGCAGAATGCCTGACAGCAATCTGGAAATGTTAAGGGGTTACAATGGTTGTTGAGTCTGTGTAGGAAATAAAGAACAAAATAGAAACATATGCACATCCAACTTATCAGGTGCAGGACAGAAGAACATATCAAAGCAAAAAGGAATGTCCGCAACTCTGGTATGCTCCCATGGTGATTTAATCAAATGCAGAAAAAATACAAGGTTTCGATACAACTCAAATCGAAAGGTTGTCTTTTTTGTCCGTTTGATTAAATCACCATGGGAACATACCAGACTTTTTCTTTTTTCTTTGTAGGAACTACCACTGCTGGGTCGAGAACTGGATGACCAGACCTGACCTTAAACCAGGTTATGATGGCTGGCAGGCCATGGACCCCACACCACAGGAGAAGAGTGAAGGTAAGGCCTACATGGCATTGAGAATAACCCCAACACCCATATACACTACCGTTAAAAAGTTTGTGGTCACTTAGAAATGTCCTTGTTTTTATTCCATTAAAATAACATCAAATTTATCAGAAATACAGTGTAGACATTGTTAATGTTGTAAATGACTATTGTAGCAGGAAACGGGAGATTTGTTATGGAATATCTACATAGGTGTACAGAGGCCCATTATCAGCAACCATCACTCCTGTGTTCAAATGGCACTTTGTGTTAGCTAATCCAAGTTTATCATTTTAAAAGGCTAATTGATCATTAGAAAACCCTGAAAACTGTTATGCTGGGTAAAGAAGCAATGCTTCTTTAGACTAGTTGAGTATCTGGAGCATCAGCATTTGTTTGTTCGATTACAGGCTCAAAATGGCCAGAAACAAATAACTTTCTTCTGAAACTCGTCAGTCTATTCATGTTCTGAGAAATGAAGGCTATTCCATGTGAGAAATTGCCAAGAAACTGAAGATCTCGTACAACGCTGTGTACTACTCCCTTCACAGAACAGCGCAAACTGGCTCTAACCAGAATAGAAAGAGGAGTGGGAGGCCACGGTGCACAACTCAGCAAGAGGACAAGTACATTAGTGTCTAGTTTGAGAAACAGACGCCTCACAAGTCCTCAACTGGCAGCTTCATTAAATAGTACCCGCAAAACACCAGTCTCAACGTCAACAGTGAAGAGGCGACTCTGGGATGCTGGCCTTCTAGGCAGAGTTGCAAAGAAAAAGCCATATCTCAGACTGGCCAATAAAAAGAAAAGATTAAGATGTGCAAAATAACAGACACTGGACAGAGGAAGATATGGCCTTTGCAACTCTGCATAGAAGGCCAGCATCCCGGAGTTGCATCTTCAGTGTTGACATTGAGACTGGTGTTTTGCGAGTACTATTTAATGAAGCTGCCAGTTGAGGACTTGTGAGGCGTCTGCTTCTTAAACTAGACACTCTAATGTACTTGTCCTCCGTTTGCAGCTACAATAGTCATTTACAACATTAACAATGTCTACACTGTATTTCTGATCAATTTGATGTTATTTTAATGGACAAATTTTTTTGCTTTTCTTTCAAAAACAAGGACATTTCTAAGTGACCCCAAACTTTTGAACGGTAGTGTAAATTAGCCTGACCCCAATTAAAATGTGTATTAATTCCACTGATACAATTCAAGTTTTGGGATTTGGTGTAGAAACTACTGAATTGCAATCATCATATTTTACTATTAGTGATAAAGATACATCTTAAAAACATTTTTCACTCACTCACTATCCTGTTCTTTCAGGAGTTTACTGCTGTGGCCCTATCCCACTGAAAGCCATCAAGGAGGGCGAGCTCACCTATAAATATGACGCCCCGTTTGTGTTCGCGGAGGTCAACGCTGACGTGCACACCTATATGAAGCGCAAAGACGGCAGCACAAAGAAGCTAATTAGCTCCGTCCATGTGGGCCTGAAGATCAGCACCAAGAGTGTGGGCAGTGATCGGAGAGAGGACATCACACACCTTTACAAGTACCCTGAGGGTAGGGAGCTTCACTACAAGAACAAAATAAGGAACCCCAACACTTACCCCTGTGGTACACCAACAGAGTCAGACAAGTGTGACCTGAGGTGCATTCGACAAGGGAAATAGTTTGCGAGTTAGCTCACATTCCATTTGTCTTGTGTTAACCATGACCGTTCGCTAACATTAGTGAACATGTAGGCTTTCTATTACATGGAGTAAAGCCATTTGTAGCCACTTGTAGTTTGAATATTGTTGCTAAAAAGCCACAGTTATCCTTACAAAAAGTAGCTGTTTGATGTTTCACCATAACATTTTAGAATGTTAATTCAAATCGTTCAACTGAAATTGTTACTTTGGTAACATATTCGCCTCAACAGAAGCCTTGTTGAACTCGCCTCAGGTTGTGAGTGAAAAGGCGGGTATATAAGAAGGGGAAGGAGAGGTAGGAAACAGGGGAAGCTTATTAGGGTCAATGATTTAAACGCACCACACTGCCTGAAAATGTACACACTAACAAACACACCACTGTAACATGCAACCAGGACACACCAATGTCACATTACACCACGATATGCCACCAATATAGCCTTGGGCCAGTAACGGAAAGGTCGCTGGTTCGAATACCCGAGCCAACAAGGTGAAAAACCTGTCGATATGTACTTGAGCAAGACACTTAACCCTTATTTGCTCCAGGGGCGCCGTACTAGTATGGTATGTAGGCCGTCATTGTAAATCATTTTTCTTAACTGACTTGCCTAGTTAAATAAAATTGGAAAATCACATATTATTTATCAATATTTGTAGTAGTCTGTTCACTATATGTAGAATCAGAGATTGTATGGAGCCTCGACAGAGGAAATATATGGTGAAGGTCACTACTCTGGTTTGGAAACAAGTTCTTATTCTTCCCTAAATGTGTCAGAGTTGATCAGAACCTATACACAGTATCAACGTTTTTTTATGCCCTCAGGTTCTGACGAGGAAAGGGAGGCCTTTACAAAAGCTAACCACCAGAACAAACTTCTGCAGCAGCAAGAGAATGCTGGCCTGCTTATCGTTATCAAAGTTCCCGCGGAGATGATGAAGGGCTGCGATTTTGACGTGTTTGCCGTGGTTACGAATAACACGCCCAATGAGAAAAAGTGCCGTCTGGTGTTCGGCTCCAGAGCTGTGTTCCACAACGGCATTCTGGGAGAGAACTGTGGGTTCAAAGACCTGCTCAACGTAGAGTTGGCACCTGGAGAAGGTCAGTTGGCTTTGTAGAATGGAGTGTTTTGTGTATATATGTATGAGTGTGATATACTGTATGTATTTCTTTGATGATTTGATTATCATTTACACCTAGCTCATTTAGAGTGTAAGACTGTATGGATTTATCACTTGTCTAATGCTAATAGTGTATTTTTGTCTGTATGCAAACTGTCCAGTGCTTTATGTATCTGCTTATGTCAACATGTGAAAAGTTGTGCTTTTGTGATTGTCTCACTTTCTCTGCTTGATGTCTCGCTGCAGAGAAGCAAGTTGCTCTGAGAATGAACTACTCCAAGTATGTCGAGAACCTCACTGAGGACAATTTGATCCGTCTGGCGGCTTTGCTCCTAGACTACGGCACCCGAGAGGCCTACCTCGCTGTGAGGAACGTTGTACTGGAAAACCCTGAGATCAAAGTCAGGGTACGGTCACTACTGTCACTACTTTAACACTTTACAAAACAAGAATACAGTATACAATAAAAATGTGTTAATTTAATAGTTATCATTAATAGTTTATTTATGAATGAATGCATGAATAAAGCATAATCAGCGGGGTAGTCTGACTTGGGAATCAAAGTTTCAAGCATTTGGTCCCAAGCCAAGGACACTAGCCACAGTTCCAAGGAAACAAAGTTGCCTGGAAGTACTTATGCTAGGACAGAGGTCACAATATCCATGTGAAAGAATGGTTCCGGCTGGCATTGCAATCTTGAGTCAGATTTTTATCGATGGAACATTCTCCATCTTTCTCTAGCTGATGAAATACAATGTCTCAAATCATTAAGAGATGTTCCTTACGCTGTAGATTCTCGGGGAACCCAAAGAGAACCGTAAGCTGGTGGCTGAGATCACTCTACAGAACCCTCTACCAGTACCACTGCAGAACTGCTGCTTCACCGTGGAGGGGTCCAACCTCACTGGAGGACAGATCATCACTGAGAAGTAGGAAAACCATGGCAGTGTGACATCTATGTTATGTCCAAAAAGGACTGATAACAGATCTTGTATAGTACCAGTCCAAAGTTTGGACAAACCTACTCATACACTTTGACCTTTACTAACATGTCCTATATACACAAAAGCACCTGTTCTGTTCTTAGTTTTAGATATCAAACACTGACAACAGGACAAGTGCTTTTGTGTGTGTGTGTGTGTGTGTATATATAGGACATGTTAGTACAGGTCAAAGCGTATAGCCATCTAGTGGTGTTTGTCAGGTATGCCCATAACCATGTGTAATTCGTACACATATAATCATCTAGTCACTGAGTGGTGTATGTCCATGCTTTGGTAGTTGGAGTCAATGATAAGAGAAATGTCTGTTTTGTAGCAGACAATAATGCTTACATGTCAACAGCAGAGTAACAGCCTTATTAGGGCTGAGATGGAAACTGATTTGTAGATGGCTGGGAATTCAATCAGACTAAAATAGTCCTGCCAAGGTCACAATTCATGAAGCTTCTCAAAAAAAGATGTTGATTTGAAAAGTAACACTTTCACATCAAATACTAGGGAGTTGGCTAGACAAAAGCTGGCTGTTTCACCAGTTAGTGAATGTTTGTCTGAATGTATTCACTATTTATGAAATAATTTGATTGAGAGTATTATTTGTCAGAGTTGGGTCTCCAAGCATTCTGATGGTTGTGATGATAGGGTTTGGTTGACATGTGACTGTTTGCCTAGACGCAGAGAATATTAATGGATTTTATCATAAAGACCATTTTGAATGTGTTTGACAAGGCCCTATGAGAGATGTACATATCCTATACAGATATATGGTTATTTAGAGCAGATGTTTTAATCCAAAGTAATTTCTAGTTCACACATATTTATATGGCTGGCGGTGTAGGATGAGAGCATACTGTAGACAGTGATGCAATACATACACAGCTAAATAATTCCATTCCATGCCAAGGTATTCATAAACAAAAATCAACTGTTTGACAGTTATGCTGAGAATATAGCGTGAGAGTGTTACAGAGCATGTTGATAGAGTAACTTCTAAATATGTACCTTCCTTAGACTTAACTCCACGGTGGAACCCGGTCAAGATGCCAAGGTCAAAATCTACTTCACTCCCACCCACTCAGGCCTGAGGAAACTGGTAGTCGGCTTTGACAGCAATAAGCTGTGTCACGTCAAGGGCTACAGGAATGTCATCATCGGCAAATAGAGGACCCACCCTGAGCCTATACAACATAAAACCCAATGAAGACAAAGACATACAATTGTTTCACAATCTATGCATATTTCTACACCAAGATCTTTTATCACATATAGATAAACACTTTCTCTGTTTGTTAGGATTATATCATCAAGTAAATGTTGAGTATGTGTAAACTTGGCAAATAAAGGTGATTCTGATTATACATTTTTGCATGCAAAGCTTTGAAATGTAGGGCCTCCCGAGTGGCGCAGGGGTCTGGGAGGGGATTCTTAATGTTTTGTACACTCAGTGTATATTGATACTGTAGATGCTTAAAGTATTTTCTGGTTGATTCCTTGTCACAGCATTCAAGACCTCCATTGAGATACTGTTTCAACTATCGTGTTAATGTTTTGATTTTTGTGATAAAATGTTGACATTATAGTCCTGCAACTGAACAATAAAAAATTATTCCAAAGAACAAGTAATTTTTTTTCTCCATCAAATCAATGTATTTAACAGAATAGCTATCAAACAGCAGCACTTAGATTGAAGAACACAGTCAAGAGGATGAGAAGAGTTTTAAAAAACATTTTAACTCCATTGATGAAATAATTGCACAAAAAAAGACCTAGCACTAGTTGTACAATGACAAAGCTATAATTAACATACTCTAAGGGCAGGTTTCCCAGATACAGATTAAGCGTAGTTCTGGACTAACAATCATTCTCAATGGAGAATTTCCATTGAAAGTGCATTTTAGTCCAGGACTAGGTTTGATCTGGGGCCAGGAAACTGGCCCATAGTGTGCAATGATTCATTTGGTTAATTAGCACTTAATATATTGTTTTGTGCTGATAGGAAAAGTCTGTGTGTACAGTGTACAGTGTGGAGACAATATACAATTTATTCAATGTGATGAAGGCATACATGTATGTTTGGGTTTCCGTTGGATATTCTAAAAGTGGTTTAGAAAGTTACACCATTTCGATCAAATTTTTTTTTTTTACAAAACATCAAAGCAACATGTCATTTCACAGAGTGTGATAAATTAAAATGTGGTTTACTGCAGCTTTTTTTGGAATATGTCTCTAAAGACCATTAAGAAACAAGGCATTTTAAAGTGTATGTCACGGAGAGCAAAACCTCTCTTTCGATGAACTATGGGGTCTAAATACTCCTGAATCACTTTCTCTAATTGTCTCCTTCACTTCATAACCTCATATACAGAAATACCTGGGTTGGTTCCTACTATACTGAACAAAAATGTAAACATAACACGTAAAGCTTATTTCTCTCAAATTTTGTGCACAATTTTGTTTACATCCCATTTAGTGAGCATTTCTCATTTTCCAAGAGCAGGAATCCATCCACCTGACAGGTGTGGCATATCAAGAAACTGATTAATCAGCATGATCATTACACAGGTGCACCTTGTGCTTTGGACAATAAAAGGCCACTCTAAAATGTTTTGTCACACAACACAATGACACAGGTCTCAAGTTTTTAGGGAGCGTGCAATTGGCATGGTGACTGCAGGAATGTCCAACAGAGCTGTTGCAAGATAATTTCATGTTAATTTTTCTACCATAAACCACCTCCAACATCGTTTTAGAGGATTTAGCAGTTCATCCAATTGGCCTCAAAACCGCAGCCCACGTGTAACCACGCCAGACCAGGACCTCCACATCTGGTTTCTTCAACTGCGGGATCGTCTGAGGAGGGGGGTGCTCAGGAGTATTTCTGTGCGTAATAAAGCCATTTTGTGGGGGGAAAACTCATTCTGATTGGCTGGGCCTATGCCCTCCCAGGCCCACTTCTGACTGCGCCCCTGACCAGTCATGTGAAATCCATATATTAAGGCCTAATGAATATATTTCAATTGACTGATTTCCTTCTAACTGTAACTCAATAAAATCTTTGAAATTGTAGCATGTTGCGTTTATATTTTTTATATCTTTCTATTAATTTCAGATCATTGCTTATTAAGGAAAGGAGACAAAGGAAGGAAGCTACTTCAGACTATTGAGATACAGGCCTTCCCTGCATCCTTTCCACCCAACGACACCCTCAACTTTAACCATCCCAACCCCAAAGTCAGAAATCATGGACAAAGCATTTAATGAAGGCAATGAGAAATAACATTACATTAAGAACAACACGATCATGCCCTCTGGTGGTCGGTGACAATCCGAATTCAAACAACCGTAAATAAATCTCAGATAAACAAACAACCAAACAAATCGGTTCATAAATTGACTCTCCAGGTGTAAAAATAATAATCCTTCTTAAGATAATCGGGAACATGCACTCCTGTTCTTCCTATCTGGACACAGAACCAGAATCTAGAGCACACGGCTCTCAGTGCAGTCCGTGGTGCTGTCATCGGCCGATCGACTATTCTGTTCCCGGCCCTCTGTTTGGTGGGGGTGCACCTGGCTCCCCTGTCCCTTGTGTCGGGGCTCCTGGGGCTGGGTGTCTGCTGACATGTGACCCAGCCTTCTCTCGGCTTCCACCTGGAGGTAGGCCCGGACGCGGTGGTGCTGTGCCACGCTGCCGCTGAAGTCGATGACGCGGCACTCGTACGTGCCCTCGTCTGACCGCTTGACGCTGGAGAGGCGGAGCTTGTGGGAGATATTGCTCCCGGCCACTTTCACCACCTGTGGCAGGAGATAATATATTTGTAAGTCATATGCATATGAATCATATTCCTGAGTTTCAACAGAGGTATTTAAGTTAATAATGAGTTAATCATGTTTAGTTAAGAGTCCATTTAGTTTAAAGTGCAGTACTGTATACTGTACATGTGTCTCCTCACACTTATTTTGGTGGCATCCTTAGACATCTCCTCCATTGGCACCACCTATAAGGAATTGATTAAAATAAGTCAGGCATACGGCTGAAATAACATTAGCACGTGACATACAGTGTCAATTTAGATAGAAAAACAAGTCAAGTCATATTTGATTCTATGATTGTGTTTTGATTTTAGTGTATTGATGTGAACATTGATGTGTGTATTGATGTGTATTGATGTGTATGCAGGGCTCATCTGTGAAAGAGGCCTTGGTCTCAGCATGACTCCCTGTTTAAAAATGTAGTAACCTAGTATATTTATGTTAAGTATTATGTTGACCAATAGATTGCAGCATTGACTCAATACAGGGTTTGCTTCCCGCTATCCGTAGCTACTTAAATGTTCATTAGGCCTGTAAACATTTGATCCTAAAAATCAGGAATGGGAGGAGAACTGTGAGATTGGAACATTTTTTTAATGCTAATAAAATAACTGATGCCGGTATACAGAAATCCATACTCATAAGCGTTGTTGGTGCACAGACATACAGTTTAATGAGAAACCTGTTGAGCCCAGATAAACCAGGAGAAAAGTAATTCATAGATCTAGTCGATCTATTAAAAGATCACTTCACGCCCAAAACCGGTGAAATAGTGCAACGATTCAAGTTTGATTCACGCATGAGAAAACCTACCGAATCAGTGGGGGAATATGTGGCTGAGTTGAGCACTGGACTGTAACTATGGAAATACATTATCGCAAATGCTAAGCGAACGGCTGGTGTGTGGGATTAATGATGACAGGATACAAATACGCTTGTTATCAGAGCCTAATCTCACGTTTGAGAATGCACTCAAACTGGCCCAGGCCATGGAGTCCGCGAATAGAAATTCACTGGATTTGCAGGCAAGGGGCGCAACTTTCCCTTCTTCGCTGAGTTTCGAAGAAGGGAAAGCTGCGGTGCAACAGCCAATAGATACTGTTATCGTTGCAAAGGCAAACACGCAGCGTTTGTCAATTCAAACATGAAAAGTGTTATGCATGTAGGATAATAGGACACATGGCGAGGGCCTGCCGTAATAAGAAAAAGCCACGGGCTACAGAAATAATAAAGACAGATGAATACCTCGCGGTGATCTAGCTACCGCTCAAATCGATTGATAGGAAGTGAAAGTGAGTGCGCAGACGCAGAGCAAGTGTTCTCAATGTGCAGTGTACAGGGGGAGAATATGAAAAAGGTGAAGCCTTTCATTGTGGAAATGGGAATAAATGCATTTAAGGGACCGTTTAAAATAGACACATGATGTAGCGTCACACTGATGAACAAGTCCCAAATCACTGAGAAGTGGAAAAAAGGTGAAATGCCTAAACTGAGAGACGCCCACATTAAACTCAAAACGTACACAGGGGAGCAAATCACTATAATTGGAGTTGCTGATGTTCAAGTGTAATATCAAGGACAAAATTAAAGTCTGCCTCTCTTAGTAGTGAAATGTACTGGCCCCAGTTTACTAGGGAGAGGGTGATTGGAGGAAATAAAATTGAACTGGGATGAAATCAAACATGTCACCACAGAGACATGGACACTTCAGCAGGTGCTTTTAAAGCATGGGGGGGTTTTCAAAGAAGAGCTAGGGACATCAAAAGGGGTCCAAGCTACCATTATTGTTGCTGCAGATGCTACTCCCAGATTCTATAGGCCAAGATCAGTTCCATTTGCCATGAAGCCTAAAGTGGATGTGGAAATTGACAGACTCTTAGCAGAGGATATAATTATCCATGTCAAGTTTTCTGAGTGGCCAGCACCAGTTGTTCCCATACTCAAAACAGATGGTTCAATCAGATTATGCTGTGACTACAAGCTGACTGTCATCACTGGAGCCGTACCCCATACACAAAGTGGAGGATTTACTTTCAATGTTAACGGGAGGGCAACAGTTCACAAAACTGGACATGAGTCACACATACCAGCAAGTGTTATGGTCACGCATACCTGACCATAAACACCCACAGAGGGATGTTTACCTATAAACGTTTACCTTTCGGGGTGTCCTCCGCACCAGCTATCTTCCAAAGAACCATGGGTTTACCTTGACAACATTCTTGTCACGGGAGTCACGAAGGAGGAGTATCTCAGAAACTTGGGTGAAGTTTTGAGGAGGATGGAAGAGGCCGGTCTCCAGCTGAAGAGGAGCAAGTGTACACTTAGCTGATGAAGTACAGTACCTGGGTCACAATGTGGACGCCAACGGGTTACACACTGTAAAAGCTAAAGTGAGGGCTGTTGTGGAAACGCCAGCTCCAACAAGCGTTAAAGAGCTGAAAGCCTATCCAGGCTTACTGAACTATTACAATCGCTTCCTCCCGAACCTCTTAGCTCCACTGCATCAACTGTTAAGGAAGGATGGGCTACCAAGTGGTGCAGTGGTCTAAGGCACTGCATCTCAGTGCAAGAGTCATCACTACAGTCCCTAGTTCAAATCCAGGCTGTATCACACCCAGCCGTGATTGGGAGCCCCATAGTGCTGCGCACAATTGGCCCAGCATTGTCCAGGTTTGGCTGGGCTAGGCCATCATTGTAAAGAAGAATTTGATCTTAACTGACTTGCCTAGTTGAATAAAACAAATAAAAAAGGTGGTCAGAAAGACAGGTAGAAGCTTTTGCAAAGTCAAAGGAGTTACTGCAATCAGCAGAAGTGCTTGTCCACTACTCAGCAGACAGAGATCTTATAATGTGACACCTCAGCGTATGGTTTGGGAGCGGTGTTATCACACCGGATGGAGAATGGTGCAGAGAAACCTATCGGGTTCATTTCAAGAACATTGTCGCCAGCGGAGAAGTAGTACTCCCAGCTGGACAAGGAATATGACTGGCTGTCATATTCGGAATACAGAGATTCCACAAGTACTTATATGGGTGAACATTCACTATTGTGACCGACCATAAGCCTTTGATCTCTCTGTTCCATGAACAGATGTTCCATGAACAGAAGCCAGTACCACAAATGGTCTCTCCAAGAGTTCAACGTTGGGCTGTGTGGCTCAGGGCCTATGAGTACAGAATAATCTAAAAGCCAGGTAGATACCATGGGAATGCTGATGCTCTGAGTAGGCTGCCCATTCCAGGAGAAAATGAGTCTTGATGATCGATGTGTTGGATGATGCACCGGTGAACACAGCACAAATCAGGCAATGGTCATCAAAGGATGTGACGCTATCATGAGTGCATGAATTTGTCCTGAAAGGATGGCCTACAGTGACAGAGCCTCAGATCATGCCTTACTACGCTCGCCGCTTGGCCTTGAATGTTCAAGATGGGTGTGTTCTGTGGGGTTCAAGGGTAGTTATCCCACCACAAGGGCATGGTATGCTACTGAAGTTGTTCCACCTGTCGCATCCAGGTACGTCGAGAGTGAAAGGCCTAGCGAGGTCATACGTCTGGTGGTCAAAGATGGATCAGGATGTGGAAGAGGAGGTTAGCATGTGTGCAGATTGTCAGAGTAACAGGAAGTCGCCCCATTACATCTATGGGACACGACTACATATGGACTACGCTGGACCCTTCCTAGCTACGCTAACTACGCTGGACCCTTCCTGGACCCTTCCCAACCTGAAACCAACCAGGCTCAATTTCCAGAGACGACCAGTCCGGGACGACCTCCTGTGAAGTCTCCACAAAAATACTTTGTTTCACCATCAAGGGGTGAAGTGCTGGTGGCACCAGCTACACCACCTCTGAGACGCTCTATTAGAGAGAGACATCCGCCAGACTATTTCAGATCTAAGGGAGATCATATCGAAAAAAATAAATAATAATAATAATTATATACAGTGGGGAGAACAAGTATTTGATACACTGCCGATTTTGCAGGTTTTCCTACTTACAAAGCATGTAGAGGTCTGTAATTTTTTATCATAGGTACACTTCAACTGTGAGAGACGGAATCTAAAACAGAAATCCAGAAAATCACATTGTATGATTTTTAAATAATTAATTTGCATTTTATTGCATGACATAAGTATTTGATCACCTACCAACCAGTAAGAATTCCGGCTCTCACAGACCTGTTAGTTTTTCACTCATTACCTGTATTAACTGCACCTGTTTGAACTCGTTACCTGTATAAAAGACACCTGTCCACACACTCAATCAAACAGACTCCAACCTCTCCACAATGGCCAAGACCAGAGAGCTGTGTAAGGACATCAGGGATAAAATTGTAGACCTGCACAAGGCTGGGATGGGCTACAGGACAATAGGCAAGCAGCTTGGTGAGAAAGCAACAACTGTTGGCGCAATTATTAGAAAATGGAAGAAGTTCAAGATGACGGCCAATCTCCCTCGGTCTGGGGCACCATGCAAGATCTCACCTCGTGGGGCATCAATGATCAGGAGGAAGGTGAGGGATCAGCCCAGAACTACACGGCAGGACCTGGTCAATGATCTGAAGAGAGCTGGGACCACAGTCTCAAAGAAAACCATTAGTAACACACTACGCCGTCATGGATTAAAATCCTGCAGCGCACGCAAGGTCCCCCTGCTCAAGCCAGCGCATGTCCAGGCCTGCCTGAAGTTTGCCAATGACCATCTGGATGATCCAGAGGAGGAATGGGAGAAGGTCATGTGGTCTGATGAGACAAAAATAGAGCTTTTTGGTCTAAACTCCACTCGCTGTGTTTGGAGGAAGAAGAAGGATGAGTACAACCCCAAGAACACCATCCCAACCGTGAAGCATGGAGGTGGAAACATCATTCTTTGGGGATGCTTTTCTGCAAAGGTGACAGGACGACTGCACCGTATTGAGGGGAGGATGGATGGGGCCATGTATTGCGAGATCTTGGCCAACAACCTCCTTCCCTCAGTAAGAGCATTGAAGATGGGTCTTCCAGCATGACAACGACCCGAAACACACAGCCAGGGCAACTAAGGAGTGGCTCCGTAAGAAGCATCTCAAGGTCCTGGAGTGGCCTAGCCAGTCTCCAGACCTGAACACAATAGAAAATCTTTGGAGGGAGCTGAAAGTCCGTATTGCCCAGCGACAGCCCCGAAACCTGAAGGATCTGGAGAAGGTCTGTATGGAGGAGTGGGCCAAAATCCCTTCTGCAGTGTGTGCAAACCTGGTCAAGAACTACAGGAAACGTATGATCTCTGTAATTGCAAACAAAGGTTTCTGTACCCCATATTAAGTTCTGCTTTTCTGATGTATCAAATACTTGTAATGTAATGCAATAAAATGCAAATTAATTATTTAAAAATCATACAATGTGATTTTCTGGATTTTTTTTAGATTCCGTCACTCACAGTTGAAGTGTACCTATGATAAAAATTACAGACTTCTACATGCTTTGTAAGTGGGAAAACCTGCAAAATCGGCAGTGTATCAAATACCTGAAGGCCCTGCTGAATGAGAAGAAGAGGGCCTTCAAGGAGAGGGACAAGGACAAATTGAAATGCGTCCAGAGGGAGCTGAAGTTGCGGATTGCTGAGGGGAAGAGAGTGTATAAGGAGAAGATGGAGGACAAGCTGAGGCTGAGCCAGGTGAGAGAGGTGTGGAAGGGTATGAGAAATATCACTGGCTTCAAAAAGTCAAACAGTGGGCAGACGGAGGGGACCCAGGACAGAGCCAATGAGCTGAACCAATTTTTTAACAGGTTTGATACTGGCCCTGTCCACCTCCCCTCCAGCTCCCCAGACCACACACCCTCACGGCTGTCCCACCCCCACTTTGCTCACAACACCTCTGCTGAGACAATCAGTGACCCCACCTCCGCCCCTGCTCACCCTGGACTGATCCTCAACACACGCCTTCCCCCCACCTCCCCACCTGGGCTGGCTTTCACCACCAACCAAGTGAAGAGAGAGCTGGAGAGACTACATCAGTGGAAAGCGGCGGGCCCTGATGGCATCAGCCCAAGGGTGCTTAGGGTCTGTGCTGACCAACTGTGTGGAATACTCCAGCGTCTTTTCAACCTTTATTGATCCTTATTGAGCCTAGAAAGGGTCCCTGTGCTGTGGAAAACATCCTGCCTCGTCCCAGTGCCCAAGAAGGCACACCCCACTGTCCTGAATGACTTCAGACCTGTAGAGCTAACATCCCACATCATGAAGACCCTGGAAAGGTTAGTCCTCGCTCACCTCAGACCCCTGGTGTGTACATCAATGGACCCCCTGCAGTTTGCATACCAGCGCAACATCGGGGTGGATGATGCAATCATCTACCTTCTGCAGAGGGCCTACTCTCACCTGGACAACGCAGGTTGCACTGTGAGGGTTATGTTTTTTCACCTCTCCAGTGCCTTCAATACCATTCAGCCCCTGCTACTGGGTGAGAAGATGAGGAGGATGAAAGTGGAAGCACCCTTAGTCTCCTGGGTCACGGACTACCTGACCGGTAGGCCACAATTTGTGCGACTACAGAGCTGTGTGTCAGAACGGGCAGTTAGCAACACAGGGGCCCCCCAGGGAACGGTCCTGCCCCCCTTCCTGTTCACCCTCTACACCTCAGACTTCAGATATAACTCTGAAACATGCCACCTACAGAAGTTCTCGGATGACTCTGCTATTGTAGGGTGCATCAGGGGTGGGCAGGAGGAGGAGTACAGGAGCACAATCAGTGACTTTGTGTTGTGGTGTGAGCAGAACCACCTTCAGCTCAACATCAGCAAAACAAAGGAGATGGTGGAGGACATCAGGAGAACCAAGTCACAACTGACTGACAGGGGATGGATGTGGAAATGGTTGCTGGGAGTCCATATGGACAACAGGCTGGAATGGGCTGGTAACACCGGGGCCCTGTACAAAAAGGGCCAGAGCCGACTCTACTTTCTGAGGAGGCTCAGGTCCTTCAACGTGTGCAGTAAACTACTGCATACCTTCTACCAGTCTGTGGTGGCCAGTGCCATCTTTTTTGCAGTGGTGTGCTGGGGAGCAAACATCAAAGCCGGTGATGCTTTTCGGGTAAATAAGCTGATCAGGAAGGCTAGCTCTGTCCTGGGGATGAGCCTTGACACTCTAGAGGAGGTGGCGGAGAGACGGATCCTGGCCAAACTGCTGGCCATCATGGACAACGTCACCCACCCTCTGCACACTATGGTTATGACGCAGATGAGCACTTTCAGTCACAGACTGATCCCACCACGATGTGCCAGAGAGCGTTACAGGAGGTCCTTCCTGCCGGCGGCTATTAGACTATATAATGCCTCACCGGGGTGCCGTGCCGTCGGCAACATAGATCTGGAACTGTTGGGGTGCTAGGACCTAGTTTAACAATTATGCATCCATCCGTGAGTAACTCTGGTCCGTCAGCACTCATTCACTCAGGACCTATTTATTCATTCAGGTCTGTATATACATACTCATGTACAGTTGTTATATCATATCACGTGCAATATTGCTAGTAATTCTTGGACCTAACTTACGTAGGCATTCACTCAGGAATGCATATTAGTATCCTGTCAATTGCACCTTTTCTCATTGCTTTTAGTATATCGAATGTGCAATATGTGCAGTTGTCTGTAATTAAACCCTGCGCACTAAGGACTGTATTTTAAGGGAATTACTATTATTACCCCAAATTATATCATACACACATGTAGCTATTAAAGTATCTCTTCCTGTCATTTACCTGTACAGTTTGTGTAACCATGCAAGTATTCACTTATCTGTAAATATAACTGTATACTTAACTGTACAGCTAATTTAACCAGGCAAAATTTTCACTTACCTGTTCATTTACCCAGTCTGTCTATTAAGTAAACTATTATTACCCTCACTCATATCATACGCATTTTTAGCTACTGAAGTATTTCTCTGCCATCGACCTGTATAGTATAGTTAACCATCCAACATCCACCAATGTATAGTGTACATATTCAGCCAACCACCCATACTATGCTATGTCTTTTTTATAGCTTTTATTTTTTTGCACTCCAGCTATCTTGTATTTCTATACTTTTTCATACTGCCGCTCTATGTATCATGTACCGTGTATCTGTCTTTTGTGTACTTTCGTTGTGGCATTTTGCACCTGCCCTGTGTTGTGTTGTAGCTGCTTGACAATGAAATTTCCCCCCCGGGGGATCAATAAAGTATCTATCTATCTATCTATCTATCTATCTATCTATCTATCTATCTATCTATCTATCTATCTATCTATCTATCTATCTATCTATCTATCTATCTATCTATCTATCTATCTATCTATCTATCTATCTAATTATAGTGTCTAGCACCACAGCAGGGGGCTTGAGTTTCCATAAGTTAGTATTCTATCTATCTAATTATAGTGTCTAGCACCACAGCAGGGGGCTTGAGTTTCCATAAGTTAGTATTCTGTCCTCCGAGTGCGTGTCTGGCACGAATTGACAGATAGCTAAACAAAGTCGGAGTAGTCAAGAGTAGTTTCAAAAAGGCTTTACTATATTGACGTTTTCCTTCTTATTTTGTGAAACTGAAATTACAAAGAAAGGCTGTGCTTATAATCATGCCAATTACAAAGCAGGATATACATGTAAATAGTGAAAATACTGTAAAAAGGTAAGTAAAACAATGATAAGAAGCTAAGTAACATACAGAATATTAATGCTATACATAACTCTCACTTGCACAATAGTGCACAGAAACAGTGATTTGTTTGTGCTAAATAGTGCCACAAATCTATCAATTTTCACACAATATACACTGAAATGTTGCTAGAAGATCCAGGAGGAGGAGGAGGATGTGGGCGTCAGGGGAGCTATGGTGTGGGCGTCAGGTGAGCTATGGTCTTCAGGTGTGGGTGATGCTTTGCTGCCTCGGGTGTGGGTATCTCTGACCGTTCGTCTGGCATATAGTTGCACTCAATGAGCGTAGGGAGTGGCATACTGAGACTTCCATCGAGTGACTGAGCAATGAAGTGTGTAGTTCTTCTACCAGACATCTCTGTGACTCCAGCACAAGTACGAAGAGTGTAGGGAGAGTCTCTGCTCTTCAGATTAAACTGATCAAAGAACTCAGATCTAGCAAGCGATCTATTGCTCTGATCGTCGAGAATGGCATATACTTTTACTGACTGTTCTGGGCAGCCTCTGGGTAACACGTTAATGAGGCAGATGTTAGAGCAGGAGCGAGAGCTTTGAGCATCCCCACATAGTTCAGTGCATTTGGAGTTGATGGCGAGTGGTGTTATCTCTCTCTCTTCCTCCCCGCCATCCTCTGACTCGGGAACTTTCGCCGTCCACGTGGGTGGACCAGGGTGTAGGGCTGTGACATGACTG
This sequence comes from Thymallus thymallus, assembly GCA_023634145.1. Classification (NCBI taxonomy): domain Eukaryota; kingdom Metazoa; phylum Chordata; class Actinopteri; order Salmoniformes; family Salmonidae; genus Thymallus; species Thymallus thymallus. Next base: position 25,667,356 of record CM042409.1, on the reverse strand, counting down.
TAGCTGTCACAGTCTTGGACTGGATGGACACTTTACAGTCTTTTGCAACGTGATTGTTTGAAGAACAACACCTGAAGCATATTCCATTCTCCCTTAAGAACGCTTTCCGATCTTCTATGGTCTTCATTCTGAAACCTCGGCATCGTCTAAGAGGCTTTTTATGAATCGGGCATTGTCAGTCCACGTCTTGTTTACTGCACTGAGACTCTGGCATACCAGTGGAGTGTGAAGGTGAGATCTCCGTTTAATGGGCGGAAACCATGCTCTTGCTGTGTCCATACCTTTTCACAGGATGGTCTTGCTTGATTGGAGTAGGACCAGATGAGGTCAGAGCGCAACTTGGATCGTTGTGTGTGCGCTTCACGACACACAAATCTGGTGAAGAAAGTGAATGGGGGAAAGGAAACTTGGTGCTGGATCTTGTACTGAGAGCCTTGTGCCATCCATTTCTCTTGAAGATTATATGGCAACTTTTCAATGATCGGATTTACGCCACGTGCATTGTCGAGGTAAGTCAGCCCAGGTAAGTAGCCATTGCTGCCTCAAGCTCTCTTAGCAGGTCGCCTAGCTCTCTGAGTCTTAAGGGGTCTTTGTTACTAATTTGGGGAAATGTTTCTAGTTTGTCAAAGAGAGCTTTCTCGATTATTTCAGGACAGCGAAAACACTCCTCAAGGCGTAACCACACCATCTTAAGCCCTGTGATTGGGTCGCTTACGTGAACGGCTCTGATTCTTTTTATGTGTTCTGTGGACTGAGGGCCCAACCACTTTGTGAAGAGGTCGAGTTATTTGCTGGCTGTGAGGTTTAGCCCTTCCATGGCATGGCGAAAGGAAGACTTCCAAGCCCAGTAGTTCGGAAGTCACTAGTTCGTGTCTTACCAGGTATCTGGCAGATCGGCATGGCTGGAGCCGGACGGCTGATGTGTAGCGTTGTTAGTGAAATTAATGGGATGTTGGGCTGCTTGGTAAGGAGAGTGTATGTAGTGAGCCGGAGGGTTGGTTTGGGCAGTTTTCTCTGAAGCAGTGTTCCTTTTAGCATGGTTGAATTCATGATGTTTGTGGGCCGGTGTATTTGTCTCGCCTGCACTGTTTGTGTTGAACGGTTCAGGAAAACAATAAACTTGCTGAGGACAAGTGTCAGCGGGCGCTACTTTTGAGAGTGTATTCTAGAGGGACGTTCAACATAATCGCTTGTGCGCTGTTCTTTAGAATCACTGGGAACAACAATAAGATCCTCTGATTTAATACTTCCTTTCGACTAACTCAGCTGCTGCAGACTCTAGTATTCTGGCTTCAACTAACGCTGCTGCGACTTCCTTCTCATGTTTTAGTGAGACTAGCTCAGCTTCTACTGGGCCCTTTCAAGCTTTACCAGAGCTTCACTCTTTACTAAATCAGACTGAGCTCGCACAGCTTCGGCTCTTGCTTTAGCTGCTGCCATACTTGCTTATACTTGCTCTTAGAAGAGCGTGATACTGCTGAGCGGGTTTCATACGATTGGCTAGTAACATGTTGAGGTTGGAAATTAGGATGACTCTCTTTCTCTTTGTCATCCATCTTGTGCGTCCTGGGAACCTCTGTTTAGGCGTGATCAGCGTAGGAAGATGAATGATGAGGAAAGACGAGGAGTATCTGCTGTGTTTTGCCCGTCGTGATGCTGCTTTTTCACTATTCTGTCCTCCGCGTGCGTGTCTGGCACGAATTGACAGATAGTTAAACAAAGTCGGAGTAGTCGAGAGTAGTTTCAAAAAGGCTTTACTCTGTACATTAGGGCTGCAGCTAATGTACTTCCTCTGCCCGCTGTATTGTAGGTTAATGTGGATTCAGTCGATTCAGTTTTGTCCACATTGATGTACATTATCTCTTTGTATGGTAATAGTGTGTGAACAAAGTCCATGTGGGCTTAATTCATGTCTTTATTTTTTAAATTTAATTTAACCTTTATTTTATCAGGGAGTCATACTGAGACCATGGTCTCTTTTACAGATGAATTACAGAAATGACAGAAAATACACACATCCACATATAAATACAAAATGCAAGCAGAAAGAAAAACATGGTCATAAAAAACAAAGACATTCATCCATAATAAAGTCCTCAATCAGCTTTCTGAATTGCCATAGAGGCACCAGAACATCCAATTTAAGAACACAAATAAGGTGCATGAAAACTAAGAACTGATTTACCTATCTCAGTAGAGACCAAAGGAATTTCCAGAATTAACAGGATGTGGTAACTTGTATGTCTAAAGTTGAGTAATGATTTAAGGTACAGTGGGACTTTTTGTAAAAGGGCTTTATGAATGAAAACATAGCAACGTATCAACCTATGTGACATCAAAGAGGGCCAACCAACTTTCTGGTAGAGAATGCTGTGATGAGTATTAAAACTGTCGCCAGCAATAAAGCGGGGTGCGCTATGATAAACTGCATCTAATGGCTTTAATGAAGTGGCAGCTGCGTTCATATAGATAATGTCGCCATAGTCTAGGACCGATAGGAACATCAACTGAATAATCTGGTTTCTACTATTTAGCGAGAGGCAAGACCTATTTCTAAAGAAGAAGCTCATTTTTATTTAACTGACTCATCAACGTGCTTTTTAAAAAACAGCTTTTCATCTACACAATCAATATGGACACCATCCAAAGTACAGTACATATGCATAAATCATCAGACTTATTTGTATGCGCTCTAGAGAACAACATATACTTAGTTACCTGCATTAAGTACTAATTTCAGGTCAATAAAGTTTTGTAATACAATGCAGACTGTAGTTCAGATAGAGCCTGGTCAACTGTGGTGACAATAGTATACACAACAGTATCATCGGCATGCAAGTATAGGTTACAACTCTTTACATACTGTCATGGTTTATAGATTGGATCCGAGGCGCTAAGCAGTAGTATACCGACATTTATTTTATTTGTAACCAAAAACAACAAAAAGGAGAGAACGAAACCCCAAACTGATGTGCCTAAATCAACAAACAAAGAACCACACACAGATGGGCACAATCATGAACTTAAATGGGATCCCCAATTAGAGACAACGTAGGGCAGCTGCCTCTAATTGGGGACCAACTGATACATACAGTTGCCCAGAAAACCCTACCGTCAGGCCCCGACAGTTAACCTAAACCAAACATAAAGATGTCTCTAGGCATCCCTACTGTCAGGCCCCGACAGTTACCTAAACCAAACATAAAGATGTCTCTAGGCATCCCTACCGTCAGGCCCCGACAGTTAACCCAAACCAAACATAAAGATGTCTCTAGGCATCCCTACCGTCAGGCCCCGACAGTTAACCCAAACCAAACATAAAGATGTCTCTAGGCATCCCTACCGTCAGGCCCGACAGTTAACCCAAACCAAACATAAAGATGTATCTAGGCATCCCTACCGTCAGGCCCCGACAGTTAACCCAAACCAAACATAAAGATGTCTCTAGGCATCCCTACCGTCAGGCCCCGACAGTTAACCCAAACCAAACATAAAGATGTCTCTAGGCATCCCTACCGTCAGGCCCCGACAGTTAACCCAAACCAAATATAAAGATGTCTCTAGGCATCTCTACCGTCAGGCCCCGACACATACAAGTCGATATTGTTAATGTAAACAGTAAAAAGTACAGGACCCAGAATCAACCCCTGAAGGATACCTTTCGTAAAATCCAGGAAACCTGATTTAACACCATCTGTAGTGTAAGGGTTTGGTCTGTGGTCAAGCCTTACTCCCACTAGGGGGAGTGGTAGGACCACAGACAAACCCTCACACCAAAACTAGGGATGATCCCCAATCGGAGACAGCTGTCTAGAATTGGTCTCTGATTGGGGATAGTATTTAGCCATCCCTCACATCCACCTGTATGTGGATCATTGTTCCTGCTTGTCTTCAGTTGAGACAGCAAGTAAGTCACAGTGTTTTTGTATGTAGTCGTTTTGTTTCATTCTCCTTGTTTATTTTGAATGCTTCGTGAGAACATCACATTTAAAATAAAAAGGATGACACTCCACGAAACGTGACAGAATGATCCACCACACTGGGACGCAGTGGGGTCTGACATTGGGAGATATCCTCCTCGGTATGGGGAAAATTACCGAGGAGGAATACTCACATTATCGTTCAGTGGAGGAAGGCTGGGGTCCGGAGCAGCGGCGCCGTCGTCAGGGAAGAGATCGACGGGCCAGAAAGGCTAAGGACCAGCCTGGAGCCCAGAAAATCCCCCAAACTGATTTGGGGGGGGGGGGCTTTGGGGGTTGGTCGGGGATCGAAGGAGAAGAGCCCCGACCACTGCACTCGTGGGGGTTCCAGGAGGAACCCCTACAGCCATGGGAGCAGGAGTACAGAGAGGAGTCGGAGGAAGACGACGACAATGTACTTCTGTTCCCTCACTCATGGGGGTTCCCGGAGGAACCCTCACAGGATGGGGATTGGCGGTGGAGAAGGGACGACAGGAACAGTCGTGCTCCCAGCGCCAGTTCCCAGTCAAGTGCCTCCAGTGCCAGTCCGGAGTCGGAGACGAAAGAGACCGACTCAGCGCACCACACCATCGGTGCGCAACAACAGCCCGGTACGGCCCGCGCCTGCCCTGCGCACCAGCCCAATGGTGCGTGTCCCCAGCCCGGTACGACCCGTGCCAGCTCAACACACCAGCCCAACGGTGCGTGTCCCCAGCCAGGTGCAGCCCGTCCCAGCTCCTCGAACCAGCACAGTGGTGCGTTCCCCCAGCCCGGTACGGTCCATGCCTGCTCCTCGCACCAGATCAGTGGTGCGTTCCCCCAGCCCGGTACGGCCCTTGCTTACTCCTCGCACCAGACCAGTGGTGCGTTGCCCCAGCCCGGTACGGGCCGTTCCTGCTTCTCGCACAAGACCAGTGGTGTGTTCCCCCAGCCCGGTACGGCCCGTGCGTGCTCCTCGCACCAAACCAGTGGTGCGTTCCCCCAGCCCGGAACGGCCCGTGCTTGCTCCTCGCACCAGACCAGTGGTGCGTTCCCCCGGTCCGGTACGCCCCGTGCCTGCTCCTAGCACGGAGCCTACAGCGACGGTCGACAACCCAGAGCCTCCAGCGACGGTCGACAACCCAGAGCCTCCAGCGACGGTCGACAGCCCAGAGCCTCCAGCGACGGTCGACAGCCCAGAGCCTCCAGCGACGGTCGACAGCACAGAGCCTCCAGCGACGGTCGACAGCCCAGAGCCTCCAACGACGTTCAGTCCAGCTGTGGAGCAGGAGCGCCATAGCGTGTCGGTGCCCAGTCTGGGGCCGACAGCCAGCCCAACCACAGGGCTGGAAACCATCTCTGTGTCGGTGCCCAGGGTGGGCACGACGTTCAGCCCAGCTGTGGAGCAGGAGCGCCATAGCGTGTTGGTGCCCAGTCTGGGACCGACAGCCAGCCCAACCACAGGGCTGGCAATCACCTCTGCGTCGGTGCCCAGGGTGGGCACGTCGTTCAGTCCTGCCCCAGGGATGGGGATGGGAAAGGGTCCAGAAGTCTGCTCCGCTCCACCGGTGTCTGGTCTGCGTCCGGCCGTCGGCTCCGCTCCAGTGATGGAGCAACCGCTCCACAGATGCGCAGTCCAGTTACAGTAATCTGCTCAGCTCCAGTGAGGGAGCAGTCCGCTCCATCGGTCAGCTGCTCAGCTCCAGTGAGGGAGCAGTCCGCTCCACTGGTCAGCCGCTCCACTCCAGTGCTGGAGGAGTACGCTCCACCGGGGTACAGGCCGGGAACAGACGTCAGCCCCTCTCCAGGGTCGAGGGCTCCCACACCAGGGTTCAGACAGGACTTGGTACATTGCGGGAGTACTGAGGGGGGAATCATCGCGCCAGGGTCCGGACCGGACCGGGCGTGCAACGGGGAGGCAGGAAGAAAGCAGCTTTCACTGCCTGCTTCACGCCAGAAGCCGGAACCGGAGCCCCCACCATCAGCCACCTCAGTACCCCGCCATGGTCCCCCCTGGTTTTGTGTACAATTTTTGAAGGGGGGGATTATGTGCAGTCGGGAGCCCGCACCTTAGGGGGGGGGGGGGGGGGGGGGGGTACTGTAAGGGTTTGGTCTGTGGTCAAGCCTTAGTGGTAGGACCACAGACAAACCCTCACACCAAAACTAGGGATGGTTAATGATCCCCAATCGGAGACAGCTGTCTAGAATTGGTCTCTGATTGGGGATAGTATTTAGCCATCCCTCACATCCACCTGTATGTGGATCATTGTTCCTGCTTGTCTTCAGTTGAGACAGCAAGTAAGTCACAGTGTGTGAATGAAATGGCAGGTGTTGTGGAAACAGGCGCAGGGAGGCAGGAGGTTTGCGAAACAATAAACCTTTTAATAGGTAGCTACTCGCCGGTTCCGAAACAAGGGAACCCGGTCGAAACACGTACACACCACACACACTGTCACAGTGCGGAGTAATGGGACGGTAAACGGAGCGCTGGTGAAGTGTCATCCTTTTATTTAATGAGTTGTTCTCACGAGGCATAAAAATAAAAGGAGAGTATAACAATAAACTAACTACAAAACACTAACAAAGCAAAGTAACTCACGTGCTGATAACACAAGGCAGACACGAACAATGATCCACACACAGGTGGATTTGTGTAGATCCTAAATACTATCCCCAATCAGAGACAACGCTAGACAGCTGTCTCTGATTGGGGATCATAATCTCCCTAATTAGGGTGTGAGGACTTGGTTGTGTGCCTCTCTCCTCCCCTAGGTGGGAGTAAGAGGCCTTACCACAACCAAGCCCTCACACACACTCACAGGAGACAATCACCGACAGAGAACAGGGGGGGAGCAGAGGGAATAAGACGCACAAACAATTAGTGACAATTGGAAACAGGTGTGAAGGGAACAGGACAAACGGACACTGAGTAGTGGATCGGTGATGGCTAGTACTCGGGCGACGTCGACCTATTCAGGCATCCCGGGGAGGGAGCAACTTCGGCTGAAGTCGTGACACAGTGTTTTTGCATGTAGTCGTTTTGTTTCATTCTCCTTGCTTATTTTGAATGCTTCGTGAGAACATCTCATTTAAAATAAAAAGGATGACACTCCACGAAAGCTCCGTTTATCGTCCCATGTATACACAACGTGACAAGTAGATAGACAGTGCATTTGGAAAGTATTTAGACCCCTTTACTTTTTCAACATTTGGTTATGTTAGAGCCTTATTCTAAATTTGATATAATATTTTTTTTAAATCTCGTCAATCTACACACAATAACCCATAATGACAAAGCGAAAACTGGTATTTAGCAAATGTTATTTACCCAAGTATTCAGCTATGAGAATCCAAATTGAGCTCAGGTGCATCCTGTTTCCATTGATCATCATCCTTGAGATGTTTCTACAACTTGATTAGAGTCTACCTGTGGTAAATTCAAATGATTGGACATGATTTGGAAAGGCACACACCTGTCTATATAAGGTCCCACAGTTGACAGTGCATGTCAACGTAAAAACCAAGCCATAAGGTCGAAGGAACTTTCCATAGAACTCAGAGACAGGATTGTGTCGAGGCACAGAAGGGTACCAAAACATTTCTGAAGGTCCCCAAGAACACAGTGGCCTCCATTATTCTTCAAAAGAAGAAGATTGGAACCACCAAGACTCTTCCTAGAGCTGACCGCCCGGCCAAACTGAGCAAACGGGGGAGAAGGGCCTTAGTCAGGGAGGTGACCAAGAACCCGATGGTCACTCTGACAGAGCTCCAGAGTTCCTCTGTGGAGATGGGAGAACCTTCCAGAAGGACAACCATCTCTGCAGCCCTCCATCAATTAGGCCTTTATGGTAGATTGGCCAGACAAAAGCCACTCCTCAGTAAAAGGTACATGACCAGCACGCTTGGAGTTTGCCAAAAGGCACCTAAAGAACTCTCAGACCATGAGAAATAAGATTCTCTGGTCTGATGAAACCAAGATTGAATTCTTTAGCTTGAATACCAAGTGTCACATCTGGAGGAAACCTGGCACCATCCATACGGTGAAGCATGGTGGTGGCAGCATCATGCTGTGGGGATGTTTTTCAGCGGCAGGCACTGGGTGACTAGTCAGAATCGAGAGAAAAATGAACAAAGCAAAGTACAGAGAGATCCTTGATGAAAACCTGCTCCAGAGCGCTCAGGACCTCAGACTGGGGCGAAATTTCATCTTCCAACAGGACAACAACTCTAAGCACACAGCCAAGACAACAGAGGTGGCTTTGGGACAAGTCTCTGAATGAGTGACCCAGCCAGAGTCCGGACTTGAGCTCGATTGAACATCTCTGGAGAAACTTTAAAATAGCTGTGCAGCAACGCTCCCCATCCAACCTGACAGAGCTTGAGAGGATCTGCAGAGAAGAATGGGAGAAACTTCCCAAATACAGATGTGCCAAGCTTGTAGCATCATACCCAAGAAGACTCAAGTCTGTAATCGCTGCCAAAGGTGCTTCAACAAAGTACTGAGTAAAGGGTCTGAATATTTATGTAATTGTAATATCTAAGTAGTTTTATTTATTTTTGCAAAAACATCTAAACCTGTTTTTGCTTTGTCATTATGGGGTATTGTGTGTAGATTGATCAGAAAAAAACTAAACAATTATAAGGCTGTAACGCAACAACATTTGGAAAAAATTCAAGTGGTTTAAATACTTTCTGAATGCACTGTACATTGAGTTTTATCTGTCTAGTATTTGTTTAACCAGTTACATGCAGCCTGGTCTAGGCCAATTGAGGAAAGCCTCTGAATTAGCAGTGAGTGATCAACAGTATTGAAAGCCTTTGACAGGTCAATGAAGAGGGCAGCACAATTTTGCCTTTTATCCATGCAGTTAACCACATCATTTTATAACTATGGATGCAGCAGAGATAGTGCTATGATCTGGTCTAAAACCTGACTGATGTACATTTAGAACACATTTTAAAAGATAATAAATATCTTAGCTGAGAATTAATCAAATATTCTAATGATAAAGATAATCATATACACCCTTGTTAAGAAACAAGAACATAACTCAGGTTAAGGCAGGTTGGGAGGATGTTGTACACACGCCAACACACATCTCAAGTAAGGATTTGGGGCTCCATTTGTAACCTTTCAACTATTTAGTGGGTGGCTCTACATTGTTTCATTTTGCTCATCAAGTCCTGAGCTAACATAACCACTGCTACTCTGTCAAACAGAATCACAGAACAGTAACTCAGATCATTGTAACTTGGATCACCCAACGGCCAGTGACATTCTCCCCTTCAAAGGGAAGTCCCGCCCACCGACCGTAACGTTCCTCTCAGCAGCTCACCTGATTGGAGGTCCAGGCGGGTTTCTCTGGCCAGTCTCTGTGGTTCTTCATGTACCACCACTGGATCTCAAGGGAGTAGGAGGGCCCCGCTCCCCGGAAAGAACAGGCCATCTCCACATCCTGACCACTATGTGTTGTGATGTCATGTGGGACCTCCGTGAAGAGAGCTGAGTGGAGAAAGAGTGAAGAGAGTGAGCATTTATGTACACGAAAAGTGACCCGAAAAAAGTGACCACCCAGGGATAACACTGGAAATTAAAGTTATATATTTGTGCCGTTAAATCTTAAAGGGTCAATAAGTCCCTGTCTGTGAAGCATTGCAAAATAATTGCTAAAAAACAGTAAAACTAAAAACAGTGTTTCTTATTGGATAACATCAGGGAGTCCCTCCCTGTTTCAGTCGGTTTTCTTCCATTTGGTCATTAATAAATACCACCCAACGTCATGTGTGGTTTTTTTGTTGTTTTCTTGATCCTTCAGAGGGCTAAAGTAGCCTGGGACATCTCTCAAACAAAGACATCTATCAAACACATCCCCTATCTATCACCACACATCCCCTATCTATCACCACACATCCCCTATCTATCAAACACATTCAGCTATTAGACCATCGCTAAATCCTGTTAACTGCTCCCTTAAAACGCACTGCTAATTCATGGACTAATCATCCTTTATAACTTCACCACCACAGAGGCATCCTCCACCAAGAGCTTCAGTCTCGTAGACAAGTCTATGGAAGATAAGGTGAGCCAATGGTAATCTGTTTAAGCTATGTGTTGTTGTTTAAGATGCACCATCTGTTATGAGGATAAAACTTCAGCAAGAAACAACAGGTAGATTAAGATAATTAGGTGGAAAGGCACTTTGCGGATTGTGGAGGGCATTTTCTTGTATGCTGTTGGGAGATGTGTCTTGGAGCAGGGACTGGGAGATGGTGTTTTGTGTGTCAGTAAATTCACAAAGACATTGCAGATGTATCAGACGAATGAAACTTGACTGAATACTCTAATTGCGTTTTGAGTCATGCTTCTTAACGATGTTGTCCTTTAAGCATAAGTACAAAATGTATCATAATAAATAACTACTTCAATAGATATGGATTGTAAGATTGTGAAAATGTGTGTCCTATCTAAGTGGTTTACCCCTGAAAAGATATACCCCTACGGAAAAGCATTCAAAGTGTAGGCATTCCTGCGTCCACTACATTTCACAATCCTTCCTGACTACCCATTGTTTTCCCTTCTCTCCTGCAGCGACCCCTTGAGTATAGAACATGAAAACAAACATAAAGGAAACATTACACCTGTCATACAACAGCCTTTGTCTTGTGTTATGATAAAATATTGTCCCAACATCCCTGCATGACAAAAGCTTAAAGAACACAATACACATTATCACCGTATCATGCCTCTATCAAATCAAGGTCTATTCCAGGGGTCTCCAAATCCCATCCAGGGTGTGCAGGCTTTTGCTTCAGCCTAGCATTAATAACCCTGTTTCAAATAATCAACTAATCATGATCTTCAATCCGGACCATGCTAAGTTAAATCAGGTGTGGTAGTGCTGGGCTAGAACAAAAGCCTGCACCCCCAGTAGCTCTCCAGGACCGAACTTGGAGATCCCTAGTCTATTCAATCTCATGCAATGACAACTGATTCATTTCGTTCACATCAATCATTTTGATCTATCTTCATTTGACCTATCATCACACTAATGATGTTGGTTAATAGTGTGTGGTGAAACTAGATGTATGTTCAGTACATTCAGTTCCTGCTCTACGCTGCATAAAAGCCTGAGGTCGTGTGTGATCGTACACTCATCACATCCCATAGAGTCTCACATTTTTTACTATAAAGCTCTCTCTCTCTCTATCTCTCTCTCTATTGATTTTATATGACTATGCACTTACAGTGGTGAGTTATTTTGGGAGTACATGCATGTCCTGGTCAAGTGGGTGCCTCCTATTTGTTAATTTTATATTCTTGCACAAATGTTGTTTCTTAATAAACAGATCATGCAGAGTAGCTCCAAGCCAATTCAATTTTGCAAAGGACACGAAAGAAAGATAAAAGTATGCATAAAATATGGAATGAAAACCTTATGGTTAAATACATTTTAAATTATTATACATCTGCCCATTTACCAAGGGAAATTAAACTATTACCTCATCTTGGTGAGGGCAAATGGTAAATATGTTAAACTACATAAACACTGCTGTACATCAGCAGCCAAATGCTTTAACCTTGAGAGGAAAGGCTATGTTCTGAATTCCCTGAGTCTGGGACCATAAAACAGGCAAGTGTGAGGGCGCCTAATCACCATGTGGGGTCCTTCTCATAAACACCTGAGTGGTATACCAAGAAGCAAGCTAGATCTACTCAGGGCGGACTACAGCGAAATGCTATTAAACGAGCAGAAAAGTGAGAATTTGAGCAGGATGGAGGAGAACAAGGAAGAAAAAAGAAAGCGAGGACAAATGTGAAGCCAAGACGCGCAAGGAAGATGGCGGGAAAATCGGTAGGACACAAGTACACAGTACAAATATGATACAAATATTAAAATACTATTTTATATTATGTATTTCCTATTCGACAAAATTGTATAAATAAGCCTTGAAATGACTTATATTATTACTAAATATAGTATAATCAAATTATAAAACTAGTAACTATAAGATTTCACCTTCCTTATAACTGTAAAATACATATTTGTATGTGCACATTTTCTAAAGGTCTCTCTTGATCTAAATACCTGCCCCCATCTCTGTGTCTCACAGAGCTTTAGCTTGGCTTCCTGAACTCGTTAGGAACTCACCTTTCCTCTCATGTTAATCTTGTCCGTCTATGAAAAACAGAAAGTGTTTGTTTTATTTGATTTTCTATCTATTCATTATTTTAGATGAATGGCTACAATCCCTGCAATCCAATATTGTATGGAGGCATGTGCTTTGTCAGTGTCTGTGATGTAGGGTTCAGCCAGGAGTTGATGGACAGTCAGAAGAGCAATTGAAATGGCAGGAGGGACATTCCAGCTTCAAGTGGTTTCAGATTTCACATCCTCAGAAAATATACTACTCTGTCCGTGGGAATCAGGGCTATTGCTTAATGCAAACAATTCCGATCTATGGTGTTCACAGATCGATGTATAAGTGAAAAGATTTGGGCATAATTAAGTCATCATAAAAGCATAACCTACCGTATACCCTACTGTAATAGATTGCACACAACAAACCATCTAACATGTTATTTCGCATTACAGACCAAATAGTCTTGTAGGCCTACGTAAATCCATTATGAAACATAATGCCCTGATATAACAGTAATAATCACAATAGTTTTGGCAACCTCTCATTGGCTCAGCGACCAGGAGATAGTAGCCTAGGCTCAGCGACCAGCAGATGCTAGGCTAGGCTCAGAAACCAGGAGATGCTAGGCTATGCTCAGGGACCAGGAGATCATAGTCTAGGCTCAGGGACCAGGAGATAGTAGGCTAGGCTCAGAGACCAGGAGATGCTAGGCTAGGCTCAGAAACCAGGAGATGCTAGGCTATGCTCAGGGACCAGGAGATCATAGTCTAGGCTCAGGGACTAGGAGATAGTAGTCTAGGCTAGGCTCAGGGACTAGGAGATAGTAGTCTAGGCTAGGCTCAGGGACCAGGAGATCGTAGTCTAGGCTAGGCTCAGAGACCAGGAGATGCTAGGCTAGGCTCAAGGACTAGGAGATAGTAGTCTAGGCTAGGCTCAGGGACCAGGAAATCGTAGTCTAGGCTAGGCTCAGCGACCAGGAGATAGTAGGCTAGGCTAGGCTCAGCGACCAGGAGATAGTAGGCTAGGCTCAGAGACCAGGAGATAGTAGGCTAGGCTCAGGTACCAGGAGATCGTAGTCTAGGCTAGGCTCAGAGACCAGGAGATAGTAGTCTAGGCTGAGCTCAGCGACTAGGAGATAGTAGTCTAGGCTAGGCTCAGCGACCAGGAGATAGTAGGCTAGGCTAGGCTCAACGACTAGGAGATAGTAGGCTAGGCTCAGGGACCAGGAGATCGTAGTCTAGGCTAGGCTCAGGGACCAAGAGATCGTAGTCTAGGCTAGGCTCAGAGACCAGGAGATAGTAGCCTAGGCTAAGCTCGGCGACCAGGAGATAGTAGCCTAGGCTCAGCGACCAGGAGATGCTAGGCTAGGCTCAGAAACCAGAAGATGCTAGGCTATGCTCAGGGACCAGGACATCGTAGTCTAGGCTCAGGGACCAGGAGATAGTAGCCTAGGCTCAGAGACCAGGAGATGCTAGGCTAGGCTCAAGGACCAGTAGATAGTAGTCTAGGCTAGACACAGGGACCAGGAGATCGTAGGCTAGGCTCAGGGACCAGGAGACAAATGTAACCATTTAACACTAGGAGAGCAGTGAGTGTCATATTGACTTAAAACACATTCACTTTTTTAATTACTCTGTCATTTTAAAGTTATGTCCCTCACGTCCTTGACTTTTGCTAAATAAGTCTAACACACTATCGTTGTTAGAATCTTAATATCGCAAACAGAATTTGTGTTATAAGCAGTTTTAAGAGGATATATCATTTTTCCCACCTGTCTGTCAGGCGTCTGCAGCTAATCATGGCCCATTGAAACTACAGTTATTGAAAACTATTTTTACTATTTTTAAAGACAACATTACACTGACTATTTGAGAATATTATAAATTGCTAAATTGTATATGAGACAGAGAAGTGAAATGGAGTGCCAAAAAGTGACTTTTGCAAATTCTCTTACAGTCACAAGCAGGTAAGACGTTTTGAAGTCTATATAGTGTCAGAAATTGCAGATTTTGTGGTTTCCAAATTACCTATGCTTGCCAAACAAAGTAGCTCTATTTCAAAATATATATTTTGGGGTCAGAATTACTGCTATTCCATGCCTCCCTGCATGCACTCCTACCCTCAAAGCACAGTAATAGATTTTAACTCAAAATATGCCATTGTGTTCTTTGGAAATACATTTTCTTAAATTCATAAATTAATTCCTTAAGACCTACCCTTAACAAATGAATAATGAATGATTTTTGTGATGGTGTTAATTTAATGGATGTTATACATTTTATTTCGGGAGGGAGGGAGGTTCAGCACAGACTGACTGACTGAGCTCCCACGAGTCTGCCCTCGACGCTCCACTGCTCCCGGCCAGGCAGCAGCCTCATTTGTGAGGAGAGAGAGAGGGACAGAGGTTGATGAAAGAGGGAAAGGGATAAACTAAGAGAGATAGGGATGGAAGGAGACACAGACAGAGAAACTGTAATGGAATAGAGGGATAGACTAAGGGGAGGGGGGGTAGAGGGGGTATAGAGGAAGATAAATGGTAGAGAAAGAGGTCACCTTATCAATCACTTTTACTTGATATACAGTCTGAAATATAGAAAAATTACATTTTATCTAAATCTACCGGTTGTCTGTGCGGTTGGTCCTTCAAAAATATCCACAGGAAACTATTGTTTACCAGACTTTTTCAAGTGTCAGTGTCATGAGATAACTCACGGCCGGAATAGATGACATTGAAAAGAGCGCTCCTTAAACCACACGCCAGTTGGCAGAGGCATGTTGCTTGTTTACTGGGATACATTTTACTATGAGAAAACCAGATAGGCCTTTAATTTTACAATGGTCCGCTGTAGTTCTGTGTAGTTATGTTACTATGTTTGAGACAAGTGTATTGCAGTGAATTTCTTCCATGACTTAATAAGCAGTAACCAGTTCTCAAAATAACATTTTCTGCCTGATGGGGGCGTTGTTTACCTGGATTCTTTTGATTATCTTGTGACCAGTGTTGGAGAAAATTGTGCTAGTTAGACCTGGACCTGGGCCTGGTTTCCCAATTGCGATGGAATTTAGGCTTACAAATGTTTTAACGTTGCATCTTTTCTACAACGGCCCAAGATGTAACAAGCATTTCCCAAAACACCACGGCGAGAGAACAGTCGCTAAGTGTGTTGTTGGAGCATGTGTCGATACTAATAGGATCAAAAGAAAGGGAGCGCTGCTCTCGGATCAGCTTTCTCCATTCAAATCTTTCCTTAACATTATAATTATTTCACAATACTGACGACAGATCAGCTCCTAGAGAGATATTACCACTGAAATTATATTGAGGCAATGAAATGCCTCAATTTAATTGAAAGAGAAAGTGACACTAGTGTTGAGGAGACAGTAGTGGATGTCCATAGTGAATATTATCAGTACGTTTTCACCCTCCCCTTTTACACCTTTTTCGTCGTTAAAGCTTTCCAGTTCTCACCCCACCAAGTAGGTGGCGGCAATACACCATAATAGGATGAAGTCCGCCGTAAAACCCCACAGAAGAAGAAGGTTAGCAGGCTGAAAACTGCACACACATAATTAGAGGGTGTCTACACACACTGGAAATGCTCCAAAGGGTGCATTAGACAGAACAGAAGGTGACCCGAACATTGACTAACCATTGTCGTCTTTTGAATCATGAACAGTGTGCAGGCATGCACCCTCCTTTTATTAAAGTGGTTTATTGGAACATCCAAATTCAAGTGTGGCATACTCAAGATAGCAACTGTACTTGTGGCAGTCTATTGACAACAGCATATCTTAACACCAGACAGTTGTTTGCTCACCTTATCTTACTTAAAAGAAGCAAAACACGAACACAAATAAATAAGTGAAGGATGGTGGTAGAGAGAAAGAGAGAAAATTAACATAAAGGATCATAGCAAAGTTATGAGAAGTATGTTTTTTAAACAATGAACTACAACTAGCTTCGTTTGTGACTTTCATATCAAGCCTTTTCTGCCCAAAGTCTTCTGCATCTACAGTGCATTCGGAAAGTATTCAGACCCCTGAACGTTTTCCACATTTTGTTACATTACAGCCTTATTCTAAAATTGTTTAAATTGTTTTTTCCCCTAATCAATCTACACACAATACCCCAAAATGACTGTGTGTAGATTGATGAGTGTAAAAAAATATTGAATCCCTTTTAGAATAAGGCTGTAACGTAACAAAATGTGGAAAAAGTAAAGGGGTCTGAATACTTTCTGAATGCACTGCATAGCCTAACAGATAAAACCCTAAAGCAAAGCAAAGTCATCTCAATGACAACGCTATACAGGGAGCCAAGTAGGATGGGTCTTGGGATTTTCCATGTAAAAAGCCTCATGAGCACTAACATGTTTATAGGAGCACATGAAATGAAAGCTAAGAGTCTATATTTTTGAGAAATTAAGGCATATGCAATTTTCAAAGAAAATATTATTCTTAAAAGACTTTGATTTCTGGTCAACAAACGGAAAAGTAGTCTTAGAAAAACATCTAGCATAAAAAGTCTTAAAAGGTATTAGAATTACAACAGAACACAATAATGTTGAAGTAAAGACCAAATAATATCAACATTTATATTTAGTTTTGCAGAAGTTATTTGCCTTCTTTAAATATAAGAAATAATTGTCATTCTGTTACAAAAAACCCACATATCTTTACGATATTTTCTTATTTCTCTCCTTCATGAGGATAGACCTAGCAATTAGTTATAGTGTTTTTACTGATAACAATTTGGTTTATGATGTAAGTGATTAAAACGTGCCATTTTGTTACCAAATCGGTAACAGAATGACCAAAAAAATCTGTAACAGAATAACCTCAACTGAATTCACACACCACAGTTGGGTCACCTGCTCCTTTCCTCCCTTCCACTGGCATACTGTTATGTTCAGCTCATAACTGTTTTTCTTTCTCTTTCTGTCGTCTGGTGGTCAAAGCAAGAGTGTGAAAACCGTCTGGAACCACTCTCTCTCCCTTTCTCTCACCTCTCTCTATCCAGTTAATGCCACCTCTCTCGGCTCTTACTGACAACTACCCATGAGCCCCCTCTCTTTCCATTTACTGTAACCAGGCCTCTCACCCACTGAGGTCAGACCGACCATTCCGCTCCAGTCATTACCACGAGCCTGTCCTCCACAAGTTAAGGTGCGACCAACCTCCTGTGGTGTGTATTCCTTTCTTGTTTGTTCCTTCTCTCTCTCCCTAACCTACAGTTTCGCACTCACACTGAGTTGCTCTCTTCCTCTCAAACAAAACGTCAGCTCACGAGTGGTGCAGTGGTCTAAGGCACTGCATCTTAGTGCTAGAGGTGTCACTGCAGACCCTGGTTTGATCCCGGGCTGTATCAGAACTGGCTGTGATTGGGAGTCCCATAGGGCGGTGCACAATTGGCCCAGTGCTGTCTGGGTTAGGTGAGGCCGGGGTAGGCTATCATGGTAAATAATAATTAGTTCTTAACTGGTTTGCCTCATTAAATAAAGGATAAATGTTGCCTCACCTCTTTTTCTCTCTATACCTCCCTGCATCTCTGTTCTCTCTCTCTCTCTTTCTCCCTCACTCCCTCTCTATAACCCCCCCCCACACACACACACGCACCTCAATCTCTCTCTCTCGCTGAGTGTGCATTCCCTGTTCCTCCTTTCCTGTCTGGCATACAGTGATGCTCACACACCATCAGTGGCACACTAGAGCACCTGAAGGCTCTGGCTCTGGCAGCTGTTCACAACTGTAGGAGAAACAACTGTGTGTGCTTGTGTGTACTGCAACTTCTGTCTGAGTGTGTGTCGGGAGGATTTGTTTGTGGGCATGCTTGTGTGTCTGCTTATGTGTGTCTGTGAGCGCAGAGTGGGAAGGAAGTCTCTAGGTAGGAATGCCATCAATGATGCCTTTTGACACTCCGACAGTGGAAGGATGCATGCAGCCTTGGGCCTACCAATATACAGAGAATTAGAGGCATTTCAAAGATAAAAGATGAGAACAAAAATTGTATCCTCTGTTTATAGAGAGAGAGAAAGGAACAGAGTGCATCTGATAAAAAATGACACGGAAGAGTGATTCTCTAAGCATTGACTGCATGCAAGGAAAACAGTGAATTATTTTGCAAAATCAACATGGTTACGTTTTTAATTAGTTGTTGTTTTTCTTAACCATGCAGTGGTAGAGAGTGTTGTTGATTTGATGTTATTGTAATTTATCAAATTAGCATTTATGTGTTTCTTAATCTTGTTTGTGCTTTTTTATGCCTGTTCTAGAAACAGGAAAAGACCTGGTTTCATATCATTAATGCTTCAGGCTTAAAAATAGAGAGCAAGATACACTATATTACCAAAAATATGTGGACATCTGCTCATCGAACGTCTCATTCCAAAATCATGGGCATTAATATCAAGTTGGTCCCCCCTTTGCTGCTATAATAGCCTCCACTCTTCTTTCCACTAGATGTTGGAACATTGCTGCGGGGACTTGCATCCATTCAGCCACAAGAGCATTCGTGAGGTTGGCAGTGATGTTGGGCGATTAGGCCTGGCTCGCAGTCAGCGTTCCAATTCATCCAAATGGTGTTAGATAGGGTTGAGGTCAGGGCTCTGTGCAGGCCAGTCATTGTCACAGTCACAGCTGAGCCATTGATGCTCCTAGTTTCCACTTCACAATAACAGCACTTACAGTTGACCGGGGAAGCTCTAGCAGGGCAGAAATGTGACCAACTGACTTCTTGGAAAGGTGGCATCCTATGACCATGCCACGTTGAAAGTCACTGAGCTCTTCAGTAAGGCTACTGGCAATGTTCGTCTATGGAGATTGCATGGCTGTGTTCGATTTTAAAATAGCCAAATCCACTCATTTGAAGGAGTGTCCACATACTTTTGTATGTATAGTGTTGATAAAGAGTATCCAGCTAAAAATAAAGACAGTCAGACACACAAACACATGGCGATGATAGAGAGAAAGACCGGGGTGGGCAGGGTTTGCACACGAGACTATTCGTACATTTTTTCCAGGTAAGCTAAATCAAGCGTACCTAAAGTATTTGGAAGACAAAACCTGTTTCCTCACACCGCTTCCATCACTTACAGATGGATTCTGCAGTAAAGGAAACAGTGCCACTGTCCATTGTTTTTGTTTTGTTGGCGAAGCGGAGGTGATGAGCGTCGCCCCCAAAAATGGCAGTACATATTCTCACACTGGGCCATTTGTGCGCCGCTCTATGGGGCTCCCAATCACAGCCTGTTGTGATACAGTCTGGATTTGAACCAGGTTGTTTGTAGTGATGTGTCTAGCACTGAGATGCAGTGTCTTAGACCACTACACCACTTGGGAGCCTCCAAACTAAGTACAGTGCTATTAATACATGATCCGCATTCATCTGTAAAAAGTACACTGAGTATACCAAACATTAGGAACACCTTCCTAATAATGAATTCCACCCACCCCCCGCCCTCAGAACAGACTAAATTCGTCAAGGCATGGACTCTAAATAGTGTCAAAAGCATTCCACAGGGGTGCTGGCCTATGTTGACTCCAATGCTTCCCACAGTTGACTGGATGTCCTTTGTAAAAGCACATTGTCAACGATTCCACAGAAGACACTCCTGATGTCATGGGCCCAAGGACTAGAAGTTGAGTTCCATAAGTTGGACTGAAGACTCAAGAAGGAACTCTCATGTGGTGCGGGTCATTTCTTCCTATACTGGACACAGGCTGTCCATGTACAGCTTCTGTTCAGGGGGGATTTGTAGGCTCGGCCCGAGTTCATGTGTTCTCTGTCACCTGGAGCTGCATGGCAAATGGTCCAGGAACACACGGAAAGGACAATGCCCAAGGACTATTCAGCCCTTCCCCCTCTGAGGGGCCAACATGTATCTCTGTTACATTATCCAGAGGACTGACTATTGAATTTGATAGAATAATACTATAGTGTCCATGTATGGTTGGTTTTTATGTGAAACTTGTTCACTGAGGATAACTCTGATGCTATCTATATGTGTGTATGATCTCTGTGGTTACTTGTAACTGTACGTATATGGGTGAACTCTGAATTACTATATGCAAGTAGGTTTTATGGTCCTCTCAGGAATTCTGTCTTATTTACATTGGTCTCATCCCCCACACAAGCCTCTAAATGCTGTGACACCCTGTGCAGATTGGGCCTTGGTGTTCAGGTTATGGTAAACTTGGTATCATTTGATTGTTCAAAGGTGGTTGGTTTTGGGTTGAAAGGTTACACTTTCAGATGTTATAAATTGGATGAAATGTCTTTGTTCTCTCTCTCTTATCCATGGAGGAAGGTTGTATGATCAATTCTCATTTCTTAGGCTTCTAGGCTTCAGACCTAGTAAGCATCTCTTTGTTCATGCTTTGTCCTGTAAGTTAACTTTAGGATCTACATATATACTTGGAATAATGCCTTGTAATGTTTGTTAATACTTGTAACTTAAGTTGTATGCCTTGTAAGTGAATCCATTCATTGTACAATGTTAATTAAATATCTGCCTTCGATATAGACCATTCTCAGACCAATTCTTGCTAGTCTACGTCAACTCATTGCCTAATGCTTGCGTGTATATTTTAGTTATCTTTATGGAGTCAGATAAACATTTGAATAGGCTAATTGCTTAGTCTTATTACGAGTGATATAGTCTTATTTATAATATCATATATACTGTGTATACACATCAAATATTAATGCCCGACCTCCCGAGTGGCAGCCGGTTGCGACCGGGAGACCCATGAGGCGGTGCACAATTGGCCCAGTGTCGTCTGGGTTAGGGGAGGATTTGGCTGGTCAGGATGTCCTTGTCCCATCGTGTTCTAGTGACTCCTTGTGGTGTGCCGGGCACCTGCACACTGACTTCAGTTGCACACTTCTGGGTTAAGTGAGCAGTGCAGCTTGGCAGGGTTGTGTTTTGGAGGATGCATGGCTCTTGACCTTCATCTGTCCTGGGTCCGTACGGGAGTTGCAGCGACAAGACTGTTACTACCAATTGGGGAGAAAAAGGGATCAAAAATATATATATACACTGGGGGCACAGTTTTTTACATTGTAGAATAAAAGTGAAGACATCAAAACTATGACATGACACATATGGAATCATGTAGTAACCAAAAAAGAGTTAAACAAATGAAAATATATTTTATATTTGAGATTCTTCAAATAGCCACCCTTTGCATTGATGACAGCTTTGCACACTCTTGGCATTCTCTCAAACAGCTTCACCTGGAATGCTTTTCCATCAGTCTTGAAGGAGATCCCACATATGCTGAGCACTTGTTGGCTGCTTTTCCTTCACTGCGGTCCAACTCATTCCAAACCATCTAAATTTGGATGAGGTTGGAACCAAAAATCTCAAATTTGGATTCCAGACCAAATGACACATTTCCACCGGTCTATTGTCCATTGCTCGTGTTTCTTGGCCCAAGCAAGTCTCTTCTTCTTATTGGTGTCCTTTAGTAGTGGTTTCTTTGCAGCAATTTGACCATGAAGATGTTGAGATGTGTCTGTAACTTGAACTCTGTGAAGCATATATTTGGGCTGCAATCTGAGCCTGGTAACTCTAAAGAACTTATCCTCTGCAGCAGAGGTATTTATGGATCTTCCATTCCTGTGGCGGTCCTCATGAAGCTGGTTGAGAGAATGCCATGAGTGTTTAAAGCTGTCATCAAGGCAAAGGGTGGCTACTTTGAAGAATGTCAAATATAAAATATATTTTGATTTGTTTAACAATTTTTTGGTTACTACATGATTCCATTTGTGTTATGTCATAGTTTTGATGTCTTTACTTTTATTCTACAATGTAAAACATATATATATTAATGCCCACTACACCTTTGGGTGGTGGACCATTCTTTATACACACGTAAAACTATTGAGCGAGAAAAACCCAGCAGGACCATGGCTTATAAGATGTAAAACCATTTGTCACTGTTTCTCCTTTTGTCACTTTTTCTCCATTTGTCATGTTTGTCCTTTTGTCTCTGTTTGTCCTATTGTCTCTGTTTCTCCTTTTGTCTCTGTTTGTCCTTTTGTCTATGTTTGTCCTATTGTCTCTGTTTGTCCTATTGTCCTGTTTCTCCTATTGTCTCTGTTTGTCCTATTGTCTCTGTTTCTCCTATTGTCTCTGTTTGTCCTATTGTCTCTGTTTCTCCTATTGTCTCTGTTTCTCCTATTGTCTCTGTTTCTCCTATTGTCTCTGTTTCTCCTTTTGTCTCTGTTTGTCCTATTGTCTCTGTTTGTCCTATTGTCTCTGTTTCTCCTTTTGTCTCTGTTTGTCCTTTTGTCTATGTTTGTCCTATTGTCTCTGTTTGTCCTATTGTCCTGTTTCTCCTATTGTCTCTGTTTGTCCTATTGTCTCTGTTTCTCCTATTGTCTCTGTTTGTCCTATTGTCTCTGTTTCTCCTATTGTCTCTGTTTCTCCTATTGTCTCTGTTTCTCCTATTGTCTCTGTTTCTCCTTTTGTCTCTGTTTGTCCTATTGTCTCTGTTTGTCCTATTGTCTCTGTTTCTCCTTTTGTCTATGTTTGTCCTATTGTCTCTGTTTGTCCTATTGTCTCTGTTTCTCCTATTGTCCTGTTTCTCCTATTGTCTCTGTTTCTCCTTTTGTCTCTGTTTGTCCTATTGTCTCTGTTTCTCCTATTGTCTCTGTTTCTCCTCTTGTCTCTGTTTCTCCTATTGTCTCTGTTTCTCCTATTGTTTCTGTTTCTCCTATTGTCTCTGTTTGTCCTTTTGTCTCTGTTTGTCCTATTGTCTCTGTTTTTCCTATTGTCTCTGTTTTTCCTATTGTCTCTGTTTCTCCTATTGTCTCTGTTTCTCCTATTGTCTCTGTTTCTCCTGTTGTCTCTGTTTCTCCTTTTGTCTCTGTTTCTCCTTTTGTCTCTGTTTGTAATATTGTCTCTGTTTCTCCTTTTGTCTCTGTTTGTAATATTGTCTCTGTTTGTAATATTGTCTCTGTTTCTCCTATTGTCTCTGTTTGTCCTATTGTCTCTGTTTCTCCTATTGTCTCTGTTTGACCTATTGTCTCTGTTTGTCCTATTGTCTCTGTTTGTCCTATTGTCTCTGTTTGTCCTATTGTCTCTGTTTCTCCTATTGTCTCTCTTTCTCCTATTGTGTCACGGAATGGGATGTGGAGAGACCAAGACGCAGCGCACTCAGAGTTCGTCATTGTTTTATTTTCTATAAATACTATGTATATATGTAAAACAATCCAAAAGTACGAACTCAAACAAACACTACAATACAAAAAACGTCACGTTCACCTAAACCAACACGAAATGAAACGGACGTAACAAAAGGAACACTTACTTTTAACCGTGACTGCGACATATAACGATAATGACCCACACCCGAGTGAAGGACAGACTCAACATATATGGGATCCCTAATTAGAGACAATGCGGTGCAGCTGCCTCTAATTAGGGATCCAACCCAAACCCCACACAGAAACAGAAAAGCACGACACTGTCAGACTCTGACCATAGCTACATAGAGAAGCAAATAGGCTTCTCTATGGCCAGAGCCTGACAGTAACCCCCCCCCCCCCCCCCCCCCCAATGCGCGGACTCCCGGACGCCCCAAAAAAACAAACACACAAAACAAGGGGGGGTAAATGGGAGGGAAGACTAGTCCATCGGGGGCGGCTCTGGCCCCGGCGAAGTGGACAGTTTTGTCCCATGCCCCTTCCTTATAACCGGTCCCGGACTGGGCCCCGGTGGGGAAAACGGCTCCGGCCATGGAGGGGGGAACACAACCGAGCCAGGACTGGGCACCGGTGGGGCAAACGGCTCCGGCCATGGAGCGGGGAAAATGCCCGGGCCCGGACTGGGCACCGGTGGGGCAAACGGCTCCGGCCATGGAGCGGGGAAAACAACCGGGCCCGGACTGGGCACCGGTGGGGCAAACGGCTCCGGCCATGGAGCTGGGCAATAAACCGGGCCCGGACTGGGCACCGGTGGGGCGGACTGCTCAGGCTCTGAAGCGGGGCAGACGGCTGGACCCGGATTGTGCACCGGTGGAGCGGACTGCTCTGGCTCAGGAGCGGAACAGACGGCTGAACCCGGACTGGGTACCGGTGGAGCGGACTGCTCTGGCACTGGAGCGGAGCAGACGGCTGGACCCGGAATGGGTACCGGTGGAGCGGACTGCTCTGGCACTGAGGCGGAGCAGACGGCTGGACCCAGATTGGGTACCGGTGGAGCGGACTGCTCTGGCACTGAGCCGGAGCAGACGGCTGGACCCGGATTGGGTACCGGTGGGCTGCTGACCTTCGCTGGAGGTGCAGGGCTGCTGACCTTCGCTGGAGGTGCAGGGCTGCTGACCTTCGCTGGAGGTGCAGGGCTGCTGACCTTCGCTGGAGGTGCAGGGCTGCTGACCTTCGCTGGATGTGCAGGGCTGCTGACCTTCGCTGGAGGCTCAGGGCTGCTGGCCTTCGCTGGAGGCTCAGGGCTGCTGGCCCTCGCTGGAGGCTCAGGGCTGCTGGCCTTTGCTGGAGTTGCAGGGACGCTGACCTTCGCTGGAGGTGCAGGGACGCTGACCTTCGCTGGAGGTGCAGGGACGCTGACCTTCGCTGGAGGTACAGGGACGCTGACCTTCGCTGGAGGTGCAAGGCTGCTGACCTTTGCTGGAGGTGCAGGGACACTGACCTTCGCTGGAGGTTGCGGGCTGCGGACCTTCGCTGGAGGCTCAGGGCTGCTGGCCTTCGCTGGAGGCTCAGGGCTGCAGGCCCTCGCTGGAGGCTCAGGGCTGCTGGCCTTTGCTGGAGGTGCAGGGACGCTGACCTTCGCTGGAGGTGCAGGGCTGCTGACCTTCGCTGGAGGTGCAGGGCTGCTGACCTTCGCTGGAGGTGCAGGGCTGCTGACCTTCGCTGGAGGCTCAGGGCTGCTGGCCTTCGCTGGAGGTGCAGGGCTGCTGACCTTCGCTGGAGGTGCAGGGCTGCTGACCTTCGCTGGAGGTGCAGGGCTGCTGACCTTCGCTGGAGGCTCAGGGCTGCTGGCCTTCGCTGGAGGCTCAGGGCTGCTGGCCCTCGCTGGAGGCTCAGGGCTGCTGGCCTTTGCTGGAGTTGCAGGGACGCTGACCTTCGCTGGAGGTGCAGGGACGCTGACCTTCGCTGGAGGTGCAGGGACACTGACCTTCGCTGGAGGTACAGGGACGTTGACCTTTGCTGGAGGTGGAAGGCTGCTGACCTTCGCTGGAGGTGCAGGGACACTGACCTTCGCTGGAGGTTGCGGGCTGCGGACCTTCGCTGGAGGCTCAGGGCTGCTGGCCTTCGCTGGAGGCTCAGGGCTGCAGGCCCTCGCTGGAGGCTCAGGGCTGCTGGCCTTTGCTGGAGGTGCAGGGACTCTGACCTTCGCTGGAGGTGCAGGGACGCTGACCTTCGCTGGAGGTGCAGGGACGCTGACCTTCTCTGGAGGTGCAGGGACGCTGACCTTCGCTGGAGGTGCAGGGACGCTGACCTTCGCTGGAGGTGCAGGGACGCTGACCTTCGCTGGAGGTGAGGGGACGCTGACCTTCGCTGGAGGTGCAGGGATGTTGACCTTGGCTGGAGGTGCAGGGACGCTGACCTTCGCTGGAGGTGCAGGGACACTGACCTTCGCTGGAGGTGCAGGGACGCTGACCTTTGCTGGAGGTTCCGGTCCAACCATACGCCTCGCCACGAGAGTCATCTGGCGCTTGAAGTCCTCCAACGCCTGTACAACCAGCGGATACATCTGTGTCTCCAGAGGAAGAGCATTCCAAGCTCTCCACCACCTCGTCCGCTCCTCCTCCGGGTATTCATCGAAGCCCTCTGGCCGCTCCCGATCCAGATCTGTGGGCATTCGAAGTGGCGTGCGATTCCCCTTTTTCAGCCTCTCCGGGCTCTGGCCGCGCACCGATGGTGTGGTGCTCACAGCCATGACAGACCTTGCCTTCTCCATCCTCCTCCATTGCTTCATGAACCTACCCCGGTCCTCAGGCTTCACCCTAGGCCATGTGGGAATAGGTACTAATTCCTCTGAGTTAGTCTCTCCCCAGTTGCGCTGCTTGGTCTCAGTGTGGTGGGTCGTTCTGTCACGGAATGGGATGTGGAGAGACCAAGACGCAGCGCACTCGGAGTTTGTCATTGTTTTATTTTCTATAAATACTATGTATATATGTAAAACAATCCAAAAGTACGAACTCAAACAAACACTTCAATACAAAAAACGTCACGTTCACCTAAACCAACACGAAATGAAACGGACGTAACAAAAGGCACACTTACTTTTAACCGTGACTGCGACATATAACGATAACGACCCACACCCGAGTGAAGGACAGACTCAACATATATGGGATCCCTAATTAGAGACAATGCGGTGCAGCTGCCTCTAATTAGGGATCCAACCCAAACCCCACACAGAAACAGAAAAGCACGACACTGTCAGACTCTGACCATAGCTACATAGAGAAGCAAATAGGCTTCTCTATGGCCAGAGCCTGACAGTACCCACCCCCCCCCCCCCCCCCCAAGGCGCGGACTCCCGGACGCCCCAAAAAAACAAACACACAAAACAAGGGGGGGTAAATGGGAGGGAAGACTAGTCCATCGGGGGCGGCTCTGGCCCCGGCGAAGTGGACAGTTTTGTCCCATGCCCCTTCCTTATAACCGGTCCCGGGCTGGGCCCCGGTGGGGTAAACGGCTCCGGCCATGGAGCGGGGAAAACAACCGGGCCCGGACTGGGCCCCGGTGGGGAAAACGGCTCCGGCCATGGAGGGGGGAAAACAACCGGGCCAGGACTGGGCACCGGTGGGGCAAACGGCTCCGGCCATGGAGCGGGGAAAATGCCCGGGCCCGGACTGGGCACCGGTGGGGCAAACGGCTCCGGCCATGGAGCGGGGAAAACAACCGGGCCCGGACTGGGCACCGGTGGGACAAACGGCTCCGGCCATGGAGCTGGGCAATAAACCGGGCCCGGACTGGGCACCGGTGGGGCGGACTGCTCAGGCTCTGAAGCGGGGCAGACGGCTGGACCCGGATTGGGCACCGGTGGAGCGGACTGCTCTGGCTCAGGAGCGGAACAGACGGCTGAACCCGGACTGGGTACCGGTGGAGCGGACTGCTCTGGCACTGGAGCGGAGCAGACGGCTGGACCCGGAATGGGTACCGGTGGAGCGGACTGCTCTGGCACTGAGGCGGAGCAGACGGCTGGACCCAGATTGGGTACCGGTGGAGCGGACTGCTCTGGCACTGAGCCGGAGCAGACGGCTGGACCCGGATTGGGTACCGGTGGGCTGCTGACCTTCGCTGGAGGTGCAGGGCTGCTGACCATAGCTACATAGAGAAGCAAATAGGCTTCTCTATGGCCAGAGCCTGACATATTGTCTCTGTTTGTAATATTGTCTCTGTTTCTCCTATTGTCTCTGTTTTTCCTATTGTCTCTGTTTCTCCTTTTGTCTCTGTTTGTAATATTGTCTCTGTTTCTCCTTTTGTCTCTGTTTGTAATATTGTCTCTGTTTCTCCTTTTGTCTCTGTTTCTCCTTTTGTCTCTGTTTGTAATATTGTCTCTGTTTCTCGTATTGTCTCTGTTTGTAATATTGTCTGTTTGTAATATTGTCTCTGTTTGTAATATTGTCTCTGTTTGTAATATTGTCTCTGTTTGTAATATTGTCTCTGTTTTTCCTATTTCTTCTACCATTGTGCAGGAAACCAGGGTCCATTTAATTCCGATCCTCTAAAAAGGGATAAGGATTTGGTAGTCCAATCTGAATTTTGTCTGTTTGGGATTTTTTTGATGCCGAAAATCTGGATTATCTTGATCCCACTGGAAGGGTGGATTCGGGGGGGATTTGGAAAGGTGAAAGGCTCTACAACCAAGAAATTTCAATGCAACTAAGGTGTGTTTTAAATAATGTCCTTACATCTGAAAACCAAAGGTTCATTATGTTAAATTGACCCTAGTATAGATATGTGGTCAGTTGTTATATTGAGACGTATCAATTACATGCATCTACTTACATATAAGTGATATGAAGGCTCTAATATTTTTTATCTTACTTTAATTTATGTAGTTTACTTTTTGTTTGCCCATGACAGCGTAGAAGTAGTACCACAAACTGTCCAGTAGGTAGCATGGTGTAGGCCTGTTCAAAGCACTAAAAAAAATCCGGACTTCTGTGATCTTGATATTGTTGTATGTGGATCAGAATGACCCTATCCGATTATTTTCAGAATGTCTTGATGCAATTGAAGCCTTTAAATCCGGAAAACTCCAAGGCTAGATGGCATACCAGTTGACTTATATCAAACCGTATTTGGTATACTCTGATGGTCTGTTATTAGCATGCTTTAACCAATCCTATAAAAATGGTATACTGTCAGATACTCAGCAAATAGGTCTGATTTCACTTTTCCTGAAACAGGACCCAGGTGGTAAATATTAGGATACAGTCCATTTAAAAAAAATTGAGGCGCATTACACTTTAGTGTTGTGATGCTAAAATTATAGCAAAATGCATAGCGCAGAGAATTAGAAAGTTATTGTCAGATATTATTTATCCTGATCAGACATGTTTTTTACATATACATTGGCGATAATATAAGGCAAGTACTGGGAACAATACGATACTATGACACATCTGGGAAACCAGGCCTGGTATCCATAGCTGACTTTGAAAAGGCCTTTGATAAAGTACGTCTGGAATTTATATATAAATGTGTGGACTATTCTAATTTTGGAGAATCTCTTATACAATGGGTTAAAGTTATGTATAGTAACCCCAGATGTAAAAAAGTAAATAAATTCTACTTCTCAGAAAGTACTAAACTGTCAAGATGAGTAAAACAAGGTTGTCCACTATTGGCATATCTATTTATTATGTCTATCAAAATGTTAGCTATTAAAATCAGATCCAACAATAATATCAATGGGCTAGAATTCTAGAGCTTAGAAACAAACGTGTCATTGTATACTGAAGATTAATGTTTTGTTTTTATATCCACAATTTGGATTTTTCAAATGCTCTGGATTACAATGGGATTAATATGCCAAAAGACAGAAATGATCTTGGGCCTCCTGCATGGTGCAGCCATCTAAGAGTCGTCACTACAGACTGTATCACAACTGGCCGTGAATGGGAGTCCCATAGGGCGGTCCACAATTGGCCCAGCGTCGTCCGGGTTAGGGGAGGGTTTGTCCGGGGGGCTTTACTTGGCTCATCGCGCTCTAGTGACTCCTTGTGGCTGACCTCGGTTGACAGTTTAACGGTGTGTCCTCCAACACATTGGTGTGGCTGGCTTCCAGGTTAAGGGGGTTGGTGTTAAGCAGTGCGGTTTGGCTGGTCATGTTTCAGAGGATGCATTATTAGACCTTCGCCTCCCAAGCTCATTGGGGAGTTGCAGCGATGAGACAAGATTGAAATTGGGGAGAAAAAGTAAAATATTTTTTTAAAGAATTCGAGCTAGAAGAAATCAAGTAACAGCCTCATTAGAAATCACTCGACCACAAGTTCTCAGTGGGATTAAGGTCTGGGGAGTTTCCTGGTGCTCCATCATGCATCAAACTGTTCTTGGATGGTTGGGAGAAGTTGCTCTCGGAGGATGTGTTGGTACCTTTCTTTATTCATGGCTGTGTTCTTAGGCAAAATTGTGAGTGAGCCCACTCCCTTGGCTGAGAAGCAACCCCACACATGAATGGTCTGAGGATGCTTTACTGTTGGCATGACACAGGACTGATGGTAGCGCTCACCTTGTCTTCTCTGGACAAGGTGTTTTCCCAAACAATCGGAAAGGGGATTCATCAGAGAAAATGACTCTACCCCAGTCCTCAGCAGTAAAATCCCTGTACCTTTTGCAGAATATCAGTCTGTCCCTGATGTTTTTCCTGAGAGGTGGCTTCTTTGCTGCCCTTTACACCAGGCCATCCTCCAAAAGTCTCACTGTGCGTGCAGATGCACTCACACCTGCCTGCTGCCATTCCTGAGCAAGCTCTGCACTGGTGGTGCCCAGATCCCGCAGCTGAATCAACTTTAGGAGACGGTCCTGGCGCTTGCTGGACTTTCTTGGGCGCCCTGATGCCTTCTTCACAACAATTGAACCTCTCTCCTTGAAGTTCTTGATGATCGGATAAATGGCTGATTTAGGTGCAATCTTACGAGCAGCAATATCCTTGCATGTGAAGCCCTTTTTGTGGAAAGCAATGATGACGGCACGTGTTTCCTTGCAGGTAACCATGGTTGACAGAGGAAGAACAATGATTTCAAGCACCACCCTCCTTTTAAAGCTTCCAGTCTGTTATTCTGACTCAATCAGCATGACAGAGTGATCTCCAGCCTTGTCCTCGTCAACACTCTAACCTGTGTTAACGAGACAATCACTGACATGATGGCAGCTGGTCCTTTTGTGGCAGGGCTGAAATGCAGTGGAAATGTATTTGGGGATTAAGTTCATTTTCATGGCAAAGAGGGACTTTGCAATTAATTGAAATTCATCTGATCACTCTTCATGACATTCTGGAGTATATGCAAATTGCCATCATCAACACTGAGGCAGCAAACTTTGTGGAGACCAATACTTGTGTCATTCACAAAACCTTTGACCACGACTGTTCTGTCATTGCAGGTTCACTGTTTGACGTGAATGAGTCAGCGGAAAGAACATTATCCAGCCTGTATAGCAACCATTTTGTTTTTCATAGAAACTATGCAGAAAAAATGTATGCCTGGGTCGCGTCTTAAGCAACATGACCAAATGAACTAACAACCAGATTTTTGTCTGTGCTATATCTTCTTGTAGAATTACATTTTATGAAAATATGTAATTCATTGTTATTTTAATATGTTGGTAACAGTTTTATTAAAGAAATAAGGCAAACGAGGCAGTGCTGTAGCATGAATACAGTCACAGGTAATTAGTTTGACTGGCCCCCCCTGCTATCGCGTCTGGCCGAACAATGCCATTTACCAGTGAATATATTAATCATACAGCATGGCCTCCTGTGCCTTTATCACTTAATTGTGTATAGGTGGGTGAGAAAAAAATCTATTTAATCCTTTTTTAATTCAGGCTGCAACACAACAAAATGTGGAATAAGTCAAGGGGTATGAATACATTCTGAAGGCACTTTATATATTTTAAAAAATCCTCATAGCACTGCCTATACACTCACACATCAATACATACAGTATACCCACAAACTCACTCACTCACACACATCTCCATACACCCACTCACATCAACACTTCATGCTGAGCACACACTTCTATCTACAACACATCAGGACCAGCAATCATGCTTGGAAAAGGGCTCTGCATCTCTCTCTCTCTCTCTCTCTCTCCCTCTCTCTCTCCCAGTCTCCCTGCCTTATTGATCTGACAGTTGTCAAATTGCCTTCCACCTCAGTATGCAGGCGCATTCTTCCAACGGCGTATAAAACATGACTTGTTGACAAACAGGCCATATCCCAGGGTGCTTTGTGCCAACGTCAGGTCCTGACAGGCCTGCTCAGCAAACATCCGACAAGTTTGTGACTTAAATCAAATTAGTGTGGTGGGAAATCAATCCTCTAACCTTGGCTGGACGATAAGTCAGCACGTTGCATACCTCCAGTCCGCTTCAATGGCCACTCGCCACTGAGAACGAGAGTGGGAATCAACCGGCAACATTTGTATTTCAATACTGTTTAAGTAAAAAACTGCCACCTTTGTGGTATTTCATACCACCACAAAAATAATTACAGGAGAGGGGAGCAGTTTCTAAATTGAACCATTCTTGTTCAGTCAACTTGAATATTGTTATGTACAATCAGCTTTGCTAGCCAACAATTTTACATTTGCTAGACTGTGCAGTTCCAAGCAGAAATCTCATAAAGGCAGTGGTGTCATAATCCTACCCCGGCAGTGGCAGACGATGCTTGTTTGAAGATGCAGCACATGCATTTTTAAACGCCCTATGCACACATGGCATTTTTCACTGTATGACTTGTAGTGCTATAATAGAAATGTGTCCCTGACACACAGACACTGCCAGCAGCTGTCGACCGAAGCCTCATTCAAAATTAAAAGGGGAGAAATAAATAAAGCGGAAAGTGCTGTAGGTAAATAAGTATCTTAACATATATACCTCAATCTCGAGAGATCCGACTCCGTAAACTTCGCTACCTCCTCCCGGGAGTCCGACATGAAATTAGACAGATAAATTCAGCTAGGGAGTACCAACGTGAGGTCGATCTGTCAATCTCTCTCTCTTCCTTCCCTCTCTCTCTTTCTTTCAGTCTTTATAAAAGGAGTTGCATGAGTTAGGCCGAATCACGGTAGTCTAATTACCATTGGTTATAGAGCTATATGGGTTAGTTCTGGAACCGAGAACCAGATGCCTGATCAGGCGAAAGACGGACAACAGTGGCAGAAAACAAAAAAACACTGTGTTGTCAGTCATGTGTTGTCATCACTCATTCTCTCTATCCATTCAACACTCTCCATCCATACTGCTTCCTTTCCTGCACTTGTTCTCTGTCAGGCCTAAATAGTAACCCTAAATGGTTATCTGCAGTCAACAGAGAGTAGGGATTGTAGTCACTGGACCGTTCCGATCACTTCGCCTTTGTATGTAGTTACTGTGCTTGTATCTTTCTAACTGAACTGTCATATCATGGAAATGTACTATCAAATTGATACTAGCTTGAAGAGCAATTTGTTGAAAATCACTTTGCATAAGTTGCATGGAGATCCTGTAGTGATACAATAACTACCTCAGTAATAACATATTACACCGTCGTCAGCCTTATACCTGCAGAGAGTAATTTAGGAGCACCATCGTCCCACACATAAACATACTGCGAGGTTTTCAGTAATACATGGTGTAAGGTATGTGATGTAACAGCAGTGTCTGGAAACAGCGGGTGAATCTGTCTCGCAGTTAAGTGCAACATGTTTTTCAATTGAAATGTACCACCCTGAGGTGAGAGAAGTCAACATCAAAGGGTCATTGACTCATCGCTTACATTTGAGTCACATCCGGAGGGTGAGAGACAGAACTAAGATACATAGTGCTATAACAAAAGGGATATACTGTATATTCAGGATTCCTAGCACAAAGAAAATGCATTTAAACCTCCACCAAGGCGAATGCATACTGTATAGCCTTTGAGTAGTACCCTTTGGGAATGGACAATGTGCACTAAATTAGTTGAATAATTAAGGCAGTCCGAAGGGAATAGTTGCTGTAACAAACTGTTACTTTTAGTATCAAGATAGCTCATTTATCATTTTCAGTGTAGTGTTGTGAGGTGTAATTTACAACTATTGCACTAAAAGTACAATAGTTGATAATAGTGCTTTGCATTGATCACACCTTATACTACAAAAGGCAATTTCTGAAACATGTAGTTCTGCTTAAAGTATAGCGTGCAATGCAGAAAAACAAAGACGTGTAAAGAAAGTAATTGGTAGCTTAACAATTAGCTTTCAGAGAGCTAAAGATGTAGGACCTATTTGACCTGTATTGTCACAGCAAAATAATTTTGCAGCAACAGGGTTTGAACGTTTAGTCCATAACGTTGCTTGATCGGTGGTTAGGCTATTAGCTGGTCAAAGGTAGGCTATATGAAAAGTGCAACACTTTATATACGGTATATAACCATGTGTTAGTGTGGGTTTTCAGTGAATTTATGTAATTCATGAAGCTCATCTGCAGGAAAATTCTCAGCAACAAAACAGTGATCAAATTAAGATCACACCGTAGTAGCAGTAGTTTAAGCAATAACTGTGTATTTGTTCATGATACAAAAAAGGCCAAGAGAAAATGGCCACTATAGTTTATGAATAAACCATTGGAGAGTAGAAGAATACATCACATTGTGCAAGAACAGTTGTGGAACCTCGCTATCATGCTTCCCTAATGTGTCGAGAGATTTCAGTGGAATGCAGTTACTGTCTCATAACCAAATATAATGGCATAATACAAAAATCTAGTCTGGGAATTCGCTGAGAAGCCAATAACTGCCAAGGCAGCTTAGAGTCCCTATCGGGTCGAGCCAGCGTAACCTCCTTGGGGAAATAATGGCTTTGATGAAACCTTCAGTCTCCAATCAAGGTGGAAGGTAAAATACTTAAATCAGAATGGGCCGGTAATCAAACCAAGCAGTTGTCGGCTTGTTGTTGCCGATGCGCGGCCCTTGTGAGTGAAGTTTTCATAGCTCTGGGGACAGGTGGCCCAGAAGCTATTACATTTTCCTGCTCAGATGTAGTCGTCTGTGTTGACAAGAATGGCTGAGAGCTATACTGCAGCACATTTTTTTGTGTGAAATAAGCTTTTAGAAGTGCCGTCTTTATTTTATTACGTATCGTTAATACAGTCTTTGGTGTGATTTGGTGTGCTTATAAATGCACAAGAACCTTTTTTGCCACTCCTATCACTCCTTCTTCTACAGTACCTTCAGAAAGTATTCACACACCTTTTCTTTTTCCACATTTTGTTGTTTTACAATGTGGGATCAAAATGGATTTAATTGATCTACACAAAATACTTTGTAATATCAAAGTGGAAGAGAAATTCTAAGTAAATAAAATAAATAATGGAAAATAATAAAATAAAATAATAAAATAAAGCACTACTATATCTGGATTAGATTAGTATTCAGCCCCCTGAGTCAATACATGTTTAAATCATCTTTGGAAGCGATTACAGCTGTGAGTCTTTCTGGGTACACCTCTAAGAGCTTTGCACACCGGGATTGTACAATATTTGCCCCTTATTCTGAAAAAAAGTCTTCAAGCTCTGTCAAGTTGGTTGTTGATCTTTGATAGAAAGCAATTTTTATGTCTTGCCATAGATTTTGAAGTCGATTTAAGTCAAAACTGTTACTAGGTCACTTTTAATCAGAACAATTACCTTTAACACAAGGACAGATATACCGGCTCCCAAGTGGCACAGTGGTCTAAGACACTGCATTGCAGTGCTAGAGGCATCACTACAGACAACCTGGTTTGAATCCAGACTGTATCAAAACTGGCTGTGAATGGGATTCACATAGGGTGGTGCACAATTGGCCCAGCATTGTCCAAGTTTGGCCGGTGAAGGCCGTCATTGTAAAAAATTATTTGTTCTTAACTGACTTGCTTAGTTAATAAAAATATACACTGCTATTGCTTACCATACCAGACTGTCATATTGAATGTGAGGATGCTCTCCACCAAGCTGTTGTACACCCTCTCTATAACATCCTGGCTGACCCCAAACCCCTTCAATTTCCTGATTAAAAACAGGCGCTGGCTTGCTTTATTAAAAATACAGTCTGCATTCTCTGTAAAACTCAGCTTGTTATCAATTTGTGTCCCTAGGTATTTGAAACACTCAACCACCTCCACTGGTTGGTGGATCAGAGAGAGTGGTTGGGACATTGGTAAATTGTTTCCATTGTCTTTTGTCTTTTTCACATTGACCGGTACCATACTTGAAGGTTGATGGTCTGTTTAAAATAGCTGTCCCCATCTGATGTAGCATCTTTAAAAAAGAGTCCTACCAGAGCCATGTCATCTGCGTACTTGAAGGCTCACATTGTTTCCTTGGATCTTCATCTCAATAGTGTAGATAGAGAACAACAAAGGTGAAAGGACACACCCCTGGGGCGCCCCTGTGTTCAGGGTCAGTTCATCAGAGAGGGCCCCATTCATGAAGACCCTCTGTGGGTGGTCAGTTAAAAGTCCATGATCCAACCTGTGAGGCCTCCTAGTCCCATAGGGCGGTGTAGAATTGGCCCACTGTCATCCGGGATAGGGAAGGCCGGGGTAGGCCATCATTGTAAATAAGAATTTGTTCTTAACTGACTTGCCTAGCTATACAACCTGACCATAACCTCACAAAATATGTTATTGTAGTCCGTTTTCCCCAGGACACTGTTTTGTTGAATATTCTGCACTGTGAAGGCACAGTCCAATTTGGTACCATTTGAAATCCTGCCCAACAGAACGTCATTGTACCATGTAATCAGTGTTCACACTAAATTTACCGTCTGTATAAATTCATTACGCTCAAAAAGTATTTGAAATCCTCCTCCACACTCTTCTGCTTGGTGTCCATTTAATGAGTCTCATCTGCCCAGGCAGTTTGCATTGGCTTTCAATGTAATGTGACTCTGGCTCTGGCTGTGAGAGAGGGGCCAACAGACTGGACACTTGCACTGTCACAGCAGAGGGTCATGGTGAGTGAATGGAGAGGAATGACAGGTCTGAAATGGATGAAGTGATGCACAGTGGTGTGTTTTGGCGGAGGAGGACACCGGAGAAAGGAGAGCTCTGCTTTGTAGCTAAGATTGAACCTTGAAGGGTCAATCCACATGATTTCTACACAAAAGTAGTCCTGTAAGACACTATGACTGTATGATAGATTAGTCCGGGAATTCGTTTCTGTGGTAGAATGATACTGTTTTTAGGAAATCTCATGTTTACTGTCAAAGTGTTAGTCTGACACCAGAAATAAGTCTACGCCATCAATGTCACATTTTGTCACATTCAGTCTCAGGAAGTTGGAAATACTCAAATATAAATGTGTTGCATGTAAATATGAGAGTCATCCGAGAGTTTTATAGGACCAATACACAGATACTGAAATAGACAGATGCTTCTCTACCATGTTATCCATTGAATGTGGTGTAATAACAATTAGGCTTCTGGGGAGTTTGTGGCTATACATGGCACTGAAATTATGGCTAGGGATATCAAAAGAAATGCTCTGAGCCTTTGATCTGTTGAGAGGAATCTTCGGCAATCAAGATCGCAGGCAGTGTAACATTTCGAGAAATAGGTCCACAGAACGTGACTCTTAGAGGAGTCTTCGACAATCAAGATCGCAGGCAGTGTAACATTTCGAGAAATAGGTCCACAGAACGTGACTCCCCCCCCCCCCCCCCCAACCCTTGGCATTTGCAAGAGCCGTACTCTACTGACTCAGCCACACATAAGTGCCGGTGCTCCACAGCTCCTGAGTGCCGGTGCAATATATCAACCCACAGTACCAATCAAAAGTGTGGACACACCTACTCAATCAAGGGTTTTTTTTATTTTTACTATTTTCTACATTTTAGAATAATATTGAATACATCAAAACTATGAAATAACACATATGGAATCATGTAATAACCAAAAATGATTTAAACAAATCAAAATATATCTTATACTTTAGATTCTTCAAAATAGCCACCCTTTGCCTTGATGACATCTTTGCACACTCTTGGCATTCTCTCAAACAGCTTCATGAGGAATGCTTTTCCAACAGGAGTTCCCACATCTGCTGATCACTTGTTTTGGCTGCTTTTACTTCACTCTGCGGTCCAACTCATCCCAAAGCATCTCAATTGGGTTGAGGTTGGGTGATTGTGGAGGCCAGGTCATCTGATGCAGCACTCCATCACTCTCCTTCTTGGTCAAATAGCCCTTACACAGCCTGGAGGTGTGTTTTGGGTCATTGTCCTGTTGAAAAACAAATTATAGTCCCACTAACCGCAAACCAGATAGGATGGCGTATCGCTGCAGAATGCTGTGGTAGCCATGCTGGTTAAGTGTGCCTTGAATTCTAAATAAATCACTGACAGTGTCATCAGCAAAGCACCCCTACATCATCACACCTCCTCCTCCATGCTTCACTGTGGGAACCACACATGCGGAGATCATCCGTTCACCTACTCTGCATCTCACAAAGTCAAATTTGGACTCATCAGACCAAAGGACAGATTTCCACTGGCCAAATGTCCATTGCACTCTTCTTCTTATTGGTGTCCTTTAGTAGTGGTTTCTTTGCAGCTATTCGACCATGAAGGCCTGATTCCCGCAGTCTCCTCTGAACAGTTGATGTTGAGATGTGTCTCTGAAGTATTTATTTGGGTTGCAATCTGAAGTGCAATTAACTCTAATGAACTTATCCTCTGCAGCAGAGGTAACTCTGGGTCTTCCATTCCTGTGGCGGTCCTCATGAGAGCCAATTTCATCATAACGCGTTATGGTTTTTGCGACTGCACTTGAAGAAACTTTAAGTTCTTGACATTTTCCGGATTGTCTGACCTTCATGTCTTATAGTGGAATGTAATTTCTCTTTGCTTATTTGAGCTGTTCTTGCCATAATATGGACTTGGCCTTTTACCAAATAGGGCTATCTTTTGTATTTTACCCCTACCTTGTCCAACACATTTTGTTGTGTTAAAGCCTGACTTTAAAATTTATGAAATTTAGATTTTGTGTCACTGGCCTACACACAATATTCCATAATAATGTTTAACATAATTTTTTTATGACTACCTCATCTCTGTACCCCACACATACAATTATCTGTAAGGTCTCTCAGTCGAATTTCAAACACAGATTCAACCACAATGACCAGGGAGGTTTTTCAATAGCTCGCAAAGAAGGGCGCCTATTGGTAAAATTTGAAAAAGCAGACATTGAATATCCCTTTGAGCATAATGAAGTTATTAAAGTCTATTGATGCATCGGTTTTGTTTAATATTATACCCAAATGGGTCCAAAAAATTCAAAATCAAATAGCTAAATGATCCATAGTATGACCATCTTAAAACAATTCCATAATATGAATATTTTATTTTCAAAAGTGGACATTGAATATCCCTTTGAGCATGGTAAAGTTACTAATAACTTCAAGAGTCAATTGACGCAAACTATTATGACACGGGATTCGTCTGTAGGTAACCGGTACCAGCTTTAAAAATGTAATGTAAATATAGAGATGGAATTTCACCGTGAAGCCAATGATGACATTAAAACAGTTACAGAGTTGAATGGCTGTGATAGAAGAAAACTGAGGATGGATCAACAACATTGTAGTTTCTCTGCATTACTAACCTAAATGACAGAGTGAAAAGATGGTTAGACATAAGACTGGGGAGAGAACATTGCAGTTAATAAACCCCATTTTAATTAACTCCCTCTGGGAGTGATG
This sequence comes from Thymallus thymallus, assembly GCA_023634145.1. Taxonomy (NCBI): domain Eukaryota; kingdom Metazoa; phylum Chordata; class Actinopteri; order Salmoniformes; family Salmonidae; genus Thymallus; species Thymallus thymallus. The sequence goes on along the minus strand of CM042409.1, from coordinate 25,628,365 downwards.
AGAGTAATAGATTTTTCTACCCATCCAAGATTGTCTACTCATCCAGCGCCAGTATACGCTACACTCATTCATATTGATTTGGCTAAAGAGAGAGAGATCCTGGGACAGGCAGGGGAGACACAATGATTTTTTTCGCACACAATCAAATTAAATCATATAGCAGCCTGCAGTTAGAGCCAAAATACTGCAGAAACATCTTTGTGACAAGGAATATGGCAAAGATGCAGTGCCACACCAATTAGTAAGCTTCTACTGAGCTCCATTTTATCTGAGCATGTGTAAGCATGCTCATTGCTGGTAAGATACTGGTGTTAAAATAATGCATCAACAGATCATTGCTGTTATTGTCCATTAGTGTTCTGTATTTTGTCATGTTCTTTGTTTTTTGTGAACCCCATGAAGAATAGCTGCTGCTTCTTCAACAGCTAATGGGGATCTGAAAAAAAAAGGTTTATTCATTTTTCCTCCTAACCTAACTCTAGGGTCTCAGGGTGGTGGCTCGTGAACATTTTGAAGACACATTTTGTAGATAAAATGGATCAAGATTGATTAATAAAGATTTTAAACTGTTGCTTTGTCTGTCTAACCTATTACCAATGTCTCCAATAGTACCTTAGAATAGGGAACGATTACACACATCGATTGTCTAAGCAGGTGCTGGCTATAAAAATAAAGAAAAATCAAAGGTGAAATGAGACTCTGCACACTGCGCTCCTATGTGATTGAAGTCCCTTTTCACCCGTTCCATTGTAGTAAAAGCATCTTCCTCTTAAAAATCCCACTGCTGCCACCAATGCACAGCCATGCCATCCTTGATTTCACACCAGGCAAATTAAGCAAAAGTTGAAATAGAAAATACTTATATCCTCCAACAAACTTAAAATTACATGGATGATTTATAGCTTTGGGACATGAACATTGACTTTTCTCTAGTCTGTATTGTTCTGTCAGTAAATTAGCCCAAGATGCACTGCTACCTAACTGGCAATAACATTTACGAAATCAAACAGCAATTTCTCAAAACAATCAGATATCAAGTTTGAACTGCCCCTCACAAAATGGTCTTTGACGTCATACAATTGTATTGTACTGTTGGATAAACGTAACAGTTGTTCTAGGTTGACATGAACTCAATACTCAAACTTGCCATATAAAGGACTGTTGGTTCATTAATTTCACACACCATTAATGTATTATAATAACAAAGAAATATTCACAGATACTGGCTTAACAGTCAAGGGAAGTTATCTTAAGAGCCAAAATTAAAATATATATATACATTCTGAGCTCATTTAATTCATGAACCATTTTCTATTATTGCCTACTGATATTCATTATTGTATGGACAAAATTATATTCTGTCATAAAGATGTTCATGATTGAATGATATTGAGTGTCATACACCTAGCTACCGGTCCCCAGCCCACATGGGCTTACAATACACTATTAATGTGTGTCCAGATAACTTCATATTCGAAACAATGGTCGCAGGTATCATCACCATCTTGAAATCAGTCAACCCCACCCAATTAGACTAGTCGCGAGTGCATGGCACAATGTATCACTTGTTTTAAATATGCAACAAAATGTATAGTCTGCATAATTACCGACGGCATTAAACCTACCATTTCCAGATATATGATTGTCCACCTCGGTGTGCACTGCCGGTTTGTAAGCGGCGTTAAGTTGAATATAGAGTCCCATATAATGTAAAATCCATATTGTCACTCCAAATGCTCCCATTGCTTTTGTTCTTGTTTCAAGTCGTAGACGATAAACTCACATTAGGCGGAGCGCGCTCGCTAAATAGTATCCAAATATGTCCTGGATGAAAGCCCCCTCCGAAATACAAAGTAGCACGGCCAAAAATTGCGCAAGAAAGTGTAGCCTAGTCACCTCCGGGATATTATAAACACTGGTTCCCTGTGCTCCGGCATGCAAGCACCTCCAGTAGAGGCGGGCGGAGAAATACATGGAGACACGTGCAGCGGCTTGCAGAGAAAGTAAATTAGGCGGAGGGATCTAAAACAAATTATAGGCCTACTGTTGTTAACTTTTATAACAAGTTACATTTGTGGATCTGAGGTTTTAACATCCTTTTTTCTGAATACTCATTATACAAATACATGTTCAATAGTCAAAGCTTGTACCTCTTTACAAATCTTTTTTAACTTGATATATAGGCAACTCTCAAAAAGGTAGCCTAATGTGTATTTTTCTGAGGATAGGCAACAGTTTACAATTACAGTTGGCCTGTATTGCAATCTATATACATAACATGCCACAGCAATCTATCTATTCATCAGTTTATTCAAGAAGGACCATGACATGTGTCACAACTTGATTTAGATTAAATTGATGACAGCTATTTTATAAAATTGATTATTTCTTTGTTTAATTGATGACGTGATTTAATTACACCCTGCAACAATTAAATCATTACTAACCTGGGGGCACCATGGAAGTGTTTATAGATCTACTGTCTTCCGAATAAACTCTTGAAGATCTGAATATATTTAATGTCAATAGCAGTCAATTATCTAATCTTTACCTCTATTCAGTCAGTCTCATTCTGAAAATCTGTAAGATCTAATTTGCAAGAACCCTGGTGAATCATGTGGAATCAGCAATACAAATTGGATTAATCATTTATTTACTAAATACCTAAATAATTATACATAATTACACATATATATATATATATATATATATATATATATATATATATATATATATATATATATATATACACATATAGTAGATTATACACTGGGGGCCAAAAGTTTGGAATATTACTATTCAAGGGTTTTTCTTTATTTACACTATTTTCTACACTGTAGAATAAAAGTGAAGACATCTAAACTATGACATAACACATATGGAATCATGTAGTAACTAAAAAAAAGTGTTAAACAAATCAAAATATATTTTATATTAGAGATTCTTCAGCTTTGCACACTCATGGTTATTCAGAGTACTCTCTTTCAGAGCACTGTCATCTGAGTGTGCCAGAGCTTAGAATAACGTCTGTAAAAAAAAGTTAATCAATTGTTGCCAACATGAAAACAGCCTAACCAGCTCTGCTAGGGCGAGTAAAATGGTCAGAGTGAGGTGTATCTATCAGAGTATCTTCAAGTAGCTAGCCAGTTAGATTGTGTGCTTGACTGCCATTGTGATGGTCAGATCACTCTTTGGCCAGTGTGCACTCTGAACGCTCCGAGAGGGGAAACGCTCAGAATTTCCAAATGGACAATCTGACAACGCACTGAATTTACGAACGCCCAGAGCGCTCTCTGGCACTCCAGATTGAATTTACGAACACACCTGAAGTCATAGTAATTTGTTATGCTAACAAGCTAGCAAGAGGTTGCTTAGCAACAGCATCAACTTCCGGTAGACAGGCGTAGCGTTAGTATGCTCAACTGAAAGGATACCGTTCGTTTACAGTATACTAAAATTAACTAATACTATATAATATGTAGTATATACTCATTAAGTATGTAGTATACAGTATGTTAGTATGGGTATTCGAACACAGCCCATGTCTAAATTGTCTCAGGGCTTAAAAATCCTTCTTTAACCTGTCTCCTCCCCTCCATATAAACTGATCGAAGTGGATTTAACAAGTGACATCAATAAGGATCATAGTTTTCACCTGGATTCACCTGGTCAGTCTAGGTCATGGAAAGAGAGGTGATCTTAATGTTTTCTACACTCAGTGTATATTCTATATTTAGCTTTATCTGAGTACATGATATACATTTTTCAGTTTGAATATCATCTATTTGAGCATTTCATTAACATACAGCAATAAGTTATACAGTAGGATTTGAACATCCCCTTTGAAAACAAGTCAGAAATCCTGTCAAGGCCCTCAAAGCAGTTAACCTTTAGGGTCTTGCAGAAACTCTCTGATTTTGACTTTGTGTCAGGTCCAAAAGCGTTTCATACTCCATGTCTTTTCTTCTCGCCAGGAGCTCCAATCCTTTCTGCTCTCTCCCTGGAGGTGTCAGCTCCAGTCTGCAGCCGGGGGAGCTGTGGGAGAAAGTGAAGCTGATGTATGCAGACGTGAGGCACTGAGAAGGACACAACACCTGCCTGAAAGCCCTAAGCTCCACACCTCCCGGCACTAAATGCTTGAGACAGCCCATCCAGAGATGTGAAAGGTGCGTGTGCATGTGTGTGTAGACCTGGAATAATGTCAAAGCTGTGGCTTTTCATGGTCTTTAAACTCAGAATGTATTGAGTTTCTGACACATTACTAGAGGTTGAATTTTTAACTGCTGCATGTGAATACAATATTTATTTTACAGGACATGTTTTACATTTATGAGGCTAGTTTACTTTCAAGGCCAGTGCACCATCAACAGGTAAAACAATGGTTATTCTCTTGAATTCTCTCAACCATGCCTACTTCTTCTACTTGTACTCCTGGCTTGAAAAAAAATATGATTGTAGGTATTGTTCACATGATGGAATAAATTGTTTGCTTTCTCAAAGACATGTTGTCAGTATGTGTAGGCATAAATGTGTCTGGCTATATGTAGGAACTAGTAAGCATTTTCTGATGGATTTCTGATGGCTTTGAAGTTCTATTACATCTGTTGGTATTCCAAAAAGGCTTGTGAATTTGCAGTTTGTCTTGAAAATGGCTTCCCTCTGTGTAGTTACTTTTTTCACCACTGTTCTTTACCTCATCCACCATTTTAATGCCGCTAAAACAAAATATATTTTAGCTCCCGTGCGACCAGAGATCTTGACACCTTTATGAATATTAAACCATGCTCCGAGCTTCGGAGAAACCAAATAACTGGAGGTTTACTGCAAGAGGTAATGGCTTAATGTGGGTGAAGCCATTTGCATGCTCAATCGTTGCCAGTGTTTTCAGGCTGTTTCGGGAAGCTGCTGCTATCCTTTACAAGAGCAGTAGGGATTTAGCTCCGGAGGCGTTTAATTCCCTGGGCTTCAATTTCTCCAATGGCTAAGGCTCTTTAGCATGTACAGTGGCTTCAGAAAGTATTCACAACCCTTGACTTTTTCCACATTTTGTTGTGTTATAGCATGAATTAACTTTTTTTTTTTGTTTCCACTGGCCTACACACAACACCCTATAATGTCAAAGTGGAATTATGCTTTTTGCAATTTGGACAAATTAATTTAAAAGGAAAAGCTGATATGTCTTGAGTCAATAAGTCTTCAAGCCCTTTGTTATGGCAAGCCTAATTAAGTTCAGGAGTAAAAATGTGTCACATAATAAGTTGCATGGACTCTGTGTGCAATAATAGGGTTTAACATAATTTCAAACACAGATTCAACCACAAAGACCAGGGAGGTTTTACAATGCCTTCCAAAGAAGGGGCACCTATTTTCAGGATAAAAAATAAATGGAATGGAGCTTATATTTTAATTAACTAGACAAGTCAGTTAAGAACAGATTTTTATTTACAATGACATCTACCTACAGGGTCAGCCCCTGGAGCAAATTAGGGTTAAGTGCCTTACTCAAGGACAAATTGACAGTTTTTTTCACCTTGTCGGCTCAGGTATTTGAACCAGAGACCTTTCGGTTACTGGCTCAACGCTCTAACCACTAGGAAAACTCCAAAACTATTTTGTGAGTCAAATGTAGGGAGTGGGAAATTCAACTTTGCCCAGATAAGGATGTGCAGGGATTACACTTTGAGGAGAGTTTCTCTCGGGTTAGTGAGAGACTGAAAAGCATAATGGAACGGAAACAGGGGCAAATGTGTGGAGGCCTGTTTTTCTATTTTAGAACCTGGAAGGGTAGTACGAATTTCCAAGGAAAGTGGCAGTACATTGTTTTGATAGCACTAAAACAGCACTTGTAAGACTAAATCGGTATTCGTTACTCAGCATTCACCGTGCCAGTTATAGCAATAGAATTCTATAGTCAACTACAACGACGACGTAACATTGCGCAGTCATTTTGATTATAGGGCTCCATTGCTGTGTAGTCTAAAATCCTCTACATGCTAAACAATCTATGTGTTTTGTATTGTAGGGCTGTCCAGCTGATAGACTATATACTGTAGGCTGTGTGTACTGCTGTATTGCTGCATTTGCCAACATGAGCTCTAAGTAACGTTATATTTTCACCGGAGTTCTCAACAGAAGAAATACATGTTTTTCACACCCCAACAGCTCTGGTCAGCCCCTTCCTCTGTCTCCGCCTGTCATCGGGCTGACCGTTCAGGAAAAATTATATGATGGTGAAACCTCGCCGCCATTTCCTGGTTCACTGACTATAGCTTCCTGCTCTAGTAGATCTTTCGCTGTTAATTTCCAGAGCAATTTCAACCCGCTGCCTCGGAGAGTGGAGTTGTCAACCAGCCACACAGCAGCTGGAGTTTCTGAACATTAACTTACTTTAGCGTTTGCTGCCTTCCTCCCAGGGGCTAATGTGGCTTGAAAGAGAAATTAAATTAATATGGATATGGCTAAGAAAAGTGGCCACTGGTTGTGATCAGCACACCACACATGACATGCATCCGGCATGATGTCTCTGGCTGTTCGGGGAACATTATGCATCACAATTGGCATTCCATCTCATCATCTGCATTGAGGAGACATGTATGGTCTTGTTTGTCCATATATGAATAATTATAAACACTTTAGGTTACATTAAAGCCTTGCCACAGATCATCCCTTGGGCAGTGTATCCCTATGCATTTGACAGTTAGATGGATGGATGTATAGCTCTCAACAGACACAGAATCTTATGAGACTAGCATTTGACAAGCAAGAGACAAATGCACTGATACAGTACGTGCATTACCGTGGTAAAGGAGTTGTTCCTACACTCCTGTGCTGCTGTGCTTGATTACTGCAGCTCATTTACACCTCCCTAAGGTCTAAGGGCCCGGGGCTGGGTTTCTACTAAGCTAACATATGGAATTGTTTTAAGAAGGTAATATCAATGATCATTTAGCTATTTGATTTTGAATTTGAGTACCCCTGTAAGTATACAAAAAATATATACAAATTGCACTGATACAGTACGTGCATTACCGTGGTAAAGGAGTTGTTCCTACACTCCTGTGCTGCTGTGCTTGATTACTGCAGCTCACTTACACCTCCCTAAGGTCTAAGGGCCCGGGGCTGGGTTTCTACTAAGCTAACATATGGAATTGTTTTAAGAAGGTAATATCAATGATCATTTAGCTATTTGATTTTGAATTTGAGTACCCCTGTAAGTATACAAAAAATTATTTGATTAAACATTGAATTTGGCCTAATTGCTATTAGCCCATAGAAACACATTGAATAACATATTCATACTTGGCAGGTGTCAAAACATATAGTAAAAATGTTTTGAAGTGTCGGTCCTGTTTCTGAGAGACATTTTACCCATGTTAACAACATTTTTCAGGCACTAAATTACTTCCATATTCACTGAGTGTACAAAACATGACCAGATGAATCCAGGTGAAAGCTATGATCCCTCATTGATGTCACTTGTTAAATCCACTTCAATCAGGGAAGATAAGCATTTCCCAAACTCAGTCCTCGGGACCCCAAGTGGTGCTGTTTTAGTTTTTTTGCCGTAAGCTTTATGATTAGTTGATTATTTGAGTAAGCTGTGTAGTGCTAGGGCAAAAAACAAAATGTGCAACCTTTGGGGTCCAGAAGACCGAATTTGGGAAACCCTGGTGTAGATGAAGGGGAGGTGACATTAGGTGCAGTAAAACAAATATCTTTAAGCCTTGAGACAACTGAGACATGGATTGTGTATGTGTGCCATTCAGAGGGTGAAATGACAAGACAAAATATCGAAGTGCCTTTGAACGGGGTATGGTAGCAGGTGTCAAGCGCATCAGTTTGAGTGTGTCAAGAACTGCAACGTGTATGTGACCAATTAAAATCCAATTTAATTGGTCACATACACATGGTTAGCAGATGTTATTGCGAGTGTAGCGAAATGCTTGTGCTTCTAGCTCAGACAGTGGAGTGCTATCTAACAATAATGTCTAACAATTTCACAACATATAGCACACTTAAATCTAAGTAAGAAAGTATTGAGAATATATACATATGCCAGGGCGGCATTGGACTAAGATCCAGTGGAATAGTAAGCTTTAAAGTATACAATATACACATAAGAGATTGGTGATGCAGTATGTAAACACGATTAGGTGACTAAGATACAGAGAATAGTATAGCGTACAGTTAGACATATAAGATGAGTAGTGCAAGATACAGAAACATTATTAAAGTGACTAGTGTTTCAGCTTTGCACACTCTTGCCATTCTCTCAACCAGCTTCACCTGGAATACTTTCCCAAATCAAATAAAATCCAATTCATTCCTTAAGTGGCGGGTGCTTTCTAATCTCAAATCAAATCAAATGTTATTGGTCACATACACATGTTTAGCATATGTTAATGCGGGTGTCGCAAATGCTTGTACTTCTAGTTTCGACAGTGCAGTTTATCTAACAGTAGGAATGAATTAAGCCTTTATACATAAGGACTAGCTTCATGGACTAAGATACAATAGAAGAGTATTGAATACAGTATATACAAATGAGATGGGGAACGCAAGATATGTAAACATTGTTTAAATGACTGTGATACCGAAGGATAGTATAGAATACAGTATATACATATGGGATGAGTGATGCCAGATAACATTATTAAAGTGGCTAGTTGTCACGAGTCGGGACTGTGAGAGACCAAGGCGCAGCGCAGGAATAGTTCGACATTTCTTTTTAATGAATTAATCAACAAACTGACAAACTATACAAAATGAAACACGATCCAGCAAACAAATGTAAAGCACACTTACTTCATGACATATATACACAATGACCCACCACCCCGGTGTGGAACATACAAATATATGTAGGATCCCTAATTAGAGACAATGCAAAGCAGCTGCCTCTAATTAGGGATCCACCACAAACCACCACCAGAAACAGAAATAATAGATCTGTCAGAATCTGACCATGGTATTATAGAGAAGCAAAAGGCTTCTCTATGGCCAGAGCCTGACACTAGTGTTCCATACCTTAAAGTGACCAGTGATTTATAGTCTGTGCCTCTAGGCAGCAGCCTCTAATGTGCTAGTGGTGGCTGTTTAGCTGTCTGATGACCTAGAGATAGAAGCTGTTTTTCCGTCTCTCGTTCCCAGCTTTGATGCACCTGTACGGACCTCGCCTTCTGGATGACAGCGGGGTGAACAGGCAGTGGCTCGGGTGGTTGATGTCCTTGATGATCTTTTTGGCCTTCCTGTGACATCGGGTGCTGTAGGTGTCCTGGAGGGCGGGTAGTTGTCCCCGATAAAGCGTTGGGCAGACTGCACCACCCTCTGGGGAGCCTTGCGGTTGTGGGCGGTGCAGTTGCCGTACCAGGCAGTGATACAGCCCGACAGGATGCTTTCAATTTTGCATCTGTAAATGTTTGTGAGGGTTTTAACAGTCATGAAGAAGTTCCCATATATGCTGAGCACTTGTTGGCTGCTTTTTCTTCACTCTGCGGTCCAACTCTTCCCAAACCATCTCAATTGGGTTGACACAGCCTGGAGGTGTTTTTGGGTCGTTGTCCTCTAGAAAAACAAGCCCAAACCAGATGGGATGGCGTATCGCTGCAGAATGCTGTGGTAGACATGCTGGTTAAGTGTGCCTTGACTTCTAAATAAATCACAGACAGTGTCACCAGCAAAGCACCCCCACACCATAACACCTCCTCCTCCATGCTTTACAGTGGGAAATACAAATGCGGAGATCATCTGTTCACAAACACCGTCTCACAAATACACGGCGGTTGGAACCAAAAAATTCCAACTTGGACTCCAGACCAAAGGACATATTTCCACCGGTCTGATGTCCATTGCTCATGTTTCTTGGCCCAAGCAAGTCTCTTCTTCTTATTGGTGTCCTTTAGTAGTGGTTTCTTTGCAGCAATTCGACCATGAAGGCCTGATTCACACAGTCTCCCCTGAACAGTTGATGTTGAGATGTGTCTGTTACTTGAACTCTGTGAAGAATTTATTTGGGCTGCAATTTCTGAGGCTGGTAACTCAAATTAACTTATCCTCTGCAGCAGAGGTAACTCTGGGTCTTCTTTTACTGATGAGAGTCAGTTTCATCATAGCATTTGATGGTTTTTGCGACTGCACTTGAAGAAACTTTCAAAGTTTTGGAAATGTTCCATATTGACTGACCTTCATGTCTTAAAGTAATGATGGACTGTCATTTCTCTTTGCTTATTTGAGCTGTTCTTGACATAATATGGACTTAGTTTTCTGTATACCCCCCTACCTTGTCACAACACAACTGATTGGCTCAAACGCATTAAGAAACATTAATTTGCATTAACAAATTAACTTTTAAGGAGGCAAACCTGTTAATTGAAATGCATTCCAGGTGACTACCTCATGAAGCTGTTTGAGAGAATGCCAAGAGTGCGCAAAACTGTCATCAAGGCAAAGGGGGGCTACTTATCAAACATATAAAACATATTTTGATTTGTTCAACACTTTTATGGTTACTACATGATTCCATGTGTTATTTTAGTTTTAGTTTTGATGTCTTAACTATTATTATACAATGTAGAAAATAGTAAAAAAAAAAAAAAAAAACTTGAATTAGTAGGTGTTCTAAAACTTTTGACCGGTAGTGTACAGTACATAGAGTAGTGGTACTATTTCCCAGAGACTCTATTACCCACTTCCTTAATTTATGAGCAACCCCCAGTCACATTCCATTCCACTCTCCCAATTCCCTATAACGTTAATGCCTTGGTTTTTGGGATCTCCTCAGAATACCTTTGCACATACACTACCGTTCAAAAGTTTGGGGTCACTTAAAATAACACCAAATTGATCAGAAATACAGTGTAGACATTGTTAATGTTGTAAATGACTATTGTAGCTGGAAACGGCTGATTTTTTATGGAATATCTACTTAGTCGTACAGAGGCCCATTGTCAGCAACCATCACTCCTGTGTTCCAATGACACGTTGTGTTAGCTAATCCAAGTTTATAATTTTAAAAGGCTAATTGATCATTAGAAAACCCTTTTGCAATTATGTTAGCACAGCTGAAAACTGTTGTACTGATTAAAGAAGCAATAAAACTGGCCTTCTTTAGACTAGTTGAGTATCTGGAGCATCAGCAGTAGTGGGTTCGATTACATATTAGGCATAGTTGGTTATGTCACATTGACATTGATGGTTATGTCACAGAGTTATGCCACAATATTATGAATGCTTTATAGAGCATGACTTACAGTTACAGATGATTTTTTCCACATTTATGCAGTGCTTATGAAAGGAACTTATTTCAAGTGGGACTGAAATCTCTTCTGGATTGTCTTTGTAGGGTAGTCCATGGGGAACTGGACCAGCACGTAAAGGTCTATTCATGCTATTAGCACATGCAGTGTTAACACACCATCATTAGAGCAGTCTTCAACCGCATCCCCGCTTTTAGCAGCCTGTGGCATTTCCACACAGTGGGTGCTGATTGCAGCAAACTGCTTTTTAATCTACAACCACTTTTAATCAGGCTCTCTCACCCTCTTCTCTTGCTCCTTTCCACTTCGCTCTTCTCTTCAACCTCACACTAGTCACTTGCTTGTAGTGGCCAGCCTTCTGCACAAAAACATTCAGTGACAGTTAATGGCAAACGTGGCAATTCACTAAAATATCTGCTTTACATTGTATGCAGCAGCAGGGGGAGAATACTTTATAGAAGGGAAAACGTCACTTCATCCAATACCTTATTCTTGCCATTTCACCTTCCTAGACTGCCTCAGTCTCTATTATGCATTTCTCTGCAGTTCATTACTCCTCACTTCACTTCAGAATCCTATGGTTCAACCAAGGGAATGACACATACTCTTTCTGTTCATTTCGCCCCCTTCCCTTTCATCTAGAAACGCCTCATTCCAAGAATGCAAAGATAAATCAACGCAGGTAGCGGTAACACCAGTCAAAACCTTCAAAAGTATGCAAATTGAAATTCAAGGGATTTAAATTATTCAAATAGCTTTTACAGCTAGAAAGCAGACCCTCTCCAAAATAGGTGTAGCCTACTGTGGAATAATGAGTGCAGAAATGAGAGGAAAAGAGAGAGATGGAATATCTGTGGCCACCTGAAAGCTCCACCGTCCTTACTGAAAGATAATGGGATTTAAAAATTACCTAGAATCATGCATTTGTTCATGGAGTTTCATGCCTGTTCTCCAGCATCCCTAAATGGGAGATCCAACACAGTGTTCCTAAAAGTATGAATGTAGAGACAAACAATTTGGATTGTGTTTTACAGCTTGCTAAAAGCGTAGTGAATGGTGTCGTGACATCACGTGATTGTGCTGGTCGTTATGATCAGGGCTAGTGTGATGATCAAGGCCTCGAAATGATGGTTGGCCGTCTGTGCTCTTGAAAGTTATTTTATACCAAAGAGTGTCTGTTACAGGTGCGTAAGTATCAAAATAAGAATGCTAGAAGTTATGGTGTATAGTGCAGAAAAGTTTAGCAGACGCTCTTATCCAGAGCGACTTACAAATTGGTGCATTCAACTTAGGATAGCCAGTGGGACAACCACATCTAAATCACAGTAAGTACATTTCTTTAAACAAGCAGCTGTGAGGAAAGTTTGTGCAGCTTTCTGTGTAAGGTATTGTCATACTCTGCAAATGTTGTAAAGTATGAATCTGCAGGATCGGGTCACCGCTTTGATGTTAGCAGAAAACGACAGGGTGTTGCCTAGGGTCACACCAAGGTTCTTTGCACTCTGGGAGGAGGACACAATGGAGTTGTCAACCGTGATGGCGAGATCATGGAGCGGGCAGTCCTTCCCCGGGAGGAAGTGCAGCTCCATCTTGTCGAGGTTCAGCTTGAGGTGGTGATCCGACATCCAAACTGATATGTCTCCCAGGCATGCAGAGATGTGATTCGCCACTAGGTTATCAGAAGGGGGAAAGGAGAAAATTAATTGAGTGTCGTCTGCGTTGCAATGATAGGAGAGACCATGTGAGGATATGACAGAGCCAAGTGACTTGGTGTATAGAGAGAGGCCACAATTTGTGCGACTACAGAGCTGTGTGTCAGAACGGGCAGTTAGCAACACAGGGGCCCCCCAGGGTACGGTCCTGTCCCCCTTCCTGTTCACCCTCTACACCTCAGACTTCAGATATAACTCTGAAACATGCCACCTACAGAAGTTCTCGGATGACTCTGCTATTGTAGGGTGCATCAGGGGTGGGCAGGAGGAGGAGTACAGGAGCACAATCAGTGACTTTGTGTTGTGGTGTGAGCAGAACCACCTTCAGCTCAACATCAGCAAAACTAAGGAGATGGTGGTGGACTTCAGGAGAACCAAGGCACAACTGACTGCAGTCCCTATAAAGGGGATGGATGTGGAAATGGTTGAGTCATACAAGTTCTTGGGGGTCCATATGGACAACAGACTGGAATGGGCTGGTAACACCGGGGCCCTGTACAAAAAGGGCCAGAGCCGACTCTACTTTCTGAGGAGGCTCAGGTCCTTCAACGTGTGCAGTAAACTACTGCATACCTTCTACCAGTCTGTGGTGGCCAGTGCCATCTTTTTTGCAGTGGTGTGCTGGGGAGCAAACATCAAAGCCGGTGATGCTTCTCGGGTAAATAAGCTGATCAGGAAGGCTAGCTCTGTCCTGGGGATGAGCCTTGACACTCTAGAGGAGGTGGCGGAGAGACGGATCCTGGCCAAACTGCTGGCCATCATGGACAACGTCACCCACCCTCTGCACGCTATGGTTATGACGCAGAGGAGCTCTTTCAGTCACAGACTGATCCCACCACGGTGTGCCAGAGAGCGCCACAGGAGGTCCTTCCTGCCGGCGGCTATGAGACTATATAATGCCTCACCGGGGTGCCGTGCCGTCGGCAACATAGATCTGGAACTGTTGGGGTGCTAGGACCTAGTTTAACAGTTATGCATCCATCCGTGAGTAACTCTGTTCCGTCAGCACTCATCCACTCAGGACCTACTTATTCATACAGGTCTGTATATACATACCCATGTACAGTTGTTAAATTATATCACATGCAATATTGTAAGTAATTATTGGACCTAGGCATTCACTCAGGAATGCATATTAGTATCCTGCCAGTTGCACCTTTTCTCATTGCTTTTAGTATATCAAATGTGCAATAAGTGCAGTTGTCTGTAATTAAACCCTGCGCACTAAGGACTGTATTTTAAGGGAATTACTATTATTAGCCCAATAATATCATACACACATTTAGCTATTATAGTATCTCTTCCTGTCATTTACCTGTACAGTTTGTGTAAACATGCAAGTATTCACTTATCTGTAAATATAACTGTATACCTTACTGTACAGCTAATTTAACCATGCAAAATTTTCACTTACCTGTTCATTTACCCAGTCTGTCTATTAAGTAAACTATTATTACCCTCGCTCATATCATACGCATTAGCTACTGAAGTATTTCTCTGCCATCAACCTGTATAGTATAGTTAACCATCCAACATCCACCAATGTATAGTGTACATATTCAGCCAACCACTCATACTACGCAATGTCCTTTTATAGCTTTTTTTTGCACTCCAGATATCCTGTATTTCTATACTTTTTCATACTGCCGCTCTATGTATCATGTACCGTGTATCTGTCTTTTGTGTACTTTCGTTGTGGCATTTTGCACCTGCCCTGTGTTTTTGTTGTAGCTGCTTGATAATGAAATTTCCCCCCCGGGGGATCAATAAAGTACCTATCTATCTATCTATCTATCTATCTATCTAGAATAGGAGAGGGCCTAGGATTGAGCCCTGGGGGACCAGTGGTGAGAGCATATGGTGCAGAGACAGATTTGAGCATGTGAGTGTGCAGCGCCGAAGATGCCCAACTCGGAGAGGGTGGAGAGGAGGATCTGATGGTTCACAGTATCAAAGGCAGCAGACAGGTCTAGAAGGATAAGAGCAGGTGAGAGAGTTATGTTTGGCAGTACGGAGAGCCTCCGTGACACAGAGAAGAGCAGTCTCAGTTGAATGACCAGTCTTGAAACCTGACGGGTTAGGATCAAGAAGGTCATTCTGAGAGAGATAGCAGGAGAGTTGGTTAGAGACGGCACGCTCAAGATTTTTGGAGAGAAAAGAAAGAAGGGATACTGGTCTGTAGTTGTTGACATCGGAGGGATCGAGTGTAGGTTTTTTGAGGAGGGGTGCAACCCTCACCCTCTTGAAGACAGAAGGGACACAGCCAGCGGTCAAGGATGAGTTGATGAGCAAGGTTAGGTAAAGGAGAAGGTCTCTGGAAACGGTCTGGAGAAGAGAGGAGGGGATAGGGTCAAGCTGGCAGGTTGTTGGGGCGGCTGGCCGTCACAAGTCGCAAGATCTCATCTGGAGAGAGAGGGGAGAAAGAAGTCAAAGCATAGGGTAGGGAAGTGTGAGCAGGACCAGTGGTGTCAATAGGCTTAGTAAATGTGGAACAGATGTCATCAACCTTGTTTTCAATATGGTTGATGATGTCATCCACAGTGAGGGAAGAGGATTCAGCAGGGAGGAGAAGGTGGCAAAGAGCTTCCTAGGGTTCTTTAACTAGGGGGCAGAACAACAGATTATTTACCTTGTCAGCTCAGGGATTTGATCAGGCAACCTTTCAGTTACTGGCCCAACACCCTAACTACTAGGCTACTTGACACCCTTGGTTAGAGGCCGAGGCTTGAAATTTAGAGTGGTAAAAGGTGAAAAAACAAAAGACCAATGTGTTATAGGCCCCAATCCTTCCATTCCATATA
The DNA here is from genome assembly GCA_023634145.1 of Thymallus thymallus. NCBI lineage: Eukaryota > Metazoa > Chordata > Actinopteri > Salmoniformes > Salmonidae > Thymallus > Thymallus thymallus. The sequence continues at coordinate 25,612,597 of CM042409.1, read as the reverse complement.
CTGTACACACACACGCACGCAATCAAATAAAATGGTATTTGTCACATGCTTCGTAAACAACAGGTGTAGACTAACAGTGAAATGCTTACTTATGGGCAATGCAGAGAGCAAAAATAGAACAATTATAGAAAAATAACACAAGGAATAAATACTCAACGAGTAACGATAACTTGGTTATATACACAGGGTACCAGTACCGAGTCGATGTACAGGGGTAAGAGGTAATTGAGATAGATACTATGTACATATACAGTTGAAGTCGGAAGTCATTAAAACTCAATTTTCAACCACTCCACAGATTTCATGTTAACAAACTATAGTTTTTGCAAGTCGGTAAGGACATCTACTTTGTGCATTTTTCCAACAATTGTTTACAGACAGATTATTTCACTTATAATTCACTATATCACAATTCCAGTGGGTCAGAAGTTTACATACACTAAGTTGACTGTGCATTTAAACAGCTTGGAAAATTCCAGAAAATTATGTCATGGCTTTAGAAGCTTCTGATAGGCTAATTGACATCATTTGAGTCAATTGGAGGTATACCTGTGCATGTATTTCAAGGCCTACCATAAAACTCAGTGCCTCTTTGCTCGACGAAAATCAAAAGAAATCAGCCAAGACCTCAGAAAAAAAAATGAAGACCTCCACTAGTCTGGTAACATCCAATATAACAATTTCCTAACGCCTGAAGGTACCACATTCATCTGTACAAACAATAGTACGCAAGTATAAACACCATGGGACCACGCAGCCATCATACCACTCAGGAAGGAGACGCGTTCTGTCTCCTAGAGATTAACATACTTTACTTAGGTGCGAAAAGTGTATGTGACCAATAAACTTTGATGTGGGTAGAAGTTTCCCGTTAAGTGAGGCTGGTGAGAGAGTGAGAAGCTGTCTGACTGGTTTTTCTGTTAGCTACAGTTCAGGAGGAAATGAAATGAAGATGCCAAAATAATACTTTCAAAGGGGCGGAAGACACAAGCACGCACGCATTTAGGGGTTTATTCAAACACAGAATGAACTAATAGTATGGTGTATTCTCTCTCACAAACGCACGCACACGCACACACACGCAGGCAAGCACACACACGCAGGCACGCACACAGACACACAGACACACACACACACACACACATGCTGACTCAAAAGAGGAAGATAGACCAACATTTCTCAACAGTGGGTTGATCAACAATATCAACTTGTAGTTTCATACCTTCAAACTGCTGACAGAAAATACTTTAATGCATTATTACTGTCTATAACAGTAATAGAATACTGCTCCCCCCTCCCAATACTAACCTGAACTACAGATCTAGGATCAGCTTCCCATTCCCCCAATACTAACCTGAACTACAGATCTAGGATCAGCTTCCCATTCCCCCAATACTAACCTGAACTACAGATCTAGGATCAGCTTCCCCTCCCCCAATACTAACCTGAACTACAGATCTAGGATCAGCTTCCCCTCCCCCAATACTATAACAGTACTAGAATCAGCTTCCCCTCCCCCAATACTAACCTGAACTACAGATCTAGAATCAGCTTCCCCTTCCCCCCAATACTAACCTGAACTACAGATCTAGGATCAGCTTCCCCTCCCCCAATACTATAACAGTACTAGAATCAGCTTCCCCTCCACCAATACTAACCTGAACTACAGATCTAGGATCAGCTTCCCCTTCCCCAACACCAACCTTAACCATTAGAGGGCAGAACATATATCTGGCCTTAGATCAGTGTCTCTAGAAGCTACTTCATATTACTCCCTCCGCACTTCCAGCGATGGACTAAGTCCCTTGGTCAAAAGTAGTGCACTATATAGGGAACAGAGTGCCATTTGGAGCGCAGATCTTTCCAAACCCTCTACCTGATATTTCTGATCAGCGGTTAACATCATTAATGTAGCCAACCCTTTTACTCTCTACCTGATATTTCTGACCAGCGGTCACAAATGAATCCCAGAACAAAAGTATATATATCCACAGTAAAACGCGTCCTATATCGACATAACCTGAAAGGCCTCTCAGCAAGGAAGAAGGCACTGCTCCAAAACCGCCATAAAAAAGACAGACTACAGTTTGCAACTGCACATGGGGACAAAGATCGTATTTTTTGGATATTTTTCCTCTGGTCTGATGAAACAAAAATAGAACTGTTTGGCCGTAATGACCTTCGTTATGTTTGGAGGAAAAAGGGCTTGCAAACCGAAGTACACCATCCCAACTGTGAAGCACGGGGGTGGCAGCATCATGTTGTGGGGATGCTTTGCTGCAGGAGGGACTGGTGCACTTCACAAAATAGATGGCATCATGAGGAAGGAAAATTATGTGGATATATTAAAGCAACATCTCAAGACATCAGTCAGGAAGTTGAAGCTTGGTCACAAATGGGTCTTCCAAATGGACAATGACCCCAAGCATACTTCCAAAGCTGTGGCAAAATGGCTTAAGAACAACAAAGTCAAGGTATTGGAGTGGCCATCACAAAGCCCTGACCTCAATCCTATAGAACATTTGTGGGCAGAACTGAAAAAGCATGTGCAACAAGGAGGCCTAGAAACCTGACTCAGTTACGCCAGTTCTGTCAGGAGGAATGGGCCAAAATTCACCCAACTTATCGTGGGAAGCTTGTGGAAGGCTACCTGAAACATTTGACCCAAGTTAAACAATTTAAAGGCAATGCTACCAAATACTAATTGAGTGTATGTAAACTTCTGACCCACTGGGAATGTGATGAAAGAAATCAAAGCTTAAATAAATCATTCTCTGTACTATTATTCTGACATTTCACATTCTTAAAATAAAGTGGTGATCCTAACTGACCTAAGACAGGGAATTTTTACTAGGATTAAATGTTAGGAATTGTGAAAAACTGAGTTTAAATGTATTTGGCAAAGGTGTATGTAAACTTCCGACTTCAACTGTAGGTAGGGGTAAAGTGACTAGGCAACAGGGTATATAATAAACAGTAGAAGCAGCTTATGTGATGAGTCAAAAGAGTTCAATGCAGATTTAAAAAGTGTCAATACAGATAGTCCAGTTAGCTATTTGGTCAACTATTTAGAAGTTTTATGGCTTGGGGGTAGAAGCTGTTCAGGATCCTGTTGGTTACAGAGTTATTGCATCGGTACCATTTGCCGTGCTGTAGCAGAAACGGATGGCTGGAGTCTTTGACCATTTTCAGGGCTTTCCTCTGGCACCGCCTGGTATAGAGGTCCACGCAGGGTGGAAGTACAATTACAAATATTCTCCTTACTGTAATTGAGTAGCTTTTCTGAGTACTTCTCTACCTTTTTAAAACCATCCTTTACAATTTTTTTGGCTATCCATTATAGTACATCATGAGGGCATGGAAAATTTGCGAGAGCCCCTCGGAGACAGCTCATTGTTGTTTAGTCAGTGGCCAACTAGGGTGGCAGGTAGCCTAGCGGTTAGAGTGTTGGGCCAGTAACCGAAAGGATGCTGGTTCGAATACCCGAGCCGACAAGGTGAAGATCCTGTTGATGTGTCCTTGAGCAAGGCACTTAACCCTAATTTACTCCAGGGGCTGACCCTGTAGGTAGGCTATCATTGTAAATAAGAATTTGTTCGTAACTGACTTGTGTAGTTAAAATAAAACCAATCAAATCAAAAGTCACGCATCGCACCAATACAGTCCAATAAAATCAAGCTGTGAATACAAACTGGAGATGCAGGGGACTGTGACCAGTTCTCCTTCAAGCAAATGAGAGGTGATGCAATGCAAACTTTGCTTACCCAGGATGGTGGAGGTGGCACCCTACAAAAACATTGTAGAAGTATGGTAACGAGCTAGTTATAAATGATAAAACATTTAACTATGGATGGCTTCAGAAACTAGTATAGCTTTCTATCTATTAGTCTAACTTATGTTATATACATTAGTGTTAGCCTAGTTGTCTAGTATGCTAACGTTAGCAAGCTATCCTTGCAGCTAAGTTAGCGCGTCAATGTCACTATATGTAGTGGTGGCTAGCTAACTAGCTGTTTAAGTTATCTGGGCTAGCTAAAAACATTAGGCTAACATCACAGATAGAGTAATGCGCAAGATATTTCACCTGATGTATTAATATAAAGCATCTGGTTGGCGTTTCCATTCACTACTAAATATGGTGATGAGAGGAAGCCCAGTGGCCAGGATTTGTGAGACGTTCTGCATATTTTCTCATTTTAAAACATTTGATCTCCATACAGTTTCCAGTTTCCAAAACAAGAATCTGTAACAGCCAGAGTAGACCGCGTTTTGTAGACTTTACCCTTTGCCAAAGTTTCTAAAAATGTAGTTGTTTAGAAGGAGTGCAAGGGGGAACTGAGTAATTGCACACGTGCACTTCACCAGTAGGCTTTCTCTAACGGAAATATGCAAATAAATTATAATGACACAAGGCGAGACCCAGATGCAGACACAGGAGGCAGCTGGTTAGAGCTCCGATATTTATTACAGTATAGGGAATAGGCAAAGGGCAGGTCAGGGACAGGCAAGAGCTCATCAACCAGATTAGAGTCAGAACAGTACAGTGGAACAGGCAGTCTCGTGTTCAGTTTTATCTCAATCTCTTCATTCAAAGACTCAATCATGGACACTCTTACTGACAGTTGTGGCTGCTTCGGATGATGTATTGTTGTCTCTACCTTCCTGGCCTTTGTGTTGTTGTCTGTGCCTAATAATGTGCCCTGTTTTGTGCTGCTACCATGTTGTGTTGCTGCTATGCTGTGTTGCTACCATGTTGTTGTCATGTTGTGTTGCTACCATGCTGTGTAGTCTCAGGTCTCTCTTGAAGTAGTGTTGTCTCTCTTGTTGTGATATGTCTTTTGTCCTATATCTTTATTAAATGTATTTATATTTTTAATCCCAGCCTCCATCCCTGCAGGAGGTCTTTAGCCTTTTGGTTGGACGTCATTGTAAATTAGAATTTGTTCTTAACCGACTTCCCTAGTTAAATAAAGGTTAAACGGTACAAGGCGGCAGGCAGGCTCGAGGTCTGGGCAGGCAGAATGGTCAGACAGAGATTAGGAACAACAGGAGCTAGGAAAACACGCTGGTTGACCTGTGGTTGACAGACGAACTGGCACAGAAAGACAGAAAACACAGGTAGAAATTCACAGGGGATGATGAGTGACAATAGAGGGGGTGGAGACAAGCACAAAGACAGGTGAAACAGATCAGGGTGTGACAGTATCCCCCCCTCTAGGGGTGCCACCTGGTGTCCTACCTGGGCGCATACCTGGTTGACCGGGATGTTGGCGGTGGAAGTCGGCGATGAGGGCTGGATCCAGGATGTCTCCAGTGGGGACCCAGCACCTCTTCTCCGGACCGTAACCCTCCCAGTCAACCAGGTACTGGAAACCCTGTTCCGTGGTCGAACACCCAGGAGGCGTCTCACCGTATATGCCGGGTGGTCATCGGTGACACAGGGAGGAGTGGTGGGCCTGGGAACAGAAGACAAAGGGCTGTGAAACACTGGTTTAATTCTAGAAACATGGAACGTATGGTGAATACGGAGGGTACGGGGTAACACAAGACAGACAGCAGTGGAACTAATGGTTCTAGAAATGGGGAAAGGACCTATGAACCGGGGGGAAAATTTGCGGGACTCAACCAGAAGGGGCAGGTCCCGTGTGGAAAGCCATACCCTCTTTCCAATGCGGTAGCAAGGAGCTGGGGTCCGGCAGCGGTCCGCTTGTCGGCGATACCTGGAGTTGGTCTTGAGTAGTGTCGCCCGGGCTCTTTTCCAGGTACGTCGACAGCAGCGGACGAACATCTGGACGGAGGGTACATTGACCTCCTGCTCTTGCTCTGGAAAGAGCAGAGGCTGATACCCCATGGAGCACTCAAAGGGGGAGAGTCCAGTAGCCGAACAGCGAAGGGTGTTTCGGGAATATTCCACCCAGACCAGTTGTCGGCTCCAGGTAGTGGGATTGGTCGAGGCAAGGCATCTCAGGGTGGTTAACTCGCTCTGACTGGCCGTTGGATTGGGGGTGGGATCCGGATGAATAAGCCTTCCAGAACTGAGATGTGAACTGAGGACCCTGGTCGGAGACCATGTCCACTGGGAGTCCATGGATCCGGAAGACATGCTGAACCATGAGTTGGGCCGTCTCTATGGCAGAGGGTAGTTTGGGGAGAGGGATGAAATGAGCGGCCATGGAAATGATGGTGTTGCCATCAGACGGAGGGAGCCCAGTGACAATGTCCAGGGAGATATGGGACCAGGGACGATGAGGGACAGGTAGTGGCTGAAGAAGACCAGACGGAGCTTGCCACAGAGTTTTTTTCTGGGCACATACAGTGCACGCGGCGACGAAGGGCCACCAGAACTGCTGACGGAGGAAGACTAGGGTTCGACGGGAGCCTGGATGACAGGTCAGCCTGGAGGCATGTGCCCATTCCAGGACCCAGGACCGGACAGAGTTAGGGACAAACAACCGGTTAGCCGGGCCCCCTTCAGGTTCAGGCTGGGAACTTTGGGCCTCACGGACCAGGGTCTCAATTCCCCAGCCCACTGAAGCTGCAAGGCATGAGGTAGGGAGAATGGTCTCGGAGACAGAGAGTGTGGCAGCGGAACTGAATTGACGAGAGAGGGCGTCAGGTTTCACATTCTTAGATCCAGGACGGTAGGAAATGGTGAAATTAAATCGGGTGAATAACAGTGTCCAACTGGCCTGTCTAGAATTTAGGCATTTGGCGGTGCGGATGTACTCCAGGTTTTTATGGTCGGTCCAAACTAGGAATGGATGTTCTGCTCCTTCCAACCAGTGCCTCCATTCCTCCAAAGCCATTTTAACCGCCAGGAGTTCTCGGTTACCGATGTCGTAGTTTCTTTTATCACCGGTGAGACAATGGGACAGGAAAGCACAGGGATGGAGATTTTGGTCCAGGGCAGATCGCTGAGACAGGATGGGCTCCACTCCAACGTCAGAAGCATCCACCTCCACAACAAACTGACGAGACGGGTCCGGATGGACAAGGATAGGGGCTCTAGTGAACCAGTGTTTAAGGTCCACAAAGGCCCTGTCAACAGCTGGGGACCAGGTGAACGGTACTTTGGGAGAGGTGAGTGCAGAGAGGGTCGCCGCCAGCGTGCTGTTGCCCCGAATGAAATGGCGGTAGAAATTGGCAAACCCCAGGAAACGTAGTTGCACCCTGGATGTGGGTTGGGGCCAATACACCACTGTCTTCACCTTTTCGGGATCCATCTGGACATTACCTTCAGTGATAACATATCCCTGAAAGGAGATGGTAGAGCGGTGGAATTCACATCTTTTAGCCTTAACAAACAACTGGTTCTCCAAGAGTCACTGTAGGACTTGTCAAACGTGGAGGACGTGTTCTCGAGGGGAACGGGAAAAAACAGGATGTCGTTGATGTAGACAAACACAAAGCAATTTAACATGTCTCGGAGCACATCATTGACCAAGGCCTGGAAGACAGCGGGGGCATTGGTGAGTCCAAACGGCATGACCAGGTACTCATAATGACCACTGGCGGTGTTGAAGGCTGTCTGCCACTCATCCTCTTCACGTATCCGAACAAGGTGGTAAGCATTCCGAAGGTCCAGCTTGGAACAGATGGTGGCCCCCTGGAGAGGTTCAGGAGAGGAGTGGTAGGGGATAACGATTCTGAAATGTAATGTCATTTAGACCCAGATGGTCAATACACGGTCTTGTCCTGCTTTTCTACAAAGAAAAACCCTTCACCGTCAGGGGATGCAGAAGGACGGATGCTACCTGCAGCCAGAGAGTCCTCAATATATTCCTACATGGCCTAAAACTCGTAGTCCAGTCTATAACAGGATTAAGTTTCAGGAGCCAGGAAAATCCCAGGACAACAGAAACGTAGGGAGAATCAATGAGAAGGAACTGAATCGATTCACTGTGATTACCAGAAACCCACAGATTAATGGGAACAGTGCTGTGGGTAACTCTTCCAATGGAACGGCCATCCAGTGCTCTAGTGTCCATGGGAACAGAGAGGAGTTGAATGGGGATACCTAATTCAGAGACTAGGGCAGCATCCATAAAACTCTCGTCTGCCCCAGAGTCAATGAGCACTCGGAGAGACTTAGACTGGTCTCTCCACAGCAGGATCACAAAAAGGGGAGTGCGGGTGATGGGAATAAGTGAATCCCCATTCTGGCTCACCAGAGTACGTGTGCCTACTAGGGAAATTGGTCTTCTAACAGGGCAGGTGGCTATATAACAGTTAGAGTCCATCCTATGTGAATGTTCACTAGGGTGATAATCTAGCCCTTCCCAATTGCATAGGCTCCGGAGAGACTGACTCACCCATCGCTGGTGATTCACGAGGTGTGACTCGGGTGGCTTCGGCTCTTCTCGGAAATACAGCCTTCAGGGATTTCCAGATTCCTTCAGACATGAGCAAGCAGCAGAACGAGTGTATTTCTTCAGACAACCCATGGAGGAAGGTGTCGAATAGAGCCTCCGGATTCCAGGCACTCTCGACGGCCAATTTGCAAAAATCTACTGCATAGTCTGCCACACTACGAGAGTTCTGATGTACTTCGAGCCGCCTCCCTCCCGGGCACCGGATAATCGAATACCTTCCACACCTCAGCCATGAAATCCTCCAGGTGACGGCACACAGCGGATTGCTGCTCCCATAAAGCCGTCGCCCAGGAGAGCGCCATTCCGGATATTAGTGTAATATCTTCGATCGGTCCGAACAGTACAGTGGAACAGGTCTCGTGGTCAGGGTAGGCAAGGGTCCAATAACCAGGGCTGAGTCCAAAACGGTACAAGGCGGCAGGCAGGCTTGAGGTCGGGGCAGGCAAAATTATCAGACAGGCGGGTTTGGTGTCAGGACAGGCAGAGGGTGAAAACCGGGAGGACTAGAACGAAAGAGACTAGGAACAACAGGAGCTAGGAAAACACGCTGGTTGACTTGGCAAGACAAGACGAACTGGCACAGAGAGACAGAAAACACAGGTAGAAATACACAGGGGATGATGAGCTGTACTTGGAGGGGGTGGAGACTAAGTGTGTGAATCTACACAATAGGTACAGCTAGACATGGACTCATCTCAACATTAGACAGCTTTTTAGGTCTGAGTGCATCTGACAATCTCACTTCAGTCTCAGTATCTGAGTAAAGCAGAATTAGCTGAAATATTCCATATGTGTATGTTGTTTATTTGCCACTATACAGGTTTGGTCTACCTGAAGCATCATCTTGACACAATGGCAGAGGATGAGACACAACAACACAGGCAGCATTCATCTGATTAAGATGATTTATTCTCATCACTAATGCCCAAAAGGTCACAAGATACACAGGAGCTTGATGGGTACCTTGCCTGTGACAAGATGGACTTGCTTCATTCCATTCCATACATAAAGAAGCTGTCCATCAAACTGAACACAGGCCTGCCTGCCTCTGCCGCCTGTGAGAGTATTTTTAGCTAGGTTGGAATGCTCTTCAAAACCTTCACTGCAAAGCGAGCCAGGATAGACTCATTCACTTTTAAAATCAGCGCCTGCTGAAACTGAACAAAATGTTCAGAGAGAAGTGAACACTACAATACCTAATGTACTCTGTACATGTAGCCTATATACACTGAGTGTACAAAACATTAGGAACATCCTAATATTGAGATGCATCCCCTTTAACCCACAGAACAGCCTCCATTCGTCGGGACATGGACTACAAGGTGTCGAAAGCGTTCCACAGGGATGCTGGCCCATGTTGACTCCAATTCTTCCCACAGTTGTGTCAAGTTGGCTGGATGTCCTTTGGGTGATGGACAGTTCTTGATACACACGGAAAACAGTTGAGCCTGAAAAACCCAGTAGCATTGCAGTTCTTGACACACTCAAACTGGTGCGTTTGGCACCTACTACCATACCCTGTTCAAAGGTATTTAAATATTTTGTCTTGCCCTTTCACCCTCTGAAGGGCACACATACACAATCCATGTATCAATTGTCTTAAGGCTTAAAAATCCTTCTTTAACCTGTCTCCACGACCTTCATCTACACTAATTGAAGTGGATTTAACATCAATAAGGGTTCATAGCTTTCATCTGGTCAGTCTATGTCAAAAAAAGAGCAGGTGTTCCTAATGCTTTGTACACTCAGTGTAAAGTGTATCAATCTAATGCTTCATCTATAGTCCCTTCTCCATTTCATGGGGGTTTGCGCATACATTTGTATTTCCATTATGTTATTTTTGTTGCCTCCAGAGCTGATTTGACATCAAATCCTTTAGGTATGGTCCAGTGTGCTCTGGCACACCCCATTTTGGCTTGTATTGGTGAGTGATTGAATGAATGAGTGAGGGAATAATGGAAAGAGGGAGTTTGTGAGTGAGGGAAAGAGGGAGTGAGTGAGGAAAAGTGCATGAATGGGTGATTTTTGTTTTGTTTATGTACTTTATTTTGTATTGCTTATAATTCATTAATACATTTTAATTGCTTTGAATGTTTAATCTATTTTCAAATATGAATAGTATTGACAAACCTTTCTTTTTTATATAGATACAGATGTGCCTTGCTGCAAATCAAACAATACATTAACTTAATTCATGCTGAACATTAATTTCCTCTCTACCTTTTTCAATTTATTGCATGGAATAGATCATGTTCAGGTAACCTTTGCGAGATTAGCTATAAGGTAAATGTTTTTATTTTTAAAAACAAAACTAAAAGTAACTAAATGACTGAGTACTTTTTAAATGAGCTACTTTTTACTATTACTTGAGTTGTTTTTTACACCAGTAGTTTTACTTCTACTTGAGTAAAATGTCATTAAAGTAACAGTACTTCTACTAACATATTTCAGTACTCTTTCCACCCCTGCTCACACGCACTTACACACACTCAATATATATATTTTTTTATCCCTCTCCTAAAATCCCATAAAAGAAAACTAAAAGTTGCTACCCTTGGAGAGTAGAAAGGACTGAATGAGGATAAGAGAAAAGTCTTTATTCTGCTGTCAGCCAAAACCTCAAGCACACAGGCTCTGTTCCGTTGGCTCAGCTTCAGTCTTCCAACAGATGGGTTTCTATTACACTGTTTCATGTTCAGCGGTGCCAGACTGGCCCAATGATCTGGCATTCTCTCCAACCCCTCTAGCCAAACCCTCTAGTGGATTCATGTGTCGTTTGAAAAACAAGGGCCGGATGTGATGTGCTAAGCTGTAAAAAATCATCACGGAAAGGAGATATGGTATTCTGTGGTAAAAATACGTATAAAAGGAACGACAGTTGTAGAGGCCAAAGTCTTGAAATCAAGCTTGCTTTTCCACCTCCAGGTCTAACTTTTTATTTTCAAGCACACATGGCTCCAAACTCCAACGCTTTATTAGGTAGGCTATGAGTAGTTATTGCATGCAAGAAGTTCTTCATTTTGTGTGCTCTACTCTTTTGTGAATTATGACCTATATGTTTTGTTGTGCTGGCAGACCAATATCTCTCTATTTTACCACGTTGAATACTTTCACAAACATCTCTATTTGACCATGTCATATAATATAGGATTGTTATTTTTCAATAAATCTGTTAAAATTTCCAAAAACATAATTCCACTTTGACATTATGGGGTATTGTACGTAGGCTAGTGACAAAAAAATATAATCAATATTTCATCCATTTCAAATTCAGGCTGTAGCAGAACAATATGTGGAAAAAGTCAAGGGGTGTGAATACTTTCTGAAGGCACTGTATGTGTCTATGTGTGTGTGTAAATGTCTGTGCTTGGGTGTCAGTGTAAGTATGAGTGCTCCCAAGTGGCGCAGCAGTCTAAGGCACTGCATCTCAGTGCATGAGGTGTCACTGCAGTCCCTGGTTCAAATCCAGGCTCCATCACATCTGGCTGTGATTGGGAGTCCCATACGGCGGTGCACAATTGACCCAGTGTTGTTGAGGTTTGGCTGGGGTAGGCAGTCATTGTAAATAAGAAATTGTTCTTAACTGACTTGCCTAGTTAAATAATAAGTGAGGGGTGAGTCCAGTGTGTGTGCTTAGAGTCAGTCCAAGAGATTTTGTGCAAAAGAATTATCAATGCACGTAGTCTGGGAGGCTGCTGTTTAGCAGTCTTATTTATGACTTGTGGGTAGAGGCTGATCGGGGTCCTGTGGGTTCCTGACTTGCACTGGTACCACTTGCCAGCAGAAAAAACAGACTATGGCTGCAGTCTGACCATTTTTGTTGCCTATCTCTGACACCGACTGGTATAGAGGTCCTGGATGGCAGCGAGCTTGGCCCCAGTGATGTACTGGGCCGTACTCATCACCCTCTGTAGCGCCTTGCGGACGGGTGCCTTGCAGTTAAGATGCTCTCAGTGGTGCAGCTGTAGAACTGTTTGAGGCCCATGCTGTTGTGGCCTCTTCACAACTGTGTTGGTGTGTGTGGACCATTTTAATTCCTTAGTGACGTGGACACCGAGGATCTTGAAGCTCTCGCCCCGTTCCACAACAGCCCCGTCGATGTGGATGGGGGTGTGCTCGTCCCTCCGTTTCCTATTGTCCACGATCAGCTACTTTGTCTTGCTGATGTTGAGGGAGAGGTTGTTGTCCTGGCCCCACAATGCCAGGTCTCTGACCTCCTCCCTATAGGCTGCCTCATCGCCGTTGGTGATCATTCCTATCACCGTTGTGTCATCAGCAAACTTGATGATGGTGTTGGAGTTGTTCACGTCCACACAGTCATGCTAAGGACTATGCACACACCCCTGAGGTGCCCCCGTGTTGTTGTTGCCTACCCTCACCGCCTGGTGGCAGCCCGTCAGGACGTCCAGCATCCAGTTGCAGAGGGAGGTGTTCAGTCCCAGGGTCCTGAGCTTGGTGATGAGCTTGGAGGGCACTATGGTGTTGAATGCTGAGTTGTAGTCAATGAACAGCATTCTTACATAGGTATTCCTTTTGTCCAGGTGGGTGAGGGCAGTGTGGAGTGCAATAGAGATTTGTGGATCTGTGGATCTGTTAGGGCGGTATGCGAATTGGAGTGGGTCCAGGGTGTCTGGGATGATATTGTTGATGTGAGTGCTACGGGCGATAGTCATTTAGGCAGGTCACCTTGGGGTTCTTGGTGTGAGTGAGTGTGTGAGCTAGTGAGTGAATCAGTGAGTGTCTGTCTGCGTAAATGAGGTAGATAAATAGAGAGAGAGACTGCTCTACCCTTCCCAGGCTCCATTTGGCTCGATGGAAGATCAGTCAACTTCTAGTGAATCTTTGTTTTCATTTTAACAACTTTCTACTTGTGATAAGCTAAGCGCCTTGCTTACGATTGATGTAAAAAAAAACGGGTTGATTTGCTTTCTGCTCCCCTGATTGCGGAGTCATTGACACACATTTTTAATGTAATGATTATTTTGGGTGCTATCCCCAGGGTTTGGAAGGGTGGCCCATGTGCTTCTTCTCCACAACGGTGGTGGCCCCACCGACCTAAATAATGATCACCCTATCTCAAAACTGTCTTACCTAGCAAACATTTTTATCAACTGTCAGCTTAAATCCTTCCTAGCTACAAGATGTATTCTAAGTGTTCATCAGTCTTGTTTCAGTCTGGTGTTAAATTATGTGGTAAAGGGTATGAATTGCTTAGCAGAAAGCCTTTGTTGAACTGAAATAAGTACTTGATGCAGGTAAAACCAAGTATATTTTGGCCTCCCGAGTTGAGCAGCATGGTTTGGGGGGACATGTTTCGGAGGACGCATGACTCGCCCGTCGCCTCTCCCGAGCCCGTTGGGGAGTTGCAGCGATGAGACAAGATCGTAATTGGATAGCGATTGAATATCACGAAATATGGGGGAAAAAGGGGGGAAAATAAATACAAATGTAAATAAATAAGTGTTATTCTCCAAATCACGTAAAAATAATGAAATGATGATTTATGCATATGTATATTTGATAGTGCCCTCATTGATCGTGTCACCGCTTATAAATATCTGGCATCTGGATTGACACAAAGCTATCTTTCAAAAGCATGTTGATGAGTTAATTAAAAAATAAAAATGGGTTTCTTGTATAGGAATAGGTCATGCCTTTTATTAAATAACAGAAAACAAATCATTCAGTCGACATTTGGTTAAAGACTATGGTGATATTGTCTATATGAATGCTGCTGCCATTGCATTGAAGCCATTGGATGCAGTTTATCATAGCGCACTGCGCTTTATTATGGGCGATCAGTGGTGACCCGTCATTCAGGGCAGATGTTTAGCTTAAAAACATTTTTGGGGGGCATTAATACGTGTCACATACAGTGGGGAGAACAAGTATTTGATACACTGCCGATTTTGTAGGTTTTCCTACTTACAAAGCATGTAGAGGTCTGTAATTTTTATCATAGGTAAAATCCAGAAAATCACATTGTATGATTTTTAAATAATACATTTGCATTTTATTGCATGACATAAGTATTTGATCACCTACCAACCAGTAAGAATTCCGGCTCTCACAGACCTGTTAGTTTTTCTTTAAGAAGCCCTCCTGTTCTCCACTCATTACCTGTATTAACTGCACCTGTTTGAACTCGTTACCTGTATAAAAGACACCTGTCCACACACTCAATCAAACAGACTCCACCCTCTCCACAATGGCCAAGACCAGAGAGCTGTGTAAGGACATCAGGGATAAAATTGTAGACCTGCACAAGGCTGGGATGGGCTACAGGACAATAGGCAAGCAGCTTGGTGAGAAGGCAACAACTGTTGGCGCAATTATTAGAAAATGGAAGAAGTTCAAGATGACGGTCAATCTCCCTCGGTCTGGGGCACCATGCAAGATCTCACCTCGTGGGGCATCAATGATCATGAGGAAGGTAAGGGATCAGCCCAGAACTACACGGCAGGACCTGGTCAATGACCTGAAGAGAGCTGGGACCACAGTCTCAAAGAAAACCATTAGTAACACACTACGCCGTCATGGATTAAAATCCTGCAGCGCACGCAAGGTCCCCCTGCTCAAGCCAGTGCATGTCCAGGCCCGTCTGAAGTTTGCCAATGACCATCTGGATGATCCAGAGGAGGAATGGGAGAAGGTCATGTGGTCTGATGAGACAAAAATAGAGCTTTTTGGTCTAAACTCCACTCGCCGTGTTTGGAGGAAAAAGAAGGATGAGTACAACCCCAAGAACACCATCCCAACCGTGAAGCATGGAGGTGGAAACATCATTCTTTGGAGATGCTTTTCTGCAAAGGGGACAGGACGACTGCACCGTATTGAGGGGAGGATGGATGGGCCATGTATCGCGAGATCTTGGCCAACAACCTCCTTCCCTCAGTAAGAGCAATGAAGATGGGTCGTGGCTGGGTCTTCCAGCATGTCAACGACCCGAAACACACAGCCAGGGCAACTAAGGAGTGGCTCCGTAAGAAGCATCTCAAGGTCCTGGAGTGGCCTAGCCAGTCTCCAGACCTGAACCCAATAGAAAATCTTTGGAGGGAGCTGAAAGTCCGTATAGCCCAGCGACAGCCCCGAAACCTGAAGGATCTGTATGGAGGAGTGGGCCAAAATCCCTGCTGCAGTGTGTGCAAACCTGGTCAAGAACTACAGGAAACGTATGATCTCTGTAATTGCAAAGAAAGGTTTCTGTACCAAATATTAAGTTCTGCTTTTCTGATGTATCAAATACTTATGTCATGCAATAAAATGCAAATTAATTACTTAAAAATCATACAATGTGATTTTCTGGATTTTTGTTTTAGATTCCGTCACTCACAGTTGAAGAGTACCTATGATAAAAATTACAGACTTCTACATGCTTTGTAAGTGGGAAAACCTGCAAAATCGTTAGTGTATCAAATACTTGTTCTCCCCACTGTAACAGTTTGCAAACAATGTAAAAAAAAATATATATATATTTAGTTAATAAAGCCGCACACGAACATGGTCTCTTTTTTGCTTTCTTGAGTAAGGCAGCTCCAAAATGCAGGTGTTTCAGCCTAGCTCAGTGCTTTCTGTGGTGTTAGGGCAGCCAGCGGCAAATACGGAGCGTGAGGTTGGTAATGTTCTCTAGTTGCGCCATGATTGGCTCAGTGTTCTATCACTCATGGGGAAACTACGTCACCGCAAAATCTACAGGGAGAGCTCGAAAATTCAAGCTCCTTGGGTGCTGCCATAGATTTACATTATAAGTGCCCATCCAAGAAGGCTCAAGGTCATTGGCCACATATAATATTACGTCAATTCACGCTATATCTACTGCAGCTTTGATTGGACTGAACATGTCAACATCATACTTTCAAAATCTTAGCTAGCATGCAGTCATCATCATGAATCAAGTCCACAATCTAACGGCAAATCCTTTTCAATCCTTGTCATATGAAGAGAAATTATAGATAACACATATCGGTGCTCTTCGCCCATTGCACATAAACATTACACAACAAGTTGCAAATTCAACAATGAGTGGTTTGGAAGGAATCAGTGGCTACCTGCAAGCGTTGCAAAGCAAACACTAGCCTGCTATTCAGTGGAGTGGGTATGTGGTCCAACTCTGAATTTAAGGGTCTCTTTTCCAAGCTTAAAAGGATAAACATTCACATGCCATGGGTTAGAAAAGGTTGAATACATTGGCCATGCTGTCAATCCAGCATGACTTCTACCGCATTCAAAACAACTGGAAACTCGGAACTGGGAAATCTCAGAGTAAAAACTAGCTCCAACTGGGAAAATATATTTTGAACGGTCATCCAACTCGGAATTCCAAGTCGGCAACTCAGGCCTCTATCTAGAGCTCCGACCTGAAGATCACTGACGTCATGATTCAACCTTGTTTTTTCAGAGTTCCCAGTTGTATTGAAAACACCATAAATCCAGAGAATGACAGACAAAGTTTGATGACAGCACAACAAGGTGAGTCCAAAAATGTATTGTATGCTGCTGCATTAATTATGTAATATGCCAGGGAGATGTGTATACAGTAGCTAAGAAAGTAATACTAAGTGTATGTTGTGTAGTAAGCTTTTAGTAGCCCATGTGCCTCACCCTAATAATTTGGTCTCTTTCCCCCTCATAACTTAGCCTACTGTTCTGACTTGGTGATGTACATGTAGCCTGTTTTAGAGAAATATAATCATTGAATATTGTAAGAGCTTTCTTTGTCTTTTCAGTGATGCACATTCAGAGCAAAACTGGCTCTATCCAAGGCTGAGCCAATAGTTGAGAAGTGAGAAGGTGATGAAAACAACTGGCATTTGGAAAGTTTGAGGTGAGGGAGCAATTGTGGTGGAACAAGAAATGTTAGCATTGTTAGCACTGGGCCTGGCTTAAGCTGAATGCCATTAGAGGTGAAAGGAACACCACAAATTTTTCAATACGGTTGATAAAAAGGGGTATGCCAGGTGTACTCTCTGCCTGAAAGAGATCAATTTTACCAAGAAAGGGTCTCATGCTCTGTGGCTGGCACATTGAAGAACAGATGTCCATACAGGCAGAACGTGTAACTACAATGCAATAACGTGCAGTGAAGCCCAAATCAATTTATTTTGTTGTGTTGAACTTGACATACAGTTTATCTAGTCTGTTTCTCAGTCCAGATGACAGCAGTCCACACACAGAGAAGATGCGCTCCACAAAGGCTTGAGAGGCAGGGGCACTAACGAGATCCAATGCCACAGGTGCAAGTTTTGGATACACAGCCTCTCTTGATCTCCAGAACTGCAATGGTGTCTCATTAAACACACTCTGTTTGACTTCGCAGACATACTTGTTCATTTCGCTCAACAGACTATCGGTCACGCTAGGCTGATTTGTGGAGGACGCGTTGACCTCTATACGGGATGCGAGGAAGATGTATTTCTGAAGGATAGCAAGGAGAGGCTCCTGTTGGAGTTTGCGTGGCACTTGCTGTGGCAACATCATACTGAGAAGCAGCTGGGTTATACTGAGCTGCCAGGTTCTGCACAAAGGAATGTGCTGCCCTCCTCAATGGCACTGTGTCTGGTGATTGAAGAAGAACCAGCGAAACACTAGGATCCATTCGGCTGGCGTAGGATCAAACTGTGTGGAATCAGGGCTAAGAATGCCAGCGAAATGTTCTCGCAAGGACTTTAGCAGCACTTGAGCTAATTGCTAACCAGTAGTAGTCGTCAGCAGGTGTGCCTCGAGGTTGAGCAGGCATGGCACTATTTGTGAGAGTGACTGGCTGTCACTCTGAAGCTGGTCTGCAAAGGGCTCAAGCAGCTTGACAAGGATCTCCAGCTTAGCCCAATCGCTTGTGAGAAGTGTGTCAATGCCCTTATCCTCAAGTAGTTGGTGAAGTTCAGCTCTAGTCTCCAGCAGCCTTCTCAGCATATCAAAAGTGCTGTTCCAGCGTGTGCTACAATCCCGGACCAGAGTTTTGCCACACCTTTTGATAAATTCTTCATTTGCCACTGACGATTTCCTCACAGTGTGTACCAGCTTTCTTGCTTTCTTTATGACCGAATCAGCACTTGGGTGCTTCATGGCATCTTTAAGTGTGAGCTGAAGGGTGTGGGCCAGGCATGGCATTCTCTGGAACTGGTTATTCCCCCAATCTTCTGGCAGGTCAAGTTATTAGCAAAGCAAAAGAGAAAACAGACAAACAATTCAATAATTTAAGCATCAAATGTAAAACGCACAAAAAAGTGTCATACAGTTCTGTTATAATCAAACTTGTATTTGATTGAATAAAATCTGATTCATGATTTAGGGATTTTATCTGTAACCCTGCGCTCTTATAAATGGAATCCAAAAAGGGGACCCTTTTTATGCTTACACGATGAACCATTTTTGGTTCCAGTGAAAACCCTTTTGTGTTCTATGTAGAATCCTAGAAGAAATTAAGACACAACTTGCCAATTTTTCATTATTAGCAACTCTACATGTATCGCAGCCATTCCAGTGTCTGTTGAATTCCAACAGCGCCAGGAGTGGCAAAGTCACCCAACATCATTGTGAGACTGGTGGAGAGCATGCCAAGGCGCATGAAAGTTGTGATTGAAAATACAGGGTTATTTACAGGGTTATTCCACCAAATATTGATTTCTGAACTCTCCCTAAATTAAAACATTAGTATTATATGGTTTAAAAATGAATATGAACTTATTTTCTTTGCATTATTCGAGGCCTGACAACACTGCATCTTTATTGTTATTTTGACCAGTTGTAATTTCCAGCAAATACATTATCTAAATTACATAATTTTTATTTGGAATTTGGGAGAAATGTTGTGAGTAGTTTTCAACCAAATAGCAAAACCAGGTAAACAGTGGTCTCTTCATATTTTTCAGAGCTCATATGTATGGTTCTATATGTAACCAAAAAGGGTTCTCACTGGAACCATAAATGGTTCAATGTGGAACCATAAATGGTTCAATGTGGAACCATAAAAAGGGTTCACTGATGGGGACAATTTAAGAACCTTTTTGGATTATTTTTTTAAGAGCGTAGATTCTGGAACAGGATCATATTTATGTAAACCTATACTTGTTTATATTTATTTTCCTAATTAAGGACTGAGACCTTTCAGTTGAAGCTCGACTCTTTAGCTAATATCAACAACGGTTTTAATTTACCTTCCTAAACACACTGGGGTTATAACATTTAAATGTTTTCATTTGTCACTATAACCACACTCACCGATGCCTCCACTCTCCTCAACCTCCGCGTCTGACTTCTCCGCGTCTGACTCTCCGACTCTGACTCCATCGACAACTCATCCTGCTGGTCTCCAGCATCTCTTGGCTGCGCCCGAGAAACATCACCATCTTCTAGTGACTCGCTACTTTGCACTCACCTTTTATCTCTAAGCAGCCGCACAGCCTTGACGATGTTGGAGCCGTTATATGTCACAATGAGCAGAACCTTGTCTTCTCCTATACCCCATGCCTCCAATGTCTGAATGCAGCGGGCAATGGACTCCCCCGTGTGAGGGTGCTCCATTCGGTGTAGATTAAGAAAAGCATGATGAACCTGGCCTCCGGGCGGATGGTAAAAACAAGCTCCATCCATCTACACATAGGGTTAGCTTCCTAGCCTCCCGTATGTTCTCTTTTAATTTCTGCTTTGCCATTTCCATCTTAGCCCCAATAAGGCCATTGACTCTTGCAGCTCCAGGTGGTTTGAATTTTGGTTCGAGTGAAGTGCAGAACTTTTTGAAGGCAATCGACTCACACAGTCGTGTAGACATCCCAGTCTCAATAAACATTATAACCAATGCTTTTTCCCGCTTCTGGTATTCCTGCGAATTTAGTGAATTTATTTCAGTTAACGAAAATGTTTTTCCACACCTAGTTTTCATTATTTTGTTAGTTTTCGTTAACGATAATAACCTTGGTGTGGTCACAAACGTTCTATTATAAACGCTGTCATGGCTAACTGCAATATTAATGTATTGTTTTATCTCTGGACTTTCCTTACATATTTTAGCTGTGAGTTAGGTTCACATTAACCACTTTTTATTTGACACACAGAGACTGATAATGTATATCATATTCTTTGTTATTTAATTAGTTAAAACCTGCATTTCAAGAAGGGATTGAGCCAAAGTCACTAAACATTAGCATTTTAAAGTTTGTTATCCCCCTAGCAGGGATTTTTTGCATGTTTAAGTGCAAAAGAAAAGTGTCACCTTTTTGGGCCCTCACCAGTTTGCATCCATGTCATTAATGTCTTTATTATCCGCTTGTCGATCCCTTATGCCATAGTTTGTACACCTCAATTGTCAATAGAAACCACATTTGTATAACCCTCCCGTTGTCCTGGTATTCTGTGCACACGCCGTGGCCTCCGGATCGAAGTGTCCCGCTCTGGCTCTGGCTGTGGCTGTCAGTGCACACGCCGTGCCCTCCGGGTCGAAGTGTCCCGCTCTGGCTCTGGCTGTGGCTGTCAGTGCACACGCCGTGCCCTCCGGGTCGAAGTGTCCCGCTCTGACTAAAGGCCGAATTGGAACAGGAGGGACAGTAGGCGTGTGAACAGTGTGTGTTTTACAGTCCTTCTTTGTCGGGCAGACCTGACACCTCTTCCTCTTACTTGCTTGCAGATGAGCGGTGGCTGTGGCTGTGGCTGGGGCGGCTGGGGCTGCTGCTGCTGCGTGGGCGGACGGCTCCTGGGGGGGTGGACGAAGAGACGTGCTTTGTTGAAGGGCTTTGACGAGTGCCGCGGAGGCTTCGGTGCGAGGGAGACGGGCCCTTCTTTGGATGAAGGGAGTGACGAGCGCCTTCCCCAGCTGCTAGAGGAACACCCTCCTCTTGTTGCGCTTACCGGGCATCCAAGTGGGGTTGATCTCTCTCCATATGACAAAGGCGTTGTAGGAGGAAACGTCGAGGATGTTGTGGAAGACGACCAGGGGCCAGCGGGCGGTCATCCTCCTGCAGCTGTAGGTTCCAATGACCTTATCTAGGTTGTCGACCCCTCCTTTGTTGCTGTTGTAGTCTAGGATGATGGCGGGCTTCTTGTCGTGGCGCCGGCTAACGTGAGCCCGGGCGGCATGCAGAGTGCTGAGGAGTAACACGTTCTTGTTCTTCTTTGGGACGTATGACACTAGAGCTGTGGTGGACGTGAAGGCGAACTTGGAGGAGAAGAGGCGCCTCTTCTCGCTGTCCTTTGAGGCGACGAGCAGCGCGGGCGGTAGCTCGGGCTTGTTCTTTCTGATGGTGCCGACCAGGGTGACGTTCCTCCTCAGCAGGAGCTGGCGCGCGAGTTCGTAGGAGGTGAAGAAATTGTCGCAGGTGACGTTGTGACCCCTGCCGAGTCCCTGCGTCAAATCGAGCACGATGCGCATCCCTTGGTTCTTCTCGGGGCCTCAGGCGGCGGCAGGCATGCCGGTGTAGACTTGCATCTTCCAGGCGTAGCTGGATTTGGAGTCGCAGGCCAACCAGGACTTGATGCCATTTTTGGCCGGCTTGCTGGGAATGTACTGATGGAAAGGACAGCGACCTCTGAAGGTCACGTCGGTGGACCCGGGGTTGTAGAGGAGCGGCAGCCACTCGACCCACTTGTCCCAGACCTCTCTGACGGCGGCCAATTTTTCAGAGGCTCGCCTGTCGGGTCTGGTCCGGCGGTCGTCAAATCGAAGGAGTCTCGAGTAAGCATGAAAGACTTTGAGCGGCATGGTAGCGCGGAAAATGGTCCTCCCGCTCTCGGCGTCCCACAGAGAAGCGGCGGCCTCGCCTCGGGACCTGAACACTCCGGCTAGGATGAGCAGCCCTATGTAGGCGCGCAGGTCGGTGGCGTCCATCCCCTTCCAGCCGCTGCCGTCTCCGTATTTTCGAAAGCCCTCCAGATTGGTCATGTCCAGGATGATGTCTTCTATCTCGGGTGTGACAAACAGGCGGAACGTCGAGAGGATGTCGCTGGCCTGGCCAAGGGCATGCTCCGTAGGCCCCGGCCTCATCTGCGGCGGCGGCCTATTACAGTGGGGAGAACAAGTATTTGATACACTGCCGATTTTGCAGGTTTTCCCACTTACAAAGCATGTAGAGGTCTGTAATTTTTATCATAGGTACACTTCAACTGTGAGTGACGGAATCTAAAAAAATAAAATTCCAGAAAATCACATTGTATGATTTTTAAGTAATTAATTTGCATTTTATTGCATGACATAAATATTTGATACATCAGAAAAGCAGAACTTAATATTTGGTACAGAAACCTTTGTTTGCAATTACAGAGATCATACATTTCCTGTAGTTCTTGACCAGGTTTGCACACACTGCAGCAGGGATTTTGGCCCAATTCCTCCATACAGATCCTTCAGGTTTCGGGGCTGTCGCTGGGCAATACGGACTTTCAGCTCCCTCCAAAGATTTTCTATTGGGTTCAGGTCTGGAGACTGGCTAGGCCACTCCAGGACCTTGAGATGCTTCTTACGGAGCCACTCCTTAGTTGCCCTGGCTGTGTGTTTCGGGTCGTTGTCATGCTGGAAGACCCAGCCACGACCCATCTTCAATGCTCTTACTGAGGGAAGGAGGTTGTTGGCCAAGATCTCGCGATACATGGCCCCATCCATCCTCCCCTCAATACGGTGCAGTCGTCCTATCCCCTTTGCAGAAAAGCATCCCCAAAGAATGATGTTTCCACCTCCATGCTTCACGGTTGGGATGGTGTTCTTGGGGTTGTACTCATCCTTCTTCTTCCTCCAAACACGGCGAGTGGAGTTTAGACCAAAAAGCTATATTTTTGTCTCATCAGACCACATGACCTTCTCCCATTCCTCCTCTGGATCATCCAGATGGTCATTGGCAAACTTCAGACGGGCCTGGACATGCGCTGGCTTGAGCAGGGGGACCTTGCGTGTGCTGCAGGATTTTAATCCATGACGGCGTAGTGTGTTACTAATGGTTTTCTTTGAGACTGTGGTCCCAGCTCTCTTCAGGTCATTGACCAGGTCCTGCCGTGTAGTTCTGGGCTGATCCCTCACCTTCCTCATGATCATTGATGCCCCACGAGGTGAGATCTTGCATGGTGCCCCAGACCGAGGGAGATTGACCGTCATCTTGAACTTCTTCCATTTTCTAATAATTGCGCCAACAGTTGTTGCCTTCTCACCAAGCTGCTTGCCTATTGTCCTGTAGCCCATCCCAGCCTTGTGCAGGTCTACAATTTTATCCCTGATGTCCTTACACAGCTCTCTGGTCTTGGCCATTGTGGAGAGGGTGGAGTCTGTTTGATTGAGTGTGTGGACAGGTGTCTTTTATACAGGTAACGAGTTCAAACAGGTGCAGTTAATACAGGTAATGAGTGGAGAACAGAAAGGCTTCTTAAAGAAAAACTAACAGGTCTGTGAGAGACAGGCTCCTTGTTCTCCTTCTTCTAACCCTTCGTCTCGTTCTTCTAAGGCTCCTCGTTCTCCTTCTTCTAACCCTTCGGCAGTGTCGTCGTCGTCTGCCGGGTTGTATTCCTCACAATCTTCTTCTTCTGACGCCTCCTCAGCTTCCTCCTCTTCGCAGTCAAAATCTTCTTGGGAAAATATCTGTTCTCTGACCTGTTTGGCGGTGAAACGACGAGGAACACTCATGGCTTAGTAGGCACCTAACCTAGGCTCGGGGAGCCCCGCAAAGACCTCTCACCACGTCGGGACGTGTCTTGATGTGGCGGTGTCCTGCCGCCGCCTCAGGCCTCTGCGGCTGCTGCAATATTTTATTAGTAGTATCTTGTTGTTTTTCCTAGGGGCTTACATGATGGCCTGGCCGTACCCCCAGGAGGGGATGCTTTCACTCACTTTTGCTATAATAACGCTGGCCTCGGTGGTGGTGGTGGTGGTGGTGCTGCTGCTGCTGCTGGTGGTGGCTGCTGTAAAACACATTGTTTTGTTGCCCCGGCGGGGTTGGTGGTGCTCCACAGCCGCCGCCACTCGCTCTAGCTAGCTAACACATTGCCGCCTGCCCTGGGTCGTTTTGACCCTGAGAGGACAGGGCCCCGGCGGTTGGGGCGCTCCACAGCCACAGGCCACTCGCTCTATCTAGCTAACATATTGCCTGCCTGCCGGGGGTCGTTGTGACCCTCAGAGGACAGGGCCCCGACGGGGT
Organism: Thymallus thymallus; assembly: GCA_023634145.1. Classification (NCBI taxonomy): domain Eukaryota; kingdom Metazoa; phylum Chordata; class Actinopteri; order Salmoniformes; family Salmonidae; genus Thymallus; species Thymallus thymallus. The sequence continues at coordinate 25,588,119 of CM042409.1, read as the reverse complement.
TGGCCGCCACCATTCGCTCTAGCTAGCTAACACATTGCCTGCCTGCCTACCCTGGGTCGTTTTGACCCTCAGAGGACAGGTCCCGGCGGTTGGGGCGCTCCACAGCCACAGGCCACTCGCTCTATCTAGCTAACACATTGCCTGCCTGCTGGGGGTCGTTGTGACCCTCAGAGGACAGGGCCCCGACGGGGTTGGCCGCCACTCACTCTAGCTAGCTAACACATTGCCTGCCTGCCTGCCTGCCCTGGGTCGTTTTGACCCTCAGAGGACAGGGCCCCGACGGGGTTGGCCGCCGCCACTCGCTCTATCTAGCTAACACACTGCCTGCCTGCCCTGGGTCGTTTTGACCCTCAGAGGACAGGGCCCTGGCGGGGTTGGCAGCTCCACAACCACCACCACAGCCGGGAGGACAACGGGAGGGCAATATTATGCTTGACTAAAGGGATACGGGGGTGGTGCCCAGTGTTCACAGTCAAAGTAAAATTATTCTCAGTAAAAATAGGAGGAGAACCTTTTTTGCAAAGAAAACTAAACAAAACAAAAGAAAAGAAAAGAAAGATAATAATACTATTATATAAAAATACACTGCAGACTCCCTGGACTGGACCTGTGTATATCTATCACACAATAATACAACAACAACAACATGTATTCTCTGTCTAACGTCCTTCAGCAGCAGCAGCAGCAGCAGCAACGGCGGCGGCTAGAGAGGCGAAAGAGGCAGTGCCCCAGGGAACAGAGTAGTCGTCAGCTCAATCCGCTGCTTGTCAAGTGCCTCAGGGTCATGGGAATGCCCCAGTGTGCCGGCTTCTTTGTTGACGACGACCAGATGAGCTTCACCCGTTTCATCCGCATGCCTTTGGACAGGTACGAGGCCCTATGGGATGTCTTTGTCGGGCGGTACGCACAACTGCTGGACAGGATCGAGGCTCTGTGTGCCAGCGCCTTCTCCATGCTCCTCCTCGATGATGGCGATGATGACGATGATGATGACTTCAAGCCGCCTGCCTCGCCGGGCGCCTCAGACATCGATGAGCCTCAGTGAAATAGCCTTTCCCTGCTGCTGCTGAGGCCCAAACGTTCAACGCGGGTGCCTGACAATGACGACGACGACGACGACGCAGAGTCCTTTGTTGGTGTTGTCGACGATGAGGAGCCTCCCGTGCCTCGCCGTACCAATGCTGATCCTCTACTACTACGACGACGCGCAGCAGCAGCAGGCAACTCGGACAACAACAAATCCCCCCTTTGTCAATCCTCTACTACGACGAAGACGCGCAGCAGCAGCAGCAGGCAACTCGGACAAGAACAACAACAAATCCCCCTTGATACCGTGCAGAGACTTGGTCAATGTGTCTTTGGACGAGAACAGTCAGCTGTTAGACGTCTGCCACCACCGGGTTGGCGAGTGCTCCCTGTTCGCTTGGGGGCCTGAGGAGAAGAAGAAGAAGAAGAAGAAGAAGAAGGACCACCATCACCACCACCACCACCACCACGACCACGACGACGACGAAGACAGCCAGTACTTTATCAAGGATACGCAGCAGCAGATGCAGCGTTTCCTATCCTCCCTCTACACTACTGGCTTCATCGTCAAACAACACAGACGACACACTTGTCTTTCTAGGTGTCCTTCCTTCGGTGACAATTACCACCCAGCCGCCGCGCCGCCCATGGCCTACTAGTAAGATGGGCATCATGATGGGGGAAACCCGGCTCCGCAAATCCATGGACATTGTGTCTACTTTCAACGACACTTATGTTGTTTTCAGCCAACTCTGTCACATTTATTTCACACCATGTACCTTTTTCTACAATAAAAAAAAGTCAAGTGGTTCTCTCTGTCTCTCTCTCTCTCTCTCTACACCCAGAGTTTCTCTTTGGTTTTACCATTTATAACAACAACAACCTTACACGTTCGCTTTTGACACTTTCTTTATTATTTGACATACATACATACATACATACATACATACATACATACATACATACATACATACATACATACATACATACATACATACATACATACATACATACATACATACATACATACATACATACATGCATACATACATACATACATACATACATACATGTAAGACAACAAGCCTACTAAACGGCTCCAGTGACTACCACTCTCTCTAACAAGTTAGCAGCCATGTGTTAGCCCAGGGTTGACACTCTAACGTGGCAGGGTCATCCTGACCCAGACAGGGCAACGGGAGGGTTAAGCAAGTCAGCCATATCAGCTATGTTTTTTTTAAAGGCAGTAAATTAGACTGGATTAAATGTTTTGCTGCCCGACAAGGCTCTGCTGATAGCCAGATGCAGCGGTGGTAAGGATTCACTTCATTGTGCTGAAAAGGAAGCTCTGCTGTTGGGACAGCTTTATGTAGGCCCTAACAGTTTGTGGGCACCGTTTGTCACCATTATAGTGCAATTAATGTATTGTTTAGTGTTGTGTTGTGTAGTTTGCCTCACCAAGATTTACTGTGGGTGATAGGTTCAGTACACACCCCTGCATTATGTATCAGAAAGTAGTCTGGCCCACTTTGAAGTCTTATAAATCCCTTCAATCTCCACTGAGTTGGGTAAATCTGCTAGTTTTGTTGGAATAATCTCCCATTTTGCTCTCTAAAATTTGATGAATTGGTGCTTCTAGAGCAGGCCTGGACAATTATTTTCCATGGAGGGCCACATTAGAATATATATTTGCCATCGCAGGCCAGAATTATATTACAGGATTATACATCATGTGTTGACAGATATATCTACTATAAATCACATCCAGATATGCTACTTATTTTACTTTTTTAACATGCACAGAAATAAACCACATCAATGTTCTCCTTTTGGTAGGTATTTTCATTATTAAACATGCAGTGAACTACACAGAGGGAAAAGTACACTGTGCATTCAACACCACGGACAGAACTCTTGTTAACGGGTAATCACAAAAACACAAGAGAGAGAGAGAGAGCTCAACATTACATTTAAACTACTCAATCAGTGTGAGGAGTGAAGTCTCTGATGGGCATTGACTAGAGCAGTGAAGTCAGGTATAGTTTCTGACGTCGCTATGCGCAGGATTACTGAGAGGTGAGAGTCAGTAAGAGATGATCTGTGCCTTGACTTGTTATATTTCATCACTGAAAATGTCTGTTCACATACATACAGTGGGGAGAACAAGTATTTGATACACTGCGATTTTGAAGGTTTTCCTACTTACAAAGCATGTAGAGGTCTGTAATTTTTATCATAGGTACACTTCAACTGTGAGAGACGGAATCTAAAACAAAAATCCAGAAAATCACATTGTACGATTTTTAAATAATTAATTTGCATTTTATTGCATGACATAAGTATTTGATCACCTACCAACCAGTAAGAATTCCGGCTCTCACAGACCTGTTAGTTTTTCTTTAAGAAGCCCTCCTGTTCTCCACTCATTACCTGTATTAACTGCACCTGTTTGAACTCGTTACCTGCATAAAAGACACCTGTCCACACACTCAATCAAACAGACTCCACCCTCTCCACAATGGCCAAGACCAGAGAGCTGTGTAAGGACATCAGGGATAAAATTGTAGACCTGCACAAGGCTGGGATGGGCTACAGGACAATAGGCAAGCAGATGGTGAGAAGGCAACAACTGTTGGCACAATTATTAGAAAATGGAAGAAGTTCAAGATGACGGTCAATCTCCCTCGGTCTGGGGCACCATGCAAGATCTCACCTCGTGGGGCATCAATGATCATGAAGAAGGTGAGGGATCAGCCCAGAGCTACACGGCAGGACCTGGTCAATGACCTGAAGAGAGCTGGGACCACAGTCTCAAAGAAAACCATTAGTAACACACTACGCCGTCATGGATTAAAATCCTGCAGCACACGCAAGGTCCCCCTGCTCAAGCCAGCGCATGTCCAGGCCCGTCTGAAGTTTGCCAATGACCATCTGGCTGATCCAGAGGAGGAATGGGAGAAGGTCATGTGGTCTGATGTGACAAAAATAGAGCTTTTTGGTCTAAACTACACTCGCCGTGTTTGGAGAAAGAAGAAGGATGAGTACAACCACGAGAGAACCATCCCAACCGTGAAGCATGGAGGTGGAAACATCATTCTTTGGGGATGCTTTTCTGCAAAGGGGACAGGACGACTGCACCGTATTGAGGGGAGGATGGATGGGGCCATGTATCGCGAGATCTTGGCCAACAACCTCCTTCCCTCAGTAAGAGCATTGAAGATGGGTCGTGGCTTGGTCTTCCAGCATGACAACGACCCGAAACACACAGCCAGGGCAACTAAGGAGTGGCTCCGTAAGAAGCATCTCAAGGTTCTGGAGTGGCCTAGCCAGTCTCCAGACCTGAACCCAATAGAAAATCTTTGGAGGGAGCTGAAAGTCCGTATTGCCCAGCGACAGCCCCGAAACCTGAAGGTCTGTATGGAGGAGTAGGCCAAAATCCTTGCTGCAGTGTGTGCAAACCTGATCAAGAACTACAGGAAACGTATGATCTCTGTAATTGCAAACAAAGGTTTCTGTACCAAATATTAAGTTCTGCTTTTCTGATGTATCAAATACTTATGTCATGCAATAAAATGCAAATTAATTACTTAAAAATCATACAATGTGATTTTCTGGATTTTTGTTTTAGATTCCGTCACTCACAGTTGAAGTGTACCTATGATAAAAATTACAGACTTCTACATGCTTTGTAAGTAGGAAAACCTGCAAAATCGGCAGTGTATCAAATACTTGTTCTCCCCACTGTAGGTCGACCCAAACAGTACAAACATCTTCTGAGCATGACTCCTAATCTTTGGAAAGTTGTTGTTCATCGAGAGATGCATAGAACCTCATCAGTGACATTATTTTGAATAGTTCACTGCATCAGACTGAAGATCGATAAGCTCAAATTGCAGGTCAGTGGGAGCGTTATCCACATTGAAGGTGAAAGGAGAGGAAACCAACAGCATGTCATTTTCCAACACTTTGAAAATCCTCAAAAAGACGAGAAAACTCACTGTTCAAATCACGCAGCAGCGATGTATACTTCTTCCGCTGGTCATCTGATAGGGAACAGACTAGTAGTGTTGGAAGGTGGGTGAGATTGTTGTCTTCTACTTGGCGGGTCAGGAGGAGTACTTTTCCCTTGAAGGCTTTGAGAAGGCTGTAAATCTGATGTGCAAAAAGGCCCTTCCCTTGTAGTTTGGAATTCAGTTCATTCATGAGGGCCATGATGTCCACAGTGAAGGCAAAATCAGCCAACCATTCTTTAACTTGCAGTTGAGGGAAATACACATATTTTCCTTTAATTTGCAAACAGGTCCCACACCCTTTTAAGCACCTTCCCCAAACTCAGCCATCTCACGTTTGTGTGGTAGGGGAGGTCTGCATGACCCCGACTCTGTCTCTTCCAACAGTGAGACCAACTGCCTGTGGGTAAAAGATTTTGCGCTTATGAAGTTTACGACTTTAATGGCTGTATCAACAACATGGCTTGTTTTATGAACACATTTACAGAGGAAAATAATTTTCTGATCTGGGTTCAGCTCAGCTACTTGATCTTGTATCCTTTTCAAAAGGCCAACGTTTTTTCCTGTCAAGTCTGGGCACCCATCAGTGGTCACACTGGATAACTTTTCAAAACTCAATCCTAGCTTTGCCACACACTTAACCTCCTCCAATAAATATTTCCCTGTGGTTGTACTCTTCATCGACTGCACTGAAGCAAGCTCCTCTGCAATTTCAAAGTCTGGGGTTATGCCTCGTAAGAATATCAACAACTGCATTGTGTCACGTGCATCACTGCTCTCATCCAGGGCCAAGGAGAAATAGGTGAAACCTTTACCTTGTCTTTCAACTGTTGTTCCATATTCTGTTCGTCTTGACAGGGAAACATTTTCAAACAGCTCTTTCTTGTCGGGGCAAAGTATTGCAAAGTATTGCTAAACATTCTTTAATTAATTTTCCCTCAGAAAATGGATTGCTATGTTTAGCAATTCTGTGGGACAGTACATAGCTAGCTGAATGCACTTTTGTGAAAAGTCCTTGCTGCTTTTGCAACTGAGAAAGCAACTCTTTCGATGCACTTGCCCTCTGCTTAGAAGACATATTCCATATTTCTCTGCATGCTTTGTCTGGGAGTGTCGGGACAAGATGTAGTCAAGACAGCGATGCTGTCTTTGCACACTAAGCACACAGCTTTCCCTGATACCTCAATAAATAAATATTTTGATGCTGGAACACCCTACATTCATTGTCTACTTTCCTTTTCTTCGAAATCTTTGAAAAACACATTTTTTGTGCAATTTCTAGCTAGGTACTATTTGTAACTGTGACGTGTGTGTCAGCCTGTCAGTCACTGTCTGTCCTCATGCAGTTGCTATTTATACGTATCTCCAAAATAAATGTCCCACAAGGGGTGAGTGTTAAATCATTACACAAAGGCAAGTATTCATTTGGCTTTTAATTTCAATAAGAAATACGTTTTAAAATGTTTTACTATCTTTATGTGATCTGAGCATGATTCCGCGGGTCGTTTTGAGGACTTTAACTGAATAATGTATTTTGAATATCGATGTGTATATTGATGGTTATAGTGTATTTTTTAGGTGTATTGATGTGTATACAGGGCTCATCTGTAAACGAGGCCATGGTCTTAGCACGACTCCCTGTCAAAATAAAGTTGAAATAAAAACATACCAGGGTCAACCCTAGTTCAGTGTCTCTTCCTGTGACTGCTTCCCTGCCGAGATGGTATCAGTGCCAGGGAGAGTGCTGATGTGCTGTGAAATGGATTAGCGCCCCTGGCAGGTCATTATAGCTGTGACGCGGCTATGGCTAATCTGGCTGTCTACAGGGCAGTGGGTCCTTGAGATGGATCACCTAAGTGTTTTACCTCCTGACACTCCTCTGTGCTAATGGTGTTGTCACGGCGGTGCTGGTGTTTTTATGGCCACCCGTGCTGTTTCCAATGCAAACATTGTGCGGGGCGTCCATAATTCAGGAGTTTTACGATAATTGCATAAAAAGGGCAGAATTTAAGTTTACAAGGACGGGAACAGCTAGTGCTAATATCTTTAGGAAGGGACATTTTTACTTAATGGAAAGCAAAGAAGTGTGTCACAGCTTTCAGAGAACCATATCAAATAACATCTTCATTCTGCCTGTTAAATGCTTGCATACATAAACATTACGTGGACATGCTGTTATGATCCACGCAGGTATTATCATTACACATTTTGGTAGTTCATTAGAGCTTATATGGATCTAGCTGCACCATCAAGAGCATCCTGACCGGTTGCATCACCGCCTGGTACAGCAACTGCTCGGCATCTGACCGTAAGGCAGACCGTACGGCCCAGACCGTACGGCCAAACTTCCTGCCATTCAGGACTTATATACTTGGCGGTGTCAAAGGAAAGCCCCAAAAACTGTCAAAGACAATACCGGAGCACTAAGTCTAGGTCCAAAAGGCTCCTTAATCTACCCCCACCCATAAGACTGCTGAACAATTAATCAAATGGCCACCCAGACTATTTACCCCACTGCTGCTACTCGCTGTTTATTATCTATGCATACTAACTTTACCCCTACCTACATGTACAAACTACCTGGACTAACCTGTACCCCCACACATTGACTCGGTACCGGTACCCCTGTATATAGCCACATTATTGTTATGTAATCTTATTGTGTTACCTTTATTTTTTACTTTAGTTTATTTAGCAAATATTTTCTTAACTCTATTTCTTGAACTGTTATGTTGGTTAAGGGCTTGTAAGTAAGCATTTCATTGAATTGCAGTGATGATATTGTATTCTGCGCATGTGAGAAATAAAATGTGATTTGATTTGGGCAGATATTCATCCACAAATATGACAAGTTCTATGACCTATATCACCGTAATTTGGGATAGCTTTCTGAAAAGCTTTGTACATGGCAGTAGAATGTATATCATGTCCATCTACAAAACATTAGCAACAACTTCCACACAGTTTCCTGTGTGTATCAAGAATGGTGGTGGACCATTCTTGACACAAACTGGTGTGCCTGGCACCTACTACCATAACCCTCCCTGTTCAAAGGCCCTGAAATATTTTGTCTTGCCCATTCACCCTCTGAATGGCACACATACACAATCCCCACTCATCTACACTGATTGAAGTGGATTTAACAAGTGACATCAATAAGGGATTATAGCTTTCACCTAGACTCACCTGGTCAGGCTGTTTTGTATACTCAGTGTATTTTCACCAGTTGATTTACTCATCCCTTTGTCCCAATCATCCTTTCCAGACACTGGCTTTTGTTTATCTGAGCCCTAACGCTGTGAGGAAATAGCTTTATTTAATTACTGAGTAAATATGGAGATGTATCTCTGGCTTCTCGCCTGGCGGGAGCTCCTTCTAGGGGTCCACGGCATAATTACCAAAGTGAGCCTATTGTTCAGTCCTCTATTATGCCCTTCTCTGTGTACCTGAGGGTTAGCTCAGTGTGTGCTGAAGGGTTGGTGCTGAAGGGTCCGTCTCCGTGGAAACCAGGGATGAAAAGCTAACCAGGGATATCGCCATCCTTCATCCTTTCTGATCTGCCATAGCCTAAAAGTAAAGCTGTGGTGTTTAACTATTGGTATCCCCTGTGGGGGAATCAAGAACAACATTATTTCATACAGTATGTCCCCTGTGCCCATTGATATGAGTTACATGATCACAGTAAATGGGCTGACGTTGAGTTGCTGAATTGAAGCAGCCCTCATTGAAAATAATAGGCCTAAGCATTTCCCAATCTATGAATAAATTTCTGAACTGTCAAGAGTTAAAAAGGAATTGACCTAAAGCCCAATCAACTGTAACCAATAGACAGTGGTAAGGGTATATACATATATATTCTTTTCAGAGGAGACTCTACTTAATAAAATGTCTTATTGATTGATTGACAGGGAAGAAGGTACTTTATTCCTTCCTCTGGATCGTCATAGCATGGCCGTCTCTTAAAATGTCATTCACGTTTATTGAGTTTCTCACATCTCAGCTCCCTGCTAAATCCCAAACCTCCACCTCTCAGCACATTTGTTGTATACCTTCAGAGGAACTTTCTCTCTCCACTCCGCCTATTTATTCTTTCCTCCGTTTTTTTCTGCCACGGAAAAGCTGAAGTCTCAGTAGTAAGCAGATGTGACGGGGCGTGTAAACACAGAGTACTAAGCACCAGAAAATCGCTGATAAAAAGAGTCATCCAAATAGAGAGAAACTCAGTCCCAGTTGAGGAAAAAGTAACTGGCGAGTGACTCTTTTTTGCATTGACGTCATTGTCAATACGATTAAGACTCCCGGGATCTGTGTCAAGCACTGAATTAAGTCCCTTGAAGGCAAACTGTGCCTCAGACTTCTGGATTAAGAAAAAGTATTCAAAACTATTCCAAGTACTTTCAAATAACAACATGAAATATGCCTGATAAATGCATTCATTTGTAGGGGTCAAGTTCAGTACAAATCCTTGCAAATGAAAAAACTGTAGATTAAAATTCTGAAGCAATGACATTTTTAAGGTTCCATGTGTGGTTGAGCACTAGCTAGATAAGCTGTCATCATGAATCACTTTGACAATTTATTAGCAAATCCTTTTCAATCCTTGTGATATGAAGATAAGTTAGAGATAAAACATCCCAGTAATGGAGCCATGTAATTCTAGTTCATATTGCGAGGGTTGTTTTGTTTTGTCTGTGCGTCTGTATATTGTGTATAAAAGTGGATCCTCATTATTGTATTTTCCTTCCTTTTTAGACCTCATAATAAAATACTTGAAATGGTAGGCTAAATGCTGAGTCTGCGTCTCCATCTCTCTCTGTGTTGTGTAGTGGCTTCGCTGGCATGCATCTAAAAAAATTGGCTCAGTTTGCCCCACATGCTAAAACCGACACTGAAATGGATAAAATTAGAACACGTGAGGTGAGGTGATTTCCTAAAATGGACACAATAATCCTTGGAGAGGCAAAGATATGCCAGAGTGAGAAAAAGAGCCTGAAGTTGTCATTCTGTTGGATGGATTTTGAAGGTACATCATATATTCACATAATCAGAGTCAGGGCTTGTATGTTTGGTTGAGGGTTTTATAAGCTTACTATTTTTGGGAGTTCATCTTAGAATAGTGCAACATTTGTTGAATAAAACTGTGTTGTTAAGTGTTATATAAAATGTTTTTCATAAAGACAATTAGGTAACACTTTATTTTAAGGTGTCCTTGTTACAGTGTACTTACACTTGTAGTTACACAGTAACAAGTGTTGTAACTACGCGTAACAATCTGTTACGGTGTAACAACTGTTACACTGTAACAACGTAATGTAACTAGTAGTATTAGTTTGTAATTACACGTGTAACAACAAAATCTTGTTACCATGCTTGTTACAACTATTGTAAATGAATGTACTAACTCACTGTTACACATGCTTAAAAAAATAACACTTGTTACCAAAGAGGCACATGTCTACTGAATTCAATAATTTAGTATTTCACTTTATCATCATCATTTGATTCATTAACATTGGTTAAAAAGGATCTGATCCATTGTGGATGCACATGGTGTGCAAGATATGATAGTGCACTCTAAAAAGCCTGATAACTTTTTCCATCAATATGTACTAATGATAATAACCCTAATATTTGTATAATATTCAATTTGACACCACGCTCAGTTTCACGTTCATAGAATCAACACACTAGTACACCACATAGTACATGTAACGTCTACTTGGGTACAGTGTAACTACTAGTTGTTACACAGGAATAAGCTAGTTAAAATAAAGTGTAACGTGATGTACCTACATGTTACTTATGTGTACTTACACAGTCGGTTACTCCCGATACCTCCTTTTCAAAGTAAAACTTTATTTAAATACAAAATTGTTCTCACTCATTAACAAAGCAGCTGTGCATAACACAATATCTCAAACAGTGTCGATATTATCTGCTGAATAAAAACGTTCTTAACATATTTTCCAGAAGATTCAAATAGGATCAAATAATGCTGCACACACAACGTTCTTTTCTAGAAGTACATACCATTAATTAACAAAACTCTCTAGAGGGTAATTAAAGTCACAACATAGTAACAAATCTTGTAAAACTACCTTAAAATCAACCAAAATCAACCAAAATTAAACAAAAATTCAAGCATAGAATAATCTACCTACATTTTGCTTTCCATTTGCCTTCTTCTCCTCAATGTTTTTTTTTGCTCTGGGCTGAGAGACTGAAAGCATCTTTTGCAGTAATCTAGGAGTTTTTCCTTCTTAGGGTCAAAATCAGGAATACTGTTAAGGTGCTTCAGTTCTACAATCAAAATTTCTGCAAGAGTAGCAGAGAGGGCCATGGTGTTTCGATCTGTTCCAACAAACTGGAAGGCCTTTGACATGCTTCCTAGCTTTTTAAAGGCTTTAAGAACTTTCTTGCATCGGCGAAGCACTTCTTCCGGTGTCCGCGCTATAAATATAAGATTGACAAAAACAACCTTTTTTAGTTATGGTTTTTGGATCCAAATTAATAGATTAAAATACAGAGCTAAGGGGGGAAAAGATGCCCACTAGAAAGCAGAGAGAGACACAAATCGACAGGCAACAGAGCATGAAAAATAACATAGTATTGCATTATGCATTTCAAAGACATTCGTGCAGATAGAGGATACGATGAACAGAAGCAGACACTGAAAGACAGAGAAAGCAGCAAAGAGAGACAGCCACCAGTAGAAATACATCATGATTACCATTTGAAATAAAGATTTGAAACTATAACGACTAAGTACCTCTCCCCACTGACAGTGGATGGCTGCCGCTCAGATTGTCAGCCTTAGTCTTCTTCTTGTTTTTCTAACCCTTCTTTTGTTTTTCTTCTGTAGAGGTGTGGGAAGAGGATGAGGAAGTATCATCCGAGGAGGAGGATGAAGATCTCTTACGTGACTTCTTTGGTTGGTCACCTACAAATTGAATGATAACACATAGGCATCATATTATATTATCGTTTTTTGTACCATTCCTATTACAAAATTATATCAGTGTAAAATTACTATACTAAGAGCTTTGATTTTAAAGAAAACAAGTATTTGGCTTTCTTGCTGTTAATGTCATGGCTTTAAGTATTTATCTCTGGCCACCATGAAGTAGAAATGTCAGTTTCTCAAAAACATTATCAATTACTAAAATAAATATCTGTACAGTAAATTGGTTGCGCCACTATTTGACTTAATATTTATGGTGTTGGATAATGAGGTGATGCAGCGGCAGCTAATGTCTTGGGAAGTTTGACTCTCTACTGACTCAGATCTTTTCAAGTAATTCATTAAAAAGATAAAATTATTTCAGACATGACAAATCTTAGTGTCTAAAAGTAGGCTAAACCCCTACCAGCAAACAATAAATAGGGTAACACTTAAGAAAAGAGTATCTGTACATGCTCTACAGCAGGGGTCTCTAACTCTGGTCCTGGAGAGCAACCATCTAGTAGGTTTTCACTCTAACCCCAAATAAAATAACCCTCATTCAGCCTGTCTTCCAGCTAATTATTAGAATCTGGTGTGCTAAATTACAGTTGGAGTGAATACAATCTGGATGGTAGCTCTCAAGGAGCAGGGTTGGAGACCTCTGCTCTACAGCATGGCTAGTCAACTATGTTCTTAACTGGGCCAGGTTTGAACAAGCTTTTGGACCCATGAACATGGTTGGACACTTTCCCCCATGAAATATGATTGAACACCCTTGTTGCCCCCCATTCTAATTTGGTCAGTTGTTGACTTAGTCTTTGGGTTCTACATCCAAGTCAAGGACATAAATGCCTGCAATGCTGATGCTATCACAGGCAGGGCAGGCTTAATTAAACCCTCAGAAAAGTATGCAGATTTTGTATGGAGTTGGCGGGAATTAGGTTGTAGGCCTAATTGATCAGTTTACATTTAAACAAATCTGGCAACCTGGACAACGAACACAGTCCTTATTTTTACTCTGCTGTGCGGCAGTCTAAAACTTGAGCCAGCCGAGCTTTGGACCGGTCAGTGAGGGTCACAGCTAAGCTGAGACCAGTCCGAGACAAACCAACAGTCTTCAACCTTTCATAGAAGAAATTCCCTTCATAGAAATTTATTATTTAAACCTTTTTCTGCAATGGCCTGTAATGTACTGCGCAGGAAGTCTCTCTCATCCTTTAAATTCTCCACTTCCCGCGTTAGATTTTTAACCTTCTTGCACAGGGTTGCTTCTGTTAAGTTGGAAACAACTGTAACCCATGAAAAAGTAAATATTCAACAAGTAATAAGATTCTTTACAATCCTGCCTTACCCTGAATTTCATTAATATTTACAATTATTTAAAGATAAACCTGTCCCCTCCGTTTCAAAAAACGAATTTGGAAATGGACTGCTAATCCAACCATTTGTCTGAAGTCTTAACATATATACATGTGAAAGCTTCTTTGCAGAAATAGCATTTTACTGGTGAGACATACAATGTAGAATATCAATACATTATATAAACATTTGATTCACATTTTTGTATTTTTTTATTTCACCTTTATTTAACCAGGTAGGTCAGCAAATAGTTGTTATTGTGGAACATACAATACGTCCATGCTCATAAACTCGCATTATATTGTGTAAAACTGAACACCTTCCCCTTTCTTACAAAAAAACTGGTTAAACTGCAATTTGTTGTGTGGTTTATTTTCAGTTTCCTACGCTGGTCAAAATTATATTCTGTACAAATAAAATAAACATTTACAGAATAGGCTGTTTTCTCCACAATTGCAGGGGAGTTGACTCCTAAAATCTACCGTGAGCCTTAAATAAAAAACCTCACACATACTTTAAAGAATGATTTTACCCAAAGGTATTACAAAAGTGTAAATTACAATGTGTTGTATGTAAATATCTGTTCCAATTACAGCTAATATACTGTGGCGAGCTCAGCCAGAAGAAGATGGCAAGAGACAGAGATTGATTTTACTGGAGAGTTCCTGTGCCCCATACACCGCACGACTCCAGGAACGTCACCCTTTATTTTCTTACCTCCTTCAACGATCAACAAAGAACACATCCTCCGGCCATGCAAGGCTCGGTCACGGTAGGCATTTTAACATTCCCCCATAACCTGAACTACGACAACTTAAAGAAACATAAACACATAACATTAGCTTAACTACTGAAACGTAAAGGCATACCACAACATTTTTAGAACCGGGACATGAGCTACCCACAATCCCTAGCGCTCTTCGCTGCCACGCAACGTGTGGCTAGCGTATGCCGGGCAGATCGCTACATAGCCCCCACCAGAGGGGTCAGTCGCCCCCGACGACCCAATCTCTCAACACAAAGTCCCTCAAGTGTTCAGGACGCCTCCGCCGTGCAGTCTCGGCCCGGCATGCGCACCCTGTACCCACCCCCGATAGTCGGCCCAAGATCTCCCCGGGCCCCTGCCAATGGCTGCAGAGCTTGGGAGAAACACCCTTTTGGGGCATCGTAGGTCTGCTTCTGTCTCGCCCCGGAGTTGGCCTGGGCTGGAGCTCCCTGGCTCTCGTCACCCAAGTATGGGGGGTAGCGTGGTCACGGGCTGGGCCCCTCCTACGGGGGTACCGCCTGTAGCGGTTCCGGCCAGCGGCATACTTGCTCCCCTGGACTGAAACACCCGCTGGGCCGGTCACATTGGCTGCCTCTGCTCCCTTTTCCCCTTCAATCACATCAAACTCCACAGTTTCTCCATCTCCAACACTGCGGAGGTATTTCCTGGGGTTGTTTTTCTTTATGGCGGTCTGGTGGACAAAGACGTCTTCTTTTGTGTCATTTCTGTTGATGAAACCGTAGCCATTTCGGACGTTGAACCATTTGACCGTCCCCAAGACCTTAGTTGGTTGTGTTTCGGCCTCCTCTCGTCTTTCTGTCGTCTCGGCGGAGGGAAGGGCAGCAGACACAGTGGTTGGGGCTGAAGCGGCCTGATGCTGGTTGGGCCCACGGGCAGTGGAAGGCCGTTTGGGCTGTCTGGTCGCTGCTCGACGACTGGCTCGCCTGTCTTTGGGCCAGTCCTTCTCTTTACCAGACTGGAGCGCCACGGTCTCCGTGCCAAGAGTGATAGATGTCCCTGACACATTAACACGGGCGCCCCAACGACTCAGCAGGTCCAGGCCAATGATGCATGCGTCACGGATGTCGGCAAGCCAGAACCCGTGCTCCAGCTCCTGGTCTCCAACCTGGACTTTTACTGGCTTCTTCCCTCTCATGCCAACCTCTTCTCCCGTCACTGTGACCATCTGCGTGGTGGTTGGCGACCAAGCCTTGGAAGGTGGCCCGGTGGTATTCGGAAGGACGCCAGGTCGCACCAAGGAAATGGTTGACCCCGTGTCTACCAGTGCTCTACAAGGTCGGCCGTCCAGTCGACATTGCAAGTATAGTCCCTTGGTGTGGCCGAGGCGTCCGACCACAGTGCATCGGCCCTGGAGGGGGGATGGAGACCGGAGTGGTGAACCCCTCGTTAGACCACTCCTCCGTCGTTTCCCCCAAACGGAGAAGCTCTGGCTTTTGGCGCTGGTGCTGGGCAGTCGCGGGCCGTGTGCCCAGGTTCGTCGCATCTGTAACACCGGTCTGTAGACCAGGGGGGGCGTCGCCTGGGTGGTGGAGTCTGGTGCTGGGATCGTCGTAGCGGAGGCCGAACTTGACAGACCTCTTCTGTCGTTTCCCCCTCGTCGTAGTCGGCCACCCGGACACATGGTTGGCGTGATGTGACCCTCTGCTGGGTGGGCCACCTGGAGAGTACCCCTTCGGCTTGTTCGGCCTCGTGGAGTGCCTCACTGAGAGTCTTAGGCCTGGCGAGGCAGACATGTTGCCGCAGCTTCTCTGGTGCGAGCCCCCGCAGGAAAGCGTGGAGGGCCAGCTCCTCTTGTGCAGCTATTTGGAATTCGGGGTAGCCCTGTCGAGTGTGTAGCCGCACATCTGCAGCGAAGGTGCCCAGGTTCTCTTCTCCTTGGCGATGGCGGCTGGCCAGTTGCTCCCTGCTCTGGTCCGCGAAGAGTCTCCGCCCAAACCTCATTTCCAGCGCCCTGGTCAAGGCTTGGAGGTCCCGTTGTTCCGCTGGGGCTAGGTCGAGAAGCACCTGTACTGCGTTCCCCTCTAACGCTAGTGCCAGGTGAGTAGCGGCTTCCTCACTGCTCCAGTCGCTGTGTCGGACCGCCAGGTGGACTTGGGCGAGGTAGGGCTCTAGCTGCGTCGTCCCGTTGTACTTGGGCAGCTTGGCGGATGATCTTGGCACCCCTGCAGAACGTGGTAGGCTGGGCGTGCCGAGGAGGGGTTGTTGCAGCTCTGGACTGGTAGGTAGCATGACGTTGCTGGTTGTAGCCACGGGTTGTGGGCGTGGTCTTGCAGTACCCTGCTGGGGTAGCCGTGGGACACTGGCACCGTCGGGGCATGCCATGTAGCCACCACCTCTGGCAGACTCCATCTTCTGCCGCAGTAGGCTCGTTAGGTGCCCCTGGGTCTGTGCGAGTGTCCTCTCCAGCTCGTCAATCTCTCTCTCCATCCTCTTCTGCTCGCTAATCCCACTTCTGACACCAATGTGGCGAGCTCAGCCAGAAGAAGATGGCAAGAGACAGAGATTGATTTTACTGGAGAGTTCCTGTGCCCCATACACCGCACGACTCCAGGAACGTCACCCTTTATTTTCTTACCTCCTTCAACGATCAACAAAGAACACATCCTCCGGCCATGCAAGGCTCGGTCACGGTAGGCATTTTAACATTCCCCCATAACCTGAACTACGACAACTTAAAGAAACATAAACACATAACATTAGCTTAACTACTGAAACGTAAAGGCATACCACAACATTTTTAGAACCGGGACATGAGCTACCCACAATCCCTAGCGCTCTTCGCTGCCACGCAACGTGTGGCTAGCGTATGCCGGGCAGATCGCTACAATACTGTATGTACAGTATAACTAAATGCACAGTCAAATAAAACAAATACATACCAATGGAAGACACCGAAGAAGAAGACGGCAGAGTCTTCAAAAGCTCTGGTTTGCCAGCTTTTCTCTTAGGTCTGGTTGCCATTTTTGGTACTTGAAGTGGGAACATTTTTATTAATGAATTCCAGTATTTACTGTTTCAACAAAAACATAGCTTGCTACCTACATTATCTCAAAAGCCACACACAGTATGCTAGACCAGTAGTTCCCAACATTTTTCCATGAGGGCCTGTCATTTTACAGTTACATTTCTGCCCCACCCAGCAAAAAATGTAATTCAGAAAAGTGCATTGAAGACCCATTTTTACGGCGTAGCCTATGTATTGTGCATAAACGTATAGTTAACTGAGAACATGTAGCAAGCTAGCTAGTAGCCTACTGTACTCCAGTAATTGCAAACCTGAAACTTGACTTCAGTAAGGTAAATGTATTTACTCGCACATAATAAACAATATTTTAACGTTTCACTACACTACTACAAAAGCTAACGCAGGACAGTACCGTAGCATATTCAAAGAGCATATTCGTTTGCTGTCAAAGTTAGCTAAGCCTCTACTATAGCTTGATACGCTTGCTAACGTTATTAGCTAGCTATAGCTAGCTAATGCAAACATCATACAGGTTAGTATTTTTTACAGTCTATGGTTAGAAGCGACAGTATAGATAATTAGCTAGATAGCTACTTACCAAACGTCACTCCGGAGTCCTCTGTGTAAAACCGTTATTTCTATAGTTACGTTGATTACCCTCTGAAAGCGAACGTTGTAGCGGGAAAAAGTTACTTCCGCAGTCCTTTTTTTTACTCAACTGTTTTTACCGCAGTCCTTGTTAAACACGTGTGACACTGGCAGGTAGTCATGCACCGATGATGTAATTAAAACAAGTTTGAACTTTTCTTTAGATTTTAGAATAACGTACTTTTTCAAAACGTTTTTTAAAAATGCTCATAATCGTAAAGAAAAAAAGACACTTATTAGATGGATGCAAAAGAAGAAATTGTTATCAAAATCAATGATGTGCAGAATATGTCAAAAGAAAATGAAGCTAGTTGATGGCTTTGCCTGGTAGGTACCAATCACTGATATGGTTCCAATAAATCATAACAGAGTTTGATTGTTTTGAAACAGGCAAGTTAGCCAGTGACATTAAAAAATGAAATCCTCAATTTCTGTTTTCTAAATGTATTGAAGCTACCTTTGCACAGGGGCCATGAGCATGGCCAGGAGTATTTGCACAATTCCCACAAGTAGCTACATCAAATGTATTAGCACAATACACTGTACCAATCACGACGAAGAACTGCCTTCAAATACTTGGCGGTGGTAGACCTGCGTGAAGTTGGCCCCCCACCCAACCCAAAACGTCGGGAAAATAGTCTTAATCGTTTGTGCTCCGTTTGTGCTGGTTTGTGCTGCAATTATTTTCGTTTGTGCTGTTTTCATTTTTTAGATATTAAAGAATACTTTATAGGTCATTCAGAGGTCACTCAGCCCCCCACAAGCTCAGAATGAACCCACTATAGTTTCGATCGTTAGTGCTCCGTTTGTGCTGGTTTGTGCCGTTACAAGTTTTGTTTGTGCTGCTGCGGTATTGTTTATATTAGCCATTTATTTATGGTGAGATTACGTAACCAGCCCCCCACCTACTCCAAATGAACTGGGGATAGTCTTAATCGTTTGTGCTCCGTTTGTGCTGGTTTGTGCTGCAATTATTTTCGTTTGTGCTGCTTTCATTCTTTAGATATTAAATAATACTTTATAGGTCATTCAGCGGTCACTCAGCCCCCCACAAGCTCAGAATGAACCCACCATAGTTTCGATCGTTAGTGCTCCGTTTGTGCTGGTTTGTGCCGTTACACGTTTTGTTTGTGCTGCTGCGGTATTGTTTATATTGAGATTACGTCACCAGCCCCATTACGTCACCAGCCCCCCACCTACTCCAAATTAACTGGGGATAGTTTTAATCGTTAGTGCTCCGTTTGTGCTGGTTTGTGCTGCAATTATTTTCGTTTGTGCCGTTTTCATTTTTATATTATATTAAATAATCTTTCATAGGTCATTCTGAGGTCACTCAGCGCCCACACATGCGCAAAATGAACCCAAAATATTGTCAATCGTTTATTCTTCGTAAGCATGCTTTTGTGAAGTGTTTAGTAGCGTTTAGTAGAGGAACAATTTAACCATATCTCGTCATAGAATAGCCTTACATAAATCATATTCCTGGCAAATGTAAGTCAAATGTTGTTACTGTCAGTTAGTAAAAAGTTAACTTTTTGATTAATGGTACAACACAAGCTACGATTGGCAATGTTTTTGGCAACAGAAAGCACATTGCTAATGTTAATATTGCCAATGTAACTATGAAATGCTAATTACATTTAGGGGTCAATATCAATACATGAAAACATGTTTATACTGTAGATGAAACACTTGACCCAAAATAAGTCATAATTATTGAAGTAATTATGTTTTACTTTCTTATGCCAGATGCCCAAAAAGCCAGCAGTAGACAGGGATTCCATTTTCACAGTCCTGTGTTCATCAACAACAAAATACATTGAAATCAGAAGCAACTGTAAGGAGTGTCATGGCGACCTTTACATCAAATGTGACAGAGAGCCTGAAATGAACAACCCAATGGTGCTGAAATGTTTTATTAAAAACATTGATGACTCCCTGCACATTGGCCTTTCCAAGCGTGCCATATCTGGAAACTTGCGTGTGCAGATAGCCAAGGAACTGTGTGAGGGTAGAATGGAACCACATGTATGGAGGGCATCAGAGGCAACAAAGTTGATGGATTTTGGAGATCCTGAGCCAAGCCATCTGCCTAATTTGGCCACCCTGCGCAAAGCAAAGCAAGAGAGAAATGACTTAGAATTAGGTGACAAGGATCCTATTTTATCACTGCAGATGCTAAAATACAGTGCACCTCACAATGGTAGCATTAAAGATATTGGACTGGACAAGTTTTTCTGTCACTACTGGAGTCAAACACAAATGTACATGTACAAGTCAATATCAAAGAAATCTCACCCCACTGTGAGTTTTGATGCAACTGGTTCAGTAGTCAGGAAACTACAGAGACCAGTTGGTATGTCTGGCCACATCTTCTTATACCAGGGCGTTCTGGCAGGGGATGGGAGCGCAAGTGTCCCAGTGGTGCAAATTCTGTCAGAGAGACATGATGTTAATGCAATTAAACAATGGTTGACAGAATGGATTCGCGCAGGTGCACCAATTCCAAAAGTGGTTGTGAGTGACTTTTCTCTGGCTTTGCTCGGAGCTCTGGTCAAGGCTTTCACTCCTCATCCTGATCTGAAGACCTACATCTATGAGTGTTTTGGTGTCTTACTTGGTAACCAGTCTGCACAGCTGCCACCTTGTTTTGTCCGGGTTGATGTTGCACACTGCATCAAGATGATCTGCCAATGGGACTGCTTGAAAAGAAAACCACATCGCATTAAAGATTTCTTTGTGAGGTCACTGGCACAGCTGCTCAAGTCACAATCTGTGAACAATGCAAGAGAGCTGCTACGGAGTGTTACTATTGTGGCTCTCAGCGAAGCAGAGGGCAATGACAGCTCTGGAGCCCCCCTCATATCAGAATGTTGCAAGAACTACCTGAAAGCCCAAATTGCAGAAGAGTGTGTCATCGTTCCAGTTGAAGAGGGTGAGGACATGGAAGGAGTGGATCCATGTGAAGAAATACACACTGACCTACGGCAGTGGGTGACAGACATATGTGATGAGAGCAGGTCACTTGCCGTGGCCAATGGTGATCGAGATAACATGCACTTCCTCCCAGAGATTGTTCCCAATATTATTAGACTTGCAAGTTACTTACCACTCTGGACAGGGGTAATGATCCCTCACTTCCGTAGCACCAACATCACCGCAAGTTCAGCCAATGTTGAAGCAGAGTTTAAAAACATCAAACACGGCCTTTTCAAGCATGAAAACTTACCTATTCGGGTGGATCGATTAATTGCTCGACATCTTTCCTACATTGAAGGCAACATGCGCATTTGTTCTGCAAAACAAAAAGGTACAGAAAATGCTAATGTTACAACAGTGATGGTCACAGGACCCAATCCACTACCCACTGCGACCTGCAGTGTAGATGAAAAAAAAATGGATGCCTCCTGTTCTGGGGAGTCATCTGACACTGTCACAAACATCCATTCAACAAACGAAGACGTTGTTGAAAACTGGAGAGGCCTAGCTGTTCCACCAAAAAAGAGGAAGATTAATTCATACCTTTCTCCTTGTCCTGAATGGCTCCATGCAGATCCATCTGTGAGGGGAAAAAAAATGAAAATGGAACTGTTAAAAAATGGAAACAATCAACAGCCTGTTAAACTCAGCAAATCAAGAGTCTCTGTGCTTAACACATGTGCATTTGATGCTTTTTGTCAATGCTTATGTTGTGCTTTCTGCAACAGTAACACTTTTGGAAATATTGTTTGCAGTGAAGACTCCAACAACCTCCTCCAGCTAGTGAAAAGCATCACCACAAAGGGTCTTACCCCACAAGCCTACATTCAGAGGGCAGAGCTGCTAAGTGGAATATTCAAAGCTGTCCAATTGAAGTCTGGTGCTCTCCAAATCGATGCACAGTGCCACATCTCTACTATCATTGAAAAGACAATGAGAAAACTTGCAAGTGTTTACTTCACAAAACAGTGCTCCTCACAGTATTGCAGCCTCAACACACAAGCCACAAGGGAAATTCCATTTGTTTCTACTTCTATTGCTGTACTGCAGGATTTTGGCATGGCTCATCTTCAGACCGCAGTGGAACAAGGTCTTAACCTTCCAGAGTCCCCCTGCCTCAGGCCAATCCAAAGTCCGTCTCAGTGTCCCTCTGCATTCAAGACAGAATATACCTCAGGAAAAGTGCTCTGTGCAGGGAAAGTTTCTCACAGTTACAGTCTAGGAGAACTTCTGTGGATCGATACTGACCTTGGAAACGATTCCACAGCAACCCCAACTCAAAGGAATTCCTGCCCAAGAGAATTTCCATTGTGTGAATTTCCCTCCAGTCTGGTGCTCCAAGGAGAGACATTTACCTTAAGGGCAGTCATTGCTTTCCAAGGAGGCGTAACCCAGGATGCTCTTGGTCATTATGTGGCCTACTGCAGGAGGTCTCCATGTGTCTGGGAGATGTATGATGACCTGAGAAGTGGAGTGACAGGAGCATCAGAAAAAAAAAAAATACGCCCACATGCTGTGTTATACACAAAATCATAATTGTGTGGTTGATGAAGATGTGGATGTTGTTGTTCAATGTGCAATTGTCCTCTTTGAAAAAGGTTCATTGTTTGTGTAAATGGATTTGATTGCACACAGTAATTCAATTACACAATTAAACAAATGTATTGTTAATTCCTGGAGTCATTCGTTTCTAACACTGTGACCTAAAGTGCACTTAGTTAAACACGTTGGTGAGAAACGTTAGGTAATGAGATTATTTAAATGTATGAGGAAAACATAACAAGTGTGTTTACGACATAACGTTGATAACTGCATGTTTTGTGCTGGGAAATATTCACATAACAACATCACAAGTAAAAACATTTACCTTGGAGTTCGCGTAACATTACACACATTCTGTGAGCCTCGATGTGTCCGTTGCCAGTTGAAAAGGCACAGTGGATTAGGTAACGATTTGGGTTTGGTTTGCCGTGTGGCCCTTACCATGTTACGTCTTCAACTGTATTAGTAAAAAAAGACAATCGCAAAAACAAAACTTTTACCAGCAGTATTTGGAGTTAATTTGGAGCAGTCTGTGAGGGCTGGTTACATCCATAAGTAAATGTCTAATATAAAAAATACAGCAGCAGCAAAAACAAAACTTGTAACGGCACAAACCAGCACAAACGGAGCACTAACGATTAAGACTATCCCCAGTTCATTTGGAGTAGGTGGGGGGCTGGTGACGTAATCGCCCATAAATAAATGGCTGATATAAACAATACCGCAGCAGCACAAACACAACTTGTAACGGCACAAACCAGCACAAACGGAGCACTAACGATCGACACTATAGTGGGTTCATTCTGAGCTTGTGGGGGGCTGAGTGACCTCAGAATGACCTATGAAAGATTATTTAATATAATATAAAAATGAAAACAGCACAAACGAAAATAATTGCAGCACAAACCAGCACAAACGGAGCACTAACGATTAAAACTATCCCCAGTTAATTTGGAGTAGGTGGGGGGCTGGTGACGTAATGGGGCTGGTGACGTAATCTCCCATAAATAAATGGCTAATATAAACAATACCGCAGCAGCACAAACAAAACGTGTAACGGCACAAACCAGCACAAACGGAGCACTAACGATCGAAACTATGGTGGGTTCATTCTGAGCTTGTGGGGGGCTGAGTGACCGCTGAATGACCTATAAAGTATTATTTAATATCTAAAGAATGAAAGCAGCACAAACGAAAATAATTGCAGCACAAACCAGCACAAACGGAGCACAAACGATTAAGACTATCCCCAGTTCATTTGGAGTAGGTGGGGGGCTGGTTACGTAATCTCACCATAAATAAATGGCTAATATAAACAATACCGCAGCAGCACAAACAAAACTTGTAACGGCACAAACCAGCACAAACGGAGCACTAACGATCGAAACTATAGTGGGTTCATTCTGAGCTTGTGGGGGGCTGAGTGACCTCTGAATGACCTATAAAGTATTCTTTAATATCTAAAAAATGAAAACAGCACAAACGAAAATAATTGCAGCACAAACCAGCACAAACGGAGCACAAACGATTAAGACTATTTTCCCGACGTTTTGGGTTGGGTGGGGGGCCAACTTCACGCAGGTCCGTGTTTGCTATACTGGTGCCAGAAGTGGTAGCTGCGATAATGTGCTCAGATATTTTACAACATTGCTAATGCAGTATTGCATGCTGTGATATCATAATACTGTAATTCCTCCCTATAGGATGTGTAAGGAAAGAAAGTGTTCAATACGAAAAGGATCAATGTTCACCCGGTCACATAAAGGACTTCAAGAATGGCTCTACAGGTAAGTTTTCACATTATTTATATTGACAACCCATGCCCTAACTAAGTTAATTTACACTGCCAGTTTAAATATTTTAAATAAATATTTATTTCACATAGACAACATGACCCTTGAAAATATATATATTTTAAATTACTATAGCTGCCATCTGTTATTTCTTGATTCTGCATTAACTCTGAAGCATATTGCAGTGGCACTTCAGAATCATAAGATAGACTTGCTGGTAAAATGCAGAAGTGGGTGTACTTTATGGATATTCCAGACAAAGGCGTGGGTAAAATAACTTAAAGTACTCAGCATGTGCTTTTCCCATTTGGATACCTATTAGGCAGTTTGGCAGCTTGAACCCCAGGCACCAGGGGGCATGTGCGATCCGGAGTCAGGAGCTCTCCAAACCCACTTTATTTGGATAGTCAGTGAACCTGTAGATGCTCAAAAAATATTCGGATTATATAAAAATCATAAAAACACAGGGAAGGTTACGTTTATGGATAGGATGAGGTTTAAGGTTAGCGTTGGTATTAGTATAGTTACTTAAAATGTTATTGATAGACTGTAGATAGTCTATAAAGCACCTACAGATTGACTATCAAAACAAAATGTTACCTAAAACATATATTCTTGGGGGAAAGAATTTAGTAGAAAATATAAAAAAGATTGTCAGACATATATTGAGTTAAGTATAAATGTTTTATGTATATCATTAATTTATTTTTGGTACAGTACAATCGTGGACGATATGGGGCGACATGGGCCAGACCAGGCTGGGTCTTTGGAATGTTAGAAGTGAACTGAAACAAAAGAAGACCCATTTTAAAAATGGTAGACTCACGGTCACCTAGAGTACTTATTCCTATCATTAGAAAGCATGTCAAAAGAGGATCAACAATATACAGTGATTCATGGCGAGCATATGTGCAGGCCCTTAACCTGTTAGGTTATCACCATCATACTGTGAACCATCGACAAAACTTTGTTGATCCAGAATCGGGAAATCACACACAGCACATTGAACGGTCTTGGCAGACAATAAAAAAACAGGCCTGGAGATTAAGGGGGAACCGGTCAGAGAAAACTTTGAAAGTTCACTTGAAAGTTATTGAATGGACTTACTGGCTAGGTAATAAGCACAGGAAAGGGATTCATGACATAAAAAGGTTATACAAATTGTGATGCAGTGAGTATGTGTTTGTACAGTTGATACTTTTATTGTATTTAGTAGACAGTTTGAAAAATCAGTGTTTTATTTAAATTAAGTTCTTTCTAAATAAGTTATGAAATTGAATAAAGCAATTAACATTTCGGTTAATCCTGACTTTACAATATTAGCCACATGATTCTTTAGGATAAGTACAGAAGTAGACATATTTGATAGTAGAACCGAAGCACCTTAACAGTATTCCTGCTTTTGACCCTAAGAAGGAAAAACTCCTAGATTACTGCAAAAGATGCTTTCAGTCTCTCAGCCCAGAGCAAAAAAAAACATTGAGGAGAAGAAGGCAAATGGAAAGCTCTTGCCAATAACACCAAAATGTAGGTAGATTATTCTATGCTTGATTTTGTTGTTGATTTTGGTTGATTTTAAGGTAGTTTGCAGAGTTACAAGATTTGTTACTATGTTGTGACTTTAATTACCCTCTAGAGAGTTTTGTTAATTAATGGTATGTACTTCTAGAAAAGAACGTTGTGTGTACAGCATTATTTGATCCTATTTGAATCTTCTGGAAAATATGTTAAGAAGGTTTTTTTCAGCAGATAATATCGACGCTTTGTTTGAGATATTGTGTTATGCACAGCTGCTTTGTTAATGAGTGAGAACATTGTTGTATTTAAATAAAGTTTTACTTTGAAAAGGAGGTATCGGGAGTAACTGACTGTGTAAGTACACATAAGTAACATGTAGGTACCATCACGTTACACTTTATTTTAACTAGCTTATTCCTGTGTAACAGCTAGTAGTTACACTGTACCCAAGTGGATGTTACATGTACTATGTGGTGTACTAGTGTGTTGATTCTATTAACGTGAAACTGAGCGTGGTGTCAAATTGAATATTATACAAATATTAGGGTTATTATCATTAGTACATATTGATGGAAAAAGTTATCAGGCTTTTTAGAGTGCGCTATCATATCTTGCACACCATGTGCATCCACAATGGATCAGATCCTTTTTCACCAATGTTAATGAATCAAATGATGATGATAAAGTGAAATACTAAATTCAGTAGACATGTACCTCTTGTGTTATTTTTTTAAGCATTTAATTTACAATAGTTGTAACAAGCATGGTAACAAGATTTTGTTGTTACACGTGTAATTACAAACTAATAATACTAGTTACATTACGTTGTTACAGTGTAACAGTGATTGTTATGCGTAGTTACAACACTTGTTACAGTGTAACTACAAGTGTAAGTACACTGTAACAAGGACAACTTAAAATAAAGTTTTACCGACAATTGTTTAAAATGTCTTGAAGGCTTTTGTCCTGTAATAGTAAAAGTAAACAGCATCTTAGGTGAAGCATTTGCTTGATTATATTGGGTTAGGGCAGGGGTTGTGAGTGTGTCAATAATATATTATCAATTCAATTGAAAGTCTAGATATTAATGCTAAAGTCAGGATTCAGGAATGTGTTTTAGTGTGTAGTCAGCTATTATTGACAAAAGCGCAATGTGACCGCGAACAGAGATCTGCATATAATGACGAGATGCTAATTTCTCCGCCCTAACAATGGGAGTCGTTGTCACAAAGGCCTCTCGCGTTGCCTCTTTCTCTCTGCTGCAAAAGAGTGCTGGAATGCCTGACTGGAATACGGAACTAATATAATTTTGGGGTAAATTAGTGGTCTTAGAATTGTTTGATACAATGCGGGACATGATTGTTTGGTTGCGGGTCAAAGGGACAACATGCGGAACTGTCCCGCACAATCCAGGACATGTGGTCACCCTAGCCAGAGAAGGCCTATGAGCCAAGGGCAAGAGAGTGCCATGTCCCTTATTTTATATTGTTCCCATTCCCTTTTCACCAAGTTTAGATTTGTAAACTAATAGAAAACAGAAGTGGGAGACTGTTTGCGAGCACTGCTCCAGATCACCAGATATCCTCCACAAGGGGGAGAGGGACAGAGGAGGGAGACAGACCTGACTGGAGTTGTCTATCCTACAGCAGAGTGTGTGTCTGACTCCAAACCCACACAACTGAATAGATAAAAGCGTAAATCATGAGCACACTGTTTACGAAACATTCCAAATCGGGCCGGTGCCACCCAACTAAATTAGAAAGAATTGCTCAAAAAGAATTGCTCAACAAACCACACCACAACACAACAACTGCGTTCAAGAAGAGAAAAAGCACAGTTGACCAATTTCAGTAGCCAACGCCATACTATGCACAAGCTGTTGTGCATGGCACACAAGAGTAGCCAACATATTAATATTGCAACAATATGACATTTTGTAGCACTGCAAAACCCAATTCTTTATACACATATTAACTGCATGGCGGTAGCTTATTAAACCATCGTTCTTTCCTCGCTGCAGGGCCAGGCACGCCAGCAGTCATAAAACACCAATAGTGGCCTTGCGCTCCGGGCTGACGCTGTTGAAGCCCTCATTAGGGCTTGTGTCCAGAATTTTACAGTGAACGTGTATAAGGGTCAGCTGTGTCAGCCTTTTTTTGGCTCATTGTGCTGCGCAACCACGTCTTCAGGTGGCGAAGGGTGTACGTCCTCTCCGTGGACCTGACTGAGATCAAAAGAAAGAGGCACAGTTTGATTAGGGTTTCTTCTTCTCTGAAGAGACCTCTCATTTGTGGGTGAAGTTGGGCCAGAGTTGAATCAACATCTGGGACAGTGCTGGATGGGGTATTTCTCCCAACATGTGGAATGGAGCAGCAGGCGGCCTAGCTGCATGGGGGAGGTGAAGGCAGTCAAAGGACTGTGCTGTAGCGTGGCCACATAAGGGAAAGGTTATAAATAAGGTTTGTGTCATATAACTATGTATGTCGTGGCACTTTATGTCTTACCTTGTCAGCTTTTCCCTGTATGCTGTATATGACTCTACTATTGGGTATTTGGGATCCTCCATTATTGTTCACGCGATATCTGCGTGTGAATTCGTATCACGTGGGGTTGTCCTGTAAACAGGAAATGACTTTAGTTTTTGATATAAAAAGAACCGGGAAGCCGGTCATCGGGAGAAGTTCTTCTCATTCACAAACCTGCCGGGGTTTACGTGGATTATCTGGTGGATGACTGTCTGTGAAGCGCCGCGTCGCCGCTCCTCCTGGGAGTATTGCAGTGGCTCGTTGCCAGGATTACTTTATTCGGAGGACTTTGGACAGTTTCCACTCCATTGATCACGCTCACGGACTTGACATTATTACCGGTGAGGCTGATCCTACATTTGTATATACACGCTGGGATCATCAGACTGTTCTAGAACACACACCCACACCCACACATACACGTAATCACAACAACTGTCTGTCTTATCTATGGAAGTATAGGGTTTTGTTATTTATGTCATCAAAGTTGTGAATACACTGAGGTGATTTGCTAAGCTTGTCTTTTGGTGTTTTGAGTATCTCTTAATAATCTGTTATTTGTATGGGGACTAGGCAATGTGAACAGGCGATCTAATTTATAGTGTGCACCCAGTTGTTTAAATGAACAGCGGAGTGTTACATAGTGGTGGCCAGTATGGGGTGAACTGTTTCATTGTGATATAATTTTTTTGTATGTCCAAAATGATGGAAGGAAATGCAAATGTGAATTTTGAGAGACTTATTCAGAATGTAAATGATGACACCCATACTCAGACGATAAATACAGATAACCCTGAGTATGATGTACCGGTTTTGAGAAGGGTTTCGGATGAGACACAAGTTGCAGATTTTACTGCAGGCCCATTCGTTACTAGACGTAACCCTACCGGAGAATTAACATCTATGCTCAGTTCTTTGTATATTTCCGATGATGAGGGAAATTCAGATGATGATGATGATGATAGTTATGTGTTGAATGAAAATGTTGTACAAACAATGCAAACTGAGATTGACAAACTCAAAGTAGATTTATTGGCCCTTAGTGCTAAAGTACAGACAAATGAACAGGATACTAGACATTCATTGGAGAGTGCACTTAATCGTGAGACAAGTTTTCGTGAGGCAGTGGACGCTGGTTTGGCAGATTTAGAAGATCATTTCCACCGATCAATTGAAAAGTTGGAGAGAGCGGTTGCTGATTGTTTCCTGAGAAGAGATGCAAGATGGGAAACTCAAATGAAAAAAATACGATTCAACAGTAGCCCTGCTCTTTCTAGAGTACAGCCCTACACTCCAGCCACCTCCGAAACATCTGGTCATGATTATAGAACTTCCATGTCAGCATCTAGAGGCAAAGTTCCTCCTAAGACAAGCAATACTAGGTATGAGAGAACCCCTGTAAGGTCGGTTCCAACCAGGGTGCCTACCCCTCCAGTGGTTCCCAATATCTCATCCTTCTGCGGTCGGCCTCCGATTCGGTTGGAGTTTCCTTCTTTTGGGGAGTCCTGTGAGACTTCGGATGTGCTCAATTTCATCGAACAGTGTGAGAACTATCTCGACATCAGGCCCCTTCCCAGTGTGGAACTGGTCGGCACCCTGAGCACAGTTCTGAAAGGACCCGCACTGAGCTGGTGGAAAGCAGAGAGGAGTAAGGTAACTGATTGGCAATCTTTCAAAGAGGCATTTATGGATGCATTTTTACCAGAGGATTTTCTTGCTGAGGTGGAAGATAAACTAAGGTCTCTGGTTCAGCAGCCACGTCAACGCCTAAGAGACTTTGCCTATGATTACCGAGCTCTCTGTCTTAAGTGGAAACCTGATATGTCTGAGGAAGAGATGGTGAGCCGCATTCTCAACAACACCAACCCCAGGGTTGCAGGCTGTTTGAGGGGAACAGTGAAAACAGTGGAACAACTGGTAAAAGTGGGTTCAATGGTGGAAAAAGACTGCATGGGAGCTAAGGATTACTGGCAGAAGGTCGACAGTCAGAATGGGAGAGAAAAGACACATAAGAGACCTAATGAACGTAATACCTCTATGGCTGGCTTATCGATCGCACAACCGCTTCTGATAAGTTCCCTTCTGGTAGTGTCGGTAACGATAAGGGGCCAAAAGGTGAAGGCTGTACTGGATACTGGGAGCACGTTCACCCTGATGCAAGAAACCCTGTGGAGACAGATAGGTGGTGAACAGAATGCTGACCAAACAGTCCCCCTGCAACGGTTCATGATGGCAGACGGACATCAAGCTTTCAATAAGAAAACCATCTGTTACAACTGGCATGAGAAAGTATGTGGGGTGGATACATATATCATGAAGGATGCTCACCTGGCGTTTCCTTTGATAGCTGGCTTGGATTTCCTCAGAGCCAATGAAGCTATCCTGGATGTAGGCCAAGGTAGATATGGGCTGAAAGTGGGCAAAGGTTATATGTATCACTCGTTTGTAACAGCTAACATAAATCCAGGAGTGGCTACGATTCCGGTAGGCGTTAAAGGACAGACTTCAGCTACAGTGAGTCTTTATTACGCCTTACCTTCAACCTGGCAACCATCTCTCGATTCACCGGTCGCGGAAGTTATTCCCAACTGGGACTCCGATAACCAGGAGGAGTTACAGAAGCTGATCGAGACCTGGCCTCATACCACTTCCAAGCTACTCGGGAAAACATCTGTAGAACAACACAAGATCCTCTTAAGTGATGAGATGCCTGTGAAATCTAGGGCTTACAGAGTTTCTCCCTTCAAGAAAAAAATAATAGACGAGCAAGTCAAACAAATGCTAAGTGACAACCTCATCGAACCCTCTTTCTCTCCATGGGCATCACCCGTAGTCCTGGTCCCCAAAAAGGATGGGACTTACAGGTTCTGCGTTGACTATAGGAAGCCTAATAGCAAAACCTTATCGGACGCATATCCAATGCCACTCATCCATGACATACTTGAATCCATGGAAGGCGCCTCCTGGTTCAGTACATTGGACCTGCGGTCAGGATATTGGCAAGTGGAAATGGAGGAGGCTAGTAAGAGTAAAACTGCCTTTATCACTACCCAGGGGCTCTATCAATTCCGCGTTATGCCGTATGGTCTCAGGAATGCCGCAGCCACTTTCCAGAGGCTGATGGAGAAGATCCTAGCGGAATTGAGAGGAAAGATTTGCTTCGTATATATTGACGACATTATAATTTATTCAAGGACATTAAAAGAACATGTACAACACCTGAACACCATTATGCACAGACTCAACCAGGCTTCACTTACTCTCAACATGAAGAAGTGTCACTTCTTTAAACAGCAACTAAACTTCCTGGGACACATTGTGTCGGAGAGAGGAGTAGAAGTGGATCCGGAAAAGACCCAGGCGGTGGCTGATTATCCGCCTCCTAAAGATCTCAAAGCACTCCAACGCTTCTTGGGATTGGTTGGTACCATAAGTTCATTCCTCGTCACTGCTCCTTTAAACCATTTAAAGAAGAAAGGAGTAAAATGGGAATGGACGCCTGAGTGCCAAATCAGTCTGGAGACTATCAAGAGGAGGTTGCAAGATCCACCCGTCTTAATGCAACCAGACCTCAGTCAACCCTTTCAGGTACACACCGATGCCAGTGATGTTGGACTAGGGGCTATTATCTCCCAACTTACAACAGAGGGGGAAAGGGTAATAGCCTATGCGTCCAGAACCTTGAGAGGACCCAAGTTAAATTATTCTATATCGGAAAAATAGTGTCTAGTCGTGGTCTGGGCAGTGGAAAAATGGAGACATTATCTGGAAGGAAGACCTTTTGACATTTACAGTGATCATGCAGCGCTTACGTGGGCCTTTAATTGTCCCAAAACCTCTTCACGATAAACCAGGTGGACGCTGAGACTGCAACAGTTCACTTTCCAGGTACATCATCGTAGAGGATGTCTCAATGTAGGTCCAGATGCCTTGTCCAGAGCTTACGAGCCGTTGGCGAGAGACAGGGTGCCCTGTATGACCATAACTACACCCAAATGTGCTTCAGACATACCTCACACTCTAGGAGAAATCTCACAGGCCCAAAGTCGAGACAATGCCATTGCTCTCCTGCGGGGATCCCACCAAACACGTAAGGCTCAAGATCAACGGATCACCTTCGAAGAACACCAGGGGGTGGTATATCGTCGGATACCTGTCAAGAATACCGGAGAGAGATTCCAATTGGTAGTGCCTCAGGAGATGATTTCCGTTTTTTTGCATTACTTCCATGATAACCCGTTAGGAGGACATCTGGGCCGACTAAAAACATTGTTGCGGATATTGGAGGTAGCCTGGTGGTCTTCTGTCCGTAAAGATGTATGGCAATACGTCAAGGGTTGTGAGACCTGTCAAAAATACAAACATGAACATACGAAACCTAGCGGATTCCTGCAGCATACCCAGGTTCATGAGCCGGGACACACTTTAGGGATGGATTTCATGGGACCATTTCCTCTCAGTAAAAAACAAAACACATACCTTCTGGTGATTGTCGACTATTTCACAAAGTGGGTAGAGCTGTTCCCCTTGCGAGATAGTAAGACATCGAAAATAGTTAAAATTCTTCGAGAGGAAATCTTCACTAGATGGGGAGTGCCGAAATACTTGGTGTCGGACCGGGGAGCACAATTCACATCCAAAGTGCTAGCTGAACTATGCAAATCATGGGGAAGCATCCAGAAACTCACCACCAGCTATCATCTGCAAACTAACCTGACTGAGAGAGTTAACAAAACATTAAAAACCATGATTGCGTCCTATGTAGGCCAACATCATCAGACTTGGGATCAGTGGTTACCGGAGCTAAGGTTCGCCATCAATACCGCTCACCAAGAGACCACCGGTAGAGCTCCGGCTGAGTTAATGCTGGGTCGTCAGCTTAATGGTCCGCTGGAGCGGTTGATCCTTAGACCCCCACGCCTGATCAAGCGTCATATACTCTGGTCGAACGACAAAACAACATGGCAGAGGAGGTAAAAATCAGAGTAGGTGTACGACAAGCCAGACAAGCTAGATATTATAATGCCCGACGGAAGGATGCGCAATTCAAGCCGGGAGATCTAGTCTGGATTAAGACGCACCCTCTATCGTCAGCCGCCGGTAGATTTTCTGCCAAGCTAGCGCCCAAGTGGGAGGGTCCAGCTGAAGTAAAAAAAAGAATGGGTCCAGTAAATTATACTGTGAGTTGGGGCAGTCCACTGAAAACAGACAATGTAAATGTGGTGAACTTAAAACGCTGGTACGGTCGTTCTCCTCCTATGCCGAAGGCTGGAGGGGGGGGATCTATGTAGCGTGGCCACATAAGGGAAAGGTTATAAATAAGGTTTGTGTCATATAACTATGTATGTCGTGGCACTTTATGTCTTACCTTGTCAGCTTTTCCCTGTATGCTGTATATGCCTCTACTATTGGGTATTTGGGATCCTCCATTATTGTTCACGCGATATCTGCGCGTGAATTCGTATCACGTGGGGTTGTCCTGTAGTACCGTGTATCTGTCTTTTGTGTACTTTCGTTGTGGCATTTTGCACCTGCCCTGTGTTTTTGTTGTAGCTGCTTGACAATGAAATTTCCCCCCCGGGGGATAAATAAAGTACCTATCTATCTATCTATCTATCTATCTATCTATCTATCTATCTATCTATCTATCTATCTATCTATCTATCTATCTATCTATCTATCTATCTATCTATCTATCTATCTATCTATCTATCTATCTATCTATCTATCTATCTATCTATCTATCTAAACAGGAAATGACTTTAGTTTTTGATATAAAAAGAACCGGGAAGCCGGTCATCGGGACAAGTTCTTCTCATTCACAAACCTGCCGGGGTTTACGTGGATTATCTGGTGGATGACTGTCTGTGAAGCGCCGGGTCGCCGCTCCTCCTGGGAGTATTGCAGTGGCTCGTTGCCAGGATTACTTTATTCGGAGGACTTTGGACAGTTTCCACTCCATTGATCACGCTCACGGACTTGACATTATTACCGGTGAGGCTGATCCTACATTTGTATATACACGCTGGGATCATCAGACTGTTCTAGAACACACACCCACACCCACACATACACGTAATCACAACAACTGTCTGTCTTATCTATGGAAGTATAGGGTTTTGTTATTTATGTCATCAAAGTTGTGAATACACTGAGGTGATTTGCTAAGCTTGTCTTTTGGTGTTTTGAGTATCTCTTAATAATCTGTTATTTGTATGGGGACTAGGCAATGTGAACAGGCGATCTAATTTATAGTGTGCACCCAGTTGTTTAAATGAACAGCGGAGTGTTACAGTGCATCCAGTTGAGTTGTGCTTCCTTTTTCTGCATCAATGATGGTGTTTCTCTCGTCTTGCTGATATCCCTAGCCCTTCCTGGTAAAATCTTCTCTCTACTTCTGATAGCACCAGATCCACCGCTTCAAAGACCTCGCATCTCCACCTGAGTTCCACTGCTTCAGGTGCCACCATTTCGGTCTCCATTGCGTGGTGATAGTGGGCTGGGCTAACTGCTAGCCTACAGGAAGGAAGGAACCGGAAACGTTCAATCTCACAGTAGAGCATTGTCAATGATTGGTTCTAGCCTTCAGTTTGAAGATTTTATTTTTGTAAATATCCCATGTTTTTTTTCTCTCCCCTACCCTATTTATATTTTGTAACAACACATTCATACAGTTTTGCCATTTCACCACAAATGGGTGCTGCCCCACACCCAGCACACCTAATGGTTAGCATAGCAACTATTACTAGAGTTGCATTGATGGGAAGTGAAGGTAGAGGCAGGGTATCTATGATGTAATAAATCTGGTTATGATATGGGTAATGTTCACAGATGCTTTTATTTATTTTGCTTTAATTTGAGAACATCCCATATTCTCATTTATCTGGGTCTCAATCATTTTAATATCTCCCACCAACCCTTCATTAATAAAACAACTTGTTAGGACTGACTGTCTGTCTCCTTCTCATCTGAAATTATCAAGCTCTTTTCTGTTAATGTCACTTTGTCTATTTCACACCGATGGCGGAGAAAAATTAATTTCAATGGGCACTCAAGTGAGAAACCACACCATTCGCGTTGGATCATTTGAAATGATAGTCGGCCATCAATTACTGAATCTCTGCACACATGTCCTTGAAATATAGAGTCACCCTGTGTAATCACTTTATGAGTTGCATATTCAGAGCCTTCTGCAGGGCTCATCAGAAGGTGTGAGGTGTGAAAAAGCTGTAAAACGCCCGAATTAGCAAAAGCAAAGAAAGATATGGGGATGGAGAGGTAAGGAAGATGGGGTATTAAGCAACAATGAAACTGCAGGAAAAGGCCCTCTGCTGCACTAAAGGCCGATTCAGTCAGCTATGCCGAAAGTGGGCAATGCCATTGGCTGCATTGAGTCACATTGAGAGAAATCCCATGTTCGAACACTGGAAAATGTGAGATGAAATCTACACTTTGATTAGGCTGATATTTGTGATTTTCAATTTGAGCATCATTATTTCTATATAGCCTACACTTTCTCGTTCTGAACTTCTAATCACAAGAGGAGCTGCTCACCGATTTGACAGCTCCAACACAGTTCCCCCTCCGACACCACCAAAACATCAGCTATGTGGGGGTGTCGGCTATCTCCGGTTAACGCTTGATCTGAAAACATACATCTAACCAGTTTCTCCCACCAGAAAGCTGTGGATAGACAGGGGAGAAAGAAGAGGAAAAGGAGGGAAGAAGCAAGAGAAAGAAATAGAGCTGGGGAATAAAGAATGATGTGGAGAGGTGGTGAGAGAAAGAGGGATTGAAAGAAAAAAGCTGATGGAGAAACAGTGAGTGTGGTTACATGCACAAAATAATGGGATAATATTGTGGATAGTCAGATTAATATAATAGTTTGATTAAAATGTTTACATGATTTGCAAGAATAACACTTTCCCTAATAAAATGGACACATCTGAAATCAGGCTACCTGATGGCACTGATAAATGTCGAAAATCGTCAGTCTATATACAGCGGGTGAAATAAGTATTGAACACGTCACCATTTTTCTCAGTAAATATATTTCCAAAGGTGCTATTGACATGACATTTTCACCAGATGTTGCTAACAACCCAAGTACATACATACAAAGAAACCAAAACAAATAAGTTCAGAAATTAAGTTATGTGTAATAATGTGAAATGACACAGGAAAAAAGTATTGAACACACTTACTGATATTTATACTTCAAGCTTCAAGACGCCTCCTGTATGGAGAAACTAGTCGCATGTATTGCTCTGGTGTGATTTTGGCCCATTCTTCCACACAAACAGTCTTCAAATCTTGAAGGTTCCGTGGGCCTCTTCTATGAATCTTGATCTTCAGTTCTTTCCATAGATTTTCAATGGGGTTTAAGTCAGGTAATTGGCTGGGCCATTCTAGTAGCTTTAATGTATTTCTTTGAAACCAATTGAGAGTTTCCTTGGCTGTGTGTTTGGGATCATTGTCTTGCTGAAATGTCCACCCTCGTTTCATCTTCATCATCCTGGTAGATGGCAGCAGATTTTTGTCAAGAATGTCTCTGTAAATTTGCCCATTCATCCTTCCTTCAATTATGTGAAGTTTGCCAGTACCATTTGCTGAAAAGCAGCCCCACACCATGATGTTCCCACCTCCAAACTTCACTGTTGGTATGGTGTTTTTAGGGTGATGTGCAGTGCCATTTCTCCTCCAAACATGGTGTGTATTATGACATCCAAACAGTTCAATTTTGCTCTCATCTGACCACACTATATTCTCCCAGTAATTCACTTGCTTTTCCAAATGTTGTGCAGCAAACTTTAAACGAGCTTCAACATTTTTTTTTCAGCAATGGAGTCTTGCGTGGTGAGCGTGCATACAGGCCATGGCGGTGGAGTGCATTACTTACTGTTTTCTTTGAGACAACAGTACCTGCTAATTGCAGGTCTTTTTGAAGCTCTCCACAAGTGGTCCTTGGCTCTTGGACAACTCTTCTGATTATTCTTTTCACTCCTCTGTCAGAAATCTTGCGAGGAGCACCTGGTCGAGGCAAATTTATGGTGAAATGATTGTCTTTCCACTTCCGTATTATGGCCCCAACAGTGCTCACTGGAACATTCAGAAGCTTAGAAATGCGCCTATAACCAATGCCATCATTATGTTTTGCAACAATTAGGTTGCGAAGGTCTTGAGACAGCTCTTTGCTTTTACCCATCATGAGATGTGTCTTGTGTCTTTATGGTGAAATGATTGTCTTTCCACTTCAGTATTATGGCCCCAACAGTGCTCACTGGAACATTCAGAAGGGGGGCTTTTTAATTACTGATAGTTTTCAGCTATTGTCTTGGCTTTCCATGCCTTTTTGCACCTCCCTTTCTTCATGTGTTCAATACTTCTTCCCTGTGTCATTTCACATTATTACACATGACTTAATTTCTGAACTTATTTGTTTTGGTTTCTTGTATGTATGGATTACTTGGATTGTTACCAACATCTGGTGAATATTTCATGTCAATAGCACCTTTGGAAATATATTTACTGAGAGAAATGGTGACGTGTTCAATACTTATTTCACCCGCTGTACATTGTTGTTCAAAACACGTCACTAGTGTTGATATTTACAATTACTCGAGAAGGAGACAAGTCATAACTCGGGACCAGGTGGAATTGATATTCAATCAAGCGATTTATTAGATGCAAAGATATTTGGTAACTCGTGCACGGACTCCTTCGTTTAGCTCATAGGGAACTAGCAGAAGAGAGCCCCGAAACATGGTGTGCATTGAATTTTATACAGTGATGTGACGTAGGCAGAGTCTAGCAGTCCCGTTCTCCGGACTGGTCGTTGAGTGGTGGTACGGTCCATTCTCTGGGTGATGTCGACTTCTCATTGGCTCTTGGCAGTGTTCTTTGTCCTCGAAGTCCAGCCCTCATAAGTCTGTGTGTGTGTGTGAGTATCTGCTGACATGCAATGTGATGCAACAACAGGATAGGGGTTCCCGTTTTCAGTTATGTTGTGAAATGTCTGTTTGTGTAAGCTTGTGATTGTAGGGTGTGTTGCGCAAATGGCATTCAAAAGATTAGCTGTCTCATCAGTATTATCTCGAGGTTCTATATGTTGCAATGATTAAGTCAGGCAAGAGTAAATATGTTAGGGTGTCACACAGGAATGGACCTTGGACAAAAGCAATGTATGTTAAATGACAGAATATATTCTATACACTAGCTCTAAAGAGGGAGGCTTGCTCCGCTAGCACATGCGCAGATCAAATGCGCCCTGGAACGCTGATTAAGGTGTTTACGTGTCCTAAACATTGCTCAGAAAATCAGGTGTTTTAATCGGCATATGTTTACTTTGATTTTGACTTTACGCCGATTAAGATAAGCAGAGTAAGGCATTTACATGACTAATGCATAATCTGCCTACTGCCATAATCAGTTTAATATCGAATTATTAGTGTGCATGTAAATGTACTCAGCGCTAACGAATGGTATGGGGAGCATAAACATTCATCAACACATGAGATTGAAAGGAAGATTTAGGGCTGAAAAGGTGACGCATGCAACCATGGTGAGCTGGAGAGAAACTCACATAAGATGTGCTGCTGACAGAATGTTTGTGAGGGCTTGGTTGTGGATAGCCTCTTACTCCCACCAGGGGGAGTGAGAGGCACACTCAATCAAGTCCTCACACCCTAACTGGGAAAATGAATGATCCCCAGTCAGAGACAGCTGTCTAGAGTGGGTCTCTGATTGGGGATAGTATTTAGCCATCCCTCACATCCACCTGTGTGTGGATCATTGTTTGTGTTTGTCTGCATGTGTGTAGAACTCACGTAAGTCAGCTTGCTTTTGTTTATTAGTTTAGTTTATAGTACTCTCCTCTTTGATTTATATGCTTCGTGAGAACATCTCATATAAATAAAAAGGATAACACTCCACGAACGCTCCGTGTATCGTCCCATGTATACGCACCATGACAGAATGATCCACCACACTGGGACGCAGCAGGGAATTACTTTGGGAGATGTCCTCCTCGGTATGGGGAAAATTACCGAGGAGGAACACTCCTATTGTTCCTGTGGAGGTGGAGGAAGGCTGGGGTCCAGAGCAACGGAGCCGTCGTCGGGGAAAGAGTCGGCAAAGGACCAGCCTGGAGCCCAGAAAAACCCCCAAACTGATTTTGGGGGGTGGGCTATGGGGGTGGTCGGGGATCGAAGGAGAAGAGCCCCGACCACTGCACTCGTGGGGGTTCC
Organism: Thymallus thymallus; assembly: GCA_023634145.1. NCBI lineage: Eukaryota > Metazoa > Chordata > Actinopteri > Salmoniformes > Salmonidae > Thymallus > Thymallus thymallus. The sequence continues at coordinate 25,548,778 of CM042409.1, read as the reverse complement.
AGGAGAAGCCCCTACAGCCGTGGGAACAGGAGTACAGAGAGGAGTCGGAGGAAGACGACGATGTACTGCTGTTCCCTCACAGGATGGGGATTGGCGCTGGAGAGAGAATGACAGGTACAGTCATACTCCAGCGCCAGTTCCCAGTCCGGTGCCTCCAGCGCCGTTCCAGAGTCGGAGAAGGAGGAGACCGACTCAGCGCACCACAACATCGGTGCGCACCAACAGCCCGGTACGGCCCGTGATTGTTCCTCGCACCAGACCAGTGATGCGTTCCCCCAGCCCGGTACGGCCCGTGCCTGCTCCTCGCACCAGACCAGTGGTGCGTTCCCCCAGTCCGGTACGTCCCGTGCCTGCTCCTCGCACCAGACCAGTGGTGCGTTCCCCCAGTCCGGTACGTCCCGTGCCTGCTCCTCGCACAGAGCCTCCAGTGACGGTCGACAGCACGGAGCCTCCAGCGACGATCGACAGCACGGAGCCTCCAGTGAAGGTCGACAGCACAGAGCCTCCAGCGACGGTCGACAGCAAGGAGCCTCCAGCGACGGTCGACAGCAAGGAGCCTCCAGCGACGGTCGACAGCACGGAGCCTCCAGCGAGGGTCGACATCCCAGAGCCTCCAGCGACAGCCAGCCCAACCACAGGGCTGGAAACCATCTCTGCGTCGGTGCCCAGGGTGGTGCACGACATTCAGCCCCGCTGTGGAGCAGGAGATCCATAGCGTGCCGGTGCCCAGTCTGGGGCCGACAGCCAGCCCAACCATAGGGCTGGAAACCATCTCTGCGTCGGTGCCCAGGGTGTGCACGACGTTCAGCCCCGCTGTGGAGCAGGAGCTCCATAGCGTGTCGGTGCCCAGTCTGGGGCCGACAGCCAGCCCAACTACAGGGCTGGAAACCATCTCTGCGTTGGTGCCCAGGGTGGGCACGACGTTCAGCCCCGCTGTGGAGCAGGAGCTCCATAGCGTGTCGGTGCCCAGTCTGGGGCCGGCAGCCAGCCCAACTACAGGGCTGGAAACCTCCTCTGCGTCGGTGCCCAGGCTGGGCACGGCGTTCAGTCCTACTCCAGTGCCTGAGCAGTCCGCTCCACTGGACGTCAGCCCCTCTCCAAGGTCGAGGGCTCCCACACCAGGGTCCAGACAGGACTTGGTGCATCGCGGGAGTACTGAGGGGGGAATCATCGCGCCGGGGTCCGGACCGGACCGGGCATGCAACGGGTAGGCAGGAAGAGCGCTGCTTTCAAAGCCTGCTTCACGCCCGAAGCCGGAACCGGAGCCCCCACCATCAACCACCTCAGTACCCCGCCATTTCCCTCCTGGTTTTGTGAGAAAAAAATAATTGGGATGGGAGATTTAGCGCACCTTAGGGGGGGGGGGGTACTGTGAGGGCTTGGTTGTGGATAGCCTCTTACTCCCACCAGGGGGAGTGAGAGGCACACTAAATCAAGTCCTCACACCCTAACTGGGAAAATGAATGATCCCCAATCAGAGACAGCTGTCTAGATTTGGTCTCTGATTGGGGATAGTATTTTGCCATCCCTCACATCCACCTGTGTGTGGATCATTGTTTGTGTTTGTCTGCATGTGTGTAGAACTCACGTAAGTCAGCTTGCTTTTGTTTATTAGTTTAGTTTATAGTACTCTCCTCTTTGATTTATATGCTTCGTGAGAACATCTCATATAAATAAAAAGGATGACACTCCACGAACGCTCCGTGTATCGTCCCATGTATACGCACCGTGACAATGTTGATGTAGTCCTGTCTGTTCATAATCCACAAAAAGGTTGCTTTTACACAAGACTGAACAGGACTGAAAGTGAGACAATACAAGCATTGCCGGGCCTCTTTACCCCACCTTACTACCCCAATGAGCAGCCATTTTGAGTGCAACATTCTAACTGTCTAAAAAATACATTTCATATATGCTATTGGAAAATTTATCATTTGGTTATGTTTATGAAGCTCTTGGATAACATTTCAAAGAACACAATAGCATTTTCATTAGTTTATGTTACTTTAGACGGTCTGCTGCCTCATGCTCAGGTGTGGAGTGCAAAGGAACAGCGGTTATTCTTGGAAAAAGTGATATTTAGAAATGGAACAAATCTCTTATTTGGCAAAGGTAAGTGTTTTGAAAACCTCAGAAGATGCTCTCTGATACTATATAAAACATCTAAAAGTCTTAACTGCATGTGACTCTGTAGTAGGATTTGAAAAAGGAAATTTTATGTCCTCTTAACTGCTTATAACACAAATTATGTCTGCGTGATATCTATATTCTAACAACATTCATGTGTTAAATATACTTATTAAGGAAGGGTCAAGGACGAAGGGGGGGCATTACTTACAGATATATACATTTTGAATTCACATGCAGTCAAAATTACTGCCTCAGCACTTCTAGTGTTAATACACTTTTGGCTCCCCCAATTGCACACCTAGTCTCCATTTCCACACTGTATCACCTCCCCTTATGTGTCAGCCCAGCCAAGGTCAAAGGGAGATGGGAGAGTCTATATGGACACGCCTGATGCCCAAATTGATAACGTTTGTCGGCAAGACAGATCTTCCAAAGGTGGTGGAGTGGCAATCTTTACCAAGGAACACCTTCAGTGCTCGGTTATCTCCACCAAGTCTGTCCCCAAACAATTTGATTAGCTGGTTTTAAGCATTCAACTTTCAAATAGCTCTTTGTTGTCTATTGCTGGGTATTATCGTCTGCCATCAGCACAGGCATGTACCCTAAATGCCCTAAGATCTCTCCTGGGCCTGTCACGGTCGCGAGTGTACATTGACCAAGGCGAAGCGCAGTCGTAGTTCGACATTCTATTTATTTTATAAATATTCTCAATGACGAACTTCTCAAAGAAACTTTTCAAAGTAAAAGTTATACAAAACAGAAAAACACTTACTTTGTTCGTGACACTGAAGATACTCAAACAATGACCCACACACAGGTGGATGTGAGTGAAATCTAAATACTATCCCCAATCAGAGACAAACTCTAGACAGCTGTCTCTGATTGGGGATCATAAACTACCCCTAGTTATGATGTGAGAGCTTGACTGTGGTCCTACCACTCCCCCTAGTGGCAGTCAGAGGCCTAACCTCAGTCAAACCCTCACATGGCCCTTACACTAAGTCTGAATTCGTCCTGCTAGGTGACCTAAACTGGGACATGCTTAAACCACCTGACCTAAAGCAATGGGACTCCCTAAATCTTTCTCAGATTATTACAAATCTCACAAGGTATGACTCCAAACACCCAGAAAAGGCTGCTCTCCTTGTTGTTATCCTCACAAATAATCCTGATAGGTATCAGTCTGTTTTTTTTTTGTAATGACCTTAGTGATCACTGTTTCACAGCCTGGTTCGACCACCTCAAGAATTTAATTTAGTGAAAAGCTCGGCACACGCATACTCAGGCTGACTGGCTCTCATACAGGCAAATGAGAAATACGTGCACTCAGGCTATCTGGAAGGCCAAAGTTAGTTACTTTAAGGAGCAGTTCTGGAAAACGGTTAAAGACCTGGAGAATAAACCCTCTTCCTCACAGCTGCTCGTGTCCCTTAATGTTGATGATGTGGTTGCTACTGACAAGATGCATATGGCTGAGCTCTTTAATCACCACTTCATTCAGTCAGGATTCCTATTTGACTCAGCCATGCCTCCTTAACCGTCCAACATTTCCTCATCTCCTACCCCCTCTAATGTGACTAGCCCCGATTCTCCTTCCTCTTTTTCCCCTGCCCCACTACAAAGTTTCTCCCTGCAGGCAGTCACTGAGTCCGAGGTGCTAAAGGAGCTCCTTAAACTTGACCCCCAAAAAACATCTGGGTCAGATGGTTTAGACCCTTTCTTCTTTAAAGTTGCTGCCTCTATCATCACCAAGCCTCTCTGACATTTTTATCCTCTGTCCTCTCCTGGGAGGTTATCAATGCTTGAAAGGCAGCCATGGTGCGTCCTTTATTTAAAGGGGGAGATCAAGCTGGTCCTAACTGTTATAGGCTCACATCAGATTTGCCATCAATGCTCCTTATAGGACACATTACTGCACTCTGTACTCCTCTGTAAACTGGTAATCTGTATACCCGTCGCAAACCCTCTTAGACCTCACTCCCCCCTATCTGAGATATCTACTGCAGCCCTCATCCTCCACATATAATACCCGTTCTGCCAGTCACATCCTGTTAAAGGTCCCCAAAGCACACGCATCCCTGGGTCGCTCGTCTTTTCAGTTCGCTGCAACTAGCGACTGGAATGAGCTGCAACAAACACTCAAATGGGACAGTTTTATCTCAATCTCTTCATTAAAAGACTCAATCATGGACACTCTTACTGACAGTTGTGGCTGCTTTGCATGATGTATCGTTGTCTCTACCTTCTTGCCCTTTGTGCTATTGTCTGTCCCTAATAATGTTTGTACCATGTTTTGTGCTTCTACCATGTTGTGTTGCTGCCATGTTGTGTTGCTACCATGTTGTTGTCATGGTGCATTGCTACCATACTGGGTTGTCGTGTCTTGCTGCCATGCTATGTTGTTGTCTTAGGTCTCTCTTTACTTAGTGTTGTGTTGTCTCTCTTGTGTTTTGTCCTATATTTTTATTAAATGTATTTATATTTTTAATCCCAGCCCCCATCCCTGCAGGAGGCCTTTGCCTCACAGTAAATAATAACTTGTTCTTAACTGACTTGCCTAGTTAAATAAAGGTTAAATAAATAAAAATAAAGAAGTGTGATTCATCACTCCAAAGAACACATTTCAACTGCTCCATAGTCTAATGCCAGCTGACACTTGGCATTGCGCATGCTGATTTTAGGCTTGTGTGCGGCTGCTCGGCCATGGAAACCCATTTCATGAAGCTCCCGACGAACAGTTATTTTGCTGACGTTGCTTCCAAAGTTTGAACAGTTTGTTGCAATTGAGGACAGACAATATTTATGCTCTACGTGCTATAGCACTCGGTAGTCCCATTCTGTGAGCTTGTGTGGACTACCACTTCGCAAACTGACTTGTTGGAAAGGTGGCATCCTATGACAGTGCCATGTTGAAAGTCACTGAGCTCTTCAGTAAGGTCATTCTACTGCCAATGTTTGTCTATGGAGGTTGCGTCCTTGATTTCATACACCTGAATTAGCCGAATCCACTCATTCGAAGGGGTGTATATATATTGTACGTCATTAATTTGGGCACCAGGCGAATCCCTATAGCCTCTCCCAAGGGAAAGGGAATGGGGGATACCTAGTCAGTTATACAACTGAATGCATTCAACTGAAACATGTCTTCCGCATTGAACCCAACCCCTCTGAATCAGAGGGGTGCTGGAGGCTAACTTACTTGACATCCATGTCTTTAGCGCCCAGGGAACAATGGGTTAACTGCCTTGCTCAGTGGCAGAATGACAGATTTTTACCTTGTCAGCTCGTGGATTCGATCCAGCAACCTTTGGGTTACTGGCCCAATGCGCCTACCCGCCAGGCTTCCTGCCGCCCAGGGAGTAATGACGTAAAGCAAAGAGCAAGCCGGGCTAATTAAACAAGGTAAAGTGTCATAAATCCCACAGGCTGACATCATAGGAAAGGTCAGGTATGGTTGAGCTCAGCCAAGCATTCAGCAGCCTACAATACTTTTCAAAGGCTTGCCTATAAAAAATGCAGCCTGTGCTCAAAATGTCCACCCAGACCACATAACTCTTTGTGTCCTCCTATCTGAGCTCTCCCCAGTGCAAACACTAATGAGAAGGTGTGTCTGTGTGGCACACCGCATCACACAAGGGTATTTGAATTGTTTGTCACGGTGATGCTTTACAGCCTTCCTGAAAGGGAAATGTGTATTGTAGAAACATAGGGATAGATGTGAAGCCAGCCTTTGTTGGTGGAGGAGTTGGAAGGGGCTATCAGTTGCACAGCGTGAACATTAACATTACAAAGCTGTCTCAGACCATTGATTTATCAATCAGAGAGAGAAATAGAGAGAGAGGGGAGGAGGAGAAACTCAAAAGAAGGACTTTGTCATGGTATCGATGAGCCAATATAGTACTCTAAAAAGATCCCAGCTTCAGTGCTGACACAGGCCATTTCATATGTAGACTTTCTTCACCGACATGAAGTTAGATGTAATTTATGCATGTCTAACGAACATCGAATACATGTAGGTGTTCCCCTATTCCTATATCATTGACAGAATATGTTATATTGCCTCATTCAAAAACGAGAGGTGTGATCAGCCTGTACCAGAGAGGCATCACAGGTTAGAGAAGAAACTGATCTGCCTAGCCATCTCGGGCTGTACACACAGGGATGCTGGGTGAAATACAGGATGTGTTCTGTCGAGAAGTAGAGCACGTCTCCATGTAATCCCTTAGAAAATGAATATGCACAAAGCACGAGAGCCGTCAATGGAACAACAGCCTGCAGGTAGACTTACCCGAGAACAAGTAGCGAGATAAGCCTCCAATAGGGATTGAAGACGTACTTGCCACAATTACAGTGGCTATGTAAACAAATGATAACGTACCTGGCGTTGACAACTGGATGAATGGAAAAGTGACTGGCTGTATGGGTAACGACTGCAAACATCAAAGGTTAGGTGGGTGTAAACCATGCAAATAATGAACCTTTAGTATGTATGAGCAAATGCCATCCAAGGAACATACACTATACAATATATACAAAAGTATATATTGTATATATATACTTTTGTATATATTGTATAGTGTATACAAAAGTATGTCGACATCCCTTCAAATTAGTGGATACGGCTATTTCAACCACACCCGTTGCTGACAGGTGTATAAAATTGAGCACACAGCCATGCAATCTCCGTAGACAAACATTGGCAGTAGAATGGCCTTACTGAAGAGCTCAGCCATTGGACTCTGGAGCGCTGGAAATGTGTTCTCTGGAGTGATGACTCATGCTTCATACACATACATACACACAAACCGGGATATTTGTATGCAAGCAGAATTTGCAAGATCACTTAAAACACATCTAGCCGTGCCTGAATATCTCCCAGCCAGTCAGTCATTCAGCTAATCCGTCAGTGCTCATTTGAGATAAAAGAAGGCAGGCCAGCTCTCCAGGGCATTAACAAGCACTCCTACACCTTACCACCTCTCAATCCACCTCTCAGCCCTCACTGTGTCATTTCAGTAAGAGCCATCTCAGGGAGAAAAAAAAATACAGCTACAATATGTGCCAGCTATATTAAAGAACCGCAAATGAACATAAGTTTGAATGCTCTTTTTTCAGATTTCCTTGAATAATTCATAACACTTTCAAGATGGAATATGAAATCGTCAGCGTATCCACAAATCATATCCAGTTTTGCCAGGGTTTTAATCCAGCCCTGAAATGTATGGTTTTAAAATAAATATGAGACGGATATGAAGAAAGCATCCAACTATAGAGGAGACATGGTTAATGATCACTAGACTAGAGTCATAGAAATTCTATGACAATGATGATCACTTACTGTATTTAGCTTGAGGATCTAGCACAGCTAGGTTATCCTAAAACATTATTTTACAGCAAAGTTTTTCATAATGCTTTAAATGCTGCACTGTAGGTTATGGCCAGTCCAGTTCCAAAGCTGTTTCAGACAAACACATTCCTAAAATATATATTATGGACGTTTAAAGTGCCAATGAACACCTCAATAGCCACGTGTGTTTTTCTGTTGCTCATTAGAAACACAAGATTTCAGTCTTGGAGGTGTGTTTCCTGACCAATTCTCTGTTTGGTTAATGATGTTAGTCCCCCATGAGACACTGTAGACACGGAAGCCTATTTCAACTCCTCAAAATCCCCAGAATGAATCAAAGATAACTCAAGAAAAGTGTTTATTGCAGTATTTATCATGTAAAGAAATGTGCAACGTGTAAACAAAGTCAGAGCTGCTGGGCAGGTCTGTCTCACTGTCTATGCTATTGGATAGAGATCACTGCAGCTGTTCACCCCATGCTAAAAAGGATCCTATTTACACTTTGTAGTTAATTTTGACACTAGAATAACTGGTTTCTGACTCATATCGATGCCAAATAGGCCGTTTTCAAAGGGATTGGTTGCTTTTTAAAGGCATTCGCTCTTTAAGCCACTGCGTCCTAAAAATATTTTAAGTGAATCCCAATCGTGGAAGGCGTTATTGTTTACTCATACTGTGCACTGCTGGCCGTATTCTATCGGACACTCTGTCTCCCAACACATCACTAGTACTACAGTACTTTGCATGCAACCAAGCATACCCCTAAACCTGACTTTACTCAACACCACAAAATCATTAGCCTTTCAGCTTATTTGAAAGCAATTTGACCTCAGATATTCTGTTTAATGTGTCAAAAACAATGCAAACACCAGCTTTGATTTGTGCTGAAGTCTCTGGGGTAGAGTTATAATTTAATCATTCTGGCTATTGTTATTTAGCAAACATTTATAATGAGATTTGGTTTCATTCTGAAAGTAATTTCTCCTCCTGTTCCCTGTAAAGGAAGATTATGTGAGCCAATGGAACTGGAAAAGCATTGTCATGATGCTAGACCCTAGCAGAGATGGGATCCCTGCTAGAAGGGGGGGGTCTACCTCCAATTAATGGATAAATAAAACAATATTTCTATTTTTGAGAATGTGGAAAACGGTCGAGGGAACTGAAAGAACAATCCAGCCAATTGTGTTTCATTTTGGGACATCAGGAAAGACAGTATCATAACATTATTTTTGTTTGTATACACTTTCCAATTAAGAGGTATGAATCTAATTGTTGTATAAAACTAATGATTAATTATAAGAATACTTTTGAAAAGATATTGATGTGATTTTACCCTTTTTATGAGATAAAGGTTTTCCATGTACATTTGCCCACTAACTAAGCCACGCCCATAATGAGCTCAGAAGAGCGTTTCAGTGTGATGGGACCGCCTCTCTGACCCGAGTCTTTAAGAGTACTCGCTAAGAATTTAAATATAATTTCCAGCTATGTGCGGACTTGAGTCCACACGTTAAAATGGCGAATTTCATCTACAACCCTATAGTTCCAAAGAACGGGGGAGCTTGCTCCCACGTGAGATGGTATGAACTCTGAACTATTTCACTAAAGAAGAAGTCCAATCCTAGATTAGCATATATCAGACTGCAGCTGAACATGTGCGCAAATCTAGTAAGAACATTGACCGACGCGGACGCATATCGAGAGTGAACCTCTCACACGACGACCCGGAAGATTCTACAAAGGAACAATGGCGACATCGACAAGTCAGACCAGAGCAAATACTGATTACATTCCTTTGTTCGAACAAGCGATTGTTAAAGTGCATATGTAGTCAGATTTATGTGTCATTAGTTTCCCATGTCCGATAGAAGCCAAATTCTGTGTCTTCCTTCCCCGCCTTTCCTCTCTCAATCTATCATGTTATAACCAAACTGTCATTGTTTTGTTTAGTCCACTAGGGACGGTATTTACTGTATAATGTTATTATGTATTGTATATTCTGTAATTGTTTAATTAGCTAGTAAATAAATAATTGAGCCAATTTGTGTATGGATGATTCAACGGAAAGGCTGGGTTCGTGCAAACTAGGATTTTATGACTTTCCAGAATGAGACTGATCGAGGTAAAATTAATTAATAAGAGATTGTGATCACAAGATGTAAAATATCCAAAGAGTTATTTTGGGGGATTAATAACTCTGTAATTTTTATCATAGGTACTCTTCAACTGTGACGGAATCTAAAACCAAAATCCAGAAAATCACATTGTATGATTTTTAGGTAATTCATTTGCATTTTATTGCATGACATAAGTAGTTGATACATCAGAAAAGCAGAACTTAATATTTGGTACAGAAACCTTTGTTTGCAATTAAAGAGATCATATGTTTCCTGTAGTTCTTGACCAGGTTTGCACACACTGCAGCAGGGATTTTGGCCCACTCCTCCATACAGATCTTCTCCAGATCCTTCAGGTTTCGGGGCTGTCGCTGGGCAATACGGACTTTCAGCTCCCTCCAAAGATTTTCTTTTGGGTTCAGGTCTGGAGACTGGCTAGGCCACTCCTGGACCTTGAGATGCTTCTTACGGAGCCACTCCTTAGTTGCCCTGGCTGTGTGTTTCGGGTCGTTGTCATGCTGGAAGACACAGCCACGACCCATCTTCAATGCTCTTACTGAGGGAAGGTTGTTGGCCAAGATCTCGCGATACATGGCCCCATTCATCCTCCCCTAAATACGGTGCAGTCATCCTGTCCCCTTTGCAGAAAAGCATCCCCAAAGAATGATGTTTCCACCTCCATGCTTCACGGTTGGGATGGTGTTCTTGGGGTTGTACTCATCCTTCTTCTTCCTCCAAACACGGCGATTGGAGTTTAGACCAAAAAGCTCTATTTTTGTCTCATCAGACCACATGACCTTCTCCCATTCCTCCTCTGGATCATCCAGATGGTCATTGGCAAACTTCAGACGGGCCTGGACATGCACTGGCTTGAGCAGGGGGACCTTGCGTGCGCTGCAGGATTTTAATCCATGACGGCGTAGTGTGTTACTAATGGTTTTCTTTGAGACTGTGGTCCCAGCTCTCTTCAGGTCATTGACCAAGTCTTGCCGTGTAGTTCTGGGCTGATCCCTCACCTTCCTCATGATCATTGATGCCCCACGAGGTGAGATCTTGCATGGTGCCCCAGACCGAGGGAGATTGACCATCATCTTGAACTTCTTCCATTTTCTAATAATTGCACCAACAGTTGTTGCCTTCTCACCAAGCTGCTTGCCTATTGTCCTGTAGCCCATCCCAGCCTTGTGCAGGTCTACAATTTTATCCCTGATGTCCTTACACAGCTCTCTGGTCTTGGCCATTGTGGAGAGGTTGAAGTCTGTTTGATTGAGTGTGTGGACAGGTGTCTTTTAGTTCAAACAGGTGCAGTTAATACAGGTAATGAGTGGAGAACAGGAGGGCTTCTTAAAGAAAAACAAACAGGTCTGTGAGAGCCGGAATTCTTACTGGTTGGTAGGTGATCAAATACTTATGTCATGCAATAAAATGCTAATTAATTATTTAAAAATCATACAATGTGATTTTCTTTTTGTTTTAGAGTCCGTCTCTCACAGTTGAAGTGTACCTATGATAAAAATTACAGACCTCTACATGCTTTGTAAGTAGGAAAACCTGCAAAATCGGCAGTGTATCAAATACTTGTTCTCCCCACTGTGTGTAGTCACACAATGAATAATAACTACTTATGAATATCAGAATATCTGTTTTCTATATGCCAATCTGAATAATGTTGATGAAATAAATGAATACATCTCTAGACCAAGAATACAGTGCCTTCAGAAATTATTCATACCCCTTGACTTATTCCACATTCTGTTGTGTTACAGACTGAATTCTAAATTCTTTTTTTTTTATCTCATCCATCTACATACAATACCCCATAATGAAAACATGTTTTAAGACATTTTTGCAAATGTATTGAAAAATAATCACTGAGTCAATCATTGGCGGTCAGTGCCGTTTATGATGAGGCAGGACGATTTGGATGACTGTCATTCATATTCCATAAACCCAGTTCAATGTAACATCGATAGGTTTAGGCAACTACATCGATAGTTTTAGGCTGGGATTGGATTGGCACCGCCCTGCGTGGTCGCCTGTTAAGCGTGGTTGCCTGTTCGTGCATAAATTGTTGTTTTAGTATGTTTTTCGTTAGTTTTTTGTGAGATTTTTTGCAACAGTTGAACAATAATAGTTCAGGATTATGGAGTGCTACTGTTTTACGAAGGTTTTATTGGTCCTTTTTTATTACTGAGGCACTTTTTATTTTTCTCAGCACCGAACGTACACACGAGTCCTCAATTATTTACAACCAAGCCCAGCTCCTGGATTTAGCACAAGCTGCACTGCTGCATCACAGGGAAAAGTTTGATATTCCGGACGCATTTACAAGGCGACGACGTGGACGCAGGGCGGGATTGAAGTGTAAGGCAAAGATGAGGAATTACTGTACAAGCCGGCTATACCGTCTATCATTATGGGGAATGTGAGATCACTACATAACAAGATGGACAAGCTTCAGGGTCTGGTTCATGGACAAAAAGACTATCGGTAAGCGAGCCTATTGTGTTTTACTGAGACTTGGCTGAAAGATAACATCCCCATAGAGAACGTCACTATCTGCGGTTTCCGGACCATCAGAGCGGACAGGGATAGCGTTTCTTACGGTTAGGGTAAGGGAGGGGGGCTGGCCTTATTAGTTATAAGCAGATGGTGTAATCTGAGCCATATTACTCTTAAGGAACAGTTTTGTAGCCCGGACATTGAGCTGTTAGCCATTAGCCTGAGACGCTACTACTGAATTCACTGCGGCCATTGCTGTTATTGTTTGCATCCCGCCCTCTGCTGACGCAAACACAGAGTGTGACGTCATCCACTCTGCTATCGCGAGGTTACAGACAGCGCATCCAAGTGCTTTCTTTGCCATTCCGGGGGATTTTAACCATGCATCTCTCTCTTCAACGCTGCCCACGTTCAAGCAGTTCGTGAAGTGTCCAACCAAGAATAATACAACTCTGGACTTTATATGCTAATGTGAAGGATGCATACAACTACACTGCACTCCCTCCCCTCGGTAGATCGGATCACAACCTTGTCCACCTCACCCCACTCTACAGGCCTATGGTCCAACAGCAGCCTGCGACCACTTGAAACAACAGACTGGGATGTGCTCTGTGAGGCTCATGGGGAGGACATCGATGGACTTACTGACTGCATAACGGACTATATCCATTTTTGTGTAGACAACATTGTAACCACCAGGAAGGTACGCTGTTTTCCAAATAACAAACCCTGGGTCACCAGCGACCTGAAGACCCTGCTGAATGAGAAGAAGAGGGCCTTCAAGGAGGGGGACAGGGACAAATTGGAGAAGATGGAGGACAAGCTGAGGCAGAGCCAGGTGAGAGAGGTGTGGAAGGGTATGAGAAATATCACTGGCTTCAAAAAGTCAAACAGTGGGCAGACGGAGGGGACCCAGGACAGCGCCAATGAGCTGAACCAATTTTTTAACAGGTTCGATACTGGCCCTGTCCACCTCCCCTCCAGCTCCCCAGGCCACACACCCTCACGGCTGTCCCACCCCAACTTTGCTCACAACACATCTCAACACCCCCCTTTCCCCACCTCCCCACCTGGGCTGGCTTTCACCACCAACAAAGTGAAGAGCGAGCTGGAGAGATTACATCAGTGGAAAGCGGCGGGCCCTGATGGCATCAGCCCAAGGGTGCTTAGGGTCTGTGCTGACCAACTGTGTGGAATACTCGAGCGACACTTTAGCCTGAGCGTAGAAAGGGCCCCTGTGCTGTGGAAAACATCCTGCCTCGTCCCAGTGCCCAAGAAGGCACACCCCACTGTCCTGAATGACTTCAGACCTGTAGCGCTAACATCCAACATCATGAAGACCCTGGAAAGGTTAGTCCTCGCTCACCTCAGACCCCTGGTGTGTACATCACTGGACCCCCTGCAGTTCGCATTTCAGCGCAACATCTGCAGATGACATTGCACTGTGAGGATTATGTTTTTTGACTTCTCCAGTGCTTTCAACACCATTCAGTCCCTGCTACTGGGTGAGAAGAGGAAGAGGATGAAAGTGGAAGCACCCTTAGTCTCCTGGGTCACGGACTACCTGACCGGTAGGCCACAATTTGTGCGACTACAGAACTGTGTGTCAGAACGGGCAATGAGCAACACAGGGGACCCCCAGGCAACGGTCCTGTCCACCTTCCTGTTCACCCTCTACACCTCGGACTTCAGATATAACTCTGAAACATGCCACCTACAGAAGCTCTCGGATGACTCGGCAAATGTAGGGTGCATCAGGGGTGGGCAGGAGGAGGAGTACAGGAGCGCAATCAATGACTTTGTGTTGTGGTGTGAGCAGAACCACCTTCAGCTCAACATCAGCAAAACAAAGGAGATGGTGGTGGACTTCAGGAGAACCAATGCACAACTGACTGCAGTCCCTATACAGGGGACGGATGTGGAAATGGTTGGGTCATACAAGTTCCTGGGAGTCCATATGGACAACAGCCTGGAATGGGCTGGTAACACTGGGGCTCTGTACAAAATGGGCCAGAGCCAACTCTACTTTCTGAGGAGGCTCAGGTCCTTCAACGTGTGCAGTAAACTACTGCATACCTCCTATCAGTCTGTGGCACTTTTTTTGCAGTGGTGTGCTGGGTGCGGCAACATCAAAGCGGTGATGCTTCTTGGGTAAATAAGCTGATCAGGAAGGCTAGCTCTGTTCTGGGGATTAGCCTTGACACTCTAGAGGAGGTGGCGGAGAGACGGATCCTGGCCAAACTGCTGGCCATCATGGACAAAGTCACCCACCCTCTGCATGCCATGGTTATGACGCAGAGGAGCACCTTCAGTCACAGACTGATCCCACCACGGTGTGCCAGAGAGCGCTACAGGAGGTCCTTCCTGCCGGCGGCTATTAGACTATTTAATGCCTCACCGGGGTGCCGTGTCATCGTAAAAATAGACCTGGAACTGTTGGGGTGTTAGGACCTAGTTTAACAATTATGCATCCATCCGTGAGTAACTCTTGTCTGTAATCACTCATTCACTCAGGACATATTTATTCATTCAGGTAAGTAATTATTGTAAGTAATTCTTGGACAACTTATGTAGCCATTCACTCAGGAATGCATATTAGTATCCTGTCAGTTGTATCTTTTTTAATTTCTTTTAGTATATCGAATGTGCAATACATGCATTTATCTGTAATTAAACCCTTGTCCTCATGGTGAAATCCCTGAGAGGTTTCCTTCCTCTTTAGCAACTGAGTTAGGAAGGACACCTGTATCTTTGAAGTGACTGGGTATATTGATACACCATCCGAATTGTAATTAATAACTTCACCATGCTCAAAAGGATATTAAATCTCTGTTTTTTTTTACCCATCTACCAATAGGTGCCCTTCCTTGCGAGGCATTTGAAAACCTCCCTGGTCTTTGTGGTTTAATCTCTATTTGAAATGCACTGCTCGAATGACGGAACTTACAGATAATTGTATGTGTTGGGTACAGAGATGAGGTAGTCATTCAAAAATCATGTTAAACACTATTATTGCACACAGAGTCCATGCAACTTATTATGTGACTTGTTAAGCACATTTTTACTTCTGAATTTATTATTATAATTTATTTATTTAACTAGGCAAGTAAAAATTCCAGAAATGGCATGGGGCCCCCGGAAAATGACAAAAAAAATGTAATAGCATAAGAACACGACATAAGCCATCGGAAAATGTGTAGAATTGCAGGAAATTAACTTTAGAACTGCAGTTTTTCTCTCAGAACCATGACAACATGTGTAGAATTGCAGGAAACTAGCTTTAAAACTGTAAAATGTTCTCTCCGCCCCATGGCAAAATGTGTAGGACTGCAGGAAATGTGCTTTAAAATAGCAAAATGGTGTCTGCCATTGGCCACGCCTACTACCATCCTAGAAGAAACACTGTTCTGGGTATCTTGGTTAACTATTTTAATCTCCTTTTCAATGCCATCTTACCTATTTTGCCCCATTCATTTCATCTAACCTATAGGCCTAGTTATGGAATTGAAGGCATACCTCCAAGAACCTACGCCAGTCCCAAGATGGATGAAAAGGAGATGGCCACAGGTCAACAAGAAGAAAAGTAGCTACTGTATGATTTTCAGACATTCATAACAAATCGAATGTACCTACAGTATATGGACTTAAAACAGTCTATACAAAAACTGTCCACTGATAACGACGATTGGTTGTATTTTGTCTTTGCTGTATCCTTAATCCTCATCAACATCTACCCACCTTACATTGGAAGAAGAAAACAGCTTATAAGCCATGACTACAAGTAAGTATTCCACTCAGCTAAAACAGCATAGCAGTACTACACACTCACTCCTTTCTGACATGTTACTGACAGTTGCAACAGTCACCTTACATGCATGGCTCTTCCCCAAAGGACAGCTCTTCCGAGAGCGACGTTGATTGCTGCGCGACCCAAGACAGCCAACATCCATCCTTTCAGGTAAAACAACATAGCAACAGAAATTGCATGAACTTAAAAGGTAGACTTACACCATTAAACAGTAGGGAATTGGTCACAGAAGGGACTTGAACTCTCAACCTTTGTGGCGAAAAGTAACTGCAATGATCACTTAGCCATCCTAGAAGTTGACAGGTTTTTAGGTCAAATGTAGTTCCTCAACAGCTCAGATATTTTGGGGGTGGTGTTTAAAATATCCACTGTGCTATATAGTTAATGCTGAGTGCCTAACAGAGACTCATACGGTCACATTTTCTAAAAACTTGGTATGGCTTGGCCAGGATTGAACACACCACCCGACTTCAAAAACAGAAACTCTTACCACAAGACTACAGGGTAGGCTCAATATATGGGAACAATACCAAACTACAGGCTGATGACTGAGAGGTGCAAGCCGACAACATTATTATTTTTTTGGGCTCTCTTCTCCTCTGTTCCATTATTAACGTCATTTGTCTACGTTCTGTTCCACTGTCTGTTTCTTAGTGATGCTTCTTGTTAACACTACAGCTATAGGCCTCCTTCTGACCTGGGTATCTGTTGTGCTTACAGGAAGACAACACAGGTGGAGACAACACAGATGGACAAGGCAGAGACATCAGAAATCATGTCGGAGGACATGGAGGGTGGAGAAAAGGCTAAATCTATCCAAATGCAAAAATGACTGAAAAATGAGTCTCTGCTATGTTCTAAGGTACACAACCACAAATATAGCTCTCTCTCAGTGATTTATTGGACATTATCAATCTCCATTGTCCAGAGTGGAAAAACAGCGTTCCCAACAGTCTCTACAGGTTTATGAAGTATTTTGACTGCAATGACACTTTTGAAATGCAGTAGATTTGTCAGATCCTTGCTTATCATGTGGTTGCTTCCCTGGGGATATGCCATCTCTTGTCAAGAGTGGATCAGTGTTCATGAAAATGTCAGTGGAAAAACAACTAGAGGAAAAGTTATCAGAACACAAAATTTGCAAAGCATTATAAACTAATTATTCTAGGTCCAGCAGTCCAGATAGTATAGATGCTATTTATGATGATGCACTATATAAGTCAATAGATGCCCTTAATGGCACTGATTTAATTAACCTTTCACTCTCATGGAATGTGGATGGCATTCCAATATTCAAGTCCTCTCCCTTTCACATCGGGCCCCTACAAGTCACAGTTAATGAACTTCCTCCGGACCTAAGAGCGAAGCACATCATTCTTGTGGGGCTGTGATTTGGGCCAAAGAGCCCAAAAATGTGTTATTTCCTTCAACCCTTTGTGGATGAGTGTGTTACCCTTGAGGGTGAGGGCTTGACATGCCAGTTGAGAGGGACACCCACAAATGTATGTGTGTACAGTTTACTATGTATTTGTGATTCCCCTGCTCGCTGCAAAGTACAGAATATCAAACAATTAAATGGTGAACATGGGTGCAACTGGTGCTATCACAAAGGAGAAGTGGTAGAAAAAGGATAATGGGTTCACTAGAGTGCATCTGCTTGAGAGTGAGCCAGAGCCACGAACAGACACTAAACACCGCAGAGAGGTTGCCTTGGTGGTAGAGTCAGGGAACATCATACATGGTGTTAAGGGCCCATCTCCTTTAATGTTTTCAACATGATTGCAGAGTTTGCTTTTGATTACATTCACGGCATCTTACTTGGCATATGTCGGCAAATGACTACACTGTGGTTTGAGTCCAAATATCACTTTGAGTCCTGGTACATTGGAAGAGAAATAGAGCGCATAAAGAAAACACGCTCAATTAATTTAGAAAAATATTGGAAAGCCACAGAGTTCCGACACTTCCTACTGTTCTATAGCCTCCCCTGTTTAAATGGGATTTTACCCAGGCAGTACTTACACCATTTACTGCTATTGGTGCAGGGTACCTATTGTCTACTGAAAGACATGGTTACCTCTCATGACATTGATATGGCTGAGATGTTCTTTCAATCATTTTTTATTAGGTTTGAACAATTGTATGAGAAATGTCATGTCAGCTACAATGTCCACATACTTTTGCATGCCATGACCTTTGTGGGCTCAAAGTGCATTCATTTTTTAAAGTAGTAATGGGAGACTTGGAAAATAGTGGAAATGTTCACCATCTACCAACACATCCCTAGACTGTTCACTCAGCACAGAATCAAACCAAGCTATCAAAAGGTTTGTTGGAGAAATGTTAAGGGGCTACTCGCCAACAAACGTAAAACCCTACATGCACGGAACCCTACATCAAGGGTGGCTTTTCTCCTTGTAGAGTCAGACGTTACTTACAAAGAAACATGTACATTTGACCATAGAACGATCGTTAATGGTAATCGCATTCATCCAAAACAGCAAGTACGTACCTCATCAAAAAGAGTAAACCATGTAGTGGTCACACAACATCGGTTAGTGGGGATGGTCAGGCCTTTTGTTGATTTTGCCACTGAAGTGGGCTATGCTTTTATAGACCAAGTGAAAGGGTTGATCCGCTTAACTTAACTGTATACAACTTTTTTTACATTGTATTTATTTATTCAGAGTATGTTACTTAAACTGGCAGTATGATATATAAATGCATTATTACATTGACATTAATAACAATGACTGAACTGTGGGCCTACTGAAACCATTATCAACTTTATTGGTATCTATCAAATATTATATAGTATACACTATACTTATTGCATGTGGACATTGTCAATATTACATTTCTCATCTGCAGAGTTGAAATGTTTGATATTAAATTATTTTTCAAAAGTCTATTTTCTCTGTTGTCACAACATACTGTTTCTCAAATCCTGTAGTTAACTTGAAATTGCCATATCCTGTAGGAATATAAAATCCTGAAGGTTACAAAATCAACATCAACATATGACTGTGTTTTAATCTGCGATTTCCCGGCCATCCTCACCATAGACTGTACAAATAATCGTCACACACTGTTGCAACTACGACACTAATCTAGTGAGCACTGTTGGAGCTCCGCCCAAGCAAGGCATTTGATTGGTTTGACGTTTAGCGAGGCGTCACTGATTTACACAAGGTCGCCACTCCTATTTCGCTATTTTTCTTCCATGAACTTCCCCAGGGTTTAAGAGGCATTAGAAGAAGACAAACATGTATGTTACCAATTGAACAACATCTATTGCAGGATAAACCAATGTTAAATGTTACATAACTGGCCATATATGGATGTTAAATGTTACTTTATGGGTTGGTTATGTAGGCTTCTTCTAACCCATCGCTTTCTACAACATATAATACAATGAAATTATACCTTTACATTAAAAACCCAAGTCTATCAGAATTCCAGTTATTCCAATAAATGTTATACCCCTTGATTTTCAAGAATGAGACTCCAAAACTAAGGACTTATTAGCCTCTGTTGTTTATGATTTTATTGTCATGGAGGACTGATTGGGCTCATTGATTCGAGTTGAAAAATAAATGCTGCGCTCATGGAATGACATGCTTTGCCAAGAGTGTGCAAAGCTGTCATCAAGGAAAAGGGTGGCTACTTTGAAGAACCTAAAATCGAACACTTTGTTGGTTACTACATAATTCCTTATGTGTTATTTCATCATTTTGATGTCTTCACTATTATTCTACAATATAGAAAATAGTGAAAATTAAAAAAAACCTTGAATGAGTAGGTGTGTCCAAACTTTTAAACTGTATATATAATTGATAATTGCAAAAATGGATGTAGCAACTACAGATTGCCCCTTAAAGTCTATAAAAAGTTTGAGCAATAAAAGCCCCACTTTTATTCCATAGGCTTGGATCCACACTATGCAGCTGTTGCAATAGCGCATTTTTCAATGGCTGTCTACTGGTTTCAAAAACAATGATTCATAGGCAACTTAAACTTCTTGAATTCAACCATTATTGGGTTCAAATACACATTTTGATTTGTTAAAAGCCATCCACAAGAACCACAATCCATAAGGCGCAAATAGCTAAATGAGAGAGCAGTAGTGTGATTCCCATCAACGCGCAATGTAGATCAATAATACGTGATATCCATATCGCCGTCATCCTTACCTCGAAGCGTTTATTCAAGTTGGATAACCTTAGGATGCCGACAGCAGTCGCACAATTCGAAGACATAGCTTGGACTGTAGCCTACAAAAGCCTATTCCTGCTCTTTTCCCGCGATACATCAAACACATTTGGTGTGTCATCATAGTGGTCAGACTCGCTCAGGTGGAACATACTTAAATATGCACATTTTTTCAAATGCTGATTTGAATGTCATTGAGAAAACAGGGAAGTGTCAAAGTTTTTTTCCCACAAACATCCTTTCTGAAATTAAAAGTCATACTCGAGGTAATCATCTAGTTTTTCAAAAGTATCAGTAATCCGATTACAATATTTTTGCTGGTAACGTAACGGATTACAGTTACCGGTTGTTTGTAATCCCTAAACATGTAACGGATTACATGTAATCTGTTACTCCCCAACCCTTGATACAATACGCATTTCTCAGACTGGCCTCTGCCTGGGGCCTCCAAAGTCCACCCCTGGAGGGAGGGGAACGGGAGAAAGAGAAGGGGAGATAGAGGGATAACGATTAAGTCTCCTACCAAACTGCCACTCTCTTGAACGGAACCAACTCAATTACTGGTACAACTATGTCCCAAGGACTCCAAGGCATTCCATCTTCTGATTGGATAGCTCAGGAAATTCCATCAACCTGCTCCATCTCAGGAATGAAATGAAAACCTTCATACTCAGCCAGTCCAGGTAATAGAATGTCAGAGGTTCTGTTGGTGAATGCAGCCAGCTTGGTGGGTGACTAGATCTCTCATGCGTTATTGTAATTGACAACATTAATGAAGATTACAATTGGTTGGTCGAAAGCCACCCGTTTAAACATACGCAGAACACTGTAGCAATGGATTGTACGAATAATAATAATTTATTTTGTTGTATTTTATCAAGTTTCCATAGCTCAGTCCTAGCACTTCTTTTTGGACTTAACTGCCAAGATATTTAAATGGATACTGTAATGCTCACCTGGCCTTGTTGACGTGTGAAAACAAATTCATCATTGATCAAAACTAAATAGAAATACGGAAAGAACTTGTGTGAGCTTGTAATGTGCTAACCTTTATGGCCTTTATAACGTTATTTATCATAAGTTTGGTGTAACTACATTGGTATCAAAAGTGGGATCTTTCAAACTATCAAATCTCATAAAAATTGCCTCTCGAGTGGCGCAGCGGTCTAAGGCATGCAGTGCTAGAGGTGTCACTACGGACCTGGGTTCATATCCCGGGCTGTGCCACAACCGGCCGTAGGACGGAGCAACATTGGCCCAGTGTCGTCCGGGTTAGGGGAGAGTTTGGCCAGTGGGGCTTTACTTGGCTCATCGAGCTCTAGCGACTCCTTGTGGTGTGCCAGGTACCTGTGGGCTGACCCCGGATAACAGTCAAACTGTGTTTCCTCCTTACACATTGGTTCGGCTGGCTTCCGGGTTAAGGAGGACGGTTAGGCGGGTCATGTTTCGTAGGGATGCATGACTCCACCTTCGCCTCTCCCGAGCCCGTTGGGGAGTTGCAGTGATGAGCCAAGATCGAAAATTGGGTAATCTGTATTCTGTAAAAAAAAATTATTTGTATCTCATAAAAATCTTCTTACATTTAGGTTTGTTAGCAGATACCCATGCTTATTATTTATATAATATTTTTAAAAACAAGATCTCCCTTTTTCTTGCTTCCAGTTTAAAAGCCATCCTCTCTGCTTCTCAGTAGTAGAGGCGAGCCATATGCTACGAGGGGGGAATACATTTGAGCAAGCCCATTTATTTGTTTTTGCAAGTTGGCAGCCTGGTGGTCAACACCTTGGTGAAAATGAAAATACCAAATCTCATCCAATGGCACTCTTATAGGGCTCTGTTTCAATCAGACAAGGAAGTGGCCTCAATGAGATGTGATAAAACTCATACATTTTAACAAAGCTGCTGGCACTCCCTCGCTTCCCGGCCGCCCTGGTTCCAGACCATCCCCTGTCCAGCCCCATCAGCCGAAGAGCGGACAGACACCCCGAGGTTAATCAGTGTCACTAATGGAGGACCGGCCGCTTAGAGATGTGTGGCTATTACCAACGGAGAGCGGGATCATGGGCTATGGAATGGTACAGTCAAAACTAATTGAATTCAGTTGACTGCATGGGGATAGGAAAGTGAGGTTACACTGAGAATGGAAATGTCCACGCCTTAATAGATAACTTATTTGGAGAAGAAAAAAAATTTGAGAAAAGTTTCCAGACTCAATTTGTGTAGAAAATGATTGTGTATTGAAATATTAAGATTATTTAGATGTAAAACCAAATACATAGAACTTAAGAAATTCATAATAATTCTATAATAAAACACAAAAATTGGTACTGTAATATTGTACTGTATTTAAATGTGACAGAGCCATAATTTGCTGTAATGGCTTATTTTTACAGTTCAGTTACAGGTAGGTAATTTTCGGACATATCCAAAAGCGCAATCTGTTGCATGTTGCAGCATACCAACTCTCCTCTGGGGTAGAAACATCAGACCATCGCTCAGCACAATCCGTCATGCCCCAATCAGGCTGTCCTCTCCACCAGTACCCTCTGGTCAGTGATGTGCCGTCCATCCAATTGACCTTTTGCTATGCCCCTCCCCCCATGGTTACATTTTCCCAGGAAGCCCACTTTCCCATCTAACCACTGGCAAAATCACCTCACAATGATCCCAAACTGTGTTTCTAATAAACAAGGAAATTAAACACAGCCTACCCACTGATAATCAGGAAACTATTGGGTATAATAATAATAATAATAATAATAATATATTTTATTTGTAATGCACTTTACATTTGGATCAAATCTCAAAGTGCTACAGTTAAGATCATAAAAGCATGGTAAAAAAAATCAATATAAAATACAAATAGACATATTAGTTAAAAGTCATAAGTTCTCCTAAAAATATATGTTTTTAGTCCCTTTTTAAAAGTCTCAATAGTTTGAGCTGACCTCAGATGGTCGGGGAGGGCATTCCAGATACGAGGAGCAGCAGAACAGAAAGCCCGATCACCCATGGTGCTGAGCTTAGTCTTGGGGAGAAGGAGGCGGTTTGAGTTTGTTGAACGGAGAGATCGAGTTGTAGTTAGAGGAGTGAGAAGTTCTTTCAGATAGGGGGGGGGGGCATTTCCATAGATGCACTGGTGGGTAAGAAAGGCTACCTTATATTCAATCCTGGCAGAAACAGGAAGCCAGTGAAGTGAATGAAGAATGGGTGTAATGTGGTCGTATTTTCGCACTCTCATCAAGATCCTTGCAGCACTATTCTGAACATACTGCAGTCTCTGCAGGCTGCAATATTTCTGAGATGGTAGAATGAAATCTTGCAGAGGTTTTTGATATGGGCTTCGAAGGTGAGTTGTGGGTCAAATCTTACACCAAGATTGGTGACAGTTGTGGAGAGGGGAATGTCATGACCAGAGATAGTTATACCAGTTATGGAGGAAGACTGGGTTTGATGTGGGGTGCCAACAAGAATTGCCTCAGTTTTGGAGCTGTTTAACTGGAGGAAGTTTTGTTTCATCCACACCTTTATCTCCTCCAGACAGGCGGTGAGTGTTGAAGACGGAAATTATGTTGATGAAGTTGCAGAGGCATGTGTTTCCGATTTCATGTACAGTTGTGTGTCATCAGCATAGCAGTGAAATGAGACTCCATAGCGGCTAATGACATGACCGAGGGAGATGATATAAGTGATGAAGAGAATGGGGCCAAGGACTGACCCCTGGGGGACCCCGCAGGTGACTGTGTGTTGCCGGGACCTTGCACTTCCAAGTGAAATGTACTCTGTTCTGTTAGTGAGGTATGATTTAAACCAGTTAAGAGCAGTATTAGTGAGTCCAATGGTTTGATGTAGCCGGTTGAGGAGTATGCCATGATCCACAGTATCGAAAGCAGCAGTCAGATCAAGGAGTGTGAGGAGGGATGGTGAACCAGCATCAGCTGTCATACGTAGATCGTTTGTGACTCTAACCAGGGCCGTTTCCGTGCTGTGGGCAGAGCGGAAACCAGACTGGAATTTTTCGTAAAGTTTGTTGTGTTTAAGATGATCCTGGAGGTGGGCGGCAACAACTTTTTCCAGTACTTTGGAGAGGAATGGGTGATTGGAAATAGGCCTATAATTTGCAAATACATCTGGATCAAGGGTGGGTTTTTTAAGAAGTGGTCTGATGATGGCTGTTTTTAGGGCAGATGGAACATTGCCAGACTGGAGGGAATGGTTTATTACAGTGGTAATCAGATGGCTTAGGACAGAGATGTTTACTTTCACCAGAGCTGTAGGAAAAGGGTCGAGGGTACAGGTGGTGGGTTTCATCCTTTTGATTATCTTCTCAACCTCTTGCTGTGAGATTTCTGGGAAGCAGTGTAGGGGCTCGGAGATTGTAAGCTGTGAGTGGATAGTCAAGGTGGATAGTGGTGAGGATCCAGGAAAGGTAGAATTAATTGAGTCTATTTTTGTTTTGAAAAAGTCCAGGAAATGATTACAGTGCTCTTCTGTAGTTTCTGTAAGTGATGTGGTTTGTGGTTTGAGTAGATGATTTATGGTGGAGAACAGCTGTTTGGAGTTTCCGGGTCTATTTCTGATGATGTTTGAATAAAAATGTGACCGTGCCTCTGTAAGTGCCTTTGAGTAGTCCTTTTGGTGTTCCCGAAAAGCGAGCTTGTGCACAGTGAGACCTGTAGCTTTATATCTCCTCTCAATGGCACGCCCAGCTGCCTTCATTTTTCGTAGCTCACCGGTATACCAGGGGGCTGATCGGGAGAAAGTGACCGTTCTGGTTTTGACCGGGGCGTGGAAATCCAGAATGCTTCTGAGGGTGTTATTGTAATAGTCCACTGAGTCCATGGGTGGTAGACAGTTTACAGAAAGGAGATGCTGAAGGTCAGATGCCATAGTCTCTAGGTTTATGTTTTTCAGGTTTCTGAAGCAGATTTGGCGTTTGGGCTTAATGAGGGTGGACGGTGAAGACATCTTCATGGAGATGGCCTTATGGTCGGAAACTCCCAGATCATACACCAGAAGATTGCTGAGATGAACGGAGTTTGTAATGACTAGGTCGAGAGCGTGGCCCCTTGTATGAGTGGGGGCATCGACAAGTTGTGTCAGATTAAAACAGTCAAGTAATTGGAGGAACTCTGCTGCGAGACGGCAGGTGGAAGAGTTGACATGAATATTCATATCTCCAAGTACGATGATATTTGCAGACATTGTACAGAAGGTAGAAAGAAGATTGGTCATCTCTGGGATGAAAGATGAGTTTGGTTTGGGTGGCCGGTAGATAAGAAGTATCATCGTGGAGATAGGGTGCTTACATTTAAATGCAAGGCATTCAAACGAAGACAGGTCAGACAGGGTTATAGGTGACAAGATCAGATCACTTCGGTGGATGTGTCAGGCTCTGGCCATAGAGAAGCCTATTTGCTTCTCTATGTAGCTATGGTCCGAGTCTGACAGTGTCTTTCTTTTCTTTCTTTGTGGGTTTTGAGTGGATCTCTAATTAGAGGCAGCTGCTCCCGTTGTCTCTAATTAGGGATCCGATATAGGTTGAGTCTGTCCTTCACGTGGTGTGGGTTGTTATCGATATCGATGTATGTCGCAGTCACGGTGAAGTAAGTGTGCCTTTTGTTTTACGTCCGTTCATTCCGTGTGTTTTTTTGGTGAACGTGACGTTTAGTCGATTTTGTATATTTACCTTGGTTTTGTGTCTGGTAGTTCGTCAGTTTCGTTTTGTATATTTACATAGTATAAAATAAACGATGTCGAACTACTATCCCTGCGCTGCGTCTTGGTCTCTCCAAACCCCATTACGTGACAGGATGACAGCCAAACCACCACCACGCCCTGTGCTGCGGGCTTTCTGTAAGTAGCAATAGCCAGGAGGACAGGTCTCATTTAAAAAAGAATAAACATCTGGTTGATGCCAGGTTTCTGTAAGGCACATCATATCCAAACACTTTTCCAGAATATGGTCATGTATGAGGCAAGATTTGTTTGTGATGGATTGTGCATTGAAAAGTTCAATCTTGATACTTGATGCAGCAATAGGTCTCTGTATTGGCCGAAGTAGACTGAGATCCACTCCACGTTTTCCATCCCGGTCAGTGCGTAGCGTCGTCTTGGAAACACCAGTCCTAGAAGTGTCAGCGCTCTGATGACGTGTTCGAGATGCGACGATGCGGACGCCAGACCAGAGGGATGAGATGTTGTGATCAGACCGGGAGAAAACAAACTTTTTACGGCAACTTCTGTGGATGTAACGGGGCCGGCGAAGGAGTCCAAGTTGTTTAATGACTGATATGCACGATGGAGTGGTATAGTTGTTGAATTTCTTCATTTGGGTGCCGGAATAGTTCAGCATCATGCCAGTCGTGAAGAGTGGTCTGTTAGCCGTTAGCCATGCCCGTGATGCACAGAGGAAAGCCATCAGACACAGTAAGCAGATAACTGTGACTTTAGGTGGAGACCTTGCGATCATCCGCAGTGACTTTAGGTGAAAGCCTCACGGCAACAGGCAGTGATGAACAGATACGGGAATCCCTGAGCGATGGAAAACTGGTAGGTAGACAGCCGCTTGAGTCGGCGGAATCCGTACAGAAGACATACAAATCCAAATCCACAATGTTTACTAGTGAGCAGCGACACTAGTGTAACTTACTGAACGTAATACTGGTCGATAAACGTTATACTATACAACAACTGTTGCACTGTAGAGGATTTTCGGTTAGAGAAAACGGAGAAGCGGCGAACAAGCCACGCCAGCGTCCTCTCCGAACTTCTTATTTGTATCTATATGGTAAACTGTCAGCATGCAGTCAAAGCTATAACTACTTTTGGAGTTAACTAGTGCTCTCAAATCGTATCCTGAGGTCGACAGCAGATGGGAGTTGTATTCATAGCATTGGTAACTTAGCTAGCTAACATACATTTTGAGAAAACAAGTTAGATTTAGTGGCTAGCTAGCTAGGTAGCATTAGCAATAGTTGGTGGTCAATGAGAATGAGAGCTTGCTAACCAGCTGACCTAGCAAACAAAGTAACAAAAGTATAATTTTGGATTTGAAAAAAACTCCAACAGGCTCTGCATTTCAGGAATCACAGTAGCAAGTACTCCTGGTGCACTGTTCAATTATTGGGGGCGGGGCCTAGCAAAGGGTACATTCTAGACTCCCTCTTCAACTCTGTCAGTCAGACCAATCCATAAGGTCTCCTTGTTCAACCCATGGATAAAGACCAGTTCCTCTCTACTGTTTAGGATCACTAGTTCCGCTCCTCTTCTCAGACAGTCCAGTCTGCTCTCTTCCCAGGTTTTATTCTCCATAGAGATTAAGAACAAACTGGACACATGTTTTTATCTAACTGAAACTAAATAAAAACGATTAAATCAAGTCTAAAATCAAACTGAAACTAAACTGAATTTAAAATAAAATCTCAAATTTAAGAAATAAAACAAATATTAAATCACAAAACTATAATAACCTTGGCTTGCATATCTTGATAAGGGGATTTTGAAGAATGCGTCATGGGAAGTATTAGTAGTAGCAGGGGTTACTTTGGTAGCAATGTTGGGATATGTTGAAATGTATATTCAGTGCTGAGTTATCTCAAGATGAGGTAAAGTTGATTAGGGCCACCGCACGTGTTTATCGGGTGGCCATGGAGGAGGAAGGCGAGGGGGAGCAAAGTGAAAATGACATGGCTTGGGAACACCTCTTGGAACTTGTGGCCTGAATGGGGAAGACTGGGTGAAAGCATGAGGAGGTTTTTTAGGGCCTTCATTTTTGTAGAACTCAACAGAAAAAGTATCCCGAAGGCATAGAGTCAGGTGAAGAGAGAGTGGGAATCGTCATGTTATCAAACCTAGGGTTGTCTAGCTGAAATGTCATTCTCAGTTGTCTGACGAGAGATGGAAATAAGAGTGTGCATAGTGTAATTATGGATCAGAGACCATAAGTATCGGAGGTGTAAACCTAATAATTAACTATGAATGTTAATCATGTTTTATTTTTTGTTCATGTTTGATGTTTTGTTCATTTATAAGTCATTTCCAATAAAGTTTTGTATTAAAAGTTCATTTTCATTTTTCAATTGTTAGATTACAAAACAATAACTTTTTTATAGCATGTTTGGCACGTTAGTATTTTTTACTTCACTTAGAGCTTATGATTAAAAAAGTCTCATGTCCAGCATGAATGTATTTTTAGACTGTTGCTGTGCTCCCAGAAGTGGCGGCTGATGGGAGGAGCTATAGCATGACGGGCTCATTGTAATGGCTGGAATAGAATCAATGGAACAGTCAAACATGTAGTTTCCTTATATTTGATGTGTTTGATACCGTTCCATTTATTTCATTCCAGCTATTACATTGAGCTTGTACTCCTATAGCTCCTCCCACCAGCCTCCACTGGCTCCCAGGTAAGGCCCATGCTTCCGGTAGCACTGAAAGCCCCAGTATTCAGTCAGGCCGGTTGAAGAAGATGTGTCACCATCAAGGCCCATGTCACTGCATGCAGTGGCCTGATAAGGAGACAACAGTAAATGCATCATGTACCTTTCATCACAAAAGCCATGTTAGCATTTACTGCAAATATTGCTGAACAATTCAACATATTTGTTAGTGTCATTGATACAACATGAGTGAGAATGAGCCTAGTAATGAAGCACTCATGTAAATGTGCATAAGCCTAATCAGCCAAATTATATCAAAACAACAGCCCATTTGCAGTCAAATTAGTAGTGGAATTTAGCTAGATTGCCAACTTTTTCCGGCAGGGAATGAAGAAATTTTACAAAAAGTAATTAACTAGTCTTTAAAAAATATGTAGCAATTATTTAGCAAGTTATTTTCTAGAAACCTAGCTACAGTCCACTTCGCTAACTAAGGTGAACTCAACTCAGACTGATGCTGGGAATTAACATTTGCTGGCTTCCCCCCAGCAGTATCAATCTTCTATTGAACTAGTTAATGGAATTTTCTCAACTTCATCAATCAAATGGATAGCTAACAAATATATTTGTTTTCCCTCACATATAAAGCTGCCTGATACAGTTGGCCAGTTGATAGTAAGGTAGGATGAATGATTCAGCTAGCTAGCTGCAATGGCAAAGCCAATGGCTAGCCAGGAGTTTGTCTTAAATGTAGACTTACCAGTGAATAACAGTGTGCATTTCGTCAACTCCCAGTCCAATCAACTGCTTGCTGAACACGGATGTTTGAAGACCTTCTCTCCATACATCACATTATATATTAAACTCTTGCCATAACCATTTACCAAGCATGCTAAAATGTCCCCTTTGCCAGTCAAAATGTTTAAGCACAACTGTTGCAGTGGCTTAAATGATGGGATGGACACTGCTGAGATTCACTGTGTTGAAAACTCACTTATTCCATGTTTACTACTTTCACACAGATCATAAACATGGGTGAAATTAGCGGGAGGGATTTGGCCGAGAGTTTCCTTTTGCGAGGGAGGAGACTTTGCTTCCTTCCTTCAAACAACGGAAATCACAATTGTTAATGTCATTCCCCCCAGAAGTTAAACGGGACGTAACAATTTTCACAATAATTTTACTTCTGGGTAACCGAGATTAGCTAGCTAGTTACAACAAGTAGATGAGCTAATAGCTTTATCACAATCTAGCATGTCATTCTGGGACAATGAGTGTTTTAGCTATCAGTTTATTCCAAGTAATAAATGAAGACTACAACAATCTATAGGAAAAGCAGTGTAAAGTAATACTGTCAGGTCCTGACTGATTTATTCAGCTCTCCTGTGTCCTGCTCCCAGATATCAACCAAGTGCTATTCACCAAGCATGGGCTGATTCACTCACCTGTGAAGAGATCCATCCTACAGCAGTTTGAACTTGCCCTGCTGTAACTATTTGACATTGGGACCACATCTGCATTTGCCTGTTGTCGTGTATTTGTAGGTTTTGTCTTACACAATCCAGTGCATTTTTTAGTTGATGAACACTCACTACAGATGCACGTGCTTGTTTGAGCATCTTTATTCATTATTGTCTCTCACAATCTAATCACCAAGTCCTGCATTTAAAACTAGCCCTGCAGTCACTAATAGTGAAGACGTCAAAACTATGAAATAACACATATGGAATATGGTAGTAACCAAAAAAGTGTTAAACAAATCAAAATATATTTTATATTTAAGATTCTTCAAAGTAGCCACACTTTGCCTTGATGACAGCTTTGCACACTCTTGGCATTCTCTCAACCAGCTTCATGAGGTAGTCACCTGGAATTAATTTTAATTAACAGGTGTGCCTTGTTAAAAGTTATATTAATGTGTTTGAGGCAATCAGTTGTGTTGTGACAAGGTAGGGGTGGTATAAAGGGGTGGTATACAGAAGATAGCCCTATTAGGTAAAAGACCAAGACCAAATAAGCAAAGGGGAACGACAGTCCATCATTACTTTAAGACATGAATGTCAGTCAATACGGAACAATATGGAATAACTTTTATTTTTTCAAGGTCTCATGGTCTGACAAACACCACTCTAGCTCTGCCACCTTTCACCGCAGATGCGGAAGTGCGACATCGGCGGATGCGGTGGATTGAGATGCATCCGATGCAAAAACTGATATCTCTAGCTTAAACTGATTTTGTTATTACGTTACATTGATTGAGGCACCGGTGAGTCAATCGACTCTTTGGGGTTTTAAAGGCGTAAAATAACTGAACTGTAGGCCAATGAAGTTCTCTCTGCCAGTATTTGCATTTGATCTAGTTCATATTTCAGTTCTTTACGTTACTTTATTCACTTTAACTATCGTCAGTGGGGTGTGTTCGTGTAGAGACTAGCTGACATTTGAAAAAAGCTCTGACAAAGGCCAATAGGCAGACATTAAATAAATTATACTAGCAAAAGCAGTCTGCGAGTTTCTCTTGTTCTATTATTGCATTGTTCCCATGCACCTGTAACAAGATAACTCAGATGTGCGAGTGCTTTTTTGAATTGTTTATCTGACACTTCATTTAAGTTCTGTTAATTGGGAAATTGGGAAAATCGAGAGGCGCCCTTCGAACCAAGCCGTATCCCAACCCAAAATGTTAAAATTAAACGAAAATGGTGATGTATGCTTTGGGCATTTGCTCTTGTCTCTATTAATAAGTGTCAAAGGTGAGTCATTCATCAGCCATAACAATCACAGTGTTGCATGGTAAATGTTGAATAAGTACCATGGCCTTCATTGAAATGCAATGTAGCAGGCTAGCAAAAAAAGTGGTTGGCTGGCTGCAGCTGTTGCACGCAGGGCTCAGTATTAATCTAAATCAGTTGGTGCCAAATTACCTTCACTGCTGGGAACAGGGGGGTAATGAGCTGAGGCAGGGGACGGTGATCTGGAACGTGGGGTGTGTTCCTGGGCTCTCCGCTGGGATTTTGACCGGAACGTTCTTTTTCTGGTCCACCTCCATCGAGAACCTGTTTATGCAGATATACTGTAGCCTGTGATCATTTAGAGAGTTCTTTGGTGCAAATAATCTCGATACTCTCGTAATGACAAATGGTTTGGTTTGATAGCTCAATTGAATATACTGTAGTGAAATGGTGTTGTGTTTCCGCAAGTGGTACGCAGCGGTTACAGATTGCAATTGGTAGCATTGGTCAAGTGTTCTCAAGTACAAAACCACTACATTTAAGCGAACTGGTTATCCCCTTGCCGGCACTGATAAGGGTGGAGATGCAAACAGACATGAATAGCTGCAAGAACAGGAAGAGGTTGTTGACAAAGGTACAAAAGTTAAGGAGGCATGTGAAGCTTCAGACACAAATGATGTTACTATCATCTTTCAGTCTGTCATCTCAAACCCCAGAGATTTGACAAGTCTTGTCAAATTACATTTAAAATGTCAGGCTTGTGGCCTGGGTGAATTGGTGTCTGAGAGCTTTAAGGTTAATTAAGTTCTCCTTCCCAACACACACACACACATACACACACACACACACATACACACACACCACCCCAATGATAGGCTACTGAAATGCTGGTATTTAAAATGAATTGACCTGTGAAATGAACGTGTCCTTTCGGCACGCTGAGGGATCGATGAGATGGATATGCTGGTATGGATAGAGAGGGTGAAGAGACGATGGATATTGGAAAGGTTATGAAAACGTAATTAACTCTCCCGTAGTCATTCTGCCAATCAATATTCTATCGCCCTATAGAATCTTTCGGATATGGTGTGACCCCAGCTTCTATAAGGTTTACTGTAACACTTTTTTGGCTGTTTGCAGATACACACTGTACATGTTTGTTGATTTGAAAGATCTACGAAAAATACAAACTTTTTTCCGGTAGGATTTGAAATTGAAAAGAGGAGCATTTACAATTTAAGTGAACTACCTGGTTATGTAACATAATCCTTGTCGGAACAGTGTCTTGAGGGAAGAAAGGTTTATTTTTTATTTTATGGTCAGAGCGCAGCGTGCAAACACACACACACACACACACACACACAGAGGAGTGTAATTATTTTAACACAACAGTGAATATTTTACCTCCCAGAGAGTTTGACCAGAGACATTGGATGCCCATATGACTGATACTCTGTAGATGTAGAAGAACAAATTAACTTCCTATATTTGTTGCAGGGCTCTAACACTGCTCTCAGTCCCCCAGGTACGGGACATTGGGAAAGCAGCCTGTTGGGTAGGCTAGGATATTGGCATGTCATGCACAGGGCCTTCGTTGCATTGACAGCGAGGACACTCTTCTCTCTGACCCCAAGCCTGCTCTTTTCATCTACCCCCGAGAGAGAGAGAGGCGGTTTATTAACCATTACCATGCCAATTATCAGGAGACAGTGTTTATATAACAGTATGTCCATGGCTTGTTCAGTGTTGGAAGGCGGAATGGATACCCCCTATCTAAATACCTCCAAAAACAAATCAGGTTGTACAAAACCTTAATTATTCAAATAGGAAACACTTGAGTAAATGAGGTATACAAAGTATATTGAAAGCAGGTGCTAGCACACAGGTGTGGTTCCTGAGTATATTAAGCAATTAACATCCCATCATGCATGTATAAATATGTCCAGTTGCCCATTATTCTGGCTACCATGGTTAGAAGAAGAGATCTCAGTAACTTTGTATGAGGGGTCTCAAATTAGCATAGGGGGTTTAAAGGGTGTGTGTGTGTCTCAGTCACCAACTCTCAACCCAACTGAACACTTATTGGAGATTCTGGAGCAGCACCTGAGACAGCGTTTTCCACCACAATCAACAAAATATAATTTATGAAGTATTTTGATAAGACATTGCTAGCTAGCTAAACAATCAACCTAGCTAGGTAAACAACCTGTAAGATCATCCACGTCACGTAAAGTTAGCTAGCGATCCAGCCAGCTAATGTTAGCTAGCTAGCTAAACAATAAACCATAGTGCCAACTCATGACGTTACTACCCTGCATGAATCTGCTGGTAGCTAACCGACCAGGTTCGATGTTAGCTAGCTAATATTAGGCTCTAACTAGCCAAGTAAACGGCTCTGAGATACGAATAATAACATCATACACGTAACGTTAGCTAGCGAGCCAGCCAGCTAACGTTACCTAGTTAAACAATGAACCACAGTGCCAACTCATGACGTTACTACCCTGCATGAATATGCTGGTAGCTAGCCAACCAGGTTCAATGTTAGCTAGCTAACATTAGGCTCTAACTAGCCAAGCAAACGGCTCTGAGATACGAATAATAACATCATACACGTAATGTTAGCTAGCAAGCAGTACACTTTAATTTGAAATTAAACCCCTTTCTGTCAAAGTTAGAAATGTAATCCAGAGACAGGTGTTTTCTCCATCTTTTTAGCTATCATACTCTAATTCCACTGACTTCAAAACTTGATTCTCTTATGCAGCTCCACTACAAAATACTTTTTTTTTTAAAGCCGCGTTAGACAGGATTACATACACATACTGACCAGTTCAAATAGACAGAAGCGGTCTATATAGCAGACCAATCCGAACTCCTCTCTCGGCGTGTCCAGCCCACTCATTATCTCAGCCAGTCATGGCTAGTGTGAAGGTTGCTGTCTTTTTCTGTGGCTAAACCAACTAGGCTCGTAATTTAACAATTTTAAGTTTGTTATTAAGGCACATTAAAGTTCACATTTGCCAAAACCGCATTTTGATTGAAAAAAAAAAGTTTGCGTTTAAATGGCTCTTCTGTGAAGTAGTGACCCGCAACATACGCCTAGTTTCCTGAAACCAGTCACATATGACAAGACGCATTAAAGCTGTTCTGGTGGATCATGGTGGCCCAATGACCTATTAACACACTTTATGTTGCCGTTTCCTTTATGTTAGCAGTTACCTGTATGTCTCCTATGAATATTTATTAGGTATACTGCACTTCAGAAAGTATTCACATCCCTTGATTTTTTTTCTAAATTTTGTTGTGTTACAGCCTGAATTTAAAATGGATTACATTGAGATTTTTTGTCACTGGCCTACACACAATACCAGATAATGTCAGAGTGGACTAAAAAATATATAAATGTTTTACAAATAAATATTAAAAAAAATGAAAACCTGATATGTTGTGAGTAAATAAGTATTCAACCCCTTTGTTATGGCAAGCCTAAATAAGTTCATGAGTAAAAATGTGATTAATAAGTCACATAATAAGTTGCATGGACTCAATAATAGTGTTTAACTTGATTTTTGAATGTTTCCCTTATCTTTGTACCACACACATATATTTATCTCTAAGGTTCCTCAGTCGAGCAGTGAATTTCAAACACAGATTCAACCAGAAAGTCCAGGGAGGTTTTCCAATGCCTCGCAAATAAGGGCACCTATTGGTAGATGGGTAAATAAAAGCAGACATTGAATATCCCTTTGAGTAGGGTGAAGTTATTAATTACACTTTGGATTGTATATCAATACACCCATCACTACAAAGATAGTGAAAACGAAGTCATAATACAAATAATCCAAAACATGCATCCTCTTTGCAACAAGGCACTAAAGTAATACTGCAAAAAATGTGGCTAAGCAATTAACTCTTAGGCCTGAATACAAAGTGTTTGTGGAAAATCCAATACAACACAAAAATGAGTACTACTCTCCATATTTTCAATTATAATGTTGGCTGCATCATGTTATGGGAATAAAAATAAATGCAATGAAGCTAAGCACAGGCAAAATCCTAGAGGAAAACCTGGTTCAGTCTGCTTTCCACCAGACGCTGGGAGATGAATTCACTATTTAGCAGGACAATAACCTAAAACACATGGCCAAATCAACACTGGAGTTGCATTTCTAAAAATGCAACTCCAGTGTTTTCACCTTGTCATTAAGAGGTATTGTGTGTTGATGGGTGAGTACAAAAATCTATTTAATCCATTTTTAATTCATGCTGTAACACAGCAAAATGTGGAATAAGTCAAGGGGTATGAATACTTTCTGAAGGCACTGTTTTAGACAGCCTTAATTCAACGACGGCCCTTTTAATGCAACATACCGCTCTAGGAGGCTATTCAAAAATGATCCATTAACAAGTCAGTGACCTTGAAATACACTGCTAATGACTATGTCACAGACCTTTGTTGAATGTGAAGAGCGTGAGAAACATTAACATGCATTACAATGGCATTAATCATAAGAGCTGATGTCAGGTATATCCTAGGGATATGCTACAGTATTGCTTTTAATAGCGTTCTGCCATTTCCTGCCTCCCTGGCCATATATTGTGTTGATGCTATGTGAATGCTAAGGGTGCATATTCAATATTGGATTCTGCCATTGGACGACCTGATTACATGGAAAGCCTCAAGGGCCAGGGATATGAATTGATCCAAGCTACATACTTTGTGCGTCCCAAATGGCACCCTATTCGCTACGTAGTGCACTACTTTTGACCAAAGCCTGGTCAAAAGCTGTGCACTATGTAGATAATAGGGGGTGATTTGGGGCATAACATGACCTTGGAATTCAATTTAGAATGCTGTATATCAGAGTCGGGATGAAAATATATTCACATGGTTTCATGGTTAAAGTGAATAGGAGCTGTGCTAGCCTTCATAAGAATGGTTTTAGATATGTGCACAGTATATCAATGCACGATGCAGCATGTGTAATGCCAAATGCCATCCCTTGTGAAAATGTTTTCTATCTGTAAGGTTGGGCTCATTAGTTGAAAAAAAAACATGTGTTTACTGAAGGCTAGGCTACTGAAAGAAGGTAAACATCCACTCATAGTGATCTCCAGCTTCTGTGCCTATACGTTTGGATAATGAATAATGCATACACCCTGAAAACTGCATATTCTCATTCAATCTCACTTTAAAAAGGACCATCAGTCCTGTGTCTCTGCGCAACAAGGCTTTTCAGCAGCGTGTGTTCGGCTGTGGCTGTGTGTGTATGCGAGTGCCTGTGGTAAGGTGTGAAAGGTTGTTTAATAGAGGTAATCATTTCTCCCTGATGGGTGTCACAAAGCACCACGGTCCCCTTTACTACCCCTCCCTCGCCATACTATTATTTTCCCCACCAGCAGTTTTCGATTTAGATTGTAAAAACTAGTGGGTTATTTTTTTTAGCGTGCCAGGAAGTTAATTTGGGGACAGCTTATTTTCGCTCTGATGAAGGTGAACTGGAATAAGCAATGCATATTCAAGGCAATGATGCTGAAAACATTATTCAACTACGTGCATGTACATTAGACCAAATATTTGGACTTCAGGGCAAAAAAGCTTCTTGGAAATATAATGAGTGTTATAACTGAGCAATACTGTGGCATATTCAGAACGTCTTGTGTACTAAAGCAAGGTGCAGAGTGTGTAACTTTATTATGCTTATTAAGAGCAATAGAATGTCTTTGGAGAATAAAATGACAATCATACTGCTTGAGAGTGACAACATAGGACAGGAGGCCACTTAATAGTATTGAGGATTCTACCCATAATCTTTCCGTTCTACGAGCAGGGCTGAAATGATGACCACAGGACAATCTTTTGGGCACCACTGTGAAAGCTCTGTGGCAAAGCAGGTCAAATTACCCACACTTCCTCCACATGATATCTATTACCTGATAAGCTGAGCATTCATTCTTCTCTGTTAGATCCTCCTTCAGTTGTCAAAGAGGATTCTGGGTGGCTGCAGTGTGATCAGACTTAGGGATGAGTGCTTCATTCTATAGCTAGAGGACTCTTGAAATCTCCAGGAGTGATAAGTATAATTTGTGTCTATCTGTTATTGTCTAGTACTGTCTTTTTCATAGCCAGGGCCATCTACTTTAAGCGCTGCCTGTCTTCCCAGTATCCTACTGCTGACTGCTATTAACTTGCAGATGATTGTTGACACATCAACCAGGATTAAGGGGCAGGGCAATTTGTGACTGTTAATGTTTTCATAATCAGAGGCTATATTGGAGGGGGAGTGGTTTTTCCTCAACTAGGCAATCAGCAATTAGTACCAGGAGGTGTGCTCTTCACCTTTGCAAGGCAATTAGCAATTAGTATTAGTACTTTAGTCTCCCCTGTTTTCTCAGCGGCAGCTATAAGCGGCAGTCTCGATGCAAAAGTAAGACCGTTGCTGAAAAAAAAAATACTTCTGCCGAGTTGTTCTGCAGAGTTATTTGAGGAAGGCTCCACACCACTCTCTCACTTGAGTATATTACCTAGTTATTTTTCATTTTGCTCTTTTGTAGCTTTGGCAACTATGTGTGTGTTTTCTATCCTAGTTTGCTGCTCTCACTGTAGGCTTTACAAAGGCTCCCCACCCCTTGGCTGCAACCTTTCTAATTTAGTGTTCCCTGCGCGCAAAACCTATGTGGAATTCCTGGTCTCTGGCAGCGTTTGGAACTGCAGATCTGCGGTCAAGAACACCAAATTCCTCTCAGCCTCTGCTGCCCTTCAGTCCCTAGACTTTTTGGCCCTGACGGAGACATAGATCACCCCTGAGAACACGGCTACTCCAGCTGCTCTCTCTACATCTGATTACGTCTTAAATCAAAGTCAGAGAGCATCTGGCCATCGCAGTGGTGGCACAGGGCTACTAATTGAGAGATTGTCTTTTCTCCCTCTCGCACCTATTCATCTCCTCAATGGAATTCCATGCTGTCACTGTCACTTGTCCACTCAAGATTATCATTGTTGTCATCTATTGCCCACCAGGTGACCTTAGAGAGTTCCTTAATGAGCTTTACACGTTGATAAGATCCTTTCCTGACAATGGCTCACAACTCTTCGCACTCGGCATCTTCAACCTCCCAACGTCTGTCTTCGATTAATTTCTTTACAACTCTCTCTCTTTTGATCTCACCTGTCCCCTCCCACTCACAAGGCAGGCAATACGCTTGACCTCATCTTTACTAGTGGCTGTTTGCCTACTAATCTCACAGCAATCCCCTCCTGGTCTCTGATCACTACTTTATTTCCTTTTCTGTCTCCCTGTCCTCCAACCCTAGCCAATCAGCCCCTACCTAGATGGTCATGCACCATCGCAATATTCGCTCTCTCTCTCCCACTATTCTCTCCTCTTTTATCCTATCATCTCTTCCTTCTGCTAAATCCTGACTACTGATTCTGCCTCTTCAACCCTACTCTCCTCCCTTTCCGCATGCAATGACTCGCACTATCTCACGGCCGGCTCGGCCCTCCCCTCCTGCTCCGTGGCTGAGTGACTCAATGTGAGTTTACAGAACAGGACTGCGGGCAGCTGAGCGAAAATGGAAAGGAAAACTAAACTTCCGGAGGACCTATCATCCTTCTACTCCCTCATCTCTACCTTTATTTTCCTCTGTATCCACTGCTAAAGCCACTTTCTATCACTACATTTCAAGCTTCTTCCTCAAACCCTAGGAAAACATTTTAAACCTCCTCCTTCTCTGCGGACGACTTTGTCAACCTCTTTGAAAAGAATGTTGACGACATCCACTTCTCATTCACTCAGCCTATTGAGTCCACTGGTCCCACTCACACAGAACTACCGTACGCCTTGACCTCTTACACTCCTCTCTCTCTAGATTAAACCCTACGACTAATGACATCCGGCCGTCCGACAAACTGCCCGCTCAACCCCATCCCGTCCTCCTATCTCCAGACCATCTCTGGAGACCTCCCATTCCTCACTTCCATCATCAACTCATCCCTGGCTGCATCCCCTCCAGCTTCAAAATGGTCCCGAGCACTCGTTCTGCCACCTCTGGTCTCTTGGCCCTTGGCTTTTCTCTGTCCTGGCACCCCAATGGTGGAACCAGCTTCCCCCTAGAGCTAGGACAGCAGAGTCCCTGCCCATCTTCTGAAAACATCTGAAACCATACCTCTTCAAAGAGTATCTTAAATAATACTAAGCAAACTCTAAGGACATTCCTGAATTAAGCAAGTGATTTGCAGTTTTGCTTTAGCAGTGTTTCAATACAAGGATAATTTGAAGATAATTGTACATCAAAAGAACCATAAAGGATCACCAAGCACTCAGGAGCGCTGTACATATTTAACTTGGAACTTAACTTTAAATTCAAAATCAAAGTCTTGATAATCACTTAAGTACCCACTTTCATGAAGTAGTTAATGTTTACATAAACATAAACAATTTTTTTTATCCAAATAACGACAAGAAATAATAAGCAAACTCAAAGAAACCCGAACATCCCACTTCACAATGTGTCCCTAATACCTATGTATTTACTTAAGTTAGTGACATACGCATGTACAGTGTAATTACAGTGGAGGCTACATAGTACACATTTTCTGTCATACCTTTCTTCAGATCTGAAACTAGCCGGGGGGGCTGTGGTGGTCAGTGTTGGGGAGTAACGGATTGTCATGTAATCCGTTACATGTAAGAGATTACAATGAAATGGTAACTGTAATCCGTTACAAGCCAAAATATTGTAATCAGATTACAGCTACTTTTGAAAAATTTGATTACTTTTAAATTCAGAAAGGATGTTTGCGAAAAATATCTTTGACACATATGTTTTCTCAATGACATTCAAATCCGCATTGAAAAAAGGCGCAAGTTTAAGTTTGTTCAACCTGAGCGAGTCTGACCACAATGACGGTACATCAAATGTGTTTGATGGATCATGGGAAAATAGCAGGAATGGGCTTTTGTAGGCTACAGTCCAAGCTATGTCTTCCAATGGTGCGACTGCTGTCGGCATCCAAAGATTATCCAACTTGAATAAACGCTTGGTGGTAAGGATGACAGTAGTGGTATAGTCTACAGCGATACGGATATCACTTATTATTGATATCTACATAGCGCATTGATGTGAATCACACTGCTGCTCTCTCATTTAGCTATTTGCACCTTACGGATTGTGGTAGTTGTGGATGGCTGTTCACAAATCTAAATGGTTGAATTCAAGAAGTTTAAGCTGCCTATCAATCATTGTTTTTGAAACCAGTGGACAGCCTGTGAAAAACAGCTGCACAGTGTGGATTCAAGCCTATGAAATAAGTGGGGCTTTTATTACTCAATCTAATTCATGCTGATAAAAAAATACATCCATAGGCCTAATGGACACATGCTCAAACTCGCACACTTTTGATAGACTTAAAGTGAAATCTGTAGTTGCTACATAAATTTTGACTTATAAATTATATATATATTAATGTAAAGATATAATTAAATCCTATTATTATATGTAGTAGAAAGCAATGTGTTAGAAGCCTACATAACCAACCCATAAAGTAAACTTTAACACATGTATGGCCAGCTATGTAAACTTTAACATTGATTTACCCTGCAATAGATTCCATTGGTAATCTACATTTTAAGGGCAAAGTAATCCAAAAGTAACTGGATGTAACCAGATTACGTTACTGAATTTGGGTAATCCAAAAGTTACGTTACTGATTACAATTTTGGACAGGTAACTAGTAACTGTAACAGAATACATTTAGAAAGTAACCTACCCAACCCTGGTGGTGTAAGAATACAACCCGGAGGCAGATGTTAGGTCCCACTTGCAGAGCTTGCAAATGTTGTTTTTAATATATTCCAGGATCAGGCAAAAGGTGAAGTCAGATGTACAGGCAGAGGTCGTTAACAGGTAGTCCAAAGAAAAACAGCAACAGTACAAAAGGAGCAGGCTAACGGGGTAATCCAAAAACTAGAACAGGTTGGTACACGGGCAGACTCAGGCTAAGGTACAGATAGGGATAAGACGTACTCGAAAGCTCAAGGCAAGAAAAAAGGTCAAAAACTGGAATCACAATCAATAGGTTTACGAAGGGCTTAGTCGGGTTGCACATACAAACAATACCTCACACAGAAGGGAGAATGAAGCTGGGATATATACTGGTGGGGGAATGGAAAACAGCTGTTTAGAATTCTGGTGATTGGGAACGGAGAGGAGTGTTGCATTCGTGTGGGTTGGGATCTTGGTGAGTATGGGTTGTTTTTTCTTGTTGGTGTTGCGGAGGTAAAGTATCGTTTGCAGATCTTACAGAACCCCCCCCCTACGGGCGGCTCCAGAAGACCGAGGGCGCCGGCTAGAGGGTCGTCCCCGGGGACGAGGAGCAGGACGATCTGGGTGGTTGCGGTGAAAATCCTGAATGAGAGTGGGGTCAAGGATATCCTGGGCAGGGACCCAGGCCTGTTCTTCTGGTCCATAACCCTCCCAGTCTACCAGGTACTGTAGCCCACCACCCCGTCGTCGTGAGTCCAGAAGGGCCCTAACAGTATATGCAGGCTCCCCACTGACATCTAACGGAGGCGGGGCTGTCTGAGATGTGACCGGAGGATGCAGAGGGCTGTAATGGACAGGCTTTAACAGGGAGACATGGAAGGACGAGGCTATACGGTAGTGACGAGGAAGCTGTAGGCGGTAGGTTACAGGATTGATACGGTGAGTAATCTTAAACGGGCCGATGTACCTGGAGCACAGCTTTTTGCAGGGGAGACGAAGCCGGATGTCTCGGGTTGATAACCAGACTCGTTGACCTGGGTGGTACAGCGGTGTAGGTCTACGACGGCGATCTGCGTGTTTCTTCTGGGAAATAGAGGCTTCAGTAAGATGACGATAAGCAGTTTCCCATACCTGTGCGCTGCGCTGAAACCATTCGTCCACTGCAGGAACTGTACCAGGCTCGTTGTCCCAGGGGTACATCGGAGGTTGAAACCCTAGGACACATTGAAATGGCGTTAACCGGAGGGAAGAGTGGAAGAGGGAATTTTGGGCATATTCTACCCATGGTAGGTATCGACTCCAGTTGTTTTGTTGTAGGGAACATTGTTGACGGAGGTATTTCCCAATGTCTTGGTTTAGCTGTTCTGTCTGACCATTCGATTGTGGGTGGTACCCGGAGGAAAGGCTGACTGAGATTCCCATGCGCTTGCAGAAGGCTTTCCAAACCTGGGAGATGAATTGGGGGCCTCGATCTGATACGATGTCTTCCGGGATCCCAAACTGGCGAAAGACCTGCTGAAATATACATTCTGCGAGTTCCATGGCATTAGGCAGACGGGGTAGTGGGATCAAACGACACATTTTTGAGAAACGATCGATGACAACTAGAATGGTGGTGTAACCCGTAGATTCAGGTAAATCTGTGATAAAGTCCATGGATATGTGTGACCACGGTCTATTAGGTGTGGGTAATGGTGTGAGCTTACCCTCTGGCAGTTGGCGGGGGGTCTTGGATTGGGCACAGACTGGACAATACATATTCTCGGACGTCTTCAGGAAGTGAAGACCACCAGTACCGGCGAGAGATGAGTTTAGTGGTCTTAGTTATACCAGGGTGTCCTGATCCCAACGATGTGTGGCACCATTGGAGTAGTTGAGGTCTGACTGAGGCTGGAACATATTGTTTGTCCTGCGGGGTTTCGGGGGGAGCTGGTTCGGTTTGTAAGGCGTCGTGAATGGTGTCCTGGATTTCCCATCGAATAGGTCTGGCTACACAAGATAGAGGAAGGATGTTTTCAGGATCTGAGATACATGTGGGAGGATCAAACTGGCGAGAGAGCGTCAGCCTTGATATTCTTCTTTCCTGGTAGGTAAGACACCGTGAAATGGAAGCGATTAAAGAACAGCGACCATCGGGACTGGCGTGGGTTTAACCTTTTAGCATTCCGCACATATTCCAGGTTGCGGTGATCGGTCAATACCAGGAACGGGTGTTGAGCCCCCTCCAGCCAGTGACGCCACTCCTCCAGCGCTAGTTTGATGGCCAGCAGTTCTCGATTTCCGACATCATAATTCCTTTCGGCAGGGGAGAGTTTTTTCGAATAGAAGGCACATGGGTGTAACTTGGGAGGAGAACCGAAACGTTGAGATAAGACCGCTCCCACTCCTACCTCTGAGGCATCTACCTGTATGGTGAAGGGTTGAGTGGGATCGGGCTGGCGGAGGATGGGTGCAGATGTGAAAGCTTGTTTCAGGAGGTTGAACGCAGTAACCGCTGAATCCGACCAGGACAGTGTCTTGGACTTCTGGCTGGTGAGAGCAGTGAGTGGGGCGGCTTTGCTACTGTAGTTCCTTATGAATCTTTGGTAAAAATTGGCAAAGCC
Source organism: Thymallus thymallus (assembly GCA_023634145.1). Taxonomy (NCBI): domain Eukaryota; kingdom Metazoa; phylum Chordata; class Actinopteri; order Salmoniformes; family Salmonidae; genus Thymallus; species Thymallus thymallus. Next base: position 25,505,175 of record CM042409.1, on the reverse strand, counting down.
GAGGAATCGCTGGAGACCTTTTACCGTATGTGGTTGAGGCCAGTGTTGCACGGCGCTGACTTTTTCTTCGTTCATGCTTACTCCTCCCGGAGTCAACACAAATCTAAGGAAGGACAGAGGTGACATGAAACTCACTTTTTTCCGCTTTCACATACAGCTTATGTTCTTCCAGGCGTTGTAACACTTGACGGACTTGGGATGCGTGTTCTTCCATGGAATGGGAATAAATGAGTATGTCGTCGATGTATACGATGAGAAATCGGTCAATCATATCCCGGAAAATGTCATTCATGAAAGATTGGAACACTGCGGGTGCATTAGTGAGTCCGTACGGCATCACGAGATACTCATAGTGCCCCCTGGTGGTGATGAAGGCAGTTTTCCATTCATCCCCTTGACGAATCCGGACAAGATTGTAGGCACTGCGGAGGTCTAGTTTGGTATACACATGGGCATTGCCTACTTGTTCTAGAGCTGCTGGGATTAGTGGAAGTGGAAACCGGTTTTTTATCGTAATGTCATTTAGTCCTCTGTAATCGATACAAGGGCGTAGACCCCCGTCCTTCTTCTCCACAAAAAAGGAGGAGGCCGCAGGAGAAGTAGAGGGGCGGATAAATCCTTGTCCGAGTGCTTCGTCGATGTATTGGGTCATGGCTTCAGATTCGGGTATAGAAAGGGGATAGACACGGCCCTTGGGTAGGGATGCTCCAGGTAACAGTTCGATAACACAGTCGCAAGGACGATGAGGAGGTAGTATACAGGCCTTTTCCTTGTTAAATACATTCTGGTATTGGGCGTACTCTGACGGGATCCGAGTAGGAGTTTGGTCACGGGCTTCCTCTACGGAGGTGGCTCTACAAGGTAAAGTTAAACAATGCGATAAACAGTTAGTACTCCACTTCAGCAATTCCCCTCTCCGCCACGAGATGGCAGGATCATGCTGGCAAAGCCATGGGTGGCCTAACACCAGTGGTTCTTTAGGGGAAGAGACGACTAAGAGTTGGATACGTTCCGAATGCAAAGCACTGATCTGAAGGGTAATTTCTGCCGTTTGATGTGTTACATAACCAGTGCCCAGTGGTTGTCCATCTAATGTAGCAACTCGTAATGGTGGTTTTAGTACTAGTAATTCCACTCCTAGCCTGTCTGCCAACCCCTGATCAATAAAATTGCCCGCTGCCCCTGAATCGATGAGACCGGCCACAGATACGGTAGTACCCTGTACTGACAGGAGCGTGGGTAAACTGAACTGTTTCTTCGTAACGTTCAATAAGGCTGAGATGCCTACCTGAGTGCTGGTGGTTGGTGGATCTCGCCTAGGAGGACGAATAGGGCAGCGGCTGATGAAATGTCCACTCTCCACAATATAGGCACAGTGTGTTGGTTATCCGTCTCTGACGTTCTGTAGGAGTAAGGGAGAATTTACCGAGTTGCATGGGTTCCGGATCGACGGCTTGAACTGGAGTATACAAGGGAAGAGAACGGTTCTGAGGTTGTGGTGGTTGGGAGAGTTTGCGTTCCGATAGGAGGTGGTCAATGGAGATAGACATAGTGATATAACGGTTGAGATCTCGTACATCCCCTCGACAGACAAGTTCCGTCTGTAACTCCTGGTTTAGCCCTCTCCTATACATAGTGAGTAGGGCGGTGTCCGACCATCCGCTTCCCGCTGCCAGGGTACGAAAGTCCAGTGCATAATCGGCAGCTGACCGAGATCCTTGTTTGATCTCACAGAGGAGATCTCCGGTCTGACGGCCTGACACGGGGTGATCGAACACCTCTTTGAATAACGAGATGAACAGTGACTCGCTTAGCAATGCGGGGCTGTTCACGGCCCAGAGAGCGGTGGCCCAGTCCAACGCTCTCCCACAGAGCAGAGACACCGTGAAATCCACCTTGTCCTTTTCCCTAGTAAACAGGTCGGAATGGTGTTCGATGTATAAAGAACACTGCATAAGGAATCCTTGACACTTTCCTGGTGCACCGTCGTATTTGTTTGGCATCGATACAGGGTGTGATGACCGAGTGGATACCGGAGGAACCGGGAGAGGAGATGTGGCTGCGCCCGGTTGGAGAAGGCGGCATAATTCCTCTCTGTTCCTCCTGTCGGGAGAGACGGGTGTGGAGCTCTGCTGGGTCCATGGTAATTGGTGAGGTATTCTGTAAGAATACAACCCGGAGGCAGATGTTAGGTCCCACTTGCAGAGCTTGCAAATGTTGTTTTTAATATATTCCAGGATCAGGCAAAAGGAGAAGTCAGATGTACAGGCAGAGATCGTTAACAGGTAGTCCAAAGAAAAACGGCAACAGTACAAAAGGAGCAGGCTAACGGGGTAATCCAAAAACTAGAACAGGTTGGTACACGGGCAGACTCAGGCTAAGGTACAGATAGGGATAAGACGTACTCGAAAACTCAAGGCAAGAAAAAAGGTCAAAAACTGGAATCACAATCAATAGGTTTACGAAGGGCTTAGTCGGGTTGCACATACAAACAATACCTCACACAGAAGGGAGAATGAAGCTGGGATATATACTGGTGGGGGAATGGAAAACAGCTGTTTAGAATTCTGGTGATTGGGAACGGAGAGGAGTGTTGCATTCGTGTGGGTTGGGATCTTGGTGAGTATGGGTTGTTTTTTCTTGTTGGTGTTGCGGAGGTATAGTATCGTTTGCAGATCTTACAGGTGGTGGTTTCAATGGAGAGTGCAGACAGACATACAGTAGTTTGCCGTCTACCAAACAAATCACTTTGTATTCATCTGTGGCTACACAAATAACAGGTTGACGTTTATTGGGATGAGTCTTGTCCTGGAGGCAGAGCTGAGCGGTTTTAGGTTTAAAATCAGATTTTATGACTTAGTGTCTTTGCCAGCTAGTGACAACCTTGCAGAGCTGCCTCCAGTACACAAGTTCTCCCAATAAATGCCAACTTACACACAAATAGCAAAGCACATGATACGACTTGGCTATTGATCGTAAAAATATATGAGGAGGAAATATCACATTCAATCATAAATTACTTTTTTGTCCCACGGGCTGTATTTAAACACAGTTCAAGCAAATACATTGATGGGGCTGTTTTGCTAAACAATATTTATTGGTTTTGGAGTAAGTGAGAGCTCATTCGACATCCACCCAGCCACCCACCATTATTTCTAGACAGCATGATGGATTGCTGTGATGTATGAAATGCCACAGATTCACAGTAGCATAATAGTGCCGGTGTCAATGGAGCTATTGATTTCCTGAATTCATTTCTCCTTGTTATTGTTCTGTGACCTCCCTCAAAGTTATGTATACAAAATTGTTTATGCAATAAAATACATGGGCATACTCATGTACTGTAGGTGGTAATGCCTCAGTTACATTTAGAGTCAACTATGCTTTATGGTGATGGGATATATTATTATTTAGTGCATCTTTAAGGTTACCCAGGCTTGTGATAATATTTACTTGTGTATGAGTAACATCATCCCTCAAGTTGGCTTTAAAGTAGCCATATTAGTTTTTAATCAGCAGAAGATGAGAGTAATTACAGAGCTGCCAGACATTTTGTCTCGGCCATTTGTCATGCAGTGCCGCCCCTCTGTCAGCTGTCTACAGAGCACAGGAGGTTGTCCCTTCATCACGGAAACTAAATTAGCAACATCAATAAACATCAGCAGCAGAAACACCTGGGTGTGACCTTAACACAAGGTTGCATGTAGTTACTCCTCCAAGTCAATGTAATATGCAGGTTATGCTCTTGAATAACTCAACTATAAGTGCTCTATAAGGACATTATGTTGTATCAAAAAGTACATCCTAAAGATGCTTTCACTCAATGACAATCTGCAGTTTTGATTGATGCAAGCAGCTTTGACCCCTATATGTTATCAAGAAGTAGCAAAGTAAAAGGTCCTGTTCAATGCTGACATTCTGCAGTGTACTTCCATCCAGTTTGCTATTCCTCTATCCTCGATTAGCATGCATGGACCAACCTCAGAAGCCAATGGGGATTTTCATGGAATGGATAACAAAGTCACAGACACCAATCAACATCTGAGAGCCCATTGATTTGTGGGATAATGAGGCATTGGATAACTGGTTTGCATAGAGTCCCAAGGCAGAGAGTGAGAGAGAGAGAGAGAGAGCATCAATACCCGACTCAGAAAGTTTTGGAAAAGCAGACTGAAACTCAGGAAATCAATGGTACTTAAATTCATTAGACATTACTATTTCATAGCTTTACATTCTGCCTTTTGTCAAAACAAACCAGGCCAGCACAGTACAGCTCAGTTCGGTTTGGCTTAGCTCTGCTCAGTAGTGTGAAAAGGCTTAAACTCTTATCAGCTATGGTGTAATGAAAGAGCTGAGCAGAAAGATAGTTATTTTCCCTTCTGCGTCCATCTCAGATGTAGCCCATCTTAGACCCGTGAAGGGGTGCGTTTCTGTGCAGAGGCATTGTAACAATTTCAACTCCATTTATGGTTCAGTGGGATCAAGCATGCAGATGTTTGGTTGCTGTTGGCATGCCATCAACTCTGTCAAACCTGCAGTGGTGGTGAGAATAGGATGGAAAAGTTTCGATTTTGAAGACATGTTGTTTCAGTAAGAGGAAGAGCTGTAGGCTGACCTATAACCCAGGAATGGATTGAGAAACGCCTGCTCTATACCATGCACTATTAGAGCTGGAGCAATCAAACCTGATATCTAGGAGGCTAGCTGTCCAACCAAGGAGTGTCTTTGTCGACAGCACCAAAAGTACTATGTCCTGATGCATCGTAAACGTCTGTTTCGGAACACTATCTCTCCTTGTCCTCTGTCCCCTTACATATGCTTAATGATGGATGCCCATCATGGTATAGTAACACTATTGAATGTATGTGGATGGGCTGTGAGAGGTGACCTCAGGCGCTATCTTAATCCACCAACTGTGTCCCAGTTAGCAAACGGCGCCTTTGACTGCATTAATTTAGTAAATGGTGTATAAAATTAGCTTCAGCATCTATCATTTCCGTGGGCTGAATGGCTTTCTGTCAGGCCCTGGCACAGGCAATCTGTCACTGCACGTCCATCTGTCCCACCTCAATGCGCCATCAGTCAAACACTCTGCCTTGTTACCGGGACAGAGAAAGTGCCTGCAGTGGGAGAAATATTGCCACGGGACAGACACACCAAACACTCTGGGAGTTACATCCACACACGCTCAGTGGGGAAATGGAGAGAATAAACAACAATGACAGCGCAACGTTGTTTAGTCACTGCATGTGGCTTGAGCTGTTTAAGGCAGTGTTTTCAACTCTTTCTGTTTCCTTAAAGAATGGTAGGAATATTGTTTTCTCAGAGTGGTCCTCTACAAAGAGAAGGTGAGGGACGAGAGCATTTGATTTGTTGACTTGAGGTACAACAACTGTCACCAATGGTAATTGTATCCTAGCATTAAAGAATAATTAAATACAGTTGAAGTGAGAAGTTTACATACACCTTAGCCAAATACATTTAAACTCAGTTTTTCACAATTCCTGACATTTAATCCTATCAAAAATTCCCTGTTTTAGGTCAGTTAGGATCACCACTTTATTTTAAGAATATGAAATGTCAGAATTATAGTAAAGATAATTATTTATTTTAGTTTTTATTTCTTTCATCACATTCCCAGTGGGTCAGAAGTTTACATACACTCAATTAGTATTTGGTAGCATTGCCTTTAAATTGTTTAACTTGGGTCAAACGTTTCAGGTAGCCTTCCACAAGCTTCCCACAATAAGTTGGATGAGTTTTGGCCCATTCCTCCTGACAGAACTGATGTAACTGAGTCAGATGTGTAGGCCTCCTTGCTCACACACGTTTTTTCAATTCTGCCCACAAATGTTCTATAGTATTGAGGTCAGGGCTTTGTGATGGCCACTCCAATACCTTGACTTTGTTGTCCTTATGCCATTTTGCCACAACTTTGGAAGTGTGCTTGGAGTCATTGTCCATTTGGAAGACCCATTTGCGACCAAGCTTTAACTTCCTGACTGATGTCTTGAGATGTTGCTTCAATATATCCACATAATTTTCCTTCCTCATGATGCCATCTATTTTGTGAAGTGCACCAGTCCCTCCTGCAGCAAAGCACCCCCACAACATGATGCTGCCCCCCCCCCCCCCCCCCCCCGTGCTTCACGGTTGGGATGGTGTTCTCCTACTTGGAAGCCTCCACATTTTTATTCCAAACATAACAATGGTCATTATGGCCAAACAGTTCTATTTTTGTTTCATCAGACCAGAGGACATTTCTACAAAAAGTGGCGGTTTTGGAGCAGTGGCTTCTTCCTTGCCGAGCGGCCTTTCAGGTTATATCGATATAGGACTTGTTTTACTGTGGATATAGATACTTTTGTAACGGTTCCCTCCAGCATCTTCACAAGGTCCTTTGCTGTTGTTCTGGGATTGATTTGCACTTTTCGCACCAAAGTATGTTCATCTCTAGGAGACAGAACGCGTCTCCTTCCTGAGCGGTATGACGGCTGCGTGGTCCCATGGTGTTTATACTTGCATACTATTGTTTGTACAGATGAACATGGTACCTTCAGGTGTTTGGAAATTGCTCCCAAGGATCAACCAGACTTATGGAGGTCTACAATTTGTTTTCTAAAGTCTTTTGATTTTCCCATGATGTCGAGCAAAGAGGCACTGAGTTTGAAGGTAGGCCTTGAAATACATCCACAGGTTCACCTCCAATTGACTCAAATTATGTCAATTAGCCTATCAGAAGCTTCTAAAGCCATGACATAATTTTCTGGAATTTTCCAAGCTGTTTAAAGGCACAGTCAACTTAGTGTATGTAAACTTCTGACCCACTGGAGTTGTGATATAGTGAATTATAAGTGAAGTAATGTCTGTAAACAATTGTTGGAAGAATTACTTGTGTCATGCACAAAGTAGATGTCCTAACCGACTTGCCAAAACTATAGTTTGTTAACATGAAATATGTGGAGTGGTTGAAAAATTTGTTTTACAGTTTTTCTCAGTCGCTTTGGTACATTTCTCAGATCACAATTGACACTCTCAAAACTGTCACTTGTGCACAAGATAAGAGCAATTTATCATTGTTTTGGTCAAATTGCAATTGCTTTTGTACATGGATGCAATTGATCATGTACAATTGTCTGCTGTTTTTGTCATACCCTAATTCCGTTCATCTGTTCTCCCTGTGCTTCTCCTCTACCAGGTGTTTCCTATGTTCCCTTATCCCTTGGGTATTTAACCGTTTCTGTTCATTGTTCTTGTTTAGTTCGTCTTGTGTGTTTCACCAGGTCGCGTTCTTGGAATACCTGCTATCTGTTTAGTTCTCCCGTTACCGTACCCTTGCCTGTTTACGACCCAAATTCCTGCCTGCCGTCTCTGTACCTCTGAAACTCCTGTGTGCCAAATCCTTTGCCTGCCTACGACAACGACATAGCCTTCCGATTTTGTACAATAAATACTTAACATTCTACCTGTCTCCTGTGTCTGCACTTGGGTCTCTGTCTGAGCTGTGATAGTTTTTTACATGATCAATTGCTTATGTCATGTTGATCAAAATATAATATACTGGATGTCTGTTGAATTGTCTTACTCCCCAAAACATCTAGGCATAAGTTCATTGAATATGTCTTTAATTGCAAAATGGTTGAACTCATCTAACTCAACTAATCGGTCAAGCAAGTTTTCCATACAGTACATTCCAATTGTTCTTACAGATTGTTGTTGTGAATTGTCCAGAATTGATTAATTCCTCTCAGGTGAATCTTGACTTCCACTAATGAAGGGGATTCAACCAATGATCAACCAGATCAACCTCTATGTAAAATAGCTTGGAGGTGCACATAATGAACCTTCAATTGGCAAGCATATCTAAACAGAGCACAACACAGTGTTACAATTTCTGACAATGGAAGAACAACAAGGAAATGTACAGGGTCAACAGCCGGGAAGAAGAGGACTAAGGATGTGTGGAGGAAGGGTAGGGAGGCAAAACAGAGGTAGAAGAGGCAGAGGAGACAGGCGTATTTCAGATGAAATAAGGGCCACTATTGTGGACCATGTTGTCATTCATGGCCTTACAATGGCTGAGGCTGGTCAAAGGGTGCAGCCGAATGTTGGGAGAACAACCGTGTCCTCAATCATTCAAACGTTTCACAGAGAGAAGAGCTTTGTAATCCAAGAATGTGCACTGCACTGTAATACTACATACTTTTTTTACACTGAAATCTTCCTCAATCTTGTGTTTGGCATCACTGTATTTCCCCGCATAGGTCTGCAAGACTACCTCACAGTGGTGGGAGAGGGCCCCTTTTCACACCTCAACAGCAGGAGGCTATTTGCACCATGGTCAGAGAAAATAATGCCATTAGACTAAGGGAGATTCAGAGTGCCATTATAGAAGACAACAATGTCTTTGTAAACATCCAATCTGTTAGCATCTCAACTATCAACAGGGTGCTGAAAAGAAACCATATGAGCATGAAACAGCTGTACCATGTACCATTTGAAAGGAATGGTGAAGGAGCTACGATACCAGTATGTACAGGTAAAATATGTGCATACAGTAATTACAGTGTGAGCTGTATACATTTGCTTTGGCTGTAGAAAATAACATGTAATATGTGTATATTTGAAATACATATAACTCATAAAAATATTTTTAAATTTTCTGGGATATAGCGTATAATGGAACTGGAATCAAGTGAACAACTTCATATAACTGGATGAAGCTGGCTTCAACCTGACCAAAATCAGAAGGTGTGGTCGAAATGTCATTGGACACAGAACTACTGTGGATGTGCCAGGCCAACGGGGAGGGAACATCACTATGTGTGCTGCTTTGTCAGAGAATGGTGTGGTAACGCGTATCCCCCTTATAGGGACATACAACACACAGCGTCTCCTCACCTTCTTAGACACCCTATACAGGGATCTCATACCAGCTGATGAGAGGTCAAGTTTGTGATGAGTTACCAAAGTATGTAGTACTTTGGGATAATGTGATTTTCCATCGCTCAAACACCATCAGGCAATGGTTTGTGACCCACCACAGGATGATTATGGAATTCCTCCCGCCCTATTCCCCATTCCTTAACCCAATTGAGGAGTTCTTCTCAACATGGAGGTGGATCGCCAGCCACATATCCAAATTACCCTGGTGGATGCCATGGATGCAGCATGTGAGGACATCACAGTCGACGCCTGCAGAGACTGGATAAGACACTCTAAAAGATTCTTTCCTCGTTGCATCGCAAGAGAAGATATCCGCTGTGATGTAGATGAGAATCTTTGGCCCAACAGACTGGAACGTCAGGACCCCATACCATTGTGATTGTACAGAAAGAAGCGTTTCCTGTGGTAACCTTTTCTATGTTGACATAGTATTTTTTTCTTCTTGCTATAAAATAGTTTTGTGTTTTTCTTTCTGAATCGCAATGACACTGTAATTTGTTGAAAACCAAAAATAAAAGCATAAATGTGAATCCTGTCCAATCTCTTGCAATCCTAATCTCACATAAAGGAATGTGTGACTTTGTACTGTTGAAATGTATAAATTCCATATAGAAAAAGTGCAAAAAAAGTGCCCTTCCAAACTGAATAATTGGGGGTGAAGGGCCTTGGTCAGGGAGGTGACGAGAACGCGGTGGTCACTCTGACAGAGCTCCATAGATCCTTGATGAAAACCTGCTCCAGAGTGCTTAGGACCTCAGACTGGGGCAAACGTTCACCTTCCAACAGGATAACGACCCTAAGCACACAGACAAGGAGTAGCTTCGGGAGAAGTCTCTGAATGTCCTTGAGTGGCCCAGCCAGGGACTGGACTTGAACCCGATCAAACATCTCTGGAGAGACCTTAAAATAGCTGTGCAGCGACGCTCCCCATCCAACCTGACCAAGCTTAAGAGGATCTGCAGAGAAAAATGGCAGAAACTCCCGAAATACAGGTGTGACAAGCTTCACACCCAAGAAGACTCGAGGCTGTAATCGCTGCCAAAGGTGCTTCAACAAAGTACTGAGTAAAGGGTCTGACTACTTATGTAAATGTAATTTTAAGTTTTGTATTTTTTATTAATTCGCACAAAAAAAATAAAAACCTGTTTTTGCTTTGTCATTATGGGGTATTGTGTGTAGATTGATGAGGGAAAAAACTATTTAATCCATTTTAGAATATGGATGTAACGTAACAAAATGTGGAAAAAGTCAAGGGGTCTGAATACTTTCCGAATGCACTGTATATAAAATAAATATAATAAACATAGATAATGTATGCTATATCCTCCTAAAAGTATGTTTTAGCTAAGCTAACATGTGTAACAGATGCATTTATTTAAGAACCTCTGTTTTCACAAATAACCAATTAGTGATGCAAATCAATTTTGCTCCTCTACTCTCTCCACTCCTTCTCCTCTTCCCCTCTCTCTGCTCCCCCTCTCCTCGCTCCCCATCTCTTCTCTCCGCTCCTCTTCCCCTCTCTCCGCTCCTCCTCCTCCTCCTCTCTCCTCTCCTCCTCTCTCTGCTCCTCCTCCGCTCCTCTCCCCATCTCTCCGCTCCTCTCCCCGTCTCTCGCTCCTCCTCCCCTCTCTCCACTCCTTCTACTCGCTCCTCCTCTCTCCGCTTGTTAAAGTTTGTAATGTGTGCCCTCATACTGCTCATGTCACGTGTATGTGACCTGCTATCCATAACTGGATATATGCTAATAAAGAGAGAGGTTCCGGTTCAACAGAATACCGAGTGATGTCAGTGTGTTTTTCCTCCGTATAATTTACTAAAATAACCGGTTATAATTCACGAAAATGGCTGCGCCAACAGGTTATGGGCCCAGGAGAGAAGCAGGTAACTGATGGAGTAGATTGTATTTCGACGGAGATGAAAAGAACTATGAACTTTGGGAGACAATTTCTAGGCCACCTGCGTTTGCTAGGCCTAAAGGGCACGATTTTATCAGATCCTCCCGCGCGTGGTGATGAGGAACAAGGGGATGATGATGGCGATAAAAACGAGGAAGCATATGCTGAGCTGATTCAATACTTGGATGACAAAAGTTTGTCTCTTGTAATGAGAGATGCAGCGGACGATGGTAGGAAAGCTCTACAGATTTTGAGAGGTTATTATGCTGGTAAAGGAAAACCACGAATAATCAGCCTGTACACAGAGTTAACGTCGCTGCAGAAAATGGCAAATGAAAGCGTCACGGATTATATTATTCGAGCAGAAACCGCAATCACAGCTCTGAGAAATGCCGAAGAGAGTCTCAGTGATGGACTGTTAATTGCGATGATTTTGAAAGGTTTGCCAGACTCGTTTAAAACGTTCGCCATCCATATCACACAAAGTGATGAAAACATAACGTTTGCAGAGTTCAAAATAAGCTGAGAAGTTTTGAAAGTACGGAAAAGTTTCACACCAGCGCTAGTGATGATAACATGATGAGAGCGAGTGCCTCAGCTCCGGAACGGAGGGGGAGAGAACGACTAACATCAGCAGACTCAGACTTTACGTGCTATAACTGCGGTCAAAAGGGGCACAAAGCCTGTGCTTGCCCGAACCAAAACCACAAAAGACTGTGGTGTAATTACTGTAAAAGCTCGACGCACAAAGATGAAAATTGCAGACGCAAAAAGAGAGACAATGTTAAACAAGCCGCTGATAAAGAGGACAATGACGAACACACATTTGTCTTTAGAGCGAGTGACTGCCAATTCTACGGCGTGCAACGAAAGGGATTAATGGTTGACACTGGTGCGACATCGCACATTATTACAGACATTGAAAAATTCAAAAAGTTTGATGACAAATTCCAGCCGGAGAAACACTACATTGAGTTGGCTGACGGGACCCGCAGGACATATTCTCTGTTAAAGCTGCAACGACGAATGGAGCTTTGATCAACAAGGACGTGATGAACTCATTCACAAGAGCGGTACTAAATTTCACATTCAGGAATACAACAGACTGTACTATCTGAACACTGTCAACGAGGACAATGATAGTTGTAACGGATGTTATGACATTCAAACCTGGCATGAGATCCTCGGCCACTGCAATTATGACGATGTTTCCAAATTGCAAGATGTAGTTGAGGGAATGAAAATCAAAGGAAAGATTGATAAAACTAATCTAAACTGTGAGGTTTGCACACAAGGTAAATTTGTTCAGAGTAGAAACAGGGAACCTGATACAAGAGCTAAGGCTGCACTTGAACTAGTGCACACAGATCTAGCTGGTCCTATTGACCCAATAGCTAAAGACGGTTTCAAGTATGCGCTGGCATTTACTGATGACTACTCGGGTTCAGTGTTCGTGTATTTTCTAAAAGCTAAGAGTGACACTGTGAAACTACTGAAAAGTTCCTTGCTGATACAGCCCCTTATGGGACTATAAAGTGTGTTAGATCAGACAACGGCACAGAATTTACAGCAAAAGAGTTTCAATCTCTATTAAGCAAGAACTGTATTCGACATTAGACCTTAGCACCATATTCACCCCATCAAAATGGGACTGCTGACAGAAATTGGAGAACGCCATTTGAAATGGCAAGATGTATGCTCTTAGAGAGCAATCTACCCAAGATGTTTTGGACGTATGCTGTAATGACTGCTGCAGTAATTCGCAACAGGTTAGCTACAATGGCAGAATACGTTAAACCCCATACTATGCACTGACAGGGAGAAAACCTGATCTTTCAGTTTTTGGTTCCGTATGTTACACATACAAGCAGGACAAAAAGAAATTAGATGCACAATGTGAAAAGGGAGTTTTTGTAGGGTATGACAAAAACAGCCCTGCATACCTGATCTATTATCCAGACACAGGAAAAGTTCTCAAGCACAGGCTTGCGAGATTTGAAACAAAGTGTCTTACTGAACACCAGACACAGACTGACAATCAGATGATGATTTCCATGGAGAAAGATATGTATCCTCCCAGTCAAAAGAAAATGTGACTGATCAGATCCCAGAAGAGACTCATAAACTTCAAAATGAGACAAAAAAATCAGGGTGATGCTCAGACAGAGGTAGTTGATCACAGTACGCGTTACCCTCAGAGAAACAGGAGAGCTCCTCAAAATTTGTCTGATTATGTTTCTGATGTTGAATGCGATGACCATATTCTGACCATTCGTACCACAAACATTCAAGGATGCTATGAGTTCAAGTGAGTCACAGATGTGGGCTAGGGCCATGAAAGATGAAATGGATTCCCTTAAGGAAAATGACACATTTACTCTAACTACACTACCTGAAGGTAAACATGCAGTGGGGGGTAAATGGGTCTATGCTGTCAAAAACAATGCAGATGAGACTGAGGCATACAAGGCCAGATATGTAGCAAAAGGCTATAGTCAAGTGATGGGTATAGATTACAAAGAGACTTTCTCACCAACAGCAAATATCACTTCAGTACGTGCCTTTATGCAAATGGCAGCACAATATGATCTTGAACTCCACCAGATGGATGTAAAAACGGCCTATTTGCTCCAATTGACTGTGAGATTTACATGGAACAGCCAGAAGGATTTGAAGTGAAGTCAGACATAGGTGATAAACTCGTCTGTAAACTGAACAAGTCACTGTATGGGTTAAAACAGTCAGGTAGAAACTGGAACAAAATGTTACATGACTACCTTAGTGAGAATGATTTTGTTCAGAATTCAGCTGATCACTGTGTGTACAGTAAACAAACTGAGAAAGAGAAAGTGATTGTTGTAATCTGGGTTGATGATCTGATAATTGCCGCCAGTAACAATGATTTACTGAATTGTGTGAGAAATGGTGGCTGATGCTATGACTAAACCAGTAACAAAGTTTAAACTTGAAAAGTTCAAGAGTTTCATGTTTGGCATGTAAATGCATCACAAGAGAAATACAAGACTGTTCATGTGTTATGTTGTTAGAATGATAAACTGCACAGTATGAGAACAAGTGGGGGTGTTTGTAATGTGTGCCCTCATACTGCTCATGTCACGTGTATGTGACCTGCTATCCATAAATGGATATATGCTAATAAAGAGAGAGGTTCCGGTTCAACAGAATACCGAGTGATGTCAGTGTGTTTTTCCTCAGTATAATTTACTAAAATAACCGGTTATAATTCACGAAAATGGCTGCGCCAACACCGCTTCATGTTGTAGGCCTACACCAAATACATATTCAAACTATTGCATTCCATGCCTCAGTAGGCTATTAAGCATAATTTCATGTAATTTATTTCAGGAGGGGAGTTAGGCTACATGCAGCTATTTACATGTTTGACACAAAAGACATGGTCGACATGTTTGAACTATTGCATTCCTCAGTTGGCAATTTGTAAGTGCTATTTCATGCTATTTTTTCAGCAGGGGAGTTAGGCTAAATTTGATTGATGACTCAAACTGAATTCTGCTGCTCCATGTTCGTTACATACTTAAGTCAGAGAGTGCCATCGTGAAGTCGTTGTGGTGACGTCAAAAATGAGGGGTGTTGTACAAAACAAAGTCATCAGATATTGGATTATCTCTAACAAATCACTATCAAATTCAATGACGAATTTTCAAAATGCAGCTTTACTCATGTGTCTTCTACCTCTGGCCCAACCCATCTGTTCCTGGGACCAATCAGAACTGTTAGAATGCGTTTGCGTTCTAGAAATAGTCGGGGAGGTACTCATCTCCATACTCATTGTGGAGAAAGAAACTAAGGTCTGTGGGAGTGGTGCTACATGCAGCTATTTACATGTTGTACACAAAAGACTACAAGATCGACATGTCCTTACAAACTTTGCTGTCTGTTGTAACAGTATTGCAATCATAACCACGACACAAACAGGCAGTCTAACAATTTCATGTTCTTCTTAGGTGCCTAGTTACATGCAGCTATTTAGGCAAGCATATTAAACACAAGCAAGGCACTTTGCTTTGTTGTTAGGGGCCGTAAGTAAGCATTTCACTGCAGTCAAAACAGATATTTAATGTTATTTTCTCATCATCATTGAACAACTTGAGAGTCATGATTAGTTTTTCCGAGTGACTCGTTCCTTTTAGTTGTTCGTTTGACCAGCTGGCCGCATGGAATACAACCACTGAGGTATTTACTGTATATGAATTAATACAGCAGGATTAATACCACTCCTCCGGCTCAACGGTTCAGGAGACATTCACCAACCGTTCTGTCATGTGTCATGTCCTTAGCATTGAGAAATACGTCTCGGGGGGGCAGGGGCGAAAACTCTGTATTCACAGCCACGGCCTATAAAATAATTTCCTTAATGTTTCTATGGTCGGATTTTGGCTAGGCTATTTTGAAACAAGGTAAGACATGCCTTATAATATGAAGTAAAACAGTCAGGTTTCAAATAATTAAGTATATATTTTCAAAATGCACACTGCTTCCAGCTCATATTGTAAAGTGATGGGTGAGTTGCCTACTGTATGCATTCAAATGGCGAATGGAGGACACACTTCAATTAGGAGCTGAGAAATAAAACATTTTGCAATAGAAAGCAGGGATTCTATTTAAATGTGACTATTTAATTGCATTTCTAATTGTTGCGCAATGATTAGCCTTATAAAAACACATGTTTCACTCAAGCAGCTCTCGCTGTCAGACAGGTGATATTATTCAGGTCAAGGAGCGTTATTCAAGGAGCTGCAGCTCTCACGTCAGACAGGTGATATTATTCAGGTCAAGGAGCGTTATTCAAGGAGCTGCAGCTCTCGCTGTCAGACAGGTGATATTATTCAGGTCAAGGAGCGTTATTCAAGGAGCTGCAGCTCTCGCTGTCAGACAGGTGATATTAAAACAGGTCAAGGAGCGTTATTCAAGGAGCTGCAGCTCTCGCTGTCAGACAGGTGATATTATTCAGGTCAAGGAGCGTTATTCAAGGAGCTGCAGCTCTCACGTCAGACAGGTGATATTATTCAGGTCAAGGAGCGTTATTCAAGGAGCTGCAGCTCTCGCTGTCAGACAGGTGATATTATTCAGGTCAAGGAGCGTTATTCAAGGAGCTGCAGCTCTCGCTGTCAGACAGGTGATATTAAAACAGGTCAAGGAGCGTTATTCAAGGAGCTGCAGCTCTCGCTGTCAGACAGGTGATATTATTCAGGTCAAGGAGCGTTATTCAAGGAGCTGCAGCTCTCACTGTCAGACAGGTGATATTATTCAGGTCAAGGAGCGTTATTCAAGGAGCTGCAGCTCTCACTGTCAGACAGGTGATATTATTCAGGTCAAGGAGCGTTATTCAAGGAGCTGCAGCTCTCACGTCAGACAGGTGATATTATTCAGGTCAAGGAGCGTTATTCAAGGAGCTGCAGCTCTCACTGTCAGACAGGTGATATTATTCAGGTCAAGGAGCGTTATTCAAGGAGCTACAGCTCTCACTGTCAGACAGGTGATATTATTCAGGTCAAGGAGCGTTATTCAAGGAGATACAGCTCTCACTGTCAGACAGGTGATATTATTCCACTCAAACTATGCTCTGTATGCTATGAGCATTTGATAAATATGATACATGATGATCTAATAAAAATACACAGGGCAATTTAATTCCACAAAATTATGCAAATTAACCTATAAACCAAACCGTCTGTAGTGAGGCCTCTAGCACTGAGAAGCAGTGCCTTAGACCGCTGCACCACATGGGAGCCCTGTTATGACAAACAGTCAAAAGTTCAGTCCAAATTCAGACATTTATAATTTCTTGTTGGATGCTTGTCATGATCAGTAAAGATCAACACAGCATAATTTTTATAACAGTAGCTGGGTAGATTTTCATGCAAATATTCTAAAAACCGCATAAAGAAATATGCGCATTTTCCCACCAGTGGTGTGTTTCCACCAAACGGACATGCTGCAGAGAAAAACCAGTGTGTGAGGACAAAGTGCACATAAAATGTACTTTTCTGTTTACGTTTTCATGTACCAAATAAAAATAGAATGTTTAATGTTTCCGTCACATTTTTAACTCTACTGATAGTTTTGTCACAGAACAAATGTGCCTACTCTGGTCTAGACCCTGTAGTCAACAGCTTGCATACATGGTGCGGTTAGGCTGCAGGTAGGCTAGTCTACATGAGATTATGGCTAAAAACCAAAATGTTTTTATTTGTCAAAATGCCAATCACGCATCGATCATCATGTCACCAGAATAAGACCCTCAACATTTATTGGAAGGGAGCATCACATACCATGCACTTTCACCTAGTGATGGGTCTGTCAGGCTTTCTCTGGTTCTGAACCCAAACGCAGATCGGACAAGGTAGTGGGTGAAAATGGTGAGTATTTATTGATAACAATATAGTTCGGCAGACGTGCAGACAGGGGAGTACAGATGATGGGGGGCTGAAGGTGTAGTTTAGTGTTCCACAGATGGTAGACGGGTCCGGTAGCCAGGCAGGAGAGACGGGAATTCCAGGTGAACGTACTGAGGCAGAGAGAACAAGAAATCAGATGAGCAGGCAGACTGAGAATAACAAGGCAAACTGGAGATAGTAAAATAACTCTGGTCTGATGCAGCACAACATACGGCGTGTCACTAACGATCCGGCAGGTACTGGATGTCAGGTCTCGGCTTTAGTAGGGTTGTAATGATGATCAGGACCAGGTGTGATGATTACTGACGAGGAACAGGTGAGAGCAGATTCAGGTGATCCTGGAATTCCCGCCTTACACTCGTTGCCCAGCAACCGGAACAGGGCGCGTTCAGGAACACAACACAAAACAGACACAGACAGACAGGAAAACAGGCTCACTGGGACGGGGTCGTGACAGGGTCGTTCACGAGAGCCGGCTCTTGTAGGTGAACGTTGGGAGCTGGCTCACATATCAGAAGAGACAAATCTTTTTATAAAAATATAGAAAAATTAAGATATGAATAATCAAAAGATTTAAATGAATAGAATTAACTAATTCAAAGAATTAAAAAAGAAATTAAATAATATAGGCCTAAATGCTCAAGCGCACACACATTCGTTCTGACTGTCTGCTCAGACTAACAGCCTCATCTGTTGTTCCTGTCAATCAGACACGCAGTGTCAACCAATGAAAAAATGATGCGTGAAGGAGAGCCGAGCCAACTCTCTCACAGTCACACTTAGCAGCCGAGGAGAGAGAGGAAGGACAGCTGTGAAAACAACAGCTGGAAAATGAGTCGGAAGCACAGTAGCATTTGGATGCATTTTAATAATGTAGACAATGCTAGAGCACAGTGTAAAATTTGCCAAAATAAAATCTCATATAATGCCGGTTCTTCGCACAACCTACACCGGCATATGCTAACTGTGCACCCAACTGTGAAGCTAGCTGTAGTGGAGCTTCTATAAACTAGCAGGCCTGCTAGTGATAGTGGTGGAACCAGCACCTCCACATGTGGAGGTGTATCCACTCAGTCAAGTAGGCCTACTCCGCGACCCACAGCAGCGCTGTCTTCTTTGGACCAGTTTATGCCAAAGTGTATGTCTGTAGCAAAACAAGGCCAAATTGATATCGCATTGGCTAAGATAATTGCCACAGATTTCCAGCCATTTTCAAACGTGGAGGACAGGTTTTATAAATTATAGCAATAGTCTAAATCCAATGTACACAATTCCAAGCAGGAAAACCCTTTCAAAATCACTTATTCCACAACTGTACGAGAGCACACAGGCTTCAGTGCGGGGAAGAGTCCAAAAAGCTACTGCAGTTTGCCGTACCACTGACTGCTTACCACTTCTTACATGTTGGTTACATGTCACTTCATTGAAGATTTTTCAATGTCTAAATGTCTTCTGGACTGCTTGGAGTTCAGCGACAGACACACCTCAGAGAACTTGGCAGAGGAACTGCTGAGAGTGGCCAGAGAATGGCAAGTAGATGGAAAAGTGGTCTGTTGTGTTAGCATCAATGCAGCTAACATAACCAAAGCCATGAACATTTTAAAATGGACCCGTCATCCATGTCATGCCCACACAATCAACCTTATTGTAAGAGATGCTCTGAAGGTGATGAAGCCCACTGTGGACAAAGTGAAAACAGCTGTGGAATACTTCCACAGGAGCACAGTAGGTGCTGAAAAACGAAAGTCTACACAAACGCCAGATGGGGATGCCTGAGCTGAGGCCTAAACAAGACTGCACTACAAGGTGAAATTCAACATTTTATATGTTGAAGCGGTTTCTTGAGTCAAAGGATGCCATCATCTCTACCCTGGCCATTGTCAATGCACCTGTTGATGCTCTGACCCAAGAGGAATGGGAGGTGGTGGAGGAGGTGTGCAGAGTCCTGGAACCCTTTGAGCAGGTCACTGGAGATCTGTGGAGAGAGGTACAGTAAGTAGTTATTACTACATCATTATTTAATCCAGTATTATATATGTACAGCGGGTGAAATAAGTATTGAACACGTCACAATTTTTCTCAGTAAATATATTTCCAAAGGTGCTATTGACATGACATTTTCACCAGATGTTGGTAACAACCCAGGTAATCCATACATTCAAAGAAACCAAAACAAATAAGTTCAGAAATTAAGTTATGTGTAATAATGTGAAATGACACAGGGAATTTCACATGAGAAAAATGGTGACGTGTTCAATACTAATTTCACCCGCTGTATATGAGCAGTAGATGAGAAACAAAACATGAACCTGAACTAATAAGGTACTGTTCTCTCTTTCCAGCTATGTGACAGCCTCAACAATGATACTCCTTTGTAAGGGTCTGCAGCGAATCACAGCCAGCCGCCAGAGAGAAGCAACTGTAACCACAGGACATGTGACAGAGTTGATGGACACCCTATGTTCA
Source organism: Thymallus thymallus (assembly GCA_023634145.1). Classification (NCBI taxonomy): domain Eukaryota; kingdom Metazoa; phylum Chordata; class Actinopteri; order Salmoniformes; family Salmonidae; genus Thymallus; species Thymallus thymallus. The sequence continues at coordinate 25,485,428 of CM042409.1, read as the reverse complement.
TCAATGGACAGAATGTTTCCCAGAATGCTATCAGAAACTGCTGCACTTGACCACAGGTTTAAGAAGTTAGCCTTCAGTGATGCCAGAGCATTTGATGAGGCTCTTCAAAAAGAATAACCCCAGCAGCAGGGAGGGACAGCCCCAGCAGTCAGCTGGCTCAGGCACCAGGGCAACAGGAAGAAGAGGGATCAGATGGAGCAGAAGCACCAGCAGTTGTGCCACAAACGTCTGCTGTTTATATTCTGTTTTACGAGAGAGCTGGAATCCCTCAGCAGATGCCATAATGGAGGTCCCATCCTATTTGGAGATCCTCTGAGCTGGTGGAAGAACAAGGCCTCTGTCTACCCACGGCTTACTAATGTCATGACAGGGAGACTCTGCATAGCGGGCACATTCGTTCCCTCTGAGATGGTCTTCTCGTAAACGGGACAAATAATTACTGAAAGAAGAAACAGCATCAGCCCCTGGAAAGTGAGGCAGCTTGCATTTCTGAATGCAAATCTCTCATAAAAGCAAACTATGGTCAGCATTGCTGTGTGCTGCTGGTTATAACATGGCAGTAAAGAAGAGTGAGAATGTTTTAAGTGGGATGCTGCAGTTTATTTTTCTTTGATATGGTGCAATATTCTATTATGTTGTTCAGATTGTGTTTGTTTTGAATGGTTAGATTTATATGCACTTGTGTAAATGTTTATATACATTAAAAAGTTACACTTGTTTAATAGCATTCTTTTTTTTAACAAACCAATGCATTTTTAAATACATTGTGGTTAAGGTAGAGTATGACTTCATTTAATAATTTAATTAGAATAGTTTTAACACTGTCAAATTGTCAAATTATCGCAAACTGTTTGACTTGAAAAAATACAAAAAAAAATATTTTTTTGAAGAGCTCTTTTTGGTGAGCTGAAACGAACGAGCCGGAATGCCCATCACTGCTTTTACCACCCTGTGAATTTTATCATAACTAGTTTAATCTGTACCCTAATTTATAATGAATGGTTTCTGAGTCGTAGTGGGAGGACCCCACACCAATATTTGGATCAAGGCATTTCCATCACCCTTTCTTGCATAATACATTTTACAGACACAAAAAGATCCCACCATTTCAAACTAACAAACTATCTGTCTGCATTCATAAAACTGTACTGAAACATACTGTTTCCATCACAGCTGTTGTAATTATTTGTATATGGTATGACTTTACTAAAAACCGTGGATGGAAACGTGGTTAGTGTTACTCAAACCTTCATCAAGTGGCTTTTGAAGTTATGCTACATCCCCCTCCAACCTAAATTGAGGCATCCACATTACCATCTAACACAGGCACTTAGTAATGTGGTCCCTCCCTATTCCCCATGCTCTCCTGTGTTCTCTAACAGCCTGATAATACGCTGCTATCGATTTGTGCGTCAGCGTTTGTGGAAGGTGTAATGTCTATTGATCTCGAGTGGTGGCTCAGTTTAAGTGTAAGGTCAGATTTTTTTAAATCACTCCCAAGGATTTTTTCACAGCTTCGCAGAATCAATGGCTCATTACACTAGCTCTTCCTCACACAACTGTAAGGGAAATGAAAACACTGGTCATTTTGCATTGAAGTTAGAGTAGCCGCCTCCAAATAAGCTCTGCCTGGGTACTGTAGATGAGACACAACACAGGCCTCACCATAGCAACACTCAAGCAAACAACATGGGGCCTTTTTACAGAGAAGAAAAGAAGAAGCAGGTCAGCTTTGAATCAAGCACTCTGCCATTTAAAGGAGAAATACATCAGGAGGCCGAAGAAATTCAGCTTAGCTGTCATGATGTGGTGTGAAGGCAGACCAAGACGCAGCGCAGTTGTAGTTCGACATAATAGTCTTAATAAATATACTAAATGTAGAACTCACAAAACAAGACAAAGTACTTCCAGTATGTCTAGAGCAGGCACAAACACTCCTCTACATCGAATGACATTTGAGTCAATGAACCACGCAAAGGTGTGGGACATAACTACTTCTATCCCCAATCAGAGACAACGCATAGCAGCTGCCTCTAATTGGGGACCCAACACAAAACACCATAGATTTAGACATACTAGATCTGTCAGGCTTCCCTATGGCCAGAGCCTGACAGTACACCCGGACTCCCGACAGCGCCTTTATAATAAACTTAACATGGGGGGAGGGTTAGGGAGGGAAAACAGCGTCGGTGGCGGTTATGGCCCCGGCAAAGTGGACAGCTCCCTCCCTGGAGCTGGTCTGACGACCGGGCCCGGACTGGGCACCGGTGTGGCAGGCGACTCCGGCCAAGGAGCAGGGCAGACGACCGGTCCTGGAATGGGCACCGGTGTGGCGAACGGCTCCGGCCATGGAGCGGGTAAGACGACCGGTCCTGGAGTGGTCACCGGTGTGGCGAACGTCTCCGGCCATGGAGCGGGGAAGACGACCGGGCCCGGACTGGGCACCAGTGTGGCAGGCGACTCCAGGCCAAGGAGCAGGGCAGACGACAGGGTCTGGACTGGACACCGTCACAGCGGAAGGCTCTGACCTGTGGACCGTCTCTGGAAGCTCCGGGCTGTGGACCGTCACGGGAGGCTCCGGGATGTGGAGGCGCACCGGAGGTCTGGTGCGTGGGACCGGCACTGGAGGCACCGGGCTGGGCGCACGCACTGGAGGTCACTTTAATAATGTTTACATATATGGCATCACTCATCTCATATGTATATACTGTATTCTATACTATCCCTCAGTATCTTAGTCACTTAATAATGTTTACATATCTCGCATCACTCATCTCATATGTACTGTATATACTGTATTCTATGCTATCCTTCGGTATCTTAGTCACTTAATAATGTTTACATATCTTACGTTACTCATCTCATATGTATATTCTGTATTCAATACTATTCTACTGTATCTTAGTCCATGCCGCTCGTCCATATGTATATAGGCCTAATTCATTCCTTACTTAGATTTGTGTGTATTGGGTATACGTCGTGTAATTGTTAGACATTACTGTTAGATATTACTGCACTGTCGGAACTAGAAGCATAAGTATTTCGCTACACCCACATTAAAGTCTGCCAAACATGTGTACGTGACCAATAAACTTTTATTTTATTTGTTTTTCAACAGGACAATGACCCAAAACACACCTCCAGGCTGTATAAGGGCTATTTGACCAAGGAGGAGAGTGATGGAGTGCTGCTTCAGATGACCTGACCTCCGCAATCACCCAACTTCAACCCAATTGAGATGCTTTGGGATGAGTTGGACCGCAGAGTAAAGGAAAAGCAGTCAACAAGTGCTCAGCATATGTGGGAACCCCTTCAAGACTGTTGGAAAAGCATTCCTCATGAAGCTGGTTAGATAGATAGATAGATAGATAGATAGGTACTTTATTTATCCCCCGGGGGGGAAATTTCATTGTCAAGCAGCTACAACAAAACACAGGGCAGGTGCAAAATGCCACAACGATACATGATACATAGAGCGGCAGTATGAAAAAGTATAGAAATACAAGATATCTGGAGTGCAAAAAAATAAAAGCTATAAAAGAGACATTGCATAGTATGGGTGGCTGGCTGAATATGTACACTATACATTGGTGGATGTTGGATGGTTAACTATACTATACAGGTTGATGGCAGAGAAATACTTCAGTAGCTAAAAATGCGTATGATATGAGCGAGGGTAATAATAGTTTACTTAATAGACAGACTGGGTAAATGAACAGGTAAGTGAACATTTTGCATGGTTAAATTAGCTGTACAGTTAGGTATACAGTTATATTTACAGATAAGTGAATACTTGCGTGGTTACACAAACTGTACAGGTAAATGACAGGAAGAGATACTTTAATAGCTAAATGTGTGTATGATATCATTTGGGGTAATAATAGTAATTCCCTTAAAATACAGTCCATAGTGCGCAGGGTTTAATTACAGACAACTGCATGTATTGCACATTTGATATACTAAAAGCAATGAGAAAAGGTGCAACTGGCAGGATACTAATATGCATTCCTGAGTGAATGCCTACGTAGGTTAAGTCCAATAATTACTTACAATATTGCATGTGATATGATATAACAACTGTACATGAGTATGTATATACAGACCTGTATGAATAAATAGGTCCTGAGTGGATCAGTGCTGACGGACCAGAGTTACTCACGGATGGATGCATAATTGTTAAACTAGGTCCTAGCACCCCAACAGTTCCAGATCTATGTTGCCGACGGCACCCCGGTGAGGCATTATATAGTCTAATAGCCGCCGGCAGGAAGGACCTCCTGTAGCGCTCTCTGGCACACCGTGGTGGGATCAGTCTGTGACTGAAAGTGCTCTTCTGCGTCATAACCATAGCGTGCAGAGGGTGGGTGACGTTGTCCATGATGGCCAGCAGTTTGGCCAGGATCCGTCTCTCCACCACCTCCTCTAGAGTGTCATCCCCAGGACAGAGCTAGCCTTCCTGATCAGCTTATTTACCCGAGAAGCATCACCGGCTTTGATGTTTGCTCCCCAGCACACCACTGCAAAAAAGATGGCACTGGCCACCACAGACTGGTAGAAGGTATGCAGTAGTTTACTGCACACGTTGAAGGACCTGAGCCTCCTCAGAAAGTAGAGTCGGCTCTGGCCCTTTTTGTACAGGGCTCCTACGTTGAGAGAATGCCAAGAGTGTGCAAAGCTGTCATCAAGGCAAAGGGTGGCTACTTTGAACTATAAACTATAAAATATATTTTGATTTATTTAACACTTTTTTGGTTACTACATTATTCCATATGTGTTATTTCATAGATTTGATGTCTTCATTATTATTCTACAATGTAGAAAATATAAAAAAAATACAAAATTAACTTGAATGAGTAGGTGTGTCCTAACGTTTGACTGGTACTGTACATATATATTTATTTAAATTCTGGTCTCTGACATTGCTTATTCTGATATCGATCATTCTGATATGTCTTAATTTCTTGGTCTTTTTTAAAAACGTTCTTATCCAGAGCGAGTTAGAGTTGTTCATACTTTTTTTGTACTGGTCCCCCGTGGGAATCGAACCCACAACCATTGCGTTTGCTCTACCATCGGAGCTACACGGGAAACACGGGAACCATGAACATTCTCTTAGTTCAACACTGACTGATGCTTGGCCAATGTCACAAACGCACATAAACGAAACCGTGAGCTGGCGTCTAGTGCATACAGACAAAGCAACACAAACAAACAATGATCCACATGCAGGTGGACGTGAAGTGAACATAAATAGAATCCCCAATTAGAGACAACTCAAGACAGCTGCCTCTAATTGGGGATCACTCAAAACCCAACACCAACCCTGTGAATGTCAGGACCTGACTGTGGCCATCCCACTCCCTCTTGAGGTAGTCAGAGACCTGGCCTCAGTCAGGCCCTTAATTTAAAGGAGGCCCATAGTAACCTGCCTATCAGACACAATGAAGATTGCACACATTTATCTTTGATTAGCTTAGGTGGTAGTGTAGTGAGATGGAGCTTTAGGGTACAAACAGGCAAGCTTCTGAAGAGCAAGGTTTTCAAATGAATTTCTACACTCAACGAGTGTTGTTTAATTTTGAAAATGACATATTTTCACATAAATATATGTTACCGATGCATATGCAAAACAGTAATTTCCAAGGGTACCTTCAGCTGAAGGAGGCCTGTTGTTTACATTTTATAACGTAGCCGACATCTAGCATAAATAGGACTGGCCTAACACAGCAGCGGCACTTTTGGCAATGGTCATCTTTCTATCAATTGTTATTTTCCCTCCTTCACCAATGTAGGAAAGCAAAGGGGGAAATCGCCTTTGTCGTCTTGACTCTAAACTATGGGCCTGTGATGTATGGGTGTAATAAAAAGCCAATTTCTAGTGGTGGCCTTCCAAGTCACGGTGAGGCCACAGGACACAGTCTCTAATGGGTAGGTACAGACAATATTTATGGGAGAGACAAGCTCATCGGACCATAGTCTAGAGCAGGTTAGGGAGCGGACTTCAAAATTAAAGTTTTTTTGTTTTCATTTATATTCACTGACCATGGTCCCATTAGGCTACTCCTGTAAGTTAGTAAATAAAAATACAAATACAAATAGATACACATTTCTATTGAACTACAAAGCTACCTTTGTAGCTTAGTATTGTTTTGGAACAACGTTTGAGAATTATGGAACTGGCTTCTGTTCATGACCACTAGTGCATATTTAGTGTGCTTGTATTTGTGAACAGGAAATTACCTAACCATGAAGGTGAACATTTCTATATACAAGGCGTATAAGGCAATAATCCTTATAATAGTCTAATCCTCATATAAAGATAATGAATATTAGTGGTCAGCCATTTTGTTAACACTTACAGCAAAGTCATGTTTCCGAAGGTTATGAACAAGAGAGATGTTATTTTGAAATACCAGGTGTTTGAATACTTCCACTTGATTAAGCAGAGTGGACTGGAACAATTAGGTATTTTTAAGTGATTTTGGTTCCGAATAAATTATCTGCTGTTGTATTGTGTTGTTATTTTACCATGACTGTTACTTGTTTAAGCCATATCAATGCACTTAAAACAGGTTAATGTTAAATAATGAATTATGTTGGCTTACACTTCCAAGGCCGTTTGATGATGATTATTTGCACAATGGAGTGTGCGATTGGGTTGATTATTTATAAATTCAATGTAAATATGCATCTGTAATCTGAGTTTAACACAGTTGGTATAAGAAAATATAATACAATTTAGGAAATAAGTTAAAACTGTGGAATGGTTCCCTCCATCTACATGAACCTGTTGCCTCACCAGTTGTAGGCTACTTTTTCTGTCCTTCTGCTCGCATTGGTGGACTTTCTGCTCTTCAAATTTGTTCATTAAAAGTGTGTAAATATCGCTGTCACGTAAAAAGTAAAGAAATATGTTTCCTGTGAACTTAATTGAAACTTTCAAAATTTCAGTTTGTTAAGAATGTTATCTTTCTACAATGGAATGAGCTGCTAGCTGCTAGCTCTCCATGTTGGTTTGGGCATTTGCTTGCTGTGCAGCTTAGCATGTTAGCATCTTAGCAATGCCGTTATTGTCATTGGTCCTGGGCTGGTGTAGTTACACATGGTCTGCGGTTGTGAGGCCGGTTGGACGTACTGCCAAATTCTCTAAAACGGTGTTGGAGGCAGCTTATGGTAGAGAAATTAACATTACATTCTCTGGCAACAACTCTGTTGGACATTCTTGCAGTCAGCATGCTAATTGCACTCTCTCTCAAAACTGTAGCATTGTGTTGTGTGACAAAACTGCACATTTTAGAGTATTGTCCCCAGCACAAGGTGCACCTGTGTATTGGTCACGCTGTTTAATCAGCTTCTTGATATGCCACACCTGTCAGGTGGACGGATTATCTTGGGGAAGGAGAAATGCTCACTAATAGGGATGTAAACAATGTGTGCACAACATTTGAGAGAAATAAGCTTTTTGTGTGTATGGAACATTTCTGGGATCTTTTATTTCAGCTTATGAAACATGGGACCAACACTACATGTTGCGTTTATAATTTTGTTCAGTATAGATACTCTGATACAACCAGACCGTTGTTGTGGTGTCATCCTTTCGTGACACGAATCACACAATTGGGCTCTCTCATCCTCTGAGGTTGCTACGTAGAAGGTCAGGTGGTGTGAGTACTAGATTTAGTATCCCTGGCTGGTAAACCGAACGCCAGAGTGAGCATTTTGTGGTAATATCACCCTGCCTGACACTTGAAGTAGTGTCTCTCTTATACCATGGTTTTTGTAGAGCTATTGGTTATAATGCTTCTGAGTGTTGTTGTACAGAAGGTACCGGGTTTACACCCATGTCGGGACAGGGACGAGACCTACTCGGTTTAATTGTTTACTCACCAAGTAGTGGCAAAGACAAAAGGTGTCTGCAATGTTGGCAGGGTGCCAGAAAGGCCAGTAAGTAATGTTATTCATAAACAAGCAACTTTTTTATTTATTTAACATAATCTTGTAGATACCCGGCTCCCATGAAAAGGAGCTTCTCCCATTTAAAAACTCACAGCATTGTCATTAGCGCTGTGGCGGACATGGAATTTTGGATTATGTTAATTGGCCGGCCATATGACTGCGGTCACTGTAATAACCGTTCGAATATAATTATTTTCTCCTCTCCTCCGCTCCTGACTGCATGTGCTGCCATAGAAATAGAATGAATAGAACGGGCGTCTCCATTCAGGTCAATGATGGCATAATGGGTGGACTGGCGGCCATTTTATTTTACCTTTATTTTATCAGGAAGTCATACTGAGACCAAGGTGTCTTTTACAGATGAGCCATGAGTTACATAAATGACAGAAAATACACACTTCCAAATATAAATACAAAATGCAAGCAGAAAGAAAAACAGTCATAAAAAAAACACACTCATCAGTAATAAAGTCCTCAATCATCTTTCTGAACTGCCCTAGAGGCACCAGAACATATTGAAGATTGTTACACAAATAAGGTGCAAGAAAACTTAAAGCTGATTTACCTAACTCAGTGGAGACCAAAGGAATTTCCAGAGTTATTCATCCCTGAGACCAGGTGTGGTAACTTGTATGTCTAAAGTTTCATAATGATGTTAGGTATATTGGGACTTTTTGTAAAAGTGCTTTATAAATAAAACATAGCAATTTATCAACCTACGTGACATCAAAGAGGGCCAAAAAACTTTCTGGTAGAGAATGCAGTGATGAGTACTAACATTGTCGCCCGTAATATGATAAACTGCATCTAATGGCTTAATGAAGTGGCAGCTGTGTTCATATCGCCATAGTCTAGGACTGGTAGGAACATCGACTGAATAATCTGCCTTCTACTATTTAGCGAGAGGACCTATGTATTTCTAAAGAAGAAGTCAATTTTTATTCTCATCTTCTTAACTAACTCATCAATATTGTCACGCTGCATGGGTAGGGAACGAGGCGCAGAGCTGGAGTTCCTTTATTTTCTAATATAAAGACAAAAACCGAAAACAAAGGAGAGGTAGCATGAACTGGCGTGATTAAAAACAAGGAACAACACACAAGAATCCACACCCAGGTGGAACACAGTGGAAATTAAATAGAATCCCCAATTAGAGACAACTCAAGACAGCTGCCTCTAATTGGGGATCACCCAAAACCAAACACCAACCCTGTGATTGTCAGGACCAGACTCCTAGAGGGAGTCAGAGACCTGGCCTCAGTCAGGCCCTTACAAATATGCTTTTTAAAAGACAGCTTTTCATCTATCCAGGTGCCCAGATTTTTGAAAGCACTGACACGTTCAATATGGACACCAAAGTACATATGCTTAAATCAGACTTATTTTTTATGCACTCTAGAAAACATAATTTCCTTAGTTTTACCTGCAGTCAGTACTCATTTCAGGTCAATAAAGGTTTTCTGTAATACAATGAAGGTAGACTGTAGTTCAGATAGAGCCTGGTCAACCGTAGGGGCAATAGCATACACAACAGTATCATCAGCATACAAGTACATGTGTCAGGCTCTGGCCATAGAGAAGCCTTTTGCTTTGGTCAGAGTCTGACAGCTCTAGGTTTTTGTTTTCTATGTGGTGTTTTGTGTTGGTTCCCTAATTAGAGGCAGCTGCATTTCATTGTCTCTAGCAAGACACTTAAACCTAATTTGCTCCAGGGGTGCCATACTACTATGGCAGTCATTCTAAATCAGAATTTTGTTCTTAACTAACTTGCCTATTTAAATAAAGGTTAAATTTAAAAAATCATACAAATAAATACACCTGACCAGCAGTAGGGGGCAGTGGAGCGGTTTCTCTCACTTAGACAACCTTGTCCAAATTATAACCTTTATAAGCTATTTCTATTTTTTTGTTGCTTGATCTCCAAAGGGAGGCTACTCCATAGACAAATTCCTGTATAGAAAAATGAGCTCCTCTCAGTACTGTTTACTCTTGGGATTTTACAAGACATAACACTAGCTCTGGTATTATAGCTGTGTTGGTTATAAACCATATGAATTTGGTTTTTCATATAACCTGGGGCACAATCATTTAAGATGTTAAACAAGTTTAAGTTGGTCCACTCTGGACTCCAAAGACAACAAGCCCAACTCTTGGAACTCCTGTACCCCTATGTGGATCCTAGGGGGGACATTTATCACATACCTGATAACATTATTTTGCATTACCTGCATTCAGCTATTTTTATAGCCCGCTATACCAAGCAGAGCAGGCATAATCAAAAATACAGTTTCTTAACTTTGATGTTAAAATATGTTTCTTTTTGTTTTTATTTAACCTTTAACAATTTCTTATTTACAATGACGGCCTACCAAAAGGCAAAATGCCTCCTGCAGGGATGGGAGCTGGGATTAAAAATACAAATAAATAAAATATAGGACAAAAGACAAGAGAGACAACACTACACTACACAAAGAGAGACCTAAGACAACAACATAGCATGGCAGCAACAAATGACAACACAGCATGGTAGCAACAACATAACAACAACATGGTAGCAACACAACATTGCAGCAACACAACAGGGTAGCAGCACACAACAGGGTACAAACATTATTGGGCCCAGACAACAGCACAAAGGGCAGGAAGGTAGAGACAATAGTACATCATGGAAAGGTATCTAGTGTTACAACATGAAAATGTCAATTTGTTCACCGTTTTAGAAAGATTTTTAGCAGCAATCAGGTCTCAGCCCTAAGCAATCTACATTTTGTTCGAAACAAAATCAATTCAGTTTTTCCCAAATGTAGCGACAACTTGTTGTCAGTCAACCAATCTCTAACAAAATGCAATTACTTACTCAGGGTCTCCTCTATGTAAAATGTATCCTGCCCTGATACCAGTTTGGCTGAGTCATCAGCATAAAGCAGAAGTTTGCGCTTTATTGTATGGCATATCATAAACGTATACAAGATATTAGAGAGGCCATAAAATTGAAACCTGTGGTACTCCACAGGATATTTCTTTGGCCTCTGACAGAACAGAGGCCAAAGAAACATCACATACTTGTGTTCTGTTGGTCAGATAAGACCTTAACAAATTCACTGCTACATCAGTTAGACCCATGCATTTCAGTTTCAGCAGGAGAATATCATGGTCCACAGTGTCAAAAGATTTCTGTAAGTCTAACATCACCATAACTGTATAGTTCCCGTTCTCACTTTCCTGCTTCATGTGGTCAAAAAGGTGGATAAGGCAAGTATCAGTGGAATGAGCTGTTCTAAAGCCAGATTGGAGTTCATAAAGAAGCTTGTGCTCGAGAAGGTATCCTTCAGGTTGTTCTGTTTTGAAGTCATTGGGAAATGTACTGCTAATAGAAAGGTTTACAAAATGCGTTAATTTTAGCAGTGACACAGGCACTATTCTTTATGAATCTTGCAGGAAGCATAGTAGATTGGAAACTTTGTCCTCTGTTACCATGCACAGCTCAAACAAATAATGTGTAATACCTTTGCTGTTATAACATTTCTTAATTAAAGATTGGCCATAGTGTCCAGAGCAGGTCAGTAACTTCTTAACCAGAGATTAGGCTATAGTGGTAAAAAATGTGGTAAAATAATTTGCAACCTTTGCCTAGTCATACACTCTTAGAAAAAAAGGGTTATTCGTCCTCATAGGATAACCCTTTAAAGAACCCTCTGTGGAAATGGTTCTACATGGAACCCACAATGGTTCTACTTGGAACCAAAAAGGGTTCTCCAAAGGGTTCTCCTATGGGGACAGCCAAAGAACCCTTTTAGGTTCTAGATAGCACCGTTTGTTCTAAGAGTGAAGAATAAAACATCACCAATATCCAGGCCAATACTACAGGATTTTACATTATGGGAGTTTTTGAGCCAATATCCTTTAAAATTGTGGAATTGATGGCAGCTTTGAACACTGTTGACATTCTCTCAACCAGCTTCACCTGGAATGCTTTTCCAACAGTCTCGAAGGAGTTCCCACATTTGCTGAGTACTTGTTGGCTGCTTTTCCTTCACTCTGCGGTCCAACTCATCCCAAACCATCTCAATTGGGTTGAGGTTGGGTGATTGTGGCACTCCATCACTCTCCTTCTTGGTCAAATAGCCCTTACACAGCCTGGTGGTGTGCTTTGGGTCATTGTCCTGTTGAAAAACAAATGATAGTCCCACTAACCGCAAACCAGATGGGATGGCGTATTGCTGCAGAATGCTGTGGTAACCATGCTGTGTACATTGAATTCTAAATAAATCACTGACAGTGTCACCAGCAAAGAACCCCCACACCATCACACCTCCTTCATGCTTCACGGTGGGAACCACACATGCAGAGATCATCCATTCAATGAAATGAAGGAGTCTAAGATGTATGCCATTATGGCTGATGAGGCCAGAGACGGACGCTCTGAACAATTGGCAGTCTGTGTTAGATATGTTAGAACAGAGGGTACAGTTAAGGAGAGGTTCCTAGCCCTAACAGAACTGACAAGTTTTGATGTTAAATCAATAACAGTTGCATTAGAGCACCAATTGCAGGAAAAAGCATTAACATGTGTGGCACAGACCTACGATGGGGCTGCAGTCATGAGTGGGTCAGATGGGGGTGCAAGCCCATTTCAGAAAGCAGCACCCCGAAGCAGTATATGTGCATTGTTATGCACACGAGCTAAACCTTGTCTTGTGTCACACATGCAAAGCAGTTTGAGGCTACAGAGTTTTTTGACATGCTGGAAAGTGTGTATTCCCTTTTTAGTGTCTCGCTGGTTAACCACCATAAGTTTGCAGACACTCAAAAGAAACTAGGATTGCAGCCCTCTGAACTTGTGCAACTGTCAAACACCCGTTGGGCATGCCAGCTTCGATCAGTAAATGCAATGCTTGACAATTTTCCTGCCGTCATTAAGTGCCTTTCAACCATCAGAACAGCTATGGCAGTGGGATTGAAGACAAAACTGTGCAAAGTCTCCATGGTCTATTTGCTGCTGATGTTCCAGGATTTTCTGTCTGTGACAGCAGGTTTACACAAGTATCTACAAAAGGAGAACGTTGACCTTGCTCAAGCATTGACATACAGAGAGGCTGTGTATGACACTCTCAAGGAGAAACGCAGTGATGCTACAGCTGTATGACAGAACAAGAAACCTGTGTTAGACTAATCAGATCCCAGTACCTTAAGCATCTTCTGGACAAAGGCGGAAGCATAGGCGGATGGATGATTTTGTTATGGAATCAACTTGCGGGGCAGGTAGTGGTTCAGACTCAGAGCAATTTAAAAGGAAATTATTATTTCCTTTCCTGGATAGAATGACAGCTGAGCTGGAGAAGCGTTTTTCAGGTGTAAATGCTGAACTACTGAAATGCATTCAGGCATGCAGTCTAGCCTCGGATCACTTCCTATCAGTGCCACATTTGGCAGAGATGGCAATGCATTACAACATAGAGCTGAAATCAGAGGAAGTCATTGTAGCCAAAAACTTTGACTCGTAAGTCACAGGCAGGTGCTGCTTCTCTCGATATAATCACAGTGTACAACCTTCTGGATGCTGATATGGTTCCATCATTGAAGGCTGTAATTCAGGTCGCCCTGACTATACCTGTCATCAGCTGTAGCTGTGAAAGATCCTTCAGTGCATTGCGTTGTCTCCACACCTGGCTCAGGAGCACCATGGATCAAAACCGACTGAATCATTGGGCTGTAATGTCTGTAGAAAAGGATGTCCTTGAAAGGTTAAGTCAGTATACAATTGTTGACAGATTTGCTACACTCAAGCAGAGACGACACAGTCTGATGTTCCCACCAAAGAAGTGAAATGGGATGGCAACAAGACACATTTCTCAATGTAATTTAAAGCAGACTTATTTCTTGTACCTTTTTTTCTGCTGTACTTTGGAGTGCTTGGTACCATGTACCATGAACCCCTGAACTGGAGGAGCTCACAATTTGTTTCAGTGAATAAAGGTCCTATTTTTACAGACCATGCAGTGTTTTTTATATTATGGTATGGTATTGTATTAATGCATTGTTGTATTAAATGATGAGAGATTAGGGTACAAAACCAAACTTTCACAGGTATTTTTTTAATCTTAATCTCAAATGTATATTTTTTTAGTAAAACTCCAATATGACTATTGTCCTTAAATAAACACACGGGTGAGATTATGAACACATAGGCTACTGTAATGAATTTCACAGTCAAATTAAGGACAATTATAATGCAATTAATGAATCAATAAAAAGATTCTGCGCGCTACCTCACCTCATGCTGGGGGCTGAGCCCCCCTAAACCTTTAATCCTAGAATCACCCCTGTTACTAAATTACTATTTGTGTTATTTCATAGTTTTAACATTTTAACTATTATTCTACAATGTAGAAAATAGTAAAAAGTAATTAATTTGCATTTTATTGCATGACATAAGTATTTGATACATCAGAAAAGCAGAACTTAATATTTGGTACAGAAACCTTTGTTTGCAATTACAGAGATCATACATTTCCTGTAGTTCTTGACCAGGTTTGTACACACTGCAGCAGGGATTTTGGCCCACTCCTCCATACAGACCTTCTCCAGATCCTTCAGGTTTCGGGGCTGTCACTGGGCAATACGGACTTTCAGCTCCCTCCAAAGATTTTCTATTGGGTTCAGGTCTTGAGACTGGCTAGGCCACTCCAGGACCTTGAGATGCTTCTTACGGAGCCACTCCTTAGTTGCCCTGGCTGTGTGTTTCGGGTCGTTGTCATGCTGGAAGACCCAGCCACGACCCATCGTCAATGTTCTTACTGAGGGAAGGAGGTTGTTGGCCAAGATCTCGCGATACATGGCCCCATCCATCCTCCCCTCAATACGGTGCAGTCGTCCTGTCCCCTTTGCAGAAAAGCATCCCCAAAGAATTATGTTTCCACCTCCATGCTTCACGGTTGGGATGGTGTTCTTGGGGTTGTACTCATCCTTATTCCTCCAAACACGGCGAGTGGAGTTTAGACCAAAAATCTCGATTTTTGTCTCATCAGACCACATGACCTTCTCCCATTCCTCCTCTGGATCATCCAAATGTTCATTGGCAAACTTCAGACGGGCCTGGACATGCGCTGGATTGAGCAGAGGAACCTTGCGTGCGCTGCAGGATTTTAATCCATGACGACGTAGTGTGTTACTAATGGTTTTCTTTGAGACTGTGGTCCCAGCTCTCTTCAGGTCATTGACCAGGTCCTGCCGTGTAGTTCTGGGCTGATCCCTCACCTTCCTCATGATCATTGATGCCCCACGAGGTGAGATCTTGCATGGTGCCCCAGACCGAGGGAGATTGACCGTCATCTTGAACTTCTTCCATTTTCTAATAATTGCGCCAACAGTTGTTGCCTTCTCACCAAGCTGCTTGCCTATTGTCCTGTAGCCCATCCCAGCCTTGTGCAGGTCTACAATTTTATCCCTGATGTCCTTACAGAGCTCTCTGGCCTTGGCCATTGTGGAGAGGTTGGAGTCTGTTTGATTGAGTGTGTGGAGAAGTGTCTTTTATACAGGTAACGAGTTCAAACAGGTGCAGTTAATACAGGTAATGAGTGGAGAACAGGAGGGCTTCTTAAAGAAAAACTAACAGGTCTGTGAGAGACGGAATTCTTACTGGTTGGTAGGTGATCAAATACTTATGTGACACAATAAAATGCAAATTAATTATTTAAAAATCATACAATGTGATTTTCTGGATTTTTGTTTTAGGTTCCGTCTCTCACAGTTGAAGTGTACCTATGATAAAAATTACAGACCTCTATTGTAAGTAGGAAAACCTGCAAAATCGGCAGTGTATCAAATACTTGTTCTCCCCACTGTGTGTGTATATATATATATATATATATATATATATATATATATATATATATATATATATATATATACACACACACACACACACACACATACAGCGGGTGAAATAAGTATTGAACACGTCACCATTTTTCTCAGTAAATATATTTCCAAAGGTGCTATTGACATGACATTGTCACCAGATGTTGGTAACAACCCAAGTAATCCATAAAAATTAAGTTATGTGTAATAATGTGAAATGACACAGGGAAAAAGTATTGAACACACTTACTGATATTTATACTTCAAGCTTCAAGACGCCTCCTGTATGGAGAAACTAGTCGCATGTATTGCTCTGGTGTGATTTTGGCCCATTCTTCCACACAGTCTTCAAATCTTGAAGGTTCCGTGGGCCTCTTCTATGAATCTTGATCTTCAGTTCTTTCCATAGATTTTCAATGGGATTTAAGTCAGGTGATTGGCTGGGCCATTCTAGCAGCTTTATTTTCTTTCTTTGAAACCAATTGAGAGTTTCCTTGGCTGTGTGTTTGGGATCATTGTCTTGCTGAAATGTCCACCCTCGTTTCATCTTCATCATCCTGGTAGATGGCAGCAGATTTTTGTCAAGAATGTCTCTGTAAATTTGCCCATTCATCCTTCCTTCAATTATGTGAAGTTTGCCAGTACCATTTGCTGAAAAGCAGCCCCACACCATGATGTTCCCACCTCCAAACCTCACTGTTGGTATGGTGTTTTAAGGGTGATGTGCAGTGCCATTTCTCCTCCAAACATGGTGTGTATTATGACATCCAAACAGTTCAATTTTGCTCTCATCTGACCACACTATATTCTCCCAGTATTTCACTGGCTTTTCAAAATGTTGTGCAGCAAACTTTAAACGAGCTTCAACATGCTTTTTTTTCAGCAATGGAGTCTTGCGTGGTGAGCGTGCATACAGACCATGGCGGTGGAGTGCATTACTTACTGTTTTCTTTGAGAGAACAGTACCTGCTAATTGCAGGTCTTTTTGAAGCTCTCCACAGGTGGTCCTTGGCTCTTGGACAACTCTTCTGATTATTATTTTCACTCCTCTGTCAGAAAACTTGCGAGGAGCACCTGGTCGAGGCAAATATATGGTGAAATGATTGTCTTTCCACTTCCGTATTATGGTCCCAACCGTGCTCACTGGAACATTCAGAAGCTTAGAAATGTGCCTATAACCAATGCCATCATTATGTTTTGCAACAATTAGGTTGTGAATGTCTTACCCATCATGAGATGTGTCTTGTGTGACACCTTGGCAATGAGACCTTTTTGTAGGCCATCAGTTGGGACTGAACCAGCTGATATTAATTTGCACTGACAGGGGGCTGGATTGCTTTTTAATTACTGATAGTTTTCAGCTGTTGTCTTGGCTTTCCATGCCTTTTTGCACGTCCCTTTCTTCATGTGTTAAATACTTTTTCCCTGTGTCATTTCACATTATTACACATAACTTAATTTCTGAACTTATTTGTTTTGGTTTCTTTGTATGTATGGATTACTTGGGTTGTTACCAACATCTGGTGAAAATGTCATGTCAATAGCACCTTTGGAAATACAGTGGGGCAAAAAAGTATTTAGTCAGCCACCAATTGTGCAAGTTCTCCCACTTAAAAAGATGAGAGAGGCCTGTATTTTCATCATAGGTACACTATTGCAGATTCAGTCTTCCCAGCCTGGTGCAGGTCTACAATTTTGTTTCTGGTGTCCTTTGACAGTTCTTTGGTCTTGGCCATAGTGGAGTTTGGAGTGTGACTGTTTGAGGTTGTGGACAGGTGTCTTTTATACTGATAACAAGTTCAAACAGGTGCCATTAATACAGGTAACGAGTGGAGGACAGAGGAGCCTCTTAAAGAAGAAGTTACAGGTCTGTGAGAGCCAGAAATCTTGCTTGTTTGTAGGTGACCAAATACTTATTTTACACCATAATTTGCAAATAAATTCATTGTCTCTCATAGTTGAAGTGTACCTATGATGAAAATTACAGGCCTCTCTCATCTTTTTAAGTGGGAGAACTTGCACAATTGGTGGCTGACTAAATACTTTTTTGCCCCACTGTATATTTACTGAGAAAAATGGTGACGTGTTCAATACTTATTTCACCCGCTGTATATATTTGCTGTATATATATTAGCAAACATTTCTAAGAACCTGTTTTCACTTTGTCATCATGGGGTATTGTGTGTAGATTGATGAGGATTTTTATTTATTTATTCCATCTTAGAAAACGGCTATAACGTAACAAAATGTGGGAAAAGGGAAGGGGTCTGAATACTTTCCCCAATGCACTTTATACTTATATTATTTTTATATCTATATAGAATAGATTCTATATTATATTTATGGTTCTTTCTAACCTTGACCATTTACCTCATCTGATCATTTTCCATTTAACAAAGTTGACAGCAATGCGTTCTTTGTATTCAGGCCTAAAACAGTGGACATTAAATGTCAAATATGAATAGTGCATAGGAAGTTAAATATTTTTTTGCTGCATGGCCAAATTATAATATAATGTGCAATTTGTATTGAAATCCACTATAATGTTGTGTTCTTGTGACTGGTTATGCAATGAAAGAAAAGCTTATTGTTAAGTTCTGGTCAAACCGCACAAACAGACTTCATGAAAATGCCTTTCGTTCCGCAAAAAAATGTACCAGCCCTAATTGCCATTTCACTTGACATATAATTAAATTAAACAGATGTCTGAAATAAGTTGACTCGATAAAAGCCTTTGCATTTTAATACCACGTAATAGCAGGCCTGTAAAAATGAGGAGCAGGGATTGTATTTTAGGAAGGGCAGGCGGAAGGAAGGCCTTGCGCAATGACAGGGCCCCATAATTTCCTCAGTGAGAGTACATCACTGAATGTTAATGACTTCATAGGCAAGCTTTCTCTTCTCGTTTTTAGATTGCGTCCTAACCACGCACTTTATGGCACAAGAGCAAAGTCACTCAATGGTATCGGTAATTAAATCACACAACCCGTTAAAAGGACTGCAAAAGCCAGTGGGCAGGTAATCATTCTGTCTGTCTTCTTTCTTAATTTCCCAGACAAACTGGGCTTGAAGTGCATAGGCCTACAAAATGTGATCCTTTGATCCATTACAGTATAACAATGTAGATTAGAAGTTATGACCAGAAAAAGAGAGAACTATACAAATATACAAAATATGTTTATTAGGCTAGGAAAACCTTATTCTAATCCTTCTCAATATATAACATCAGCAGGGCCCTATAAAATTCTGTTTATTTTTTATTTTTATTATTGTTGCAAATAATCATGATATCATTATGCCAGGTAGGCATAACTACTTTTTAACTAACATTTAATTTAAAAGCTTTTTGGGAAAGCCTTTCCATCTGCCAAAGGAGGTTGTCATTAGCATCAGCGCTAACGGCTACAAAAAGTGTTAGACAACTGCACACACAGACAGGGTCATTCCCGCACCATTGCCTCTTCAGAAAGTTATTGGAAAATACGAATCACTTTTGCATTTTGTTAATGTCTATACATTTAGCAGATTTCAGTACATACGAGGAAGACAATGACGTGAGCCCCATTGTTAACCTTAGCCTTGACCAGGAAGGGTAAATAAAGCTTCAGAATGTTGGCTCATGAATTTGGCATCCTATTTATAGGGCTAATTGTAAAGGAGAGTTCAAAATGTACACAATTTTTACCCGGAGAAAAATGGGGGAGAGTAATGCTTTTTCAATTTCAGTCAGGGGAGGGTTTAGTATTTTTTTTAATTTAGTCCAGGAGAGGGTAATGTAATTTGAAATCGATGAAATGTCATATTGCTCAAGGTTTGAGAATTAGTTGCTTATTATAGTATCTCCATGTGTGCCGTATGATGCCCCTCATCCCTGATTCTCTGCTGGCCGCGCAACATCAAGTGCACCTATTGTGGTCTTGTCACGAGTCGGGACGGTGAGAGACCAAGGCGCAGAACATTCATAGTTCGACATATTTTATTTAGTGATAGAATAAGCAGAACGAACTAGACAAACAAACAACCGATAATCAAACGTCTCGCTATACAACGACAACAAACACGAATGAAAGGAATGTAAATGATAACACGTTACGTTACCCATGACTGGTACATACATCGATATATACATATACAATGACCCACCGCCCCGGTGTGGAAACATACATGCATATGTAGGATCCCTAATTAGAGACAATGCCCTGCAGCTGTCTCTAATTAGAGATCCCACACAAACCACCTACAGACCCAGAAATGATAGACCTGTCAGACTCTGAAGCAATACGCTTCTCTATGGCCAGAGCCTGACAGTAACCCCCCCCCCCCCACCCAAAGCGCGAACTCCCGGACGCCTACCAAAAACAAAACACAAACATATGGGGGGGAAGATTAGTTCGTCTGTGGCGGTTCCGGCCCCGGCGAAGTAGACAACTTTGTGCCCTGCTCTCTCCTTATCACCGGGAAAATAACTGGGCCCGGACTGGGCACCGGTGGGGTAAACGGCTCCGGCCCTGGAGCGGGGAAACTAACCGGGCCCGGACTGGGCACCGGTGGGACAAACGGCTCCGGCCCTGGAGCGGGGTAAATAACCGGGCCCGGATTGGGCACCAGTGGGGTAAACGGCTCCGGCCATGAAGCGGGGAAAACAACCGGGCCAGGACTGGGCACCGGTGGGACAAACGGCTCCGGCCATGGAGTGGAGCAGACTACCAAACCTGGACTGGGCACCGGTGGAGCGGACTGCTCTGGCCTGGGAGTGGAGCAGACGGCCGACAAGGCGCGGACTCCCGGACGCCTACCAAAAACAAAACACAAACATATGGCGGGGTAAATGGGGGGGGAAGATTAGTTCGTCGGTGGCGGTTCCGGCCCCAGCGAAGTAGACAACTTTGTGCCCTGCTCTCTCCTTATGACCGGGAAAAACGTCTCGCTATACAACGACAACAAACACAAATGAAAGGAATGTAAATGATAACACGTTACGTTACCCGTGACTGGTACATACATCGATATATACAATGACCCACCGCCCCGGTGTGGAAACATACATGCATATGTAGGATCCCTAATTAGAGACAATGCCCTGCAGCTGTCTCTAATTAGAGATCCCACACAAACCACCTACAGACCCAGAAATGATATCCCTGTCAGACTCTGACCATGGCACATAGAGAAGCAATAGGCTTCTCTATGGCCAGAGCCTGACAGGTCTTGGTTTGAAGATCATGTGAGCTATGCATGCCTAGTTTGTTAATTTAGACTAGCAGATTATTTTATATTCCCATGCCCTAATCACAGTCAACACAAATCTAGTTTGCAACAATCCCAATAAAATATAATACATTTGAAAACGATAGTTTCCCAAATGAAAAGAAGTGCGAATAGTCCTACCTGATATGTGTTAAACAACAAATGAGTTTTCTTGAATTCATTGATAGTTTTTATTTTATTTTATTTTTATTTCACCTTTATTTAACCAGGTAGGCCAGTTGAGAACAAGTTCTCATTTACAACTTCGACCTGGCCAAGACGAAACAAAGCAGTGCGACAAAAAACAACACAGAGTTACACATGAGAATAAACAAACGTACAGTCAATAACAAAATAGAGAATCTACAGTGGGGAGAACAAGTATTTGTTACCATGCCGATTTTGCCGATTTTCCTACTTACAAAGCATGTAGAGGTCTGTAAATTTTATCATAGGTACACTTCAACTGTGAGAGGCGGAATCTAAAACAAAAATCCAGAAAATCACGTTGTATGATTTTTAAATAATTAATTTGCATTTTATTGCATGACATAAGTATTTGATCACCTACCAACCAGTAAGAATTCCGGCTCTCACAGACCTGTTAGTTTTTCTTTAAGAAGCCCTCCTGTTCTCCACTCATTACCTGTATTAACTGCACCTGTTTGAACTCGTTACCTGTATAAAAGACACCTGTCCACACACTCAATCAAACAGACTCCAACCTCTCCACAATGGCCAAGACCAGAGAGCTGTGTAAGGACATCAGGGATAAAATTGTAGACCTGCACAAGGCTGGGATGGGCTACAGGACAATAGGCAAGCAGCTTGGTGAGAAGGCAACAACTGTTGGCGCAATTATTAGAAAATGGAAGAAGTTCAAGATGACGGTCAATCTCCCTCGGTCTGGGGCACCATGCAAGATCTCACCTCGTGGGGCATCAATGATCATGAGGAAGGTGAGGGATCAGCCCAGAACTACACAGCAGGACCTGGTCAATGACCTGAAGAGAGCTGGGACCACAGTCTCAAAGAAAACCATTAGTAACACACTACGCCGTCATGGATTAAAATCCTGCAGTGCATGCAAGGTACCCCTGCTCAAGCCAGCGCATGTCCAGGCCCGTCTGAAGTTTGCCAATGACCATCTGGATGATCCAGAGGAGGAATGGGAGAAGGTCATGTGGTCTGATGAGACAAAAATAGAGCTTTTTGGTCTAAACTCCACTCGCCGTGTTTGGAGGAAGAAGAAGGATGAGTATAACCCCAAGAACACCATCCCAACCGTGAAGCATGGAGGTGGAAACATCATTCTTTGGGGATGCTCTTTGGGGATGCAAAGGGGACAGGACGACTGCACCGTATTGAGGGGAGGATGGATGGGGCCATGTATCGCAAGATCTTGGCCAACAACCTCCTTCCCTCAGTAAGAGCATTGAAGATGGGTCGTGGCTGGGTCTTCCAGCATGACAACGACCCGAAACACACAGCCAGGGCAATTAAGGAGTGGCTCCGTAAGAAGCATCTCAAGGTCCTGGAGTGGCCTAGCCAGTCTCCAGACCTGAACCCAATAGAAAATCTTTGGAGGGAGCTGAAAGTCCATATTGCCCAGCGACAGCCCCAGCGAAACCTGAAGGATCTGGAGAAGGTCTCTATGGAGGAGTGGGCCAAAATCCCTGCTGCAGTGTGTGCAAACCTGGTCAAGAACTACAGGAAACATATGATCTCTGTAATTGCAAACAAAGGTTTCTGTACCAAATATTAAGTTCTGCTTTTCTGATGTATCAAATACTTATGTCATGCAATAAAATGCAAATTAATCACTCACAGTTGAAGAGTACCTATGATAAAAATTACAGACATCTACATGCTTTGTAAGTGGGAAAACCTGCAAAATCGGCAGTGTATCAAATACTTGTTCTCCCCACTGTATATACAGAGTGTGCAAATGTAGTGTGCAATGATAGGAGAGACCATGTGAGGATATTACGGAGCCGAGTGAGTGAGTGTAGTGAGAGAAGAGGGCCCCGGGGGACACCAGTAGTGATAGTATGTGGTGCAGACAGACTCTCTCCTCTGTTCACATCCTCCTAGGTCTATCTGCTGCCTTTGACATCATGAACGATAAAATCCTCCTCTCCACCCTTTCAGGGCTGGGCGTCTCAGGCTATGCACACTCTTGGATTTAATCCTAGAGTGTGACTGGTACATACACCGGTGCCCAATCCGGGTCCAGCCGTCTGCTCCGCTCCTAAGCCTGAGCAGTCCGCTCCACCGTTGCCCAATCCGGGTTCAGCCGTCTGCTCCGCTCCTGAGCCAGAGCAGTCCGCTCCACCGGTGCCCAGTCCGGGGCCGGTAGTCTGCTCTACTCCAGTGCCAGAGCAGTCCGCTCCACCGGTGCCCAGTCCGGGGCCGGTCGTCTGCTTCACTCCAGTGCCAGAGCAGTCCGCTCCACCGGTGCCCAGTCCGGGGCCGGTCGTCTGCTTCACTACAGTGCCAGAGCAGTCTGCTCCACCGGTGCCCAGTCCGGGGCTGGTAGTCTGCTTCACTCCAGTGCCAGAGCAGTCCGCTCCACCGGTGCCCAGTCCGGGGCCGGTCGTCTGCTTCACTACAGTGCCAGAGCAGTCTGCTCCACCGGTGCCCAGTCCGGGGCCGGTCGTCTGCTCCATTTCCATGCCAGAGCAGTCCGCTCCACCGGTGCCCAGTCGGGGTCTGGTCTTTTGTACCGCTCCAGGGTCGGGGGCTCCCACACCAGGGTCCGCCCTTTCCCCCCTAGTATTGTTTATAAAAAAATTGACAGGGGGGAGTATTTGCGGCTGGGAGTCCGCAACTTAGGGGGGGGGGGGTACTGTGAGGGTTTGGCTGCGGTTAGACCTTACTCCCAATAAGGTATTTAGGCACCCCACACATCCACCTGTGTGTGGGTCATTATTTCAACAGTCACAGTACCGTAAGTGTGTTTCCATTTGTTGTCATTGCTTCGTGTTTTTTGTTTACACAGTTCGTGACATTTGAGTTTGTATTTAAAATAAACGATGTCGAACTATCGCTGCGCTGCTCCTTGGTCTCTCTCTACACCCACTCGTGACAGAGAGAGAGGGAAGAAAGAGGTCAAAACCTAGGTTAGTTCTGTGTGAGACCAGAGGACTCAATAGGCTGAGTGAATGAGGTGCGGATGTCGTTAACCTTCTTTTCAAAGTGGTTGACAAAGTTGTCTGCAGAGAGGGAGGAGGGGGAGGATTAAGGAGGGAGGAGAAGGTAGAAAATAGTTGGGTAAGAGGCAGAAGCTTGAAATTTGGAGTGATCGAAAGCTTTAGCTGCGGATACAGAGGAAGAGAAGGTAAAGAGGAGTGAGTGAAAGGATGATAGGTCCTTCGGAAGTTTTCGCTCAGCTGCCTGCAGCTCGGTACTGTAACCTCGCAATGACTCACTCAGCCATGGAGCAGGAGGGGAGGGCCGAGCCAGCTTGAAGAGGGGGACAGTGCAAGTCATAGGACACAGAAAGGGAGGAAAGTAGGGTTGAAGAGGCAGAATCAGGCAGGAGACAGGAGGGAGAAGAATTTAGCAGAAGAGAGATGATAGGATAGTAAGATTGCCTGCCTTATGAGACTCTCTCTCCCTACAGCGCACCTGCTGTCTCAACCTCTGAATGCTCAGCTATGAAAAGCCAACTGACATTTACTCCTTAGGTGCTGACCTGCTGCACCCTCCACTACCACTGTGATTATTATTTGACCCTGCTGGTTATCTATGAACGTTTGAACATCTTGAAGAACGATCTGGCCTTAATGGCCACGTACTCTTATAATCGCCACCCAGCACAGCCAGAAAAGGACTGGCCACCCCTCAAAGCCTGGTTCCTCTAGGTTTTTTTTCTAGGGAGTTGTTCCTAGTCACTGTGCGTCTACATTTACATTGCTCGCTGTTTGGGGTTTTAGGCTGGGTTTCTATATAAGCACTTTGTGACTGCTGATGTAAAAAGGGCTTTATAAATACATTGGAAGGGATTGGGAAATGGTGAGATCAAAAAAGGCAAGGAGGGGAAAGAGAGAGTTGATGTCGCCAAGTACGAAGAGTGGTGAGCCATCGTCAGGAAATGAGCTTATAAAAGTGAGGAGCTATCTAAGAGCACCTGGTGGGTGATAAATCTCCAGTTAGGAGAAATGTTTAGCGGCGCTGACCAGATGCTCTTCAACTTTAAGAGAAAACATAGTCAGATGAAGAGAGAGAAGCTGGAGTAGCAGTGTTCTCTGGGGTGATCCATGTCTCAGCTGGAGTAGCAGTGTTCTCTGGGGTGATCCATGTCTCAGCTGGAGTAGCAGTGTTCTCTGGGGTGATCCATGTCTCAGCTGGAGTAGCAGTGTTCTCTGGGGTGATCCATGTCTCAGCTGGAGTAGCAGTGTTCTCTGAGGTGATCCATGTCTCCATCGATGCCAAAAAGTCAAGGGACTGAAGGGAAGCACCAGCTGATATGAACTCTGTGCTCTTGACCGCAGATCGGCATTTCCATATGCTGCCAGAGACCCCGGTGGAGAGCATCTGTAAAGCCTACAGGAAGAGGAGTGAACAGGTATAAAAAACATACAGTTGCCAAAGCTACAAAAGAGCAAGTGAGATAATCAGAAAATAACTAGATAAGATGTTCAAGTGAGAGAGTGGTGTGGAGGCCTTCCTCTCTTCCCTTCCTTGAACAACCGGGCAGAACTGTCTTAGTTTCGGCGACGGTCTTACTTTTGCCGCCGAGACCGCCACTGACATGACTGCCGCTTACACGTGCCGCTGAGAAACCAGGGGAGACTGAAGTACTGACACTAATTGTAATTGCCTATCCGAGGTGAAGAGCACGTCTCCCTGTGCTAATTGCTGATTGCTTAGGAGAGGAGAAACCACTCCCACTTCAATCCAGCAAGTAACAAATTGCCCTGCCCCTTGATCCTGGTTGATGTGTCAACAATATTCTTCAAGTTATGAGTAGTCAGCAGTTCACACACCAAGCAGGCTTAAGGGAAAAAGGCAGCACTTAAAGTCGATGGCCTGGAACAATAGCCGGTATAGATATCAAATTGTCTCCAGTGCTACAGCATGAGCTCGTTTGTTGACATGCTCTGGGTATTAAAAAAGATATGGGGGTATTAAAAAAGATTCTGCTT
This sequence comes from Thymallus thymallus, assembly GCA_023634145.1. NCBI lineage: Eukaryota > Metazoa > Chordata > Actinopteri > Salmoniformes > Salmonidae > Thymallus > Thymallus thymallus. The sequence continues at coordinate 25,459,215 of CM042409.1, read as the reverse complement.
AGGGCCTCCCGAGTGGTGCTGCGGTCTAATGCACTGCATCCCAGTACTAGCTGCATCACTACAGATCCTGGTGTCGCAGCCGGCCGCGATTGAGGTGGCGCACAGTTGGCCCAGTGTCGTCTGGGTTAGGGGACGGTTTGGCCGGCAGGGATGTCCTTGTCCTATCGCTCTCTAGTGACTCCTGTGGTGGGCTAGGCACATGCATGGTCACCAGGTGTATAGTGTTTCCTCCGACACATTGTTGAGGCTAGCTTCCGGGTTAAGCAAGCATTTGGAGGACGCATGGCTCTCGACCTTCACTTCTCCCGAGTCTGTACGGGAGTTGCAGCAATGGGACAAGACTGTAACTACCAAATGGGGAGAAAAAGGGCAACAACAAAAAAAGTATATATATATACAGTATATATCATTCTGCTTGTCTCCAGTCATGTAGAATTGCATGAAATCGGTTTATAAAAGGCCATATTTTCTCGGACCGCAAATAAGATGATAGATACAGTGCATTCGGAAAGTATTCAGACGCCTTCCCCTTTTCCACATTTTGCTACGTTACAGCCTTATTCTAAAATGGATATCTTTTCCTCATCAATCTAAACACACAACCCAATAATGACAGTCAAAAGAGGTTTTGCATTAAAAAAATAAATAAAAACAGAAATACCTTATTTACATAAGTATTCAGATCCTTTCCTATGAGACTCGACATTAAGCTCAGGTATCCATTCATCATCCTTGAGATGTTTCTACAACTTGATTGGAGTCCACCTGTGATGAATTCAATTGATTAGATAAGGCACACACCTGTCTATATACAGGTGACAGTGCATGCCAGAGCAAAAACCAAGCCATGAGGTCGAAGGAATTGTCCGTAGAGGTCCGAGACAGGATTGTGTCGAGGCACAGATCTGGGGAAGGGTACCAAAAAAGCTCTGCAGCATTGAAGGTCCCCAAGAACACAGTGGCCTCCATAAATTCTTAAATGGAAGAAGTTTGGAACCACCAAGACTCTTCCTGGAGCTGGCCACCTGGCCAAACTGAACAATCAGGGGACAAGGGCCTTGGTCAGGGAGGCGATCAAGAATCCGATGGTCATTCTGAGATTGAACTCTTTGGCCTGAATGCCAAGCGGCACATCTGGAGGAAACCTGGCACCATCCCTACATTGAAGCATGGTGGTGGTAGCATCATGCTGTGGGTATGTTGTTCAGCAGCAGGGACAGGGAGACTAGTCAGGATCGAGACAAAGATGAACGGAGCAAAGTACAGAGAGATCCTTAATGAAAACCTGCTCCAGAGCACTCAGGACCTCAGACTGGGTTGAAGGTTCACCTTCCAACAGGATAACGACCCTAAGCACACAGCCAAGACAACGCATGAGTGGCTTCGGGACAACTCTGCAGAGAAGAATAGGAGAAACTACCCAAATACAGGTGTGCCAAGCTTGTAGTGTCATACCCAATAAGACTGGAGGCTGTAATCGCTGACAAAGGTGCTTCAACAAAGTACTGAGTAAAGCGTCTGAATACTTACGTAAAGTGATATTGTTTTATAAAATATAAATTAGCAAACATTTCTTAAAACCTGTTTTTGCTTCGTCATTATGGGGTATTGTGTGTAGATTGATGAGAGAAATAAATGATTTAATAAATTTTAGAATAAGGCTGTAACGTAACAAAATGTGGAAAAAGTCAAGGGGTCTGAATAGTTTCTGAACATGCAGCGCTTTTATTACAATACAGGAGTGGACTAAGCACACTCCTCTGAGGGACCCCCGTGTTGAGGGTCAGCGTGGCGGAAATGTTGTTGCCTACCCTCACCTCCAGGGGTGGGCCTATCAGGAAGTCCAGGATCCAGTTACAGAGGGAGGAGTTCAGTCCCAGGGTTCCTAACTTGGCGATGAGCTTGGAGGGGACTATGGTGTTGAACGCTGAGCTGTAGTCTATGAACAGCATTCTCACATAGTTACTGTATTTCCCCTCTTGTCCAAGTGGGAGAGAGCAGTGAGAAGTGCAATTGAGATTGCGTTATCTGTGGATCTGTTGGGGCGGTATGCGAATTGGAGTGGGTCTAGGGTATTGATGGTGTTGATGTGTGTCATGACCAGCCTTTCAAAGCACTTTATAATTACAGATGTCAGTGCTACAGGGTGATAACCATTTAGGCAGGTCACCTTGGAGCTTTTGGGAACAGGGACAATGGTGGTCAGCTTGAAACATGTTGGGATTACAGACTGGGACAAGGATAGATTGAAAATGTCTGTGAAGACACTTGCCAGCTGGTCTGCGTATGGTTTGTTATTTACTGGAGGTAGTCCATGCAAATGAGTATGGAAGCTGATCAATGTGTAACTGTGTCGAAATGATATGTTAGCTGAAAAGGACACTGTTTTTTTCCTAAAGCTAAGCTGGGTATATAGAGATAGTAATGACTAGTTGACTAGTTCTTACTGAAGGGCATTACCCCTCATATACCAGTAGGAGTCCCTGTTCAGGTAGGGACTGTGGCTTCACAATTTATTTCAATATACCTCTTTATTTATATTCATGGTATATTTGAATCAATGTTGAAACAATGACGTTGATTAAAATATACCATACTATCAACATTTAAACAAGGTCAAATAAAATATGTCTAATCAAATATAAAATGTATTTCAACAACCCAAAATATATTGAATATAGGATGAAAAATACTTTTTCAATGCAATTTCAACGTATACATAGTTCTGATGATTATGTTGAAATTTCGATTGATGTAACAACCTGTTAGTCAGATTAAGTCAATGTATTTAAGTTTAGGTTTGACCCTAATTTCAATGTTTACAATGCTGGCTGAAATGAGATGAAAACAGTCCTGGTTGATGACTTTTTTCAAATCCAATGTATTTTCCACATTGATTCCACATCACAATACGATGACAAATTACGTTGAAACAACATTGATTCAACCAGTGTGTGCCCAATGGGATGGTTCCGTCTTATGCCTGTAAAGCAGGTAGGCCTACACTATGAATAGTATATTCTCCCTGTGATTATTTGTTGTCTTGTGGTTCTATCAGAATAATCAGGTTTTGTTGTCTTTTATAGTTTTTGATATTCACCTGCGTATTGTGATTTTATGAAATGTGGTCCATTCGGGCTTGTGTTCATGGGTTTGAGAAAGACACTATATCAAAATAACATCACCCAACTAACCAAATTCAACTTACTTTCATACACACAGCCCTTTATTGTCTAAGAAAGAGACCTAAATATGTGAACCATGCCTTTGTATTTCTACAAAGAAACCTCTTCTCTCTTGGTCTCAACGACTCCTTAGAAGCCAAGGGAAGGGATAAAAGAGATGCAGTAAATATTTTATGATTTCCTGAACTAGTCTAAGCACTGATCGAACCAGTCCCATTCCCCTGACGGTCCATATGCATCCACACACACACTGTTGTAACTAGCTCATGTGAATGCAGAAAAACCTACAAGCAAACACCAGTACATACTGTACCACACACACACACACACACCAGCCACTGGCGAGGGCAGGCAGCTCAATCTCCCCTCTGCTGTTTTGTGTTAGAGGCTGATGGAGAGCTGCCTGCTGCAGACCTCTTGTCAGGGAGAGGCTTGAGCAATCTATTCATGAGCAGAGGGCCTGGGGCCCGGCCTGTGTTTTCCTCTCCCCACAAGTCTCCTTGGAGTGCATAGTATGTACGGTAAAGTATTTCTTTAAAAAGGTCTTTGGCCGAAAACATTGACATTAACTGCATTGACAATAACTTTAGTTGTTAAATTGTATTTTCAGGTAATATTCAGTACGGACACAAAGACAGCCAGGCACACCTTACACCGGTGTAGACAATAACACTCAGACACAGAAGATATCAGACACAGTCAGATATACTATATCTCTTTTTCCCCATCCTCACCTGTTTCAATCAAGGACGTTCTGTCTCAAATGTTCAGTTGGCCATGGAGAAAGCCATTGTGGATCTCTACCAATGAGTCCCATTGGCAATGGTTGCTCTTCAAAGCCAAACATTGTTTATGAGAATAATAATAATTATTATTATTATTGAAATGCCAAAGCATCTTTTCTGTTGACCACAGGCAGTATGACTGTGACTGAATGACAAAACCCCAAAAGCTCCCTGCATTCAAATGACTCCAAGGTAGTTTTACATATAGCAGTATTCACATATAGCGAGCCACATATTGCTATATCTATTTCTTATTTTCATTCCTAGCTAGGATTAGAAGATTTATAGGACCACATTTGTGCCTACTATAATCCACACTAATGTTGCATTACAAAAACAAAGAAGTGTACAGTCTACATCTCAACTGTGTTAGAAATTGCAATGGGGATATTGTTTTGTTCAGACGGTTCAGTGTATTACTTTTTTGATTCCTTACTTAGTGTTGAACAAGTACTTTATAGGCCTGATGCAAGTTGTGGTATTTTAGACCAAATGTGATGTAACATCATATATCGAAACTGAGAAACTCTCAAAGAAAAACACTGCCTTCTTGTGGAAAACAATGAGCAATGGAATAATCCAGGTTGCCTCCGCTCTCTGACAGAGTGAAGAAGCCTTATCCAGGGTTTATTGGGTTGTGAATTTAATGATTAATTTGTAAAATAATCATATCCATAAAAAATTATGTTTTTCAATATATATAATTGTACCAACGTTTTGTAAAATCCCATCATCAGATGCGAGTACTGACATTTTGAGTAGGAAGTTAATGATATCTTCCCCTACTTACTATTGCTCAAATCCTTTTCTGGAACTTTTGGACCAATTATTCTCATCAGTTTCATTCACTATGGCGATACTCAGCGTAACAGGTAAGGTTTTTATGTATGTCAATACATCTATGCATTTGTTATAAATAGACATTTATATGGATGGACATTTATTTTTTGAACAAATAACCACAATGCTGAGGACTTCAAATGTTAATATTTATAATTTTGTTAACTTTTATTAATTTGTAAATTATTTGATTTAACATAAACATTTCAGATTTCAATGCATTCATATTTACAGATACTTATTTACCCTATATAAGTATACATACACTGTACATGTACTGTCTTACAGCATGAACGTAAACAGCACAAAATAACTTTGTTGGGACCCCATTACTCTTTGTTGGCACTTAATTTACAAAGCATAGCTACACATATTTAGAATTTGCACTCTTTGTACATTACCCTCCATTTTAGGGAACCAAAGTATTTGGACAAATTCACTTTAATATACAGGTATATGTGTATTAAAAGAGTCAAAAGTTTAGAATTTGGTCCCATATTTCTAGCATGCTTGTGACTTTACAAACTTGTTGGATACATTTGCAGATTATTTTGGCTGTGTTTATGATTATTTTGTTCCCATGAATATTGTATTGTGTAATTTTGGAATCACTTTTATTTCTGAACACCTCTACAATAACGTGGGTGCTACCGTGATTACAGATAATCCTGAATTAATTGTGAATAATGATGAATGAGAAAGTTAGAGGCAACAAAAAATGTGTCACTGTCCAAATACTTTTGGATCTCACTGTTTAAATCATTTGTTTTATATTCAACAGATAGGTGTAGTCAGTATATACAGCATGTTACATTCAGTGTATGGTTTAAATATTGTTTGGGGAGGGAAGTTGGAATAGTTACATAACACTAAAATGTCCCTTTCTCTCCTTCCCACCCAGTGCTCACCATCTTGTGGCTTGGGCAATCAGCCAGATTGGTTTGGACTCAGGGTAAGCATTCTCTCTCTTGCATATTTTCAAATGTGCTTGTTAAAAGTGGTTGTGAGAGAGAATAAGGCACAAATTGTATTATATGTTATGTATAGTTAGTAGAGTATCACTGAAAAACATGTCGTAGCTGATACAGTAATCAGAAGGCAGACATATAGTACACTATAAATAGGGCTAGTTGTTTTGGTATATTTTTGTGGGTTATTATTTGTGGGTTATTTTTTTACCAGCATTATCCACTAGTTTTGCTGCAGGTATAAAATCCTATGAAATGTTATTTAATTGACACAAGCTGTCTCCATTCAATCAATCAATGTCTGGTTGTGCATGAGTGTTTGGGGGGGAACGCTTAAAGCTTATCGTATGCTTCCCAGTAGAAACAGTTTGCCCATATACCCTGACACATTTTTGTGACGTTTTGTTTCTGGTTAAATAAAAGTCAATGAACTAAGTAGACCAGAACCAACTGTTATTGCATAGACTGGTTGGTTGTTTAGCAACAAAACCGACGGGTGTGCAACTATGGGGGCAACTATTGCACAATGAGCACTTGTTGTCTCTCAAATACATTGTTACAGTTTATTATTTTAATTTCACCTTTATTTAACCAGGTAGGCCAGTTGAGAACAAGTTCTCATTTACAACTGCGACCTGGCCAAGACAAAGCAAAGCAGTGCGACAAAAACAACAACACAGAGTTACACATGGGAATAAACAAACGTACAGTCAATAACACAATAGAGAATCTATATACAGAGTGTGGAAATGTAGTGCAAAATGTAGTAAGGTTAGGAAGGTAGGACAATAAATAGGCCATAGTGGCGAAATACAAATTAGCATTAACACTGGACTGATAGATGTGCAAATGAGGATGTGCAAATAGAAATACTGGAGTGCAAATGAGCAAAAATGATAAATATGGGGATGAGGAAGTAGGGTGAACTATTTATAGAAGGGCTATATACAGGTGCAGTGATCGATAAGCAGCTCTGACAGTTGATGCTTAAAGTTAGTGAGGGAGATAGGAACATCTAGCTTCAAGGATTTTTGCAATTCGTTCCAGTCACTGGCAGCAGAGAACTGGAAGGAATGGCGGCCGAAGGAGGTGTTGGCTTTGGGGGTGACCAGTGAAATATACTTGCTGGAGCGCATGCTACGGGTGGGTGTTGCTATGGTGACCAGCGAGTTGAGATAAGGCGGGGATTTACCTAGTAAAGACTTATAGATGACCTGGAGCCAGTGGGTTTGGCGACGAATATGTAGTGAGGGCCAGCCAATGAGAGAATACAGGTCGCAGTGGTGGGTAGTATATGAGGCTTTGATAACAAAACGGATGGCACTGTGATAGACTACATCCAATTTGCTGAGAGTGTTGGAGGCTATTTTGTAAATGACATCACCGAAGTCAAGGATCGGTAGGATGGTCAGTTTTACAAGGGCATGTTTGGCAGCATGAGTGAAGGCTTTGTTGCGAAATAGGAAGCCGATTCTAGATGTAATTTTGGATTGGAGATGGTTAATGTGAGTCTGCAAGGAGAGTTTACAGTCTAACCAGACGCCTAGGTATTTGTAGGTGTCCACGTATTCTAAGTCAGACCCGTCGAGAGTAGTGATGATAGTCCGGTGGGCGGGTGCCGGCAGTGTTCGATGCATTGAAGCATGCATTTAGTTTTACTAGCATTTAAGAGCAGTTGGAGGCCACGGAAGGAGTGTTGTATGGCATTGAAGCTTGTTTGAAGGTTAGTTAACACAGTGTCCAAAGAGGGGCCAGATGTATACAGAATGTTGTCGTCTGCGTAGAGATGGATCAGAGAGTCACCAGCAGCGAGAGCGACATCGTTGATATATATAGAGAATAGGGTTGAACCCTGTGGCACCCCCATAGAGACTGCCAGAGGACCGGACAACAGGCCCTCCGATTTGACACACTGAACTCGGCAAGGCAGTCACTTGAGAAACCAAGGCTGTTGAGTCTGCCAATAAGAATGCTGTGATTGACAGAGTCGAAAGCCTTGGCCAGGTCGATGAAGACTGCTGCACAGTACTGTCTTTTATCGATGGCGGTTATGATATCGTTTAGTACCTTGAGCGTGGCTGAGGTGCACCCATGACAGCTCGGAAACCAGATTGCATAGCAGAGAAGGTACGGTGGGATTCCAAGTGGTCAGTGATCTGTTTATTAACTTGGCTTTCGAAGAGGGGGATGACCGCGGCAGCTTTCCAATCTCTAGGGATCTCAGACGATACAAAAGAGAGGGTAGTAATAGGGGTTGCAACAATTTCGGCGGATAATTTTACAAAGAAAGGGTCCAGATTGTCTAGCCCAGCAGATTTGTAGGGGTCCAGATTTAGCAGCTTTTCAGAACATCAGCTATCTGGATTTGGGTGAAGGAGAAGCGGGGGTTGGGGGGGCTTGGGCAAGTTAGCTAGCTAATGAATTATAGCCATATTAGCATTGACATGAAATAAGTCAAAACACCTCAAAACAAAACATGGTATCAAGACAATATAAAACTAGCCACCTACGATTCCCCACATAGCAGCTTCTTGTCATTGTTGCTAGCTATCTGTTTATTCGCCATAAGCAAGTGGAACACAGTACAGTGAAATTCTTAACCTTGACACCTTTTTCCAACAATGCAATGATGATAATATTATAAATAATAATAGAAAATAGAATACAAAATTAAATTAAGAATATAAATAAAAGTCATAATAAAAACCGGAACTGACAAAAAATATATATGGTAAACAGCCTGAGTGAACTTCAGTTATCCACCATCTGTGACGTCTTTGGGTTTTGTATTTATCATTCTTATGTTTTAGTCTGGATTTTGTTTCCCTAGCTTCTTTGTTTTCTTGATTTGGGTTGTACTGTTTTGGGTTTCGTTTTGTAACCATGTTTTCAGTATCGGTTTTGAACATAGTCTTCTCCTGTTTTGTAGTAATGAGTTTCACCTGTGTTTTCTGTTCACCTGTTCCTATTATGCCTATTTAGTTCAGTTCTGTTTTGTTGGCCCTTTGTGAGGTATTGATTGTCTTCTGCTATTCGTACTGAGCTTCATAGTTTGTGTTTTTGACTTTTGCCTTGTACTCCGTTCTAGCCCAATGATTTTGTACTTTTGTCTCTCGTTTTTGGATATTCCGGATTTGAACCTTGCCTGCCTTTTTGATTTTGCCTATTGCCTTGCCCTTGTCTGGAATTGTTGGCTCCCAAATAAAATCACGCTCCACGTCTGGAACCAGCACACCTCCTCTCTAACTCATTCATTACACCATATTTGTCTTAATTGCACAAAGCCTATTATTTGGCAGGGAATACTATTTGAAGATCAGTGATTCTACACCTCACTTTGCTCAATCTAATCCTCTCCAACGGACTCAAGAAATGGGTCAATTAGGGGAAGTTTAAGGGGAGTCAATGAAACCAACCATGGAAGTATATTGCAGCGAATTCAGAGGGTAGCACCGACCGCCCCTCACTACTACTGAATAACTACTCATCACTACTACACAATATCTACATAAAACCTACTGGTTTTACTACTCAATAATTGGGACTTTTCACTTCTGGTGAACACTGCATATTTCCTACACAAATCACTACATACTTCTCCCTTAATGACTACTGTGTAACTACTGAGCTTTTGGTTTTGGCTACTTTAAGTGCTGCCTGTCTTCCCAGGAGCCTAATTGGTGTGTGAACTGCTGACTACTCATAACTTCAGATAATTGTTGACACATCAACCAGGATTAAGAGGCAAGGTAATTTGTGACTGTTGTGATTTTGGTAATCAGACTAAGACCGTCGCCGAAACCAAGGGTTCTGCCGAGTTGTTTGAGGAAGGAAAGAGAGGAAGACACCACCCTCACTTGGGTATTTTACCTAGTTATTTTCAGATAATCTAATTTTTCTCATTTGTAGTTTAGGCCACTATGTGTGTGTTTTCTATCCCAGTTTGCTCCACTCACTGTAGGCTTTACAGACGCTCCCCACCCCTTGGCTGCAACCCTTCTAATTTAGTTTTCCCATGCTCGCACAACCCATATGGCATTCCTGGTCTCCGGCACCATTTGCCCTTCAGTCCCTAGACCTTTTGGACCTGACAGAGACATGGATCACCCCAGAGAACACTGCTACTCCAGCTGCTCTCTCTTCATCTGACTATGTCTGAAAGCATCTGTTCATTGCGGTGGTGGCACATGGCTGCCACCACCGCAGCCATGCGGTGGCTCCCTCACCCACCTGTCCATCTCCTCATTTAAATTCCATGCTGTCACTGTCACTTGTCCACTCAAGCTTAACATTATTGTCATCTATCGCAAACCAGATGCCCTTAAAGAGTTTCTCAATGAGCTTGACACCTTGATAAGACCTTCCTGACAATGGCTCACCGCTCTTCGTACTGAGCGACTTCAAGCTCTTGTTTGCCTTCGATTCATATTCTTTACACCTCTTTCAATCCCCTCCTTGCCTCTTTTGATATCACCCTTTCCCAGTCCCCTCCCACTCACAAGGCAGGCAATACGCTTGACCTCGTCTTTACTAGAGGCTGTTTGCCTACTAATCTCACTGCAACCCCCCTTCAGGTCTCTGATCACTACTTTGTTTCCTTTTCTGTCTCCATCTCCTCCAAACCTAGCCTCTCAGCCCTTAACCAGATAGTCAGGCGCTATCGCAATCTTCACTCTCTCTCTCTTTCTCTCCCACTACTCTCTCCTCTTCTATCCTATCATCTCTCCCTTCTGCTAAACCCTTCTCCTCCTGTCTCCTGATTCTGCCTCTTCAACCCTACTATCCTCCCTTTTACGCATCCTATGACTCGCACGTGTCCTTTCCTCCTGGCTGGCTCAGCCCTCGAACTCATTGCGAGCTTACATAACAGAAAAATGGAGGATAACAAAATTTCCAGAGGACCTATCATCCTTTAACTCCCTCCTTTCTACTTTCTCTTCCTGTGTATCCAGTGCTAAAACCATTATCCATCACGGCAAGTAGCCTATCGGTTTAGAGCATTGGGCCAGTACCTAAAAGGTTGCTGGTTTGAATGTCTGAGCCAACTAGGTGAAAAATCAGTTGATGTGCCCTTAAACAAGGCACTTAACCCTAGTTGCTCTGGATAAGAGCGTCTGCTAAATGACTAAAATGTAAAAAGAATAGTCCCTGCCTCTTTTGCAAAAACATCTGAAACCCTACCTCTTCAAAGAGTGTCTTAAATAACCCCAATTTACATAACATTTCTAGGGCAGACCAGGGCTTTTGGCACCACTAGGTTGCTACGAGCAGAGACTTCACGCTCCAGACCAGACTCTGGGGGCCTGTTTTCAACACACCAACACAATACATGTATTTGATTGTTTCGTGGTTGCCATTGCACGATGATGTCGCCTAGGCAGAGCGCTCCTGTACATTTGGTAAATGTGTTTTTTGTTAGAATCTTATAACTTTATTTTTGGTTTCGAATAGGAAAATATGTGTATGTTAAGTCTAGAACGCAGCTATTTGTTTCCTGCCCGTGAATTTATGACAAATCAGCTTTCTCAAGATAGCTAGGTAGTGATACTACTAGGCTAGCTAGCTAATGTTGTATTTTTTCTACTGTCTCCTGACGCAATGAGGAGGACTTATACATGGCAAGATGGCAGTTATGACTTCTTCGCTCGGGAAATTTCATCCGGAATTATGAGTGGGCTGTCATCATAATATCTTGAGTGAGTGGAGACTGGAGAGCTCAAAATGAACTTCTCATTTTACTCTACAAAACCTGAGAGTCAACGGCTACGGAGAAGTGGCAGTCAGACGCCAGGGAAGGCAAGGTGAGATGTCTTCAATGGAGAGTGAACTGTGCTGCCTGCCTACCTCTGGAGGACCTGCTCATCTCCCCCCGTTGACATTTTGCAACTGAACGTTTTGCAACTGTTTGCAACTGATCATCTTGCAACTGTTTGGAGTAATGATTACACCCCTAGCCCTAACTAAGCACAGGAAAAAAGGTTGAAACAGCTTCCTTTAACAATGTTGTATACTTTGCATTGTATCAGAATATCCTTCCATAAAGCAACATCCTCTTCACAAGTCTTGTGTTGTGATTAACTGGAGATCTGTATTGTGGTCACCTATGTAGCAAGAAGCAGTGTAAAGGGGTGTTTTGGCATTTCTTGATTTCATAAAAGTTTTGCAAGGCTGGAACCATCTAATGCTATGAAATGTGAAAATTGTGCAACCGAGTACTTTTGCATGGCACACTGTGTAACCCATAGGCAAGACGATGTGTTGAAAAACAAGATGTGTGTGTGTGATAGGAGGTCGGTTGCACTTTAATTGGGGAGGACGGGCTCTTAGTATTGTCTGGAACAGAATTAATGGAATGGTATTTAACACATCAAACATGGTTTCCATGGGTTTGATACCATTCCATTCACTGCATTACAGCCATTAATATGAGCCACCCTCCCATCAGCAGCCTCCTGTGGTGTGTGTGTTGCTGTACCTTTGTAGTGATTTCACACTTCTCACTCTTCCACAGGCCCTCTTCCAGCCCCCTCCCTCTCTTTCTACCGCCCCAGTTTTGGCCTCAACATCCAACTTTTCTCAGACGTAGAGATGATCTGCACTCTTCCTATAAATGTTCGTTTACCAATAACTGTCTCTTTTGGCTGGGACAACCAATCCCTCTCTGCAATAGATTCCCTTACTATACAATATGGAGACAATTTCAGGTTCACCAGGAAAGCCATTGCAGCCAATGAGGGGATCTACGTATGCTGGTACAATGCCAGCAGTACTGGAGACGTGTCGGGAAAAAGCAATCCAGCCAACGTCACCATCTGTAAGTGTGTCATAATGTCTCTAACTCTCTTATTTCAGAGCGTCATGTGGCCATACAAATGTAATGTTTAACGGATGTCCCTATTCACTTAAAAATATATAAATAAACTTCCAGTAAAGAGATACATAACTTCCTCTCGGATTACTGCTGAACTATGCCTCTTTCAGCCTCCCCAAGAGGATTATTGATTAAGGTTTGCTACAGTATTTTAGTTTTAGGTTTGCATGATTTGTTTGCTCACCTCACGTTTAAAAAAAATGAAATCCATAAAACCTTTCAGGCCTTACAGATAATTACTATGGCAGAAAGACGCGGAATTTAACGTTCACCTACAAGTTACCGTTGGATTTCTTAACACGCTACCAACTGAAGATTACACTCCAGGCAAAAAAATGACTTGGTTGCAAAGAAAAAACAGCGGAATAAAACTAGCTGATCTGATGCTGTTACGGTGTCAAGCGGTGTCAAGCTTGATATAAGACAGCGTAAATGATCATTGTCTGTATTCACTACTCCTGCCCCAATCAAGTAACATCCTATCAGGAACAACGAAATCGAGATATAAAAATATATATTGAAGAATTACATTTTACTACTGAAAAAACAATTATTAGACTGGAAATGTAGCCTACAATATAATTTAATTGAAAATACAACACTTTCACAATTTAGCTTCAAATGTCAAATGTGTAGCCTATAGTTCAGGAATATTGTATTTTCCTCTCTTGGTAAGAAATAACTATGTTTTATTAGGACAAGTAAAATAATTAATGGATTACATTGAAAATGAATAATTAATCCTACACCATGATTTCTTCCATATATAAATATGTAGGCCTATGGAATGATTGTCAAATAGATACATCGCCCTTAGTCTGCTCAAATATCAAGATTAAAATGGTCCTATGATAATACATGCCAGAGGGCAAAACCGTCTTGAAAAAAGTTTGTTGCAATCAGGACTAAAAGACAGAGGAAGAGGTGAGAGAGTTTACTCCGCCCAAAAGCTGTCCATGTTAAGTAGATGATTAATTATTAAGCTAGTGAGGAGTTTTTGTATGGGGGGTAATGAGAGAATTCCGAATTTAGTGAAGATAAAAATGAATTGCTAGTAGAAATGTTGTAATACTTAGGTTGTTACGAGTGTACTGATATACACTACTAGTCCAAAGTTTTAGAGCACCTACTTATTCAAGGGTTTTTCTTTATTTTGACTATTTTCTACATTGTAGAATAATTCGTGAAGACATCAAAACTATGAAATAACACATATGGAATCATGTGGTAACCAAAAAAGTGTTAAAAAAAATAAAAAAATATATAAATATTCTTCAGCCACCCATTGCCTTGATGACAGCGTTGCACACTCTAGGTAATCTCTCAACCAGCTTCACCTAGAATGCTTTCCCAACAGTTTTGAAGGAGTTCCCACATATGCTGTGCACTTGTTGGCTGCTTTTCCTTCATTCTGCGGTCCAACTCATCCCAAACCATCTCAATATGGTTGAGGTCGGGGGATTGCATCAGGCCAGGTCATCTAATGCAGCACTCCATCACTCTCCTTCTTGATAAAATAGCCCTTACACAGCCTGGAGGTGTATTGGGTCATTGTCCTGTTGAAAAACAAGTTATTGTCCCAGTAAGCCCAAACCACATGGGATGACGTATCACTGCAGAATGCTGTGGTAGCCATGCTGGTTAAGTGTGCCTTGAATTCTAAATAAATCACAAACAGTGTCACCAAAAAAGCACCCCCACACCATGACACCTCCTCCTCCATTCAGAGATAATCCTTTCACACACATCATGTCTCACAAAGACACGGCGGTTGAAACCAAAAAATCTCCAATTTGGACTCTAGACCAAAGGACAAATTTCCACCGGTCGGACCCCTTTTGCCTCCAGAACAGTCTAAATTCTATGTCGCATTCTACATGGTGTCGTAAATGTTTCACAGGGATGTTGGTCATGCTTACACTATGGCATTACACAGTTGCTGCAGATTGGACAGCGGTACATTCATGCTGCAAACAGCCCATTCCATCTCATCCCAAATATGCTTTATTCGGTTGAGGTCTGGGCACTGCAAACGCCTTTATTGGGCGGTAAATTGGTGGCAGATAATGGTTGCAATTGAGATCAGCTGTGTGAGTGATTTTACCTCGTATTGATGTTTTAACGAGAGATCAGCTTGCAATAATCTAGTGACCATCAGTGGTTGTCGCAATACGGCTTGAATCGATCCCTAAATCATTATGATTACTGAAATCTACAAAGGAACAAATAGCCAATACTTAAAGAGAGAAATGTACATCAATAATTGTATGACATTCATTGTCCCATCTCTCTCACTCTCTTATCTCTCTCCATCTGTCTTCTCCACTCGAACAGCCTCTCTCCCAGAGCCGACGTTGGTTGTGCCCACCTTCATACCCATTGGAGGAAACTACACAGTGGACTGCCAAACTACCACCCGCTTCCCCAACAGAACCCTGGCCCTTTACTACAGAGAGCTGCCTGTTACTGTGGGAAACGAGATCTTTAAGCTTAGGGGGTCAGCACCCCTGCTAGACGAACACAATTCCATTACACTAAGCAGGTGGCTAGTGGACGGCACAGAAACCTTTGAGTTTGTCTGCAGACTGGAGATTGTGGACTTCAACCAGCATATTTACCTCTCTCCTCCCTCCAGTCCCCTTCCAGCTATTGCAGGTCAGTGTATGAGTTCAGGTAGTGTTAATAGTCAATAGGCATACAGTAATGATGCTGTGTAGTACTGTAATGTAATGTGTTGGCAGTCTGCAGGCACTGTATATGACCAGAGTCCAGTAAAAAGCATGAGCATGACACACACACAAAAACTGTTTGTATAGGTGCTAACTAAGGGAGAGTAAACTGTATAAAAATACGAAAGAAAGTTGACCCCTGTATATTCTCCCAACAATTGAATGGGTAAACAAACGTTTCGGCATGCAGTGCCTTCACTGAGTGCCGAAATGTTTGTTTACCCATTCAATTGTTGGGAGAATATACAGGGGTCAACTTTCTTTTACTCAGTTTACCCAGTAAATTGTTATGACCCTACAGTATATGAGTGTGTGACTTTCCTTCTTTATTTTTTATACTGTATATGACCAGACAAAAATTACTAACTAAAAAGTCACCTGTTGAATATGTAATATGTCCTCTGACCCTCCTCCCCGCTTCTCACAGAGGAGGCCCCTATCCGTCTTGTGCCCCAGTATCAGGGCTCCGAGTGTCTGGGCCAACTGGAGGTGCAGGTCAGAGGCAGCTGGGGCCCTGTGTGCGAAGACAGAGTTTCTGTCCAACAGTTAGAAAGCTGGAACCGGGCAATGGGTAGCGTGGTTTGTCTAGAAATGGGCTGTGGGACAATATTTTCTGTCTCGACGAAGCAAGACTACAACCGCAAGGTTGATAACTTCTCCATGGGGTCCATATTGTGCAAAGGAAGCGAGGGACGACTCAGGGAGTGTCGGATTGATGCGGTGCAGCCCCTTTGTAGCTTAAGGAAGGGGGTGAAAATGGTTTGCTCAGGTGGGAGAGAGTGCATTCTTCATAAAGTTGTGTTCTTTGGTGGTAATGCTGTACAACTCTTTAACAGGTTGTTGGTTGTTAAATTATATTGCCATCAGGGCAGGGTTTTTCCCAATCCTGGGGACCCAAAGGTCTGCACATGTTCGTTGATAGATAGAGGTAGGTAGGTAGGTAGGTAGGTAGGTAGGTAGGTAGGTAGGTAGGTAGGTAGGTAGGTAGGTAGGTAGGTAGGTAGGTAGGTAGGTAGGTAGGTAGGTAGGTAGGTAGGTAGGTAGGTAGGTAGGTAGGTAGGTGGGTAGGTCTGGGTGGGTGGGTGGGTCGGTCGGTCGGTCGGTCGGTCGGTCGGTCGGTCGGTCGGTCGATAGATAGATAGATAGATAGATAGATAGATAGATAGATAGATAGATAGATAGATAGATAGATAGATAGATAGATAGATAGATAACTGTTGCAAAAGAAAAACCACACAGGGCTGCGCCAACCAGATGCTTTTTAGCCCAGCACTAACTTAGTGGAAAAAATGTATCCACCCCTTTGGGTCCCCAGGATTGGGAAACACTCTGTAACGGCAGTACCTAATGTTTTGTGACACTGTTTTGACCAGATACTTGTATTTTGAAGATTTGTTGCTTTTGAAAT
This sequence comes from Thymallus thymallus, assembly GCA_023634145.1. Taxonomy (NCBI): domain Eukaryota; kingdom Metazoa; phylum Chordata; class Actinopteri; order Salmoniformes; family Salmonidae; genus Thymallus; species Thymallus thymallus. The sequence goes on along the minus strand of CM042409.1, from coordinate 25,442,429 downwards.
TTTGTATGGATTTTCTCACAGCAAGAGCCCAAGGTCTTGTCTTTATTATTTTTCCAATCCCATATCCTCTCCCTGCCTGTAGATGCTCTGCCAACTCCTAAGATCTCAGTCACAGGCTACAGAGAGGTATCTAGAGTCGACATCAGTGATGAACACTCGTTGGAATTGTCCTGCATGTTCAATGCCCCTTGGTTTGGCACGGAAAAGGTAATGCTGTAACTCATTACAATACTGCCCTACAGTAACTACGCTAACAGTGAAGCTGAAAAAATGTTATGACCTTAAACAACTATATTGGTAATGCAAATGCAAAGTGCAATATCTACAATCTAAATGTGTTTTTCTGTTTGATGGAAACCGTCTGAGAGGTCTAACTTTACTAAACAAAAATATAAAGACAACACGCGACAATTTAAACGATTTTGCAGTTCATATAAGGAAATTGGTCAATTGAAATAAATTCATTAGGCCCTGGTCAATGGATTTCACATGACTGGGAATGCAGAAATTCATCTGTTGGTCACAGATACTGTCAGGACTCCATCCAAAGTTGCCTCACCCCCTTGTTCGGGCATTCTTCGGCGATCGTCGTCACCGGCTTTCTAGCCACTGCCACTCCTTCCTTCATTATCCATTTGTCTTGTCTAGTTATTACGCACACCTGGTTCTCATTTCCCCCAATTACTTCATGTATATACAGTGGGGAGAACAAGTATTTGATACACTGCCGATTTTGCAGGTTTTCCCACTTACAAAGCATGTAGAAGTCTGTAATTTTTATCATAGGTACTCTTCAACTGTGAGTGGCAGAATCTAAAACAAAAATCCAGAAAATCACATTGTATGATTTTTAAGTAATTAATTTGCATTTTATTGCATGACATAAGTATTTGATACATCAGAAAAGCAGAACTTAATATTTGGTACAGAAACCTTTGTTTGCAATTACAGAGATCATACATTTCCTGTAGTTCTTGACCAGGTTTGCACACACTGCAGCAGGGAATTTGGCCCACTCCTCCATGCAGATCCTTCAGGTTTCGGGGCTGTCGCTGGGCAATACGGACTTTCAGCTCCCTCCAAAGATTTTCTATTGGGTTCAGGTCTGGAGACTGGCTAGGCCACTCCAGGACCTTGAGATGCTTCTTACGGAGCCACTCCTTAGTTGCCCTGGCTGTGTGTTTCGGGTCGTTGTCATGCTGGAAGACCCAGCCACGACCCATCTTCAATGCTCTTACTGAGGGAAGGAGGTTGTTGGCCAAGATCTCGCGATACATGGCCCCATCCATCCTCCCCTCAATACGGTGCAGTCGTCCTGTCCCCTTTGCAGAAAAGCATCCCCAAAGACTGATGTTTCCACCTCCATGCTTCACGGTTGGGATGGTGTTCTTGGGGTTGTACTCACCCTTCTTCTTCCTCCAAACACGGCGAGTGGAGTTTAGACCAAAAAGCTCTATTTTTGTCTCATCAGACCACATGACCTTCTCCCATTCCTCCTCTGGATCATCTAGATGGTCATTGGCAAACTTCAGACGGGCCTGGACATGCGCTGGCTTGAGCAGGGGGACCTTGCGTGTTCTGCAAGATTTTAATCCATGACGGCGTAGTGTGTTACTAATGGTTTTCTTTGAGACTGTGGTCCCAGCTCTCTTCAGGTCATTGACCAGGTCCTGCCGTGTAGTTCTGGGCTGATCCCTCACCTTCCTCATGATCATTGTTGCCCCACGAGGTGAGATCTTGCATGGTGCCCCAGACCGAGGGAGATTGACTGTCATCTTGAACTTCTTCCATTTTCTAATAATTGCGCCAACAGTTGTTATCTTCTCACCAAGCTGCTTGCCTATTGTCCTGTAGCCCATCCCAGCCTTGTGCAGGTCTACAATGTTATCCCTGATGTCCTTACACAGCTCTCTGGTCTTGGCCATTGTGGAGAGGTTGGAGTCTGTTTGATTGAGTGTGTGGACAGGTGTCTTTTATACAGGTAACGAGTTCAAACAGGTGCAGTTAATACAGGTAATGAGTGGAGAACAGGAGGGCTTCTTAAAGAAAAACTAACAGGTCTGTGAGAGCCGGAATTCTTACTGGTTGGTAGGTTATCAAATACTTATGTCATGCAATAAAATGCTAATTAATTATTTAAAAATCATACAATGTGATTTTCTGGATTTTTGTTTTAGATTCCGTCTCTCACAGTTGAAGTGTACCTATGATAAAAATTACAGACCTCTACATGCTTTGTAAGTAGGAAAACCTGCAAAATCAGCAGTGTATCAAATACTTGTTCTCCCCACTGTATGTTACCTCTGTTCCCTCATGTCCTTGTCGGTTATTGTTTATTTGTGATTGTGTATGTACACGGTGTTCTCTAGTTCTGAGTATACATAGTGTATTTACTCGTAGTGTTGTTATCTAGGCGGTTGCCTAGTTATTTGTACACCTTGCGTACTTACTGGAACAGATATACTTTGTCTGTTCGTTTGTGGAATACTTGTCTGGTATTAAATTATACCTTGTTCCACACAATCTCCTGCGCCTGGCTCTCCAAGGTAGGGGCATGGATCAGACAACCAGTATCTGGTGTGACCACCATTTGCCTAATGCAGCACGACACATCTCCTTCTCATAGAGTTAATCAGGCTGTTGATTGTGGCCAGTGGAATGTTGTCCCACTCCTCTTCAATGGCTGTGCGAAGTTGCTGGACATTGGCGGGAACTGGAACACGCCGTCGTACACATCGATCCAGACCATCCCAAACATGCTCAATGGGTGACGTCTGGCAAGTATGCAGGCATGAATTAACTGGGACATTTTCAGCATGGGATAAACAAATGTACAGTCAATAACATAATAGAAAATCTATGTACAGTGTGTGCAAATGTAGTAAGATTAGGAAGGTAGGGCAATAAATAGGCCATAGTTGCAAAATAATTACAATTTAGCATTAACACTGGACTGATAGATGATGATGTGCAAATAGAGATACTGGAGTGCAATAATAAATAATAATGGGGATGAGGTAGTAGGGTGGGCTATTTACAGATGGGCTATGTACAGGTGCAGTGATTGGTAAGCTGCTCTGACATCTGATGCTTAAAGTTATTGAGGGAGATGGTAATTTCCAGCTTCAATGATTTTTGCAATTCGTTTCAGTCATTGGCAGCAGAGAACTGGAAGGAATGGCGACCAAAGGAGGTGTTGGCTTTGGGGATGAGCAGTGAAATATACCTGCTGGAGCGCATGCTATGGGTGGGTGTTGCTATGGTGACCAGCGAGTTGAGATAAGGCGGGGATTTACCTAGCAAAGACTTATAGATGAACTGGAGCGTTTGGTGACGAATATGTAGCGAGGGCCAGCCAACGAGAGCGTACAGGTCGCAGTGGTGGGTAGTAAATGGGGCTTTGGTAACAAAACGGATGGCACTGTGATAGACTACATCCAATTTGCTGAGTAGAGTGTTGGAGGCTATTTTGTAAATGACATCGCCGAAGTCAAGGATCGGTAGGATGGTCAGTTTTACGAGGGCATGTTTGGCAGCATGAGTGAAGGAGGCTTTGTTGCGAAATAGGAAGCCGATTCTAGATTTAATTTTGGATTGGAGATGGTTAATGTGAGTCTGGAAGTTGAGTTTACAGTCTAACCAGACGCCTAGGTATTTGTAGGTGTCCACGTATTCTAGGTCAGACCCGTCGAAAGTAGTGATGATAGTCCGGTGGGCGGGTGCGGGCAGCGTTCGATTGAAAAGCATACATTTAGTTTTACTAGCATTTAAGAGCAGTTGGAGGAGTGTTGTATGGCATTGAAGCTTGTTTGGAGGTTAGTTAACACAGTGTCCAAAGAGGGGCCAGATGTATACAGAATGGTGTCGTCTGTGTAGAGATGGATCAGAGAGTCACCAGCAGTGAGAGCGACATCGTTGATATATAGAGAATAGAGTCAGCCCAAGAATTGAACCGTGTGGCACCCCCATAGAGACTGCCAGAGGACTGGACAACAGGCCCTCCGATTTGACACACTGAACTCTATCTGAGAAGTAGTTGGAGAACCAGGCAAGGCAGTCAGTTGAGAAACCAAGGCTGTTGAATCTGCCAATAAGAATGCAGTGATTGGCCAGGTCGATGAAGACGGCTGCACAGTACTGTCTTTTATCTATGGCGGTTAGGATATCGTTTAGTACCTTGAGCGTGGCTGAGGTGCACCCATGACCAGCTCGGAAACCAGATTGCATAGCAGAGAAGGTATGGTGGGATTCGAAGTGGTCAGTGATCGGTTTGGGGCAAGTTGCTGTGGGGGGTACAGAGCTGTTGGCCGTGGTAGGGGTAGCCAGGTGGAAAGCATGGCCAGCCATAGCAAAATGCTTATTGAAATTTTCGATTATCGGTGGTGACAGTGTTTCCTAGCCTCAGTGCAGTGGGCAACAAGGAGGAGGTGCTCTTATTCTCCATGGACTTTAGTGTCCCAGAACTTTTTGAATTAGGACTACATGATGCAAATTTCTGTTTGAAAAAGCTAGCCTTTGCTTTTCTAACTGACTGTGTATATTGGTTCCTGACCAAAGTTGCATATCGCAGGGGCTATTTGATGCTAATGCAGTGCGCCAAAGGATTTTTTTGTGTTGGTCAAGGGCAGTCAAGTCTGGGGTGAACCAAGGGCTATATCTGTTCTTAGTTCTACATTTTTGGAATGGGGCATGCTTATTTAACAACCAGGTATCCTCTACTGACGGGATGAGGTCAATATCCTTCCAGGCTACCCGGGCCAGATCGATTAGAAAGGCCTGCTCACTGAGATGTTTTATGGAGCGTTTGACAGTGATAAGGGGTGGTCGTTTCACCGCGGACCCATTACGGACACAGGCAATGAGGCAGTGATCGCTGAGATCCTGGTTGAAAACAGAAGAGGTGTATTTGGAGGGCAAGTTAGTCAGGATGATTGTGGTAAGGTGGTCAGTGCGTTGGCTAAACCAGCAGAAAAAAAATGAAAAAACTTCAGAAATGTCCATGGAAACAAATCTCATTTAATTCAGGGTGCCACTAATTCCAAAAAATGCAACACGGTCCAAACAAAATGTCCTTTGTAAGTCCAAGTTTAACTCAAATTCAGCAGGAAAAGATACTAACAAAAATAATTTGTTCAGAGTACAACTCATCACAAAACAAAACAACAAAAAAATAAGTTCCACAGTTGGCTACTGATCCAACCAAACAGCCCCTTTTCTTTCTCCCTTTCCAACGTTGAATCTGTTCTTTTATAGTTTTAATCTCCTCCTTCATTTTCAAACTGACCAATCATAACTCTTCATTAGTTAATTACTATACAGTTCATAGTTCACAGAGCATTGGCAAGCTCCCCAACCATACATTGATAATCTTCAACCAGTTACATTACCATTAGTACACCTTCAAACAAACATTCATGAGTTTTAAGTCTAAAACTCTTAATAGCCCAACTCCTCCCCTTCAGGATGTCATATAGTCGGTTTCCTGTTCGTGGCCCCTCCTACTAGGCATTTCCAGGAACCGGTAAGACAAAGAGACATGCATATTAATATTAAAACATTGTTGGTTCAACTTCACCTTGTATGTTTCACTTTGATTACAGTCACCATGGAATGTGCACCTTTCATGTGACTGCCACCAGAGTAAAATAAACACCAACTAAAGACCTCACAAAACTGTTTAGTGTGGATCTTTAGTTTGCCACATGTGTGCCTCATCACATTTTCTCCCCTTCACCCCCTCTGGATGGTCTAAATTAGGCAAGCGGGATAAATAGTCAGCGATAAGGTTTTTCTTACCCGGACAGTGCTCGATTGAAAAGACATAGGGCTGCAGAGTCAGACACCAGCGCAGTATCCTTGAGTTACTGTTCTGCATGGTTTGCATCCATTTCAGCGCTCGATGATCAGTTCTTAATGTGAATTCACGCCCAAGCAAGTAGTACCGCAGGGAGTCCACAGCCCACTTAATGGCAAGACCTTCCTTCTCAACGGTTGAGTATTTCCGCTCTCTTTCAAAGAGTTTTCTGCTCAGAAATAGCACTGGTCTCTCATCACGAGCCTCTCCCTGGATTAGTACTGCTCCCAAGCCCACATCAGAAGCGTCCACCTGTACAATAAATCTCTCAGAGAAATTAGGGCTCTGCAAGACTGGTTCATGACATAGCAAGTCTTTCAGTGATTTGAAGGCTTCTTCACACTCATTCGTCCAACAAACTTTAGCCGGACTCTTCTTGGTCAGATCAGTCAGAGGTGTAGCCAGTGATGCAAAGTGGGGAATAAACCTGCGGTACCAGCCAATTAACCCCAGAAAAGACCTCACCTGTTTTTTAGTTTGTGGGCGAGTGATGTTTTGGATAGCCTGAAGCTTTTCCACTTGTGGTCTGATCTGTCCATGTCCCAGTAAATAGCCCAAATACTTCACTTCCGTCTGAGCCCATGAACATTTTGTGGTGTTGATAGTGAGCCCCGCTCCCTGAAGCCTCTTCAGAATCTCTGCAAGATGCCGCAGATGTTCTTGCCAAGACCCACTATATATCACCACATCATCGAGGTATGCGGCTGCATACTGCTCACATCCCGCAAGTACCCGGTCCATCAATCTTTGGAACGTGGCCGGTGCTCCATGTAACCCAAAGGGCATAACCGTATATTGATATAACCCTGTGGGAGATCGAAAGGCAGTATAGGGCTTGCAAGACGGATCAAGGGGCACTTGCCAATATCCTTTACACAGATCTAATGTAGTCATATAGGATGCTTTACCCAGTCTCTCGATCAACTCGTCAATACGAGGCATTGGATAAGAATCAAAACATGATACACTGTTTAGTTTTCTGAAGTCGGCGCAGAACCGGATTCCTCCGTCCTTTTTAGGGACAAGTAGTATGGGACTTGACCACTCACTGTTGGACGGTTCTATAATCCCCATTTCCAGCATGGCCTCGGTCTCACTCTTTAACCGTTCTACCATCTTCTCTGGGACTCGATAGGGTTTTTGCCGAACAGGAGTAGTGTCTTTCAAGATGATATTGTGTGTGAGGATCTCAGTACGGCCCGGTCTTTCCTGGAAAAGAGAGGGAAAAGCTTGAAGTACCTCGGTTAGTTGCTGTTGTTGAGGGTCATTCAAATGTACAGACCATCCTGGAGCCTTTTTCGGTGATCGAACTGGTTCCATATCGGTTTCATCCTCTTCCTCCTCTATGGCCCTCACCATCATAGCTTGTTCTTTAACATCTGTAGGACCATTGAGATCAGACATCCTCTCCTTGAATTCCCTCAGAAGATTAACATGTAGGATCTGCTTAGGCTTCTTCCTTTCGGGACACAAGATCTCATAGGTTACTGGGCCCAGTTTTCGTGTCACGACATACGGACCCTGCCACTTAGCCAACAATTTACTGGTACCTGATGGAAGCAGTACCAGAACTTTCTGTCCCGGTTTCAAGTCCCTTTCCCTGGCATGTGCGTCGTACCATACCTTTTGCCTTTGCTGTGCAGCAGATAAATTCTCTTTAGCCAGAGTCCTAAAGTTCTCCAACTTGTCCCTCATCTGCAATATATATGAGGCGATACTGCACTGGGCTGGTTCCTCTGCTGTCCATCCCTCTTTGAGCATGTCCAGGGGGCCACGAACTTGCCTGCCAAACAGAAGTTCAAAAGGGGAGAAACCGGTTGAGCATTGAGGAACCTCTCTATAGGCAAAGAGTAGGAAAGGAAGCCATTTATCCCAATCCCTCCCTGACTCATCAACAAACTTCTTAAGCATGTTTTTCAATGTACCATTGAACCGTTCTACCAAACCATCTGTTTGAGGGTGAAATGGTGTAGTTCGGATTCCCTTAATGCCTAGTTGTTTGTACAGTAGCTTCATCAGTTTAGCCATAAAATTTGTTCCCTGATCAGTGATAATTTCAGAAGGAACTCCCACCCTTGAAATCAGATCAATCAAACATCTCACAATGTGTTTAACTTGGATTGAACGCAAGGGGTACACCTCCGGATATCTAGTAGCATAATCACAGATCACCAACGCAAATTGGTGACCCGCACTACTCTTCACCAATGGACCTATTATATCCATCCCTATACGATCAAATGGAGTTCCAATAATAGGCAGAGGTTGCAGATAACTTCTATCAGCCTTTCGAATCGGTGCTACCCTTTGACATTCAGAACAGGTTTTACAGTATTCTTGCACATCTTGATACATTCTTGGCCAATAAAATCGTTGACTAACCCGTTCGTATGTTTTCTGTTGGCCTAAATGCCCTGACCAAGGGATGGTATGCCCCAGATGTAAAATCATCTGATGCAGGGCTTTGGGTAGTACTAGTCTAGGGATCTCTATGTCGGCCAGGTACAAAAGGTCGTTCTTTAAAATGTACCGGTCCCCCCCCCAACTTTGTTACACCCACAGGGTTGCCATCTACCTCACACACTTTTTGAAACAGGGGTTGTAGACCAACGTCTGCTTTTTGTAACTCCCTAAAATTTTCAGGGACCTGCCAACGGTCGTTAATCCACTCAGATCCTGGGTGGTCAGTAAAACTGGGTAAGCTCCCTTGTATCTTATCCTTCCCCCTATGCTTTTCTTGCCTTCTCTGTCTTCTACTTTTCTTTTCTTTCCCCACAGTAGAGAACAAATCATCATCAGCATTAGGGAGGGGTTGTAAACCCTTGGTCTGGGACCGTGTAACCACTGCACACATTTTGGATGCCAAACCAACCAAATCCGCTAAACAAGGAAAATCTTCCCCAATCACCACATCATATGCTAGTTTCTCAACCACCCCCACCCTTAACAGGTATGCCTGTTCTTCTATCACTACAGAGACATCAGCAGTAGGATAGATTCTTTCATCCCCATGTACACATCCCAAACATACTGTATCTTCGTAGTTCAACATCTCACAATTCAACAAGTCAGATTTCACCAAAGTTTGCGTACTACCTGTATCAACCAAGGCCTGAACGGGTTGACCATTAAGGGTTACCGTTATAAGGTGGCTATGTTTCCCTGTAGGTTTTACTGCTTCACCAAAGCACTCATTCCTGGGAATATAACACATGTTAGTCATTTTGGGCTTTCTTAAGGGACAAAGAGAAGCCTTATGTCCTGGTTGTTGACAATAGAAACAAATCAACGTTACATTAGAATGTTTCCCCGACAGTCCCACAGTCTTAACAATAGGTTCCTCCACTTTTCCCTTCCCCACAGTCACAGTACCTTTGGTGGTTCGTGGTATTTCTCGATGAGCAGCCATGTACCTTTCAGCCAGCCTTGCAGCTTCCTCGCCAGTCTGTGGTTGGTTTTCTTTGACCCATACTCTCACGTCGGGATGCAACACTCGCAAATACTGTTCCATGATGATGGTTTCTCCCACCTGTTCCTTGCTCTTCGTTTCTGGTCGCATCCACCTCTTATACAAGCCCTTGATGCGATTGTAAGTCTCCCTCACACTCTCTCCAGTTGGTATCATAAGATTCCGGAAACGCAGTCGATATGTCTCCTCCGTCACGTTATATTTGGACAGGACCGCAGCCTTGATGTCATCATAGGAACCGGAGCGTAGTTCGTCCATGCCCGCATAGGCCTCCAAAGCTTTGCCTGTCAACAAAGTTACTACCCGTACTGCCCATTCATCGATTTGCCATCCCCATGTTCTAGCAATGCGTTCGAACCGCACAAAAAAACTCTCCACATCCTCACCCTCTACGAAATCAGGAATTCGAGGTTCAGGATGGCGCCTAAAAGATGGTACTGGTGGAAGTGACATAGCCGGCACATGGTCTGCAGGTTGAGCTTGAGGTGGTTCTGGACACAATGCTCTTCCTCCTGATGCCTGCGGAGGTGTTCTGGGTGTAGGTAAGGGGTAGTGAGTATGTTGACTTAACTGTTCGATTGATTCCCAGCCTGTCTTAGGTTTCTGAAAAATAGCAGCCTTCAACCCAGTCAATTCTTCAAACAGTATTTTTTCATTCCTTTGTTGTTGCTGCATAAAGTTCCTAATTTCCCAAAAAAATTCTTGACCCACCACAATACTCTCTGCATCATCTCGGGGTGTACTGACTTTACTGGTCTTGTGTCTCACCACAGGTTCAGTCTTAGGATATTGAACATTCCCCACCTGAAACAAGTCCGTCACAGCTTCCTCAGGTGCTCCAGCTACCAACTCCAAATCACCCAGCTGATCTTCAACAGTGTCCTCCTCCCCTTCAGAAAACATGATTGGGTGAGCTCGGGTAATCCTTTGAGGACCTCCATGTTCTCTAGTCGTCATCTTGAGGTTTTGGCATTTCCCTCTTCTACTGCTAGTTACTCCACAAAGACTTCAATCCCACTTCTGACACCATTTGTGGTAAGGTGGTCAGTGCGTTGGCTAAACCAGCAGAAAAAAAATGAAAAAACTTCAGAAATGTCCATGGAAACAAATCTCATTTAATTCAGGGTGCCACTAATTCCAAAAAATGCAACACGGTCCAAACAAAATGTCCTTTGTAAGTCCAAGTTTAACTCAAATTCAGCAGGAAAAGATACTAACAAAAATAATTTGTTCAGAGTACAACTCATCACAAAACAAAACAACAAAAAAATAAGTTCCACAGTTGGCTACTGATCCAACCAAACAGCCCCTTTTCTTTCTCCCTTTCCAACGTTGAATCTGTTCTTTTATAGTTTTAATCTCCTCCTTCATTTTCAAACTGACCAATCATAACTCTTCATTAGTTAATTACTATACAGTTCATAGTTCACAGAGCATTGGCAAGCTCCCCAACCATACATTGATAATCTTCAACCAGTTACATTACCATTAGTACACCTTCAAACAAACATTCATGAGTTTTAAGTCTAAAACTCTTAATAGCCCAACTCCTCCCCTTCAGGATGTCATATAGTCGGTTTCCTGTTCGTGGCCCCTCCTACTAGGCATTTCCAGGAACCGGTAAGACAAAGAGACATGCATATTAATATTAAAACATTGTTGGTTCAACTTCACCTTGTATGTTTCACTTTGATTACAGTCACCATGGAATGTGCACCTTTCATGTGACTGCCACCAGAGTAAAATAAACACCAACTAAAGACCTCACAAAACTGTTTAGTGTGGATCTTTAGTTTGCCACATGTGTGCCTCATCACAATGATATAAATGATGGTACCCATGTTTACAGATGTAGGGTTGTACCTGGTAGGTTCCTTGATAATTTGTGTGAGATTGAGGGCATCTAGTTTAGATTGAAGGACAGCCGGGGTGTTAAGCATATTCCAGTTTAAGTCACCTAACATTACAAACTCTGAAGATAGATGGGGGGCAATCAATTCACATATGGTGTCCAGTGGGGTCTGTAACAAACGGCAACAGTGAAAGACTTATTTCTGGAAAGGTGGAATTTTAAAGGTGAGTACGCTACCAACCCTGCTCATATCGGATTACGTTCCCTTCCACTTCACCGGATTTCTGCTGAAATCACAGGACCATCACACCGGATCATCGCAGCTAGCTAGCTGCAACCGAGTGGCTGCTGTTGTATGGCTAACACTACTGTCCAAAACTTGCAACAGTTAACCTTGAGCTAGCCCCGAGCTAGGCACATCTCCCGGCTAGCCGATGTGTACTAGCTAATTTCCCGTGCTACAGTACCTTTGTCAACCGGCCTTGGACCTTCTACTGTCGGACGATTACGTCGGCAGACCAGTCGTGATGGCTCGTCGGGGCTCGGTGTCGACAGTAGAAGGTCCAAAGCCGGTTGACAAAGGTACTGTAAAGGTACAAACAGCTCACCCACACAACGCCATACATGTGGTCTGCGGTTGTGAAGCCGGTTGGATGTACTGCTAAATTCTCTAAAACGACGTAGGAGGTGGCTTATGGTAGAGAAATAAACATTAAATTATCTGACAAATGCTCACTAACAGAGATGTAAACACATTTGTGCACAACATTATTGACAAATAAGCTTTTTTGTGCATATGGAACACTTTACATGTTGGATTTCTATATTTTTTTGTACGTTCTAACTGTATTTAAATGTATTTAGTGGTTATTTATGTAGTTATCTTTTCATGCGTTGAATGTTATATTGTAGTATTGTAGTAACCCTCAAGCATTTTTTTGTTAATAATAATTATACTTCAAAGTTTTTTGACTTTGTGCAATATCTACAATCAAAATGTGTTCATATGTTCATCCAACTGTCTTGTTGTTTTTCTATATGACTTTGTATGGTATTGACCAAATCACTGGTCATGGTTTATATGCATAAAGCATAATAATAAGATATATCACTACCTACACCATATTGGCTGGACAGAGCGAGTAACTGCAGTCAAAACATAGTGGTTTTTACTTGGATTTTGCAATTACTGCAAATGTCACACTCAATTTTCTCTGAAATTGAACATAATTGAACCAGAACACTTTGTCACACGATAAAACAGATACTATAAAGCCTAATTTCAGTCTTAACTCAATTTTGACCAAAAGTGTAGTTACTGCGTTTTGCCTTTGTAGGGCAGAATACTGGTGGTATGCAAGTACTGTATATATGTCAACAACAACTCCATAGGTGATGTTTCTTCACGTCATTTTCCTCAGCTTTTCATGCACTTGACGAGGGTCTCCACAGAGTCGTACATTGACACAATCGACAATGAGCTAATCGCCTCAGGAGAGGAGATGAGGACCATGCTTCATGCCCCTGTCAAATCAGGGGAGTATGCCTGTAGAATTAGAGGGTCTGAACAGACTGTGTCCTCAGTGAGGATCTTCGTGAGCAGTGAGTACCTATGTTCCCTTGCTTTACATAAAGCAACTCCATCTCTTGTATACGTATCCACAGTATGTCTGCCTCTCCCCTCCTCTGTACTGTAACCGAGTGGTACAGTGCAATCCGCTTGCACAATGACTGTGTCTGAATTATCTTACACTCCATACCCAATGCTCGCATTTCACAGTAACTCTTGCGTTCTCTCTTCCCTTCCAACAGAATGGTACAAACCAAATGTTGGACTCATCATCACAGCTCTCCTCACAACCGTATCTGGAGCAGCCATATTAGTGTATATGTGTGTCTATCGTGTCCAGAATGGGGAGACACCAAATGCTGTCACTTCTCAGGGGTTGTCCACAGCTGGCCCAGAGGCCTCGCCAGGAATGGAGGGAGTGTCCAGAAACATGCAGGAAGCTCTCCCCGAAAACCTCCATACATATGTACCTGTCTGAAACGTAACCCTAAACCCTATATAGTGCCCTTCTTTCTACCAGTCATGTGGCTCTGGTGAAGAAGTTGTGCACAATAAAGGGACCCACTGGGCACACACTGGTTGAATCAATGTTGTTTCCATGTAATTTCAATGAAATTATGTTGAACCAAAGTGGAATAAATGCTTAATGTACGTCTGTGCCCAGTGGGGAGTAGGGTGACATTTGGGATTTGCCCTATAGGTGATTCCTCATGAAACTTGAAAAAGAAAATAGCATATTTACTTCACAAACGTATCAAACTTCCAAAGTGGGATCTCTGCTAGTCTTAAAGTTATGGCCAATTTTATACAGAGAAATTGGCTTAGTAGGCAATGTAATGAATCACAGCACTCCTTGCACATCCTGCAAAGCACCAACGCAGGGGGTGACCATTTTTTATATATATTGCGGAGGAGAGGAACTCATAAATATTTATATCAAACTCAGTTGTTGCATATGAAATTAATCTGAAATAAAACATTGGGTCTAAACTTTGGATATTGTCTTTCATTATGTGTTTGAGTGTTGTGTCCCTTCATATGACAATGACCGATAACTAACTGGGTTTTGGAGTGCTTGTTGTATTCATCAAATGATCAGCGTTTTAGTCATATGAATAAGCAGTTTAATGGGGTTTAATACTCTGAAATTCCAAAATGCTCAACATTGTAGTTTCATTTGATCAAAGAAGGTGCAGCTAGATGGTGCCAGAGACGCATGTGAAACACACACAATTCAGAAAAAAGACAACCATTTTTAAAAATAGTAAAAGAGACAGCAGACAGTGATTTTAGATCTCAGATTTATTTAATTAGTTATTTTTGGTGTTAAAAAGTAAATTGTTACAAATTATGTAGGTTGTTGAGAAAACCGTTACAAATAAATCTGGTCGCAACATCGTTTCATTCTAATGGTCTTAAAAAGCAAAACCAAGCATAGAAGAAAACTATTTACAGGAAAGCTCTCTAAAATGTAAACCTGACAACAATGTATTTCCTTTAGACTTATATGAGTGAAGATTGACTACAAGTGCTTCTGTATGGCTACTTCAGTACACTATGAAAGAGACAGTTTCATGTGTTAGTAACAAGGCCTATTTTTGTTTACGAGAACACATGATGTAATCGCTTCCATAGCATTCATAAATCCTATTAAAGGAATATTAGGGTATTCCCACATGGGTGGGAGAGTTTTCTCCATTCAGCTGCCAAATCAGCAAGTGTCCATAGTTCATGTATTATGTCCATGGCACTGCCGCCTATGAGTGTGACGGTAGAACAATATGCCCCACAACCACTGATGCATTTAGATGCAACATACAAGCTGACAAAGATACAAGGAGGATCCCTAGCAAGCTTTCTTTATGGTTGGTTTAAACTTTTCACTCAAGATCTTACTCTTTTTTATTTTTGTTTTCCTTTTTCTATTCCTTATTCGTCAGTGCAGAAAGATAGGAATTTAGGCCTTGTGAGGACCTGGCACTTCTACATTCTGGGTTACCTGTTAATAATGGTGAAGAGTACATGTGAATGAGGTGAGAACAGCTGTTGATCCTGGATTATCACATTGATACATTCATTGTTTTCCAGTGAATCCCTATCAAGGCAGTTTAATTCAACTTCCTTATTCTTATTTCTCTGTCTTGGGAGGGATTGAAAAGAAACTTAAATACATGTAATCAATCTCATTGTAAATCATCAGGTTCGCCAGATGTTCCCCCATCACTTCAAACTCAACAGGGATATTGTCTAAGAGTACTGCATACCACCGTGGATTGGTACCGGTCTGGTTTGGGTGGAGAGTTGAAGGTCTCTAGTAACGTCTGCTGGAGCTGGTGGATGTCACAGACTTGGTGATGGTGGCACCTCCGCCGCTGCCGTAGCTGCTGCTGCCGCCACCGTAGCCGCTGCCGCCGCCAAAGCTGCTGCCGCCATAGCTTCCGCTGCCACCACCATAGCCGAATCCACCTGAGTTTGCGCTGGAGTAGTCTGGGTACAGAGAGAGAGTGGGATCAGTTTAATCTGCTGTAAAGCTAGAGGATTTTTTGGTTTCAATGATGCATGGCAAACTCCATGTGTATTCCTCAGCATAACTTAAAAGGTTCAAAACATGGTGACACAATTAGAAATTAAATCAAAATGGTACTTACTGCCGCCAGATGTCTGCTGCACGTGGATTGTTGCAGATGCACCACCGGAGGATATTCTGTGAATAGATAAGACCAATGTTATTGAAGTTTGGATGGAAACTTGCTAAGCTAAGAGGCTAACGTCTCAACTATCCAGCTTTAACTCACCTGCTTTCCTCTCCTTCCAGCAGCTTTCTGTAGGTGGCAATCTCAATGTCCAGGGCCAGCTTGACGTTCATCAGCTCTTGGTACTCGCGCACCTGGCGGGCCATGTCCTGCTTGGCTCTCTGGAGGGCATCTTCCAGGTCCTTGATGCGGAGCTTGGCGTCCTTCACCGCCATCTCACCGCGCTCCTCTGCCTCAGCGATCTGAGCCTCAAGGTTGGCCCGCTGTGGTAAAAGAGAATGGTGCATTAGCATTAACCTCGGCTATTAGCAAACTGCTCATTAGCATTAGCCTGTATCCACTGTAGACGCATGGATTAGCGACTAATGGTAATACGCTAGTGCTATGAAACGTCTTGCTTGGACATCAGCCATTTACGGACAATTCTTATAAAGGAGGTTCTGAAATGAGATGGCACCCTCACCTGTCCCTTGACGGACTCAATCTCATTCTGGAGACGAGAAATCATGCGGTTCAGCTCGGCAATCTCAGCCTTGGTTGAGCGAAGGTCCTCACCATACTGTCCAGCAGAGCTCTGCATCTCCTCGTACTGAGAAAAGTGAGGAAGAAATGTAAGTAAATGTAAATGAAGATTGAGGAAGCGCTCACAGCAATTCTGCTTATTTTGCCTGAACATATCCTGGTAAACTATGTTCATGTCTTTTGACCTTGCTTTTGAAACCTAGACTTACCTTCTGCTTGTACCAGGTCTCGGCCTCAGCTCTGCTACGGTTGGCAATGTCCTCGTACTGAGCGCGCACTTCAGCGACAATGGAGTCCATGTCCAGGTTACGGCTGTTGTCCATCTCCACCACGACAGAGGTGTCCTTGATCTGGCCCTGCAGCTCACGCAGCTCCTGAGGAACCAAGAGAGAATGGAGAGAAGCCTTCAGATTTCAGCCCGTATCTGATTCACTGACAATCATGTAGTGTTGAAGCTCTCCAAGATTCAGATATGGAAGACTTATGTGTTGTGGGATGAATGAGAAAAATGAATAATGAATGTTGAAAAAGTTCATGAATGGTTCGTACCGCCTCGTAGACGGCCCTGAGGAAGTTGATCTCATCCTGAAGAGCGTCAACCTTGGCCTCCAGCTCCACCTTGTTCATGTAGGCACCATCAACATCCTGGAGAGAGAGAGAGAGAGAGAGACGGAGAGAGAGAGAGAGAGAGACGGAGAGAGAGAGAGAGAGAGAGAGAGAGAGAGAGGGGGGAGTTAATGGAATGGAATTGAAATTGGTTTTAACTCTGACATGAGTTATGATGAGACATCATGTTATATCGTGCACACCTTCTTCAGAAGGACAAACTCGTTCTCCACTGAGGCGCGCTTGTTGATTTCATCTTCATACCTGGTGACAAAGCAAAGGGCAATATTTCAAGCAAAGTTATCACTCTGGGTTACTTCTTACACTGAAGTTAAACATAAGGTATTGCTTATACTTATATAGCTACTTTTGATGCACATCCGACATATCGACACTCACTTGTTCTTGAAGTCCTCAACCAGACCTTGCATGTTGTGCAGGTCCGACTCCAGCTTCATCTTCTCGTTGCCCAGGCCGTCGAGCTGTCTGCGCAGGTTGGAGATGTAAGCCTCAAACATGGCGTCGATGTTGGAGCGGGTGGTGGTCTGGTCCTGCAGGAGGCTCCACTTGGTCTCCAGCATCTTGTTCTGCTGCTCCAGGAAACGCACCTGCAGGGACAAAAGGGAAATGGTCAGTGAGTGTATAATGTTAAAAGTGTATAGTGAATAAATGGATGAGCATGTTCATTAATGAATGATGATGTGTGATAGATGGATGGATCCATGAATAAGTCTTTATAGACTAAATTCATAATGTCAGCCTTTCTTCTGAGTAGACTTGTGGTGGTGAGAATAATTCATCAGTTCTGTCGATTTTTAAGAGGAGTAGAAAAAATTGGTCTCCAGTGGTGTGACTTAACTGAAGTCGACCTTGTAGCAGACTTGCAATACAAGCCACACCAGTACCTGCATTAACTGCGTAGATAGCATCACAGGGTTGGGCTTGAACAGCCACTCCCTGATGGTGACATATTGTAATCTATGGGTATACACCCAGTCTGAGAATCCTATATCCTGGGAGGTGAGATGAAACCTGATCCCTTCGATAATCTGCCCTGAGATATGTAGCTTTCATTGTTCACTCTCAAAACAAAAGATAGGCTAGTGTTAGAGTGTTTATCGACATGCCAATGTATATCCAAACTTTCTCTGCCGAGGAGAGGCTCACTGTGTGTGTATGGCTTTAAATGTGAAGGCCACCCATTTCATTTCCAGCCATAAAAAAACTAGGTGTGGCAGATAAACCACAGAAGACATCTTTGAAGGCTTTAAAAGAATGTTTACTTTGTTCTTTGCCTTGCTTGTGAGAGTTGACTCTCTGACAATTAAGGGGATTTATTTTATTCTCTACCTCAAGTAAGGCATATAGGGGGTGTGCAGGTGAAAATACTGGTGGAAACATGGAGTTCATCTTCCCTTGGAAAAGACAGTAGGGAGAGTTGATTTACTGTAACTGCACTCAACAAACTCATCTCCCATAACAACGGCGACAGGCACAGACTTTGGACTCTGTGGGCACTCTGTAGATAGGTCCACATGACCACACCCCGCAGGTATGAGATGGGGTGAGTCATGGTGTGAGAGACGGGTCTCCACCCTTGTTTAGATAGCAGCCAAAGAGTCCGCTACAGTCACAGGACCTGACAAGGCCACGGGCTATCTTTTAAAACATTTATATTTTTTTACAACTCCT
Source organism: Thymallus thymallus (assembly GCA_023634145.1). Taxonomy (NCBI): domain Eukaryota; kingdom Metazoa; phylum Chordata; class Actinopteri; order Salmoniformes; family Salmonidae; genus Thymallus; species Thymallus thymallus. The sequence continues at coordinate 25,424,111 of CM042409.1, read as the reverse complement.
GGGCGGAGTCCTTTAATAACTTTTGTGAAAGTTAAACACAGAGTCAGAAACAGCTTCTGCACAGTTTCTAAAATAATCCCAAAGGTTGTAATTCATTAACGGATACAGCATTAGAGATAAGATTCATAGCTGCCTTGGCATCCTATTTCTCGCTTTCTTTCAACCAGATTCTTGAGCTCATTTTACTCATAAGGGCTGTAGTGACGTAAGGGCTTTGTCAGCAGAAAAAGAAACACGCCTGCATATTGAGATCAGCTTTTCTCAGCTATATACAGCCAGGAAATCCTGTTATATTAGGATGCTAATATGTGAGGTGAGAGCTTGTATTTGTCATCTTTCTGGTTTACTCCATTGATTGTGATCATTGCATAGTGATACGAAATACAAGTATCTCATCATGCCCCGGTAGTCAATGTCAAATATCTATTTGGTTACTTAACAATAGTCTGACATGGAAGCCTGCAAATAGTATAGCTCTACACGAGCAAAGCAACATAATATCATTCTGAACACAGGCTTTAAGTTCACTTTCTTTAAGAATAAATTCAGTGCATGAGAAAGTCAATGGAAATGATTCACATAGGGTTAACAGGAACTGACCTTATCGATGAAGGAAGCGAAGCGGTTGTTGAGGGTCTTGATCTGCTCCTTCTCGTGGGTGCGGACCACCTGGATGTTGGGGTCGATCTCCAGGTTCAGTGGGGCCAACAGGCTCTGGTTGGTTGTGACAGCCGTGATGGGGGCGCCAACGAATCCGCCAGCCATACCACCACCGAATCCAGCGCCGAGACCACCACTGTAGCCTGCTGTGAAGCCGCTGCCTCCGCCCATGCCACCACCGAACCCGGTGCCAGAACGACGGACAGATCCGCTGCTCATCCGGGTGGATCCGGGGGCAATCATGGACTGGCTGGTGAAGCTCCTGCGAATGCTGTTGCCGCCACCCATGCCGCCGCCCATGCTGCTGCCGCCGCTGGTGTAGCTTGTCCTGCTGAAGCTCATGGTTGAAACTTTAGGGTAGTGTTGACTCTGCTTTACAAGCCTGAATTCTCGAAGAAGAGGTGAAGAGTGACAGAAGAAGGACAGAGGACAAGGAGGCTTCAAAAGGAGAGTCAAGTCCCTCAAGTGGCGATCTGGCTGACGCCGGACTGATTTTATCCTGCTCTAGAGCCAAGGGGAGGAGCATTGACCTGGAACAGGTAGACACACCCACTTTTACCTGCACTTCTCTATCTTTCCCTCCTCCTTCCTCTCCCTTGGTTCCCTGAGGCTGTGGCCGGCAGGAGTGGCCCGTCCTGTCAGACTGGTAGAGAAGGACCGAGAGAAGATAAGCCTTGACACACCCTGCTTCTTGCCAAAGGCGAGAGGGAGTAAGAATTGTGAGGGGAGATGGGGGTGGTGAGTAGATAAGGAGGGTGTCTTTTAACCTTTGGGATTAATTGCATTTTACGAGAAGTCTCTACCAGAGAAGGAACGTGCACTATCTTACAGAGCTATCAGAGTAGTTAAAGAGCAATGAAAAAGTTAATGAGGAGAAATGCAGTCAAATGTCTTTAGTTGGAGATACTGTATTGTAGTGTCACTATGTCTTCACTATGTATGGTGGACATTTCTATGTGTTTACATAACTTAAATAAACATAGCCTTTCGGAAAAGGCAAGCCTACTTTATAGACACAACACACACCCATATGCATACACACACACACAGACACACATATCCAATATTCATTGGACCTGCAGCAGAGTGGCTCATTTGATTGACCCAAACCACATGTAAAGCCTATGGGCATGTACTTGTTATTTTCAGTCACTATACAAAACTGCCCTAGTCTCTGACATAAGCTGTTATACTATGAGTCTACTGATGCAGAGCCTTAGAGGGAGAAAAAAAGCTTGTAGAGGCTAGCACAGAAGGATTTGCTTAGGGCATATGCATATATTAAAGTTTTTACATGTCTACAGCGTGGCCAAGTTCACACTCCGGGGAGTACAGTCTTGAACATGAATGAATTACGTATATTACAACCTCTTTCAGTAGTAAAATCACTTACTCGCTTCGATTATGCCAACTTTAGGCCACCACACCCAGTGGATGATATGAATGACAGACAAGTTAATGCCTTAGGTTCCAGTGATATAATTTCCAGTACACTGCACTCCTTTGGCAATTGGAAACTGTACACTTTATTTTCAACATACAGTATACACCTACTTTCAGTTAGGGGAATTTTTGTCTCTTGAATTTTCGTGAATGTGTATGAGAAAGTGTCTGCGAACTTTGTCTGATAGCAATATTGACCAGACATGTGCATGACTCTTCTTGGCAACAGATGTTGGTGAATGAGTAATCTCATAGATAGTGTGTTGTGCAACTCCTGACTCGTCCCTTAGATGAATTGAGTGATTAAATCAAGACATACTCAATCAAACCAACCTTTATTTCAATGCATTGAAAACATATGATAAAACAGTACAACAGGACCAGTGGCGTACTGTATGCTAGGTTCCTGACTCTTTGCAACCTGCAGGATCTCTTATGGTAAAAGTCACATCATTTACTGACAGAGTGAGTGAGTGAGTGTTTGTGTGAGTGAGCTCTGAGTCATCAACCTGTCCCAAAACAGTTCTATGCGGTCTCACTTTATCTGTCTGTCAATCTCTCATCCACTTTCTCTCGCTGACTCGCTCCATTTGTAGTTGTAAATCTCTCTTTCACCCACCTAAACAAATATGTATTCATGCCTCTCTGATAGCATAACATAGGTTTATATAAATACTCAATCTAGTGTATGCATGAATGAATCAAAATGATAAAACACATACTGTATCTCATACAACTGCACCATACAAAATGCATTCATGCATTACGTAAGGGATAATCAACGAGGGGCTATGCGTTCTATATAAAATAATGAACGACGAGGACGTGGATGGTTTGTTCCACGACACACTAGCAGAGTGGAATTGACCTTCCACGGAGTTGCGTTATTTTCTAGAGAACGCGTAGAGGCCTTAGCTGATTATCCCTTTCATACCATGGCTATAATTTAACACATTTGCCGGTAGAAATGTGTTCAACATCCACTGAAGTAACTAGCAAGTTTACTAGAGAGCTACAGTTGTTGCCGTGGTAACCAAACAAACAAACAAACAAACAAACTTGCTAGTTTAGCTAACCAAACCCTCAGTCCTAGCTTACCATTATGGAAATCTAATTCAACAATGCCTATAATGTTTTCAGTTTGACTTTTGCTTTCAGAAGCAACTCAAACATAGAACATGGAAGAATGAACTATAGGCATTGAATTCGACCTTGCAAATATAACGTGACTTCGTCTCGGGTCTAACTACACCCGTACCAATATATCCTCCAAACACCGGCTTCTCTGGCATTATCACTTCAATAATGCACGCTCTAGAATGCCCTGACAATCAGAAACAAGTATTCAACAATGCCATGGTATAAACATACATGTTACATATTGTAGATTACACACACACACAAACACATGCTAATTTATCTCTCAATACTAAAGAATGTATGAAGGAATAAGAGCCATGGTATAGAGAAAAGAAATGTGGAGTGTTGTTATGGCTGTACTGTATATCTCACTGTATATCGTAATGGTCTGACAAGCCTGGTGGGTAGAAGTATTCACCTCCAGGGCTACATACAGTAAGGGGAGGGAAATGCATATAAAGAGAGAGCGCAATAGAAAAATAAATGGAAAGAATGAAAGCCTGAGTGACATAGAGACAAAAAGTATAGAAAGGAAGCAAGAAGGAGGTCAAAAGAGAGAGAAAAACAGTAAGATATGGAAAGAAAGAAAGTAAGATATATGGGAGGTAAGAACAAAAGAAAGAGAAAAAAGTGAAGTCATGCTCATAAATCTGACTGGGTGGGGTTTCTGTCTGTTGTGGTGATCCTGTGATTGCAGTCAGCCAGAGCTATGCTATTGAGTCTGGTATTTTCTAGCCCAATGACACACACAGAGGGGAGGGTGGGAGGGTGAGTTTCGGCAGGTCAAGGCAGAGATGGGCTTGGCCTTTCAGGGAATCAAAGAACGGAATTCAAGCTTTGGTGTGTTGGCTACATATACCTATCATTAGTGAATCTCGGCTCTCCCTTCCCAAACAGAAGGAAAAAGCAACAAGAAAACAATATCTATTATGGAAACCATGAGCGCTTAATAAAGACAAAAGAAAACAGGGACGCTTGCCAAAAACACGCAAACAAATAAGCCTTCCTTTGGAACAGTGAGAGTTAATGAGTGATTGAGTCCCTCAGGGGAGAAAAGCACTCTCTTAACCATTCATTTTTACAATTATCTCCTCCTATTCTCTCCCCTCCTTCGTTTTAAAAAGTGACCCTCCTCTTCTCTCTGCACCTCTCACTAGCTTGCCCATGCTTTGGCACTAGTTAAGAGATGACTGAGAAATAACTAAGAAATTAGATGAAATCCTAGTTTCAACTATCAATCTTTGCGATGACTTGCCTATGCAGGTGTCTCTCTTTGTTGTGACAGTATTGAATGATTAATTGCCAGAGACACTCTTTGTTTAAATTCCAAATGCAACAAGGCAAACTGAAAGCTATGTCAAATCAAATAAATAAATAAATTGTTAGTCACATGCGCCGAATACAACAGGTACTTACGAGTAGTAACACAATAAAATAACAATAACAAGACTCTATACAAGGAGTATCGGTACTGAGTCAATGTGCAGGGGTACAAGGTAGTTGAGGTAATTGAGGTAATGTGTACAGGTTGCTGATGATGGCCAGAATGGAGAAAATGGAATGGCATCAAACACCTTGAAACCATATGTTTGATGTATTTGATAGTATTTCACTGATTCCACTCCTTTCATTACCACAAGCCTGTTTTCCCCAGTTCCACCAACCTCCAGTGACATGTTGGTAGGGGTAAAAGTGACTAGGCAATCAGGATAGATAATAAACAGAGTAGCATGAAGGGTTGTATTCCTAAAAGCTATATATCCAGTTGAGCTTTTATTGTTTAAAAAAAATGTAATAAAGCCATTGATATGAATTTTCACCATCTAATCATGGCATGGGGTTGTTTCAGGTTTTATTATTCGTATGTACAGAATACGCATGGTATATACCGTCCAATGAATTCCTTACTTGCAGGTTCCTTCTCGACAATGCAACAACAATGCATTGGCGCATGGGGTTGTTTAAAATCTATCACTTGATGGTTTAATTTCAGAGACAATCAGGTTTTGTTGCAAGACGCTATATCCGCCTCACTCTAAAGGAAATAAGTAGTACTGCTAGGTTTTACACAGTTAAATGACACAATTGTGACATCAATATAAAAAATATACAGTATATTTTTTCCAAAATTCATCATTACAGTAATATCATATCTGTATGTAAAATATTTATTTTAGTCATTTAGCAGACACTCTTATCCAGAGCGACTTACAGTTAGTGCATTAATCTTACAGATAGCTAGGTGAGACAACCCCATATCACAGTCAAATATACAGGATATTAATATTCCATTCTATCTAAACCACGGATATATAGCGTTTTGCCAAAAAAACTACGTTTTAAAATCTAAAATCAATGATAATATTTTACAAACACAAGAAGGTACCCATAAGCAATATTTTCAGATGAAAAAAAACATTGGTGGATATAGCGTTTGGAACAAAACTTTTCACATACTGTATCAGTGCCACTGTCACGATATTATTGAACCTAAAAACACAATAGGTTCACAGTAGTGTATTAGCATCCCAAGATACTGGATAAGTGATTCAAGATGATAAATAATTCAAGATGATAAACCATGAATATTAAGTCAGTCTGACAGTCTTGTCAAGCATATACAGCACGTTGTTTGTGATGTTTTGTGGATGCTGGTTTCAGGATTTGGTTGCTGTAGTTTTACGTTGCTATCTATGTAATCTCTTGAAGTCTCTTTTACACCTCATCACTTTACACCTAAACAGTGGCACACCCAAGACAAAACTAAAATGATTAGGTATATCATACTATCCCAATGAGATGTGCAATGAGATGTGCATCTTTTTGCCATGAAAAGAGTGCCATGAAAACAACCAGCCTCCAACTGTCCTCATTTCTAAACAATAACACTAAGGCTAGTACACACACAAACACAAAAGTAGCTCTAATCTGGTCTGCTATATGTAGTCAGTGTGTGATTCGGATGACATTTAATTGATTAAATTCAACCTGTGTGTGTGTGTGCGCGTATGTGTGATTGGGTACATTCAGGCATGCATGTTGGTGTGTGTAACAAGCAAAATGAGTCACTCACTGCTAGCCTTTTCCGCTCTCTGTTATGTAAAAACTGGGTGGGGGTGGTTGATATACACCTTCTGGCCTAGCTATTGGCACATAGAGTATGCCCGGAGTGCACACATTCTGGTGTGAATGTTTCTATGACTGTCAATACCCAACAATAATTTTCTGACCTATTCTGAATGGTGGTGTTCGGCTTCAGTGCTTAACAGTTATGATGCCTAAGTACCTTCCTGAGCAGATTTAAATGTCAATACCGTAGGTATTGGTACGTTCCTTGCCACTTACTGTTTTGATGACAGTGTACAATAGACAGTGGCGACCCATCATTGTTTTGAACCCCCCACTTTTTGCCCCACCAATATTTACATGCTAAAATCACCACTGGAAATAGATAATCTACCTAATTATTTTAATGTGTCCGTTGTTTTTACTATGTGCTGTAAAATGAATTGCCACTCTGGGATAATACATATTCCACTCTACTCTACTCTACTCTACTCTATATGCTTGCTTGACAGTAACCTCTCTCATAGATGGCTACATACCAGGGTGAGTCACCTCCGCAACACCATGACCACTCCTGTCTACAGGCAGTATACTCATGCACGCCAGCCAAGGCATGTTCACCTAGCAGTTAGAGCGTTGGGCCAGTAACCAAAAGGTTGCTGGTTCGAATACCCGAGCCGACAAGGTGAAAAACCTGTCGATGTGTCCTTGAGCAAGGACATTTACTGACTTGCCTAGTTAAACAAAGGTAAAAAAATTTAAATCAAACGTGTATGTGAGTTAGTGAAAAGGAAAGTTACAGCAGTCAAATCAGGAAGAATTAGTAGTAATGTGATAGTAATAGGTGTATGAATGAGATTTTGCATCAAGTAATCCTGCTAAAGATTTAACACAATACAAAACAAGATATACCACACGAATACGTAATTGACAGTATGGTGACAATCAAGAGCCGTTGCTTCAATGGTTAAGAAGGTACCTGCCTGCAATTAAGTTTGATGGGAGCATCTTTAATGCCCAAATGCTGAGTGCGGACATCCTATCACTCTGGTCAGGCATATTTTAACATTGACATGTGCAGCAAAACCAATATTGAACTACGCTAGCAGACAAGAAGTTACACACAGGCAGGCCTATGCATACTGTGTGCCTTTTAAATAATACTTAAATTAGTCAAGGCCTAAATTAAGTGGCATATTATATCATGAACTGTCCTTGCACTGTTTTTGTTCTGAAGTGGTTCATTGGTGAAACGTACAGAATAATTGGTTGCTTTTCCATAAATATTTAGAACGGAAAGCTGTTGAAGAGCTCCAGAGTCCAATGGTGGCGAGCTTTACACCACTCCAGCCAACGCTTGGCTTTGCGGTTGTGTGCAGCTGCTCGGCCAGGAAACCCATTTCATGAAGCTCCCGACTAACAGTTCTTGTGCTGACGTTGCTTCCAGAGGCAGTGTGGATCTCGGTAGTGAGTGTTGCAACCAAGGACAGACAATATTTACACGCTGCGCGGCCCCATTTTGGGAGCTTGTGTGGCCTACCACTTCGCAGCTGAGCCGTTGTTGCTCCTAGATGTCTCCACTTCACAATAACACCACAGTTGACCGGGGAAGCTCTAGCAGGGCAGAAATTTGCCGAACTGACTTGTTGGAAAGATGGCACGTTGGCCACGTTGAAAGTCACTGAGCTCTTCAGTACTGGTCATTCTACTGCCAATGTTTGTCTATGGAGATTGCATGGCTGTGTGCTCAATTTTATATACCTGTCAGCAAGGGGTGTATATATAGTGTAAATAAGAAATTGTACCATTGTTACGGTCGTGAGGAAACAGGACCCGAGGCGCAGAGCTGTTGTGCGAAGACTTTCCTTTTTATTAAACCGAAAGCACAAAAATAATAAAAAGAGAGACAGCGACCATGAACCGGCGTGAAACAAAACCAAAATGAAACACACACAAAAACCCACAAACACAGGTGTAAAAGCTGAACATAAATAGGCTCCCCAATTAGAGGCAATGAGGCGCAGCTGCCTCTAATTGGGGACCACTCCAAAACAGAAACACAGTTTTCCAGAGACCTCTCTGAACATAAACCTTACAACCATAAGGATACTTGTGAAAGTACTGTAGTATTTGACATTCCTACTGTATTGCCTTCAGTAAAAATTAATTTGATAGAGTATAACACATTTGCCACTCTGTAAATTCCACTTTAGAGGTGTTAATACAGTTTGTTACTTTAGGCGTGAGGCCATACATGTATTAGGTGTTAAGTTGAATTGTCTTGGGGACAGTCTGAGGGGGGCCAAGCTATTAACAACTCCTCAGTGTGCAGAACTAGTCAAGCCGCTCATTCTTTCCAAGAGACAGGGCAAGTTGCCAAATATGCCGTAGCTAGCAGCTTTTCATTCTCAGTGTGAACTCAACTTCTCAACTTACAACACTTAAAATAATAAAAATCAGAAGGCAAGGTTGAAACATTGATTTAGAGTCCTCTTGTTTACAGGAAAAGGCCACATCAAAATGCAATTTGATATATCTGTATGTATTACCAAATAAGACTCCTTCCTGTTTAGCAAACTGATTTAGCAAAAAACTAACTTCACAATTACAATAGCTGCATTTTGGGTAGTGCCAGAACCATTATGAGTACAGTGGGTTGCCTGCAAATCTCAGCTTAACCAACAATGTAGTACAATAAAGTAAACTGCCACCCAATGTACTTGATCTGAATGAAAATAAATCACACCATTCATTGACAATGGGTATTAAAAGCCAACAAAGCCAACAAAGAGCATTTGAACCCTTGTACTTTCAACACACCCCTCTGTGCTTGCTTTGGCTTCTCCCTTATGTTTGTGGGTGTGTATCTGCGGGGGCGTCTTATGAAATAGCTGCACTGTGGGTGTGTATCTGCAAGTGCAGATCTATGGAAAGGTTGTTTTTACAACAATATGTAAAAACAACGACAACTGTTTGTGTGTGTGTGCGTGTGTGTGTGCGTGCGTGTGTGTGTGTGTATGTGTGTGTGAACTTTAGTGCCCACCAATGCCACGCTACGTCTGGTATCTTTGTGGTTGGAATAAATTAGGCATGGCTTTGTGTCCTCACACACCTTATCACTGTGGAAATATTGTGTGACTCACCCCTAATGTGACACTGTGAGAACGCCAGGCAAGGTGTTTAGTTGCAGTGTATACATACAGTGGGGAGAACAAGTATTTGATACACTGCCGATTTTGCAGGTTTTCCCACTTACAAAGCATGTAGAAGTCTGTAATTTTTATCATAGGTACTCTTCAACTGTGAGTGACGGAATCTAAAACAAAAATCCAGAAAATCACATTGTATCATTTTTAAGTAATTCATTTGCATTTTATTGCATGACATAAGTATTTGATACATCAGAAAAGCAGAACTTAATATTTGGTACAGAAACCTTTGTTTGCAATTACAGAGATCATACGTTTCCTGTAGTTCTTGACCAGGTTTGCACAATAACTATTTTTTTGGCCCACTCCTCCATACAGACCTTCTCCAGATCCTTCAGGTTTCGGGGCTGTCGCTGGGCAATACATACTTTCAGCTCCCTCCAAAGATGTTCTATTGGGTTCAGGTCTGGAGACTGGCTGGGCCACTCCAGGACCTTGAGATGCTTCTTACCGAGCCACCCCTTAGTTGCCCTGGCTGTGTGTTTCAGGTCGTTGTCATGCTGGAAGACCCAGCCACGACCCATCTTCAATGCTCTTACTGAGGGAAGGAGGTTGTTGGCCAAGATCTCGCGATACATGGCCACATCCATCCTCCCCTCAATACGGTGCAGTCGTCCTGTCCCCTTTGCAGAAAAGCATCCCCAAAGAATGATGTTTCCACCTCCATGCTTCACGGTTGGGATGGTGTTCTTGGGGTTGTACTCATCCTTCTTCTTCCTCCAAACACGACGAGTGGAGTTTAGACCAAAAAGCTCTATTTGTCTCATCAGACCACATGACCTTCTCCCATTCCTCCTCTGGATCATCCAGATGGTCATTGGCAAACTTCAGACGGGCCTGGACATGCGCTGGCTTGAGCAGGGGTACCTTGCGTGCACTGCAGGATTTTAATCCATGACGGCGTAGTGTGTTACTAATGGTTTTCTTTGAGACTGTGGTCCCAGCTCTCTTCAGGTCATTGACCAGGTCCTGCCGTGTAGTTCTGGGCTGATCCCTCACCTTCCTCATGATCATTGATGCCCCACGACGTGAGATCTTGCATGGTGCCCCAGACCGAGGGAGATTGACCGTCATCTTGAACTTCTTCCATTTTCTAATAATTGCGCCAACAGTTGTTGCCTTCTCACCAAGCTGCTTGCCTATTGTCCTGTAGCCCATCCCAGCCTTGTGCAGGTCTACAATTTTATCCCTGATGTCCTTACACAGCTCTCTGGTCTTGGCCATTGTGGAGAGGTTGGAGTCTGTTTGATTGAATGTGTGGACAGGTGTCTTTTATACAGGTAACGAGTTCAAACAGGTGCAGTTAATACAGGTAATGAGTGGAGAACAGGAGGGCTTCTTAAAGAAAAACTAACAGGTCTGTGAGAGCCGGAATTCTTACTGGTTGGTAGGTGATCAAATACTTATGTCATGCAATAAATTATAAAAAAATTAATTATAAAAAAATCATACAATGTGATTTTCTGGATTTTGTAAGTAGGAAAACCTGCAAAATCGGCAGTGTATCAAATACTTGTTCTCCCCACTGTATTTGAGTGCCTTCTGGAAATGTGTTTTTACACCTGCATATGTATCTGTTTCTGTCATTGTCTGTGCATGTCTTTGCAGATGTAGCATGCTGGTGTTTCCATTGTTCAAGATGTACAGCAGGGATTTTTATTTAGATATTGCAAGATACTCTCAATGCAAGTTGAAAGGGAAAAATGGGTAAACCATTTTAAATGTAGCTAATCATCAAGAATTATTCGACCAGATGTTCATTATTTTGGAACGTACGTATGGAATGGCAGTGTCCTGAGTTACACAAGCGGAGAATATTTGCAAGTCAAAAAAAGATGTGTGTTGTTTCATAGCCTGGATATATTTATTGGGACTACATGGGTCTTTTGACAAACAAGTTCAGTCCTTGACAGCTTGTCCAACCTCAGTCCAGTCATCTCCTGGAACCTTCTCTCATTTCAGACCTTCTCAGAGATCCCTCACATGACTTAACCCAGCCATCTTAATTAGTGCATCTGCCTCTCACTTTTTCCAGAAAAGGTTCTTTGTCAAATACCATGTCCTGTTTTTTATCATATTAATGTCAAGACTAACATAAATATGTATGTAATCCGGTCACAGCTGCTGATGCTACAACTGTTAACCAGGGAAGTACATGGAATTTATAGCTATAGTGCAGCTAAAGGCTATATGTCATCGACTGGAATCATAAATCAAATTGTAAAAGGTGTGGCAAAGTAGTCTACTCTTCATTACGTCCCTGTTATTTATATATAGATACATTGTCTCCCAATCCTGGCCCTAGGCACCCAAAAGGGTGCACATTTTGTTGTATCTAAGCACTCACACACACAATTTAACTAACAAACTACTCCTGTTGAATGTGGAACGAGGGAGAGCTCGGTTTATTGTTTTGGAAAAAGTTTGGTTAATAGCTAGCTACCATTTGAGTTTGGATCCCGCAACGCGGTTGGCATCCGCTGCTGGGACTGCCACTATTTGCCAAGTGATCCTGCCGACCAAGGCCGGGTCTGAGGAGCTGCTTGGCGTAGCAGCTCGCATCGCTGCTAGCTGCCAATCAAGCTAGAGGGGTTTTCTTTCGGGCTGGCTTGGGCGCAGGAGCCATCTTCCCTGCCACCTACCCTGTCTGGAACTGTGAGGAGTAACAGTGTAACCTACGTTGCTACCATGACAAAGACCAAAGCCGGCGGGAGTACCGTTGAGGAGAGTTGTGTCTCTCTATCACAGGTGAAGGATCTTTTAAACTAACAAAACGGTCAGCTCAATGAATTTAATCATGAGAATGGCAAGATGACAGCAATCTGTAATTGAGAGATGACATCAGCTCTGTGTGTGAATCCATGATAACAACGACAGAGAAATCAGATTATCTCAAGGAACAATCAAGGAGGAACAACATTGTTGTGGACGGAATTGCAGAATCTTCACATGAGACCTGGACGAAGTCTGAGGACAAAGTGAGGGAAATTATCTCTGAGAAACTGAAAATGGACCACTGGAAGATTGAGGGGGAGCGCGCCCACAGGACTGGAAAACCCACCACCGGCCGAGGCCGATAGTGGTCAAGATCCTGAGGTAACTGTTCTGGAAAAAGACATGAACTTGAAAGGAACGTATATCTTCCTCAACAAGAACTATCCTGAAGCTGTGCGCCAGAAGAGGAAAGAACTTATCCCAGCCATAAAAACTGCCAGAGCGTGTGGGGACATTGCTTACATCCACTATGACATTGTCCAACCTCCCTCCCAAAAACCTGGAAGGGATGAGAGAGCCAAGCTTATCGGTTTGTAACTTCAACCCTGCAGCACACACTTACACACTTACACACACCAACTGATTAATGGACTGCTGAATGTATATATTTTTTTTATCTTGCTTTGTTTGCTCTTTTCCATATTATGTATAAACTACTCTAATAAACTTCCCAGGAAAGGGCTAAAAATAGCCCATATTAATATATGTAGCCATAGAAAAACTTGCTAACATCAGATAACATTCATAAAGTAGCCATTTCTGAGACTCGCTTAGGTAATACATTTGATGATACAGCAGTAGCAATACAAGAATATATAATCTATAGAAGAGACAAATGCTTATGGTGGAGGTGTTGCTGTATATATTCAGAGCCATAACCCTGTAATGCCTAGAGAAGATCTTATGTCATGTGTTATTGAAGTGTTGTGGTTGCAGGTTCACCTGGCACATCTAAAGTATTTTCTTTTAGGGTGTTGCTATAAGTCGCCAAGTGCTAACAGTCAGTATCGTAATAATATGTGTGAAATGCTTGATAGTGTATGTGATGTAAACAGAGAGGTCTAATTTCTTGGGGACCTGAATATTGACTGGTTTTCATCAAGCTGTCTGCTCAAGAGGAAGATTCTCACTGTAACCAGTGCCTGCTATCTGATTCAGGTTATTAATCAACCTACCGGGGTGTTTACAAACAGGAACAAGATCATCTACATGTATTGATCACATCTTTACTAATACTGTAGAACTTTGTTCTAAAGCTGTATTCGTACCCATTGGATGCAGTGATCACAATATAATGGCTATATCCAGATCATACAAAATATTTAGCTGTGACTCTTATGTGGAGGATGTTACAAATATTTGTTGGTCTGATGTGATTAACAAGGAGCATCCAGACGCGGCACTTGATGAATTTATGATATTGCTTCTTCCAATTATTGATAAGCATGCACCTGTTAAGAAACTGACTGTTGGAACTGGACTGTTGGCTTCATGGATTGATGAAGAATTTATGAAGAATTTAAAACTGGTCGTCCCACCAAAGTCAGCCCAAGAGCTGACCGAAAGATGCTCTCAAAAAAGAATATCAAGACACAACTGACTTTTGCCAGACAACACCTGGGTAAAGTCAGTTGTGTCTTGATATCCTTTTTTGAGAGCAGAGGCTTCTTCCATCCTGTCACGACTTCCGCGGAAGTCGGTCCCTCTCCTGGTTCGGGCGGCTACAGGCGGTCGACGTCACCGGAGTTCTAGCCATCACCAATCCATTTCTCATTTTATGTTTGTCTTGGCTCATTCACACCTGGTTCCCATTTCACTAATTGTATGTGTCCTATTTAATCCCTCTGTTCCCCCCTGGTTTGTGTCCGTGATTGTTTTCTGTAAGTTGTGCTCCGTTGTTCGTGAGCAGGTGGGAATACTACTGGGTTAGTAGTTTGTGTACGTAAAATAAAGGAGTTTTGTCTTTACTCTATTTCCTGCTCTTGATTCCAAAGACCTGCATTACAAGAGCACTTCCTGATCTCCCATGTAGGCCAAGTTTGTGCAGTCTCTTTCTGACAGTGTACCCATGCAATTCGACATTGATTGTGGCAAGAGAGGCCTGTAGATCCCTTGATCTTTCGGTCAGCTCTTGGGCTGACTTTGGTGGGACGACATGACCTAGGTAGTTTCCAGTGGCCTGGAATTTTCGTCGGACAGTGGAATGATGTACTTCGAATTGCTTGGAAATGGATTTGTAACCCCTCCCAGACGTCAATAATCAGGTAGGTATTTTGATCTTTGACTGATGTGTTACCACACACCCTTATGGTTAAGACCAAACCAGACCAATTGTCTTATCTTTATGGAAGGCTGGACTCTCCAAAGTTTCTCTCTAATGTTTCCTAATTCAAATTTTAGCCATTTTATGTGATGGTTAAGGTAGGGCTGTACTAACTTTTTCCCCATAAGGAAAAGGCATTATTGTTTATTTTAACATTTTCAACATTTTTTTTTGTGTCATTTGTTCAATTGGTTAACCTTTATCTGTCAATAGTGTTGAAGTGAAGATTACATATCCATCTGTCCAAATATGTAAAAAAATTGTACTTACTTTTTCACATGACTGTATATTGCTAAGAATGTGAGCGTAGGGTGACTTCCCTGGCGGGTCTTAAAATGAGGCCACCAGCATCAACGACAAACACTGTGCTTATTGGGCCAGTATAGTTAGGCCCTGTACTGTCCAGGAGAAACCCTATCACCTCCTCCCTAGGCACTTGTGTAGATATGAAACAACTTGATAGGTGGAAGGCTGTAAGCAATAGGGTGAATGCACTTTGAAGTAAATCTCAGCTCTGTTAAAAGTACACAGAGCTGATAGTGATTCGGGAGTATCATTAAAACAGGTAACATGCCAACAATAGGCAAATATACTGAAAGCCGTTAAATTGTTGAAATAAGCAGACCTACTGCAAATCAAATCAATTATGAGAAAAGTCAGATTAACCGATACATGACACGGACATGGTGGCGTAGCAGGAAAGTGGTTGTGAGTTAAAATCCCAGGTGATAACATGTTGAATAATAATTACTGTATAAATGAACATGCACAATGTAACCATGTGTGTCAAATATGTACATTTAAAACAATGTTAAAACCACTGTGTATGCCTAACCTTGCCAACAGAGGAAGAGCTTTGGTAGTTTATCGATCAGGGCCTTCATTGACTCAGCAACTGTAACAACTCGTGAAGTGTAATATTTTAATTTTTTTTATTGGGAGAATGTTGTATGTTTGGTGGGACATTAACTGGACACAAATGTTCTTTCAACATTCCCATGAAACCTGTCTAGAACATCAATACCTTAAGTTCTGAGAACATGGCAACAATGTTCTGTATATGTTTGTTGGGACAAATTTTCTCCTAAGCACCCGCTATTCATTTGAGGTGTCTATATACTGTAGATACGCTGTATTATGACCTTGTAATGCCTCCACCTTTACGTGCGAGGAAACCATGAATAAGGTCTACGGAACCTACCAGTTCCAAATAGAAAAAGCATCTACTTAATTTGTTCTGTTAGAAATAACACCATTCTCCATGCACTGTTTTTTTACTCTTGATAAGAGCTAAGTAAATAAGTAATCCATTGGGATAAAGGAATGTAAAGCATGCTTGTTTTAGATCTATTTGACGTCATAATCTCTGGAAACAAATGTGAAACCAGTCGTATGGCAGCAAACTGAAGCGTCTCATCATATCAACTTTCCCACAGTAAAGTTTATGAAATGCTGAGCCATTATGCAGAATTTAAATTGTACAACCTTTTAATTTGCGGGGATGGGCACTCAAATGTCTTAATTATAGACTTTCTCTGTTTCCTATTTCTATCATGTTAAACATTGGCCACTATCAGTATACACCGTCAGTAGGCCTAATAAAGGCACATATTCAACTGCCAATTTACTCTTAGTTCCCTTCAGTTGGTACAGCCTACATCAGGGGTGTCAAACTTATTCCACGGAGGGCCTAGTGTTTGCAGGTTTTTTGTTTTTTCCTTTCAATTAAGCTCTAGAGAACCAGGTATGGGGAGTTCCTTACTAATTAGTGACCTTAATTCATCAATCAAGTACAAGGGAGGAGCAAAAACCCAGCCACTCGGCCCTCCGTGGAATGTGTTTGACACTTGTGGCCTACATTATCATTCATTTAATTCCATTTTGTTGGTTTACCTTCATTTGCTTCCTCTTTAAATGCCGTCACAGCCGTGTGGTTGTTGCTGAGGATCATTAGTAACAGTTGATCATATAAAAAAAGACATGTAGGCTAACTCAATTATTATGGAGCGGAGTGCATTTTAAAACTTTGAACGCAATACTTGGCCGTGTCATCACACAGTTCCATGGTTAGTGCAGGCAATAGACGAGGATATAGCCTACTATTGAACACTATTCTTCCTATTATAATTCTATGTACACTAATCTTCCAACATTATCATGGGTTGAAGAACTGAATGTGTCAACTTTCAGAACGATTCAAACCACCGTTTTCTTTATTTTGTGCGTAAAGGCTCTCCAAATCTGTTTTTGATGATTCATAAATACTTTCCTAACCCTAAATAATCTACAGGATTAGAGTACATATCAATCTGTCCAAATAGGGGGTGTACTTACTTTTTCACATGACTGTATATTGCTAAGAATGTGAGCGTAGGGTGACTCCCCTGGCGGGTCTTAAAATGAGGCCACCAGCATCAATGACAAACACCGTAACCACTGTTGCAATAAGGGATATCTCTAGGACAAGTGCTTATTGGGCCAGTATAGTTAGGCCCTGTACTGTCCAGAAGAAACCCTATCGCCCTGAATCGGCCCCTTAGTCTAGATATGGAAGGATTGGATATTGCAAAGAAATTAAAGTTAGCCTATCATAGGGCATGGTGGAGTTACAACCATATTTTGTCTATCCAATTATCTCGGTATTGGGACAATGTCCCACTTCTGCCAGCCCTGTTTCAGTTCCCACAGTGTACTCCGTTTGCTGTTGTTGCCATAGCTTTGCAGTGCCTAGCAACCACTATGAGATCATTGACCCTCCTCTTGCAGACTGTGTGGAGCACAGGAGGTGCGGTCGCACCTTAATTGGGGATGACGGGCTTGTGGTAATGGTTGGAGCGGAATGAGTGGAACTGTATAAAATACATCAAACACTTGGTTTCCATGTGTTTGATGCCATTCCATTCGCTCCATTCCAGCAATTATTATGACTATGCATATTGCATATTGTTGATAGCATTGCACTGCATTTGTACTCTCACAGTTTGTGTGTCCTGATTTTTATTAGCAAGGATAATATATTAATGTATTTTGGACACAAAACAACACAAATCAAACTTTTTTTTATTTGCGTTTGAAATATGTCAGACTGTGCTGTTGAGTTCAATTAAAAACGAAAAACCTTTTCTTGGCATAAAGATAGCTTACTGTGCTCTCTCTCTCTCTCTCTCTCTCTCTCTCTCTCACACACACACAGTTGTCAGAGAAACCATTTGTTGTTTTTCTCCCCTCGCAACTCTGTCTATGACAGTATTTCCAAAACTACAAATTCAAGTCATTCCAGTATTCACTGAGATAATGTCTCATTCATGTATTGACTCCTTATATGGAGGTCCCCCTCCCTCCCTCCCTCCCTGTGTGAGTGTGTGCATGCCTGTGTGTGCATGTGTATCCCTGCACAGCATAGCTACTCCAATCCTTACACACGTCCCCACCCTTAATATCCCTTTTGGCACAGAGACACAAAGCGCCATGTGGGTAGTTGCCTGGCAGTGGTCAGGGAGAGTGGGAAATGATTAACTTCAGTGGGTGGAGACCATACTGTACCTGCTGGGAGTGCCCTTAAGCAGGTCAGGGAGTGCCCTTACTGTGCCAGAGGCTAAACCAGAGAGTAAAGAATGGATGTGACAGTGACACAGAAAACTTTGTGTTTGATTGAATACATGCAACGGACCAGAGTAACTTAACAGTGGGCAGTTGTAATTTTTGTAATGTAATGGAAAAACACAATGCTGATTGGTTTTCCTGTGTTGACAACAGTCTATGAGGGGTGGGCGGAGCACAGTCCACAATTTCTCTTTTTAATGTTTTTGTAATGTTATCCGTAATGTTCCCTTAATGTTTGATTGTCCAATTTTCCATTAGTTAGGGGAACATTCGATGTTAGACAAAACCTTCTGAGAACCTTTTCAGCATGTTTTGACACTAGAGTTCCCTTAATGTCAAACAGAACATACCCAGAACGGGGTTACTATGTTCTCATAGCATAAGATATTAATGTTCTAGACACGTTTCATGGGAACGTTGCAAGAACATTTATGTATCTAGTTTTCTGAGGGTTAGGAAAATATTCCAATAATGCCAAACCAAACTTACCCAGAACATGGTTGCCATATTATTATATTATACTAAAACATAGGACATTCTGTCATGGTCCCCTGGAGATTTTAGTTTTGTTCATAGCTTGTTCTGGAAACATCTTTAAAGAAGTTTAGGACGTTACCTGATAGTCCCAAATAAACATTCTACAAAAAAAAAGAACATGTTTCATTACACATTATCCCTTGTAACTGTGGCTGAGCCCATCAAGGAACTGATTTATGAAGGTAAATTAATGTCATAAGTGTACAAGCATGTCAAATATAAGTTGCGCCTGTATAATCAGTTTTGTAGTTGCAAAAAACTTTGTAGCTGCAAAAAACACTAGCATGCAGGTAATGTAATGTGTGAATAAATACAACAACACTTGCAAACATGTAACTTGATATGTTAACAAATCCAAGAAGATTTGGCGACTGGTGAATCTTCTTCTGTAAATCAAAACTACATTTGCCTTTGTTGAGTCTGTTTTGGCAATAATTTAGCGACTAACCTAGTTGAAAACAAAAAAAGATCTGCGCTTGTAAGAGGTGCTCTGCAAGCAACCAGTAGAGAAAAACAAGAGAGCTCTGGTGGGCAGGCTTTTTCTTCCAACCAATCCCAACACAACACTCACTGTTCTTATTACAAATGCATGACTATTGTCTCCCGTTAATCAGGACAGCCCTGATCAACAGTCACAAAGTGGTTTACAGATACCTAGCCTAAAACTCAAAAGAGCTAGCAATGCAGAGGCAGAAGCACAGTGATTACCTGGCTAAACTTGATCAGCAGGGGTCTGAGACAAGGTAGGACACCGGGTAATATCAGGCCAGGGGTCCATAGCTGCAGTCGCAACAGCATCACAACTAGGTGCTCAGCTCTGAGACGGGGGTTGGGAGACACTGTGGCCCTGTCCAATGTCCCCCTTGGAAAGGGCCAGCGAGGAAGGAGCTTACCAAACCACTCTGAGGCAGTGGTTGTGTGGCTAGCAGAGGCAGAGGTGTGCTTAGCAGAACTGAAAGAGAGCCACAACAATTCAGTCCACTTGACAATTGAAGCAAAATTCAGTATTCTTCATGCTTATAGCAATACAGTACAATAAAGTAGAACATCATATGGAATGTAACACAGATACAGATTATGTGCATGTGGTGGTTTCAAATAATAACGTTACTATAGATAGCTAGCTGGGTCCATGCTTTTCCTGAACATGTTTATCTGATATTATAGTTGATGTTGTTATATCTAGCTCACCCAAAGCAGGCTGCAGACTACATTATCATGATGTTGTGGCTGTAACATTTAACGGACCATAGAAAAACAACAACAACTAGCTAGGTATATGAGTTACACATTTTCAGTAAAAGCAGCTCATATAGCAAGCCAATAAAATTAATATCATTGCATTGGATCGACATTGACATCTAGCTAGCTCATCTCGCCTGGGCACTGCAGCAGCCAGATGAAGCAACTGCAGATGAACAATTGCATCTAATCAAGCAAGCCTGTTCTCCGCAAAGCATTATTAGCAAGCTAGCTAACGTTAGCCAACTTGAGCAGAGATCTCAGCTTGCTAACTAGCAAAGCTAACCAACTACACTCCGAATATACACAGGGCAAACGATTATTTTTTAATGTTAGTCTCAACCAAATGACAAGTACATAGCTAAACCTATTGCTTCGGTACACAACGTAAGAACCACTAGATACAGGCTAGCCAGTAGGCTCTAACGGCATTAGATTAATAATGAATGCTAGCTAGCTAGATATCCAGAAATGTAATACCAAAAGAAAAGCATCAGCTTTGTAGTGGTTATGTTCTGTGGAAACACTTTAATGCTTCCCTTCATCTTCCTCACCAACACCTTGTTGTAACTTTCAAATTCTGTAAATATCATTTAGCTAGCTAGCTATTCATTTGAACAAATTTTATCCATATTTAGCACAGTAGAAAAAGTGCATCCAGACCTGGAACCCTGTAAAAAGTGAAAGCACGTTCAAGACTGACAACACCTCACCCGATTGGTCGGAAGAAAAAGCCCTGTCCACCAGAGCGTATGTTTTTCTGTGCTGCCTGCGTACAGATAATTTTTTACAACTGCAAATCTTTTGACACAGGTAAGTGGTAAAATGAATGCCAAAACTCTGAGTGCACATACTCACAGAAGATTCACCAGTCGCAAGTTTAGTAAATTAGTTGCATTCATTCTATAGCTGCATGCTTGCAAATCTTATTTTGTATTTGTATTTATTATAGATCCCCATTAGCTGCCCTTCCTGGGGTCCAGCGAAATTAAGGCAGTTATTGAATTTATTCACATATCAAGTTACATGTTTGCAAATATTTTTACCTGTTTGCAAGTGTTGTTGCATTTATTATCAAAATGAGTTACATGTTTGCAATTATTTTTTGCATCTACAAAACTTACTATATACAGTGGGGAGAACAAGTATTTGATACACTGCCAATTTTGCAGGTTTTCCTACTTACAAAGCATGTAGAAGTCTGTATTTTTTATCATAGGTACTCTTCCACTGTGAGTGACGGAATCTAAAACAAAAATCCAGAAAATCACATTGTATGATTTTTAAGTAATTAATTTGCATTTTATTGCATGACATAAGTATTTGACACATCAGAAAAGCAGAACTTAATATTTGGTACAGAAACCTTTGTTTGCAATTACAGAGATCATACGTTTCCTGTAGTTCTTGACCAGGTTTGCACACACTGCAGCAGGGATTTTGGCCCACTCCTCCATCCAGATCCTTCAGGTTTCGGGGATATCGCTGGGCAATACGGACTTTCAGCTCCCTCCAAAGATTTTCTATTGGGTTCAAGTCTGGAGACTGGCTAGGCCACTCCAGGACCTTGAGATGCTTCTTACGGAGCCACTCCTTAGTTGCCCTGGCTGTGTGTTTCGGGTCATTGTCATGCTGGAAGACCCAGCCACGACCCATCTTCAATGCTCTTACTGAGGGAAGGATGTTGTTGGCCAAGATCTCGCGATACATGGCCCCATCAATCCTCCCCTCAATATGGTGCAGTCGTCCTGTCCCCTTTGCAGAAAAGCATCCCCAAAGAATGATGTTTCCACCTCCATGCTTCACGGTTGGGATGGTGTTCTTGGGGTTGTACTCATCCTTCTT
This sequence comes from Thymallus thymallus, assembly GCA_023634145.1. Classification (NCBI taxonomy): domain Eukaryota; kingdom Metazoa; phylum Chordata; class Actinopteri; order Salmoniformes; family Salmonidae; genus Thymallus; species Thymallus thymallus. The sequence goes on along the minus strand of CM042409.1, from coordinate 25,402,268 downwards.
CTTCCTCCAAACACGGCGAGTGCAGTTTAGACCAAAAAGCTCTATTTGTCTCATCAGACCACATGACCTTCTCCCATTCCTCCTCTGGATCATCCAGATGGTCATTGGCAAACTTCAGACGGGCCTGGACATGCGCTGGCTTGAGCAGGGGGACCTTGTGTGCACTGTAGGATTTTAATCCATGACGGCGTAGTGTGTTACTAATGGTTTTCTTTGAGACTGTGGTTCCAGCTCTCTTCAGGTCATTGACTAGGTCCTGCCGTGTAGTTCTGGGCTGATCCCTCACCTTCCTCATGATCTTGCATGGTGCCCCAGACCGAGGGAGATTGACCGTCATCTTGAACTTCTTCCATTTTCTAATAATTGCGCCAACAGTTGTTGCCTTCTCACCAAGCTGCTTGCCTATTGTCCTGTAGCCCATCCCAGCCTTGTGCATGTCTACAATTTTATCCCTGATGTCCTTACACAGCTATCTGGTCTTGGCCATTGTGGAGAGGTTGGAGTCTGTTTGATTGAGTGTGTGGACAGGTGTATTTTATACAGGTAACAAGTTCAAACAGGTGCAGTTAATACAGGTAATGAGTGGAGAACAGGAGGGCTTCTTAAAGAAAAACTAACAGGTCTGTGAGAGCCGGAATTCTTACTGGTTGGTAGGTGATCAAATACTTATGTCATGCAATAAAATGCAAATTAATTATTTAAAAATCATACAATGTGATTTTCTGGATTTTTGTTTTAGATTCCGTCTCTCACAGTTGAAGTGTACCTATGATAAAAATGACAGACCTCTACATGCTTTGTAAGTAGGAAAACCTTCAAAATCGGCAGTGTATCAAATACTTGTTCTCCCCACTGTAGGTGCAACTCAGATTTGACATGTGCAAATCATACTTGACATGCTTGTATAATTAAGTAATGATTCTACCTCCATACTGATTGGTGAACTACTGATCCATTCAGGCTCAATGTCTGTTGGCAAGGTAAGCAACACATACACACAAACAGTGCTTTCACACTTTGGCATACATGACTACACTACTTTAAGAGTCTCATTAGGTCATTACCTAACATTTTCATAGGAATGTATGAGTGATGTGCAAGGACTGTTTCAGAGAGACCATAGACAGCTGTCAGGCTCTGGCCATAGAGAAGCCTATTTGCTTCTCTATGTAGCTATGGTCAGAGTCTGACAGTGTCTTTCTTTTCTGTTTCTTTGTGGGTTTTGGGTGGATCTCTAATTAGAGGCAGCTGCTACCCGTTGTCTCTAATTAGGGATCCAATATATGTTGAGTCTGTCCTTCACTTGGGGTGGGTTGTTATCGATGTATGTCGCAGTCACGTTTGAAGTAAGTGTGTTTATTTTACGTCCGTTCATTGGTGTGTTGTGTGAGCGTGACGTTAGTCTATTCGTGTTTGGTTTTGTGTCTGGTAGTTCGTAATTTTCGTTTTGTAATTATACATAGTGTGAATTATTACATAGTATAAAATAAACGATGTCGAACTACTATCCCTGCGCTGCGCCTTGGTCTCTCCCCACACACAATCGTGACAACAGCTCTTTGTCTGTTGCCAAGGTTACACACACACTCATACGCACGCACACACCCTGGTTACATTGTGCATGTTCATTTATACAGTAAATATTATTTATGTCCTCACCTGGGATTTTAACTCACAACTTCTTGATTCACAGCATAACGAACTTCCTGCTACACCACCAAGTCTGTGTCAATGACTGATTTCACCTATATTGCTACACTTTGCACTAAACAGAAAACCCTAAAATCTTCAAATAAGTAAATCAGATCATTGATGAGAGAATAGTTAGATTAGCTGATAACTGACACAGACGTGGTGGCATAGCATGGAGATCCGAATGCAGAATGTGAGTTCAAATCCCAGTTGAAGACATGTTGAATAATAATGACTGCTTAAATGAACATCCTCAATGTAACCAGGGTGTGTGCGTGCGTGTGTGTAAACTTGCCAACAGACAAAGAGCTGTGAAAGGTCTCTTGGAAACATTCCTTGCACATCACTGGAACATTCCTATGAAAAAGTAAGGTATTCTTAGTTGTTACATACTTCGTGAGCAACAGGTGTAGACTAACAGTGAAATGCTTACATACTGGTCCTATTCCAACAATGCAGAGAGAAAATAGAATGAATAACAATAATAACATGGCTATATACAGGGAGTACCAGTACTTAGCCGATGTGCAGGGGTACAAGGTCATTGAGGCAGCTATGTAGCTGCATATATGTAGGGCTAAAGTGACTAAGCAACAGGATAGATAGAAGACAGTAGCAGCATGATGATGTGTGTGGCGTCAGTATGCATGTGTGCGCGTGCAATGTACACTGGGGGTCAAAAGTTTGGGATATTACTCAACAAGGGTTTTGCTTTAGTTGCAGTATTCTTTACATTGTAGAATAAAAGTGAAGACATCAAAACTGTGACATAACACATATGGAATCATGTAGTAACCAAAAAAGTGTAAAATAGCCACCCTTTGCCTTGATGACAGCTTTTCACACTCTTGGCATTCTCTCAACCAGCTTCACCTGGAATGCTTTTCCATCAGTATTGAAGGAGTTCCCACGTATGCTGATTACTTGTTGGCTGTTTTTCCTTCACTGCGGTGCGACTCATCCCAAACCATCTAAATTTGGTTGAGGTTGGAACCAAAGATAAAAAATTTAGACTCCAGACCAAAGGACAAATTTCCACCGGTCTAATGTCCATTGCTCATGTTTCTTGGCCCAAGCAAGTCTCTTCTTCTAATTGGTGTCCTTTAGTAGGGTATGGCCCCAGCTGCTTGTTAGCCTTCCATTCAAGCTAGGCCATTGCTGATGTTTCTTGGCCCAAGCAGGTCTCTTCTTCTTATTGGTGTCCTTTAGTAGTGGTTTCTTTGCAGCAATTCGACCATGAAGTCCTGATTCACAAAGTATCCTGTGAATAGTTGATGCTGAGATGTGTATGTTACTTGAACTCTGTGAAGCATTTAATTTGGATGCAATCTGGGGCTGGTAACTCTAATGAACTTATCCTCTGCAGCAATTATATTTCTGGGTCTTCCATTCCTGTGGTGGTCCTCATGAAGCTGTTTAAGAGAATGCCATTAGTGTGCAAATCTGTCATCAAGGTTAATGGGTGGTTATTTTGAAGAATCTCAAGTATAAAATATATTTTGATTTGTAATACACCTTTATGGTTACTATGTGTGTTTGGATGTCAGTGTAAGTATGTGTGGGTAGAGTCCAATCTTAAGGGAAATATCTCAAGTTGTGGGAACGTTTGTTGTTAGCTGGGGTACCATTGCTTCAACAAAAGCTTGAATAAGTTTACAGTACAGTGCAGTGCATGTAAACCCTTTGGAAATTACCTGGATTTCTGCATAAATTGGTCATAACGTTTGATCTGATCTTCATATAAGTCACAAAAATAGACAAACACAGTGCTTAAACTAATAACATACAAATGTCTATATTGAATACATAATTTAAACATTCACAGTGTATAAAAAACACTCATAAAATTTGAGTTTGCTATTCACAAGAAGAAGCAACTGCTGTCTAAAAAAAACAAAATTGCTGCACATCTGAAGTTCGCAAAAGAGCACCTGGATCTTCCACAGCGCTACTGTCAAAATTCTGTGGAAAGATGAAATGAAAGTTGAGTTGTTTGGAAGGAACACACAACACTATGTTTTAGAAAAAAAGGCACAGCACACCAACATCAAAATCTCATCCCAACTGTAAAGTATGGTGGAGGGAGCATCATGGTTTGGAGCTGCTTTGCTGCCTCAGGGCCTGGACAGCTTGCTATCAAAACAAATATTCCCAAGTTTATCCAAGCCTTACATTCTCCTGAAAAATGACATCTGTCCACCAACTGAAGCTCAACAGAAGTTGGGTGGTGCAAAAGGACAATGACCCAAACACAGAAGTAAATCAACAACAGAATGGCTTCAGCAGAAGAAAATACCTGTTCCTGAGTGTCCCAGTCAGTCCTGACCTCAACCTGATTGAGATGCTGTGGCATGATCTCAAGAGAGCGGATCACACCAGACATCCTAAGAATATTGCTGAACTGAAACAGTTTTGTCAAGAGGAATGGTCCAAAATTCTTCCTGACCGTTGTGCAGGTCTGATCCGCAACTACAGAAAACATTTGGTTGAGGTTATTGCTGCCAAAGGAGCGTCAACCAGTTATTGAATCCAAGGGTTCATAAACTTTTCCCACCCTGCACTGTGAATGTTTACACAGTGTGTTCAATAAAGACATGAAAACGTATAATTGTTTGTGTGTTATTAGTTTAAGCAGAGTGTGTTTGTCTATTGTTGTGACTTAGATGAAAACCAGATCACATTTTATGACCTATTTATGCAGACATCCTGGTAATTCCAAAGGGTTCACATACTTTTTCTTGCCACTGTATCTTACTATTTTGCATTGTATGTGCAGCATGTACAATACTGGACACACAACCTCACAATCCTATCGTGGGGAAGGTGTGTGAGGTGTGTATGATTGACACTCAGATACTCTGCATGCTCCAATTGTGTAGGGCCGATCGATGGATAAGGCTTGCAAGAGAGGCAACCTATTGGCTGCAAACAATGAGATTCATCTCTTTTCTGAGTTAATATGCACAAGTCTTGACATGTCCAAACATCTTGTCAACACATCTTAAGATGTTTTCAAAATGTGATTGGGTATGAAGTATTTTAAATGTGGCACTTGATTGGAAAGCATTTGCATTGTAACAACATTAATGAAAAAGGTCACTGAAGTCAACGTAAAACGTTTGATTGACATCTGTAATAAGAATACAGTTTCGGCATCTGGCCAGTATAAGCTCCTAAACCCACTGATATATATGTACGACATTTTGTATAAGAGCAGTACATAGATGTTGTATAATATAATTGAAGAGTCAAGTTGGATGACAACCGCACTGTAATGGGTAAAGAATGTCGAAAACCTTATCTCACAGTCTGGTTGTACAGACTGTACAGAGGCTTTACTTGTGCTTGGTTTGTTTTAGAAATGGAGATGTTGTGAAATGGGATGATGAGGGCGGGGAAAATGTCTTTCATGTCCTCCTTATTACCATGATAGGCAGGATATAGGGTATGGCCACAGCTGCTTGTTAGCCTTCCATTTAAGCTAGGCCATTGCTGATGTTTCTTGGCCCAAGCAGGTCTCTTCTTCTTATTGGTGTCCTTTAGTAGTGGTTTCTTTGCAGCAATTCGACCATGAAGGCCTGATTCACACAGTCTCCTGTGCAGTTGATGTTGAGATGTGTATATTACATGAACTCTGTGAAGCATTTATTTTGCATGCAATCTGAGGCTGGTAACTCTAATGAACTTATCCTCTGCAGCAATGGTATTTCTGGGTCTTCCATTCCTGTGGTGGTCCTCATGAAGCTGTTTAAGAGAATGCCATTAGTGTGCAAATCTGTCATCAATGTTAATGGGTGTTTATTTTGAAGAATCTCAAATATAAATATATTTTGATTTGTAATACACCTTTATGGTTACTATGTGTGTTTGGATGTCAGTGTAAGTATGTGTTGCTTCAACAAAAGCTTGAATAAAAATAAAATACTGATGTAGTTTAGTGTACCATGCAGTGCATGGAAATTACCTGGATTTCTCCTTAAATTGGTCATATGTCACGACTCCCTCTGAAGTTGCCTCATCCCCTTGTTCTGGCATGCTTCAGCGCTCTTCGTCACCGGCTTTCTAGTCACTGCCGCTCCCTCCTTCATTATCCATTGGTTTTGTCTTGTCATTACGCACACCTGGTTATCATTCCCCCCAATTACTACATGTAATATGTTCCCTCTGTTCCCTCAGGTCCTTGTCGGTTATTGTTCATTGTGTATGTGTTTAACCCCTGTGTTATCGCCACCCGAGTTATTCTGTTACTCGTGTTTATTGTGCTCTAGACGTTCACCTGGTTATTTTAGCACATTGGCCTGGCTTCCTTCATTCTACACATTCGTCACAGAATAACCAACCTCAAACAACATGGAGCCAGCAGGAGCAACCAAAATGACCGGGGTGGTGGAGAGAGTGAGAGAGCACTCTACCGTGCTCAACAGCCTAGGAGGGCTATGGATCGGGTTCTACAGGCTGTCCAGCGACTGGAGAACAGCCGACCAGATAGTGGAGCCTCCTCATCAGCGCGTCTGGTTCCGACTACTCCACCATCTACCCTCCTCCATCTGACCGTTAGAAGGTGTCCGCCCTCGTCTCCTGTCTCACGGGGAAAGCCCTGGAGTTGGCCAACGCAACCTTGAGAGAAGGAGCAGCGTTGATTAACTATAGGGAGTTCGCTCGCCACTTCCGAGCCGTCTTCGACCATCCACCAGAGGGAAGAGAGGTGGGTGAGCGCCTTTTACACTTGAGACAGGGGACGAGGAGTGCGCAGGACTTTGCACTGGACTTCCGGACCTTAGCGGCCGGGTCGGGGTGGAGTGAGCGGGCCCCCATTGACCATTTTCGGTGCAGTTTGCGCGAGGACGTCCGTCGAGAGCTAGCCTGCCGGGATACCACTTTGGGATTAGACCAACTGGTTGATATAGCTATACGGCTGGATAATCTGCTGGCATCTCGCAGACGTCCTGGAGGGTGTCAGCTCGTTCCACCTTTATCCACACCAGATCCCGTTCCCATGGAACTGGGTGAAACTGCCTCCCGGACTCGTCGAGGGAGCCGGGTTCAGTGCTCCTCCTGTGGCCGCTAAGGACATAATTGTGGCCCGGTGTTTCAAAGTGCTGGGTCTAGAGGCGGCAGGCAGGGCACTCTGGCGTCCCCTAGGTAGGAGCGCACCACACTTACCCAGAGCCCTCGGTTACACACCTCTACCTTTCGGTTTTCTTTCCAGATTTTTGTACTATTCCCCAGTCTAAGGCGCTAGTAGATTCAGGTGCGGCTGGAGATTTTATGGATAGAACCTTAGCTATTAGATTAGGGATCCCGCTTACGCCCATGTCCATGCCCATTCCTGTTAGCGCTCTAGATAGTCGACCATTAGGGTCTGGGTATGTGAAAGAGACCACTGGAGAAATAGAGATGATTACACAGGCGAATCATAAGGAGAAAATTCGTTTTTTCCTTATTGATTCTCCTACATTTCCGGTGGTACTAGGCCTGCCCTGGTTAACCAGTCACAATCCCACATTTTCGTGGCAACAGAGGGCTCTCACGGGTTGGTCATCTGAGTGTCCGTGTAGGTGTGTAGGTGTTTACGTTGGTGCGACCACGGTGGAGAGTCCAGAGAATGTCTACATCGTGCGCATTCCCCCCGAATACCTAGATTTGGCTCAAGCTTTCTCTAAGAGAAAAGCTACTAAATGACCACTTCATCGTCCAGGGGATTGTGCGATAAACCTCAAGGTAGACGCTGTACTTCCCATTCATGTGTATCCCCTGTCACAGGTGGAGACAGAGACTATGGAAACATATGTCTCTGAGTCCCTACGGCAGGGGTTCATACGGCCCTCCACTTCACCCGCCTCCTCAAGTTTATTTTTCGTGAAGAAGAAGGATGGTGGTCTGCGCCCATGCATTGATTACCGCGCCCTCAACCAGATCACAGTGAGGTACAGTTATCCTCTACCCCTCATTTCCACTGTGATAGAATCAATGCATGGGGCGCGCTTCTTCACTAAATTAGATCTCAGGAGTGCGTACAACCTGGTTCGTATCTGGGAGGGAGATTAATGGAGTACAGCATTTAGTACCACTTCTGGTCACTATGAATATCTAGTCATTCCATACGGGTTGATGAATGCTCCATCAGTCTTCCAATCCTTTGTGGACAATGTGTTTTGGGATATGTTCGGTTGCGGTGTGGTGGTATAAATCGATGACATTCTGGTGTATTCCGCTACACGCGCCGAGCTTGTTTCCCTAGTCCGCAGAGTGCTTGGGCGACTGCTGGAGCATAACCTGTATGTCAAGGCTGAGAAACAGTCCGTCTCCTTCCTCGGATACCACATCATTACCTCCGGGGTGGAGATGGAGAGTGACCGCATTTCATCCGTGGGAAATTGGCCGACTCCCACCACGGTAAAGGAAGTACAGAGTTTTTTAGGGTTTGCCAATTACTATCAGAGGTTTATCCGGGGCTTTGGCAAAGTGGCGGCTCCCATCACCTCACTGTTAAAGGGGGGTCCGTCACGTCTCCGCTGGTGTGCTGCGGCTGACAGGGCATTCAGTCATCTGAAGGCGGAGCAAAACTATGACGTGGGTGATTGGGAGTTGCTGGCTGTTGTCAGGACTTTGACCGCGTGGAGACATTGGCTTGAGGGGGCTAAACACCCTTTCCTCATCTGGACTGACCACCGCAACGTGGAGTACATCCGGGCAGCGAGGAGGCTGAACCCTCGTCAGGCCAGGTGGGCCATGTTTTTCACACGCTTCCATTTCAACATGTCATACATTCCAGGGACAAAGAACGTGAAGGCAGATGCACTGTCTTGACTATATGACACAGAGGAGAGGCCCGTAGATGACAACCCCATACTACCGGCCTCCTGCATTGTGACGCTGGTGGTATGGGCGCTGGACGCGGACATTGAGCAGGCGTTGCGCACAGAGCCAGTCTGTACGTGCCGTCTGCTGTCCATGACCGGCTCATCTATTGGGCCCACACGTCACCCTCCTCTGGTCACCCCGGGATCGGTCGAACAGTGCGTTGTCTTACCGAGAAATATTGGTGGCCTACCTTGGCTAAGGATATAAGGGTGTATGTCTCTCCTGCTCGGTGTGTGCCAAGTGTAAGGCACCTAGACACCTTCCCAGGGGTAAGTTACTTCCATTACCCATTCCACAACGACCATGGTCACATTTACTTATTTCCTCACAGACCTTCCACCTTCCCAGGGGAACACTACGATCCTGGCCGTTGTGGACAGGTTCTCTAAAGCCTGCCGCCTCCTTCCTCTGCCCGGTCTGGGGGTCTCCGTCAGCCTTACCTCTGGTTTTCACCCTGAGTCTAATGGGCAGGTGGAGAGGGTTAATCAGGATGTGGGTAGGTTCCTAAGGTCATACTGCCAGGAACGGCCGGGGGAGTGATCGGCTGAGATGGCCCAGAACTCCCTCCGTCACTCCTCCACTAACCTAACCCCCTTCGAGTGTTTTTTGAGTTATCAGCCGGTTCTGGCACTGGCACTGTGCATCAGAGTCAGACCGAAACTCCTGCGGTGGACGACTGGTTCCGGCGCGCAGAGGCGACATGGGAAGCTGCGCATGTTCGTCTCCAGCGAGCGGTGCATCACCAGAAGGCTGGCGTAGACCGTCACCACAGTGAGGCCTCTGTGTTCACACCGGGTGATCGGGTCTGGCTCCCGACCCGGAACCTGCCCCTCCGCCTGCCTGCCATAAACTGGGTCTGTGGTTTGTGGGGCCGTTTAAAGTCCTGAGGAGAGTCAACGAGGTCACTTATAGGTTACAACTCCCTCCTGATTACCGCATTAACCCCCCTGCGCATCAAGGGGTGGGGGACTGTCACTACTCCCTCTGAAGTTGCCTCATCCCCTTGTTCGGGCGTGCTTTGGCGCTCTTCGTTACAGGCTTTCTAGCCACTGTCGCTCCCTCCTTCATTATCCATTGGTTTTGTCTTGTCATTACGCACACCTGGTTCTCATTCCCCCAATTACTACGTGTTATGTTCCCTCTGTTCCCTCAGGTCCTTGTCGGTTATTGTTCATTGTGTATGTGTTTAACCCCTGTGCTATCGCACCCAAGTTATTCTGTTACTTGTGTTTACTAGCACGGTTGTGCTTTGCTTGTTATTTTGTGGATTATATTTTGGAAACGTATTAAATACTATGTTTGCTCCACACCATCTCCTGCACCTGGCTTCCTTCATTCTTCACATTCGTCACATTATAACATTTAATCTGATCTTCATATCAGTCACAAAAATAGACAAACACAGTGCGCTTAAACTAATAACATACAAATGTATTGTAGCGATCTGGTCGGCATACACTAGCCACTAAAGGGCGCAAGGGGATTGTGGGTAGCTCATGTTCTGTGATTAAAATGGTTGTGTTATATCTTTATGTTTTAGTAGTTAAGCTAATGTTATGTGTTTATGTTTCCTTAAGTGTCTTAGTTCAGGTTATGGGGGTAGTGGAGAATGTTAGAATGCCTACCGTGACCGAGCCTTGCATGGCCGGATGATGTGTTCATTGTTATTAATTGAAGGAGTGTGATTAAAGTGTGACGTTCCTGGAGTCGTGCGGTGTATGGGGCACAGGAACTCTCTGGTAAATTAATCTCTGTCTCTTCTGGCCGAGCTCGCCACAGTATATATTTTTTCTGTCTATATTGAATACATAATTTAAATATTCACAGTGTAGATTGGAAAAAGTATGGTAACCCCTAGGCTAATGACTTCTCCAAAAGCTCATTGGAGTCAGGATTCAGCTAACTGTCAGGCTCTGGCCATAGAAGCCTATCGCTTCTCTATATAGCCATGGTCAGAGTCTGACAAATCTATAATTTATTTTCTATGTGGGGGTGTTGGATCCCTAATTAGAGGCAGCTGTTGTGCATTGCCTCTAATTAGGGATCCTACATATGTTTGTAGGTCCCACATCCTAGGGGTGGGTCATTATCATCAGGTCACGGTTAAAGTAAGTGTGTCACGTTTTGTGTTATCGTGTTTTGTTTGTTAGTTCGTCATTTTGGAATTTGTAGAAAGTCGAACTATGATTGCGCCGCGCCTTGGTCTCTCTTTCCACCAACTCGTGACACTAACCTGGATTTCAATCAATGAGACCTGGAGATGTTGGTTAGAGCTGCCCTGCCCTCATAAAATTTGAGTTTGCTATTCACAAGAAGAAGCCACTGCTGTCCAAAAAAAACAACATTGCTGCACATCTGAAGTGTGGAGAAAAAGGCACAGCACACCAACATCAAAATCTCATCACAACTGTTAAGTTAGGTGGAGGGAGCATCATGGTTTGGGGCTGCTTTGCTGCCTCAGGGCCTGGACAGCTTGCAATAAAAAAAATATATATTTCCAAGTTTATCAAGACATTTTCCAAGAGAATGTAAGGCTATCTGTCCACCAATTGAAGCTCAACAGAAGTTGGGTTGTGCAACAGGACAACGACCCAAAACACTCCAGGACTGACTGGAGTGTCCCAGTCCCAGTCCTGACCTCAACCTGATTGAGATGCTGTGGCATGTACTAAACTGGACACACACCCTCACAATCCTGTCGTGGGGAAGGTGTGTGAGGTGTGTATGATTGACACTCACATACTCTGCATGCTCCAATTGTGTGGGGCAGATCGATGGATGTTGCATATTGGCTGCAAACAATGAGATTAATCTCTTTTCTGAGTTAATTTGCACAAGACTTGACAAACACATCTTGTCAACACATCTTAAGATATTTTCAAAATGTGATTGGATATGTAATATTTTACATTTGGCACTTGTTTGGACGATAAGCAGAGCGTTGGTGGAGCGACATTCCTTTTTATTTAGTTGTTTAACACAAACTGAAAAACAACAAAGGAGAGGTAGCAACAGTGAACTGGCGTGAGACACAAACCCAATGTATAACACACGGAAGAATCCACACCCAAGGTGGAAAACAGTGAAACATAAATGGAATCCCCAATTAGAGACAACTCGAGACAGCTGTCTCTAATTGGGGATTGAAATTTACTCAACATAAAAAACACCCAGTCCACTGTCAAGCCCCAACTGCGGCCCTCCAGCTAGCCCCTAGAGGGAGTAAGAGACCTGGCCACAGTCAGAACCTGACAGTACCCGATACTCCCCTACCAAAAAAAGAAAAACACAAGAGGGGGAAGGGAGGACAGAGCAGACCACTGGGGCGGTGTCGGTGGAGGTTCTGGATCCGGTACCGGACGTGGCACCAGACTGTAGTCCTTACTCGGACTGCGCCCCAGTGGAATGGTCAGCCCTGGCGCAGGGCTGACGAGCTGTCCCGGACTGGACCCCGGTGGAGCGGACTCCTCCGGTACTGGAGTAGGGTAGACTTCCGGTCCTGGACTAGACACCGGTGGAGCGGACTGCTCCTGCACTGGAGCAGGGTAGAATACCAGTCCTGTACTGGATCCCGGTGGAGCGGACTGGTCCAGCACTGGAGCAGGGCAGACGACCGGTCCTGGAATGGGCACCGGTGGAGCGGACTGCTCTGGCGCTGGCTTGGGGCAGCCGACTGGTCCCGAGCTGGGACCGGTGGAGCGGACCGCTCTGGCGCTGGAGTGGGACTGAACGCTGTACCCAGCCTTGGCACCGACGCAGAGTAGAGTTCCAGCCACGTTGCTGTGCTGGAAACCGGCCCCCGGACTGGGCACCGCACACTAAGGAGCTCCTGCTCCAAAGCGGGACTGAACACTGTGCCCCTGGGCACCAGCGCGGAGAATGTCTCCAGCCACGTAGCTGGGCTGGATACCGGCCCCGGACTGGGCCGTCGCTGGAGGCTCCGGGCAGTGGACTGTCGCTGGAGGCTCCGGGCTGTGGGCCGTCACTGGAGGCTCCGGGCTGTGAGCCGTAGCTGGAGGCTCCGGGCTGTGAGCCGTAGCTGGAGGCTCCGGGCTGTGAGCCGTAGCTGGAGGCTCCAGGCTGTGGAGGCGCACCGTTGGTCTGGTGCGTGGAGCAGGCACGGGCCATACCGGGCTGTGGAGGCGCACCATTGGTCTGGTGCGAGGAGCAGGCACGGACCATACCGGACTGTGGATGCGCACCAGTGGTTTGGTGCGCGGAGCAGGCACGGACCGTACCGGACTGTGGATGCGCACCAGTGGTTTGGTGCGCGGAGCCGGCACGGGCCGTACCGGACACTGGACCGGCGCTGGGGGCACCGGACTGGGAATCAGCGCTGGAGATCTCCGACTGCCCAAGTAGTCTTCTCTCCACTGCCAATCCCCATCCTGTGAGAGCTCCTCCGGGAGCCCCCACGAGTGAGGGAACAGGAGTACATCGTCGTCCTCCGACTCCACTGTGTACTCCCGCTCCGATGGCTGGAGAGGCTCCTCCTGGAACCCCCACGAGTGCAGTGGCTGGGGCTCCTCGCCTTCGATCCCCGACCACCCCCATAGCCCTCCCCCAAAAACAGTTTGGGGGCTCCTCTGGGCTCCAGACTGGTCCGTCACATTCTTGGCCCGCCGACGTGTCCTCCTTCGACGGCGCCGCTGCTCCGGGCACCAGCCTTCCTCCACCGCACGGTAATGGAAGAATTGATATCTCCCAATGTCAACCCTCGCTGCGAGTATTCTTAAAACTTCTGTAATAAGAATACAGTTTCGGCATCTGGCCAGTATAAGCAACTAAACACACTGATAGAAATGTACGGAATTTTGTATAAGAGCAATACATAGATAATTGAAGAGAAAAGTTGGATGACAACCGCACTGTAATGGGGAAAGAATGTCGAAAACCTTACGTCACAGTCTGGTTGTATACAGAGACTTTGCTTGTGCTTGGTTTGTTTAGGGAATGGAGATGTTGTGAAATGGGATGATGAGGGCGGGGAAAATGTCTTTCATGTCCTCCTTATTACCATGATAGGCAGGATATAGGGTATGGCCACAGCTACTTGTTTGCCTTCCTTCAACCTAGGCCTTGTTTGTTGACTCTTGGGGCGAATGGAGTTACATGGAGAGAAACAGCTGTTCAAATATATGTAGCAAGTCACTTGTATGTTGCATTTCTTTTATACTCTCTTTTGCTTTAACCATAGGGACGGTGCCCCAACCAATGCATTTCAAGCTCCAAGGAGGGAATCTCAGAAAGAGAAGACCATTGTTGACCCATGCTCTGTGAAGCCTTCCAAACATAGTTTTTTAAATATATTTTTTTTTTATTGAGCTTTTATTTAACTAGGCAAGTCAGTTAAGAACAAATTATTGTTTACAATGACAGCCTACCTACATGGTCAGCCCCTGGAGCAAATTAGGGTTAAGTGCCTTGCTCAAGGAGGTTTTTCACCTTGTCGGCTCAGGTATTCGAACCAGCGTCCTTTCGGTTACTGGCCCAACAATCTAACCGCTAGGCTACCTGCCACCGATACAGGTCTAGCTCCCTCAATCCAACTAAAGAAACACACCTATTATGGAGTAAGGGCTAGCTTACCTTGTATGTAGTGAACCTGTTTTCCATCTCTTTGGGTGACAATGGTATGCCCACTGTCATCCTGGGGCCTGTTACACCATCGATAACAGGCTCTTGACCCAGCTGTTGAATTGAACTGGACCAGCCTGCCTGTCAGCTGGCTGGACCAGTTCACTTAGACAACTGTATCAAGGTGGGTTACGCAGGGAAGTCATTTCAATCCTCTTAAGGCAAGTTATGTACTGTAGTCTGTCTGACCATCCTTGCTTTTGGGCCATGCTTTAGGCAAAGGCCAAACTTACCTGTCACGATGTCAAAACTAATGTGTTTTTCATTGATACCCCTGCAGAAAATCTTTTTATAACTTGTGCATTATGAGTTGGCAGGGTTGGGTAGGTTAGGCATCCACTCAGGAATGCATATTAGTATCCTGTCAGTTGCACCTTTTCTCATTGCTTTTAGTATATCGAATGTGCAATACGTGCAGTTGTCTGTAATTAAACCCTGCGCACTAAGGACCTGTATTTTAAGGGAATTACTATTATTACCCCAAATTATATCATACACACATTTAGCTATTTAAGTATCTCTTCCTGTCATTTACCTGTACAGTTTGTGTAACCATGCAAGTATTCACTTATCTGTAAATATAACTGTATATTTACCTGTACAGCTAATTTAACCATGCAAAATATTCACTTACCTGTTCATTGAGCCAGTCTGTCTATTAAGTAAACTATTATTACCCTCGCTCATATTATATGCATTTTTAGCTACTGAAATATTTCTCTACCATCGACCTGTATAGTATAGTTAACCATCCAACATCCACCAATGTATAGTGTACATATTCAGCCAACCACCCATACTATGCAATGTCTTTTTATAGCTTTTTTTTGCACTCCAGATATCTTATATTTCTATACTTTTCATACTGCCGCTCTATGTAGCATGTACCGTGTATCTGTCTTTTGTGTACTTTCGTTGTAGCATTTTGCACCTGCCCTGTGTTTTGTTGTTGTAGCTGCTTGACAAAGAAATGGCCCCCTCGGGGATAAATAAAGTACCTAACTACCTACCTACCTACCTACCTAACCCATTGCAGTTACCTGTCCAAAATTGTAATCAGTAACGTAATTTTTGTATTAACCAAACTCAGTAACGTAATCTGATTACATTCAGTTACTTTTAGATTACTTTCCCCTTAATAGGCATTAGAAGAAGACAAACATGTATGTTACCAATTGAACAACATCTATTGCAGGATAAATCAATGTTAAAGTTTACATAGCTGGCCATATATGGATGTTACATTTTACTTTATGGGTTGGTTATGTAGGCTTCTTCTAACCCATCGCTTTCTACAACATATAATAATACGATCTTTACATTAATACATATAAAGTCCAAAAATGTATGTAGCAACTACAGATTTCACTTTAAGTCTATCAAAAGTGTGCGAGTTTGAGCATGTGTCCATTAGGCCTATGGATTTATTATTTTTATCAGCATGAATTATATTGAGCAATAAAAGCCCCAATTTTATTCCATAGGCTGGGATCCGCACTATGCAGCTGTTGCAAGAGCGCATTTTTCACAGGCTGTCCACTGGTTTCAAAAACAATTATTGATAGGCAGTTTAAACTTCTTGAATTAAGCATTATTGGGTTCAAATACACATTTAGATTTGTGAACATCTATCCACAACAACCACAATCCAGAAGGCGCAGGAAACCTTCGAAGTAATCATCTAGTTTTTCAAAAGTAATTACAAAATTTTTACTGCTAGTGTAACGGACTACTGTTTTTTTGTAATCCCTTTTGTAACTGATTACATGTAATCCGTTACTCCCCAACCCTGTGCGTTGGTGTTACATGTTGCTTTTAAATCAGATTGTTTTGTTGCAATGTGTGGCATTTGCAAAAGACTGTATAATGCAGTTACGAAAAATGCTGAGAATAATGTAAGCATCAACCTAGCAATCTAATCTCAACTCAGGCCCCATTTAACATAA
The DNA here is from genome assembly GCA_023634145.1 of Thymallus thymallus. Taxonomy (NCBI): domain Eukaryota; kingdom Metazoa; phylum Chordata; class Actinopteri; order Salmoniformes; family Salmonidae; genus Thymallus; species Thymallus thymallus. The sequence continues at coordinate 25,386,129 of CM042409.1, read as the reverse complement.
TGAACTTGATTTAATTTGCACTAACATTGCAGAAACCAAATTGCGTACACCTTAAATGGAAGATTCACAAAGCAATGGAAAGCACTGATCTCTACAACTCAAAATCACTGATTTGATACCCTGACATACAGCAATCAAACTAACTACAGTGTAGACTAGATGTTCAAAAGTGAGGAAAGAGAAAAGAAAACAACCAGCCAACGTGCACCTCCCTCAGATTCCATACCTTGTCGGACCCTGCCCGATCCTCAAAAGAGAACTCTATTGTAACTCAACTCAGCAATAGGACTTGAGTTTAGACAGGTGTTTCTATTAGCATTCAACCCCTGCACATGGGATACATGCTGAGATTATTAATAGGCCTTTGGCTATTAACGTTAGTGTTAGCTTTGATGGTTACAGGTTAACTCATAGTCATAAGGATAGCATGGTGCTAACTAACCCCTGAAAGATGTTTTGACAAAGTCAGCAGGTAGAAGCAGTCAAAAGACCTGCTGGTTTAATTTCCCACACTGTTGGAATGAGACACACCTCTGCCAAGCATCCACCACCTTATGTAAAATACGTTTTGTTTCCAACGGCTCAGCCGATTGTGTTCCGTCTTTTGTCAGTGGACTCATGGGGAAGAACGCAAACCTGTTACTACAGCCACAAGGCATGATGGAAAAAAGACAGCAAGCAGCCTACAAAGTTGTTACAAGTATTTGTCACTGGATGATTTATGTAGAGTCCTGAGGCATCAAAAGAGCTATGATGAGACAAGTCAACTTTGCAGTGAATTACCGGCGGTATATCATATTATGCTTTAAATGAAAGCTGTTAAACAAGATTTACAATTTAATAGCCTTGTACATACAGTATGTCTTGTTCCGTGTATAATTCAATGATTTTAGTAGAATGTCACACACAGTTGTTAGTTATGTGGAAATACTAAATGATTGGTGCACAAGTTGAGTCAAGGCGTAGATTTATGAATGAGTTAGTTGGCTACAAGACAAAAACAAATTGGCGAGGAAAGCTTCCCTTGTATGTAGTGAACCTGTTTTCCATCTCTTTGGGTGACAATGGTACAGTATGCCCACTGTCGTACTAGGGCCTGTTACTATCATCCAAGCCACATGCATGTACTAACTCACTTTAAACCTCCAGGCGGTCAGCTGGCTAGACCAGTTCACTTTGACCCAGCTGTCAAAGTGAACTGGTCTAGCCAGCTGACCGCCTGGAGGTTTAAAGTGAGTTAGTACATGCATGTGGCTTGGATGATAGTCCACATCTCTACAGAAATTGAAATTAGAATATTGAGGTCATCAGGGGATTCTCAATTGTCGTTCCTTGATTTCTTGCACCCTCTCCTCTCGTCCTTCTCAAAATGCAATGGAAGAGAAGGTCAGAGGGGATGAACCTTGAATCTTCTCTAACAATGTGTTTTGAGAAGGATGCAAGATTCTGTAGTTAGAACTAACCCTGTCCTTCACCTCCACCTGCGCAAAGTGTACACTATGTCATTACCATAACATTTTCTAAAGTCATACTTTCCACATTCACTGCAGTTTTATGGTCTGCATGTGCTAAAGACCACAGTGCACAGTAAATCATACAGAACTTTACTGACCTGAAATTAGTATTAAAAACAAAGTACTTTATATGTTGCTCTCTAGAGAAGGGTTTCCCAAACTCTGTCCTGGGCCCCCCCTCTGGGTGCACGTTTTGGTTTTTGACCTAGCACTACACACCTGATTCAAATAATCAAAGCTTGATGAGGAGTTTATTATTTGAATCAGCTGTGTAGTGCTAGGGCAAAAACCAAAAGGTGCTCCCAGGGGTGGGGGCCCGGGACCGAGTTTGGGAAACTGTTCTAGAGCGCATAAAAATAACTGATTTAAACATATGTACTTTGGATCATGCCCAATTGATAGTGTCCCTGCTAACAAATATCTGGGGCATCTGGATAGATGAAAAGCTGTCTTTTAAAAAGCATATTGATGAGTTAAGAAGCTGAGAATAAAAGTGAAAGGTCTTGCCTCTCGCTAAATAGTAGAAACCAGATTATTCAGTTGATGTTCCTATCTGTCCTAGACTATGACGACATCATCTATATGAACACAGCTGCCACTTCATTAAAGCCATTAGATGCAGTTTATCATAGCGCACTCCGCTTTATTGCTGGCGACAGTTTTAATACTGCATTCTCTACCAGAAAGTTGGTTGGCCCTCTTTGATATCAAGTAGGTTGAAACGTTGTTATGTTTTCATGTATAAATATATTTTTTAAATGTTTTTATTTAACCTTTATTTAAGTATAAAGCCCTTTTACAAAAACTCCCACTGTACCTGTCGATGTGTCCTTGAGCAAGACACTTAGCCCTAATTTGACCCTGTAAGTAGGCAGTCATTGTAAATAAGAATTTGTTCTTAACTGACTTGCCTTGTTAAATAAAGGTTAAATAAATAAAAAATAAACCTAACATCATTACTAAACTTTAGACACAGTCTCGGGGATGGCTAACTCTGGAAATTACTCTGGTCTGCTGAGTTGGATATAAATCAGTTTTCTTCTTATTTGTGAAACAATCTTCTAAATGTTCTTAAATTGGATGTTCTGGTGCCTCTTGGGTAATTCAGACAGCTGATTGAGGACCTTATTAATGATGAATGTCTTTGCTTTTATGACCGTGTTTTTCTTTCTACTTGCATTTTGTATTTATATTTTTCTGTATTTTCTGTCATTCAGGGATCATCTGCAAAAGAGACCTTGATTTCAGTATGTCTCCCTGATAAAATAAAGGGTAGATATATATATATATATATATATATATATATACACACACTTGACCTGCTGTAAGGGACACTGTAATGAACGACACTGGCCCTTTCTCTCTTTCTCTACCATGACTAGTGGTGGCTTACTCTGGTCCTGCAGAACTACAGTGTAAGTAGATTGTTTGTGTAGAAGAGAGCCCTGTGGGTTCATGCTGTTCTGGAGGTGTTCTCTTGGCCTACTGCAAAAAGTTACATAACATGTTTCTTTCATCTGCTGTGCAGAATGAAAAGGAATGACGGTGCAAGTCCATCAATCACAAAGACACGAGTCAAGCTTTTTGATTTGCTTGAGTTGCACTTGTCTCTGCCTTCACTCTCACCAAAACCGCCCAAAATGCATTGTCCTTTGTTTCTTTTAGGAATAGCGAACTCTATCTCTTCATTCATCGGTTCATTTCAAGCGATTGTCCCTTTAATACTGTTCCCATGCAAAGCTCACACTGTAATGCAGAGGATGACATAAAGATAAGAGAACAAATGTTGCGCAATAAAAGGGATGTCTTGTTCTGCTCAGCTGTGTAGCTTAGCTGCCTTCTGGTTTCTCCAGTCTGGCTTGACTCTCAGGCCACAATTGGAAGCTATTCACAGGGTGCATCTCAGTCGCAAGTAGTTTCCTCTCCTTGTCTCCTCTCCTTCATCTGAGCTTATTTGAGTAATAATTCCTTAATTGTTTTCTACTGCTCCTGAAGCCACATTTTAGACATAGATTTTCTGCAAAAACACACTCACTCATCACACATTGTAAGCTAGAACCGTACTGGGGTGGGCGTTATCAGCTGATTATCTCAAATGTAGATGAATCAGCTAGTTAGCTAGAGTCTGCCCAGCTAACAATTCTAGGGTAAGAGAAAGTTTTTGTATTGTTACCCGTAATGATCCCCTGATGTTCCCATTCTATGTATGTTAGAAAAAACCTCCTGAGAACATATTTAACAGGCTTTGGCATTAGAATTAGGAGAACGTTCCCTTAATGTCAAAAATAACATGTTGTTAGAATATCCAATATTAATGTTCAGGACACGTTTCATGGGACGTTGCAAGAACATTCATGTGTCCAGTTTTCGGAGGGTTAGGAGAATATACCATCAACGTCATACCAAACACATTGCCATGTTCTCAGAATATAAGATATTCATGTTCTAAGAGACCTGGAGAAGCCTCTTTTCACTATTGAAATACACTCCCATGGAGGAACAGACCCAACAACACCACCCTACTCTGAACAAAGCCATCCATGGGTACTGGGGCAGCCAGAAGGACCACACTTCTAATGAGGTTCTCATTGAATTTGGTATTGGCCATAAACACAGTCATAAGCAAGATGTGCTATGAATTATCCCTATCAGTGTCCCTATTGGTGTGTGGTTGTGCACTTTGAGTCATGCTCCTTTTCTCTTTCATTCAATGATTGACAGCGTTTACAAGTAATGGATATATGACAATCATAAAGTCACCCCTTGAAACCGTGACATAGAGCAGCCTGTTTCTGCATGTGCTAAGTGCTACAGATTTGTTAGCATCAATGGATGCAGTAGGTGGAGGGGGAGTGGGGTGGGCTTTCCTCAGCGTAGTGGGTGGCTGACATTTGTGTTTTGGCCTTAAATTTAGATAACAGCTTTAGCGATACCTCACACTTCTTGTAGGTACAGACCTGTTACCCTCTGCCCTAAACCCCTCTTGTGTAAGCTGTGCACCCTCCACCCTAAAACACATCAAATTCATCACATACAGTGGGGAGAACAAGTATTTGATACACTGCCGATTTTGCAGGTTTTCCTACTTACAAAGCATGTAGAGGTCTGTAATTTTTATCATAGGTACACTTCAACTGTGAGAGACGGAATCTAAAACAAAAATCCAGAAAATCACATTGTATGATTTTTAAGTAATTAATTAGCATTTTATTGCATGACATAAGTATTTGATACATCAGAAAAGCAGAACTTAATATTTGATACAATTAATATTTGGTGCAATTACAGAGATCATACGTTTCCTGTAGTTCTATACCAGGTTTGCACACACTGCAGCAGGGATTTTGGCCCACTCCTCCATACAGATCCTTCAGGTTTCGGGGCTGTCGCTGGGCAATACGGATTTTCAGCTCCCTCCAAAGATTTTCTATTGGGTTCAGGTCTGGAGACTGGCTAGGCCACTCCAGGACCTTGAGATGCTTCTTACGGAGCCACTCCATAGTTGCCCTGGCTGTGTGTTTCGGGTCATTGTCATGCTGGAAGACCCAGCCACGACCCATCTTCAATGCTCTTACTGAGGGAAGGAGGTTGTTGGCCAAGATCTCGCAATACATGGCCCCATCCATCCTCCCCTCAATACGGTGCGGTCGTCCTGTCCCCTTTGCAGAAAAGCATCCCCAAAGAATGATGTTTCCACCTCCATGCTTCACGGTTGGGATGGTGTTCTTGGGGTTGTACTCATCCGTCTTCTTCCTCCAAACACGGCGAGTGGAGTTTAGACCAAAAAGCTCTATTTTTGTCTCATCAGACCACATGACCTTCTCCCATTCCTCCTCTGGATCATCCAGATGGTCATTGGCAAACTTCAGACGGGCCTGGACATGCGCTGGCTTGAGCAGGGGGACCTTGCGTGCGCTGCAGGATTTTAATCCATGACGGCATAGTGTGTTACTAATGGTTTTCTTTGAGACTGTGGTCCCAGCTCTCTTCAGGTCATTGACCAGGTCCTGCCGTGTAGTTCTGGGCTGATCCCTCACTTTCCTCATGATCATTGATGCCCCACGAGGTGAGATCTTGCATGGTGCCCCAGACCAAGGGAGAATGACCGTCATCTTGAACTTCTTCCATTTTCTAATAATTGCGTCAACAGTTGTTGCCTTCTCACCAAGCTGCTTGCCTATTGTCCTGTAGCCCATCCCAGCCTTGTGCAGGTCTACAATTTTATCCCTGATGTCCTTACACAGCTCTCTGGTCTTGGCCATTGTGGAGAGGTTGGAGTCTATTTGATTGAGTGTGTGGACAGGTGTCTTTTATACAGGTAACGAGTTCAAACAGGTGCAGTTAGTACAGCTAATGAGGTAACAGGTCTGTGAGAGCCGGAATTCTTACTGGTTGGTAGGTGATCAAATACTTATGTCATGCAATAAAATGCAAATTAATTATTTAAAAATCGTACAATGTGGTTTTCTGGATTTTTGTTTTAGATTCCTTCTCTCACAGTTGAAGTGTACCTATAATAAAATTTACAGACCTCTACATGCTTTGTAAGTAGGAAAACCTGCAAAATCGGCAGTGTATCAAATACTTGTTCTCCCCACTGTATGTGTTTAACCCAAAATCCTACATATTGATTTTACAATTAAACTATCATCACATTGTTTACAAACATTGTGGCAAACACAAAGCAAACAGAACAGTGACAGTGACAGTGACATTCATTGACATTTGACAAGTCATGTCAGGAATGCATGACCTTAAATCCCTTTGACATTTGGCATAATGAAGATGATAAAAGATACTGCAGTCTTCATCATTGTTCATTAATTGGTCTTTCCGGTTTCTCACACTGCTAAGTCACATCAAATGTGAAATGCAGGCCCAGTTTGGGCTTGTCAGAGTCTGCAGAGTAAACTGTGGATTCAGCATACTGTTGAGCGTTATTGTTGGTTTTGCTTAACTCACCCTGACAGTACATAAAGACATTTTCCACGTAGAGAAATGAGAAACAGAGAGAGAGAGAGAGGGGGGGGGGGGGACGTGTGTTTGTGTGTGGGGTTTGTACAGACAGTATATTTAAAAAGTATTCAGACCTTTTTCCACATTTTGTTACGTTACAGCCTTCGTTTAAATCAATACCTCATAGTGAGACTCGAAATTGAGCTCCGTGCATCCTGTTTCCATTCTTTCCATTCATCCTTGAGATGTTTCTACAACGTGTTTGGAGTCCACCTGTGGTAAATTCAATTGATTGGACATGATCTGGACAGGCACACAACTGTCTGTATAAGGTTCCACAGTTGACAGTGCATGTCAGAGCAAAAACCAACACATGAGGTTGAAGGAATTGTCCGTAGAGCTCAGAGACAGGATTGTGTCGAGGCAAAGATCTGGGGAAGGGCACCAAAATATTTCTGTAGCGTTGAAGGTCCCTATGAACACAGTGGCCTCCATTATGCTTACATGGAATAAGTTTGGAACCACCAAGACTCTTCCTAGAGCTGGCCACCTGGCCAAAAACTGTGCAATCGGGGGAGAATGGCCTTGGTCAGGGAGGTGAACAAGAACCTGATGGTCACTCTGACAGAGCTCCAGAGTTCCTCCATGGATATGGGAGAACCTTCCAGAAGGACAACCATCTCTGCAGCACTCCACAAATCCGGCCTTTATGGTAGAGTGGCCAGACGGAAGCCACTCCTCAATAAAATGCATATAACAGCCCGCTTGGAGTTTGCCAAAAGGCACCTAAAGGACTCTCAGACCATGAGAAACAAGATTCTCTGGTCTGATGAAATCATGATTGAACTACTTGTCCTGAGTGCACATAAATAGAATCCCCAATTAGAGACAACTCAAGACAGCTGTCGCTAATTGGGGATCACCAATAACCCAACCCTGTGAGTGTCAGGACCTGACTGTGGCCATCCCACTCCCCCTAGAGGGAGTCAGGGACCTGGCCTCAGTCAGGCCCTTACATATGCAGGCCATGGAAGAACTGGGATATTTTCAGCTCCCAGGAATTGTGCACAGATCTTTGCGACACATGGCTGTGCACTATCATGCTGAAACATGAGGTGATGGAAGCGGATGAATGGCACGACAATGGGCCTCAGGATCTCATCACGGTATCTCTGTGCATTCAAATTGCCATCAATAAAATGCAATTGTGTTCAGCTTATGCCTGCCCATACCATAAACCCACCGCCACCATGGGGCACTCACATGGTTGACATCAGCAAACTGCTAACCCACACAACAACATACGCTGTCTGCCATCTTCCTGGTACAGTAAAAAAATGGGATTCATCTGTGAAGAGCACACTTCTCCAGCGTGCCAGTGGCCATCGAAGGTGAGTATTTGCCCACTGAAGCCGGTTACTGCAAACTGCAGTCAGGTCAAGACCTTGGTGAGGACGACAAGCACACAGATGAGCATCCCTGAGATAGTTTCTGACAGTTTGTGCAGAAATTCTTTAGTTGTGCAAAGCCACAGTTTAATCAGAATTCCTGGTGGCTGGTCTCAGACGATCCCGCTGGTGAAGAAGCCAGATGTGGAGGGCTGGCGTGGTTACATGTGTTCTACAGTTGTGAGGCTGGTTGGACGTACTGCCAAATTCTCTAAAACGACATTGGAGGTGGCTTATGGTGGAGAAATGAACATTCCATTCCCTGTAAACAGCTCTGGTGGACATTCCTACAGTCAGCATGCCAACTGCACTCTCCCTCAAAACTTGAGGCATCTGTGGCATTGTGTTGTGTGACAAAACTGCACATTTTAGAGCAGCCTTTTATTGTCCCCAGCACAAGGTGCAGCTGTGTAATGATCATACTGTTTAATCAGCTTCTTGATATGCCACACCTGTCAGGTGGATGGATTATCTTGGTAAAGGAGAAATGCTCACTAACAGTGATGTAAAATAAAAAAATAAAAATAAATCAATATATATGAGGAATTCATCATTTAAAAAAAAAATATATAAAAACAAATACATCGTCAGAGCTGCTGCGCCATACAGCTATCCAGCTATGTTTTTAGCATTCCAGCTAGCGATTAGCGTCTGGTTAGCTAGCCAACAGACATTTAGAAGTTGCGCTTTAGATAGATAGATAGGTACTTTATTGATCCCCGAGGGGGAAATTTCTTTGTCAAGCAGCTACAACAAAACACAGGGCAGGTGCAAAATGCCACAACGAAGGTACACAAAAGACAGATACACGATACATATAGCGGCAGTATGAAAAAGTATAAAAATACAAGATATCTGGAGTGCAAAAAAAAAAAAGACATTGCATAGTATGGGTGGTTGGCTGAATATGTACACTATACATTGGTGGATGTTGGATGGTTAACTATACTATACGGTCGATGGCAGAGAAATACTTCAGTAGCTAAAAATGCATATGATATGAGCGAAGGTAATAATAGTTTACTTAATAGACAGACTGGCTAAATGAACAGGTAAGTTCGTTATTCCTCCAGTCACGGGTAAAGTAGTGTGTTTCGTTTTGTTTGGTGTGCAAAGTCAATTACGTTTTGTCCATTCGTGTTTGTTTTGTATAGTTTGTTCATTTGGTGATTTTTATTACATACTAAGGAAATAAATCAATGTCGAACTATAATCCCTGCGCTGCGTCTTGGTCTCTCCATACACCCAATCGTGACAGAACGACCCACCAACGTGAGACAAAGCAGCGCGACTGGGGAGAGACGGACCAAGAGGATTTAGCGCCAGTACCAGTTCCCACGTGGCCTAGGGTGAGGCCTGAGGACCGTGGGAGGGTTTTGGAGCAATGGAGGAGGATGGAGAAGCAAAGGTCCGTCGTGGCTGCGAGCACCACACCAGCGGTGCGCAGCCAGAGCCTGGAGAGGCTGAAGAAGGGGAATCGCACACCACTTCGTCTGCCCACAGTTCAGGATCGGGAGAAGCCCGAGGGGTTTTATAAATACCCGGAGGAGGAGCAGACGAGGTGGAGGAGAGCCTGGGTTGCGCTTCCGCTGGAGGCTCAGAAGGACCCATTCCTACGGGAGATAGAGGAGGAGAAGGACGTCGAGCGCTGACGGGCACTAGTGCCGGGAACCTCCAGCGAAGGTCCGCAGCCCGGGACCTCCAGCGAAGGTCCGCTGCCCTAAGCCTTCATCCACGGCCCAAGGCCTGCGACCTCCAGCTACGGTCCACAGCCCGGAACCTCCAGCAAGGGTCCGCAGCCCGGAGGCAGCAGAGGCCAGCACACCGCTGTGGCTGGAACCAACCCCCCCAGTGGAGCAGGACCCCGTACTCCCCCGGTGCCCAATCCGGGTCCAGCCGTCTGCTCCGCCCCAGTGCATGAGCAGTCCGCTCCACCAGGGCCCAATCCGGGTCCAGCCGTCTGCTCCGCCCCAGTGCCAGAGCAGTCCGCTCCACCGGTACCCAATCCGGGTCCAGCCGTCTGCTCCGCCCCAGTGCCAGAGCAGTCCGCTCCATCGGTTCCCAATCCTGGTCCAGCCGTCTGCTCCGCCCCAGTGCCAGAGCAGTCAGCTCCACCGGTACCCGATCCGGGTCCAGCTGTCGGCTCCGCCCCAGTGCCAGAGCAGTCCGCTCCACCGGTACCCATTCCGGGTTCAGCCGCCTGCTCCGCTCCTGAGCCAGAGCAGTCCGCTCCCCCGGTGCCCAATCCGGGTTCAGCCGTCTGCTCCGCTCCAGTGCCAGAGCAGTCCGCTCCACTGGTGCCCAGTCCGGGTCCAGCCGTCTGCTCCGCTCCTGAGCCAGAGCAGTCCACTCCCCCTGTGCCCAGTCCGGGCCCGGTTGTTTTCCCCGCTCCATGGCCGGAGCCGTTTGCCCCTCCGGTGCCCAGTCCTGGCCCGGTTGTTTTCCCCGCTCAATGGCCGGAGCCGTTTACTCCACCGGTGCCCAGTCCGGGCCCGGCTAATTGCCCAGCTCCATGGCCGGAGCCGTTTGCCCCACCGGTGCCCAGTCCGGGCCCGGTTGTTTTCCCCGCTCCATGGCCGGAGCCGTTTTCCCCACGAGTGCCCAGTCCGGGCCCGGTTGTTTTCCCCGCTCCATGGCCGGAGCCGTTTGCCCCACCGGTGCCCAGTCCGGGCCCGGCTAATTGCCCAGCTCCATGGCCGGAGCCGTTTGCCCCACCGGTGCCCAGTCCGGGCCCGGCTGTTTTCCCCGCTCCATGGCCGGAGCCGTTTGCCCCACCGGTGCCCAGTCCGGGCCCGGTAAATTTCCCAGCTCCATGGCCGGGCATAAGGAGGGGGCATGGGAGGAGACTCTCGACATCGCTGGAGCCAGAACCTCCACCGGCGAGCTAATCTTCCCTCACTGACCCCCCCCCATGTATTGTGTTTTGTTGTTGGCGTCCGGGAGTCCGCGCCTTGGGGGGGGTACTGTCAGGCTCTGGCCATAGAGAGGCCTATTTGCTTCTCTATGTAGCTATGGTCAGAGTCTGACAGTGTCCTTCGTTTCTGTTTCTGTGTGGGTTTTGGGTTGGATTCCTAATTAGAGGCAGCTGCACCGCATTGTCTCTAATTAGGGATCCTATATATGTTTGTCTGTCCTTCACTCTGGTGTGGGTCGTTATTCCTCCAGTCACGGGTAAAGTAGTGTGTTTCATTTTGTTTGGTGTGCAAAGTCAATTACCTTTTGTCCATTAGTGTTTGTTTTGTATAGTTCGTTCATTTGGTGATTTTTATAACATACTAAGGAAATAAATCAATGTCGAACTATAATCCCTGCGCTGCGTCTTCGTCTCTCCATACACCCAATCGTGACAGTAGGTGAATATTTTGCCTGGTTAAATTAGCTGTACAGGTTACAGTTATATTTACAGATAAGTGAATACTTGCATGGTTACATAAACTGTACAGGTAAGTGACAGGAAGAGAAACTTAAATAGCTAAATGTGTGTATGATGTAATTTGGGGTAATAATAGTAATTCCCTTAAAATACAGTCTTTAGTGCACAGGGTTTAATTACAGATAACTGCACGTATTGCACATTCGATATACTAAAAGCAATGAGAAAAGGTGCAACTGACAGGATACTAATATGCATTCCTGAGTGAATGACTACGTAAGTTAGGTCCAAGAATTACTTGCAGTATTGCACGTGATATGATATCACAACTGTACATGAGTATGTACAGTGGGGAGAACAAGTATTTGATACACTGCCGATTTTGCAGGTTTTCCTATTTACAAAGCATGTAGAGGTCTGTAATTTTTATCATAGGTACACTTCAACTGTGAGAGACGGAATCTAAAACAAAAATCCAGAAAATCACGTTGTATGATTTTTAAATAATTACTTTGCATTTTATTGCATGACATAAGTATTTGATCACCTACCAACCAGTAAGAATTCCAGCTCTCACAGACCTGTTAGTTTTTCTTTAAGAAGCCCTCCTGTTCTCATTACCTGTATTAACTGCACCTGTTTGAACTTGTTACCTGTATAAAAGACACCTGTCCACACACTCAATCAAACAGACTCCAACATCTCCACAATGGCCAAGACCAGAGAGCTGTGTAAGGACATCAGGGATAAAATTGTAGACCTGTACAAGGCTGGGATGGGCTACAGGACAATAGGCAAGTAGCTTGGTGAGAAGACAACAACTTTTGGCGCAATTATTAGAAAATGGAAGAAGTTCAAGATGACGGTCAATCTCCCTCGGTCTGGGGCACCATGCAAGATCTCACCTCGTGGGGCATCAATGATCATGAGGAAGGTGAGGGATCAGCCCAGAACTACACGGCAGGACCTGGTCAATGACCTGAAGAGAGCTGGGACCACAGTCTCAAAGAAAACCATTAGTAACACACTACGCCGTCATGGATTAAAATCCTGCAGCGCATGCAAGGTCCCCCTGCTCAAGCCAGGGCATGTCCAGGCCCGTCTGAAGTTTGCCAATGACCATCTGGATGATCCAGAGGAGGAATGGGAGAAGGTCATGTGGTCTGATGAGACAAAAATAGAGCTTTTTGGTCTAAACTCCACTCGCCGTGTTTGGAGGAAGAAGAAGGATGAGTACAACCCCAAGAACACCATCCCAACCGTGAAGCATGGAGGTGGAAACATCATTCTTTGGGGATGCTTTTCTGCAAAGGGGACAGGACGACTGCACCGTATTGAGGGGAGGATGGATGGGGCCATGTATTGCGAGATCTTGGCCAACAACCTCCTTCCCTCAGTAAGAGCATTGAAGATGGGTCGTGGCTGGGTCTTCCAGCATGACAACGACCCAAAACACACAGCCAGGGCAACTAAGGAGTGGCTCCGTAAGAAGCATCTCAAGGTCCTGGAGTGGCCTAGCCAGTCTCCAGACCTGAACCCAATATAAAGTCTTTGGAGGGAGCTGAAAGTCTGTATTGCCCAGCGACAGCTCTGAAACCTGAAGGATCTGTATGGAGGAGTGGGCCAAAATCCCTGCTGCAGTGTGTGCAAATCTGGTCAAGAACTACAGGAAACGTATGATCTCTGTAATTGCAAACAAAGGTTTCTGTACCAAATATTAAGTTCTGCTTTTCTGATGTATCAAATACTTATGTCATGTAATAAAATGCAAATAAATTACTTAAAAATCATACAATGTGATTTTCTGGATTTTTGTTTTAGATTCCGTCACTCACAGTTGAAGAGTACCTATGATAAAAATTACAGACTTCTACATGCTTTGTAAGTGGGAAAACCTGCAAAATCGGCAGTGTATCAAATACTTGTTCTCCCCACTGTATATACAGACCTGCATGAATAAATAGGTCCTGAGTGAATGAGTGATTATTATTAAATTCATGGACGTCGGATCTATGAGCGCCGGGAGACAGTTTAGGAGCCGATCTGAATATAACATAGGAGAAGCACTGAAAAATAAAACGAATAACACATTAAGTCAAGACTTAATTATTTGTTATCAGTGAAATTATATTGCTGACTAGAGAGATGGTGGTGAGGGAGGGCGGGGCCAGCAACATTCTGACTGCTGTTCTGACTGCTGTTCTCATGAAAAGATGGAAGCCATCGGGGGCAGAATATAGAAGGAAGAGGAAAGATGAGGAAGAAAAAAGACATAAGTATAGTGGTATGTTTTTTATGGACATTTTTAAAAGCATCTGTCTGTCTCTGGTTTTAGCTATTTGAAATTTAGCGTGCTAAGCTGGCTAACTAGCTAAGCTATCTAACTAGCTAAACCTGAACTAGAGTAGCAGTAAATACATAGCATGTGCTCAGGCAGTGGGCAACTGGTGGAAGTAGAACCTTAAGGCCACTTTAGATCAATATTTTGAGACAAAATGGTTTTACAATGTTGCAGAGAAAATTACAGCGGTGGTAAATATGACAGATGCTCTCAATACATTTTTGGGGAGAGGCAAAGAAGATGCCTCTGCCACTGAATGGGAACCATCAACACAATCAATCCCCTCAGAGTGAGTAGCCTATTTACTTTTTGATTAAGATTGTGGTGATGATTTTTTCTTATTATTGTGCCTGTCACCTATAATTTTATGGTGATATGTTTTAATCCAAAGTTTTTTTCATATGTGATCAAATGTATAGGTCAAGACACATCCACAGCCGACTCAACAGTTTTATATTAGTGAAATTAAAAAGTGTTACATGACATGCTTCTGGACAGTTCCTGTCTATCAAGACATGGTCTGTTGATCTGAAGATCTCCTTGTTATTATAAACATTCTGATCTCTTATACAAAAGTATTTCTTTTTTGTTGTTTGTGTGTGTGTTTTGATCTTTTCCTCGTTGACAGCTATAGAATCTTCGTTCCATACTATGAAAATTCTGTTGGTGAATGGTGAATGACATGGACACATTTCATTAAATGTTACCTTTTGGTGGGCTAACAGCATCCCCCTATAAAATGGACACTCATTATGGACACTCATAGAAGAAATACAGTATGTCACAGTACATAAAGAGGTTATTTGTTCTCCAAGTACTTTAATGGGTCTCAGAGCAAGCAGAGAGAACAACATGTGCCACAATGACACCTGCTGGTGACTCAAATGGACACTAGGGGTCGACTTTCAGGGGCCTTTTAGGACAACCCTACCGCCAACCCTTCACATTTACCAATTTAAAACAAACCCTTTGTGGGTAGGAAACGTTACAGTTGGACTGAGGATACCATTAGACTGCCTGTGATTCCAGGTGGTAGCTTGTTTGATATGACACTGTTCTGTTCTGCAGGTAAATACAGTAATAACCTGGCTAGAAAAGTGGAAACTAGTGGAAGGGTGAAAGGTAGGTTGGAGAACCATAGATCTGCGACAGATAGATCTACAGTAAACTAATTGCACGGTCATCTGCGATGATGAAGTCTCCTCATTCGTTGCTCTCAGCCGCCTGTACCTCGGCATGGCCGGAGGCCGCATCAGAAACCACAATCGAGGTCACCTCGGCATCAACGGTCTTGATGAAGGTGGTCTGGAATTTGTTGTTGGTGACAGTGGAACAGCTATTGACACTGACGCTGGCATCCACGTCTCTGCTAGTAGCCATGCTGTTGCTGCCTCCCAGGCTGATACTGGCATCCACGTCTCTGCTGGTAGAGACCTGAATACCGTTGGTGCCTCCCAGGCTGATGCTGCCAGGCAGGTCAAAGCTGTTTCCTACATGGCCACTGACATAAGTGCTGCTGCCGTCGCTGGTGCTGCTGCCCTTGTATCCGCCCATTGAACCGCTGACGTAGCTGGTGGTGCGACTGCTCTCCAGGGGGTAAGAGTTGTAGTTCATTGCTGGAAGTGGAAATTAACATGTCGGGTTATTGGAGTAAACGTGGATTTGTGTTGTTTATGTCTCCCACTTATTTGACAGGTGCAATGTAAATCCGTGGGCAGCTCATAACAATGGCTGAAACAAAGTAAATGGAATGGCATCAAACACATCGAAACCATGTGTTTTAATGTATTTGATACCATTCCTCTAATGGACTCTTATGGACACCCACATCACGAGCCATTACCATCAGCCTGTCCTCCCCAGTGAAGGTGCCATGAACCTCCTGTGATGTACTTTACATTAATAAGTAATAAGCAATAAGTGAAACAGCATAGCTGTAGGGTGTGAGGGCATTCACTTACAAAAAGACTGTTTGGAGTTGACCGACTTGATTCCATTCACCAGCCTGGGGAGAGAAGAGGAGAGAGAAGGGATATGTTCAGTGAGCAAATTAACTCATTGGTCATCATCAAATTCTCCTAATCTTAGAGTGTGGTCATTCAACACAATGTTTTAATGCTCTCATGCCTGAATGCTTTCCTCCTTACTCCCTGTGACTTATCTAAAAGAACATGGGCCCAAGTCACGTACCTGCTCTCCTCTCCTTCCAGCAGCTTCCTGTAGGTGGCGATCTCAATGTCCAGGGCCAGCTTGACGTTCATCAGCTCCTGGTACTGGCGTACTTGCATGGTCATATCCTGCTTGGCTCTCTGCAGGGCCACCTCGAGGTCATTAATGCGAAGCCTGGCGTCCTTCACCGCCAGCTCACCGCACTCCTCCGCCTCAGCCACCTGGTTCTCCAGATGGCTGCGCTGTTTTCAGGCAAACAATGTTTTTAGTCATATTCATATTGGTAGATGTTGGTTACCCTACGACTGAATAGGAAAGACAGTCTACCTACAACAGGGGTGTTATATATAAAGACACTGGGATACATATTTAGAGACATAATGTGGGTACTCACCTGACCCTTCACCATGTCAATTTCAGACTGATATCTCGTGATTTTGCGGTTGATATCTGCGATCTCTGCCTTGGTGTTTTTCAGGTCGCCCTCGTAGTTGCTGGCTGACACCTGCATCTGTTCATACTGTTGCAGAGAGAAAATCACCTTACTGTCACCAGCCAAAATATAGAGATATAACATAACAGTGAAGTCATCCATTTCGGAAAGGTCACGTAGGCGTGAGGGGTTTTGGGGGCCTCACAGGAGAAGGGGCTTACTTTCTGCGTGTACCAGGTCTCGGCCTCAGCTCTACTACGGTTGGCAATGTCCTCGTACTGAGCGCGCACTTCGGCCACGATGGAGTCCATGTCCAGGTTACGGCTGTTGTCCATCTCCACTACGACAGAGGTGTCCTTGATCTGGCCCTGCAGCTCACACAGCTCCTGAGGAACCAAGAGAGGATAGAGAGAAGCCTTTAGATTTCAGAAAGCATCTACTCTTCACACAATTGATTCAAAATCCAATGGAATCTACAGCATAGGCTAGGCCAGGGGTCTCCAAACCTTTCGAGCATGAAAGCTACTTTAAAAAAATGGAACGTCTTTTTTTCTAGCTTTGATATAGGTACATTCTTCTCTTCTCCTCTCCCATGCAATTCTTTCCCGGGTCCTTAGTGTACAAGAGAAAGTAGTGCACTATAATGGTTAATAAAAAACGTTTAGGGGGGCACTATAAAATCAGTGATTTCTTTGCCAAATTTTGTTTGATATTTTCCCAAACTATGTTTTCTCAGTTTTATTTTGGTTTATCTTGGTTTTCACTATCAAAATTACAATTGTTTATAGAGAAACACCAAAATTGGATGTTCTGAGAAATTCCCCTTTAATTGCGCATCTAGTGTGCCATCTAATGTGCCATCTAATGTGCCGGCCTAGTGACGGTTTTGTTCTGCTGCTGCTCATTTCATGGCAAAGTCTGCAAATAACAAATAATAGAAACATATTATAAACGTACTCATGATATACAGTACTTCTGCCAGGTAAGCCTACTTTGCAGTTAACAGAATTTCTGTCAACCCACAAGACAGTTATCACATCAACTGGCTCTAATGATGGACATTCCGAGTCTTTTCTGGAACCGGCTCTTTTGGCTCTGTTCAAGAGACATTCATTTGGCTCCCAAACGGCTCTTCGTTCAGTAATGCTTAGAAATTGACCTAAAACGCTGCCTACCATTATGTCAGATCGTAAAATGTGAGTTTTTACCTGACCAAATTATTAGATGGCCAGCTAAAAAATGTGGCTGACTGAATGAGGCTCTCTCCTCACTATATTGTCCCTGCATTGAGGAATTATCATCCTCAGAGAATGTTTTTATAATTTATCTTCAGATAACTGCTCAAAAAGCAATAGTAAAAGTATGCAAATCAGGGAGCCAAATTAATGTCTCTTTTACACATGCGATTCTGTTCCCGACGTTCACCAAAAAGAGCCATTCAAAAAGAGCTGTTAATTTGCGAATGATCCATCACTACTGAGTGATAGACAAATGCCCGCACCACACAGACAGAAAGGGTTAATATTGATGGAAATGAATTGGCAGGTATTGTTTTAGGTTTGGCTTTTTAAGCCAATAGTGGCTAACCATTGGTGTGATAATATCAAGTTCCGTTGGTTAAATAGTAGCTGGGAGCTTGCAGTGTCTGATAGAATTGCTTATGACATTTTGCGGTGGAACACGTGAAAATTGCGTGTACTTTCAGAATTGTTTGGCGAGCTACTCAAATGTGGTCTTTGAGCTACTAGTAGCTTGCGATCGACCTGTTGGAGACCCCGGAGCTAGGCCTTCAAATGTTTTCTGTCAGTCTCCCCCATTGCAATATACAGTAGACATGGTACATTACCGCATCATAGATAGCCCTGAGGAACTCAATCTCATCAGTAAGACAGTCCAACTTGGCCTCCAGCTCCATCTTGACCATGTAGGCAGCATCTGCATCCTGAGAAAGTATAGCAGAACATACCTGTACTTACCATGTACTTTTGTACCTAAAGTTGTGGTTAAGCAACAATGCACTGTAAGTTATCCATGTAGGGGATGTTATAGAATGATTTAGTCTACTGACCTTCTTGAGGAGAACAAAGTTGTTTTCAGACTTGGTACGCTTGTTGATCTCATCCTCATACCTGGGAATAGAGCAAGCCCATCAATCAAACAAGAAACATTGCTGACAAGCTTATAATTAAAGAAGGTTTAAGATTAAATATTTAAAATGTATTCAATTAAAAAAAAGTTAAGTAAAGAAAGTAGTTCAATAATTATCAAATTTGAGTGAACTACCCCTGTCAAACCCACTCACTTGTTCTTGAAGTCCTCAACCAGACCTTGCATGTTGTGCAGGTCCGACTCCAGCCTCATCTTCTCGTTGCCCACGCCGTCAAGCTGTCTGCGCAGGTTGGAGATGTAAGCCTCAAACATGGCGTCGATGTCGGAGCGGGTGGTGGTCTGGTCCTGCAGGAGGCTCCACTTGGTCTCCAGCATCTTGTTCTGCTGCTCCAGGAAACGCACCTGCAGGGACAAAAGGGAAATGGTCAGTGTCGTTAACTGAAACTTGTGAATGACTGGATGAAGGAAGGAAGGAAGGAAGGAAGGAAGGAAGGAAGGAAGGAAGGAAGGAAGGAAGGAAGGAAGGAAGGAAGGAAGGAAGGAAGGAAGGAAGGAAGGAAGGAAGGAACAAATGAATGACTGGGTGGATTAATTCATGTATGAATTAATGTGCATATACTATGCATGAATGGCTGGAGCAAAAGTGTGAATTTATGTATAGACTAAAGAATGGCCAACAAACAAATGTGTTTCATTGAAGCAGAGTACCGTGTCTCAGCACAATGTGGCACTCTTTTCTCAATCAAAGTCACACACATGATTCATGTTGTTCAAGTGTTTTCTTTTGACCCCCTGCCCATGGGTGGGGTTCCACTCAAACACACGCATGGAGGAGAGAACAGAGGAGGTGGGTATCACTAAGGTGTGGAGGAGGGGTCGAGGAGGGGTCGAATGACACACATAGATTAGGTTAACCTGGCGGTAAACATAACTGATTTATGGCTTAACCTGTAAATTGATCCTTCAATACTTTGGTTCTTTAAAAATAAGGGACGCTTGAAGTTAACAGTTGATAAGCCCTGTGCAGGAATGATATATCTGACAGTGAACCTGCCATATACTGTTTGAGTCTGTAGGCCACAATGGCACATTGAGCAGAGAGGATCCTGTGACAAGATTCCTGCCCAACAACAAATCCCTAGTAGCCTACAACAAAGAGGCACCACATCGTTTTGTGGACTTAATAGTCCATAGTTAATGTCTAGAAGGGGTTTCCAAACAACAAACCCTGTATTCATATAACCAACCTCATCTTGTGCCTCTTGTCCTATTTCTGTCCCCACACATCTTTCCACTCTTTCTTTTACAGTAAAAGGGTAGTGGTCATTGCGGGAGGGTTTTCTGTTGATAACAACGTTGGCATTTTATGTTCTTGCATGCCTAAATACTACCCAATTCGTCATAGAATCTAATTCAATAGTTTTGTGCACATTGTTTTGCACACAATGTACATTAGGTAAGGATTGACTGGAGCAGGGAATGGTTATAGTTAAAGGGAATGGTTATAGCTAACATAAAAAATCCCCCCCAAAAATGACCAAAATCACAAGATAATCTGCTACTTCCCAAAGGCCAAGTTAATACAAACTAGACATGGGTCAGGTATTTTACTGTGCAATGCTGTAAAATACCTGAGGTGAGTTAGATTTAGCTTGACCACTGTGTAGAGTGGGCGGGGTTTGCACCTCAGGACTACTCCATTGGCCCCATTGTACAAGACAAGCTAAATCATGCTCAGCACAAGTGTATGAAAGTATTTGGCATGCACTATGCATTTGACCCTGGAGGGATCGGAACTCATGAGGAACTGACCTTATCGATGAAGGAAGCGAAGCGGTTGTTGAGGGTCTTAATCTGCTCCTTCTCGAGGGTGCGGACCACCTGGATGTTGGGGTCAATCTCCAGGTTCAAGGGAGCCAGCAGGCTCTTGTTCACCTGAACAGCAGTGATTTGAGGGGGTCCCGTACATGTCATCTTCCCACCCCCCATCCACATACCACCCCCTATCCCCATATCACCGCCAACACCCATGCCTGCATACCCAAACTCCATCACGCCCCCTCTTTGCCCGGACGCACCAGCCACGTTTCCCCCAACTACCCTATAGCCACCTGCTGCCACACCCCCGGCACTGCTGCCAACGCCCCCATAAGAGCTGCGGACGCTGTAGCTCTGTTGTCTGGGGCCGCCGCTATAGCCGTCAGAGAAGGACTTGCTGCTGAAGTTTTGAGACCCCATGCCTGCAGAGGAGGACCTCACAGAGTAGCTGGTGCTCTTCACAGCTCTGGTGGACATGATGACTTAGGTTTTAGCAAGTGCTACAGTAGGTGGTCTGTGGAGACTGGGAGATTTGCTGCAGAGAGAGAGAGACTCTTGCAGATGGAGCTCACTGTTCCCTGGTCCTCTTTTTATTTGGAAAAGGGAGTGACAGAGGGGCGCTATGATTGGCTAGCATGCAGTAGGAGAGCGCAGAATAGAGTCATGTTACACATTTACAGAGTGAATTTGAGAGAGTACAACATTTAGATAACAGGGTTTGGAGCTGTTTTCCTTGTTTGCTGCATTATGTGCTATCATAATGATATTCTAACAGTTTGTATTATAATGTATTTATATTATAGAGTCTCAATGCAGTTGAACAGTGTAGAATGCATTATTTGCATAATCAAAAACCTCTTCAATAGGCCTAATGAATTGTACAAAAACAAAGTAGAGTTCTGGGAATGGGCACTTGTTAGATGATTGCTACATAGAAAATTGAAAAAACGATGGATAGAGGACTATTTTTAGCAAATTTTGACGGCAACGAAATATAACCAATTTTCAGTGTGGTCCTCGTTACCTCGTTGAAGACCGAATGCGTGAGTTTGACACCCCTGCTTTAGAGAACGGTGTTCTGGCCTATTGAGTTCACATGCAAAACAAGGGGACCCTTTTTTGACTTAGCCCTGAGCAATGAAGTGCTCCTATAAACAGGTTGAGCACTGTACAAGGTGAATGTAATAACAAGAGAGCACATCAAATGTTCTGAAGAGAAAGTGAAAGTCTGTGCTGACTGTTGACCCAGACATAAAGCATGTGTGGATGTGGTTGTGTAGGTGTTTTACAACCTTGTTGCTAAGTAACACATACTCATGCACTCCCCTGGGAATGGCTTATCAGAGTTTAACTGCTGGGTTGAAGAGATAAATAATGACTGTCACTCATTAACTCAATAACTCACCTCAATGACGTCAGTTGGGGGAAAACTATATAGTAATACAGTTTTCATATAATTATAATTTTTACTGATCTGATCGAGTAGTGAATAAATATTTGTTGGTTTATCCCAAGTATTGGAAACTTGAACTCCATTTGTAAACAGTACCGAAGTCGCGCTGTGAAGAGCTTGCACCAACGGATTACTGTATGTTTATTTTGCCATACGGAGGTAACACGGCTCATGTTTCCATTGGCCATTGGGAGCCTTATCTGGCTCAAGCTTTACCATATTTGTCAAAGTGACCAATGACCTATTGTTCAACACATTCATCACTAAACAATGAAAAACAAAACATATTTATCTAATCCTATCGACCTTAATAACTGACATATATGGGACAAAATCTCTCTTTTCCTCTCTGGGTGATATCACTGCATTCCTCATCTATCGTCAGAGACCTGGGGTAATTTAAGACGTTCATTTGACATCTGACCCTCTCGCCCCACAGCCTGCAGAGACGAGAGAGGTTTTGGTTTGTGTGCGTCGGTTTTCAAATGCGACACATAAAGATTGGAATGTGCTGAGATAAACACGTACATGTGATGAGTGGGTGAGGGTTGGAGGGGCAGAAGACAATTAGCGCTGAGAGGAAACAAACCCTCTTTAGAAAGAGTCAGAGGTTGACCCCGAGATGTATGGGGCTGCTGTTCCAAATAACCCTAAGGGCTTGGCGGTATGCCCTACCGTCCTCTTCCTGACACCTACATCTGTGTCTGAAGTGTAGTCAACACTAGGATAGCGATTTTAGCATCCCATAAAAGATGGTCCAAGTATGCCTACTTGACTGCCACACCCTCTTCAGCTATGACCGTTTGGGGTTGCTTTGCTTGAGGCTGGCTCCCCCTAGTGCTCCTTCAGAAGAATCTGATGCTTTCAGCCCAATACGCTGTAAAATTGGTGGACTGTAATGTGTATGTAAACCGCTGTGTTGTTTTTTGTTTTGTGATAAATCATAAATGCAATAATGCCATGCTTGTTGTTTCAGTGGCGGATTTAGGTATAGGAGAAATGGGGCGCCCGCACAATGGTCACATTTTCTCGATCGGTTTTCTGTCGCTCATTTGCACCTCACGTCAATGATATCATGTCACCGTGTGCGACTGTGGGTCAATTAACCTACAAGCTAGAACCACCACTGGGTGTCATCCAAATAACCTTTATTCTAATATTTATAAAGTATTTTTTTTTTACTATATACTCCTATGTTCCTAAAGAGTATGATGGCTAACTATGCAATTTCAGTGGAATTGTATAGACTCATGAACTGTAAGTCTACAGGGAACATGTTAAAGGGATAGTTATCGGTTTTCATTGTTGGACATAAAATATGTTAAAAACACAAGGAAATCAGCTCCAAGTGATTTTAATTTAAGAAATCTGTTCCCAAGTATTCCCACATATAACAGAGAAACACGTGATCGTATACAAATGTAAGCAAGGATTGAAATGATTCTTTTAGTCAAACATTATATCTGTTTGGGCTGCTTTTTTGTCTACAAATTATGTGTAATTATGTTCCGGCCCCCGACCATCCGCTCAACAAAAAATCGGCCTGTGGATGAATCTAGTTGATGATCCCTGCTGTAAGCAGTGTAATATAGGAGAATGACTTGCATTGGTTTTGGTCCACAAATGCTAAAAGGTTTTTTAAAAAACAAAGAATGTATTGATGTCATACCTTGCCCATAGACTGCTTATAGGGTAAGGAAACCATTACGCAATTTTGTATTTGGGTGAACTATCCCTTTAAGAGGTTATTGTGGTGATTGACTGCATTTTCAGTAGAGAGTTCGTGTATTCGTTGTCATGCACGTGTGCATGTTAAAAGGGAGCATATTAATTAAGAGGCCATTGTGCTGACTACGCATTTTCAATGGTGTGTTATTGTATTTGTGGACATGTGTAAAAAGGGAACATACTTTTACTAAGACTCTAAAGATGGACATGACATCTTTGAGAGAAAATGGCCCGTAACTGTCACATTTCACTCATGTCTGATGAGTGACCTTCACACCTTGGCCATGGTCAGCACAGACCCCCATGGCCACACCTTGCTCGTAAAACTGGAATCCCCACGCAGATCTAAGAATGTAAGCAGGACATCCAGTAATGTTCAGGGTCTCAGGGTGTCTCAGCTCTTTATCTATGACTCACACTTCTAATTCGCTATAAAGAGATCAAGATTCCCCCTCCCTTTTCTTTCCCTTGTTCCTCTTTTTTTCCTCATCCTGGCACAACTCCAGGTCATGGGATTGAGTGAGTAAGTATCTCTATTTGCACATCATTATTTGCATATCTATCACTCCAGTGTTAATTCTAATTTGTAACTTATTTCGCCACTATGGCCTATTTATTGTCCTACCTTCCTAACCTTTCTGCATTTTGCACTACTTTTGCACACTCTGCATATAGATTCTCTATTGTGTTGTTGACTGTACGTTTGTTTATTCTCATGTGTAACTCTGTGTTGTTTTTTGTCGCACTGCTTTGCTTTATCTTGGCCAGGTCGCAGTTGTAAATGAGAACTTGTTCTCAACTGGCCTACCTGGTTAAATAAAGGTGAAAAAATTAAATAAAAAGTGCCCTACTGACATTCGACGTTGGCACAATTTTCTCAGCTGGGTAAGCACTCCCGAGTTTAGGGGTAACAGAGGGGAAAGTGAGTAAAGAAGAAGAGGAGAATAAACAAGTTCATCCAAGAAAGATCAAGCTGGGAGTTTTCATTCTCTGACAGTTGTCCAGAATCCCTGAAGCACATAAGCTCCTGTTGAGTTTCCCAGAATCCTGCTGTTATTGGTATGAGTCAGAGTCTCAAGTTTCTACTCAATTTTTTTCTCTCTCTTTTCCTCTCTCCCTTGGCCTCCCTGGACTGAGGGTCTCCAGAGCTACCAAGGCCTGGATTTCTGCACATGCAACAGTTGGAAGTGATAGTGCCCTCCGAAATCAACGTTTGTCAGATGACTTAAAATGTTGAGATAAGTCCACGTCCGATGCCAACTCTTGTGTAGATCTACCTGGTAGAAGATGAAATAGTAGGTTTGAAGTATATAAAACTATTTTCTTATTTGATTTTGAATAAAAATGACCACTGCACAAATTCCGCTGTGTAGGCACTTAAAAGACTGGACATTGATACACACTATATGTGTCATGTCTCCCTCCGGGGCTGCCTCCTCTCCTGGCCCGAGTGGCTAGGCATTCGACATCACTGGCTTTCTAGCCGACACCGTTTCCCCTGGACCGTTGTACAGCAAGTTTCTGTTATGCCTTGAACGCACCATTGACTGTCTTGTCACTAACTACACACACCTGCTGCTCATTATCCTCAACACTAAGTGTTTATCTGTTCCCTCTGCCCTCCCAGTACTTGTGCGTTAATGTTTCCGTTGTAGACCTATTTTCACCCGTGGTTATTGTGTACTGTGCTTGCCTGTTACTAGTGTATTACTAGCGGCTACTTCAATTAAACCCATGCTCTGTATCCTGCGCCTGGCTCCCTCCTTTTCACCTTCTGACTGTATGATATGACAGCTGTTATGATGAAGAGGTGAAGCTTTGAAACTTGATCAACCATGAATGTGAGATAGAGTCACAGTATAAAGAAAACAGGGGAAGTGTATGAGCTTTAGTGTTTTGTTATTTTGTCTCTGCGGTCCATTTTGTGAATAAGCCCTAGCCAGGGCATACAGTAGTCTCGTCAGTGAGGGTTGTTGGGAACCTGTTATTTTCCACTGCTATAAACGCCACCACCTATTAACTTTGAGACCATCTCCCTAAGGGCAAATATTTTTTGTTTTGTGCGTTCTGTTACATTTCCACAAACAAATAACCCATCATTTAATTTTGTTGTCTATATCTGTAGTAAGTAAAAAAGCAAGTAGCGTTAAAAGGATAATTTGGTACCCATAGACTTCCAGTCGTCGCGCTAATGCTAGTTAGCATTGGCTTGCGAAACTACTTCTAACAGTAACATAAAAATGGTTCCCCGAATTCATCTGACTCTGGGGAAGTAGATATAGGGCCTCATTGCCAAAATCCTGAAGTATCCCTTTAAACCTTGTCCGAGCAAGAATGGCCCATGTTTCTGTAGCGTGAGGCAGCTTGATATACAAGTACACACCATGGACATGTTGCTAGTCGCATTGTCAGGCTCTGGCCATAGGGAGTACCTTTTGGCCATGGTCAGAGCCTGACAGATCTAGATATCTAGATCTATGTGGTTTTCATTTTGTGTTGAATCCCCAATTGGAGACAGCTGTGAGACGTTGTCTCTGATTGGGGATTCTATTTAAGTTGCTCAACCCCACACGTTTGTGTGGGTCATTGTTTGTGTTTGTCTGCACTGCCAGCAACTCAAGTATGTCACTGTGTTTTTGTTAGTAGTTCATTTATTTCACTCTCCTTGTTTATTGGTTATGCTTCGTGAGAACATCTCATTCAAATAAAAAGGATGTCACTCCACGATCGCTCCGTATATCGTCCTTTAACTCCGTGACAGAATGACCCACCAACCAGGGACGCAGCGGGGACTGACATTGGGAGATATCCTCCTCGGTATGGGAAAAATTACTGAGGAGGAATACCCCCATTATCGTGATGTGGAGGAGGGCTGGTGTCCGGAGCAGAGGCGCCGAAGACGGAGGACACGTCACCGGGCTAAAGCAAAGGACCAGCCTGGAGCCCAGAAAAACCCAAACTGATTTTGAGGGGGGGTGGTCGGGGATCGAGGGAGAAGAGCCCCGACCACTGCACTCGTGGGGGTTCCAGGAGGAGCCCCTACAGCCGTGGGAGCAGGAGTACAGAGAGGAGTCGGAGGAAGACGACGACGATGTGCTTCTGTTCCCTCACTCGTGGGGGTTCCCGGAGGAACCCTCACAGGATGGGGATTGGCGCTGGAGAGAGAACGACAGCAACAGTCGTACTCCAGTGCCAGTTCCCAGTCCGGTGCCTCCAACGCCGGTCCAGAGTCGGAGAAGGAGGAGACCGACTCAGCGCACCACACCATCGGTGCGCAACAACAGCCCGGTACGGTCCGCGCATGCTCCGCGCACCAGCCCAATGGTGCGTGTCCCCAGCCCGGTGCGACCCGTGCCAGCTCAACGCACCAGACCTACGGTGCGTGTCCCCAGTCAGGTACGACCCGTGCTTACTCCTCGCACCAGACCAGTGGTGCGTTCCCCCAGCCCAGTAAGGCCCGTTCCTGCTCCTCGCACCAGACCAGTGGTGCGTGTCCCAAGCCAGAGCAGCCCGGAACCTCCAGTGAAGGTCAGCAATACGGAACCTCCAGTGAAGGTCAGCAACACGGAACCTACAGTGAAGGTCAGCAACCCAAGACCTACAGTGAAGGTCAGTAACCGTGAGCCTACAGTGAAGGTCAGTAACCCTGAGCCTACAGTGAAGGTCAGTAACCCGGAACCTCCAGTGAAGGTCAGCAACCCAAAACCTCCAGTGAAGGTCAGCAACCCAAAACCTACAGTGAAGGTCAGTAACCGTGAGCCTACAGTGAAGGTCAGTAACCGTGAGCCTACAGTGAAGGTCAGTAACCCTGAGCCTACAGTGAAGGTCAGCAACACGGAACCTCCAGTGAAGATCAGCAACACGGAACCTATAATGAAGGTCAGCAACACGGAACCTATAATGAAGGTCAGCAGTTCGGAGCCTACAGTGAAGGTCAGCAGTTCGGAGCCTCCAGTGAAGGTCAGCAACCCAGAACCTCCAGCGAAGGTCCGTAGCCCAAAGCCTACATCGAAGGTCCGCAACACGGAACCTCCAGTGAAGGTCAGTAACCATGAGCCTATAATGAAGGTCCGCAACCTTAAGCCTCCAGTGAAGGTCAGCAGTTCGGAGCCTCCAGTGAAGGTCAGCAACCCAGAACCTCCAGTGAAGGTCAGCAACCCAGAACCTCCAGTGAAGGTCAGCAAACAAGAACCTCCAGCGAAGGTCCGTAGCCCGGAGCCTACAGCGAAGGTCCGCAACATGGAACCTCCAGTGAAGGTCAGTAACCATGAGCCTATAATGAAGGTCTGCAACCTTAAGCCTACAGTGAAGGTCAGCAGCCCGGAACCTCCAGCGAAGGTCCACAGCCCGGAACCTCCAGCGAAGGCCCGCAGCCTCCAGCGAAGGTCCGCAGCCCGGAACCTCCAGCGAAGGTCCGCAGCCCGGAACCTCCAGCGAAGTTCCGCAGCCCGGAACCTCCAGCGAAGGTCCGCAGCCCAGAATCTCCAGCCGTCTGATCCGCTCCTGAGCCTGAGCAGTCCGCTCCACCGGTGCCCAGTCCGGGGCCGGTCGTCTGCTTCGCTCCAGTGCCGGAGCAGTCCGCTCCACCGGTGCCAAGTCCGGGGCCGGTCGTCTGCTTCGCTCCAGTGCCGGAGCAGTCCGCTCCACCGGTGCCCAGTCCGGGGCCGGTCGTCTGCTTCGCTCCAGTGCCGGAGCAGTCCGCTCCACCGTTGCCCAGTCCGGGGCCGGTCGTCTGCTTCGCTCCAGTGCCGGAGCAGTCCGCTCCACCGGTGCCCAGTCCGGGGCCGGTCGTCTGCTTCGCTCCAGTGCCGGAGCAGTCCGCTCCACCGGTGCCCAGTCCGGGGCCGGTCGTCTGCTTCACTCCAGTGCCGGAGCAGTCCGCTCCACCGGTGCCCAGTCCGGGGTCGGTCGTCTGCCCAGCTCCAGAACCGGAGCGACCTGCCACACCGGTGCCCAGTCCGGGTCCAGTCATCTGTACCGCTCCATGGCCGGAGCAGTTCGCCATGCCAGGTCCCAGTCCGGGACTTACAGTGGGGAGAACAAGTATTTGATACACTGCCGATTTTGAATAATTAAAATCGCAGCCGCAGCCCGGAACCTCCAGCGAAGGTCCGCAGCCCGGAATCTCCAGCCGTCTGATCCGCTCCTGAGCCTGAGCAGTCCGCTCCACCGGTGCCCAGTCCGGGGCCGGTTGTCTGCTTCGCTCCAGTGCCGGAGCAGTCCGCTCCACCGGTGCCAAGTCCGGGGCCGGTCGTCTGCTTCGCTCCAGTGCCGGAGCAGTCCGCTCCACCGGTGCCCAGTCCGGGGCCGGTCGTCTGCTTCGCTCCAGTGCCGGAGCAGTCCGCTCCACCGTTGCCCAGTCCGGGGCCGGTCGTCTGCTTCGCTCCAGTGCCGGAGTAGTCCGCTCCACCGGTGCCCAGTCCGGGGCCGGTCGTCTGCTTCGCTCCAGTGCCGGAGCAGTCCGCTCCACCGGTGCCCAGTCCGGGGCCGGTCGTCTGCTTCGCTCCAGTGCCGGAGCAGTCCGCTCCACCGGTGCCCAGTCCGGGGCCGGTCGTCTGCCCAGCTCCAGAACCGGAGCGACCTGCCACACCGGTGCCCAGTCCGGGTCCAGTCATCTGTACCGCTCCATGGCCGGAGCAGTTCGCCATGCCAGGTCCCAGTCCGGGACTTACAGTGGGGAGAACAAGTATTTGATACACTGCCGATTTTGCAGGTTTTCCCACTTACAAAGCATGTAGAAGTCTGTAATTTTTATCATAGGTACTCTTCAACTGTGAGTGACGGAATCTAAAACAAAAATCCAGAAAATCACATTGTATGATTTTTAAGTAATTAATTTGCATTTTAATGCATGACATAAGTATTTGATACATCAGAAAAAAAGAACTTAATATTTGGTACAGAAACCTTTGTTTGCAATTACAGAGATCATACGTTTCCTGTAGTTCTTGACCAGGTTTTCACACACTGCAGCAGGGATTTTGGCCCACTCCTCCATACAGATCCTTCAGGTTTCGGGGCTGTCGCTGGGCAATACAGACTTTCAGCTCCCTCCAAATATTTTCTATTGGGTTCAGGTCTGGAGACTGGCTAGGCCACTCCAGGACCTTGAGATGCTTCTTACGGAGCCACTCCTTAGTTGCCCTGGCTGTGTGTTTCGGGTCGTTGTCATGCTGGAAGACCCAGCCACTAACCCATCTTCAATGCTCTTACTGAGGGAAGGAGGTTGTTGGCCAAGATCTCGCGATACATGGCCCCATCCATCCTCCCCTCAATACGGTGCAGTCGTCCTGTCCCCTTTGCAGAAAAGCATCCCCAAAGAATTATGTTTCCACCTCGGTTGGGATGGTGTTATTGGCGTTGTACTCATCCTTCTTCTTCCTCCAAACACGGCGAGTGGAGTTTAGACCAAAAAGCTCTATTTTTGTCTCATCAGACCACATGACCTTCTCCCATTCCTCCTCTGGATCATCCAGATGGTCACTTCAGACGGGCCTGGACATGCGCTGGCTTGAGCAGGGGGACCTTGCGTGCGCTGCAGGATTTTAATCCATGACGGCGTAGTGTGTTACTAATGGTTTTCTTTGAGACTGTGGTCCCAGCTCTCTTCAGGTCATTGACCAGGTCCTGCGGTGTAGTTCTGGGCTGATCCCTCACCTTCCTCATGATCATTGATGCCCCATGAGGTGAGATCTTGCATGGTGCCCCAGACCGAGGGAGATTGACCGTCATCTTGAACTTCTTCCATTTTCTAATAATTGCAACAACAACAGTTGTTGCCTTCTCACCAAGCTGCTTGCCTATTGTCCTGTAGCCCATCCCAGCCTTGTGCAGGTCTACAATTTTATCCCTGATGTCCTTACACAGCTCTCTGGTCTTGGCCATTGTGGAGAGAGGTTGGAGTCTGTTTGATTGAGTGTGTGGACAAGTGTCTTTTATACAGGTAACGAGTTCAAACAGGTGCAGTTAATACAGGTAATGAGTGGAGAACAGGAGGGCTTCTTAAAGAAAAACTAACAGGTCTGTGAGAGCTGGAATTCTTACTGGTTGGTAGGTGATCAAATACTTATGTCATGCAATAAAATGCAAATTAATTATTTAAAAATCATACAATGTGATTTTCTGGATTTTTGTTTTAGATTCCGTCTCTCACAGTTGAAGTGTACCTACGATAAAAATTACAGACTTCTACATGCTTTGTAAGTGGGAAAACCTGCTAAATCGGCAGTGTATCAAATACTTGTTCTCCCCACTGTATATATATTTTTTTGTGATTGTCGCGGCCGGGAGTCCGCACCTTAGGGGGGGGGGGGTACTGTCAGGCTCTGGCCATAGGGAGTACCTTTTGGCCATGGTCAGAGCCTGACAGATCTAGATATCTAGATCTATGTGGTTTTCATTTTGTGTTGAATCCCCAATTGGAGACAGCTGTGAGACGTTGTCTCTGATTGGGGATTCTATTGAAGTTGCTCAACCCCACACGTTTGTGTGGGTCATTGTTTGTGTTTGTCTGCACTGCCAGCAACTCAAGTAAGTCACTGTGTTTTTGTTAGTAGTTCATTTATTTCACTCTCCTTGTTTATTGGTAATGCTTCGTGAGAACATCTCATTCAAATAAAAAGGATGTCACTCCACGATCGCTCCGTATATCGTCCCGCACCGTGACACGCATGGCCTAAGAAGGCATAAACTTCCTTGAGAAGTTAATTTGAGGCTATGAACTTGCTTGTTTATTGTCAAAATAAAAGTGTCAAGAGTCAGAGTAAAATATTACATACTGCATCTTTCAATGTCTGTCCATTCATCTATTATGTCATGCTATGTTGTTTCTGACCTTTGAGAGGCAACGTTCCATGTTTTCTTAAGAACAATAGATATTGATGGGGTTTTTGTGTTCTGCCTGTGATCTTATTACCTTTCGGGTGACACAATCAACATTCCTGCTCATCAGTGAGATACAAACCACTAAACCATTCAGCCTGTCACCGCTATCTGCAGACGTCTTCTCAAAGGTATTACCTTGAAGATATCAACTAGTCAACAAAGGAATTTTGTGAAATCAGTGTCCGGCATTCTATCACTCAAAGGTGACTCAAGGGCACACCCTCCCTTTCCCCAATCCTATCCCTGAAGACAGAGACACTGTGGTATCAGCTTACCAAAGTATTTGTTCACATCACCTCATTTACAGAATGCGCCGTTCTAGGTGTATTTGAAGCTTGGGTGTTGCCTTTTTAATATGGGTGATGGGGCGTTTCAATGCATGCTTATTCTATACACTAATGGGAATAAACTGTTATTGTTTCATCATAGGTCTGCCCGAATAGGTTTGGTATTGTGAAGTCAGCTAGCCAGGGCAAGAGTCTGTTTGTGCCATCATACCACTCCTTGTTATGTCAACCATGTTTGGCATGACAAGGAGTTCATATGATAGCACAAACAGATAGGTGACCAGGCTAGAAGTTAGTTACAGCAAATATATATGTTTTCGTCAGTGACTTTTTTATTGATGTGGTTGTTTCGCACCTCTCTGATTCAGAGGGGTTGGGTTAAATGCTGAAGGCACTTTTCAGTTGAATGCATTCAGTTGTACAACTGACTAGTATCCCCCTTTAGCCTTTCCCTGAGAGCAATGGTTATTTTGCATACAACCTTCTCATTACTTCCTGGCAATGGAGTTCAAAAAATTTAACCTGAACTAAGCTAGCAGTGTTATTAAAAGTCTTATGGAAATATGTTCTCAGAACGTTATTTGATGACCTTCAAATAACCTAATGTTAATAAAATCTCCCAGGAAAACTTTAAAGGAACCATAGTAAAATGTTCTCAGAACCTCCCTGCAACCTAAAAATGTAAGTTTACTTCCGTTCTCAGAACATTTAAAAAACGTTCAATTTTACCATTCAGGAAGCTTCTGACTTTGTTCCCAGAACCAATTGGGAAACCAAAAATGTACGTTCCCACAACTTCCAAGGAACCAAATGTGCTATTTAGGATGTTATTCACATATGTTTTGGTTGAAATAATGTCTAAACAACTTTGGCTCATAATAATGGTCGGAACAGAGCAAACGGAATGGCATCAAACACCTAGTATTTGATACCATTACACTAATTCCACTCTAGTCATTACCACAAACCTGTTCTCCCCAACTAAGGTGCTACCAACCTCCTGTGGATTCAAGCCGTTTTTGCCCAGTGGGTATGCAGCAACCATTCCAAAAGTATTCCTTTTAAGGGCAAAACCAAAGAATGTCAAAGCATGCCCAGGATAAAACCTTGCTTTCTTTAATTGTTTTCTTCTTCATTAACTCCAGTCTTTCTCTCTTTTCTTAATTTTGTGTCTTTCTTTCTTTCTTTCAGTGTGAGGAATTTGTAATCTGAATCGACAAGATAGAAAGTTCTCTTTTATTAGACTTTTATTTTACATTAGATGCATGAAAAAACATAATTAGCAAAACTTTGCATGCAGATAGAACATGAGCAGGGCAAATGCAAATGCTAGGGAAAAGTGTGGAAGGAGAGAAGGAAAGAGAGGATGGGGGATGTGGATGTGGGCAGGGTCTTGGAGGCCGGCCTGCAAAAGAGAGAGAGAGGAGGGTTGTGTGAGGGAAGTATAAGTTCTCCGGTTCACTCTGCCCACGTCACTCTTTCTGTAGCTCAGCTCAGAGGCTCCTTTCTATCTCTCTCTCTCTCTCTCTCTCTTTTTTCCATTTGTTCATTCGTTCTGACTACTCCATCAGCAGTCATGAGTTACAGACCGTCCAACAGCCACATGTCCTTCCAACGCACCACGCCCTTGTCCTCCTACCGGGCTGCTAGCACCTATGGCGGGGCCGGCGGCCAGGGAACCCGGATCTCCTCCGCAGCCTATGGGGGCCTCCGCAGCGGTGCCCCAGCCGGCTCTTCCTCCTACTCCTCATCCTCCTTTAAGGTGAGCGGCGGTGGTATGGGCATGGGCATTGGTGGTGGCATGAGTGCCGGCATGGGTGGCATGGGTGGTCTGATGAACGCTGCGGCAGCAGGTGGTGGCAGCGGTCACGTCATGGGAAATGAGAAGGGGGCCATGCAGAACCTGAACGACCGCCTAGCCAACTACCTGGAGACGGTGAGGAACCTGGAGCAGGCCAACGGACAGCTGGAGGTGAAGATCAGAGAGGCACTGGAGAAGGGAGGACCGGACGCCCGCGACTATAGCAAGTACAACACCATACTGGACGACCTGCGCAAGAAGGTGAGGGTGAGGGTGTGAATGAGAAAGGGAGGGGGAGGGGGAGGGGGGGGGAGGGGGGGGTTTAGCCATATCACATTCAAACAAATACAGTATCATTACAAGACTGATAGAGACAAGAGAGAGGGGGGAGTGAGAGAGAATAATGTGTGTAAGTAAAGGGTTAAATTGAGGAATTTTTGGTTTGGTTGTCTTTTGTTGCTTTAGATAAGTGTGTTGATTTGATCAACCTGTAAATCCAAATATTAATGTAATGTCACTACTCCTGCAACTTTTCGTTTAACTAAAACCCAGTATGGTATGAGAGAAGATGTCTGTCCAAGAATGAGTTTAAGCATAATGACAATTATTTATTTACCAATTTACTTTGCTTATGCTTTGACTTCAACATTTCTGTGGGGAACCATGCATTGAAACAACTGGCTTCTCAAAATTCCTAACTGAATAGAGGGTCAATGACGTATCTAAACCCTGGATAGCTGATGCTATGTACTGGCCAATGAGAGACTTTGAAGCCACCAGTCGGCCATATTGACACTCCTCAGAAAAGCAGTCCTCCATAGGAATTAATGGAATTCTACAGTATTTAATTTAAATGTTTCAAGGACAAAATGACATGTATTTAAGTATTTCATTGTTGTAGTGGGGACAGTAACATTAGTACTTTAAGGACATTTATTTAATATATTATTTCATTTTCAATGTTTATGTTTAGCTCACATAAAATAATTAAAAGGTATGTATTAAGGTGTCTGTAATAGAATACATATGGCAAAACAAATTCAGACCTTTGTGAATGCATTTCTATTGCTTCCAAAATATTTTTTACAACGGTGGGGGAGTGCCAAGATGGAGGCTTCAAAACAGCGCCCCCCCCCCCTGTTAGTCATCTAGTGTATATTTAAAACATTGTAGAGGGTGTGGCAGGCCAGTCAGATGTCCACTTTCCCTCCCCTTCCTTCCCTAGTTCCCTCACTCCTCAATTTGGTCAAAGAGTTCCTCAAATGAATCACCAAATTTGGTTGACACAATGAATCATCATCATCCAAAAACTGAACAAAACCCATAAACAACGTTCCAAGAGTGTTTGCAAAACGTTTCGACCTCACCGGGTCACTGTCTCCACTCTGGGACATAGTGTAGTCTGGGAGGGACCAGCGATATGAACCAGATGTGGTGTGACAACAAGCAAAAATAATTCCCTTTGAGATTTGAAACACATTGCTGGTGGGTGTGTTGTTTCTATAACCATTATAGCTCCAAACAGCACAGTCAAAGAATTCCAACAAGATCTCACGGACTCCCTGACATTTATTCAAAAGAATCCTCTATAGTTTATGATGACACTCTTATGATGAATGTTAGCCTTGTTCCACTTGCCGGATACATAAACCGACAAGAGTTCCCCTTTTTTGTGTGATTCACACCCTAATGCCATGGTTACAAACACACAGTTTGGGGGGAAGGGCAGGAAGCCTGGCCTGTTTTCTCTAACAATGCAAACTGAGAACAGACAGCCCTGGCACAAGAACACATTTTCGTGTTTTTCCGTTTGCGGCTTCCTCTTTTTCAGGGGCAGTCGGTGTTGTATGGCCGTA
This sequence comes from Thymallus thymallus, assembly GCA_023634145.1. Taxonomy (NCBI): domain Eukaryota; kingdom Metazoa; phylum Chordata; class Actinopteri; order Salmoniformes; family Salmonidae; genus Thymallus; species Thymallus thymallus. The sequence continues at coordinate 25,350,959 of CM042409.1, read as the reverse complement.
ACCATAGATTCAGTTGTGTTTTGGTCCCCTTATGTAGTCACTGAGAATCTGCGGTTTCCGGTCTCAATATCCCCTCTGGGAGGCTACATTTAAAAGACCTGTTTTTAGGATGGTGATGAGCAGCAAATCACATGATGGAACATATTAGTTATTCTTTTTTATTGCCAGCTCATCTATGTATGACACACACATATTTAAAAGTGAAAGAAAGTATGCATCACAAAGCAGGATTACGTCACATGCAAAAAGAGTTTCAGAAAATATTTTGTCTTTCATGAAAAATAAGAAGTAAGTCCATTATATCTATTTTGTCATATATTCAATGGAATTAACAATATTTTTCTCCAATAGGTCTTTGATGCGACAGTGGACAACGCTAGTATTGTCCTCCAAATCGATAATGCTCGCTTAGCTGCAGATGACTTCCGAGTAAAGTGAGTTTACCACTGTAAATTACATCTTTCTGCACAATGGTTGAGCCATTACTTTGTATACAATACAGAAGTTAATTTGGAATTTTGTTGTTATGTCATGAAAATCTGAAATATTAATCTGTTCAATTTCATACTGTACTCACAAAGTTCATTGGCTCAAACCCAGTGGGCCACTATAAAGTAAATTTAGTGGTGTGTCAGCCATTAAGCAAGGAAAAACTGTCAAGAGTTTGAGACATGCCAGACCCACAAGAGATGAAGTCTTGTGTCGGTACCAGTATGCACAGAAATTCTAATCTCTCATAATGAATCTGTCATCTTGGCATCTGTAGGTAAATGTCTGATGTGCATGTAACCTCTTACATGCAACCCCTATGCTGCATAGCTCTTATAACCTTGGTGAACTGATCCAGAGATAGTAATTGCCCACAGACACAGATCTAGGATCAACTTTCCCTCCCCAAATTGTAATGCTAATCAAAAGGAGGAGAAAAATACAAAATTGACCTCAGATCAGTGTCTGCTTCAACTCCATCCTACTCCTAGTAAACTGAAACATGGCAGCCATTTTGTGCCTTTACCCCAAAATGTCAGTGTATTTTATGTCAATCCAGAGTTTAGTGACAGTGTCCCTGTGCCCACAGATTTGAATCTGAGTACAGCATTCGTCAGTCAGTGGAGGCGGACATTGCCGGGCTGAAGAAGGTCATCGATAATACCAACATGGGCAGGATGAATGCGGAGAGTGAGATCGAGGCCGTGAGGGAGGAGCTTGTCTTCCTCAGGAAGAACCATGCCAATGTGAGCTATAGCATTGAGATTAAATGTCCATATCAATTAATCCTTTCAAATATAACATTTTCCTTACATTACAAAAGATTGAAGATTAATATTATTCTAGGAAGAACCACAGCAACGTGAGCTATTATAGCATTGAGACTGAACAATTTAAAATATAACATTTTCCTTATAGAGAATAGAACTAGAATAAACTGAAGAACAATACAATTCCATGAAGAACAACGATAACGTGATAAAACTATCCTTCGTCTGTGTCTTTTTTTTCTGTCGCTGTCTGTTTCTGTCTCTCTCGGTCTCTCTCTCCCTCTCTCTTGCTCTCTCTCCCCTTCCCCCTTCCCTCTCTCCAACAGGAGGTGATGGAGATGAGGAACCAGATCTCCCAGTCGGGGGTGCAGGTGGACGTAGACGCCCCTAAAGGTCAGGACCTAAGCCTGGTCATGGAGGAGATGAGGGCCAACTACGAGAAGATGGCTCTGAAGAACGTAAAGGACCTCAAAGCGTGGCACGAAAACCAGGTAGCCCATCTTATTTTCACAGTGTCCAGAAGTTACATCATTATATCATGCAATCATTACACACTACATCAAACCTATAATGAATGTTTTTTGATCTGCAATTGATGGTAAAATGGAGTAACCCACACCCACTGGCAAACATTTAAAAAATGATCCTCTGAAACTGTAGCTTTCCATTGAAAACATGTTTTGTTATATGGGTAGTCTAGTCACACAAAAAAAGTCTGAAATCCAAAACATGAATTCAACTTTCAAGATGACTAAGGGCTCTATTCAGTCTGCATAGCGGAAGTTCAGCTTTACAGAGTGATTGAAATTTAAAGGCAATGTTCCTGCTTTAGCAGAGACTGCATTCACGGTAAACGCTGCATAAGTCGGCTCAATCGGAAATGACCTTTCAACTTATATTGCGGCATCAGTAACGCTTCAGCATTAAAGACTGAATAGAGCCCTAAGCTTCACTCCTTTCCTTCTTCCCTCCCTCCCTATCTCCTTCCCTTCTTCCCTCCCTCCCTATCTCCTTCCCTTCTTCCCTCCCTCCCTATCTCCTTCCCTTCTTCCCTCCCTCCCTATTTCCTTTCTTCACTCCCTATCGCTTTACCTTCTTCCCACCCTCCCTATTTCGTTACCTTCTTCCCTCCCTCCCTCCCTATCTCCTTTCTTCCCTCCCTATCTCCTTACCTTCTTCCCTCCCTCCCACCCTCCCTATCTTCTTACCTCCCTCCCTCCCTCCCTCCCTCCCTCCCTCCCAATCTCCTTAACTTCTTCCCTCCCTCCCACCCTCCCAATCTCCTTAACTTCTTCCCTCCCTCCCTCCCCATCTCCTTTCTTCCCTCCCTATCTCCTTACCTTCTTCCCTCCCTCCCTCCCTATCTCATTACCGTCTTTCCTCCCTCCCTAACTCCTTACCTTCCTTTCTTCCTCTGTGCTGTGGTATAGATCTCAGACGTACAGGTGCAGGTATCCCAGAACACAGAGGCCCTGCAGGGGGCACAGATGGAGATGAGCGACCTACAGAGACAGCTACAGACCCTCGAGATCGAGCTGGCGTCCCAACAGAGCTTGGCAAGGACATTCTTTATATGATAACATATCTCCATTAAATTCCTTAATTCCTCCGAGTACAAATGGAACTGATAGTAACCCATGTATGTCCTCTATGTACGACCTCCTTTTGAAGTCCGCTGCCATACCATCCACATCTCCAAATTCCAACATTCTAATAATCCCAGTATCATAAAAATAAAATGTGAAGACCATTCCCAACATTCCCCTGTTATTCCCAACAGAAATCCTCTTTGGAAGACACCTTGCGTAACACAGAGATGCGTTCCAACATGGAGGTGGAGAAGTACAATGCTATTCTCATCCGCCTGGAGGGCGAGCTGACCAACCTGCGGGGCAACATCCAGCAGCAGGGCCAGGAGTATGAGGCCCTGCTCAATATGAAGATGAAGCTGGAGGCCGAGATCGCCACCTACAGGAGCCTGCTCGATGGGGGAGACTTCAAGTAAGTGGACAAGGGACAAAAGCGGCTAATGGCTGACTAGGGTGCGTCTCAATAGTCTGAAGTGGATTTCTTTCAAGAGACATCAAGCACATGGATGAGGGTGAGAGGCTCACTGACTAGAGGTGCGTCTCAATAGTCTTAACTCTCCTCGGTTTGTGTCCATCATCTGCACTGATCTAAAGACACATGGCTAGGTGACTGTTATAGGGTGGTGGCTTTGTCCACCAATCCAGTTCCTTACACATTAGTGAAGGTGAAGGAAAGGGCGTGAGAAGGAGAGGAAGCAACTTTTGACCTTTGAGGATTGATAGTAATTAAAATGCTTATTCTTTTAGCATCTATGCTTCAAGTTCAAGTACCACATAACGGCCACAGAGCATAGTTTCTAGAGAGTTTAAACAGGAAATAATGATGGGGAGGTGGGAGTGACACATACCATGATTCAAATACTGTGTTTTAATATATATTAATTCTATTCCAGGCTCCAAGACGCTATGGATGAACTGAAACCATAAGGGAATGAGGGCAGACAAAAGTGACAACCAATTGCCAACTTCATGGAGAGAGATATATACCCACAGACGCGGGAGAGTCAAACCCATCAAATGGGCATAACATCGTGCCATCATGACAAAGAAAAAATGAAACTTTGATGCAATAAATGCAATGGTTTAACCATTTAACATGTTGTTTCTCATTTTTGTTTCTTTGTTCCACTGCACCATGATGAACTGAGCCCATTGCAAGTTTTTAGTAGTATCTCAAATGTATATTTTTTTATGTGATCGATAGAAAACTGTAATTCAATTTTAAAAGATTACTTATTTTTCATATTACGAAGTACTGGCAATCAAAACGTCACAAACTCATAAACACCTCATGTTGGCAATACAAGAAAAGTTCCAAAAAACGTTAAAACCATCATGAAAAAAACATTATGTATGATTGGCATGTTTTACACATTGTATCTAGGGGTGCACTTGAGTCGAAAAAGGACTACATGTCCAGAAATAACCTCAGTGCACAGAAAGGGTCACACCTTCCCAAATCATGAACAAAAGCGTAAAGGCTATTGCAAAAGCTTATCACCCTAAAACTAAGGATGGTGTGGTTTAGTAATGAGGGAAGAAATGTATGAATATTTATCATGTGTATAAACACAGTCGTAATTTAAACCAAAATTTCAGGTAAACAACTCGAAATGAAACATCCATAAAGTACTTAATCACAACACATTGTGAATAGGCTACTATTGAGCAGAATGCTTTAGGAAGCAATTGATGCTAATGCTCTTCTTGAATTGAAGTAGGCTACTCTGTTATATCACGAAACCCTGAGGTGCCTTATTGCTATTATAAACTGTTTAACAACATAATTAGAGCAGTAAAAATAAATGCATTGTCATACCTGTGGTATTCGGTCTGATATACAACAGATATCAGCCAATCAGCATTCAGGGATTGAACCACCCAGTTTATAATAGGCAATATATAAGAAAGACTAGAGTGCAATGACTAGTTTATGCTACTTATTATGAAGGTCAGTAGGTTACGTTATCAATATATCTACAAGCTGTCACTCAAATACTGAATCAATAGCCTACAACTTGGATGACATTAGGAGATATGACTGTACTTCCTTAGAATATTGATCTATTTGATGTTAGTTTATAAAAATAAAGATGTGAATCACCTTGTTCTTTTCTTACAGTGAATTATCCTTGAGTGCAGACAACTTTCAGTTCAATAGCACAAGATGAGATGAAGCACAAAAACACACATGGAGAGTTAGTGAGACACCTCATCTTGGCACCCAGAACCAAATCATGAGACTAGAAGACACAATATTGACATTAAGTAAGCTTGTTTTTATTGATCAGGTTGGTACTAAAATGAATTAATCAAATTAATTAATGAGGCAATTAATGAATGGGTTGATGGATAAATTATTTAATAATTAATAATAAAAATATACATAGTACGCCTATGCCACAACATGTACAACACATAGCCTGCCTACCAATAAACAAAAATAATCCTAAAGGTATGAAAACACTTTGAGATGCCTAAAATTGACCAGTACTATGTAGGCCTTATAGAATATTTTAGGCGCCGTGGTCTACGGCACTGCATCTCAGTGCTAGAGGCGTCACTACAGACCCTAGTTCGATCCAGGGCTGTATCACAACCTGGCCGTGATCGGGAGTCCCATATTGTCCCAGCGTCGTCCGGGTTAGGGGAGGGTTTGCCGGGGTAGGCCATGATTGTAAAAAAGAATATGTTATTAACTGACTTGCCTAGTTAAATAAAGGTTAACTAAAATAAATGGGAAAGGCGCGAGAGATTTGAGGCTCGCGACCAAAGATGCGCGTTGTAGTTGATAAACTTCTGACGCCTTCATCCGGGAACTCGCTCTCCAACATGGCGGCGGCAGGTGAGGTTTATATGGGTGAACGTGTTGGGAGATTTCAGAGGGTATCAGTTCCGCACAATTAGCGAATATTGTTTGACTGGTGTTTACACCGTGTGCCAATCCCTGTCAGTGTCCTATGTGTATAATTGTATCAAAGGACTGTTTCTGAGGGATTAAGACGCCCCGGGCGGCGGAGGGATGTAACGTTAAAGCTAGCTAGCGTTACGCGAGGCAGAGATTTGCAAATTGAATAATTTTGTCCCGCCGGTGTTTTTCATAATGTAACGTGTAGCAAGTTAATTTTAGAAGTCGTATTTTGCTTTTATTATAAATCGTTAAGCAGGTCGTTATGTGATGTAATGTTTCCCATAAACAACCAACGTTACTGAAAGAACGTAGTGGACGATTTACTGTGCGCTCAGACAAGCTACGTTATTGTTAGAGGCGCAGGCGAATCCCTTGGCGGAGGGGTTGGTTGGCACGGGATTTCCAAGTAATCCCCAAGTGCGCATGTAGGGATGTTTTTTGGTAATTTATGGGTGAAGTGCGACAGTTGCCGGACACTCGTACTAACCATCACTGGCATCTCCCCAACTTTTAGCGGCTGCATAACCAAGTCCTGTTCTGGCGATGGCATATTTCATTATGTCATAGCCACTAAGCCTAAAAGTGGACCTGAAAGCGTTTCAACTATTTTGCAGATAGGTAACAAAAAGACAGTCATTAAATATCAAAGTCACAGTTTATGCTTAAGTAGGTTATTTGACTCAAAATGTCATGACGTACACTAAGGCATTGTTGGCAGAAAAATGGATGCATTTCAATGCGTGATTAACGCTGCAATATGTAACATTTTGGGTGACCTGACCAGATACACATAGAAATGTGTGTTATAGATCTGTCATTCTCATTGAAAGCAAGTAGTAGATCTGTTCTATGTGCATTATTTCTATGCTCACCATAATTAAGTACAATTTTTGCTTGCTTCCGGTTTTTCAAACAGCTGAGAAATGCAATATTTTTTGTTATGGAAAATATATTTCACAGCTGTTTAGATGGTACAATTATTTTATACACAGTATACTTGCTTTTTTTTGTCACAAACTGAAATTAGCTGAAAAATATGAATTTCAACAACCAGGAAATGGCAGAGCGATAATCCACCAATACATTTCTTGGTTGTCCCCCCCAAAAAATCTATCAGGTTTTATCACTTTTGGCATGGTACATTGTTTGCTGCCCCACCCATTCGGGATGCACTGTTTCAGTTTCAATGGCTCAATAGTCAACAAAAATGGACGACTGTAACTAAGGCTGGGAATGTCAATACAGTCAAACTGACAAGGGAAATGATCACAAGTCAGTCATACCGTGGCTAATAGGCTAGCACACGTGTCAAGCACAATGCCCTCTGGCCGAATAGGACACACAAGCGAGAATAAATGATTCAACAGTTGAGTCATCTACTTTATGAAATTACAGCCTGCTGCGCTCACATCAGTGAATTCAACTTCAATTGTGCTGTGTCTCGTTTACAGGAAAGTGTAGAGACACATGCCACAGTCCTTGCTAGGCTACTAAAATGTTGCAGTTTGGCTTCTGTGTTCAAAGCTTGACAATGAATAAATATAATATTTAGAAATAAAAAAACAAAACCTGCATCAAAACACCATGCAAAGAAGAAACATGTAGGCCTATTACAGCAACATAGGCTCGCTACTATAACAAAAATAAATTTTGAGTGCACCACACAGCAATGCTGCTTTCAAACACAATGGTGATCCATGTAGTGCAAAATAAATCAAAAACATGTTCTAAGTTTAAACATAGCTATGTTTTTGTTATTTTGAGAAATACTTTTTGATTAGGGTTGCAGCATATTATGTACATCTGCAAGCATAGCAGCAAAGGCTGGACAAATATTATGTATCTTTTGTTTTAATATGTTCAAAATGCTACTGTGGCAAGAAAAAGAATGTGAACCCTTTGGATTTACCTGGATTTCTGCCACAAATTGGTCATAATTTGATCTGATCTTCATCAAAGTCACAACAATGGACCAACACAGTGTGCTTAAACTAATAACACACACATTATTGTATTATTGTTGTCTGTATTGAATACATCATTTAAACATTCACACATTGGAAAAAGTATGTGAACCCTTAGACTAATGACTTCTCCAAAAGCTAATTGGAGTCAGGATTCAGCTAACCTGGAGTCCAAGCAATGAGACGAGATTGGAGATGTTGGTTAGAGCTGCCCTGCCCTATAAAAAACATTCACAAAATTTGAGTTTGCTATTCACAAGAAGCATTGCATGATGTGAACCACGCCTCGAACAAAACCACGCCTCTCAGAAGACCTAAGATTAAGAATTGTTGAATTTTATAAAGCTGGAAAGGGTTACAAAAGTATCTATAAAAGCCTTGATGTTCTTCAGTCCACGGTAAGACAAATTGTCTATAAATGGAGAAAGTTCAGCACTGTTTCTACTCTCCCTAGGAGAGATGACTGCAAGAGCACAGTGCAGAATGCTCAATGAGGTTAAGAAGAATCCTAGAGTGTCAGCTAAAGACTTACAGAAATCTCTGGAACATGCTAACATCTCTGTTGATGAGTATACGATACGTAAAACACTAAACAAGAATCGTGTTCTTGGGGGGACACCACAGAAGAAGCCTCTGCTGTCCCAAAAAAACATTGCTGCACATCTGAAGTTCGCAAAAGAGCGCCTGGATCTTCCACAGCGCTACTGGCAAAGTATTCTGTGGACAGATTAAACAAAAGTTGAGTTGTTTGGAAGGATCACGCAACATTGTGTGCAGAAAAAGGCACAGCACACCAACATCAAAACCTCATCCAAACTGTAAAGTATGGTGGAAAGGGCATCATGTTTTGGGGCTGCTTTTCTGCCTCAGGCCTTGGACAGCTTTCTATTATCAATGGAAAAATGAATTCCCAAGTTTATCAAGACATTTTTCAGGAGAATGTAAGGCTATCTGTCTGCCAATTGAAGCTCAACAGATGTTGGGTGACATAACAGGACAACGACCCAGAACACAGAAATAAATCAACAACAAAAAGTCCTGACCTCAAGCCGATTTTGAGATTATGTGGCATGACCTCAAGAGAGTGGTTCACACCAGACATCCCAAGAATATTGCTGAACTGAAACAGTTTTGTAAAGAGGAATGGTCCAAAATTCCTCCTGACCATTGTGCAGGTTTGATCCTCGACTACAGAAAACGTTTGGTTGAGGTTATTGCTGCCAAAGGAGGGTCAACCAGTTATTGAATCCAAGGGTTAACATACTTTTCCCACCCTGCACTATGAATATTTACACGGTGTGTTCAATATAGATATGAAAATGTATAATTGTGTGTTGTTAGTTTAAGCAGACAGTCTTTGTCTATTGTTGTGACTTGGATGAAGATCAGATCAAATGTTATGACCAATTTATGCAGAAATCCAGGTAATTCCAAAGTGTTCACATACTTTTTCTTGCAACTGTATATACAGCATCCTGTAAGTGGACATTATAAAGGGCAATATTTTTTCAAATAAAGCAGTGGCCAGTTTGTGTTGCAAATTGTTTTTTTGCTAAATAAAATAGGGTGTGTCTGGCCTGCGAATGTCTTGTTTTTTCAATATGGCCCATGCACTGATTGAGTATGACACCCCTGAGCTAGCGTATTTATTTATGTAGCTAGCTGTTTATTTGGCAAGCTAAAAACAAGGAGCCTAATTTATTTGTATTTAACCTGTTATTTATACTGGTTTTTCTCATTGGGATAAAATCTATTTTTCAAGAGAGACCTGGTCCAACTGCAGCAGGGGGAATGACATTTCAGACAAAACAACTTACATACACTAACACAACATGGAACAAAACTATAGACACACATACAGTATAACAATTACATATTACGTAAAGAAACAAATGTCATAACTATAAAACAGCCTAAAGACAATTACACTCTTCTATGATATTTACATCCACCAAGTATTTCAACTCCACCAACGTGACTCAATCATCAAACTCTTAAATGTTCATGAGAGAATTCCAGGACCACAGAGCTGGGTAACTAAAACTATTTCTACCATGAACTGTTCTAATTCTTGGTACTGTTAAAAGCAAGTGAGAATGGGACCGTAATTGATATTTATTTACTGACCTGATTTAAAAACAGGGATAAAGTGTTATTTTACCCAGTATGGCCTAATAAATCAGTGTATACAAGTGTTTAAGCCTACGCAAGGTCAATGACGACCAGCCAACAGCGCTGTTGAGATCACAGTGATGTGTTAGATGTTTTTAATTGATAATGAACCTGAGGGCTGCAGGATTTAATGAATCAAGTGCTCTCAGGGTAGTGGTTGAGGCCTGGATAGATAGATGTCAGAAGTTTACATACACCTTAGCCAAATACATTTAAACTCAGTTTTTCACAATTCCTGACATTTAATCCTAGTAAAAATTCCCTGTTTTAGGTCAGTTAGGATCACCACTTTTATTTGAAGAATGTGAAAATTCAGAATAATAGTAGTGATTTATTTAAGCTTTTATTTCTTTCATCACATTCCCAGTGGGTCAGAAGTTTACATACACTCAATTAGTATTTGGTAGCATTGCCTTTAAATTCTTTCTTGGGTCAAACGTATTGGGTAGCCTTCCACAAGCTTCCCACAATAAGTTGGGTGAATTTTGGCCCATTCCTCCTGACAGAACTGGTGTAACTGAGTCAGGTTTGTAGGCCTCCTTGCTCGCATGTTTTTTGTTTTTTCAGTTCTTCCCACAAATGTTCAATAGGATTGAGGTCAGGGCTTTGTGATGGCCACTCCAATACCTTGACTTTGTTGTCCTTAAGCCATTTTGCCACAACTTTGGAAGTATGCTTGGGGTCATTGTCCATTTAGAAGACCCATTTGCGACCAAGCTTTAACTTCCTGACTGATGTCTTGAGATGTTGCTTCAATATATCCACATAATTTTCCTTCCTCATGATGCCACAACATGATGCTGCCACCCCTGTGCATCACGGTTGGGATAGTGTTCTTCAGCTTGCAAGCCTCTCCCTTTTTCCTCCAAACATAACGATGGTCATTATGGCCAAACAGTTCTATTTTTGTTTCATCAGACCAGAGGACATTTCTCCAAAAAGTACGATCTTTGTCCCCATGTGCAGTTGCAAACCGTAGTCTGGCTTTTTATGGCGGTTTTGGAGCAGTGGCTTCTTCTTTGCTGAGCGGCCTTTAAGGTTATGTCTATATAGGACTCGTTTTACTGTGGATATAGATACTTTTGTACCCGTTTCCTTCAGCATCTTCACAAGGTCCTTTGCTGTTGTTCTGGGATTGATTTGCACTTTTCGCACAAAAGTACGTTCATCTCTAGGAGCGCGTCTCCTTCCTGAGCAGTATGACAGCTGCGTGGTCCCATGGTGTTTATACTTGCGTACTATTGTTTGTACAGATGGATGTGGTACCTTCAGGCGTTTGGAAATTGCTCCCAAGGATGAACTAACACATTTTTGTCTGAGGTCTTGGCTGATTTCTTTTGATTTTCCCATGATGTCGAGCAAAGAGGCAAAGAGTTTGGAGGTAGGCCTTGAAATACATCCACAGGTACACCTCCAATTGACTCAAATTATGTTAATTAGCCTATCAGAAGCTTCTAAAGAATTTTCCAAGCTGTTTTAAAGGCACAGTCAACTTGATGTATTTCTGATCCACTTCTGACCCACTGGAATTGTGATATAGTGAATTATAAGTGAAATAATCTGTCTGTAAACTATTTTTGGAAGAATGACTTGCGTCATTCACAAAGTAGATGTCCTAACCGACTTGCCAAAACTAGTTTAACATGAAATCTGTGGAGTGGTTGAAAAATGAGTTTTAATGACTTCAACCCAAGAGAATATAAACTTCCTACTTCAAGTGTGTGTGTGTGTGTGTGTGTGTGTGTGTGTGTGTGTGTGTATATATATCTCTCATCTCTAAAACCACCAGTAATGTACATCGTACCAGCTCCTTTCTGGTCTCCAGAGCAAAACAAGCCTCATGCCTGTAATACAAATGTGACTTGTTCTATAGTATATGTCTATCCAAGGTAGCAATGACATGATTAGTATCATGCCTGGCATTTGATAATACCATGCATTTTGTTTTACCCAAATTCAGAACCAGCTTCAAATCATTCAGATAAACTACTACCACTTGAATAAAGAACAGTATCATCTGCATAAAAATGAACATCCACTGTTTCAATATGATCCCCAATGTTGTTGATATACAAAATGAACAACAGTGGGCCTAAAATAGAACTTGCGGAACACCTGAGCACAACGCTATGGACTCAGATTTACAGCCATCCGCTATTACACAGTGTACGATTTGATAGCTAATTTATTAACCAATCTAGAGCATGACCAGTAATTCCACAACATTTTTACCTTTGCCCAACACCGCATGGTCCACGGTGTCAAATGCCTTCGACAAATCAATAAAGACTTACTGCAGTAATTATTCAATCATAGGCTCTTAAATATTTGCATATTTAAATCCAAATGGTTACTTTTTTTTGTGCCAGGCAGTGCATTTCCTCATTCACAGAGCAACGGGCTCTAAAAGAATCGCCAACATTGTAAAAGCCAAGGGTAGACAGCAGCATGTTTGTTTATTGCCCTGTCAATAAACATGAGAACACAGCACTAAGCACATACAAAGTTAACAGAACAATCCAAGATATGTAGCCAACACAACACTAAACCCTCAAATTAAATGAGCTACGACTTCAAATAAAAGCGATGCTAAATAATAATACAAACATTGCAAGAATCACTAATCAAATAGTCCAACAGCAGATCAGTAAACAAACAAGTCTGCGGTGTATTCGTATGAGAGAGTGTGGCGGGGGCACCTGTACCAGACCGGGAGAGACAGACCAGGACCGGCGGGGAGCAGTGCAGCAGGTAACAGGAACGACTGTTCTCCACAATGAGCATGTCTCTTAGTTGTCAATAAAATCTATTTGTCATCGATCAAATGGGCCGGAGGCAGGCAAGCTCCCAGTCAGTTGTCAAAACGTGGGTTGGGAGTGGTACAAGTATGCATTGGCAGGCAAGCTGCAGTAGGACAAGCAGGATACTATTTCCCCATCGTTTATCAGTGTAATTTTGATGGCCAACTAGCTGAAAAAGTTTCAGAGGGTTTATCTAATGTTCCCTCGTTTAGATTTTAGCTCATCTCGCTCAGGCTAGCATTAGTTGTTGATGTGCAACTGAGGGAGAGAGAGAGCCGACCTTTTCATGGTTGTTTGATCAATATGACTGTGACGTTCCCAAATGTAAGAACTCCTGTGGTGTTTACGTATTTGCAGAAAATCCATTAACGTTGTAATTTATTTAAAGTCATGCTCTTGTACTGCCTGTAAACACACAGTCCAGGTCAAAGTGAATTATGGTAGGCCCGTTTGACTTATTTGCATATAGGCCTACTGTAGCTCTAATTGGCTATGGCACACCGGTCTGTGTAGGCTCCGGTCCTGGACAAGACAGATGTTTTTTGATTACGTTTCATTTACTGCAGTGTCAATTAATTGCTGAAGTCTGTGATTGGTCATCTGTAGGGAGTCGTCAATTAAGTGTTTCGTTTTCATGCAAAAAAAATTCAATACTGCACCAAAAATCTTAGTTAAATGTAAAATTGCACGACTAAGATCTCTGCAAAAATGTTAAATTTGACAGATTTCTTTGACAGAGTTATTTTAGATTTAATTCTAACTATTTCAAGGAAGTGTATACTGGCTACGGCGTCTCAAAATGTACAAACAGTACTATTGCCGCTTTTCTAGTTTTTCAAGTGAAGGTCTTTTAAGGGAGTATGCGAGCACACTGGCTAGGTGCCAGCCGAACTGAAGCATGCTGACACCTTAAGCAAGTGGGTGTAATGACAATGACAATGGCTAGCTTAGCAAGTAGCTAGCTAGCCCAATATTGGACTAAAGGAGCCTAACGTTACTCCTTATAGTCCAAGGACCTTACATGTTCTGTTTAAAGGCGAATTGGCTCTGGAAGCCAAAACAGCCAAATTCTCCATTGTTAGGTCGCGTCAATTCAAATCTGGTATTGGAACAAAAGGATTACTACACCGTTTAAATCATCTATGTATTTTATTCTAGCAAACCCTTAAATGGTAAATATGAAGTTCGTATATACAGGCTCACTGTGACACCACGCAGGGCAAACAGCAAGCAGCACATGAGAAGAGAGAGAGAGAGTCAGCGAGCAGCGCTATAGAAGAGCGCCTAGAGAAGCGCATAGCCTAGAGAAGAGACCTAGTCCTATCCTTTGTTCTTCCTTAAATACTCCGACAGAATCGTTCCCGCTCCTTGCTGACCTGTCGGAGTAGAGGCTGAGTGTGGTTTAAACTTACTCAGCCTATCGTTGGCGTGCAGGCTGGTCCCAGCCTCGTGACGCAATCCAGTTGACGGAAGCAGTTCCCTCTCAGCTGATGTCCTTATCTCGTGTTTACCACAAGACACAGTTCTATTGGGAAACCCTTAAGCTAGCACATTCTTTCCACATGGCTCCCCCACACACAAGCCTACAGCAGTTCTACAGTTCTATGATCACACAATACATTCAGTTAATAACTCTTGTTGTAGATTAACATATTAATTAGCTAAACATATATCAGCCCTTACACCATCTAAATGTGAATCGATTCTCAATTGCAGTATGGTCTAGAAATATAAATCCCTCTTTCACAAATATACACTTACTATTAGAATCACCTTTTTGTAGCATTAATTTTTTTGGTCTTTTTTTTTTTTTTTTCTCCCCTTTATCTCCCGAATTTCATCATATCCAATTGGTACAGTCTTGTCCCATCGCTGCAACTCCCGTACGGACTCGGGAGAGGCAAAGGTCGAGACCCGTGTGTCCTCCGAAACACGACCCCGCCAAGCCGCACTGCTTCTTGACACAATGCATGCTTAACCCGGAAGCCAGCCACACCGATGTGTCGGAGGAAACACTGTGTCAGTGTGCATGCGCCCGGCCTACCACAGGAGTCGCTACAGCGCGATGGGACAAGGACATCCCGGCTTAACCCGGACGCTGGACCAATTGTGTGTCGCCTCATGGGTCTCCTGGTCGCAGCCGACTGCGACAGACGGGGCTCGAACCCGCATCTGTAGCAATGCAGCATGCAGTGTGATGCAAGTGCCTTAGACCACTGCGCCACTCGGGAGGCCCAAGGTGTGTAGTAATTTGAGTCTGTATTCATGTCATTAGACGGAATTCCCCCTCTTAGTATAGTGTGTTTTATTGTGTGTTTGTTGGTCTTGGTTAGCATCATTTTCTGGTTGTTATCTAGCACTCACGTTGCTAACGTTAGCGCCATCATGAAAAGGGTCATGAGGGAAGACTTTGGAACGTAATGTTTAACTTTTCTTAAATGTAGTTTTTGTAATTGACTAAAACAAGCAGGCAACAAGAGAATTGCATTTGAAAAATGTCTCGTTTTTGTTGTGAGCCAATGGGGTAACCACAAGTTGTTTTCCCCACAGGTGGGCGGTGCTGCATTGTTCTATCTAATACAGACTTTAATTGGTTTCAGATCATTCTTAATAATGATACATTACCTTGCAAATAGGCCTTTATGCTGTTTGCTAGGATAAATAAAGCTAGCTAGTTGCCAGGATGGATAAAGCTCATAACTAACTACTTCTACAGTTCAAGTGTGCATTCATGGTATTTGTTGCTACTAGTTACATCATCCATTGTAAACAGTGTGCGTGTGACCCACTGACTAGATACCAATTGTAAACAGGCTGTGATGCTCTGTAGTGTGTGAAAAGAATCTCCTGACAGCTGGGATTTTCACAATGAAGCTGCCAGCCCGTTTTTCTCAGTCCGCTTCAAACCAAAATAAACAGACCAAACCTGCTCCATCAGAAGAGCTGGGTCCATTGAAACCCCTGGAACCAGTAGTCAACCATTTGTAGGTTACTAAAACTAATTTTGACGAGTGTGTATCACACACGCCTAATGTACAGAGCCTTCAGAAAGTAGTCATACTCCTTGACTTATTCCACATTTTGTTGTTTCTCTGAATTCAAATTAACACTGAGTCAATACATGTTAGAATTACCTTTGCCAGTGATTACAGTTGAGTTTTTCTGGGTAAATCTAAGAGCTTTGCACAACTGGATTGTACAATATTAGTACATTTAAATTTTTAATCAACTGTAATTAGGCCACTCAGGAACATTCAATGTCATCTTTGTAAGCAGCTCCAGTGTATAATTGGCCTTGTGTTTTCGGTTATTGTCCTGCTGAAAGGTAAATTCATCTCCCAGTGTCTGATGGAAAGCAGACTGAACCAGGTTTATCCTCTAGGATTTTGCCTGTGCTTAACTCCATTTCGTCTTTTCATCTTTAATCCCCGTCTTTGCGATGCATTGGAAAACTTCCCTGGTCTTTCTGGTTGAATCTTGTTTGAAATACACTGTTCGACTGAGGGACCTTACATGGATGTGTGAGGTACAGAGACGAGGTAGTCATAAAAAAAAAAACATGTTAAACACGATTATTGCAACTTATTATTTTTTTATTTCACCTTTATTTAACCAGGTAGGTCAGTTGAGAACAAGTTCTCATTTGCAACTGCGACCTGGCCAAGACAAAGCAAGTCAGTGCGACAAAAAACAACAGAGTTACACATGGGAAATAAACAAACGTACAGTCAATAACACAATAGAAAATCTATATACAGAGTGCAAATGTAGTGCAAAATGCAGTAAGGTTAGGAAGACAATAAATAGGTTCATAGTGGCGAAATAAATTACAGATTAGCATAATCACTGGAATGATGGAATGTGCAAATGATGATGTGCAAATAGAGATACTGGAGTGCAAAATTAAGCGGAAGTTAAAAAATATGGGGATGAGGTAGTAGGATGGGCTATTTACAGAAGGGCTATATACAGGTGCAGTGATCGATAAGCAGATTTGACAGCTGATGCTTAAAGTTAGTGAGGGAGATAGGAACCTCTAGCTTCAAGGATTTTTGCAATTCGTTCCAGTCATTGGCAGCAGAGAACTGGAAGGAATGGCGGCCAAAGGAGGTGTTGGCTTTGCTGAGTAGAGTGTTGGAGGCTATTTTGTAAATGACATCGCCGAAGTCAAGGATCGGTAGGATGGTAAGTTTTACAAGGGGATGTTTGGCAGCATGAGTGAAGGAGGCTTTGTTGCGAAATAGGAAGCCGATTCTAGATTTAATTTTGGATTGGAGATGGTTAATGTGAGTCTGGAAGTTGAATTTACAGTCTAACCAGACGCCTAGGTATTTGTAGTTGTCCACATATTCTAAGTCAGACCCGTCGAGGGTAGTGATGATAGTCCGGTGGGAAGGTGCGGGCAACGTTCTATTGAAGAGCATGCATTTAGTCTTACTAGCATTTAAGAGCAGTTGGAGGCCACTGAAGGAGTGTTGTATGGCATTGAAGCTTGTTTGAACACAGTGTCCAAAGAGGGGCCAGATGTATACAGAATGGTGTCGTCTGCGTAGAGATGGATTAGAGAGTCACCAGCAGCGAGAGCGACATCGTTGATGTATATAGAGAATAGGGTTGGCCCAAGAATTGAACCCTGTGGCACCCCCATAGACTGCCAGGGGACCGGACAGCAGGCCCTCCGATTTTACGCACTGGCGAGGCAGTCACTTGGGCCGGTTGCTGCGTGTTGTACAGAGCTGTTGGCCGGGGTAGAGGTAGCCAGGTGGAAAGCATGGCCAGCCGTAGCAAAATGCTTCTTGAAATGTTCGATTATTGTGAATTTATCAGTGGTGACAGTGTTTCCTAGCCTCAATGCAGTGGCCAACTGGAAGGAGATGCTCTTATTCTCCATAGACTTTACAGTGTCCCAGAACTCTTTGGAATTAGTACTACAGGATGCAAATTTCTGTTTGAAAAAGCTGGCCTTTGCTTTTCTAACTGACTGTGTATATTTGTTCCTGGTTTCCCTGAAAAGTTGCATATCGCTGGGGCTATTCGATGCTAATGCAGTGCGCCACAGGATGTTTTTGTGTTGGTCAAGGGCAGTCAAGTCTGGGGTGAACCAAGGGCTATATCTATTCTTAGTTCTAAGTTTTTTGAAAGGGGCATGCTTATTTAGGATGGTGAGGAAAGCACTTTTAAAGAACAACCAGGCATCATCTACTGACGGGATGAGGTCAATATCCTTCCAGGATACCCGGGCCAGATCGATTAGAAAGGCCTGGATTTAGGGTTGTACCTGGTGGGTTCCTTGATAATTTGTGTGAGATTGAGGGCATCTATCTTAGATTGAAGAACAGCCGGGGCGTTAAGCATATCCCAGTTTAAATCACCTAACAGTACAAACTCTGAAGATAGATGGGGGGCAATCAATTCACATATGGTGTCCAGGGCACAGCTGGGGGCTGAGGGGGGTCTGTAACAGGCAGCAACAGTGAGAGACTTATTTCTGGAAAGGTGGATTTTTAAGAGTAGAAGCTCAAACTGTTTGGGCACAGACCTGGACAGTATGACAGAACTCTGCAGGTTATCTCTGCAATAGATTGCAACTCCACCTCCTTTGGCAGTTCTATCTTGACGGGAAATATTGTAGTTTTTACTCCTGAACTTATTTAGTCTTGCCTTAGCCAAGGGGTTGAATACTTATTGATTCAAGACATTTCAGCTTTTAATTTTTTTAAATTTCCCAAAACATAATTCCACGTTTGACTTGATGGGGTATTGTGTGTAGGCCAGTGACACTAAATCTACATTTAATCAATTTTAAATTCAGGCTGTAACACAGCAAAATGTGGAAGAAGTGAAGGGGTCTGAATACTTTCTGAAAGCACTGTGTTGTTGCCCTTGAATAAATAATCAAGCTCAGCTGCTGCAAATAGGATAAACTGACATTTTGCGTTGCGCTCTTCTCTTCCACCTACTCGTGGTTTGAGTTGCAAAAGCACTTGTCTGTGATGTACAGTTGTTTTGGAACTTTGCAACATAGTGGAGGTTAATATGCAGTGAGAGAGACCACTTGCTGTTTTAGAATGGGTGAGTGGGGCCAATGCTCATCTGGCTGGCTTTGGGCATACACCCACACACACAATATGAAGGCCCATTAGACAAACACATACTGTTTCTATAGTTTGTCAAACATTTCCACTAGCTCCATATGGACACTTTCATTGTTGTTTGCGGATCAAGTGGTGGGCTGCCTGGAGGCTAGTAGTTACAACTCAAGTTTAATGGACCGCATGTAGCGGGCTATGGCTTCAAGTCATTACATCAGTCAGTGTCTTCAAAATGTACCCTCTTATCTTATGTAAGAGCTCCCCATCCACCTGCTTGGTGTCTTCAATTTTGAAGACACTGGTTGATGTAATCACTTGAAGCCATATCCCACTTCACGTGGTCCATTATTTGATTACAATTACTCCCATGCCTGGTCCCAATACAGGTCCTAAACCCCTTCGGTTTTGAAAATCCTGAAGACACTCTGGATAGGTCTAAGCCAGTTGGAGCCATATTGCTTACACCCATGCCAACAACGTTTGGCATGACAGTTCAACAAGGATTTCTCAAGAAAGCAGAAATGGACTGGAAACCACACTAATCCAGACCCCTCGGACTAGAAAACACAGAAGGCAGGCAGGGACTATGGGTTGTTTTTGGACAGTACCCCTGTGTTCATTACATTTCACTTCAATGTGTCATGCAGCCTACTTATGTCTCTCGACTCTCTCTCTCTCTCTCTCCAGCTAAGAAGAAGGGGAATAAGAAGGGGAAGACCCTGACCCTGACTGACTTCCTGGCAGAGGACAGTAGGAGTGGGGGCAACGCTCCACCACCACAACCCAGCTATGCCAAGTCTACCAGCTGGGCTGATGAGACCGATGACCTGGAAGGAGATGGTGAGAGAACACTTGATTTTTTATTTTAATTTTTTTTGTACAATTTTGTAATATCCAATTGGTAGTTATTCTTGTCCCATCGCTGCAACTCCCATACGGACTCGGGAGAGGCGAAGGTCGGGAGCCGTACATCCTCCGAAACACAACACCGCAAAGCCACACTGCTTCTTGACACAATGCTCGCTTAACCCTGAAGCCAGCCACACCAATGTGGGAGAAGGACATGCTGCGCCACTCGGGAGGCTGGGACAACTTGATTCTTGATTACTTTTCATATGGGGGCAGATCCAAAGAAACAAACTCTCCAGGGTTTCAATGTACAGGATGTCTCAGATCTGTGAAATATCTTGTAAAGAGCTAACATGCTTCTCTGTCATGTACCATTGGGAATCATGTCTTGTTGTAGTTTTTCTGGAATGTCTCACCTAGCCATTGAAATCCATTTTCCATTGAAATCCCGCTTCCTCACTCTTTCTCTCCCTCAGTGTCCACCTCCTGGCACACAGGGGAGGACAGTTACCGGGCCCCGGCAATAGACCGCAACATCCTGCCCACAGCGCCACGGTCGGCCCGCGAGCCCAATGTGGACCGCTCGCGCCTCCCCTGCAGCCCGCCCTACACCGCCTTCCTGGGCAACCTACCCTACGACGTCTCAGAGGAATCTATCATGGACTTCTTCCGGGGCCTAGCGGTATGTACTCAGCTGTATTATCAAATGGAGATAAAATCTGGGTTGTGTTCAGTATGCACCAAATTGTTGGTCTTACCTAGGGCTACACAATTATTATTTTCAGGATTCAAGAATAGAGTGCTTCATCATTCTACGTTAGGTGTGTATATGAAGTAATGACCTCATTACGCACCAATGAGGCGTGCTGTGTTCACTTGATTGACTTTTCTTAGTCCAATGACCACCTATTGTTTTGAAACGGGTAGCTATATAGACAATGAGTTGGGCTTTAGATAGATAGATAGATAGATAGATAGATACTTTATTGACATTTCTTTGTCAAGCAGCTACAACAAAACACAGGGCAAGTGCAAAATGCCACAACAAAGGTACACAAAAGACAGATACATGCTACATAGAGCGGTAGTATGAAAAAGTATAGAAATACAAGATATCTGGAGTGCAAAAAAAGCTATAAAAAGACATTGCATAGTATGGGTGGTTGGCTGAATATGTACACTATACATTGGTGGATGTTGGATGGTTAACTATACTATACGGTCGATGGCAGAGAAATACTTCAGTAGCTAAAAATGCATATGATATGAGCGAGGGTAATAATAGTTTACTTAATAGTCAGACTGTCCAAATGAACAGGTAAGTGAATATTTTGCCTGGTTAAATTAGCTTTACAGGTAAATATACAGTTATATTTACAGATAAGTGAATACTTGCATGGTTACATAAACTGTACAGGTAAATGACAGGAAGAGAAACTTAAATAGCTAAATGTGTGTATGATATAATTTGGGGTAATAATAGTAATTCCCTTAAAATACAGTCTTTAGTGCGCAGGGTTGAATTACAGATAACTGCACGTATTGCACATTCAATATACTAAAAGCAATGAGAAAAGGTGCAACTGACAGGATACTAATATGCATTCCTGAGTGAATGACTACGTAAGTTAGGTCCAAGAATTACTTGCAATATTGCACGTGATATGATATAACAACTGTACATGAGTATGTATATACAGACCTGCCTGAATAAATAGGTCCTGAGTGAATGAGTGATTACGGACCAGAGTTACTCACGGATGGATGTATAATTGTTAAACTAGGGCCTAGCACCCCAACAGTTCCAGATCTATGTTGCTGACGGCACGGCACCCCGGTGAGGCATTATATAGTCTAATAGCCGCCGGCAGGAAGGACCTCCTGTAGCGCTCTCTGGCACACCGTGGTGGGATCAGTCTGTGACTGAAGGTGCTCCTCTGCGTCATAACCATGGCATGCAGAGGGTGTGTGACGTTGTCCATGATGGCCAGCAGTTTGGCCAGGATCCGTCTCTCCGCCACCTCCTCTAGAGTGTCAAGGCTCATCCCCAGGACAGAGCTAGCCTTCCTGATCAGCTTATTTACCCGAGAAGCATCACCGGCTTTAATGTTGGCTCCCCAGCACACCACTGCAAAAAAGATGGCACTGGCCACCACAGACTGGTAGAAGGTATGCAGTAGTTTGCTGCACACGTTGAAGGACCTGAGCCTCCTCAGAAAGTAGAGTCGGCTCTGGCCCTTTTTGTACAGGGCCCCGGTGTTACCAGCCCATTCCAGCCTGTTATCCAAATGGACTCCCAGGAACTTGTATGACCCAACCATTTCCACATCCATCCCCTGTATAGGGACTGCAGTCAGTTGGGCCTTGGTTCTCCTGAAGTCCACCACCATCTCCTTTGTTTTGCTGATGTTGAGCTGAAGGTGGTTCTGCTCACACCACAACACAAAGTCACTGATTGTGCTCCTGTACTCTTCCTCCTGCCCACCCCTGATGCACCCTACAATTGCGGAGTCATCTGAAAACATCTGTAGGTGGCATGTTTCAGAGTTATATCTGAAGTCTGAGGTGTAGAGGGTGAACAGGAAGGGGGACAGGACCGTTCCCTGGGGGGCCCCTGTGTTGCTCACTGCCAGTTCTGACACACAGCTCTGTAGTCGCACAAATTGTGGCCTACCGGTCAGGTAGTCCGTGACCCAGGAGACTAAGGGTGCTTCCACTTCCATCCTCCTCATCTTCTCACCCAGTAGCAGGGGCTGAATGGTATTGAAGGCACTGGAGAAGTCAAAAAACATAACCCTCACAGTGCAATCTGCATTGTCCAGGTGAGAGTAGACCCTCTGCAGAAGGTAGATGATTGCATCATCCACCCTGATGTTGCGCTGGTATGCAAACTGCAGGTGGTCCAGTGATGTACACACCAGGGGTCTGAGGTGAGCGAGGACTAACCTTTCCAGGGTCTTCATGATGTGTGATGTTAGCGTGACAGGTCTGAAGTCATTCAGGACAGTGGGGTGTGCCTTCTTGGGCACTAGGACGAGGCAGGATGTTTTCTACAGCACAGGGACCCTTTCTTTTGAAAGAGAAGAGACACTGGGGTATTCCACACAGTTGGTCAGCACAGACCCTAAGCACCCTTGGGCTGATGCCATCAGGGCCCGCCGCTTTCCACTGATGTAGTCTCTCCAGCTCTCTCTTCACTTGGTTGGTGGTGAAAGTCAGCCCCGGTGGGGAGGTGGGGGGGAAGGGGGGTGTTGAGGATCAGTCCAGGGGGAGCAGGGGTGGAGGAGGGGTCACTGATTGTCTCAGCAGAGGTGTTGTGGGCAAAGTGGGGGTGGGACAGCCATGAGGGTGTGTGGCCTGGGGAGCTGGAAGGGAGGTGGACAGGGCCAGTATCAAACCTGTTAAAAAATTGGTTCAGCTCATTGGCTCTGTCCTGGGTCCCCTCCGTCTGCCCACTGTTTGACTTTTTGAAGCCAGTGATATTTCTCATACCCTTCCACACCTCTCTCACCTGTCTCTGCCTCAGCTTGTCCTCCATATTCTCCTTATACCCTCTCTTCCCCTCAGCAATCCGCAACTTCAGCTCCCTCTCGCATTTCAATTTGTCCTTGTCCCTCTCCTTGAAGGCCCTCTTCTTCTCATTCAGCAGGGCCTTCAGGTCGCTGCTGACCCAGGGTTTATTGTTTGGAAAACAGCGTACCTTCCTGGTGGGTACAGTGTTGTCTACACAAAAATGTATATAGTTCGTTATGCAGTCAGTAAGTCCATCAATGTCCTCCCCATTAGCCTCACAGAGCACATCCCAGTCTGTTGTTTCAAAGCAGTCCTGTAGGGCCTCATTCGCCTCCGGGGACCATCTCCTAATGGTCCTGGTGGTCGCAGGCTGCTGTTGGACCAAAGGCCTGTAGTGTGGAATGAGGTGGACAAGGTTGTGATCCGATCTACCGAGGGGAGGGAGTGCAGTGGAGTTGTATGCGTCCTTCACATTAGCATATAACAAGTCCAGAGTTTTATTATTCCTGGTTGGGTACTTCACAAACTGTTTGAACGTGGGCAGCGTTGAAGAGAGAGATGCATGGTTAAAATCCCCCGAAATGGCAAAGAAAGCACTGGGATGCGCTGTCTGTAACCTCGCGATAGCAGAGTGGATGACGTCACACGCTGTGTTTGCGTCCGCGGAAGGCGGGATGTAAACAATAACAGCAATGGTTGCCGTGAATTCCCTAGCAAATAGTAGTGTCTCAGGCTAACGGCTAATAGTTCAATGTCTGGGCTACAAAACTCTTCCTTAAGAGTAATATGTCTTGGATAACACCATCTGTTGTTAACTAATAAAGCCAGCCCACCACCCTTGCTCTTACCGGAAGAGACGCGATCCCTGTCCGCTCTGATGGTCTGGAAACCGCCGATAGTGACGTTCTCTATGGGGATTTTATCGTTCAGCCAAGTCTCCGTGAAAAACATTAGGTTTGTTTCCCTATAATCCCTTTGTCCACGGACAAGAGCCTCAAGCTCATCCTTTACATGAGTATGCAATGGTCCTTTGTCTGAGGAAAAGCCTGTGTATTCAGCATGCGCACAACGCCGTTTAGTTTCCATTGGAAATCTAAACAATGAAGTGGAGCTCGATTTAGTAAACAATGTTTTCTGCAAATTTTGAAAGTACAATATGGCTACTAATACTGGAAAAACTAAATCAAAGTCCAGGTATACAGATTTGGATGAGATTATAGCATAAATCCACCGGGAAAGTGT
The DNA here is from genome assembly GCA_023634145.1 of Thymallus thymallus. Lineage (NCBI taxonomy): Eukaryota > Metazoa > Chordata > Actinopteri > Salmoniformes > Salmonidae > Thymallus > Thymallus thymallus. The sequence goes on along the minus strand of CM042409.1, from coordinate 25,326,567 downwards.
CACAGATCCAGTAGATGAGGATTTACTGAATATACAGTAGTTTAGACTCAACAGCTGAAGATATGTTTTTGGAAGGAGAGGACGCCACTTTAGACAGTTAAGTGAAACACGTTTTTTCTTCTCATGCTAATGCTGTTTGAATGGTTGCATATTATTCATTTTAGATATTGTACATTTTTTTTTCTTTGATTGCTGTGTGTGACTATAAATAATCGCTAATGACATGTATATGAATAGCAAACAAGGCACTTCAAAGCCAGTGTCAGTCAACATAAAATACACATTGGCTATACATTTTGGGTCTATATATATAGATAGATAGATAGATAGATAGATAGATAGATAGATAGATAGATAGATAGATAGGTACTTTATTGATCCCCCGGGGGGGAAATTTCAGAAAATTGTGCTAGTGGGGGGACTAAATCTGCATATACAGTGGGGAGAACAAGTATTTGATACACTGCCGATTTTGCAGGTTTTCCCACTTACAAAGCATGTAGAAGTCTGTCATTTTTATCATAGGTACTCTTCAACTGTGAGTGACGGAATCAAAAACCAAAATATCACATTGTATGATTTTTAAGTAATTAATTTGCATTTTATTGTGTGACATAAGTATTTGATACATCAGAAAAGCAGAACTTAATATTTGGTACAGAAACCTTTGTTTGCAATTAAAGAGATTATACGTTTCCTGTAGTTCTTGACCAGGTTTGCACACACTGCAGCAGGGATTTTGGCCCACTCCTCCATACAGACATTCTCCAGATCCTTCAGGTTTCGGGGCTGTCGCTGGGCAATACGGACTTTCAGCTCCCTCCAAAGATTTTCTATTGGGTTCAGGTCTGGAGACTGGCTAGGCCACTCCAGGACCTTGAGATGCTTCTTACGGAGCCACTCCTTAGTTGCCCTGGCTGTGTGTTTCGGGTCGTTGTCATGCTGGAAGACCCAGCCACGACCCATCTTCAATGCTCTTACTGAGGGAAGGAGGTTGTTGGCCAAGATCTCGCGATACACAGCTCTCTGGTCTTGGCCATTGTGGAGAGGTTGGAGTCTGTTTGATTGAGTGTGTGGACAGGTGTCTTTTATACAGGTAACGAGTTCAAACAGGTGCAGTTAATACAGGTAAAGAGTGGAGAACAGGAGGGCTTCTTAAAGAAAAACTAACAGGTCTGTGAGAGCCGGAATTCTTACTGGTTGGTAGGTGATCAAATACTTATGTCATGCAATAAAATGCTAATTTATTATTAAAAAATCATACAATGTGATTTTCTGGATTTTTGTTTTAGATTCCGTCACTCACAGTTGAAGTGTACCTATGATAAAAAAAATACAGACCTTTACATGCTTTGTAAGTAGGAAAACCTGCAAAATCGGCAGTGTATCAAATACTTGTTCTCCCCACTGTAGTTGCCCGGGGGGCGGGGGGGGGGGGGGTGGGGGGGGGGGGGGTGGGGGGGGGGGGTTGTGTGTGTGTTTATGGATGTGTTGTTTATTTGATGTATTGATGCAGGGCTCATCCGTAAAAGTATTCTTACTGAACATTTTTTTTTTATTCAGTCCAACCCCTGCTGCTGTTTCTGGCTTCATACCTACCCCCACCCGGCCATCTAGTGGTGTGAAGAGGCCAGCCCAGAAGCGGCACACTGAGCCTCTTCCACCATCATTTAGACCGAAAAGGCAGTCAGGACCTCAGCTGGACATGACTGGGAAGTACAACCCCCTTCATCTTCACCCCTTTACTCCTGCCACCAGTGGTGTTCACCTGCCAAAATACATAACTATTGACTAATTAACTGCAGGGGGATGCGTTGTTGTATTTGTATTGATTTATGGATCCCCATAAATGTTATGTAGCGCCCTCATTCTTGAAGGTCTCAGTCTGAAACTTTGCACATACACTGTTGCCCTCTTGTGGACATCTAAATTACCTCCAGCTTCCTATCTGAATATATGGCTTTTCTTTTTCATGTCAAAGATGATGCAACAAAAATAAAATTTGAAAACTAGTTTTTTTGTTATCTTTTACCAGATCTATTGTGTTATGTTATTTTGCCACTATGGCCTATTTATTGTCCTACCTTCCTAACCTTACTGCATTTTGCACTACATTTGCACTCTGTATATAGATTTTCTATTGTGTTATTGACTGTACGTTTGTTTATTTCCCATGTGTAACTCTGTGTTGTTTTTTGTCTGTTTAAATAAAGGTGAAATAAAAACATTTTTCTCCTACATTAATTTCACATTTCCACAAACAGTGTTTCCTGTTGCGTTTTATATTTTTTCAGTATAAAAAAAACTAAATGTCATGGTGTACCAGCTAATTTGCAGTGGTCTGAAGGGATAGGTCCATTCTTTGATAAATTTTTCTATAATTGAAATGACACCCAGCCTGTATTCAAGAGAATGCTGTGTCTCGAACAATGACAGGCTTGGTAAAAGACAAAGTCCATATTTTGGCATGAACAGCTCAAGTAAGCAAAGAGAAACAACAGTCCATTACTTTAAGACATGAATTTCAGTCAATCCGGAAGATTTCAAGAAAGAATAATTTCTTCAAAGGCAGTCACAAAAACCATCAGGCACTATGATGAAACTGGCTCTCATGAGGCCCGCCACAGGAATGAAAGACCCAGAGTTACTTCTGCTGCAGAGGATAAGTTTGGTTACTTGAGCATGTGTCATTCCCACCGTGAAGCATGGAGGAGGAGGTGTCGGGGTGGTTTGCTGGTGACACTGTCAGTGATTTATTTAGAAGATATTATTTTTAAGAAATAATACTTTGACAATCCTGTTTGTAAGCTTTCAAATGATGTCAAACTCAACTGTTTATTTTTCAGAGATGAAGACATGTCTTATGGTAGGGAGGGGTATGCAAAGTTGGTCAACTTTGAGCACCTTTTGGCATTCAGGTCCAAAAACTCACTTTCTGACCACTTCTACAATCGGCAAACATGTTTGGAAGGTTTCGTTTATATCTAAATGGGTGCAGTCAGCCCCACTTTTTGACTACTTTAGATGTGTTAAATGACCAACGTTTTTGTGTTCCGCTATTGATAAATAACACCAGACCGACACTGACACGGCGGAGGCGCCTGAACATGTAATTCAACTTTAAGGACACTTTTAATTACACACATACAGTAACTTCGTAAAGTATTCAGACCACTTGACTTTTTCCACATCTTGTTACGTTACAGCCTTATTCTAGAATGGATTAAATAAAATAAAAGATCCCCAGCAACCTACACACAATACCCCATAATGACAAGGCAAAAACTTTTTTCTTTATTTAGAAAATGTATTAAAAATGTATATCAATACCTTATTTACATACGTATTCAGAACCTTTGCTATGCGACTCAATCATCCTTGAGATGTTTCTACATCTTGATTGGAGTCCACCTATGGTAATTCAATTGATTGGATATGATTTGTAAAAGCACACACCTGTCTATATAAGGTCCCACAGTTGACAGTGCATGTCAGAACAAAAACCAAGCCATGAGGTCAATTGTCCATAGTGCTCCGAGACAGGATTGTGTCGAGGCACAGATCTGGAGAAGGGTACCAAAACATTTCTGCAGCATTGAAGGTCCCCATGAACACAGTGGCCGCCATCATCCTTAAATGTTGGAAGTTTGGACCCAACAAGACTCTTCCTAGAGCTGGCCGCCCGGCCAAACTGAGCAATCGGGGGAGAAGGGCCTTGGTCTGGGAGGTGACCAAGAACCCGATGGTCACTGACAGTGCCAGAGTTCCTTTGTGGAGATGGGAGAAGGACAACCATCTCTTCAGCACTCCACCAATCAGGCCTTTATGGTGGAGTTGCCAGACGGAAGCCACTCCTCAGTAAAAGGAACATGACAGCCCGCTTAGAGTTTGTCAAAAGGCAGCTAAAGACTCAGACCATGAGAAACCAGATTTTTAGGTCTGAAGAAACCAAGATTGAACTCTTTGGCCTAGCGTGACGTCTGGAGGAAATCTGGCACCATCCCTACGGTGAAGCATGGTGGTGCCAGAATTCTGCTGTGGGGATGTTTTTCAGCGGCAAGGACTGGGAGACTAGTCAGGATCGAGGCAAAGATGAACGCTGCAAAGTACAGAGAGATCCTTGATGATAACCTGCTCCAGAGCTCTCAGGACCTCAGACTGGAGTGAAGGTTCACCTTCCAACAGGACAATGACCCTAAGCACACAGCCAGGACAACGCAGGAGTGGCTTTGGGACAAGACTCTGAGTGTCCTTGAGTGGTCCAGCCAGAGCCTGGACTTAAACCTGATCGAACATCTCTGGAGAGACCTGAAAATAGCTGTGCGTCAATGCTTCCGATCCAACCTGACAGTTTTTGGGGAGAAACTCCCCAAATACAGATTTATTGTAGCTTGTAGCGTCATACCCAAGAAGACTTGAGGCTGAAACCGCTGCAAATGGTGCTTCAACAAAGTTTTGAGTAAAGGGTCTGAATACTTGTACATTTTTATATTTCATTTTCAAATCTTTTATAAACATTTCTAAAAACCTGTTTTCGCTTTGTCATTATGGTGTATTGTGTGTGAATTTATGTAAAGAACAAAAATGTTATCAAATTTTAAAAATACCTAACAAAATGTGGAACAAGTCAAGGGGTCTGAATTCTTTGCTGTATTAGAAAAGGTTAATATGGGTGACCATTTTATTAATTTAGTAAAATTACTTTATTCTGACCCATCAGCGTCAGTAAACACAAATGGTAAATTATCGGTAGGGACTGTCGTCAAGGCTGTCCTTTATCTCCTGCTCTGTTCTCGTTAGTCATAGAACCACTGGTTTAGGCAAGAAGGTATAGTAATAACATCAGGGCATCTCTATGGGTGACTGAGAGCTTTTATAAAGTACCAGTCAAAGGTTTGGACACCTACTCATTCCAGGGCTTTTCTTTATTTTTACTATTTTCTACATTGTAGAATAATAGTAAAAACAAACAATGAAATAACACATGGAATCATGTAGTAACCAAAAAGTGTTAAACAAACCAAAATGTATTTTAGATTCTTCAAAGTAGCCACCCTTTGCCTTGATGCACAATATTGGAGTTCTCTCAGCCAGCTTCATGTTTTTCCAACAGTCTTGAAGGACTTCTTACACAGCATAGAGGTGTGTTTTGGGTCATTGGCCTTTCGAAAAACAAATGATAGTCCCACTAAGCGCAAACCAGATGGGATGGCGTATCGCGCAGAATGCTGTGGTAGCTATGCTGGTTGAATTCTAAATGAATCAGTGTCACCAGCAAAGCACCCCCACACCTTCTCCATGCTTCACAGTAGGGGTGGGTGGTATACCGGTATGAACGTGAATACCTGTGTGACGTTGTGCCATGATATGGATTTTACCATATTGTGCATATCATGATAAATTAATAAATGTATGAAATAAGGCCTTTCTGTTTCGTTCAAAATTTCAGTCGAGTGATACAGCCCAGTGGGCTAGTTCAAATTGTTTATCTTTCACTAAAAATAACGGAAAAAAACTGTTACATGCAATCTGCCTGCAAATCAAAGTCATCAAACAAGCATGCGTAACAGCAGAGTAAGCAAACATTTAGTGAAGTAAACTCCTTTTGTTAGCATAAGTGTCCGAAAATCAAGCGCAAAATTGTAAGCAAGCATTGAGGATGACTGAAGACATTGAGGATGACCGACGTTTATAGCTAACCTCCATTGTCTACATGCTACCAATGCTAGCGTGAGCTAGGCTCATCTCCCGGACAGCCGACGTGTGTTAGCTACTCTCCCGGGCGGCTCCAGTACCTTGTCAACCTACCTGGTCCTTCTACTGTCGACACGGAGCCCCACCGAGCCACCGTGACTGGTCTGCCGACGTAATTGTCCGACGTGGTCTCAACAGGGTTCTCCTCTGCGACGTCGCCGAAGATCCATCTGCTAGCTCCGGCCTGCTAGCTCCGGCCTGCTAGCTCCGGCCTGCTAGCCCAGCCTGCTAACACTCTGAACGCCGTGCCCATTTGAACTGATCCCCGGCTCACCACTTTGCTATTTCATCGGATACTATGATTGCTCAGCTTCATAGCTGATGCCTGCAGGACTGTTTGGTTATATGGTATTTCTTTCTGTTTAACTACCAGGCCTCAGGTCCTGTGTGTAGTACATCACTTTTTCTAACTGACCCTCTTTGTCCATTCATCGCCATTACCCGTCGTTGTCTTAGCTCTCTTAATTAACTGTTATTTTTTATTTTATTTTTTTGCCCCTTTCTTATTTCAATATGCCTTGTCTTTTGCTGTTCAGGCTAGCTATTATTGTTTTATTTCACTGTAGAACCCCCAGTCCTGCTCAACTGGCCTCTGATAGCTCCTTTGTTCCTCCCCCCACACATGCGGAGACCTCACCTGGCTTAACTGGTGTCTCCAGAGATTCAACCTCTCTCTTCATTACCCAACGCCTAGGTTTACCTCCACTGAACTCACATCCTACCATACCCTTGTCTATACATTATGCCCTCAACCTATTCCACCATGCCCAGAAATCTGCTCCTTTTATTCTATGTAGCCAACGTACTAGACGTCCAGTTATTAAAGCCATTAGCCGAATACTGATTCTATTACTCCTCTGTTCCTCTGGTGATGTAGAGGTAAACCCAGGTCCTGTAGCCCCCAGTACTACACCTATTCCCCAGGCGCTCTCATTTTTTGATTTCTGTAACCGTAAAAGCCTTGGTTTCATGCATGTTAACATTAGAAGCCTCCTCCCTAAGTTTGATTTATTCACTGCGTTAGCACACTCCGCCAACCCGGATGTCCTAGCTGTGTCTGAATCCTGGCTTAGGAAGGCCACCAAAAATTCGGAAATTTCCATCCCCAACTACAACATTTCCCGTCAAGATAGAACTGCCAAAGGTGGCGGAGTTGCAATCTACTGCAGAGATAACCTGCAGAGTTCTGTCATACTGTCCAGGTCTGTGCCCAAACAGTTTGAGCTTCTACTCTTAAGAATCCACCTTTCCAGAAATAAGTCTCTCACTGTTGCCGCCTGTTACAGACCCCCCTCAGCCCCCAGCTGTGCCCTGGACTCCATATGTGAATTGATTGCCCCTCATCTATCTTCAGAGTTTGTACTGTTAGGTGACTTAAACTGGGATATGCTTAACACCCCGGCTGTCCTTCAATCTAAGATAGATGCCCTCAATCTCACACAAATTATCAAGGAACCCACCAGGTACAACCCAAAATCCGTAAACATGGGTACCATTATTGATATCATCCTGACTAACTTGCCCTCCAAATACACCTCCTCTGTTTTCAACCAGGATCTCAGCGATCACTGCCTCATCGCCTGCGTTCGCAATGGGTCAGCGGTCAAACGACCACCCCTTATCACTGTCAAACGCTCCCTAAAACACTTTTGCGAACAGGCCTTTCTATTCGATCTGGCCCAGGTATCCTGGAAGGATATTGACCTCATCCCGTCAATAGAGGACGCCTGGTTGTTCTTTAAAAGTGCTTTCCTCACCATCCTAAATAAGCATGCCCCTTTCAAAAAACGTAGAACTAAGAATAGATATAGCCCTTGGTTCACCCCAGACTTGACTGCACTAGACCAACACAAAAACACCCTGTGGCGCACTGCATTAGCATCGAATAGCCCCCGCGATATGCAGCTATTCAGGGAAGTCAGGAACAAGTACACACAGTCAGTTAGAAAAGCAAAGGCCAGCTTTTTCAAACAGAAATTTGCTTCCTGTAGTACGAACTCCAAAAAGTTCTGGGACACTGTAAAGTCCATGGAGAATAAGAGCACCTCCTCCCAGTTGCCCACTGCATTGAGGCTCGGAGACACTGTTACTACCGATAAATCCACGATTATCGAAAATTTCAATAAACATTTTGCTACAGCTGGCCATGCTTTCCACCTGGCTACCCCTAACCCGGCCAACAGCTCTGTACCCCCGGCAGCTACTTGCCCAAGCCCCCCCCGCTTCTCCTTCACCCAAATCCAGACGGCTGATGTTCTGAAAGAGCTGCGAAGTCTGGACCCCTACAAATCTGCTGGGCTAGATAATCTGGACCCTCTCTTTCTGAAATTATCAGCCGAAATTGTTGCAACACCTATCACTAGCCTGTTCAACCTCTCTTTCGTATCGTCTGAGATCCCTAGAGATTGGAAAGCTGCCGCGGTCATCCCCCTCTTCAAAGGAGGAGACACTCTAGACCCAAACTGTTATAGACCAATATCCATCCTGCCCTGCCTTTCTAAAGTTTTCGAAAGCCAAGTTAACAAACAGATAACTGACCACTTCGAATCCCACCGTACCTTCTCTGCTATGCAATCTGGTTTCCGAGCTGGTCATGGGTGCACCTCAGCTACGCTCAAGGTACTGAACGATATCATTACCGCCATCGATAAAAGACAGTACTGTGCAGCCGTTTTCATCGACCTGGCCAAGGCTTTCGACTCTGTCAATCACCGCATTCTTATTGGCAGACTCAACAGCCTTGGTTTCTCAAGTGACTGCCTTGCCTGGTTCGCTAACTACTTTACAGACAGAGTTCAGTGTGTCAAATCGGAGGGCCTATTGTCCGATCCTCTGGCAGTCTCTATGGGGGTGCCACAGGGTTCAATTCTTGGGCCAACCCTTTTCTCTATATACATCAACGATGTCGCTCTCGCTGCTGGTGACTCTCTGATCCATCTCTACGCAGACGACACCATTCTGTATACATCTGGCCCCTCTTTGGATACTGTGTTTACTAACCTTTAATCAAGCTTCAATGCCATACAACACTCCTTCCGTGGCCTCCAACTGCTCTTAAACGCTAGTAAAACTAAGTGCATGCTTTTTTATCGAACGCTGCCAGCACCCGCCCACCGGACTATCATCACTACTCTCGATGGATCCGAATTAGAATACGTGGACACCTACAAATACCTAGGCATCTGGTTAGACTATAAACTCAACTTCCAGACTCACATCAACCATCTCCAATCCAAAATTAAATCCAGAATTGGCTTCCTATTTCGCAACAAAGCCTCCTTCACTCATGCTGCCAAACATGCCCTTGTAAAACTGACTATCCTACCGATCCTTGATTTCGGCGATGTCATTTACAAACTAGCCTCCAACACTCTACTTAGCAAATTGGATGTAGTCTATCACAGTGCCATCCGTTTTGTCACCAAAGCCCCATACACTACCCACCACTGCGACCTGTATGCTCTCGTTGGCTGGCCTTCATTATATATTCGTCGCCAAACCCACTGGTTCCAGGTCATCTATAAATCTTTATTAGGTAAATCCCCGCCCTATCTCAGCTCACTGATCACTATAGCAACACCCACCCACCTGGAACGAATTGCAAAAATCATTGAAGCTAGAGGTTCCTATCTCCCTCAATAACTTTAAGCATCAGTTGTCAAAGCTGCTTATCGATCACTGCACCTGTATATAGCCCTTCTGTAAATAGCCCACACTACTACCTCATCCCCATATTTATTTGTGTTTATTTTCACTAATCTTGCACTCCAGTATCTCTATTTGCACATCATAATTTGCACATCCTTCATTCCTGTGTTAATGATGATAATTCTGTAATTTATTTCACCACTATAGTCTTATTTATTGTCCTACCTCCTAACCTTACTGCATTTTTGCACTACATTTTGCACTCTGTATATAGATTTTTCTATTGTGTTTTTGACTGTTTGTTTAATGTGTAACTCTGTGTTGTTATTTGTCGCACTGCTTTGCTTTTGTCTTGGCCAGGTCGCAGTTGCAAATGAGAACTTGTTCTCAACTGACCTACCTGGTTAAATAAAGGTGAAAAAAAAAATAAATAAATAAAAATAACACTATTGAGGTTGATTTGCAGGACAACGAAGAATTGGTTCGAAAAAAGGATGAGATAACGAGTGCAATTACGTGTCACATAGCGAAAGACCAATTGAAACTGGAGAAAGACTCTTTCAGAAAGTTGATTCGAACTCTAGACCCAAGATACAAGATCCCGAGCCGTAAATACATCAGCAAAACATGTCTGCCAGAACTCAACACAGAATGTCGGGACAGAGTTGCCAACAAAATCCGTAACGCTGCATTCTTCTTTACCACTGCCGACTTATGGTCAAGCCGGACCACAGAGCCATACATTTGTCTCACGATTCATTACATTGATGACAACTGGAAGCTGCAAAGCAAATGCCTTCAGACCTCTTATTTCCCAGTTGCAAAGAAAAATATAACATATCTTCCTCTGTCCAGTGATCTTTTGCCCTTAATCTTTTCTTTTTATTGGCCATTCTGAGATATGGCTTTTTCTTTGCAATTCTGCCTAGAAGGCCAGCATCCCGGAATCGCCTCTTCACTGTTGACGTTGAGACTGGTGTTTTGCGGGTACTATTTAATGAAGCTGCCAGTTGAGGACTTGTGAAGCGTCTGTTTCTCAAACTAGACACTCTAATGTACTTCTCCTCTTGCTCAGTTGTGCACCGGGGCCTCGCACTCCTCTTTCTATTCTGGTTAGAGCCAGTTTGCGCTGTTCTATGAAGGGAGTTTTCAGCTGTACTAACATAATTGCAAAAGGGTTTTCTAATGATCAATTAGCCTTTTAAAATGATAAACTTGGATTAGCTAACACAACGTGCCATTGGAACACAGGAGTGATGGTTGCTGATAATGGGCCTCTGTACGCCTATGTAGATATTCCATTAAACATCTGCCATTTCCAGCTACAATAGTCATTTACAACATTAACAATGTCTACACTGTATTTCTGATCAATTTGATGGCCACTCCATACCTTGACTTTGTTCTCCTTAAGCCATTTTGCCACAACTTTGGAAGTATGCTTGGGGTCATTATCCATTTGGAAGACCCATTTGCGACCAAGCTTTAACTTCCTGACTGATGTCTTGAGATGTTGCTTCAATATATCCACATAATTTTCCTTCCTCATGATGCCATCTATTTTGTGAAGTGCACCAGTCCCTCCTGCAGCAAAGCACCCCCGCAATATGATGCTGCCACCCCCGTGCTTCACTGTTGGGATGGTGTTCTTCGGCTTGCAAGCCTCCCCCTTTTTCTCCAAACATAACGATGGTCATTATGGCCAAACAGTTCTATTTTTGTTTCATCAGACCAGAAGACATTTCTACAAAAAGTACAATCTTTGTCCCCATGTGCAGTTGCAAACCGTAGTCTGGCTTTGGTTATGGCGGTTTTGGAGCAGTGGCTTCTTCCTTGCTGAGCGGCATTTCAGGTTATGTCGATTTATAGGACTTGTTTTACTGTGGATATAGATACTTTTGTACATTTTTCATCCAGCATCTTCACAAGTTCCTTTGCTGTTGTTCTGGGATTGATTTGCACTTTTCGCACCAAAGTACGTTCATCTCTAGGAGACAGAACGCGTCTCCTTCCTGAGCGGTATGACGGCTGCGTGGTCCCATGGTGTTTATACTTGCGTACTATTGTTTGTACAGATGAACGTGGTACCTTCAGGTGCTTGGAAATTGCTCCCAAGGATGAACCAGACTTGTGGAGGTCTACAATTTTTTTTCTGAGGTCTTGGCTGATTTCTTTAGATTTTTCCATGATGTCGAGCAAAGAGGCACTGAGTTTAAAGGTAGGCCTTGAAATACATCCACAGGTACACCTCCAATTGACTCAAATTATGTAAATTAGCCTATCAGAAGCTTCTAAAGCCATGACATCATTTTCTGGAATTTTCCAAGCTGTTTAAAGGCACAGTCAATTTTCTGGAATTTTCCAAGCTGTTTAAAGGCACAGTCAACCCACTGGAATTGTGATATAGTGAATTATAAGTGAAATAATCTGTCTGTAAACAATTGTTGGAAGAATTACTTGTGTCATGCACAAAGTAGATGTCCTAACCGACTTGCCAAAACTATAGTTTGTTTAAATTATATCTGTGCAGTGTTTGAAAAATGAGTTTTAATGGCTTCAACCTAAGTGTATGTAAACTTCCGACTTACAACTGTACATACATACATACATACATACATAGATACATACATAGATACATACATACATACATACATACATACATACATACATACATACATACATACATACATACATACATACATACATACATACATACATACATACGTTTGGAATATTACTCATTCAATGGTTTTTCTTTATTTGCACCATTTTTTACATTGTAGAATAAAAAGTGAAGACATCAAAACTATGTAATAACACATATGGAATCATGTAGTAACCAAAAAAGTGTTAAACAAATCAAAATATATTTTACATTTGTCATTCTTAAAAGTAGCCACTCTTTGCCCTGATAACAGCTTTGCACAATCATGGCATTCTATTTTTTAACCTTAATTTAAGTAGGCAAGTCAGTTAAGAACAAATTCTTATTTACAATGACTGCCTACCCCGGCCAAACTGGACAATACAGCCGGTCTGTAGTGACGCCTCTAGCACTGAGATGCAGTGCCTTAGACCGCTGCGCCACTTGGGAGCCCAATTATCACATCAGTTGTATGTAAATCTATAGATGAATTACACTTTTTACCGAAGTAAAAAATAAATAAAATGCAATGCCACCTTTCTGTTTCTATGGGGTTAAAAACAATATTTTTTCATTTATTAACTTTGAAGGGTTCATAAAAAAAATCTAAATAAAATAGTACAGTATATCGTGATATTATATCGTTATCGTCCGGACAGTGAAAAATATCATAATATGAATTTTAGTTAATATCGCCCAACCATAGTTCACGGTTCCAAACATCTTCCATTTAAGAATGATGGATGCTACTGTGTTCTTTGGGAGCTTCAATGCTGCAGAGCTTTTTTGGTATCCTTCCCCAGATCTGTGCCTCAACACAATCCTGTCTTGGAGCTCTAGAGACAATTCCTTCGACCTCATCACTTGGTTTTTGCTCTGACATGCGCTGTCAACTGTGGGACCTTATATAGACAGGTGTGTGCCTTTCCAAATCATGTCCAAACAATTAAATGTACCGCAGGTGGACTCCAATCTACTTATAGAAACATCTCAAGGATGATCAATGATCAATTTTGCTAACATTTCTAAACCTGTTCACTTTTGGTATTATGGGGTATTGTGTGTAGATTGAGGAAAAAAAACATATTTAATCAATTTCAGAATAAGGGTGGAATGTAACAATGTGGAAAAAGTCAAGGGGTCTGAAGACTTTCCGAAGGCACTATGTTACTGACCTGTTCACTTCAAATTATATGCTTTGCTCACAAAGATGAAACAGGACCGGTTTACCTGATCTACCCTACCAAACTCTCTTTTTGGCAGGATTAATATCCTTCCTCTGCTAAATTATAAATTCCAAAATATCCCCTGCCATCTATCTGAGTTATTTTTTTCAGAAAATGAATGCCAATATATCTCGAACAATCTGCGTAGAGATGGATCAGAGAGACACCAGCAGCGAGAGCGACATCGTTGATGTATATAGAGAAAAGGGTTGGCCCAAGAATTGAACCCTGTGGCACCCCCATAGAGACTGCCAGAGGATCGGACAATAGGCCCTCCGATTTGACACACTGAACTCTGTCTGCAAAGTAGTTAGAGAACCAGGCAAGGCAGTCACTTGAGAAACCAAGGCTGTTGAGTCTGCCAATAAGAATGCGGTGATTGACAGAGTCGAAAGCCTTGGCCAGGTCGATGAAGACGGCTGCACAGTACTGTCTTTTATCGATGGCGGTTATGATATCGTTCAGTACCTTGAGCGTAGCTGAGGTGCACCCATGACCAGCTCGGAAACCAGATTGCATAGCAGAGAAGGTACGGTGGGATTCGAAGTGGTCAGTTATCTGTTTGTTAACTTGGCTTTCGAAGACTTTAGAAAGGCAGGGCAGGATGGATATTGGTCTGTAAGAGTTTGGGTCTAGAGTGTCTCCCCCTTTGAAGAGGGGGATGACCGCGGCAGCTTTCCAATCTCTAGGGATCTCAGACGATACGAAAGAGTTGGTGCCTAGACTGACGCCATTCACTTTGGGTTTGGATGGAATCAATAGCATGTCATCCAAGAGCATTAGCTTCCCTAACATTTATTAATAGCTTTGAAAAGATCCAGGCCTAATCGGACAATTTTACAGTACATCCACACTCTTCGCTTGGAAAGATGCAAGGAGGTACTTGCAGATTCAGACCATCACTCTGGTCACCGATTGCCCTTAATCCAGATTTCTCCTTCCCAAATAAGGAGTATTGGACTTCTGGACTGGAAGACGATTGGTATTGCTGACCTTACGCCTTTATTTACTCAGATCACTCTTGAATCGATAACTGAGTTTGATTTGCCCATCAAATATTTTTGATAGTACCTACAACTTCATAGAGGGTCAGAAGAAAGTTGATAAACTTTGTTTTCAAATGATTGAAGTTGAAAAACTATTTATGAATCCTACTGTTTGTAGAGGTTTAATCTCCGACCATATATTCTATTTTATTGTACAGATGTGCCTCACCCTGAGATGCGTTGAGACATGTTTGGGAGAGAGACATTGGACATGCATTCAGGGCCAAATGTACTAACGCTTTTGCGCCCACTTCAGGCGTATTTGTTTCGCAAAATGCGCATTAAACCATGGTGAGGTATGTACAAACGGGACGCACTGAGATGAAAGCGCAGACTGCCTGTCGTGGGAACTGAAAATGGCAAAATGCGCTTTTCGTGTCATGCATATGCATTCATGGGATGGTCAAGGGGAAAGTGGGAGTGAAAGAGATGGGAGGGGAAGCGTAAACTGCGCCTAATTATGTATTCCGTGTTATGTACAGAAAAAGCAGGTGAAAGCGTGCCTCTATTTTGCGCTGAAAATTCTCTGCCTCTTAAAAGCAGGTGTAACTTAGGAAGCGGGTTTCCTGGCATATGCCTCCTGGTGAAATGGCAGCAGTAATTTGGTTTAAATGTTTTACATGTATTATCTCTGGTAGCTGGTTGATCACTGAAAAAAGAAAACCTTGGATCAACTTAACAAAATTGAAGGAATTAATCACACAAAATATTTGACATTGGCTCAAAAAAATATTTAAATGTCCACTGCTAATTTATATTGTATCCATATAAAATACATGGATTCAACCATAAACAAACTAGAACTTTAAAAAAAACAACAGCAATGTTGGACTTTTGTAAGTGTGACTGTGTTTGTTCAGACTTAATTTTTCTCATTCCGAGACCTCACCTCAGTATAGTTGGAGATGGCACAGGTCTGGGTTGCGCAGGTCGGGATGGCACAGGGCTGGGTGGTGCAGGGTTGGAGGTTCCGGTCATGCTTACAATGATCGCCTTGAGGCAGTTGTTGGTCTCCTGCTGCTGGCGACATAATCTTGTGACAGCTCGCGTCATTCCATTCACTGCCACCACAAGGTCTTTTACCTGCGGACTGTGGCGCCTCACAGCCCTGATGGAAATGGCCATCTGCTGCACATCCGAAGACATCTTTTGTAGCGCCCTCGTTTGGCCCCTTTGCTCAGTCAAGAGCATTTCATCCACGTCATCCATGTTCATCCTACGTGCATGTGCAGAGGGTAGAGACGAGGTGGAAGGTGCACAGGATGCCGGTGCAGTAGCACCAACATTTGCAAATGCGCTTTCTAAAGGGGAAAAAGGATATGTAACACACTTAACACTCGTAAAACCTACAAAACAACTTGTACAGCTGTTCCACATTTTTTTTGCCAGCGTAGCGTCCATACAATAGGCTAACGAACCGTTATGTATGACGAAGGGAAATCACAGAAATTGAACACTTTAGTGCTGCAATAATCCCGGACAGTTTTTTTACTATTAGCAATGGTATTGGGTGGGTAAATGTTCTATTTTTCAATAGCTAGATATAAATCAAATAAATATAAATGTGACAACAAAGTCCATTTACAATCACGACTATTTAATATTAAATCAGACTTACCTTCATTTTCTAATGTGAACTCAGCAGTATCAATTCCTTCCATGCCTTCCACCTGTTCAGCAACCAGCGTTTGCTGCACAACCTCTTCAACAGTGGTCAATTCGCGCACTTCTGGGGGACCTGAACCAGTTTCTGGCCTGTGCCCTGTTAAATAAAACTTTTTCTTTGGTACGGCGTTTGAGGTCCTGCCACCTCTTTTTTACCTCTTCCACCTGTCTGTAGGTCGAGGATATTGCATTGATTTTTTTGTGATTTCGGTCCAGATGGCATTCTTTTGTGTGGGTGTGGAATTCCGGGGTTGTATGATGTTTAAATTTGCTGTTATCTTATGAACAAGCAGATCAACCTCGTTATCGCTAAATTTTTGTTTTCGCTGTTTCGCCTGACTTGGTGGCTGATCCATGATGGAAAGAAAGGAGGAGGCCCATTCAATTGCGCGTTTAAATACGCGCAATTTACAGTATAGTGAGTGGGGACAGGCTCGGATTACCTGATGAACTGCAGGTTTGGTACATAACACGCACACTGCGGTTTCACATCAAGCGCTTTCTGCGTCTTGGCCATGGCGCTATTAACGCTGCGTTCGCACATGTACGTACATCTGGCCCTCAGTGAGGAAGAATGGGCTTCTATTTGGGCAACGGTCTACCCCAAATGCACCTCCATAAGCATACAATATCTACATTTAAAAATGTTTCATAGAACCTACTTTACACCTGTTTGCCTTCACAGAATGGTTTCATAGAACCTACTTTACACCTGTTACCAGTGAAAATATGGTAATCAGATTACAGATACTTTTGAAAAACTAGATGATTACTTTTAAATTAATTTAGAAAACTTCTGTTTTCTCAATGACATTCAAATCAGCATTGAAAAACGGCGCAAATTTAAGTTAGTTCCATTTGAGCGAGTCTGACCACAAGTCCGAGACCACTATGATGACACACCAAATGTGTTTGATGGATCGCAGGAATTGGCTTTTGTAGGCTACAGTCCAAGCTATGTCTTCCAATGGTGCAACTGCTGTCGGCATCCAAAGATTATTCAACTTAAATAATTGCTTGGAGGTACGGATGACAATAGTAGTGTAGTCTACGGCGATACAGATATCACTTATTATTGATATCTACATAGCGCATTGATGTGAGTCACACTGCTGTCTCTTTTTTTAGCTATTTGCACCTTACGGATTGTGGTTGTTGTGGATGGCTGTTCAAAAATCTAAACGTGTATTTCAACCCAATAATGGTTGAATTCAAAACGTTTAAGCTGCATATCAATAATTGTTTTTGAAACCAGTGAACAGCCAGTGAAAAATGCGCTCTTGCAACAGCTGCATAGTGCGGATCCAAGCCTATGACAGCTTTGCGCACTCTTGGCAAAGCATGCCATTCCATGAGCGCAGCATTTATTTTTCAACTCGAACAGATAAACCCAGTCAGTTCTCCATGACAATAAAATCATAAACAACAGAATAGGGCTGGCTTATAAGTCTTTAGTTTTCAGGTCATGCTCAGGTAAAGCAATTTGACTAATCTTTACTTCCATATTTCTAAGTCCTATTCTTGAAGATCAAGGGGTATAACATTTATTGGAACGACTGGAATTCTGATAGACTTTGGTTTTTAATGTAAAGATATAATTTGGGTTAGAAGAAGCCTACATAACCAACCCATAAAGTAAAATTTAACATCCATATATGGCAAGCTATGTAAAGTTTAACATTGATTTATCCTGCAATTGTCGTTCAATTGGTAACGGAATGTAATCAGATTACGTTACTGAGTATGGGTAATCCAAAAGTTATGTTACTGATTCCAATTCTGGACAGGTAACTTGTAACTAACGGATTGCATTTAGAAAGTAACCTACCCAACCCTGCCCATGATATACCCATTCATGTTTTGTCACTGCAGTATTTCCCTTATTCTGAGACTATAGTGGAGTTCCTCTCACATTCACTCGTCTTGTTCCTGATGAGACCAGTACAGTTCTCCATCAGCCCTCTCACTGGTCCACATCTCCCCTCTGTTCTCAGATCAGTGTGGTGCGCTTGCCCCGGGAGCCCAGTAACCCAGAGAGGCTGAGGGGCTTTGGCTACGCAGAGTTTGACGACGTGGATTCCCTCTTGAGGGCGCTGGCTCTCAACGAAGAGGTAAGGAATGACACTGTGGAGAGAAAGGATCAAAGGGTCTTAATTCAAGGTCCATGATCTAGGAACAATGCGATCAACGTTGAGCATGATGAACCACATGTCTGTCTCGAAATAGGATTCATCACATATACATTTGATGATATCAATCTCAACATCCACTCAGCGTTGGTAATAGTTTGGTAACAGATGGGTTTGCTGACACCGTCACGAATATGATTCACTAGCTAGCTATCCAACAACTATGTATTTGAGACAAAAGTGCTCGTTGTGCAAATGTTTTTTTTTTCTCAATACGAGACTAAATATAGTTCACATGTTGTCAACAATCTAAGCCAACTCATCTTTTTTGCCCCATAGTTGCGCACGCACCGGTTTTGTTGCTTAACAACGAACCTGTCCATAGTTTACTTCAGTGTCTGCAAGGAACATAGTAAAAAAAATACAACGATGTGCTGTAGATTTAGTAGTAAGAGAGCTTTCCATTAATCATTAGGGAAATTACTTTTTGATGAGTGCCTAAGACAAATATATGGAATTTAACTGTTAGTGACAGGTAAATAATTTCAAGATATCACACTGGAACATGCTATTATGGAAAGGAGTTGGTAATTTAGGCCATATTACTGGGAATGACTTGCATGTCTCTGAGCTTGTTTCCTGCCTCTCTGACCTAATAGAACCTGGGAAACCGCAGTATCCGTGTGGATATTGCAGATCAGTCCAACGACAAGGGTAAATCACACACAACCCATGACCTTCCTTCTGAATTAATTATTTAGTAATTTCAATACGAGTCTACTGTACTACGGGTACAGAATGGCCAAATCCAGTTGTATCTTATGGGGTGGTTTCCTGGACACAGATTAAGCCGAGTCCAGTACTCTATTTTATCAATGTACCAATCAGGCTTCAGGAAGAATCATAGCACAATTACAGCAGCCATGAAGGTTTTAAATGATATCATTGAAGCCCTTGACAAAAAACAGCACTGTCTCACTTTTTATTGATCTCTTAGGGCTTTTGATACAGTTGATCATGCTATACTGAGGCAGAGATTGTCGAGCGCAGGTCTTTCGGAGCATGCAGTTGCATGGTTTGCTAACTATCTGTCTGATAGAACTCAGTGCGCTCAATTTGATGGGCTCATGTCTGTTAAATTCTCTGTCTGTAATGGTGTGCCCCAGGGCTCTGTAGTTGGTCCCCTCGTATTCACTATTTATATTCATAATTCACAACTTCACTTTTATGCTGATGATACTGTTATTTATTGTTGTGCCTCCTCTCTCACAAAAGCTTTCCAGTACTTGCAAACTGCTCTTTATACTGTTCAACATACTGTGTGTCAATTGAAGCTTATCCACAAAACTAAACTAATGGTGTTTTCTAAAACAAGAAATAGACCACTGAACCTTTCACCTATTACTACCTGTCAGGGCAATGAGATTGAGGCTGTAAACTCATATACATATCTTCAAATTTTAATTGTTGACAGCCTCTCTTTTAAATTGCATATTCAACAACTTACCAAAAAATGTAAGATGAAGTTGGGATTTTATTTTAGGAATAAGGCCTGTTTCTTTTGAAGCCAGAAGGAGGCTACTATCAGCTCCATTTATGCCTATACTATACTATGGTGATATTTAAATATGAATGCCTCTGCGCAGTGTTTGAGATCAATTGATACCCTTTATCATGGAGCATTGAGATTTATTTTAAACTGCAAAACCCTTACACACCATTGCACTTTATATACAAGGGTTGGCTGGCCTTCTCTAGTCACTCGTAGGCTCAGTCACTGGTATACTTTTTACCATTTTGTTTACTACCATTTTTATTCTTCAGAAATGTGGTGGGTACTCCCTTCGTTCGCAGGACTTTATCCTGCTAACTGTTCCAAATGTACGAACTGAATTTGGTAAAAGGGCTTTTATGTACTCTGCGCCATCGACTTGGAACGCCTTACAACATACTTTTAAACTGGAAGAACTTGTCCCGATTGGTGTTTTTAAATCATTGATGAAGGATTTTGAGGCTGATTCCTTGACCTGTCAATGTTTTTAATTTGCTGTGATTTTGTTATACTCCTATGGTTTTTACTAGATTACTTGTAGTTTTTCATGTTGTCTGTCTGTAATTGTGTAATGACTTGGTGCTGCCTATCTTGGCCAGGACGCTCTTGAAAAAGAGATTTCAAATCTCAATGAGCCCTTCCTGGTTAAATAAAGGTTAAATTTAAAATAAGGTATTCTCAATGGTTCTCAGTTGAAAGCGCTTTTCAGTCCAGGACTAGGCTTAATCTGTGTCTTGCAAACTAGCCCTATATGTCAGGAGTTCAGTTGACGCACGTCCCACATAAAAATAAAACACTGCTGAAGGCCATTACAGCCCTAACGTTGTCTATTGTGGTGTAGGAAGAAAGCATTTGGGGGCAGCATTTACAGTGTGGGCTTTTCTTTCTTTATTTTATCATTTGATCCCTAACCTTGAATGGCCAGAGGGGAGAGACAATGGCCAGATGGGCGGACGAGACAGAATGGGCCGTATGGGAGGCCCTGACAAGACAGACAGTGATGACTGGAGGGTCCGGCCTGCTGTAGACGCCGACGATGGACCCCCAAAGAGAGAGGAATCTGCTTTCGGTAAGAGTGTTTCCCTCTAAGCTAAAAGAACCACAGATCAATAGACTAAATGAATGCACTCAGCAAGCACACATTCCCTTCTTTTAAACCACCCTGTTAAAATTGTGAGGGCAAGCATGTAAGCACGGGTTCACCAAGGAAGGACAGAAAAGGCACAGTGTTGCAAATGAGGCTAGTTGACCTCTTTCTTAATGTCCTTTGTCTCAAGGCTCCATGCTACACCATTTATCTGTAATGTCAAGCACGGATGGGTATGGTTTATGCTGTCCACGGTTCCAGTTCTCATCTTGTAACTGTGACAACAACTGCATCCTTTAACGTTTTTTCTTAATATTGCTTGGATCTCAAGAGGTTTTACTTGATTTGCATACCTTTCATAATTCCATTAACTCTTTCGTTACCTCTCAGGGTCACGCGACCGCTACGGAGACCGTGACGGGCCGCGAAGGGACAACGACCGTGTCTTCGGTGGCGACCGGGGCCGCGGCTTTGGTGGCGACCGGGACAGTGGCAGGGGCCGTGGCTTCGGTGGCAGAGACCGCTATGACGTCCGGGGAGATGAGAGCGGAGGTGAAACCAATGCTCATAACTTATCGTATTTACTTTGTTATCCAGATCCCCAGTGCACCCTGTATGATTATGAATATCAAGTAGGGTTGGGCGATATTATGATTCGGATATTGTAGATGATTGACAGCCATCGTCGATGATGACAACATCAAGATGCGACAGTCGATGTATAGCCTATTTCAACGTGACTGGCACCACGCAGTAAAGTGCAAAATGTCCAGTCAGATGTATTTATTTTTCTCAATGTCCGAAGACCTGGGACATATGGCCGAAGCCTTTTACATTTTTATATCAGAGATGTCATTATTTCAAAAGCCCAATTTTTTTATTTTATTTTCATTTGATATGAATATGACTTTGGTTTTTATGCATGCTGGCTGTCTCCCGCCATGCTACTTCATGACAGGGTTCACACAAGGTGCTTGAGGTGCTTAAAGTACTGGGATACCTTGAAAATCTGACATTTTCTCAAGTTAAAATGAGAGGAGAACAGATAATCACATTTTTATGAAAAATATTAGAAAAATGTATTGGTCTTGCAAATTAATTTCCAGGCAGACTACCAAGGTTTATTTCCTCACGTGTTTCGCGTTGTGCTTGACAGGCGAGCTCGCTCATTCCAACTCACACTACCACTCAGCCAGGTAGTTACAGAACTGACTTATTAGGCTCCGCCAAACGTCACATCCATGGCTAAAATGCTGGGCAAATGTAGATTCAATGTTGCCTTTTGTGGGTATGGAAAATTTCAGGGATCTTTTATTTCAGCTCATGAAACATGGGACCAACACTTTTGCGTTTTAATATTTTTCTTATAGCATTTATTGTGCTAAAGTTGCAGCTTTTAAATGGGAACAATTGTGACAGTCAGAGACTATAGGCGATTTTCTCACAGCTTTATTTTGAATGACCAATATTACAGGCAACAAGAAGTGAAATTGAGCAAACAATCAAAATGGAAAAATCAAATGCAAAGTGAAAAGAACTTACAGATGAGCAACGCTTATGAAAGAAACTATGTGTAGAGTATGCCTATTTCCATAGGCTATTTTTAGCGATGTATAGAACAGGCTTCTCCAACAGGTTGACCACCTATGAGTAGCTCACCAAACAATTCTGAAACTACATGCAATTTTCACGTGTTCCACTGCAAACTGTCATTAACAAATCTCACAAGTATCAGACACGGCAAGCTTCCCAACCCTGGTCCTCGTGTACCCTGGACAAACACACCACATTCAACTCATTGAGGGCTTGATTAGTTGAGAAATGGAATCAGGTGTGCTTGTTCAGCGTTAAAAAATGTGTACTGTTTGGAAGTACTTAAGGAGCAGGGTTGGGAAATACTGATCTAACCAACGCAAGATTGACATTATCCCACCCCTGCTTAGCCACTATTGGCTTAAAAAGCCAAACCTAACACTATCTGCCAATTAATTTACGAACAAACAGCTCTTTTTGGTGAACGTTACAAGCATTTTGCTACACCCACAATGACATCTGCTAAATATGTACAGTATATGCGACCAATAAGGTTTGATGTGATTTGAACGTCGGGAACTGAATCGCATAGTTGAAGTCGGAAGTTTACATACACATTAGCCAAATACATTTAAACTCAGTTTTTCAAAATTCCTGACATTTAATCCTAGTAAAAATGTCCTGTCTTAGGTCAGTTAGGATCACCACTTTATTTTAAGAATGTGAAATTGTCATGTCCTGATTTGTTTCACCTGTCTGTGTTTGTCCCCTCCCCACACCAGGTGCACCCTATCTCCCTCATCAATCAGTTTGGGTATTTAATCCCTTGGGTTCTGTTGGGGTTTTGCCAGATCGTCTTGCCTAGTCAGTCGTTCCAGCGTTCTTGTATTACTAACTCTGCCAGTCTGTTTCCCGGTATTTGGACCTCTACCCGCCTGTTGGATTACGTGCCTGCCTATCCCCTCCTGTGCCTTCGACATTCTGATCACCTGCTAAAACGAACTCTACCTGTGTTACGGATTACGAGCCTGTCTACTCCTCTGCACTGCCATCCCTCTGATTCCCGGTACCGAACTCTGCCTGCATTACGACGACGAGCCTGACTCTCCTTATTGGACTATTGCCTTTCTGATTCCCTGTTACGAACACTGCCTGTCATTCACTACGAGACTGTCTTGCCCATATACTTGATTAAATAGTTAATCATATCTCTGCCTCCGTGTCCGCTTTTGGGTCCCGTATTTCTGTCGTTGTGTCAGAACGATCTGGCCATGACGGACCCAGCGGAGTTGACCCATCTACAGAGCGCAATAGCCCGTCAAGGGGTTGTTGTGGGTCGACACGAGGAGGTGCTACGGTCAATAGCAGAGGAACTCCGTGAGCAGAGAGAGAACCAGCAGCGAGCCACCGAATGTCTACTCCAACACTTGGAGAAATTAACACTAGCACTACCGGCACAGAGCGTCTCCTCCCCGTCTCCTGTCCCACCTATACCCAGTAATTCACCACCTTCCCCGGTATCCCTAAGAGAGCCGCACTTACCTGCCCCCGAACGGTTCTCTGGTGATTCAAGTTATTGTCGTCCTTTCTTGTCCCAGTGCTCGCGTATCTTCGAGCTGCAGCCATCCTCCTTTCCCACAGAAAAGTCACGTGTCGCTTATATGATAACCATGATGACGGGGCGAGCCCTGGCCTGGGCTACGCCGATATGGGACCAGCAATTTCCCGTTTGTGACAGTCTAGCAGCTTTTACTGCGGAGGTAAAAAAAGTTTTTGATGCTCCGTTATCCGGAAGAGAAGCGGCACGTCAGCTGCTACATCTAAAACAGGGGACTAGCAGCGTGTCGGATTACTCCATAAAATTCCGTACTCTGGCAGCGGAGTGCTCATGGAATTCAGAGGCTCTGCTCGACGCCTTCTACGACGGATTATGTGATCCCATCAAGGATGAACTCGCCGCCCGAGAAGTGCCTTCCAGTTTAGACAGCCTCATCTCCATTGCCATGCGTATAGGCAGTAGGCTTCAGGAACGAAACCGGGAGAGAGAAAATCGTCGTCCTGCTCAGGCACTTCCGCATTTCGGCGGACTGGGTAGCAGAGCGTCACCGGGAGTAACGGCACCACCCGAATACTTCCGAGAACCATCGAGGGAGCCCGAAGTCCTGACTTCTGAGCCCATGCAGATAGGGAGGGCACAACTGACGGCTGAGGAACGTCAACGCAGGATAGCCAGTCGCAGCTGCCTCTACTGTGGAAAGAAGGGACATTATGCAGCCGGTTGTCCTTTAAAAGGGCGGGCTCACTCGTAACTGCAGGAATACGGGTGAGTCAAACCAAAACCCCGTGGGTACCCCCGGTTCGTTTCCCTTTTCCTGCCACCATTATTTGGGATTCCCAAACCCTTAAAGTAAATGTCCTTATGGATTCAGGAGCTGACGACTGTTTTATTGATAACTCCCTTCTGGTCAAATTAGGCATTCCTTCACGCCCTCTAAGCACACCCATCGAGGCCACAGCCCTGGACGGTCGTTCTATTGGGCGGGTGTCCCAGATATCGGTGCCCGTTACTCTGATTCTGTCTGGCAACCACCGGGAGGAGATTCAGTTCCTGCCCCTACATTCCCCTAATGCTCCAATTGTGTTAGGCCATTCTTGGCTTGTTAAACACAACCCTCACATAGATTGGACTACCGGTTCTGTTACCAACTGGAGTCCTTTTTGCCTTGCTCATTGTCTGAAGGCTGCACCTCATGTCCTAACAAGACAGGTTTCACAGGCCACGGAGGACATCGATTTGTCATCTGTTCCCCCCGAATACTGGGATCTAAGGGAGGTGTTCAATAAGTCTCGGGCTACCTCTTTACCACCTCATCGGCCATACGACTGTGCCATAGACCTCCATCCAGGTACATCACCACCCCGTGGACGTCTGTACTCCCTGTCCGGTCCGGAAACTAAGGCCATGGCGGATTATGTGGAGACTTCCCTCAGGACTGGGATTATTCGGCCATCATCCTCTTCTGCTGGGGCTGGGTTTTTCTTCGTGGCCAAGAAGGATAAAACTCTACGCCCATGCATTGATTACCGGGGCCTGAATGACATTACGGTGAAAAACCGGTATCCACTTCCACTGCTTGCCTCTGCCTTTGAGTTGCTCCAAGGAGCAACGATATTCTCGAAACTGGATCTCCGAAATGCCTACCACCTGGTACGGATACGAGAGGGGGATGAATGGAAGACTGCGTTTAACACTGCTAGTGGACACTATGAATACCTGGTGATGCCATTTGGATTGACAAACGCTCCCGCTGTCTTCCAGGCTCTAGTAAACGACGTACTCCGGGACATGATTAATCGTTTCGTTTTTGTGTATCTGGATGATATCTTGATTTTTTCTCACTCAGCCCAGGAACACACGGCACACGTACGACAGGTCCTCCAGCGATTATTAGAGAACCAACTCTTTGTAAAAGCAGAAAAGTGTGAGTTCCATCGCTCTGTCATTCCTTTCCTGGGTTACATAGTGGCTGCAGGTAGCATCCGAATGGATCCAGGCAAGGTCCAAGCCGTCACTGATTGGCCACAGCCCTCTTCACGCCTGGATCTGCAACGCTTCCTGGGGTTTGCCAATTTTTATCGGAGATTCATTCGTAATTACAGTATTTTGGCAGCCCCACTCACTGCCTTAACCTCGACTAAAGTGGGCTTTGTATGGTCCTCCCAAGCAGCCCAGGCCTTCGCGGCCCTCAAACAGCGCTTCACTTCAGCCCCCATTCTGATTCACCCAGATCCGGCCCGGCAGTTTGTGGTGGAGGTGGACGCCTCCAATGTCGGCGTGGGGGCCGTGTTGTCACAAAGGTCGGACAGCGACCAGAAGCTGCACCCCTGTGCATTCCTCTCCCGTCGTCTGACACCTGCTGAAATTAACTATGACGTCGGCAACAGGGAATTGCTGGCGGTCAAGACTGCACTGGAGGAGTGGAGACATTGGCTGGAGGGAGCGGAACAACCATTCCTTGTGTGGACAGACCACAAGAACCTAGAGTATCTACGCTCAGCCAGGAGGCTCAATGCCCGACAAGCCAGGTGGGCTCTGTTTTTTACTCGCTTTAATTTCACCCTGTCTTATCGACCCGGCTCTAAGAACACTAAACCGGACGCCCTCTCCCGTGTGTTCAGTCCTGCTGCTGCCCAAGGTAATGAGCACATTCTCCCTGTCTCTTGTTTGGCTACATCCTTGGTCTGGGGTATTGAAAAGGATGTGCGTAACGCACAACAGTTGAGCCCTGACCCCGGAGGGGGTCCGCCAGGCTGCCTGTTCGTGCCTGACCCTGTCCGATCCCGAGTCCTGGAATGGGGCCATTCATCAAAACTGACCTGCCACCCCGGTTCTCGCCGGACCCTGGCATTTATACGTCGAAGGTTTTGGTGGCCCACCATGGGAGTGGATGTCCCCTCCTTTGTCTCTGCCTGCACGGTGTGCAACCAAAACAAGACGCCCCGCCAGGCCCCGGCTGGTCTCCTACAGCCTCTTCCGGTCCCTCATCGTCCATGGTCGCACATCTCCCTGGATTTTGTCACAGGTCTGCCGCAATCCGACGGCAATACCGCTATCCTCACCATAGTGGACCGGTTCTCGAAGGCAGCACACTTCATCGCCCTGCCTAAGCTGCCATCGGCCAAGGAAACGGCCCAACTGATGGTGCAGCACGTCTTTAGGATCCACGGACTACCCATGGACATTGTCTCTGATCGGGGTCCTCAATTCACCTCCCAGTTTTGGAGGGCTTTCTGCACCCTTATTGGATCATCTATCAGTCTGTCTTCAGGATTTCATCCAGAGTCAAACGGTCAATCGGAGCGGGCCAATCAGGACCTAGAGACTGTGCTACGGTGCCTGGTCTCTGACAATCCCACCACCTGGAGCCGGCAACTTGTTTGGGTGGAATATGCCCGCAACACCCTGCCTTCCTCCGCTACGGGGCTTTCCCCCTTCGAGTGCTCCTTGGGCTACCAGCCTCCGCTGTTTCCGGAGCAAGAAGAGGAGGTTGGCGTCCCGTCGGCCCAGTTGTTCGTAAGCCGCTGTCGTCGGACATGGAGAAAGGCCCGGGCTGTGTTATTACGCACGAATGCCAGGTATCGGCGGCAGGCCGACCGTCGCAGAACCCCGGCTCCCCACTACCGTGTTGGCCAAAGGGTGTGGCTGTCCACCCGAGATCTGCCCCTTCGGGTGGAGAGTCGCAAGCTTTCATCCCGTTACATCGGGCCTTATCAGATCTCCCGGGTTATCAACCGTTCAGCTATACGCCTCATGTTGCCCCGGTCCCTCCGCATTAATCCTACCTTTCATGTGTCCCGTGTAAAACCTGTCTCTTATTGTCCTTTGTCTCCTGTTCCTAGGCCTGCTCCTCCTCCTCGGGTTATTGACAACCAACCTGCCTGGACGGTGCGTCGCCTCCTGAAAGTCCGTCCCCGGGGCCGGGGTTTCCAGTACCTGGTTGACTGGGAGGGCTACGGGCCAGAGGAGCGGTCTTGGGTCTCCACCAGGGACATCCTCGACCCGGAGCTCATCGCCGACTTTCATCGACGGCATCCCGGTCAGCCAGGTATGCACCCGGGTCGGTCGCCAGGTGGCGCCCGTAGGGGGAGGGGTACTGTCATGTCCTGATTTGTTTCACCTGTCTGTGTTTGTCCCCTCCCCACACCAGGTGCACCCTATCTCCCTCATCAATCAGTTTGGGTATTTAATCCCTTGGGTTCTGTTGGGGTTTTGCCAGATCGTCTTGCCTAGTCAGTCGTTCCAGCGTTCTTGTATTACTAACTCTGCCAGTCTGTTTCCCGGTATTTGGACCTCTACCCGCCTGTTGGATTACGTGCCTGCCTATCCCCTCCTGTGCCTTCGACATTCTGATCACCTGCTAAAACGAACTCTACCTGTGTTACGGATTACGAGCCTGTCTACTCCTCTGCACTGCCATCCCTCTGATTCCCGGTACCGAACTCTGCCTGCATTACGACGACGAGCCTGACTCTCCTTATTGGACTATTGCCTTTCTGATTCCCTGTTACGAACACTGCCTGTCATTCACTACGAGACTGTCTTGCCCATATACTTGATTAAATAGTTAATCATATCTCTGCCTCCGTGTCCGCTTTTGGGTCCCGTATTGCTGTCGTTGTGTCAGAAATGTCAGAATAGTAGTAGAGAATCAATCCCAGAACAACAGCGAAGGACCTTGTGAAGATGCTGGAGGAAACAGGTACAAAAGTATCTACATCCACAGTAAAACAAGTCCTATATCGACATAACCTGAAAGGCCGCTCAGCAAGGAAGAAGCCACTGCTCCAAAACCGCCATTAAAAAAGCCAGACTACGGTTTGCAACTGCACATGGGGACAAATATCGTACTTTTTGGAGAGATGTCCTCTGGTCTGATGAAACAAAAATAGAACTGTTTGGCCATAATGACCATCGTTATGTTTGGAGGAAAAAGGGGGAGGCTTGCAAGCCGAAGAACACCATCCCAACAGTGAAGCACGGGGGTGGCAGCATCATGTTGTGGGGGTGTTTTGCTGCAGGAGGGACTGCTGCACTTCACAAAATAGATGGCATCATGAGGAAGGAAAATTATGTGGATATATTGAAGCAACATCTTCCAAATGGACAATGACCCCAAGCATACTTCCAAAGTTGTGGCAAAATGGCTTAAGGACAACAAAGTCAAGGTATTGGAGTGGCCATCACAAAGCCCTGACCTCAATCCTATAGAAAATGTGTGGGCAGAACTGAAAAGCATGTGCGAGCAAGGAGGCCTACAAACCTGACTCAGTTACACCAGTTCTGTCAGGAGGAATGGGCCAGAATTCACCAAACTTATTGTGGGAAGCTTGTGGAAGGCTACCCGAAACATTTGACCCAAGTTATCAATTTAAAGGCAATGCTACCAAATACTAATTGAGTGTATGTAAACTTCTGACCCACTGGGAATGTGATGAAAGAAATAAAAGCTTAAATAAATCACTCTCTCTACTATTATTCTGACATTTCACATTCTTAAAATAAAGTGGTGATCCTATTTGACCTAAGACAGGGAATTTTTACTAGGACTGAATGTCAGTAATTGTCAAAAACTGAGTTTATTTGGCTAAGGTGTATGTAAACTTCCAACTTCAGATATATATATATATATATATATATAACTAAACAGAATGTGCTTCCCTGTGTCACCCTCATATTTCAGTTAGTTGCTTTATCAGTACCGCTGTCTAAGTCTTGGCGCTTGTACTCCCTCTACTCTACCAGCCTTTGGCTCCCACAGGGATAGGGATGATGGTGGGCGACGTGCCTTCGGCAGTGGGTACCGACGTGACGATGACTATCAGAGTGGCGGGGTTAGTGGTAGCCGCTACGGGGACCGGGATCGCTACGGCGGAGACCGGGAGGATCGGTTCAAGAGGCAGGACGAAGGGCGCGAGGAGAGAGGTGAGGGTGAACTACCCTCAAATTGAGCTCAATATTTTCTTGATTACAATTTATTATTATTTATACTATTCAACCCCGTAACCACATTTCCATCCTGCTACCCCCACTGACACCACCCTTCCCTCAGGTCCTCTGCCTAGATCCCCTTTAAATAGTTAGTGTTATATTACATCACAATATGAACAGGTCTCCTTTGGTGATGGATCCAAGGTTCAAATAAAGGTTAAATATAGACAAAATGTCACCCCTGTAACCCATGCCCCCCCCCCCCCCCCTCGCTACACAACCAGGGGGTCCCACCGAGAGGCCCAAGCTGGTCCTGAAGCCGCGCAGCATGCCCAAGGAAGAGGAGCAGGCCAGCAGCGGTGGTGGTGGGGCTCGCCCAGCTGCTCCGGCAGCCGCCCACAGCTTTGGTCGAGCCTCCATCTTCGGAGCGGCCAGGCCCGTGGACACAGCGGCTAAGGAGCGGGAGGTGGAGGAGAAGCTCCAGAGGCAGCTGGAAGAGGACGAGTCCAGGGGCTTTGATAGGAAACCCCGCGACAGATACAGGTGAGGGGTTGGGGGTATAGCAGGAAGCGACTGGGCTGAATTGAGCGTGGGTCTGGCAGAATTCTTGAGCGATTTTATGGTATTCAAAACAGTATGCAAGGGCAACCTGGTGCAACATAAACAGCATGGCAATTGGCACTAAAACTCAGATTATGTGCCCATATCTAATGTTTGTTTTCAGCTCTAAATTATTAAGCTCTATCAGCTGTTTATTGGTAATTTAGCAATGGGCACTCTAGAAACAACCTTTCCCTGACGGGTGACCATATATACAACCAGTCAAAATTTTGGGAAGCTACTCATTCAAGGGTTTTTCTTCTACATTGTAGAATAATAGTGAAGACAACAAAACTAGGAAATAACACATAAGTATTCATGTAGTATCCAAAAAAGTGTTAAACATATCAAGGCAAAGGGTGGCTACTTTGAAGAATCTCAAAAATACAATATATATTTTGATTTGATTATCTACAGGATTCCATGTGTTATTTCATAGTTTTGATGTACTCACTATTATTCTACAATATAGAAAATTCTTTTGACCTGTACTGTACAGTCGTGGCTAAAAGTTTTGAGAATGACCACAAAGTTTGCTGCTTCAGTGTTCTTAGATCTTTATGTCAGTAGTTACTATGGTACACTGAAGTATAATTACAAGTATTCCATAAGTGTCAAAGGCTTTCATTGACAATGACATTCAGTTTATGCAAAGAGTCAATATTTGCAGTGTTGACCCTTCTTTTTCAAGACCTCTGCAATCCGCCCTGGCATGCTGTCAATTAACTTCTGGGCCACATCCTGACTGATGGCAGCCATTCTTGCATTGCTTGGAGTTTGTCAGAAGTTGTGGGTTTTTGTTTGTCCACCCGCCTCTTGAGGATCGACCACAAGTTCTCAATGGGTTTAAGGTCTGGGAGAGTTTCCTGGCCATGGACCCAACATGTCGATGTTTTGTTCCCCGAGCCACTTAGTTATCACTTTTGCCTTATGGCAAGGTGCTCCATCATGCTGAAAAAAGGCATTGGTCGTCACCAAACTGTTCTTGGATGGTTGGGAGAAGTTGCTCTCCAAGGATGTGTTGGTACCATTCTTTATTCATGGCTGTGTTCTTAGGCAAAATTGTGAGTGAGCCCACTCTTTTATAGCTTCCAGTCTGTTATTCTGACTCAATCAGCATAACAGAGTGATCTCCAGCCTTGTCTTCGTCAACACTCTCACCTGTGTTAACGAGACAATCACTGACATGATGGCAGCTGGTCCTTTTGTGGCAGGGCTGAAATGCAGTGGAAATGTTTTTTGGGGATGAAGTTCATTTTCATGGCAAATTAATTGCAATTCATCTGATCACTCTTCATGACATTCTGGAGTATATGCAAATTGCCATCAACACTGAGGCAGCAAACTTTGTGGAGACCAATACTTGTGTCATTCTCTAAACTTTTGGCCACGATTGTGTGTGTGTATATATATATATATATTTTATTTACATATATATATTATTTTTATGTGGATAATTCCTAGAACTAACATGCTTACCACACCGACCACGTTGCGCGAGCGTTGCACAATAAATTGTGTCTGTCTGCGTAGCCAGGCGCTAAAATAGAACTTGGTTCTTTTTTTGGCGCTTGATGTGCTGCAAGTCCTGCCTCTCCCATCTCCTCATTGAAAGGAGGAAAAGCATATACCCATATGGGTGATTGAAAGATGAAAGATGATATGGCGGTTGGTTGCCAAATCAGAAGAAGATGACAACTGAAGGAGGAGAGATTACTAGAAACTAACTAGGTTTAGCCTTATCTGTGGATTAATTGTGGGAGTAAAGAACACATGATTTTGTCTGACTCAAAATGGGTCAAAATTCTACAAAGATCCAGAAAAAAAGGACCTTGTGCATTTTGGGTAAAATAACAACCCAATGTTTAAATCCCAGGACAAATTAGCTAGCATCTCCAAGCTAGCTAGTTAAATGTTAATGAATGTTTCATGTGTTTTGACCTGTCCCCAAATTAATATAGTTGGTTCAGAGTTTTGATATTTCAACATGCGTGTCCAGATTGCGTCTGGTGTGGACAAAATCAACAGGCACACACGCTCGTGCTGGTCTAGTCAACATGTAATTGATATTATGCATATCGTCTTAAAAGTATTAACTCAAAACCTTTCTCTTCTGTTCTCAGGGACCCAAGCTGGAGGAATGAGGAGCCACCTTCTGAGCGGTCCCGCACAGGCAGTGAGTCATCACAGCCAGGATGTACATCTGGAGGGAGAGGTGAGGTTCAACCTTATTAAACTGCTTCTTCGGAGTTCAATCCGGTTCTCTTTGTTGTCTCTTCGCTTGTTGTGAAAGCAATCTTACATGATCAGCTTTTAAGTTTAAACCACAATATTTATTGTATTGTCATGGTAGATTTTTGTTTACTGTCAGTTGTCAGACTAGTGGTCCCTTACAACAGCCACTCTTTTTCAGCAGTACAGTGCCCTCCACTAATATTGGCACCCTTGGAAAATATGAGCAAAACGGCCTGTGAAGAAAATGTCTTTGTTTATCCTCTTGGTCTTTCATTCAAAATATTCACAAAAATCTAACCTTTATTTAAAGTAAAATAATTCAAAGAAAAAATACATTCTTATCATAAAATCAAATATTTTTCTCAAATATATGTTTGCCACTCTCTAGATCGTTCAGATTCCGAGGTCCACACATTTGGACTCTCCTCTTATCCCACAGGTATTCTATGGGGTTTAGGTCAGCGGGCTGGGATGGCCATGGCAAAACCTTAATTCTGTGGTCAGTGAACCATTTTTGTGTTCATTTTGAGGTGTACTTTGGATCATTGTCCAGCTGGAAGATCCAACCACAGCCCAGTTTTAGCTTCATAGCAGAGTCAGTCAGGTTTTGATTTAATATCTGCTGGTACTTGGAGTCCATGATACCATGTATCCTAACAAGTTGTCCAGGGCCTTTGGAAGAAAAACAGCCCACATCATCAAAGATCCACCACCATACTTCACAGTAGGTGAATGGCTATCTTTCTGTCTACACCAAACCCACCTCTGGTGTTTGTTTCCAAAAAGCTCTATTTTGTTCTCATCTGACCATAGTACCTGGTCCCATTGAAAGTTCCAGTAATGTTTGGCAAACTGTAGGCAATTGAGTTTGTTGTTTGATGACAGCAAATGTATTTTTATGGCAACCCTCCCAAACAACTTATGGTTATGTAGGTGGCATCTGATCGTAGTTTTGGAGACTTTCTGAACCCAAGACCCAACTAACGTCTGCAATTCTCCAGCTGTGATCCTTGGGAGATATTTTGGCCACTCGAACAATCCTCCTCACTGTGTGTGGGGTGAATATATGTATTTAATACCATTCCACTTATTCCACTCCAGCCATTACCACAAGCCCGTCCTCCCCAATTAAGGTGCCACCAGCCTCCTGTGATATGTTGGTGCTTGAAATGATTGACACCCTTGATAAATATGAGCAAAAATCACTATATAAAATAAATAATTCAAATACTGAGCTATGTTATAAACAAAAATGCAACTTGAATGGTGTAAGATCTAGGGCCGGGACAATACCAGTATCGCAAAACTCATATTAGTATCGTGGCAAGTAGGGTTGGGCCGATTTTATATGACTAAATCAAATATGATAAAAGTGCAAGACAATATATTTGGACGTGCAAGACTCTACTCTATTTGAGTTTTACAAATCAAAACTGTGCTGTTTTATCAGTTAGGCTGTATCAATATGTTGAAAATATAAATTGTATCCATTTTTAATTCATGCTTTAATACAACAAAATGTGGAAAAAGTCAAGGTGAGTACTTTCTGAAGGCACTGTAACTAGCAGCCTACCTGTTGGCTCTTGGTCGTTGTAGCCTATCCTTCTCTAGTTTTTATGTACATTATTTTTATTCCATGACTAGCCTATTGCCGCTTTGATGACTTGATGATTGACCAACAACAAGCTACACATGCCACGCTCCACTCTCGTGAAAAGCAAGCACAGCAGCATAAATGTGACTCGTTTCAGGAAACTAGGCATCACTACTTCACAGGAGAGCCATTTGATTGTACACTTTTTTTAATCAAAATCAGTTCTGGAACAACTTTCATGTGCCTTAATAACAACCTTGTTTGCCATCTGTAAATATGAATAAAATTGTTAAATTACTAACCTAGTTTGTTTAGCCACAGACAAAGACAGACACCTTCCCGCTAGCCATGATTGGCTGAGATAAAGATGAGTTCGGATTGGTCTGCCATGTAGCACGCTTCTGTCTATTTGAGCTGGTCAGTATGTGTAGGGAATATGTGTAAGTGTTGCTTTCCACTTTCTGGAGGACCGAGTTGTGAAATCAGTGGAATTAGAGTATGATAGCTAAAGTGATGGAGAAAACACCTGTCTCCGGATACCATCTTCAAACTAAGGGCAACCATGGCATCCGTGAGAGAGGGAGAAGTGTCCATCCATGTATACTGGTAAGCTAGTCTAGCTAGCTACATTTTCAGATATTACACGTTTCTAATTTGGTCAAAGTCGTTTTCATTTCAGGTTAGAGTATGATCTGCCTTGTAATATTATTCGTATCTCAGAGCCATTCGCTTTGCTAGTTACAGCCTAATGTTAGATAGATCGTTTGTTGGTTAGCTACCTGCAGATTCATACAGGGTAGTAACGTCAAGAGTTGGGATTATGGTGAATTTTTTAGCTAGCTAGCTACATGTCTTAACTAAAGACTCCACTAGGCAAGGAACCATTTCATAGAATGTTATTGATGTCACTGCGACAACTGATGATAGACATAGCTGGTAAATTCGCTCTGGCTATTTTCAGATCGGAGTAGATAGAGCGCAGAATAACAAATTTACGAATGCTCAACACCTGTTGGATATGGCCGGTGTCAGTAAACTTTGGCAAAAAAGTGTAAATTGTTGCCAGCAGCACAGTTGCAGTCACCAAGACTTTGGAAAAAACACCCTAACCAGCTCTGCTAGGGCGAGTAAAATTGTCAGTGAGTGGTTCTCTCATTTGTGTCTGGAAGTAGATAGCAAGCTAGCCAACGTTAGCCAGTTAGTTTGGATGCTTGGCTGCTGCTGTTAGGACAGAATGCTCAGATCAACCCATAAAGAGATGGGTGTGGCTAAAGCGTAAGAGGTTGCTCTTAAACGCTAGTAAAACTAAGTGCATGCTTTTTTATCGAACGCTGCCAGCACCCGCCCACCGGACTATCATCACTACTCTCGATGGATCCGAATTAGAATACGTGGACACCTACAAATACCTAGGCATCTGGTTAGACTATAAACTCAACTTCCAGACTCACATCAACCATCTCCAATCCAAAATTAAATCCAGAATTGGCTTCCTATTTCGCAACAAAGCCTCCTTCACTCATGCTGCCAAACATGCCCTTGTAAAACTGACTATCCTACCGATCCTTGATTTCGGCGATGTCATTTACAAACTAGCCTCCAACACTCTACTTAGCAAATTGGATGTAGTCTATCACAGTGCCATCCGTTTTGTCACCAAAGCCCCATACACTACCCACCACTGCGACCTGTATGCTCTCGTTGGCTGGCCTTCATTATATATTCGTCGCCAAACCCACTGGTTCCAGGTCATCTATAAATCTTTATTAGGTAAATCCCCGCCCTATCTCAGCTCACTGATCACTATAGCAACACCCACCCGTAGCATGCGCTCCAGCAGGTATATCTCACCGGTCACCCCCAAAGCCAACACCTCCTTTGGTCGCCATTCCTTCCAGTTCGCTGCTGCCAATGACTGGAACGAATTGCAAAAATCATTGAAGCTAGAGGTTCCTATCTCCCTCAATAACTTTAAGCATCAGTTGTCAAAGCTGCTTATCGATCACTGCACCTGTATATAGCCCTTCTGTAAATAGCCCACACTACTACCTCATCCCCATATTTATTTGTGTTTATTTTCACTAATCTTGCACTCCAGTATCTCTATTTGCACATCATAATTTGCACATCCTTCATTCCTGTGTTAATGATGATAATTCTGTAATTTATTTCACCACTATAGTCTTATTTATTGTCCTACCTCCTAACCTTACTGCATTTTTGCACTACATTTTGCACTCTGTATATAGATTTTTCTATTGTGTTTTTGACTGTTTGTTTAATGTGTAACTCTGTGTTGTTATTTGTCGCACTGCTTTGCTTTTGTCTTGGCCAGGTCGCAGTTGCAAATGAGAACTTGTTCTCAACTGACCTACCTGGTTAAATAAAGGTGAAAAAAAAACCACGGCCAGTTGTGATACAATCTGGATTCAAACCAGGTTGTCTGTAGTGACGCCTCTAGCACTGAGATGCAGTGTCTTAGACCACTGCGCCACTTGGGAGCCCGGATGAATATGACAGTAACTCCTGGGAAATTAGATACCTATTTAATGGCTCTGGTTTCTTAATCAGGTGAAAGTTGTCAGTCCGCAAAAGCAGCAGACCCTGCGGCTATTAAGGAAAATGGGTTCTCCAGGCCCAGGTTATATTCAAGATTACAAATGTAATGATCTTGAACTCAACCTGAGCCATAGGCTGTGTGGAATGCTGTTGTAGCCTTTAGTGGAGTTCCAGCCACCCAAACCCCTCCGTCAACCCTCACTGTTTGGGCTCTCTCTTCCAGACGAGAATAAAGTGGACAGTGTGTGTCGGGACCGGGGCCCCCCACAGGGGAGAGGGGGGGCAGCGGGGCCTGGAGAGGGGCAGGGCCGAGGAGAAGGCACCAACAGAGACCAACGAAAGGAGGAAGACAGGTCAGCCCAAAACTAGTATCATTAGTGTAATAGGCAGAGTATTGCAGCCAACCGCTGTTGGTAATGAAGAAAGTTAAAAGCAAGGCAATTGCTACCCTTATTGATCAAAACGAAGGTCACCAAATGCTTGCTAGCTAAGTAGAAGCACCTTCACCAGGGCCCAATACTGTCCTCAGTAAGGAGGTTGCGGATGCAACTGCCAATTCCTCGACAGTTGGCTCCCCCGAAGGTAAAGGCACAGCATGAGACTAGAAGCAAGGGCTAGCTTGCCTCCACTACAAAAGCACAACATGATAATTTGGAAGTTTTTAACATCATGTTATCATGACTGTATTATGTAAATATGAATGATAAAATAACTGAAGAATAATTACCTGCTTCCAATGGTTGGAGTTCCTTGTTATGGTAACAGTAATAAGCTGAACTGAATGGTTTTGGGGAATAATATTCACACTTTTATATTTGTAAAATACTTTGTTTCGCGAACTAGTTCTGTTCAGGACATTGTGTGTGTTTGACTAACTAGCTAGAAAGCTAGCTATTGTAGCAGCTAGCTCACTTGTTAGCTTGTCAGCAGCACTCAATTCTTGCTAGCTTGTTGGCTAGCCATGCAAAGAATATACAGTGGGTAGAACAAGTATTTGATACACTGCCGATTTTGCAGGTTTTCCTACTTACAAAGCATGTAGAGGTCTGTAATTTTTATCATAGGTACACTTCAACTGTGAGAGACGGAATCCACAAAAATCCAGAAAATCACATTGTATGATTTTTAAATAATTAATTTGCATTTTATTGCATGACATAAGTATTTGATCACCTACCAACCAGTAAGAATTCCGGCTCTCACAGACCTGTTAGTTTTTCTATAAGAAGCCCTCCTGTTCTCCACTCATTACCTGTATTAATTGCACCTATTTGAACTCGTTACCTGTATAAAAGACACCTGTCCACACACTCAATCAAACAGACTCCAACCTCTCCACAATGTCCAAGACCAGAGAGCTGTGTAAGGACATCAGGGATAAAATTGTAGACCTGCACAAGGCTGGGATGGGCTACAGGACAATAGGCAAGCAGCTTGGTGAGAAGGCAACAACTGTTGGCGCAATTATTAGAAAATGGAAGAAGTTCAAGATGACGGTCAATCTCCCTCGGTCTAGGGCACCATGCAAGATCTTACCTCGTGGGGCATCAATGATCATGAGGAAGGTGAGGGATCAGCCCAGAACTACACGGCAGGACCTGGTCAATGACCTGAAGAGAGCTGGGACCACAGTCTCAAAGAAAACCATTAGTAACACACTATGCCGTCATGAATTAAAATCCTGCAGCGCACGCAAGGTCCCCCCTCAAGCCAGCGCATGTCCAGGCCCGTCTGAAGTTTGCTAATGACCATCTGGATGATCCAGAGGAGGAATGGGAGAAGGTCATGTGGTCTGATGAGACAAAAATAGAGCTTTTTGGTCTAAACTCCACTCGCCGTGTTTGGAGGAAGAAGAAGGATGAGTACAACCCCAAGAACACCATCCCAACCGTGAAGCATGGAGGTGGAAACATCATTCTTTGGGGATGCTTTTCTGCAAAGGGGACAGGACGACTGCACCGTATTGAGGGGAGGATGGATGGGGCCATGTATTGCGAGATCTTGACCAACAACCTCCTTCCCTCAGTAAGAGCATTGAAGATGGGTCGTGGCTGGGTCTTCCAGCATGACAACGACCCGAAACACACAGCCAGGGCAACTAAGGAGTGGCTCCGTAAGAAGCATCTCAAGGTCCTGGAGTGGCCTAGCCAGTCTCCAGACCTGAACCCAATAGAAAATCTTTGGAGGGAGCTGAAAATCCGTATTGCCCAGCGACAGCCCCGAAACCTGAAGGATCTGTATGGAGGAGTTGGCCAAAATCCCTGCTGCAGTGTGTGCAAACCTGGTATAGAACTACAGGAAACGTATCTCTGTAATTGCACCAAATATTAATTGTACCAAATATTAAGTTCTGCTTTTCTGATGTATCAAATACTTATGTCATGCAATAAAATGCAAATGAATTACTTAAAAATCATACAATGTGATTTTCTGGATTGAAGTGTACCTATGTTAAAAATTACAGACCTTTACATGCTTTGTAAGTAGGAAAACCTGCAAAATCGGCAGTGTATCAAATACTTGTTCTCCCCACTGTATATGATTAGAAATATTTCACTAGTATTCTAGTATCTGCTTACAAAAAGCCTAACTTGGCGAACCAAAATATATGTGGTTATAGTACTGGCTGATTTCGCCTTGGTTTTCCTCGTGAAAAAAAATCCCACTAAAAATGATTTTTGTTTTTGAGGTGTGCGTTCATGTGGGGTGTTTTCTTGCATGTGTCGCAAGTGGAAAATATTTTTGGTTTGTTTTTTTGTCACAGTTCCTCTTTAAACTGGATGGAACTAGTTAATATTGCATACGTCCCCATGGTGCTTTCACACATATATTAGTCAGTACACCTAACTTATAACAGTTGTGTTCTAGCCTCGCACAAGCACACCTGAGCTTGACTATTAGTGGAGTAGTTTAATCAGGAATGCTTGTGTGGGGCTTAAACAGAAATGTGTCATGTTGAGGACCTGAGTCTAAATACTCCTGTTGGTGACTAATTAACCGTTAACCAGCCTTTTGAGGTTATTCTAGAGATTGTAAAATAGTCTTCTCCTGCATATACATTTATGAGTGGATTGTATTGAATCAATTGGAATAATTTGGTGTTCTACTGTTGAGCAGTGTGCTAGTGCCAGTTTGTGCTCTGACCCGCAAGACTTAGCTGGACAGTGAAGTTTAACTTGGTGTTTATTCTGTTTGTAGAAAGGATAAAAGAAGAGGCCGAGACTCAAGACCTGCATCAGAGCCAAAGAAATACGAAGAGTCTCCCACCCTTGTGAGTCCTGGTGCCACATCCATTGATGTGTATTTGGATTATTCAGAAAATACCTCTGTATCATCTTCAGTCTTCCACTGAAACTGTCCCCAAAGGTCTTCAGTCCTTTAGCCCAATATCCCTTCACATTGGCTTCAGTCCTCTACTGAACCTGCCGATGGAACCGCCCCTTCAGTATCCCTCATCATCGCCAGCCTTTTCCCTCAATCTTTCCTTTTTGTTTTTTATTGCAAAGTCATATAACAGGAAAACATGGGTCCCACTTTTAAGTGTTCTAATATCTATATACATAATAGTTATGC
Source organism: Thymallus thymallus (assembly GCA_023634145.1). Lineage (NCBI taxonomy): Eukaryota > Metazoa > Chordata > Actinopteri > Salmoniformes > Salmonidae > Thymallus > Thymallus thymallus. The sequence goes on along the minus strand of CM042409.1, from coordinate 25,286,233 downwards.
ATACATATAATGCATAGGCAGATGCAGTGTAATTACAGTTTAGGTGCACATTGTGAAACTGTTATATCCGTTACCTGTAGTTGCACTGTAGGTAAAGTGGGACCAAGTGAGCAATGTTAGGATCTCTCCTGTTCTATTTAGTTTTTTGTTTCAGAAATTCAGCTTAGCCAGTAAATACGCCGCTCTGCTAATGGAAGGAGATCAAGGAGATGATGCGTAGAATGCTGTGGAATAAAACGAGAAGGGGAGAAAGAAGGGGAGATCCAGCGAATGAAAGAATATCATATTAAAATCTCCTCACCTTGAGTAGAGGCACCTGGGGAAGTAATCACTCCTTCCTTCCTTACTCAAAACCCATCCTAGACCACTTCCCTACCCCCTCTCTTCAGGACTTTTAAGTTTCTAAAAAGAACAGTCACATACCGGACTTGTTTTAAATTGAAAAGGAAAGGAGTAGTCGACACTCAAGAAAATATAATTAAATTAATTAGTGGTGTAATAAATAAATAGTGGTGTAAAAATTCATGCTTATGTTCATGGTATGCGTTGGGTCAGTCCCTCTCTCCAGCAGAAAAGGAAGAATAGTTTGCTACTGGTTGCTGACTTGCCAGGCTGACCTACTTCACCTTATGTGCTGTAAAAAAGCCTATGTTTATTTAACTGGCAGAATAGGATAAAGGTACAGTGCCTTCGGAAAGTATTAAGACCCCTTCACTTTTTCTACATTTTGTTACGTTACAGCCTTATACTAAAATTGAATAAATAAATAAAACATCCTCAGTAATCTACACGCAATAACCCATAATGACAAATCAAAAACAGTTTGTTTGAAGTTTTTGCTAATTAATTATTATTTTTTACTCAATTGAGCTCAGGTGCATCCAGTTTCCATTGATCATCCTTGATGTTTCTACAACTTGATTGGAGTTCACCTGTGGTAAATTCAATTGATTGGACGTGATTTGGAAAGGCACACACCTGTCTATATAAGGTCCCACAGTTGTCAGAGCAATAACCAAGCCATGAGGTCGACGGAATTGTCCATAGAGCTCTGACACAGGATTGTGTCGAGGCACTGATCTGGGGAAGGATACAAAAAATATCTGCAGCATTGAAGGTCCCCAACAACACAGTGGCCTCCATTCTTAAAAATAAGATGTTTGGAACCACCAAGACTCTCCCTAGAGCAAGCCGCCTGGCCAAACTGAGCAATCGGGGGAGAAGGGCCTAGAGTTCTTCTGTGGAGATGGGAGAACCTTGTCAAAGACTCCAGTCACCCAAGTCTTAGACTTAACAGCTTCTACCCCCAAGCCATGACTGCTGATCTATTAATCAAATGGCTACACAGACTATTTACATTGGAACCCCCCTCTCCATCGGTTTTTACACTGCTGCTACTCTGTTTATTATCTATGCATAGTCACTTTACCCCTACCTTCTTGTACAAATTACCTCGACTAACCTGTACCCCTGCACAATAACTCGGTACCGGTACCCCCTGTATATAGGCTCGTTATTTTTATTTATTTTTTACTTTAGTTTATTTGGTAAATAATTTATTAACTCTTTCTTGAACTGCATTGTTGGTTAAGGGCTTGTAAGTAAGCATTTCACGGTAAGGTCTACATCTGTTGTATTCAGCGCATGTGACAAATACAATTTGATTTGATTTGAAACCAAGATTGAACTCTTTGGCCTGAATGCCAAGTGTCACGTCTGGAGGAAACCTGGCACCATCCCTACGGTGAAGCATGGTGGCGGCGGCATCATGCTGTGGGGATGTTTTTAAGTGGCAGGGACTGGGTGACTAATCATGATCAAGGGAAAGATGAACAGAGTGAAGTACAGAGAGATCCTTGATGGAAACCTGTTCAGGACCTCAGACTGGGGCGAAGCTTCACCTTCCATCAGAACAATGACCCTAAGCACACAGCCAAGGCAATGCAGGAGTGGCTTTGGGACAAGTCAGAGCCCGGACTTGAACACCGATCGAACATGTCTGGAGAGACCTGAAAATAGCTGTGCAGCAACGCTCCCCATCCAACCTGACAGATTGAGAGGATCTGCAGAGAAGAATGGAAGAAACTCCCCAAATACAGGTGTGCCAAGCTTGTAGCGTCATACCCAAGAAGACTTGAGGCTGTAATCGCTTCAACAAAGTTTTTACATTTTTTATACATTTGCTAACATTTCTAAAAACCTGTTTTTGCTTTGTTATTATTGGGTATTGTGTGTAGATTGATGAGGGGGGAAAAACGTTGAATAAGGCTGTAACGTAACAAAATGTGGAAAAAATCAAGGAGTCTGAATACCTTCCGAATGCACTGTATATATTCTCACCAAGTTCGCTGATCGGTCCAGCCAACTAACAATGACATGGTTCTCAATGGGTGTGCTCGTTTTACACGGCTAGCGGACTGTGAACTATGAAAGCTGCGAAGGAGTTTGCCGTTGTATTTGAGTACTTTAGAGCCTGGGGGCTGTGAATGTCATCACTAAGTAAAACACAACAGATGAGGAGAAATTCAGACATATCAAAAAAGGAAGAATCGTTTTTCATACGGCACCATGACACTTCCGTTTTCCTCTGACTGTTAATCAATGATCAGAAGTTCTCCACCACTTACAATTTTGTCGTCTTGATTTCGACTCCACCCCTCATAGCTAGCCTCATCTGTTTGGAGTGGGGCAATAACCAGGCGTCCCCAGAAAAACAAGCATCCCCAATGAAGATCTACCATTGCTCTGGAGAAATTTGAAGTCCAAGGATGATACTACAAGTGTAGGATAGCTAACTTTAGCTAGCAAGCAATTCTACTGATCTATTGAGATGTCTTGGCAGTGTTTTGAGAAGTAGCTTGGTAATTCTTATTCATAAAGGGGTTTTGATCTCTGAGGTTAGATGCATAGCCTTTGGGGAAAATACTTTGGAAAAAGGCCCATACTGACTGTCCATGAGGAATGACAATTAATTATTCAGTGTTTTCTTCACAGTGTAGTGGCAAACTTAACTTGCAATCATGATTGAGCCTTTTTCAACTTAACTACTTGAAAATGTTATTTTAGCTTTTTGATTATACCAGAGTTGATATGGTGAGAAGGTTTTCATATAAACTGCATCCTAATTCCAGATAATCAGATACATTTATATTTCTCCCATATTTTGAAAAGTTTCCATTTGATAAGTTTCCATCAAAGCTGTGAAGTTGCTTGCACATCACTTATTCAACAGGGAACTAGGTGGGTCTTAATCCTGACAGAATTTGTCAGCCAACGGCAACAATGCCTCCCCACAGACTCACTAAACCTAGCTAAATCTTGTCACCATTATCCCTAATCACAGTGCAGATTTCCTGAATACAAGGTGTTATGTTTGGGGCAAATCCAATACAACACATTACTAATTATCCAAATTCCATATTTTAAAGCAACTCCAATCAGAACAGTGATTAAAATATTTTAATCACTTGTCAGGCTCTGGCCATAGAGAAGCTTTGCTTCTCTATAGTTCTATGGTCAGAGTCTGGCAGATCTAGTAATTCTACTTCTGGGTGGTGTTGTGTGTGGGATCCCTAATTAGAGGCAGCTGCTGTGCATTACCTCTAATTAGGGATCCTACTTATATGTCTGTGTTCCACTCCTTTGGCGTGGTTCATTGTTGTTGTTGTTGTATGTTGTCCCGTGTTCGTGCTACGTGTGTTTCATCTTTATATTGTATTTGTTATTTTGTATAGTTCGATATCCAGTCGAGTTTATTAGTTCAATAAACGATGTCGAACTATCGCTACGCTGCACCTTGGTCTTTCTACACACCCGAACGTGACATCACTGTTCTGCAACATACTCTTAAACAATTATGGGATTATGTTTGCTTCATAAATGTTTACTGTTCTAAATCTAGAAAAAACAAAATTAGCCCTGGAGCATTAAAACAAAAGAAAAATAAGTTTGGAGATTTGTTTTATATATTTGAATAACCTAATGTTAGATTTAAACAATAAAGGCCTTTTAAACAGTTGTTGGACAATTTAAAAATGAAATGCATTTTATGGGTAACAAATTATGTTCCTTTGTTTAGATTGATAGATTTATTTATTTAGAATTTTGGAGGGTTGGGTGGCCCTTTGCTCAAACCTTGTGGAGGGCAGCGAATCTGCACTACACCATTGTCATTAATCAACAATAATCATATGTCACAGTTTGCATTGTGCCACAGTTACAACAAGATAAGTTGTGTAGAACAGATAGGACTGTCATGCAGAATGTAGGGGATTGTGTTGGCTATATTTCTATCTCAAAGGTATGTATCACCTCACTGAATACACCCTAGAGGTGTATACTACAAAGCAGGACCAAGGAGTTGGCCAGCTAACTTGCCTAAATCTCAGGTAACTTATTTTTTAGAAAGATAAGGTTAAAATGGGTATGGTCGAACTGATTAAACAAGTGAAAAACACATCTAAGTTTAGCTTTTTTTTTTATTAACCAGAAAATGAGGGGCATCCTATGAAGACAACTATACCTACTCAGGGTTTTCTAAAGCGTACCAGCTTCAGTTAGCTTTACGTTCCAGCTCAGTCTTCATCCGTAGTACGACGGTGGATATTAATCGTTCGCCTTCCGCTAAATCTAGCAGGCTTGTAACCACATCCATATGTCGCACGTGGCTAGTCGAACATCGAGCATTTTTTCATTTGTGCCGAAATCAAATTGAAGGAAAAATTTTCTTGCAAGGCTATAGTGTGAAATAGGCTTTTAGAAGTATCATATTTATTTTATGATTTATCGTTAATGCTGTCTTTGGTGTGCTTATCAATGCATGAGCACCTTTTTTTCGCCACTCCTATCAAATAATTTGATCATAGTAGTAATAATAATTGTATTTGTCCATACATCAGGCCTTGAGTGAGAAACCGCTCCAGTCAGATACCATCATAAGCTAGCAAGAGAGATTTACCACAGAGTTAACCGAAGCGAAAGTGAATTATATAGTGTTTTGAGTGATATTTATTTTAAAGTTGTTGTTTTTTTGTTTCAAGACAATGTGCTTATCAAGAACAGTGTTTCAAGATGTATACATTTTGTATACAAAATCCACAAAATCCAATTGGAAACTCCAGTGAATTACCTAGCTTGTTTTCTACTATCATTATATTACTGACATGTTTCTTTTCTGAGTATTTTATAACTAAAAACCAATTGGAGTCAGATTTGTAACGTTCTTGCTGATGGGGCTAGCTCTGAGTGGTCATTCTAGAATGTGTCAGCATATTTTCTCCCGCTCATCATGGAACTGTAAACTAATTTTATTGAAATTGTATTGTTTAAATTAGAGATTATTCTTCCTGTTAATAATTAGTTTATTCAATGTTTTTTTAATATTGAGATGTTATTGTATATCAATATGTTGTGCTAAGCTTCTTATTTTTGCATTTACTTGATGACTTTTGTACGATACTGTTGCTACCAGTTTTTTTTTTTTGAGGATGCGCTTCTTCATTGGATCAATCTTGGATACAGATAAGCGCTCCAACCTGCACACACAGGCCTACAAACTGAACAGACTGATACTTTTCTATTTGGGACAGATACCATTTTTACTGTGTGTTTATATTTGTGTATTGATGAGTTTGTTATTCATTTGTCTATGTAATAAATGTGACATTTCTTAATAGAAAAGTGTTTGATTTATGCCTAAATAGACATACCCAAAATAAACTTCTATTCATGGGTAATGACATGATTCTGACATGCCAACGTGGTATATTTGGAAAGAAGACATCTGGGAGATGATCAGAAGATAGGTAGGAGTTACATAGTTCATTACATTGACATTTTAGTCATTTAGCAGATGCTCTTATCCAGAACGACTTAGTTATTGCATACGTTCTTCACACTAGTCCCCCGTTGGAATCGATCCCACAAACCTGGCTTTGCAAGCGCCATGCTCTACCATCTGAGCTACACGGGACTGTTCAGAATACATAAGATCAAGCACAAACAAAATTAAAACATTTTTATTTTAAGTCATCTTTCATTGACAAGCTATAAGTGAATTATTGATTCCAAGAGCTGGTGACACAACGACAGAAATACGGGACCCAAAAGCGGACACGGAGGCAGAGATATGATTAAATATTTAATCAAGTATATGGGCAAGACAGTCTCGTAGTGAATGACAGGCAGTGTTCGTAACAGGGAATCAGAAAGGCAATAGTCCAATAAGGAGAGTCAGGCTCGTCGTCGTAATGCAGGCAGCGTTCGGTACCGGGAATCAGAGGGATGGCAGTGCAGAGGAGTAGACAGGCTCGTAATCCGTAACACAGGCAGAGTTCGTTTTAGCAGGAGATCAGAATGTCGAAGGCACAGGAGGGGATAGACAGGCACGTAATCCAACAGGCAGGTAGAGGTCCAAATACCGGGAAACAGACTGGCAGAGTTAGTAATACAAGAACGCTGGAACGACTGACTAGGCAAGACGATCTGGCAAAACCCCAACAGAACCCAAGGGATTAAATACCCAAACTGATTGATGAGGGAGATAGGGTGCACCTGGTGTGGGGAGGGGACAAACACAGACAGGTGAAACAAATCAGGACATGACAGCTGGAAACTCATCAGATGGCTTCCACAACAGAAGAAAAATGGGATTGATAGACCTAACAACTCAAATTAGGCAGATGTTTTAGTAAGTGGTGTCCGGTGTGGTTACGGGAAATAGGCTAGATTTGTTCCTACCAACCCAATGATTAATGATACCCCCCATGTAGCTGTAGCTCAAACACAGACCAAATCGAAGCTTACCTTGTACGATGTTTGGTGAAAATGTGTAAAATAAACATTTTGACTCTCGGGGCTGGTTATTAATAACCGTAGGTCACAGGCAGACAAATAAGATATCCTCATGATCTGTGGAGTCCCGGCTTCCGGTGTGTATCAACATATTTCATGTTTATTTTGTTTATGTACTGTAGGTAGCGGCCATCTTGAAATGAGGTCATCGGCTCAGCCTGGCCCTATACATTCGTATGCCCATATATGGTAGTAAGTCACACAAATGATTTGAAGGCACCAATCAATAGCCGATCTGCTTTTGCAGATATGAGCTACCGTTCTCATACTGAATTGAATAAAACAAATCTAATAGGGTCCCCAAATATGGAGACTTTACATTTGAGGTTAAAGCCACCTAACAATAGATTCTAGCCCAGACACTACTGCTCCTTTTTGGGGTTTAGTGCAGACATTGAAATTCTATTTTCTCTAGAAGCAGTATGAGTGTAGAGATACAGCCCACTGACCAGTCCCTAGCTACCTCAAGTAGTTCTGACAATGACCGTGTCCACTCTGACGATAGTGACACACCCTTACTGAGATGATCTGCTGAGAAGAGGTTTGTTCACCACAGACCACCCCATTTCAGCTACGCCCTCATTAGACATGAAAATCCACGGTAGGAGGCGAACAACCCCAACCAGGACTGATGTGCAGCTGCATAGTGATGTGATCAACCCACCTGAAGTCCAAGGCATTGTGGTAGAGCATGTCATGAAGAACAACACCTCCATAACAGAACCAACTCAAATGGCTACATTCCTTCTCAGGCAAAGTACCAAAGCCCCCAAGTGAACCTGACTTTGAAACATGGTGTCATGTTCCAAGATTGCCCCTCTAAGTATCTATAGCAGAGCAGGATCATGGAGAGTCTGCTTCCCCCAGCTGCAGATGTGGTGAGGCAGCTTGGCTCCTCTGCATCCCCAAGAGCCTATTTGAAGCTATTGGAGTCAGCTTATGGCCTCGTGGAGGACGGCAATGAAATCTATGTCAGGTTCCTGAACACCCACCAGAACTCAGGTGAAAGGGCATCTGAATACCTACAGAGGCTGCAGGTACTCATCAGTGCTGCTGTGAAGAGAAAGGAAGTGAAACGGGCTGATGCTGACCCTGAGCTAGTAAAACAGTTCACACAAGGCTGCTGGGACCACTCACTCCTCATTAGTCTGCGGCTGAACATCAAGACGGAGACACCCACTGACTTTGCAGAGCTCCTCCTACAATTAAGAATGAAAGAGGGCGCCTCCCAATTGGTGCAGCGGTCTACAGAGTGGCGCAGCGGTCTACAGATGTCACTACAGACCCAGGCTGTGTCGTAGCCGGCCACTGTGCACGCTGACTTCAGTCACCAGTTGTACGGTGTTTCCTCCTACACATTGGTGCGGCTGGCTTCCGGGTTAAGTGGTTAGTGTGTCAAGAAGTGTGGCTTGGGGAGAAAAAGGAGTAAAAAGTCCCCCCCCATCCAAAAAAAAATGGAAGAGGACAAGAGAAACACCAAACTGCACCGGATGCACCGCCACCTCGTGTGAGGCCTGTTGTCGGCGTCCACTCAGCCATGTACCAATCCTACTCAAGAATGAGACTGCTCATGACATCACAGTGCCAGCAAACCGCAACATTGCAGAACTCTCCATCCCCTCGTCCCTCTCCTCACTGCCAACATCCAGAAGCAAAGCTCAAGATCAAATCACATTTTATTGGTCACATACACATGTTTAGCAGATTTTAATGCGGGTGTAGCGAAATGCTTGTGCTTCTAGTTCCGACAGTGCAGTAATATCTAACAGTAATATCTAACAATTACACAACATATATCCAATACACACAAATCTAAGTAAGGAATGAATTAGGCCTATATACATATGGACGAGCGGTATGGACTAAGATACAGTAGAATAGTATTGAATACAGTATATACATATGAGATGAGTAACGCAAGATATGTAAACATTATTAAGTGACTAAGATACCGAAGGATAGTATAGAATACAGTATATACAGTACATATGAGATGAGTGATGCCAGATATGTAAACATTATTAAAGTGACTAGTGTTCTATTTCTTAAAGTGTCCTGTGATTTCTAGTCTATGCCTATAGACAGCAGCCTCTAATGTGCTAGTGGTGGCTGTTCAACTGTCTGATGGCCTTGAGATAGAAGCTGTTTTTCAGTCTCTCGGTCCCAGCTTTGATGCACCTGTACTGACCTCGCTTTCTGGATTACAGCAGGGTGAACAGGCAGTGGCTCGGGTGGTTGATGTCCTTGATGATCTTTTTGGCCTTCCTGTGACATCGGGTGCTGTAGGTGTCCTGGAGGGCGGGAAGTTTGCCCCAGGTAATGCGTTGGCAGACCACACCACCCTCTAGAGAGCCTTGCGGTTGCGGTCGGTGCAGTTGCCGTACCAGGCGGTGATACAGTCCGAAAGGATGCCTTCAATTTTGCATCTGTAAAAGTTTGTGAGGGTTTTAGGTGTTAAGCCAAATTTCTTTAGCCTCCTGAGGTTGAATAGGCGCTGTTGCGCCTTCTTCGCTACACTGTCTGAGTGGGTGGACCATTTCAGTTTATCAGTTTTCCACCTTCTCCACTGTTTTCCACCTTCTCCACTGCGGTCCCGTCGATGTGGATGGGGGGGGTGCACATTCTGCTGTTTCCTGAAGTCCATGATCATCTCCTTTGTTTTGTTGATGTTGAATGAATGGTGTGTTTTCCTGGCACAACTCTCCCAGAGCCCTCACCTCCTCCCTGTAGGCTGTCTCGTCATCGTTGGTAATCAAGCTTACTACTGTTGTGTTGTCTGCAAACTTGATGATTGAGTTGGAGGTGTGCTTGGTCATGGGTGAACAAAGAGAACAGGAGTGGGCTGAGCACGCACCCTTGTGGGGCCCCAGTGTTGAGGATCAGAGAAGTGGAGGTGTTGTTTCCTACCTTCACCACCTGGGGGGCGGCCTGTCAGGAAGTCCAGGACCCAGTTGCACAGGGCGGGATTCAGGCCCAGGGCCCCAAGCTTAATGATGAGCTTGGAGGGTACTATGATGTTGAAGCTACACTGAGTTCTGCTCTTGCCCTGTGGATTCCTTGCCCCATCTGCTGAAGTTGAAGAGAACCAAGACCGGGAACAGACACCCAAACTAACAACTCCACAGTAATGTCCAGTATCTGAAGAGGAAGATGAGACGGAACAACAAGGTAGAAATGACGAAGCGGTGGAGTTCTACAACCCTCAGTCTGCTCAGTAAGAGATCAGCTACCCTACAATTATCATTGTCCATGAAATCCCTCGAGCAAGAGTCAAGCCTACTTCAGAAGATGACCACGCCTTGGTAACCCTATACTCTTAGCTATGCATTCTATTCTAAATGGTTTAGACAAAGCTTTCTCCCAAGCCCTTGAGTTTACTTATTCCCCCAACATAAGCCCATTGACTCCTACGATTTAAGATGAGTAGTACATGCAGGGAAGCATGCAGATTCAGAATGGGAGGATGTAACCCACACAATTTACACAAGTGTAGAATTTGGGTTTTTCCTTAGTCAATACATAATAATTCCCCTAGAGGGTACTATAGTATTGTATATGATCATAGAATTTTCTATTAGTGAGAAACCATGCCAGTCAGACACCATCACGAGCTAGCAAGAGAGATTTACCTCAGAGTTGAATAATATAGTGTTTTGAGTGATTTCTTTTCAAGTTTTCAAGATGGTTTTGTTTCAAGATTAGTCTTTTTTTTTGTCAATCCATGTGGAAAACGGTGAGTTACGTAGCTTGTTTTCTACTACAGTAGCATGGTTCTGAGAAAAGCCATTGAGCTAGCATGTATATGCTTCTTCAGTCCATCTAATTGAGGAATACTTATTCATTGGATACAGATAAGAGCCCCAACGTGCACATGCACACTACTCGGGTAGTAGGCCTACAAACTGAACACACACACTGATACTTTTCAATTTGGGACTGAGACCATTTTTACTGTGTTTTTATACTGTATGTGTATTAATGAATTTGTGTGTTGATGAATTTGTCTATGTAATAAATGTGCTGTTTTTTTAATACAACCCTGCCTGTGTCGTTGTCCTTTAGCGAACCTACAATTGATTCTAGCCTAGACACTACTGCTCCTTGAGAATAGTGTTGTGTTACATGTGTGAAGTTTCAAATGTAATCTGTCATTACTAAATCATGTGATAGGTATTTTAAACATTTTAATTAAAAAAAAACATTTGCTTAATGAAATATTTAATCAGTCTTCCTCAAATTAAGGGAATGGTGATGCAATCTTTGCGCGAGGGAGGGAATCTGATTTAATTTGTTCTCAACTTGTGAGTCAGACATTTCATTCAGAATAAAAGGCGTAAGCCCTGACTTAGCCTGCTCGGGAGCAGGTTAGTTCTGAAGGATTCGTAGCCATAGAAATTTTCCTGACTAAAAAGTGAACCACATTTGTATGACTGGTTATCCCGAGGGTGAACTCGGAGTTGACCAAAGTTAACTCCTTAAACCTATCCCTCTCAGGTGTGGTCCTGAACATAGACGTCAGTTTGTTTCTCTTGTGGAGAGCACCCTTCACCCCCTGCTGAGTACAGGACTCATGGTGGCAGGTGTGGAGGGTCCTGCTGTGTCCCCCGTCCCCTTACCTCTGGCCTGTCTCAACAGTGACAGGAGGGTACCAGACCCCTCTGCTAAACAGCCTTCAGCATGTTGATGTTTTACCTCAGGCATGCTGACAGGCAATAGGTTGTGTGCGTGTATCATCACTCCAGAGGGGGAGGGGTGTGTGTGTTTGTGGGATCTCCTGCAGTCGGATGCAATACCCTGTGTGGCTGTGTGTGTATGTACGTGTGTTTATTGGGCTAATTTGAGACTAGTCTGTTTGTGTATCTCACCGAGTAATTCTCTACTGCAGCAGATGCCAGTCAGTGTGTGTGGGGGGGGCTGATAGTGTGTTAACTGTGTTTGTTCCCCACCTCTCGCTCTACTGTGGGGTGTTATTCCTGATGGCTTGGCGGAATACCAGCTGGCTCTCCGAGGTGGTCCTAAATCCCCATGTTACTCTACACAGATCTAAAGGAACAGAGCCTGTTATTGTGTTCAGTTGAGATGTTAAGGGAAAGTATAAGCGAGGGAGGGAGAAGATAAGACATTGAGTCGAACTACAGTACTGATGTCCTGTGTGTGTCTTCTCTCCCCCTGCAGAGTTGCAGGGGCTGGGTGTGTGGGGGGTATTGGCGTTTGTGAGGAACTATCTAGTCGCTCCCCCATGACATGAGAGGAAGGAAGGAGAGGATAAATAGTAGGATGGAACTGTTGCACTGTGTATGCAATCCCCTCAAGTGCAAAGTTGCAGAGTCCAGGGTGTCAACCCCCCATTGTTCTAATCTCAGGCTGAACACAGCAAGAAAAAGGGAAGGGCCTGAAGTCAGCCTGACCTAAACAGCTGTGGGGAGAGGGGGAATGAGAGAGAGAGGGGAAGTGTGTAGGGTTTGTGCAGCAAGCTGACAGAGGCGGAACAGCTAGTGAGAGGATTGTAAGAGGAGAGGGGGAATGAGAGAGAGAAGGGTGTTTCTTTGAAGGCCGAAAGGGGAGAAAGAGGGCAACCAGAGAAGAGTGTAAGAGGAGAGTGGAGGGTCTGTGCATGCTGGCAGGGAAGGGACAACAGCTAGCGAGGGAGAGAGAACGGTGTTGAAGTGAAAGGAGAGTGGAAGAGTGGACGGTCTGTGTGTACAGGCTGAAAGAAGGGTGCAAGAACGGCAAGAAGGTGCGAGAGTGCGGGCCCTGTGCTTGCTGAAAGAAGACGGAGAGACGTGTGGAGAAGGAAAAAAAGGGGGGTGTCGACTGAGTGAAGGTTGAGAGGGTTCCAGTCCTGGCTGAGTAGAGAGCTAGAAAGATCAGCTTGGACAGGGGTGTGATAGGGCTCACAGGGAGAAATCAAAGGAAGGACCCAGCTTCACTGTACCAGAGTGAAAAGGAGGAGGGAAAGAGAGTGGGGTCCCTTTTGAAAAGACGAAGGGAGCCTGAGGAGTAAGAGAAGGGAAGCAGGTCCTTGGGATTACCGGACAACTGACTTGTGGATCAAAGGAGAAAACCACAGGATCTATGGGGTGCATTCACAGTACCCAGCGTCGCGGAAAGAGACGCGCTCCGGAACCTGAGGGATCCCCGAAAGTAGCAGTCCACGATATCTCAGTTGAAATCATACAGCTGGCTGAGGTAAGTAAGGCACTTGTTGACATGTCTGTCTGCAACACTTTAAAGGCGTAAGCTTTTCTGTGGCTCAGTTGGTAGAGCATGGCACATACAATGTCAGGGTTGTGGGTTCGATTCACGCTGGGGCCACCCTTCCAAAGATGTATGAATTAAACTACTGTTAGTTGCTTTAGGCAGCTGCTAATTATATTACCTCTGGAGACAATATTTTCAGTGTGAATTAAAAGTACAGAATCATGGTCAAACTTAAAGTTCTCGATTGAATGTGCTGTGAGTGACTCGCCTACCGCTTTTTGGAGTTGTCTTGTGACCCATCACATGTAAACAAAACCAATATTTCTAGCCAGGACCCTCAGCCAATAATATAATATTGGGGAGGCAGGTAGCCCAGTGGTTAGAGTGTTGGGCCAGCAACCGAAAGGTTGCTGGATCGAATCCCCGAGCTGACAAGGTAAAAATCTGTTGTTCTGCCCCTGAACAAGGCAGTTAACCCACTGTTCCTAGGCCGTCATTGAAAATAAGAATTTGTTCTTAACTGACTTGCCTAGTAAAATAAAGGTAAAAAAAATAAATAAAATAAGGTGTCAACTGCAACCTACCCTATGGAAATGGGGCATGTTTATGGATAGTGTCATGATGTGAGGTATAACAGAAACATACACTCAAACGGTTTGGATTGAAATTCAAATCAGTGGTCTCAAAGTCAATTCCTGGAGGCTAGGTGTCTGTGCCAATCGTTTGTTTGTTCCAGCCAATGGATACCACACTTGATCTAACTTATCATGGTCCCCACTCAACACCCTGATTAGTTTAATATGATAGTGTTAGTGCTGGGCTGGAACAACAACAGAATTTGTGTATATAAATTCCCCCAATGTATTTACAGTGCATTAGGAAAGTATTCAGACGCCTTCACTTTTTCCACATTTGGTTACGTTACAGCCTTATTCTGATCAATCTACACACAATACACCATAAAGACAAAGCGGAAACAGGTTTTTATATATTTTTTCAAATGTATTACAAATAAAAAACACTTTTACATAAGTATTCAGACCCTTTGGCAGTGATTACAGCCTCAAGCCTTCTTGGGTATGACACTACAAGCTTGGCACACCTGTATTTGGGGAGTTTCTCCCATTCTTCTCTGTAGATCTTCTCTAGCTCTGTCAGGTTGGATGGGGAGCATCGCTGCCCAGCTATTTTCAGGTCTCTCCAGAGATGTTCAAGTTCGGCCTCTGGCTGGGCCAATCAAGGACATTCAGAGTTTTCCCGAAGCCACTCCTGCATTGTCTTGGCTGTGTGCTTAGGGTCGTTGTTTGTTGGAAGGTGAACCTTCACCCCAGTCTGAGGTCCTGAGCGCTCTGGAGTAAGTTTTCATCAATGATCTCTCTGTACTTTGCTCCATTAATCTTTCCCTTGATCCTGACTAGTCTCCCAGTCCCTACCACTGTTAAACATCACCACTGCATGATACTGCCACCACCATGCTTCACCGTTAGGGATGGTGCCAGGTTTCTTCCAGACGCAACGCTTGGCATTCAGGCCAAAGAGTTCAATCTTGATTTCATCAGACCAGAGAATCTTGTTTCTCATGGTGTGAGAGTCCTTTAGGAGCCTTTTGGCAAACTCCAAGCAGGCTGTCATGTGCCTTTTACTGAGGAGTGGCTACCGCCTGCCACTCTACCATAAAGGCCTGATTGGTGGAGTGCTTCAGAGATGGTTGTCCTTCTGTAACTCTGGAGCTCTGTCAGAGTGACCATCGGGACCTCCCTGACCAAGGCCCTTCTCCCCAGATTGCTCAGTTTGGCCGGGCGGCCAACTCTAGGAAGAGTCTTGGTGGTTCCAAACTTCTTCCATTTAATAATGATGGAGGCCACTGTGTTCTTGGGTACCTTCAATGCTGCAGAAATGTTTTGGAACCCTTCCCCAGATCTGTGCCTTAACACATACCTGCCTCGGAGCTCTACAGACAATTCCTTTGACCTCATGGCTTGGTTTTTGCTCTGACATGCACTGTCAACTGTGGTGCCTTATATAGACAGGCGTGTGCCTGTCCAAATGATGTCCAATTAATGGAATTTACCACAGGTGGACTCGTTTCAAGGACGATCAATGGAAACAGGATGCACCTGAATTAAATATTGAGTCTGATAGCAAATGGTTGGATAAAACCATGGCTTTGACATACAGTGCATAATCCTTATGATTCCTATAATAAAAGTGTCTTCCCTGCCACTGTGCCTGTCTGTTTCGCTGGGGGCCTTCTGCTGTAATGAGCGAACCTCTCACACTCTCTCGCCCCCCTCTTGTGCCCCTTGTGATTGTATAATAT
Organism: Thymallus thymallus; assembly: GCA_023634145.1. Taxonomy (NCBI): domain Eukaryota; kingdom Metazoa; phylum Chordata; class Actinopteri; order Salmoniformes; family Salmonidae; genus Thymallus; species Thymallus thymallus. The sequence continues at coordinate 25,270,860 of CM042409.1, read as the reverse complement.
TTTAAAATGCAGTTGCAGGGAAATGTATAACTACTTGTCCATATTAAAGAGAAGATGGTCTCAGCTTTCTGTAGGTTTCTCAACGATCAATAAGCTCAAAGCACACTGTTTTACAATCAAGATATTTGATATGGCTTTGAAATGCAGAGCGCGAAAATTACAACCCTAGGTTAGGTTGCATATCAAAACATATTTGAATAATGCATTTCTGCTTGGACATGTTAGATGTAAAAACGTATTTATTGAATACCATCTCAGTAGTCTATTACACTTCTTAACAAAGAATTGTGAATGACTTTGTAGTTACTTCATAAGATCATTAGACAACTCAAATTGTTTCTATTGTGTGATGCTGTGCACATTTTAGGGGAGGATTGCCACCAAATCATGGGCTGGTGCCACCAACTGAAAAAGTTAGTGGGAAAATGTTAGCCCTGCTGTATTTAGTCAAAGGTACTCAGGTATCCCCGGCATTCGTCGCACGCCATGTCGCAAGTCCCATTTAGTTCATTATCAGAAGGTGAGAAGGGGTCAAATACCGGTCAGGATCAAAGAGTTCAAGTGAAGAAAGAGAGTGGGGGTTGGTAGTTGGAGGGGTTCAAAAGGTGTTAATCATGTCTGTTCTAGTCTGTTTCCCGGTGGTCAAAGTTGAAGTGGAAGTGGTGTCCGTTACTCTCCAATGCATTGCGTTGTCTGCGTGCCTGCTATAGCCGTATTTAGGAGAGGACACATTGCAACATGGCTCCAGTGGGTCTTTACTAGTCTGTTCCAAAAATGTGAACTGTATGTACAATTTCACGCCGGAGAGGGCTTGACATGATCAAGGCTTATGTCATGTTGTTTTTGTTTTTATGAAAGCAGTACAGTGAAAATACTATGGTATGAGGGTATGGTTGTGACAGTTGATGAGCTCAACTGCGTGCTGTTAATACTTGTATCAATACCTGGCCTATGCTCGTCAGCCCTCAAATTCAAATCTGGACCTCGATGCCAGTTCAACTGCTTTTTTTTTGTTGGTATTCTTCCCCTCTAATCAGGGACTGATTTAGACTTGGGACACCAGGTGGGTACAGTTAATTATCAGGTAGAACAGAACAAGAGCAGTACTCCGGACCTCATAGGGTAGGATTTGAATACCCCTGCCCTAGAGAAAGAAATGTGAAATGTTTGTTGGGCCAAGTTGACATTGCATTACTCCAAACCCCAGGTATTGCATTGTGTCCAATGCACATTGCTCTCTTGAATGTCATTGCCATTTTTTTGGTGCAATGCATATTTAACCCAAGCCAAAATTATTGCCAGAAAGGTGGATTTTCACGCACGTGTGTTTCTGTACCTATTCTGGGAGTTTCATGGCTTTTTTGAAGGTGAGACTTCTGCTCATGGAATGTGGGGATATAAATACACATCGTAGTTTCATACCCCAGGTTTCCCACCTGCTCCTGTCCCTTCCGTGTGTGTGTTACCCAAAGCCAAGACCCATACTTCAGCATGTCGTCAGCAACAGGCTGTCACCTGAGAACACACACACACTTTGTGGAAAGGGGTGTCTCTGTGGTAGTGTATTTCGAGAGGTTTATTTAGGTCTATGTGTGCATGTGTGACTACAGTGCAGCGTAGTATGTGTGCTGCAGTGTGTGTGTGTGTGTGTGTGTGTGTGTGTGTGTGTGTGTGTGTGTGTGTGTGTGTGTGTGTGTGTGTGTGTGTGTGTGTGTGTGTGTGTGTGTGTGTGTGCTGCAGTGTGTGTGTGTGTGTGTGTGTGTGTGTGTGCTGCAGTGTGTGTGTGTGTGTGTGTGTGCTGCAGTGTGTGTGTGTGTGTGTGTGTGTGTGTAGACAGTGAACGAGAGGTAGAGAGTGAGTGAGAGGTAGAGTGAGTGAGAGGTAGAGTGAGTGAGAGGTAGAGTGAGTGAGAGGTAGAGTGAGTGAGAGGTAGAGTGAGTGAGAGGTAGAGTGAGCGAGAGGTAGAGAGTGAGTGAGAGGTAGAGAGTGAGTGAGAGGTAGAGAGTGAGTGAGAGGTAGAGAGTGAGCGAGAGGTAGAGAGTGAGCGAGAGGTAGAGAGTGAGCAAGAGGTAGAGAGTGAGCGAGAGGTAGAGAGTGAGCGAGAGGTAGAGTGAGCGAGAGGTAGAGTGAGTGAGAGGTAGAGAGTGAGCGAGAGGTAGAGAGTGAGTGAGAGGTAGAGTGAGCGAGAGGTAGAGAGTGAGTGAGAGGTAGAGTGAGCGAGAGGTAGAGTGAGTGAGAGGTAGAGTGAGTGAGAGGTAGAGTGAGCGAGAGGTAGAGAGTGAGCAAGAGGTAGAGAGTGAGCAAGAGGTAGAGAGTGAGTGAGTGAGAGGTATAGATTGAGCGAGAGGTAGAGAGTGAGTGAGAGGTAGAGTGAGCGAGAGGTAGAGAGTGAGCGAGAGGTAGAGAGTGAGCGAGAGGTAGAGTGAGCGAGAGGTAGAGAGTGAGCGAGAGGTAGAGAGTGAGCGAGAGGTAGAGAGTGAGCGAGAGGTAGAGAGTGAGTGAGAGATAGAGTGAGCGAGAGGTAGAGTGAGCGAGAGGTAGAGTGAGCGAGAGGTAGAGTGAGCGAGAGGTAGAGTGAGTGAGAGGTAGTTGAGAGTGTGCGAAAGAGAAGTTGAGAGAGATGTGGTTGCTGGCTTACCGTTCACACACCAAAAAAGCACATCTACCAGAAAGTAATAATGAAATCCACTATGTATGAATCACTGGCACTGGCCGCTCCTCTCCCATCTCCATATTAGATGCTGTGCTTTGGGTCTGTAATGGTTGGAGATGCCTTGGGAATGAGCTAGCCCTTGGCTGGAGCATGATGAAAGGGGTGGGGTGCTCAAATCCAGCAGGGCTACCAGGGACAACTGGGGTGTACAGCTCCTATAGAAAGTATTCACACGCTTTCACTTTTTCCACATTTTGTTGTGTTACACGGTGAGATAAAAAATTATTTAATTGTCCTTTTATGTCTTCGATCTACACAAAATACTCTGTCAAAGTGGAAGAAAAATTCAAGACATCTTCCTCATGCAAAAAGTCAAATCAATCAAGATTATTTAAAAGTTTGAATCTTGTGAGAGAAATAAGTATTCTCTACATTGTTTGGTATAAAATGTGGCTTCTCTGGTTCTCATGTTGGAGACTGAGCTGCTCTACTCCTTTCTCACCACTAAGTGCTGCTATTGTCTAATCATTTGGACTCGTAGGCTTGTGAACAATAGTGACATGACGTGCAAAGATGATATAGTGTGAATAATTGATAGTCTTTTTCTGTTTTTAATATTTACACCTAATAAATGTGGTAATATTATTCACATTGACCTACTTAAGTATATAGATGTAGATTTATCTGAACCAATCAAACAATTTTTGGCCACTCCCTTAATATGACCTGGCCAATAGATTTAGTCAAATCTGTAAAAACGATCCTCGGAATTTGTTGTGGCCCTGACTCTGCCTACGTGTTACTTGAGTGTGGATGTCTGCAGCTCACATGTCACTAGTAAACACTTCTGTGTTAGATTATTATGGATACTTTATGTGGGTACATGACTCTAATTTCTACCTGTTTTCCTAATTATTGTACTCTTAACAGTTAACACTCTTCAACAATCAACCTGGACTCCATTCAACATTTCTACTTTACCATACTATACTCCACTATACTAGACTATACTATAGGCTATCATACTACAATATGAATTGTTGTATACTATACAACCAGTATATGCTATGCTTGTGAAATATGTTGTATATCATCACACTTAACTTTATGTCCAGTTTTACCCAACAGTTGATTTCATTTGAGTTTGTCACATGAGATTCCTGGATTGTTTCCTGGATGTCTTATGTAAGAAGTCTAATTTTCCTTGGATGGAAAGTATTAGTTACAAATGAAACAAGTTAAGTCACTGGTCTTTGCCAGGGGTGTAGGCGAGTTCACTTGGCTGTAACACCACCCAAGTTTTGTTTCTTCAGTGTTTCTTTTTCCAGATTCATCAGCTAATTTCCCTTGTCATTGACCATTCTTTTTAAAAGAATGGACACTGAATTGCATAACTCAAATTGATTCTTGGAGACAGCCCTAATCATGAGTTATATAACAGTATACCAGCTGATGGATCTAATAAAATATGTATGCCTAGTATCTAACGAGAGACAGAGAAAGACAGAGATGGGTAGAGAGCGAGCGAGTGAGCGAAAGACAGAGAATGAAATGTACAGATTAGTCATCTCTCCCACTTCCCATGCTAGCGGTAACAAACAGACACAGTCATAATGACAGATCCAGCCATCCATTCTGATGAGTCCAGTGGCAGTTTAGTAAACATGCGAAGTGACCACAAATTGAACAGTCTGGACACATATCAATACATCATTGTATCTGAATGTCTGTAGGATGACCACTATGCTATTGAACATGCTATTTTAACATCCATGCATGTTGAAAACAAGCCAGGGGCAACTAGAACACACACACACATATATTACATATAAATAGTTTGTTAAGTAGGGTTGCAAAGGGTCGGAAACTTTCCGGTAAATTTCCGGATTTTCCATGGGAGGCTAAGCCCTGGAATTTGGGGAATTTTTCTTAAATTCATCAAAAAAGTTAGCTTATAACAGTGAACCTTTTTTTGTGGGATACACATAAAGCAATTCTAGGTCTTGTGGCATATTTTGGTTAAACTATCCCCAATTCAATGGAATTGCAACCCTCTGCATGCACAGTGCATTCTTCCATCACATGCACAGTGCATTCTTCCATCACATGTGCAGTGCACTCTTCCATCACATGTACAGCTGATTCTCAAGATCTTGCACACTAATGAGATGTATGAAAATGTATATGTTTATTAAGCTTATTGTAACCCCAATGACACAAATGATTGAAAACACACAACATGAGCAGATTAACTTTGTCAGCCTTTAAATGCTTTATGATCAGAATGTTTAAAGTGTGTGTGGGCGACGGAGAGAAACAAAACCGTCAGTCCACATGCATGTTCCGTTTGTCTGGTCTGTGATATGGAGTATATGTTTACATTTGAGTCATTTATCAGACGCCCTTATCCAGAGAGATATTAAGTTTATGGTCACGGCATGTTTTCAAAATGCCTCCAGCTGTCCATCACTACTGTAAATAAAAACAGTGGTACAATTATATCATTTCATTCAATACATTTTTTTTACATAATGCTTTATGCATTTTTTGTTAGGGCAAATCTGATTTTATTAATGAAAGCATAAAGATGTTGAACAAATACTGACATTTAGTAGTCCCATGTAGCTCAGTTGGTAGAGCATGAACCTGAAAATGCCAGGGTTGTGGGTTTGATTCCCACGGTGGACCAATAAAAAAACAATAATGTAAATGTATGCACTCACTACTGTAAATTGCTCTGGATAAGGGTGTCTGCTAAATCACTTAAATGTAATTTTGTTACATTTACTTAAGCACCTCTACAGACCCAGCCTGGCACCTACCTCTCTACAGACTCAGCCTGGCCCCCTCCCCATCTATGCTAAAACACAGAGGTGTGTCATTGAGATCACCAACAGTGGCTTCCATTTGTTCACATGTTCAAAAGCCCCCCCACACACATCGGCAGGCGGCTCAGTCACCATGGAGGCCTAATCTCCCGTTTATGTATTCATTTGTGATGCTATCCTTCATATGATGTGTAGGCCGTCATTGTAAATAAGAATTTGTTCCTAACTGACTTGCCTAGTTAAATAAAGGTTAAATAAAACCATTGCCTCAGCTACTATAGCGCAGAAAAACATGATTTTCTGTTATTTTGAAAGAAAATTGTGCTAGTGGGGGGACTAAATCTGCATATACAGTGGGGAGAACAAGTATTTGATACACTGCCGATTTTGCAGGTTTTCCCACTTACAAAGCATGTAGAAGTCTGTAATTTTTATCATAGGTACTCTTCAACTGTGAGTGACGGAATCTAAAACAAAAATCCAGAAAATCACATTGTATGATTTTGAAGTAATTAATTTGCATTTTATTACATGACATAAGTATTTGATACATCAGAAAAGCAGAACTTAATATTTGGTACAGAAACCTTTGTTTGCAATTACAGAGATCATACGTTTCCTGTAGTTCTTGACCAGGTTTGCACACACTGCAGCAGGGATTTTGGCCCACTCCTCCATACAGACCTTCTCCAGATCCTTCAGGTTTCGGGGCTGTCGCTGGGCAATACAGACTTTCAGCTCCCTCCAAAGACTTTCTATTGAGTTCAGGTCTGGAGACTGGCTAGGCCACTCCAGGACCTTGAGATGCTTCTTACGGAGTTGTACTCATCCTTCTTCTTCCTCCAAACACGAGTGGAGTTTAGACCAAAAAGCTCTATTTTTGTCTCATCAGACCACATGACCTTCTCCCATTCCTCCTCTGGATCATCCAGATGGTCATTGGCAAACTTCAGACGGGCCTGAACATGCCCTGCCTTGAGCAGGGGGACCTTGCGTGCGCTACAGGATTTTAATCCATGACGGCGTAGTGTGTTTCTAATGGTTTTCTTTGAGACTGTGGTCCCAGCTCTCTTCAGGTCATTGACCAGGTCCTGCCGTGTAGTTCTGGGCTGATCCCTCACCTTCCTCATGATCATTGATGCCCCACGAGGTGAGATCTTGCATGGTGCCCCAGACCGAGGGAGATTGACCGTCATCTTGAACTTCTTCCATTTTCTAATAATTGCGCCAACAGTTGTTGCCTTCTCACCAAGCTGCTTGCCTATTGTCCTGTAGCCCATCCCAGCCTTGTGCAGGTCTACAATTTTATCCCTGATGTCCTATACACAGCTCTCTGGTCTTGGCCATTGTGGAGAGGTTGGAGTCTGTTTGATTGAGTGTGTGGACAGGTGTCTTTTATACAGGTAACGAGTTCAAACAGGTGCAGTTAATACAGGTAATGAGTGGAGAACAGGAGGGCTTCTTAAAGAAAAACTAAGAGGTCTGTGAGAGCCGGAATTCTTACTGGTTGGTAGGTGATCAAATACTTATGTCATGCAATAAAATGCAAATGAATTATTAAAAAATATCATACAATGTGATTTTCTGGATTTGTGTTTTAGATTCCGTCTCTCACAGTTGAAGTGTACCTATGAGAAAAATTACAGACCTCTACATGCTTTGTAAGTCGGAAAACCTGCAAAATCGGCAGTGTATCAAATACTTGTTCTCCCCACTGTATAACAGCTTTGATTCAGTCTTTCTTCTCGCCCCTACCTGGGCTCAAACCAGGGACCCTTTGCACACATCGTCAACAGGCACCCTCGAAGCATCGTTACCCACACTCAACAAAAGCCCTTGCGGAGCAAGGGAAACAACTACTTCATGGTCTCAAAGCAAGTGACATCACCAATTCCAAGTTTGTGGGCTAGAAGAACCATCCTCACATTTTTATCAAATGCCACATTTCCCCTGGAGCACTCCTCCAAGCCTGGAGGAAGTGTAAACACTCCCCTTCACAGTGTGTACATTCTATCATGACAGAATATCAACTATTTTGCGCTGCTCCCGGCTACCTCCTTTTCCTCCTAGTTACCTGTACTGACTGCCTCGATCAAGCAATTTTTTTCTTTCATTCACTGCTTTTCTTGCATTAGCTAACTGAGATCGCCTATTTTTATTCACATACCATAGGTATATTTTCTTTACGTGGATTCTTCGCGGGATATATTTTCAATCAAAGTGCTGCGAGCCACGTTAGGCATTTTAACCAATCAGGTTGCCGAAAAGGGCCTTTAAATGCGAGTAGCCAATCGGATGCCAGGAAATGACTCATAGTGTTACAGCTCAGCTAACTTGCTAAATAGCTATTTTCGTAAATTAACTTCATGACCAAAAAATATGCACAATCGTTTGTCTCTACATGAACTAACATATTCCTCTCAATTGTACATGTTTTGCTTTACTCGTTATAACGTTATAATTACTTAGATTTGCTTCCACCATAATGTTTTTGTCAGCCATCTTTGCTTTACAAAGGCACCAGCTATGTGTCCCCATAGCGTCAAATTCGTCATTGGAACCACTCTATATGATTGGTCATATAAATACTTTGGGACCCAAATGCATAAAGAGAGCAATGAAGCCGTGACGCTGCGTACCTCTAAATCCCGCGGCAAAAGCTTGCAACTTTTAAAGGAGGAACCACTGTATTTTGGGAGAGAGTGGTAAGCAGCCTGAAACTCCTGAAACATATAGCAGTAGCCATTGCACGGATTGAGGGAGACAATGCCATCCTGTCTGATGTTCAGGCTCTGCTTGCAGATGTAAGAGAAGAAATCCCTACTGCCCTGCCCACTTCACTGTTGCTCCAAGCAGATGAAACTGCAGTTCTGAAATACATCAAAAAGCGTGAAGACTTCTGCCAAAATACCATACACCCCGCAATGCACATGTTGGACCCCAAGTATGCTGGCAAGAGCATCCTGTCTGGTGCAGAGATCAACAAGGCCTATGGTGTCATCACTACCGAGTCTCGCCACCTTGGCCTGGATGAGGGGAAGGTTCTTGGCAGTCTGACAAAGTACATTTCCAAGCAAGAGCTTTGGGTTGGAGATGCAATTTGGCAGTCGTGCCAACATATCTCATCAGCCACCTGGTGGAAGGGACTTTGTGGATATGAGGCTCTTTTCCGTGTTGCCTCCATCGTCCTCCAAATCCCGCCTCAGAGCGCAACTGGTCCTTGTTTGAGAACTCACACACCAAAGCACGCAACAGGCTGACCGATACAAGGGTTGAAAATTTGGTGGCCATCCAGGCAAATTTGAGGCTTTTTGAGCCTGACAACGAGCCATCCTCAACAAGGTTGGAAAGTGACAGTGAAGATGATGCCTCAGAGTCTGATATTCAAGAGGTGGACATTGAGGAGGTCCAGGGAGAAGTCATGGAAGCCTGAGAGGAAGACAACCAAAGCTTTAGTTTTTGGACTATTATTTTACAGATGAAAAATAATAGTCTAAACGTTGAAAATGCTTCAGTCAGGAAGTTAAAGCTTGGTCACAAATGGGTCTTCCAAATGGACAACAACCCCAAACATACTTCCAATGTTGTGGCAAAATGGCTTAAGGACCACAAAGTCAAGGTATTGGAGTGGCCATCACAAAGCCCTGACCTCAATCCTATAGAAAATTTGTGGGCAGAACTGAAAAAGCGTGTGCGAGCAAGGAGGCATACAAACCTGACTCAGTTACACCAGTTCTGTCAGGAGGAATGGGCCAAAATTCACCCAACTTATTGTGGGAAGCTTGTGGAAGGCTACCCGAAACGTTTGACCCAAGTTAAACAATTTAAAGGCATTGCTACCAAATACTAATTGTGTGTATGTAAACTTCTGACACACTGGGAATGTGATGAAAGAAATAAAAGCTGATAGAAATCATTGGGTGCACACTGCCTGCCCTACAGGACACCTACGACACCAGGTGTCGCAGGAAGCCCAAGGAGATCATCAGGGACCCAAGCCACGCCCTGTTCTCCCCGCTTCAATCACTCAGACCTGGGCAGTACAGGAGCATCATGGCAAAAACAGAAAGACGGGCCAATAGTTTCTAACCTCAGACCATCAGGCTGCTGAATATCAACCACTAGTCCCCCCTCTCCCCTGCTACTCCCCCTATGGACATCCCCCCCTGCTACTCCCCCTATGGACACACTCCCTCTACTACTCCCCCTATGGACACCCTCCCCCTGCTACTCCCACTATGAACTTCCCCCTACTACTCCCCATATGGACACCCCCCCCCCTACTACTCCCTCTATGGACATCCCCCCCTGCTACTCCCCCTATGGACACACTCCCTCTACTACTCCCCCTATGGACACCCCCCCCTACTATTCCCCCTATGGACCTCCCCCCCTGCTACTCGCGCTATGGACATCCCCCCCTACTACTCCCCCTATGGACACCCCCCCACTACTTCCCCTATGGACATGTTCCCAGTACCCTGTAATCACACCCGCAACCCTGTATATGTGACTATTAAGCACTCTGAATCAGTCTCTATCCGTCACATTTTCCATGATCGGACAGACACTCTTCTGGATGTCAGTTTTGAGCACAAATATTTCCAGATTTTCTCTGTATACCAATGACCTTTGTACTAGTGACACTGCATCGCAGTGCAAGCTGCGTTGCTACAGATGCGGGTTCGAGCCCCGTCTGTATATCGCAGCCGGCTGTGACCGGGAGACCCAATTGGCCCAGCATCGTCCGGGTTAGGGGAGGTTTGGCTGGCTGGGTTGTCCTTGTCCCATCGCACTCTAGCGACTCCTGTGGCGGGCCGGCCGCGCATGCACGCTGACTCGGTCGCCAGGTGTACAGTGTTTCCTCCGACACATTGGTACATTGTGTAAAGAAGCAGTGCAGCTTGGCGGGTTGTGTTTCGGAGGACGCACAGCTCTCAACCTTCGCTATTGGGGAGAAAAAGGGGTAAAAAAAGACAGAATAATAAAAAAATGTAAATAAACATTGGACACAGTTGGTATATTTTGGGGTGTAGAAATGCCAGCAGTCTCCATCTCTTTGTGTATGTCATGCTGTCTTAATGTTGTTCTGTGTTCTGTTACAGCTTGGTAAAGGAGCCGTGTCCCATGCGTTCACAGAGAAGAGCTGTAGGAAGAAACGACCGTGTGAAGTGTGTAGACAGACCATCGACCTCCCCGGGTCTTTCTGTAAGGGTAAGTACAGAGTGTAACACACACACAATTCTCACACACACACACAACTCTCACACAGTCTCTTTTCTCTTCATTGCAGAGTGCAAGACAGCGGTTCATAAAAAATGTGAAGCCAAGGTAGGTCTTGAGCCATTTTCTTAAAAAATTGCTTGTCTAGAGTAAATATGTTTTGTGTGGTCTACAAGGTTCACCATAGAAACCTAAAAAATGTTAATATTTTGAAGGGAATTCTAGCCTGGTCCTAGATCTGTTTGTGCTGTCTTGCCATCTACTATGGTTATTATCACCATAGAGATTGGCAAGGACTAGACAAACCTAGCACTAAGCTGTGTTATAAGCTGTTAAACAAGTGGCTATGTTTTTGAAGGTTGCCAAGAAATGTTATTACCTCTTGGCATGCTTTGTGAGCAAAGGGCATGTTGTGATACAGTACTGACTACTGTACTGCATGCAAGTGGCCCAAAATGACACTTTTATGACACATTCCTCCCGACACATTTATTAAGGATTTAATTGTCTGTGTGTACTTTATGTGCTGCTTCTGTGTAAAGCTTGGTACACAGACTACATACACACACTCACACACTCACGCACAGCAGTCAGAGCTAAAACATCAGAGGGAGGCAGCAGTCAGTAATGGATTTACTGGGCGGACAGACAGTCAACACGTTCAGGTTCACTTGCAGCAGTCAGGGGTTAGATAGGACAAGAAAGCACAGGAAGGACCAATTACTGCTGGCTTCCTGTTTACAGAAATCATCAACAGGATTGTATTAATTTGGCAAACGGGAGAAAATTGACTAAAACAGGAAGTACTACCGAAACTTGTCCAATAAGAAACTGAGTTTTCTGTTGCAAAAGTGCCCTGAATACAATTGAGAATTCAGATCAGCCAAGACTGCCGCTATTGGCTTTTCCCTGTGTGGGCAAGCCTCAAACTGGGAGGAGGAGCACAAAGTGGGATGAGCATTATGAAGATGTAATATTGCGCAGTGTCCCTTTAACCACTAACTCTAACCACTAACTCTAAATTAAGTTCATTCTGGAATGGTCCTAAAGCAACACCACCATGGCTTGGTATGGCATTGAGGGATGAGAAGGACACTAAGCAGCAAGATGACCATGCTAGAGAGAACAGATATGCGTGTGTCCCTCATCATCTTATCCCCTGTCCACTGTGTCCCCAGCATATGCCATGTCGTTGTGAAAATGCCGCTGCTCTAATTTGTTGCGACAGCTAGCACCCCTGCACAGCAACTAGTACAGCATCAAGTCCCGTTCTGTTGGCTTGCAACCTTGTATTTGCCATGCTGCCACATATACCACCACATTTCACCATCTCTGTCACACACAGACTCAGACAGAGACCGGCAGACACACACACACGCACACACTCAAAACATAATGGTGTGTGACTCCGCACCAGCTGTTGTGTCTAACTCACCAGGCATTAAAAGAGGATTATATATTTTGGTACTCCCTCCTCTGTGGTATATTATAGTAACGGTAGTATGACCAAAAACAACAGAGAGGCTCGTGACACGGAGAGGAGCGAAGCGCGCATCACAGTGAGTAATGATCAGTATGAAAAGGACACTAAGTAGGTAAATATAGAAATAACGGGCGTTCTCGGGATGCCGGTGAGGGAGCGATTTGAAGGCGGGCACAAATAAGTGTGTGGCAGCTGGAGACAGAGGGTTAAGAGAGAGAGAGAGAGAGAGAGAGAGAGAGAGAGAGAGAGAGAGAGAGAGAGAGAGAGAGATAGAGAGAGAGAGAATGACTGATTAGAAAGCTCCCATCTTGGAGTATACATAAATACATGAGGGACACAAGACAAGGCTACAAATGTTGTTTAAAAGCTTCACAGCATACTATCTCTCTGCTCTTCTCTTTCTCTCCCTCCTCTCTCACCATTGCTCTCTGTGCCTATCACTATGTTTTCTATTATTAATTATTTTTCCATTTTCAATCTCTCTCCATATCTCTTTGACTTAATGTCCTGTCACTGTCTACATCTCCAATATCTCTCTCGCTTAAATACTTTTGTCTGTTAAATAGTTTTTTATAGGCATGACTATGAATGTAGTGTTACCCTACCATTGGGAGACACAGGTATTACGATCATACTAGTTCAATGATAATTTTATCAGTTTTCCCCTCTATTACATACAATCCTCTTTCCAGTCCTGTTTCTCTCCCTCTCCCACGTCCACTCTCCTATTATTTCTGCCTCTTCCTTTCTCTCTTCCACTATACCTTTCTCTCCCTCTCTCTCTCCCTCTTTCTCTCTCTCTCTCCCCCTCTCAATTCAATAAATGCTTTATTTGTATGAATGGGTGGTTGCCAGTTGCCAAAATCGATGTATGTGAAGTATTGCATAACTTAACAATATGTTTGAACAACCAAAATTATCTATTTCAACATCAGTGGGAGCAAAATAGCCCGATATCATCAAAGATCCACCAACATTTTCTACGGTAGGGATGAATTATTTTCTGCATATGCATTGTTCTTTCGAAGGCCAAGCCCACCACTGGTCATATGACCATAGCACTGGTTCCAATCCAAGTTTAAATGCCGTTTAGCAAACTGTAGGCAGTGCTATGGTCAGATGACATAAAAATAGGTTTTTGGCCACGCACACCAGTAGTGGGTTTGGCATTCAAAAGAACAATGCCTTTTCTGAAAATACCATCCCTACAGTAAAATTTGGTGGTGGATCTTTGACGTTATGTGGCTATTTTGTTTCCACTGGTCCTGGGGCCCTTGTTAAGGTCAATGGCATCATGGACTTTACCAAGTACCAGGACATTTTAGCCAAAAACCTGGTTGCCTCTGTCAGCCATGGGGCTGAGAAAATGTGCAGTTTTAAAGCAATTCAATTATACATGGCTTATGCCTTGTTCTTATGCTATCTGAGTGACTCAAACATTATAACAAAATCAATGTGGGCTCCATGCCATGATATTTCTTTTTATTTTATGCTGCAGAAACCTTCCCTAGATTACTGGTCACGCAGATACTGCAATTACTACTTGGTTAGAACCCATCTCTTTTCAATATGGGTGTTATGCCTTTTTCTGGAAAGTATCCTACATTCAACACTAGGTTGAAGAGCTTGAGTATGGCCTCCTGCAGCTTAGGGCGGCTTTTCTTCTTCATCTTATTGCAGATGGTGTCTGGCCCACAGGCTTTACCGCACTTGAGTGCTTTGATTTTCTCTTTCAGTTCTGTTATTTTGATGGGTATATCTAATGGGTTTTGTTGGTCTTCAATTGTTGTTTCTACGTTTTTTAATTTCTCAACTAATTTGGTCTGGATTTCATATAGTTTTCAAAATAGTTATTCAGATGTTGCCATTTCAAATGGGGATGTTTTTCTTATGTGAGGCATTCTCTCTCTCTCTCTCTCTCTCTCTCTCTCTCTCTCTCTCTCTCTCTCTCTCTCTCGGGCTCTCTCTCGCTCGCTCGGGCTCTCTCTTATCAACTCTGCCTCTTCGTCTCTCTCTCTCTCTCCCTCCCTCTATCAGTGTCTCGTCCCAGGGCAGTGAAGAGGGCGTCAGAAACCAGAGCCCTTGACTCTGGAGTGGTGCCCAGGGTGTGTTTGTGTGTGTGTGTCTCTGTGTGTGTGTGTGCACTTGCACAGCTGGACTGTGTGTGTGTGTCCGCTCGAAAGAGGGAGGTAGAAGAGTACTGTATCGCGTGTGTTTGCAGTCAGAGAGAGAGGGATAGAGAGAAAGCAGGGCTTCATCACTATCTCTACAGAGAGGCTTGTCGGTTACAGAGGTTGAAGAGAAAGAGCCAGGGTGAACTGAAACGGCTTGCTGAAAGGTAAAACTCGCTCAGTGGTTCATTCATGGTATTGGGTAGTCTGGAGTTTATAGTTGGCACTGAAGGGAAAGATTATACTCTTTGTCTCCCCTTCTTGTGCACTGCTTTGTGTTCTGTGTTGTTGATAGAGCAATAGATTGATATTGAACCCGTATCTATTTGATATGAAGGCTGGCAGACGTGACTAGAAGAGAGTGTGGACTATTGAGAATATTGAGTATATAGATTGAGTATTGAGTATATAGATTGAGTATTGTTGTACATCACACAGCAAAGAGTTAGAGAAGCGTACCTCAGTGTGTGTGTGTGTGTGTGTGTGTGTGTGTGTGTGTGTGTGTGTGTGTGTGTGTGTGTGTGTGTGTGTGTGTGTGTGTGTGTGTGTGTGTGTGCGTTTGTATTTGTGACATATTAGGACAAAAGTATGAATACACACCAACAAAGTCAGGACATGTGTAGAAGTCAGGACAAAAATTGATGTCCTCACTTTTCTGAGCATACCACAGTGTTCTACAGCCTCAAATATATACCTGCTGCAAAAATCTCCTTAGGCCAGAATTGTCACAAATTTTTGAAACCATCTGTGTAAGTGTGTATCACATTTTTGCTCACTCACTGATACGCCAACTATGGGACGTGTGAGGTACTGCGCTAAACTTTTACACACACAGGAAGTGACATCAGAGATGTTCTAACATTTCACTTAAGATTCACAGTTAGGAAATCGAAATGGCTAGCTATCTAGCCAGTGGTTGACTATAAATAAATAGTGTGTTGGCCAGTAGTAACACAGTAAACAGTTCTAAAGATTGGACTTCAAACAGTATCATTTACAATTATCTACAACGTGATGTGTGGATGAATGCTGTTACAAGCTAGCTCACGTTAGGAGACTCTTGCTAGCTCGCTAGCTAAAAGTAGCAGGCTCGTGTTAACTAATATACAATCTGGCTAACATGCTAAATGCGTAGCTAACCACATCCACTGAACCAGTTATGTAGCAATAGGGGTGATCGATCTTGAACATATCTCTACGATTCGCTTGAAAAGTAGATCGTGGGCGTCTTCAAGATCGATCACCCCTATGGATACATAACTGGTTCAGTGGATGTGGTTAGCTACGCATTTAGCATGTTAGCCAGCTTGTATATTAGTTAACACGAGCCTGCTACTTTTAGCTAGCAAGAGTCTGCTAACGTGAGCTAGCTTGTAACAGCATTCATCCACACATCACGTAGATAATTGTAAATTATACTGTTTAAAGTTATATACATAATTAAAAAATTGAATGGTTGATATAGCTATATATATATATATATACACACACACAAACACATTAAATATTATTTATATATTATATATATAAATTACAAATTTGAATGGCCGATATAGCTATATATATATATATATATATATATATATATATATATATATATATATATATATATACACACACACACATTAAATATTATTTATATATATTGTATATATAAATACAACATTTGAATGGCCGATATAGCTATATATATATATATACAGTGGGGAGAACAAGTATTTGATACACTGCCGATTTTGCAGGTTTTCCTACTTACAAAGCATGTAGAGGTCTGTAATTTTTATCATAGGTACACTTCAACTGTGAGAGACAGAATCTAAAACAAAAATCCAGAAAATCACATCGTATGATTTTTTAATAATTAATTTGCATTTTATTGCATGACATAAGTATTTGATCACCTACCAACCAGTAAGAATTCTGGCTCTCACAGACCTGTTAGTTTTTCTTTAAGAAGCCCTCCTGTTCTCCACTCATTACCTGTATTAACTGCACCTGTTTGAACTCGTTACCTGTATAAAAGACACCTGTCCACACACTCAATCAAACAGACTCCAACCTCACCACAATGGCCAAGACCAGAGAGCTGTGTAAGGACATCAGGGATAAAATTGTAGAGCTGCACAAGGCTGGGATGGGCTATAGGACAATAGTCAAGCAGCTTGGTGAAAAGGCAACAACTGTTGGCGCAATTATTCGAAAATGGAAGAAGTTCAAGATGACGGTCAATCTCCCTCGTTCTGGGGGACCATGCAAGATCTCACCTCGTGGGGCATCAATGATCATGAGGAAGGTGAGGGATCAGCCCAGAACTACACGGCAGGACCTGGTCAATGACCTGAAGAGAGCTGGGACCACAGTCTCAAAGAAAACCGAAAACCATTAATAACACACTACGCCGTCATGGATTAAAATCCTGCAGCGCACGCAAGGTCCCCCTGCTCAAGCCAGCGCATGTCCAGGCCCGTCTGAAGTTAGCCAATGACCATCTGGATGATCCAGAGGAGGAATGGGAGAAGGTCATGTGGTCTGATGAGGCAAAAATAGAGCTTTTTGGTCTAAACTCCACTCGCCGTGTTTGGAGGAAGAAGAAAGATGAGTACAACCCCAAGAACACCATCCCAACCGTGAAGCATGGAGGTGGAAACATCATTCTTTGGGGATGCTTTTCTGCAAAGGGGAAAGGACGACTGCACCGTATTGAGGGGAAGATGGATGGGGCCATGTATCGCAAGATCTTGGCCAACAACCTCCTTCCCTCAGTAAGAGCATTGAAGATGGGTCGTGGCTGGGTCTTCCAGCATGACAACGACCCGAAACACACAGCCATGGCAACTAAGGAGTGGCTCTGTAAGAAGCATCTCAAGGTCCTGGAGTGGCCTAGCCAGTCTCCAGACCTGAACCCAATAGAAAATCTTTGGAGGGAGCTGAAAGTCCGTATTGCCCAGCGACAGCCCCGAAACCTGAAGGATCTGGAGAAGGTCTGTATGGAGGAGTGGGCCAAAATCCCTGCTGCAGTGTGTGTCTAAATCATACCTACATATTAGGACTATGGTGAATACAAAGTCCTGAGATACACACACATACACTGATGTCTAAATCATACCTACATATTGTGACTATGGTGAATACTAAGTCCTGAGATACACACACACACACATACACTGATGTTTAAATCATACCTATGTATATAGCTATAGACTGCCACCCTGCTCTTTAAGATATCAGCATCAGCCATTAAAAAAATGTATTTTGGTCGACCACTAGTTTAATTACTATTTTGACATCTGATGTTTAATGCAATCGTGTTTTATGTTGTGCAAATAGACAAGTCCATAAGCTTGTTCCAGTCTGGATATTCTCTTATGAATATCTCTTATTCTCTTATTCTTTTATGATGAATGGATGCTAATGTTAAAACACTTTCAAAGCCATTCTTTGAAAAGAGCCTCAGCCAAAAAATGGCCTCATTCACACCCTCATTCCTTGGTTTCTCAAGTGACTGCCTTGCCTGGTTCGCTAACTACTTTGCAGACAGAGTTCAGTGTGTCAAATCGGAGGGCCTATTGTCCGATCCTCTGGCAGTCTCTATGGGGGTGCCACAGGGTTCAATTCTTGGGCCAACCCTTTTCTCTATATACATCAACGATGTCGCTCTCGCTGCTGGTGACTCTCTGATCCATCTCTACGCAGATGACACCATTCTGTATACATCTGGCCCCTCTTTGGACACTGTGTTTACTAACCTTCAATCAAGCTTCAATGCCATACAACACTCCTTCCGTGGCCTCCAACTGCTCTTAAACGCTAGTAAAACTAAGTGCATGCTTTTCTATCGAACGCTGCCAGCACCCGCCCACCGGACTATCATCACTACTCTCGACGGATCCGAATTAGAATACGTGGACACCTACAAATACCTAGGCATCTGGTTAGACTATAAACTCAACTTCCAGACTCACATCAACCATCTCCAATCCAAAATTAAATCCAGAATTGGCTTCCTATTTCGCAACAAAGCCTCCTTCACTCATGCTGCCAAACATGCCCTTGTAAAACTGACTATCCTACCGATCCTTGATTTCGGCGATGTCATTTACAAACTAGCCTCCAATACTCTACTTAGCAAATTGGATGTAGTCTATCACAGTGCCATCCGTTTTGTCACCAAAGCCCCATACACTACCCACCACTGCGACCTGTATGCTCTCGTTGGCTGGCCTTCATTATATATTCGCCGCCAAACCCACTGGCTCCAGGTCATCTATAAGTCTTTATTAGGTAAATCCCCGCCCTATCTCAGCTCACTGGTCACTATAGCAACACCCACCCGTAGCATGCGCTCCAGCAGGTATATCTCTCTGGTCACCCCCAAAGCCAACACCTCCTTTGGTCGCCATTCCTTCCAGTTTGCTGCTGCCAATGACTGGAACGAATTGCAAAAATCATTGAAGCTAGAGGTTCCTATCTCCCTCAATAACTTTAAGCATCAGCTGTCAAAGCTGCTTATCGATCACTGCACCTGTATATAGCCCTTCTGTAAATAGCCCACACTACTACCTCATTCCCCATATTTATTTTTTGTTTATTTTCACTAATCTTGCACTCCAGTATCTCTATTTGCACATCATAATTTGCACACTTTTCATTCCTGTGTTAATAATGATAATTCTGTAATTTAGGTCACCACTATAGTCTATTTATTGTTCTACCTCTTAACCTTACTGCATTTTTGCACTACATTTTGCACTCTGTATATAGATTTTTCTATTGTGTTTTTGACTGTTTGTTTAATGTGTAACTCTGTGTTGTTATTTGTCACACTGCTTTGCTTTGTCTTGGCCAGGTCGCAGTTGCAAATGAGAACTTGTTCTCAACTGACCTACCTGGTTAAATAAAGGTGAAATAAAAAAAAAAAATAAAAAAAAAAATTCAAGAAATCCTTATTTAAAGGGATGGGACCATTTTTGTTTTGTTTCTCCATACCTACCACTAAGGCTAGTAAGCTTCACTTAGCTGGGCTTACATACTATGTGGATGCCTACTAAATGATATGCATCATGTGTAATTTGGTTGAGTTTATTTGGGCCCTTCCAGAATCTATTTGGGGGCAGATGTGCTTCAGGGTTTATTGATGAGCCAGTCTAGTCAAAATACAGGGACCCTTTGGTAGAATACTGACAAACTGTGAAAGCAGATAGCGTTCTCCTACCTCAATCTTATCTTCTCAACCTATACTTTTGCCCACACAACCAGTCTATACAGTACCACTAGCTAAATGTAACACAAACTTGAAGCATGACCTCCAGGACTGCGAGCAAAAACAATTAATTGAGGTGGGACCACAAGTGGCCAGCGCTTCTATTGACTTACATACATGGAGGGCAATAGTCTTGATCCCCAGGTCAGAGCACATCTTTCTTTCTGTTGGCTTCAGCTCATTACATGCTGCTGACTGAGCACACAACTGCATAGATCATAGCTCATAACAGTAGCCTGGTAGAACATTCTCAGCATCATATACACTCAAAGGATCCAAGCTTCTTCTGGAAGTAGTTGGCCTACAGATGCTCTTTTATGATGGATAGATGCACTTTTATGATGGATAGATGCACTTTTATGATGGATAGATGCTCTTTTATGATGGATGGATGCACTTTTATGATGGATGGATGCACTTTTATGATAGACGGATGCACTTTTATGATGGATGGATGCACTTTTATGATAGATGCACTTTTATGATGGATGGATGCACTTTTATGATGGGCAATTGTACTTTTATGATAGATGCACTTTTATGATGGATGGATGCTCTTTTATGATGGATGGATGCTCTTTTATGATGAATGGATGCACTTTTATGATGGATGGATGCACTTTTATGATGGATGGATACACTTTTATGATGAATGGATGCACTTTTATGATGGATGGATGCACTTTTATGATGGATGGATGCACTTTATGATGGATGGATGCTCTTTTATGATGGATGGATGCTCTTTTATGATGGATGGATGCTCTTTTATGATGGATGGATGCACTTTTATGATGGATGGATGCACTTTTATGATGGATGGATGCACTTTTATGATGGAAGGATGCACTTTTATGATGGATAGATGCTCTTTTATGATGGATAGATGCTCTTTTATGATGGATAGATGCACTTTTATGATGGATAGATGCACTTTTTTGAGCTTCAATCTGTTGGTTGCAATTCACTGCCATTATAAAGCTTGAAGCGTCAGGGTGTTTATTAATATAACTCTGATTGTATTTGTCTAAAAAGAAGAAAGTCACATACAACTAGGATGGCTTGAGGGAGAGTAAATCATGGGCTAATTTTCATTTTAAAGTGAAATACTCCTTTAATAGGCGTTTCAGCCACTTGCAGATTAAACCACACAAAGTAAAGGGATAGTAACTACCCATTAACGTGCCCATCCCTCTCAATAACCTCAATTATGGTACTGGCCCATGCACACTTGTAGAATTAGTATTATATATATACAATCATGCATGAATTAAATGTATTAATATTATTATAAGGTATTTCCGAATCATGTTATGATTTGGATCATGAATGAGTTCATTAAAAGTTCATTAGTTGGAGAAAACTAAGATATTAAAGCACAAGGTAGCCTACACAGTTTTAGAGTTTATGTTTTTATTTTGTAATGCTACTGGTGAATAATAATACAAATTTCAGTGAAGTTTGCGGTTCTATTCTCACATGGAGCATGGGTTGAAAAAACCTGATGGGAACGTCTTTAATATGTTTTATAAGGGAAAGTATTTTTACTTGTGAAAAGGTTTAGTGACGTATTTACCCGGGAAAACATTTAGGCGCGAGCTGCGACCAGGAGATACGCACGAGGAACCAGATCGTCAGAGAGAGGTAAGTTAACTAGCTTGTTTTATTATCTTTTCAAATTGTAAAACGTTGACCAATTAAACAAATTACTGATAGCTACCTAGATATACAGACCAGCAAATTACTACATCTGTTGCTTGCTTGTAGGATATTAATTTTTTTGACACTTTACTTCTATAATCTATATAATAAAATTGCTGTTGTCGTTTAATAGTGTGTAGGCCCACTATTATTATCGCAATTAGCCTATTTCTGGGACAATATATCGCACAACAAAAAGCAGTTATCGTGACAGGCCTAGCGAGCATTGGCTTAGCTCTACTGTAATATAGCTAACCTAACTAGTTAAGCCTACTCGTCGTCTTCTACTTTTTCTGTAGTCTGCACCATGTCGCGCTGTGACGTTTCTATTTGCTCCAGAACAGTAGATCGCTGCTTTGAAATCGACTACATTTGGATTTATTCTTCCAAACTCTGTAACGTTAATTGTCAGGAAAACGTCTCAAATGACGCACTTTTCACCTGCTGATGACCGCTCTGTGTGTGAGTATTTATTCGTCTAATTTTTTCTTTTATTTGAGAAATGCATGTTTTATGTGTTACTAGCAAGCATGATCTGTGGTAGCAGGTGTAAATCTGATTGGACACAATAAACAATGTGCTGTGTCATACAATCAAGATTGAGCTTATGATTATTTGCTTTCTAACTATCCATTCCAGAATTTAAATGCATAACTTGATGTCATGTCCAAACGGAAGCGAATTAGTCCTGTGGAGGATGCCACTAAACACATTCTGTCTGGCAAAGACAAACCGTGCTTTGAGGAGAGATTCATTAACTCTCAAAAAGGTTAGTAACAGTATTTCAATGCTTCTTTCATCCTATTCAGGAAGATACTGTAGCAGATAGGGAATCGTTCTTAAACTACATCCCCTCTTGATATAAAACAGTAATAAAGTCATAAGATAATAGCACAAAATGCATGTGTTAAAGCAGTATTACATTGAATAGTCTAATTTCAGTAGGTATGTTACTGCTATTCTTAAAGATGAACTGAACTGAAAATAATCAACGTTGATAATGTGTTATTTATGACAATTAAAAGTAAATTACACTAAAAATTCTAATTAAAAATATCAATATAGCTTTTTTTAAGCATCACAAAAACTGTGTTAGGAAATAGAAACTGCTTATATATGTCGTGTGCATTTAGAGAAAATACAAAAACATGGTTGAGGTCCTGTGCGTTTTAGAAAATCGAGGCAGATAAATGGAAAATGTTATTGGACGAATTCATCCAATGGGATCGCTTGTTAAGTTAGCTGCACGCAAAATGTTAAATCCAAAATAAATAAAGTTGGGGGGGAAATGGTTAGCTGCGCGTAGGAGTTACCCCAGGTTGACCATAGATGCACGGAGGATTCACCAGTTTTGTGAACATGTTTTGTGTATGTGACAACATTACATCCAGCCCTTTGCTTAGTAGACTTGCTAGCATGATAACAGTTAACATACTTCTCTGTCCTCTGCCTGACATTGGTCTATCGGTCTGCCCTGTACTATAGCCTGAAAAGTCGAACATTGACGGAATGGCCTCAGGTTTCAGTCTGTTGGACTTAACCCTCACCAGTGAACGGAGTAGTTTACCATGCCAGTGACGTAGCCGAATGTTGAAATCCAACATGGCGGTGCCCGTGTAACAACAACATTTTCAACGTACCATTTTATACCTTTTAACAAATTCTGCCATTTTATTAATTGTACAAATGAGAATAAATAAAATATATCTGTTATATCACCTTTACTCAAATTCCAGTTCAGTTAATCTTTAAGATGATTGGTTATTGTTGCAACAGTTGCTGTTATGGGCTGTGCAACTGAATGAGCAGCTTCTCACATATGTATAAACTGACCAGATGTTGGAAGAAGTTTGCATGTCCTGTAATTTATGTGTGCATGCCATTTAAAGGCCAGGTCAATGGAATAAAGAACCACTTATTTTCTACAGAGACACTAATATTCAAAACCATGCCATCTCTATCTCTATCTTAGGTAGAGGTGTGTTTGCTAGCATGTCCATTGACAAAGGATGCTTCATTCTTGAATACCGTGGAGAGTTACTTTCCAAAGAGGAGAGCCAAATAAGACAGAATAGATACAACGAAACAGAAAATACCTTCTTGTTTGACTTTGATTGGAATGGAAGACAATGGAGGTAGGTTTTGGGAACAATTTTGACTGACTATTTTTGACATACTTATTGGAAACAAATTTAATGTTTTTTCCTCTTTCCCATTTTAGCATTGATGCCTCAAAAGAAGATGGTTCACTTGGGAGACTAGTGAACGATAAATACAAGACTTCTAACTGTAAAATGAAAAAAATAGGTATTGAAGGCAAACCCCATCTGTGTTTGTTTTCAATTAAAGACATAGCTTCAGGAGAAGAATTAACATACAACTACGGAGATTCAAACTGGCCATGGCGTACTCTGGTAATTAGGTCTCCATTTAGTTTGTGTTGGTATTGTTGAGTTATGTGTTAGTTGACTTTCTGTGTTGTATTACCTGATGGACAGAACAGAACAACTTAAACGGTCTCTGGACTGTCTATTCAATTATATTGATGCGGTTTTGACACAGAATTGCAAAGTACAGTCATCAAATATTCCGAGCATGTTCTCTCTTTACAGATGAACCGAGCAGCCCCTCGCAGTGAGGAGAACACACCATCAGAAGAGGGTTCATGCCTTCCTACCAAAATGAACAGGAGTCCCAAGCCTACTGAACAGGTAGACATTTTTGGTTTAAGTCAAGCTTTTGATCTTCTGATAAGGCGCATAGGGCATATTGATCCATTTAGACCCTCAGTAGAATTCAAATTGAATCTATTTTAGTATTGTTCGATAGACTTATTTTTAACATTATAAGAATGTCCTCATTTTTAAACTGTGACGTTGTTTGAGGATTCCAAGAGTGTGTACTGAGAGCCTGTCCAATGTACTGACATTGATGTGGTGTGAAACGTGTCGTGTGTGTGTGTGAATGTCCTGATGTCTCTCCAGTATGAAATTAATATAGTGTGTTTGTCTTAATTATGGATGATTGGTGTGGAATCAAATGGAAGGTTTTTTGTATGCTTTCACACATGTAACAACGAAGACTGTAAAGAGAGTTACAAATCCATTTGCTGTTGATTATCTTTGTAACTGGTTGTTTCTGCCCCGATCTAATGTGTATGTTCTTATTTAATCAGATTGGGAGTCATTTGTCTGAACCCAGGCCTTCAAATAGTGACCAATGCACCGACCGCAACAGTGACCATTCATCCACAGCTTCTGACACGACGGAGAACCATTCTCAGGTTAGATCTCTTGCACTAAACCCTTGTCACATGGACAGATGGTAAAAGCACTAACCAAATTGAGACAACCATTTGTTGCCCATATCAACACCAATCACTGAACTCAACACAGTACAGCCAATCATCCCTACATGACCTTTACACTGTTTTGACTTGTACTTTATGGAAGTGCATTAATGTTATGGGTCTTTTGAATATTCATACATTGTAGTTTACTAAGTGAATTCTGTCCTCTCTTTACAAACATGTCTAGTTTTTTTTATTACTAAATCATATAATATTCACATTCCATGAGTGTGTCCTCATTTTTAAACTGTGACGTTGTTTGAGGATTCCATGAGTGTGTACTGAGAGCCTGTCCAGTGTACTGACATTGATGTGGTGTGAAACGTGTCGTGTGTGTGTGTGTGAATGTCCTGATGTTTCTCCAGTATGAAATGAATATAGTGTGTTTTTTCACAGTGGATGCTGTTCTCTCTTTACAGGTGAACAGAGCAGCCCCTCGCTGTGAGGAGAACACACCATCAGAAGAGGGTTCATGCCTTCCTACCAAAATGAACAGGAGTCCCAAGCCAACTGAACAGGTAGACATTTTTGGTTTAAGTCAAGCTTTTGATCTTCTGATAAGGCGCATAGGGCATATTGATCCATTTAGACCCTCAGTAGAATTCAAATTGAATCTATTTTAGTATTGTTCGATAGACTTATTTTTAACATTATAAGAATGTCCTCATTTTTAAACTGTGACGTTGTTTGAGGATTCCAAGAGTGTGTACTGAGAGCCTGTCCAATGTACTGACATTGATGTGGTGTGAAACGTGTCGTGTGTGTGTGTGAATGTCCTGATGTCTCTCCAGTATGAAATTAATATAGTGTGTTTGTCTTAATTATGGATGATTGGTGTGGAATCAAATGGAAGGTTTTTTGTATGCTTTCACACATGTAACAACGAAGACTGTAAAGAGAGTTACAAATCCATTTGCTGTTGATTATCTTTGTAACTGGTTGTTTCTGCCCCAATCTAATGTGTATGTTCTTATTTAATCAGATTGGGAGTCATTTGTCTGAACCCAGGCCTTCACATAGTGACCAATGCACCGACCGCAACAGTGACCATTCATCCACAGCTTCTGACACGACGGAGAACCATTCTCAGGTTAGATCTCTTGCACTAAACCCTTGTCACATGGACAGATGGTAAAAGCACTAACCAAATTGAGACAACCATTTGTTGCCCATATCAACACCAATCACTGAACTCAACACAGTACAGCCAATCATCCCTACATGACCTTTACACTGTTTTGACTTGTACTTTATGGAAGTGCATTAATGTTATGGGTCTTTTGAATATTCATACATTGTAGTTTACTAAGTGAATTCTGTACTCTCTTTACAAACATGTCTAGTTTTTTTTATTACTAAATCATATAATATTCACATTCCATGAGTGTGTCCTCATTTTTAAACTGTGACGTTGTTTGAGGATTCCATGAGTGTGTACTGAGAGCCTGTCCAGTGTACTGACATTGATGTGGTGTGAAACGTGTCGTGTGTGTGTGTGTGAATGTCCTGATGTTTCTCCAGTATGAAATGAATATAGTGTGTTTTTTCACAGTGGATGCTGTTCTCTCTTTACAGGTGAACAGAGCAGTCCCTCGCTGTGAGGAGAACACACCATCAGAAGAGGGTTCATGCCTTCCTACCAAAATGAACAGGAGTCCCAAGCCAACTGAACAGGTAGACATTTTTGGTTTAAGTCAAGCTTTTGATCTTCTGATAAGGCGCATAGGGCATATTGATCCATTTAGACCCTCAGTAGAATTCAAATTGAATCTATTTTAGTATTGTTCGATAGACTTATTTTTAACATTATAAGAATGTCCTCATTTTTAAACTGTGACGTTGTTTGAGGATTCCAAGAGTGTGTACTGAGAGCCTGTCCAATGTACTGACATTGATGTGGTGTGAAACGTGTCGTGTGTGTGTGTGAATGTCCTGATGTCTCTCCAGTATGAAATTAATATAGTGTGTTTGTCTTAATTATGGATGATTGGTGTGGAATCAAATGGAAGGTTTTTTGTATGCTTTCACACATGTAACAACGAAGACTGTAAAGAGAGTTACAAATCCATTTGCTGTTGATTATCTTTGTAACTGGTTGTTTCTGCCCCGATCTAATGTGTATGTTCTTATTTAATCAGATTGGGAGTCATTTGTCTGAACCCAGGCCTTCAAATAGTGACCAATGCACCGACCGCAACAGTGACCATTCATCCACAGCTTCTGACACGACGGAGAACCATTCTCAGGTTAGATCTCTTGCACTAAACCCTTGTCACATGGACAGATGGTAAAAGCACTAACCAAATTGAGACAACCATTTGTTGCCCATATCAACACCAATCACTGAACTCAACACAGTACAGCCAATCATCCCTACATGACCTTTACACTGTTTTGACTTGTACTTTATGGAAGTGCATTAATGTTATGGGTCTTTTGAATATTCATACATTGTAGTTTACTAAGTGAATTCTGTCCTCTCTTTACAAACATGTCTAGTTTTTTTTATTACTAAATCATATAATATTCACATTCCATGAGTGTGTCCTCATTTTTAAACTGTGACGTTGTTTGAGGATTCCATGAGTGTGTACTGAGAGCCTGTCCAGTGTACTGACATTGATGTGGTGTGAAACGTGTCGTGTGTGTGTGTGTGAATGTCCTGATGTTTCTCCAGTATGAAATGAATATAGTGTGTTTTTTCACAGTGGATGCTGTTCTCTCTTTACAGGTGAACAGAGCAGCCCCTCGCTGTGAGGAGAACACACCATCAGAAGAGGGTTCATGCCTTCCTACCAAAATGAACAGGAGTCCCAAGCCAACTGAACAGGTAGACATTTTTGGTTTAAGTCAAGCTTTTGATCTTCTGATAAGGCGCATAGGGCATATTGATCCATTTAGACCCTCAGTAGAATTCAAATTGAATCTATTTTAGTATTGTTCGATAGACTTATTTTTAACATTATAAGAATGTCCTCATTTTTAAACTGTGACGTTGTTTGAGGATTCCAAGAGTGTGTACTGAGAGCCTGTCCAATGTACTGACATTGATGTGGTGTGAAACGTGTCGTGTGTGTGTGTGAATGTCCTGATGTCTCTCCAGTATGAAATTAATATAGTGTGTTTGTCTTAATTATGGATGATTGGTGTGGAATCAAATGGAAGGTTTTTTGTATGCTTTCACACATGTAACAACGAAGACTGTAAAGAGAGTTACAAATCCATTTGCTGTTGATTATCTTTGTAACTGGTTGTTTCTGCCCCAATCTAATGTGTATGTTCTTATTTAATCAGATTGGGAGTCATTTGTCTGAACCCAGGCCTTCAAATAGTGACCAATGCACCGACCGCAACAGTGACCATTCATCCACAGCTTCTGACACGACGGAGAACCATTCTCAGGTTAGATCTCTTGCACTAAACCCTTGTCACATGGACAGATGGTAAAAGCACTAACCAAATTGAGACAACCATTGGTTGCCCATATCAACACCAATCACTGAACTCAACACAGTACAGCCAATCATCCCTACATGACCTTTACACTGTTTTGACTTGTACTTTATGGAAGTGCATTAATGTTATGGGTCTTTTGAATATTCATACATTGTAGTTTACTAAGTGAATTCTGTACTCTCTTTACAAACATGTCTAGTTTTTTTTATTACTAAATCATATAATATTCACATTCCATGAGTGTGTCCTCATTTTTAAACTGTGACGTTGTTTGAGGATTCCATGAGTGTGTACTGAGAGCCTGTCCAGTGTACTGACATTGATGTGGTGTGAAACGTGTCGTGTGTGTGTGTGTGAATGTCCTGATGTTTCTCCAGTATGAAATGAATATAGTGTGTTTTTTCACAGTGGATGCTGTTCTCTCTTTACAGGTGAACAGAGCAGTCCCTCGCTGTGAGGAGAACACACCATCAGAAGAGGGTTCATGCCTTCCTACCAAAATGAACAGGAGTCCCAAGCCAACTGAACAGGTAGACATTTTTGGTTTAAGTCAAGCTTTTGATCTTCTGATAAGGCGCATAGGGCATATTGATCCATTTAGACCCTCAGTAGAATTCAAATTGAATCTATTTTAGTATTGTTCGATAGACTTATTTTTAACATTATAAGAATGTCCTCATTTTTAAACTGTGACGTTGTTTGAGGATTCCAAGAGTGTGTACTGAGAGCCTGTCCAATGTACTGACATTGATGTGGTGTGAAACGTGTCGTGTGTGTGTGTGAATGTCCTGATGTCTCTCCAGTATGAAATTAATATAGTGTGTTTGTCTTAATTATGGATGATTGGTGTGGAATCAAATGGAAGGTTTTTTGTATGCTTTCACACATGTAACAACGAAGACTGTAAAGAGAGTTACAAATCCATTTGCTGTTGATTATCTTTGTAACTGGTTGTTTCTGCCCCGATCTAATGTGTATGTTCTTATTTAATCAGATTGGGAGTCATTTGTCTGAACCCAGGCCTTCAAATAGTGACCAATGCACCGACCGCAACAGTGACCATTCATCCACAGCTTCTGACACGACGGAGAACCATTCTCAGGTTAGATCTCTTGCACTAAACCCTTGTCACATGGACAGATGGTAAAAGCACTAACCAAATTGAGACAACCATTTGTTGCCCATATCAACACCAATCACTGAACTCAACACAGTACAGCCAATCATCCCTACATGACCTTTACACTGTTTTGACTTGTACTTTATGGAAGTGCATTAATGTTATGGGTCTTTTGAATATTCATACATTGTAGTTTACTAAGTGAATTCTGTCCTCTCTTTACAAACATGTCTAGTTTTTTTTATTACTAAATCATATAATATTCACATTCCATGAGTGTGTCCTCATTTTTAAACTGTGACGTTGTTTGAGGATTCCATGAGTGTGTACTGAGAGCCTGTCCAGTGTACTGACATTGATGTGGTGTGAAACGTGTCGTGTGTGTGTGTGTGAATGTCCTGATGTTTCTCCAGTATGAAATGAATATAGTGTGTTTTTTCACAGTGGATGCTGTTCTCTCTTTACAGGTGAACAGAGCAGCCCCTCGCTGTGAGGAGAACACACCATCAGAAGAGGGTTCATGCCTTCCTACCAAAATGAACAGGAGTCCCAAGCCAACTGAACAGGTAGACATTTTTGGTTTAAGTCAAGCTTTTGATCTTCTGATAAGGCGCATAGGGCATATTGATCCATTTAGACCCTCAGTAGAATTCAAATTGAATCTATTTTAGTATTGTTCGATAGACTTATTTTTAACATTATAAGAATGTCCTCATTTTTAAACTGTGACGTTGTTTGAGGATTCCAAGAGTGTGTACTGAGAGCCTGTCCAATGTACTGACATTGATGTGGTGTGAAACGTGTCGTGTGTGTGTGTGAATGTCCTGATGTCTCTCCAGTATGAAATTAATATAGTGTGTTTGTCTTAATTATGGATGATTGGTGTGGAATCAAATGGAAGGTTTTTTGTATGCTTTCACACATGTAACAACGAAGACTGTAAAGAGAGTTACAAATCCATTTGCTGTTGATTATCTTTGTAACTGGTTGTTTCTGCCCCGATCTAATGTGTATGTTCTTATTTAATCAGATTGGGAGTCATTTGTCTGAACCCAGGCCTTCACATAGTGACCAATGCACCGACCGCAACAGTGACCATTCATCCACAGCTTCTGACACGACGGAGAACCATTCTCAGGTTAGATCTCTTGCACTAAACCCTTGTCACATGGACAGATGGTAAAAGCACTAACCAAATTGAGACAACCATTTGTTGCCCATATCAACACCAATCACTGAACTCAACACAGTACAGCCAATCATCCCTACATGACCTTTACACTGTTTTGACTTGTACTTTATGGAAGTGCATTAATGTTATGGGTCTTTTGAATATTCATACATTGTAGTTTACTAAGTGAATTCTGTACTCTCTTTACAAACATGTCTAGTTTTTTTTATTACTAAATCATATAATATTCACATTCCATGAGTGTGTCCTCATTTTTAAACTGTGACGTTGTTTGAGGATTCCATGAGTGTGTACTGAGAGCCTGTCCAGTGTACTGACATTGATGTGGTGTGAAACGTGTCGTGTGTGTGTGTGTGAATGTCCTGATGTTTCTCCAGTATGAAATGAATATAGTGTGTTTTTTCACAGTGGATGCTGTTCTCTCTTTACAGGTGAACAGAGCAGCCCCTCGCTGTGAGGAGAACACACCATCAGAAGAGGGTTCATGCCTTCCTACCAAAATGAACAGGAGTCCCAAGCCAACTGAACAGGTAGACATTTTTGGTTTAAGTCAAGCTTTTGATCTTCTGATAAGGCGCATAGGGCATATTGATCCATTTAGACCCTCAGTAGAATTCAAATTGAATCTATTTTAGTATTGTTCGATAGACTTATTTTTAACATTATAAGAATGTCCTCATTTTTAAACTGTGACGTTGTTTGAGGATTCCAAGAGTGTGTACTGAGAGCCTGTCCAATGTACTGACATTGATGTGGTGTGAAACGTGTCGTGTGTGTGTGTGAATGTCCTGATGTCTCTCTAGTATGAAATTAATATAGTGTGTTTGTCTTAATTATGGATGATTGGTGTGGAATCAAATGGAAGGTTTTTTGTATGCTTTCACACATTTAATCGAGTAAAATAAGTATTTGATCCCCTTCCAACTAGGGCTGGGCAATACGACCAAAATCTCATATCCCGATAACAATATATATCACGATATAGTACCTTTTCTGTAAATTCAATCAATTAATAGTTTATATATATTACCCACATGGAAAATATATATATTTTTTTTATGGAAGCATATGGGTAGCAATATTCAATTTGAAATGTAGTATGCAAAATGACAATGCAATATGTAAAATTACAATGCATTTCTCTATTTAAAAATATTTTCCATTACATTTGTGTAGCGTTTGGTGCAAAATGAAAATTCAATTATATAATTTACATTTGCCATTTCATACACTAGTTTTAATATGTAAATTGAATACATATTTTAATGCTTTATAAGTTGCAAAATGTAAATTAAAAAGTTACAGAAATGATTATGTTTAACATGTTCAAGCAAAAACTGTAGCAAAATGATCATTTAAATGTTATTTTTCTCAATTGCATTTACTCTCACAGTTAAGACACTTGCGATTGCATTTTCATTAAATGATCAAGTTGGCCCCGCCCCCGCCCATTGCAATCTTTTTTTTATTATGTTTGTGCTGTACTTTTTTTTTTTTTTTTTTGTGCTGCTTCGTATTTTTTCGATATTAAAGGAATATTTCTAGGTCATTTTGAGATCACCCAGCCCCCCACATGCTCCAAAAAATATAGTCTTGTTCGTTTGTGCCGGTTAAAGTTTTGTTAGTGCTGCTTCGTTTTTTAGGATATTAGACATTTAATTACAGTTGATGACGTCATTCACACCTGTACGCCCCCCGACCTGCTCCACATTCACCCTAAATAGTCTTGTTTGTTTGTGATTTGTTTGTGCGGGAAAAAGTTTTGTTTGTTCTGCTTTGGTTTTTAAAATATTAGTCTGAGTTATAGACGATGACGTCACCAGCTGTCACGGTTTGGGTTTTGTTTCTTGTTCCTTGTTCTGGTCTGTCATGTGATCCCGTTTTAGTCATGTGATCCTGCCTTGTGTTCCCTTGTCTGTTGTGTCATGTGGTCATTGGTTGATTGTTTAATTGTTCACAGGTGTCCCTTGTCTTGTCGTTAGGCTTGTGTATTTAAGCCCTCGTGTTTGCCCTGTGTCTTGGTCTAGGATTGAATGTCTTGATGTTCCAGGTTCTTGTTTTGAGTTCCATGCCTTTGTTTTATGTTTGGGAATTAAAGTTGCATTTGGGTTCTCAACCAGCTTGCCTCCAGTAGCATTCGTTACAGAATCCTAGACCAAACATGGACCCAGCAATCTGTCTTTTCCGCCTCAGCCAAGGTAACCGTCCAGTGGAGGATTATGTGGAGGGGTTTTGTGGACTTTGCCATGAGGTTGATTTCAATGATGAGGTCTTGAAAGACATGTTTCGCCATGGACTTAATGAGCCTCTTTACCACCACATGCCTGCCAATACCCATCAATGCACCCTGGTGCAATATATTGACTTTGCCCTGTTGTGGAGCGGCTCGTCATTTACTGTGGGCTTTGAGGATGAGGAGCCCCACAAGCACACGGTATCCTCTCAGCCTGAGCTTCTTCACGTCAGTCCTGCCGAGCCTGAGCTTCTTTATGTCAGTCCTGCCGAGCCTGAGCTTCTTTACGTCAGTCCTGCCGAGCCTGAGCTTCTTTACGTCAGTCCTGCCGAGCCTGAGCTTCTTTACGTCAGTCCTGCCGAGCCTGAGCTTCTTTACGTCAGTCCTGCCGAGCCTGAGCTTCTTTACGTCAGTCCTGCCGAGCCTGAGCTTCTTTACGTCAGTCCTGCCGAGCCTGAGCTTCTATAAAGTCAGTCCTGCCGAGCCTGAGCTTCTTTACGTCAGTCCTGCCGAGCCTGAGCTTCTTTACGTCAGTCCTGCCGAGCCTGAGCTTCTTTACGTCAGTCCTGCCGAGCCTGAGCTTCTTTACGTCAGTCCTGCCGAGCCTGAGCTTCTTTACGTCAGTCCTGCCGAGCCTGAGCTTCTTTACGTCAGTCCTGCCGAGCCTGAGCTTCTTTACGTCAGTCCTGCCGAGCCTGAGCTTCTTTACGTCAGTCCTGCCGAGCCTGAGCTTCTTTACGTCAGTCCTGCCGAGCCTGAGCTTCTTTACGTCAGTCCTGCCGAGCCTGAGCTTCTTTACGTCAGTCCTGCCGAGCCTGAGCTTCTTTACGTCAGTCCTGCCGAGCCTGAGCTTCTTTACGTCAGTCCTGCCGAGCCTGAGCTTCTTTACGTCAGTCCTGCCGAGCCTGAGCTTCTTCACGTCAGTCCTGCCGAGCCTGAGCTTCTTCACGTCAGTCTTGCCCAGCCAGAGACTGTTCACGTCATGCTTGCCCAGCCAGTGTGTATCTCAGACCTTAGTATTCACCATAGTCCCAATATGTAGGTATGATTTAGACATCAGTGTGTGTTTGTAGCTCAGGACTCACTTTTCAACATCGGGCCAATATATATGATTTAGACTTCAGTAATTTGGTGGAAAGGGAGTTGTTGCTCAACTTGCTTGCTGTAGATGCATTACATTTATGGATACACAGTATCTTGAGCCCTTTTGAGCCATGGCACTCAAACAGATAATTACTATATAGCATTGGTATTTAACAATATTTTATGGGTCTTAATGTTAATGTTCTCTCTGGCTTTGACTGATTTGCCTTGTATTTTAGGAATTACATTTAATTTAATGTTGTGTTTTTTTTTTTTTTTTTTTTTTTAGGCACAAAAGTCAGTGTCAAAAGGAAGTGGTTGGAAGAAGAGGTTGGAGCGGTTGAAAAGCATATGATGCATTTCATACGCAGCTGTCGAGTGCCTGGGAAGACGGACTGTGTCTCATGCCTGTTGGCCGAACCTCAGGCACTGAAAAACAGAGACTGGTCTGCTGTTAAGTTTTATATTAATAACAGAATTACAGCTTTGAAAAGACAACAGAGTCTGTAGGACAGATTTTTCTACATATTTTTTGTTAAATCGATTTGAGTAGTTCCATTTTAAATAAAAATGTCCTGATAATTTACTCTCCCCATGTCATCCAAGATATCCATGTCTTTCTTTCTTCAGTCGAAAAGAAATTAAGGTTTTTGAGGAAAACATTCCAGGATTTTTCTCCATATAATGGACTTCAATGGCAAAGGTTCAAATGTAAGTCTCAGTGCAGCTTCTAAGTCTCTACACGATCCCAGCCGAGAAATAAGGGTCTTATCCAGCGAAACGATCGGTCATTTTCTAAAAATAAATAAAAATTATATACTTTAACCACAAATGCCAGTCTTGCACTATCTCTGAGATGCGCCACGCATTACGTCATCACGTTGGAAAGATCACGCGTAAAGTAGTCAGAAGTTCCGACCCAGTGTTTGTTAATTTGGAGTAGGAGGACCGTTTTATATGTATTTGTGTCAGTCTATTGTTTAAAATGGTCCTTACGTGTGCATATCCTGGATGTTTAATAATGTCACGTGCGACCTTTCCAACGTGATGACGTAATGCGTGGCGCATCTCAGAGAGATTTTTTTTGAAATTAAGGTTTTTGACATAAATTAATTCATTATGATCAATGTATCACTTTTTATTGTAAACCTGTGGTAAAACATTGATGCTTGGGTTTTAAATCTTCAAGTAAACAACAAAAATGCCAACGGTCGCTTTTATCACGTTTGTTTTGCGATCATCACACTGTTTCCAGTGATTTCTTTCTGATTAGTTTTCTGATAAAACTTCCATTTGTTGGTGAAATGATGGGTTAGTGTGTCGTTGTTCCAGAGAGGCGTGTTATGGGCGTGTTTTAGTAAAGCGCTGTGGAGCTTCTTGCCCGACATTGGAAACGCAGGCCCGGTGCTACTGGCCCGGCACGGCCCGTTTAAAGCCCTGGCTCGCACTGGCCCGACAGTGGAAACGCGGCTAGTGTATGTATGTGTAGCTCAGAACTTAGTATTCACCATAGTCCCAATATGTAGGTATGATTTAGACATCAGTGTATGTGTGTGTAGCTCAGACCTTAGTATTCACCGTAGTCCCAATATGTAGGTATGATTTAGACATCAGTGTATGTGTGTGTAGCTCAGACCTTAGTATTCACCGTAGTCCCAATATGTAGGTATGATTTAGACATCAGTGTATGTGTGTGTAGCTCAGACCTTAGTATTCACCATAGTCCCAATATGTAGGTATGATTTAGACATCAGTGTATGTGTGTGTAGCTCAGACCTTAGTATTCACCATAGTCCCAATATGTAGGTATGATTTAGACATCAGTGTATGTGTGTGTAGCTCAGACCTTAGTATTCACCATAGTCCCAATATGTAGGAATGATTTAGACATCAGTGTATGTGTGTGTAGCTCAGACCTTAGTATTCACCATAGTCCCAATATGTAGGTATGATTTAGACATCAGTGTATGTGTGTGTAGCTCAGGACTTAGTATTCACCATAGTCCCAATATGTAGGTATGATTTAGACATCAGTGGATGTGTGTGTAGCTCAGGACTTAGTATTCACCATAGTCCCAATATGTAGGTATGATTTAGACATCAGTGTATGTGTGTGTAGCTCAGACCTTAGTATTCACCATAGTCCCAATATGTAGGTATGATTTAGACATCAGTGTATGTGTGTGTAGCTCAGACCTTAGTATTCACCATAGTCCCAATATGTAGGTATGATTTAGACATCAGTGTGTGTGTGTGTGTAGCTCAGACCTTAGTATTCACCATAGTCCCAATATGTAGGTATGATTTAGACATCAGTGTATGTGTGTGTAGCTCAGACCTTAGTATTCACCATAGTCCCAATATGTAGGTATGATTTAGACATCAGTGTATGTGTGTGTAGCTCAGACCTTAGTATTCACCGTAGTCCCAATATGTAGGTATGATTTAGACATCAGTGTATGTGTGTGTAGCTCAGACCTTAGTATTCACCGTAGTCCCAATATGTAGGTATGATTTAGACATCAGTGTATGTGTGTGTAGCTCAGACCTTAGTATTCACCATAGTCCCAATATGTAGGTATGATTTAGACATCAGTGTATGTGTGTGTAGCTCAGACCTTAGTATTCACCATAGTCCCAATATGTAGGAATGATTTAGACATCAGTGTATGTGTGTGTAGCTCAGACCTTAGTATTCACCATAGTCCCAATATGTAGGTATGATTTAGACATCAGTGTATGTGTGTGTAGCTCAGACCTTAGTATTCACCATAGTCCCAATATGTAGGTATGATTTAGACATCAGTGTGTGTGTGTGTGTAGCTCAGACCTTAGTATTCACCATAGTCCCAATATGTAGGTATGATTTAGACATCAGTGTGTGTGTGTGTGTGTAGCTCAGACCTTAGTATTCACCATAGTCCCAATATGTAGGTATGATTTAGACATCAGTGTATGTGTGTGTAGCTCAGACCTTAGTATTCACCATAGTCCCAATATGTAGGTATGATTTAGACATCAGTGTATGTGTGTGTAGCTCAGACCTTAGTATTCACCATAGTCCCAATATGTAGGTATGATTTAGACATCAGTGTATGTGTGTGTAGCTCAGACCTTAGTATTCACCATAGTCCCAATATGTAGGTATGATTTAGACATCAGTGTATGTGTGTGTAGCTCAGACCTTAGTATTCACCATAGTCCCAATATGTAGGTATGATTTAGACATCAGTGTATGTGTGTTTATATGTCCTGAAAAGTGATGAAAATAATATTTGTCCTCATATGTAGGTAAAAAATCAGGTTGTGCAAAAAAGTGCTTTAAATGAAAATCTCAACAGATGACTGTCATAACAAGGCCATTGGCAACCTAAAACTGTTTTCAGCTTGGCTCTAGCAGCTTTAGAAAGGCATGTCCCCATATGTGACGTATTTTTCATACGTACCAGTTTTTCACAAAAACGCGTATGTGTGTGTGTGTGTGTGTGTGTGTGTGTGTGTGTGTGTGTGGAAGGTTCTGTTTAAGAGGACACAGAAGAAACAGAATGGTCGGGAAATGGTCAGCTTTCCTAACAACATCTGTGAACCAACCGCTTCTGGTCGTGTGAGCTACAGATTATCATGATGCATGCACTTTGTCAGCTGTGCAAATAATGCACTGCTCTGTTGACAAATGAATTGAGGTAGAGATTACAGTGATATGTTACGCTATTATGTGATAATGGATGGATTTTTTGGTTTATAGAAATGTCAAAAACGTCCCCCATTTTTGGAGTTGGTTCCATTTTTCATACTTAAGTACTTTGTGGACTATGAATGTGGATTGCACCGTGCACAACCGTCTTTCTACATGTATTATACAATAGATGTAATATATTATTCAAGAAAAATACCAGGGCAACATACAAATAGTAGCAGAGTGTCTTGGTTGGGGTGAAATTCGCTGATGTGGAATACCTTGGGCAGCATGTCAAAGACACAGGCATGATTAGAAACCAGTTACAAGCGAGACATCCTGTCCCTTGATTGCAAGCTCTAAGTGTATAAAGGTTATATCGATTACAAGAGAAATAGTTCTGTCAATACAGATGGAGGTCTCTAGTGCTAGAGCTCAATAGCAGAGGAGATTACGTAGATTGTTTATTAGAAAGGACATGCAGCCTTAGATCTTAGTGTCAAGGCAACGGCCTGGACAAATGTTACGGTGTTGAGCTTATTGGCAACAGTGTGGAGTCATCACCATCACAGAACTGTCACTGTCATCTCTGTCACCATTCCAGCTGCAGCCTCTGCATGTAAGCCTTGAGGTATACACTGTAGTGGATGCTGCACGCAACACCATAGTGCCTTAATGACTTAAGCTCTCTACCCGCTGAGTACGGAAGTAATAATGGGAGAATAAGTGCCTACACACACACACACAAATATGTGTGTTTATATTTACCCAGTGCTTTTTCATTTCCTGTGTAGCTGAGCTGGAAGATACAGACAACAATAGGTATCATCTAATGTTACAGGGATTATAGTGTTTCTATTTTCTGTGCTGTGGCCATGTCATGGTACCACTGAGGCTTATAGGGTTTTGTAGGGTTTAATTCATTTTCATGAATCATATATAGTAGCTTTTGCATAAGAAGTTGACTATACTAGTTCTAGGAATATCCTGAAGCATAAAAGAGTTTAATAGCGACGCGTTTGTGTGTAAAGGACATGACGTTTGATGTATTTTCCGGTGTCAAAAAACATGGTGGCATAGCAGGGTCTGGGATCCCAAGTGGCTCAGTGGTCTAAGACACTGCATCTCAGTGCTAGTATCACAACCGGCCGTGGTTGGGAGTCCCATCGGGCAACGCACAATTGGGCCATCGTCGTCCGAGTTTGGCCGGTGTAGGTCATCATTGTAAATAAGAATTTGTTCTTAACTGACTTGCCGAGTTAAATAAAGTTTAAATAAAATAAATAGTTAAATGTCTGTACACTTCGTCATAGCCTTTACAAGAAAGGCAAGTAGGATGAACAAACAAATCACCTGATGAGCTCAGAGCAGGATCTAAAATAAGGTGGTCTGTCAAAATAACTCTGTCTGCTCTCGATGGTTGGAAGGCATTTTCAGCTGTTGATCTCTCTCCCCCTCCAAAAACTCACTCACTAGCTCACTCCCTGTCTCGCTCTTACTCTCTCTCCCCCTCTCATTTTCTCTCTCATTATTTCTCTCTGGCTAGACCCAAAGGCCTCCCCTTTACTTTCCCACAATCTTGCTCTCGCACCTTCTCCCCCAAGCGTTCTCTCCTTCCCAGCTCTGTGTGCACAGTTCCCTCTCTCCAATCTCTCTCCTCCCCCATGCCTCCTACTCCCCCTGATCTCGTGCATTATCTTAATCTCTGTGTCTTTTGTCATCTCGTTATAGTTCGTTTTAGTGGTGTTTATTTGGGGCAAGGGTTGTGGGGGTAGGGGTACATGCTTGTGTCCCTTGGCGGGCATGACTGGTTAGTCTAAATGTTACTGTAGCTCCTGTACATAAGATCCTATGGGACAGACAGACAGACAGACAGACAGACAGACAGACAGACAGACAGACAGACAGACAGACAGACAGGCAGGCAGGCAGGCAGGCAGGCAGGCAGGCAGGCAGGCAGGCAGGCAGGCAGGCAGGCAGGCAGGCAGGCAGGCAGGCAGGCAGGCAGGCAGGTAGGCAGGCAGGCAGGCAGGCAGACGGACGGACAGACGGAGATGAATACTTACTTAGCCACAGCAATACGGCTCCTAAATCTAGCCTCTGTTCTTGATGAAATGTTGGCGTTGTCTGTCCTGTTGGAACGAAAGTCTCTAACTCAATTATACAGTGCTTAGGAGGAGAGGCGAAGATGCTTGAGAGGGTTACAGAGTGTCATTTTTCTGAACTGCTGTCATAAAGAATATTCTCAGCTCAATATTCTCAGGGTTTGGTTGGTTACTCCTTCCTCCTCTCTCCTTCCTCTCTTCCCTCTCTCTTTTGCCTTGGCAACTGGAAGTTATGTCAGTTCTGTCTTGGATGACAGTCAGTGTAACCTCTGACTCAAACAGTCAGAATTAGTCTTTGCTCCCACTGACTCAGAATTCCCAGACACTTTCTTTATTTGCCTTCGTCTTCCTGCCACTGAGAGGCCTGGCCCAAAGAAGCACCACATAAAGTCACAGCTAATGACCGATATGAAAAACCCAATAGTCCATTTACCAAAAAAAGGGTCACTCAAATGTGACCTAGTGGAAATTCCACCCTGACAGCCAAGGCATCTGGATCTGGGGTAACAGTACCGCTAGATCTCAGGAAGGCAGTAGCAATTAGCCATCCGCTACATCTAGTTAGTCTGATACTTGGTGTCAATTTGAGCAACATGGCAACATCCTGAAAATGTTTGCGGTCTTACAGTGCATTTGGAAAGTATTCAGACCCTTTGACCTTTTCCACATTTCTAAAATGGATTCAATTGTTGTTGTTTTTTTCTCATCAATCTACACACATCAATCTGCTGCACAGCTATTTTCAGGTCTCTCCAGAGATGTTAAATCGGGTTCAAGTCCGGTCTCTGGCTGCGTTGTCTTGGCTGTGTGCTTAGGGTCGTTGTCCTGTTGGAACGTGAACCTTCACCCCAGTCTGAGGTCCTGAGCTCTCTGGAGTAAGTTTTCATCAAGGATCTCTCTGTACTTTGCTCTGTTCATCTTTCCCTCGATCCTGACTAGTGTCCCAGTCCCTGCTGCTGAAAAACATCCCCAAAGCATGATGCTGCCACCACCATGCTTCACCGTAGGGATGTGCTTTTTACTGAAGAGTGGTTTCCGTCTGGCCGCTCTACCATAAAGGCCTGATTGCTAGAGGGCTGCAGAGATGGTTGTCCTTCTGGAAGGTTTTCCCATCTCCACAGAGGAACTTTACAGCTCTGTCAGAGTGACCATCAGGTTCTTGTTCAACTCCCTTCTCTCCCGATTGCTCAGTTTGGCGGGCGGCCAGCTCTAGGAAGAGTCTTGGTGGTTCCAAACTTCTTCCATTTAAGAATGATGGAGGTCACTGTGTTCTTGGGATCATCAATGCTGCAGAAATTTTTTGGTACCCTTCCCCAGATCTGTGCCTCAACACAATCCTGTCTCGGAACTCTAAGAACAATTTCTTCGACCTCATGGCTTAGTTTTTGCTCTGACACTACCTTTCCAAATCATGTCCAATCAATTTAATTTACCACAGGTGGACTCCAATGAAGTTGTAGAAACATCTCAAGGATGATCAATGGAAACAGGATGCACCTGTGCTCAATTTCGAGTCTCATAGCAAAGGGTCTGAATACTTATGTAAATAAGGTATTTCTGTCTTTATTTTTTTTAATAATGTGAGAACATTTCTAAAAACCTGTTTTTGCTTTGTCATTATGGGGTCATTTGTGTAGATTGATGAGAAATATTTTATTTAATACATTTTTGAATAATGCTGTAACGTAACAAATTATGCCATGATGCCATTGGCAACATATTGAAGTGGTATTTTGAAGTCATTTCCATTCATTGAAATCCAGTCATCTTTCTACCACAGTGATGTTATAATACTAATAGGTCTGTAGGCTATAACTGCACTGAGGTCCTTTTTGTCAAATTCTTCTTTATGTCTATCACTTTGCCTCTCTGTCTCATGCTGGCTGTAGGGAGGGACACATGGGCAGTTGTGCAACACTAGTCAGTAGTCCCTCAGGGTTAGATAGGGGACTGGCAGGCACCTCTCTAAGTAGTAGCTAGTCTAGCTGACAAAAATGGCAAATGTATCCAGATGGCCCTAGCAGCACACTGGGTAAATTAATTAATAAAGACCATCAGTGTGAGTGCATTTGTGTCCGTCCATATCAACATGCGTGCGTTCATATACAATATTAGTGTAAATAGGCTACACACATGCACGCACCAAATGCATGTTAGCTAGTGTACAGCACACGCGTGTGTGCGGAGATTCCACATGTATGTAAGGTTGAGCGACCAACGGTGTCCTGTTGCAAATTGCATCCTTTGTGTGTGTGTATACAGTAAATGTGACTTTGTGTTCAACCTCAATCTTGGGGGCTTCAGTCCGTGTCTGTCAGCATCCTTTCCTTCCTGTGGCTTACTCTACCCTTTAATCCAGCTAACCACCATTATTACAACCCATTAACAGTAGCTTCCCTACCCCATGGGTAAATCTTTGGTCAGAAACTAGTGCTCGTCCCGAAAGGTACCATATTCCCTATTTAAAGGACTACTTTTGACCAGAGTCCTGTTCGAAGGTAGTGCACTACTTAGGGAATAAGGTGCCATTTGTGACGCAGCCTAGAACTGACTGCACAAAGCACTCACAAAGTATCACTTATTTATTGTGCTCTTTCTCGTCTGGGTCACGTTCACTGGGATGAAATGTTGGAGAACATTCATATAGACATAGACCATATTCTAACCCATTGCATTCTACTACAAATAATAATACGATTAAGTTATATCTTTACATTAAAAACCAAAGTCTATCAGAATTCCAGTCATTCCAATAAATGTTATACCCCTTGATCTTCTTCAAGAATAGGACTTATATGGAAGGATAGATTAGCCAAATTGTTTAACCTGAGCATGACCCCAAAACTATGGACTTATTATGATTTTATTGTCATGGAGGACTGATTGGGCTCATTGATTCGAGTTGAAAAATAAATGCTGCGCTCATGGAATGGCATGCTTTGCCAAGAGTGTGCAAAGCTGTCATCAAAGCAAAGGGTGGCTACTTTGAAGATCTAACTACTTTGTTGAACACTTTTTTGGTTACTACATGATTCCATATGTGTTATTTCATAGTTTTGATGTCTTCACTATTATTCTACAATGTAGAAAATAGTAAAAAGAAAGAAAAACCCTTGAATGAGTAGCTGTATCCAAACTCTGTATATATACTGTATATATAATAAAATCCAAAAATGGATGTAGAAACTACGGATTGCACCTTTAAGTCTATCAAAAGTTTGAGCAATAAAAGCCCCACTTGTATTCCATAGACTTGGATCCGCACTATGCGGCATTTTTCACTGGATGTCCACTGGTTTCAAAAACAATTATCGATAGGCAGCTTAAACTTCTTGAATTCAATCATTGTTGGGTTGAAATACACATTTAGATTTGTGAACAGCCATCCACAACAACCACAATCCGTAAGGCGCAAATAATTAAATGAGAGAGCAACAGTGTGATTCACATCAATGCGCTATGTAGATATCAATAATAAGTGATATCTGTATCGCCGTCATGCTTACCTCGAATCGTTTATTCAAGTTGGATAATCTTTGGATGCCGACAGCAGTCGCACCATTGGAAGACATAGCTTGGACTGTAGCCTTTTCCCGCGATCCATCAAACACATTTGGTGTGTCATCATAGTGGTCAGACTCGCTCAGGTGGAACAAACTTAAACTTGCTGATTTGAATGTCATTGAGAAAACAGAGATGTGTCAAAGATTTTTTTACACAAACATCCTTTCTAAATTTAAAAGTAATCCTCAAAGTAATTATCTGTAATCTTATTACAATATTGTTGCTGGTAACGTAATGGACTACAGATACGTTTTTTTTTGTAATCCGTTACTCCCAACCCTGCGTAAAACACACGCACACGTGTACACACACAAACTTCTGCTGCATCTCTACTAGGGATGTGAATAATCGACTGTTTTTCTTAACATTTAAACTGACATTTTACATTGAGTTCATACAATTACATGTGAATTCACAATGCAGCTGTTCTGCTGCCAGCAATGGTTTTGTCTCATGGTGCATCCCTTTCAGATGGTTAAGCATTGCACCTGTACTACCATTACTGTACCTCAATTCCACCTCTCAAAGTTTTCATTTCATTCTCATTTAACTTCTCAAAGTATTGCCATACAGGACATCACTGCTGACACTTGGCTTTCTCTGCCATTTTCCCAACTGTTAACGACAATGACGTAGTGGTGATTCCTCAACTCTTCCGCGTCGACTCACGGTGTCGATTTCCAATTCTTAGTGTCAAGATTCGTTTCCGCTAAGAATCGACTCCTAAGATTCATTATTTTTGGAACAGAGGAGACTGAAAAATCTTTCATAACGAGCGAAGGAGACAGTCAGGCCTATCTATCAGCAATCAAGAGCTGTATCTCGCAATGGAATGCTGTATGTCGCAATTTCTTGGCATGCAATGTCTGGCAACTTCAGTAAAGCAGGGCCTATAATCAATGAATAGACTACCACGGTGTGTGTCATAATACCCTTAAAACCTAGCTGTCACACAATGAAATGGTTCCAATAGTTTTTCCACCATACATTTTTCCTATAAGTGCATTTAGAAACACTGTGTGGTCAGCATGTTAGTTGTTGCGGAAATGTACCCGCTATGCTGTTTACTTTCTGCATCTACTCCATACTGTATCTTTGAGTCTACCTTTTAAATTACTGAAGTTACCCAAGGCCTTTCATCTAGTTAGGCTATAACACAGAAAATGATGTTTTCTGATAACTGCACTGTGATTTAGGAACCCAATTTCGTTTTAACATTCACACCCCTAATCTCCACCATCACTTTTATAATGGCATCTTGGAGCATGATTAGTTAATGTCTCTCAGTGAATAGAACACATATATATATATATTTTTTTAAATGTCTTTCTCTCATATTCTATTTTATTAATCATATTGTTTCATCTCTCTCTTATATCCTGTTAAACTCCCACACACCCTCTCTCTTCTCTTCCCTTTTTTCTCTCCATCTCTCTCTCTCTCCCTAGCATCTCTCTCTATCCCTCGCATCTCTCTCGCTCTCCCTTGCATCTCTCTCTCTTTCCCTCGCATCTCTCTCGCTCTCCCTTGCATCTCTCTCTCTCTCTCTCTCAAATTTTGTTCATCTCTGTTTCTCTCATTTCATGTTGGTGCAGCAGAGTGGTGGGTGAAGTGCTGTGGTCTGTGGCTAGGGCTGTTAAACTGTCTAATGATGGTGTTTACAAGAGCTGCAGAGGCTCCCTCATCCCAGCGGTAAACAATCAGGCACAGAGGTCTTGCGCTCTCTCATGCTC
Source organism: Thymallus thymallus (assembly GCA_023634145.1). Lineage (NCBI taxonomy): Eukaryota > Metazoa > Chordata > Actinopteri > Salmoniformes > Salmonidae > Thymallus > Thymallus thymallus. The sequence continues at coordinate 25,226,030 of CM042409.1, read as the reverse complement.
TCGCGCTCTCTCATGCTCTCGCGCTCTCTCACGTTCTCGTGCTCTCTCACGCTCTCTCTCTCGCGCTCTCTCTATCAAACTCTCTCTCTCAAACTCTCTCTGGACACACCAACTCAATCCAGGATTGTAGATTAATAGTGAAGACATCAAAACTATTAAATAACACAAATCATGTAGTAACCAAAAAAATGTTAAATAAATATATTTTATATTTCAGATTCTTCCAAGTAGCAACCCTTTGCCTTGATGACAGCTTTGCACACTCTTGGCATTCTCTCAGACAGCTTCATGAGGTAGTCACCTGGAATGCATTTCAATTAACAGGTGTGCCTTCTTAAAAGTTAATTTGTGGAATTTCTTTCTGTCTTAATGTGTTTGAGCCAATCAGTTGTGTTGTGACAAGGTAGTGGGGGTATACAGAAGATAGTGTAGCCCTATTTGGTAAAAGACCATGTCCATATTAACAGCTCAAATAAGCAAAGAGAAACGACAGTCCATCATTACTTTAAGACATGAAGGTCAGTCCGGAAAGTTTCTTCAAATGCAGACGCAAAAACCATCAAGCGCTATGATGAAACTGGTTCTCATGAGGACCGCCACAGGAAAGGAAGACCCAGAGTTACCTCTGCTGCAGAGGATAAGTTAGAGTTAACTGCACCTCAAATTGCAGCCCAAGTAACAGACACATCTCAACATCAACTGAGACGGAGACTCGTGAATCAGGCTTTCGTGGTCAAATTGCTGCAAAGAAACCACTACTAAAGGACACCAATAAGAAGAAGAGACTTGCTTGGGCCAAGTAACACGAGCGAATAGACATTAGACCTGTGGAAATCTGTCCTTTGGTCTGATGAGTCAACATTTTAGTTTTTTGGTTCTACTCTGCATCTCGCTGTGTCTTTGTGAGATGCAGAGTAGGTGAATGGATGATCTCCACATTTGTGGTTCCCACCGTGAAGCATGGAGGAGGAGGTGTGGGGGTGCTTTGCTTTGCTGGTGACAATGTCTGTGATTTATTTAGAATTCAAGGCACACTTAACCAGCATGGCTACCAAAGCATTCTGCAGCAATACGCCATCCCATCTGGTTTGCACTTAGTGGCACTATAATTTGTTTTTCAACAGGACGATGACCCAAACCACACCTCTGGGCTTTTTGACCAAGAAGGAGAGTGATGGAGTGCTGCTTCAGATGACCTGGCCTCCACAATCACCCGACCTCAACCCAATTGAGATGGTTTGGGATGAGTTGGACTGCAGAGTGAAGGAAAAGCAGCCAAAAAGTGCTCAGCATATGTGGGAACTCCTTCAAGACTGTTGGAAAAGCATTCCTCTTGAAGCTAGTTGAGAGAATACCAAGAGTGTGCAAAGCTGTCATCAAGGCAAAGGGTGGCTACTTTTAAACAAATCAAAAAATATTTTAAATTCTTCACACTTTTTTGACTTGATGAAGTGTTATTTCATAGTTTTGATGCCTTCACTATTATTGTAAAATTGTCACAAGAGGGTGCATACATCGACCAAGACGCAGCGCAGGGATTGTAGTTCGACATATTTTATTTATTTATACTATGTATAACTATGAATATTATACTATGTATAACAAACAAAACCCAAACTACGAAACAAACAAACACGAATGAACAAACGTAATAAACGAAGCACACTTCCTGTCACCGTGACTTGAGATATAATGACCCACATTCCCGGTGTGGAACATACAAACCTATGTAGGATCCCTAATTAGCGACATGCATAGCAGCTGCCTCTAATTAGGGATCCAACACAAACCACCACCAGAAACAGAAAGAATAGACCTGTCAGACTCTGACCATGGCTACATAGAGAAGCAAATAGGCTTCTCTATGGCCAGAGCCTGACAGAAATAGTAGAAAATAGTAAAAAATAAAGGAAAACCCTTGAATGAGTAGGTTTGTCCAACATTTTGACTGGTACTGTATTTCAGAATGTATTCACACCCCTTGACTTTTACCACATTTTGTTGTGTTACAGCCTGTATTTAAAATGGTTTGAATTTTATTTATTTTTTATCACTGGCCCCATAATGTCAAAGTGGAATTATGTTTTTCTAATGTTTTCAAATTAATAAAAAATGAAAAGCTGAAATGTCTTGAGTCAATAAGTAATAAGTATCTCAATAAGTCAAATGTGCTTAAAAAGTCACATAATAAGTTGCATGGACTTACTCTGTGTGCAATAATAGTGTTTAACATGATTTGTGAATGACTACCACATCTCTGTACTCAACACATCAAATTATCTGGGCCCTTGGTTGAGCATTTTCAAACACAAATGTAACCACAAAGACCAGGGAGGTTTTCCAATATCTCGCAAAGAAGGGCATTAAGAAATAAGAAAAAACAGACATTGAATATCCCTTTGAGCACTTTGGATGGTGTATCAATACACCCAGTCACTACAAAGATACAGGCGTCCTTCCTAACTCAGTTGCCGGAGAGGAAGAAAAACCGCTCAGGGATTTCACCATAAGGCCAATGTTGACTTTAATACAGTTACTGGATGAGTTTAATGGCTGTGTTAGGAGAGAACTTGAGAATGGATCAACAACATTGTAGTTACTGGTGGCCATTTAATTAATTGTTCAGCAGTTTTATTGTTTGGGGGTAGAAGCTGTTAAGGAGCATTTTGGTCCTGGACTCTACAGCTGTAGAACTTTTTGAGGATCTGTGGACCTATATTAAATATTTTCAGTCTACTGAGGAGGAAAAGGTGTTGTTGTGCCCTCTTCACGACTGTCTTGGTGTGTTTGGACCATGATAGTTTGTTGGTGATATGGACACCAAGGAACTTGAAGCTCTCAACCCGCTCCACTACAGCCCCGTCGATGTTACTGGGGGCGTGTTCGGCCCGCCTTTTCCTGTAGTCCACGATCAGCTCCTTTGTCTTGCTCACATTGAGGGAGAGGTTATTGACCTTGCACCACACTGCCAGGTCTCTGACCTCGTCCCTATAGGTTGACTCATCATTGTCGGTGATCAGGCCTACCACTGTTGTGTTGTCAGCAAACTTAATGATGGTGTTGGAGTCGTGTTTGGCCACGCAGTTGTGGGTGAACAGGGAGTACAGGAGGGGACTAAGCACGCACCTCTGAGGGGCCCCAGTGTTGAGGATCAGCGTAGCAGATGTGTAGTTGCCTACCCTTACCACCTGGGGGCGGCCCGTCAGGAAGTCCAGGATCCAGTTGCAGAGGGAGGTGTTTAGTCCCAGGGTCCTTAGCTTAGTGATGAGCTTTGTGGGCACTATGGTGTTCCTTTTCTCCAGTTGGGAAAGGGCAGTGTGGAATGCAATTGACATTGCATCAACTGTGGATCTGTTGGGGCAGTATGCGAATTGAAGTGGGTTTAGGGTTTCCGGGATGATGGTGTTGATGTGAGCTATGACCAGCCTTTCAAAGCATGAAACATGTAGGTATTACAGACTCGGTCAGGGATAGGTTGAAAATGTCAGTGAAGACACCAGTTGGTCCACGCATGCTTTGAGTACACGTCCTGGTAATCCGTCTGGCCCCGCAGCTTTATGAATGTTGACCTGTTTAAAGGTCTTGCTCACATCTGCTACGGACACCGTGATCACACAGTCGTCCGGAACAGCTGGTGCTCTCATGCATGCTCCAGTGTTGCTTGCCTCAATGCGAACATAAAAGGCATTTAGCTTGTCTGGTAGGCTCGAGTCACTGGGCAGCTCGCGGCTGGATTTCACTTTGTAATCCGTAATAGTTTGCAAGCCCTGCCACATCCGATGTGTCAGAGCCGGTGTAGAGGGATTCTATCTTAGACGTTTAGCCTGTTTGATGGCTTCCTCCAGACGTGACGCTTGGCATTCAGGCCAAAGAGTTAAATCTTGGTTCTCATGGTCTTTAGGTGCCTTTTGGCAAACTACAAGCGGGCTGTCGTGCCTTTTACTGAGGAGTGGCTTCCATCTGGCCACTCTACCATAAAGGCCTGATTGGTGGAGTGCTGCAGAGATGGTTGTCCTTCTGGAAGGTTCTCCCATCTCCACAGAGGAACTCTGGAGCTCTGTCAGAGTGACCATCGGGTTCTTGGTCTCCTCCCTGACCAAGGCCCCGCTCACCCGATTCCTCAGTTTGCTCGGGTGGCCAGCTCTAGGAAGAGTCTTGGTGGTTCCAAACTTCTTCCATTTAAGAATGATGGAGGCCAATGTGTTCTTGGGACCTTCAATGCTGCAGAAATTTTTTGGTACCCATCCCCAGATCTGTGGCTTGACACAATCCTGTCTCTGAGCTCTACGGACAATTCCTTCGACCTCATGGCTTGGTATTTAATCTGACATGCACTGTCAACTGTGGGACCTTATATAGACAAGTTTGTGCCTTTCCAAATCATGTCCAATCAATTGAATTTACCACAGGTGGACTCCAATCAAGTTGTAGAAACATCTCAAGGATGATCAGTGGAAACAGGATGTACCTGAGCTCAAAGTCTCATAGCAAAGGGTCTGAATACTTATGTAAATAAGGTGTTAGATTTGGTAATAGATTTGCAAAAATAAATTACAAACCTGTTTTCGCTTTGTCATTATGGGGTATTGTGTGTAGATTGATGAGTGAAAAAATTAATTTTATCCATTTCAGAATAAGGCTGTAACGTAACAGAATGTGGAAAAAGTCAAGAGGTCTGAATACTTTCCGAATGCATTGTATACGTATATCTCTCTATCTCTATCTCCTCTCTCTTGCGTTCTTTCTCTCTCTTCCCCTCCATCGCTCTGTCCAACCCTCACTCCCTGTCCCCCCCTCTGCTCTCGTTTCTGGCCTTCTCTCTCTGACTCCCAGTTTAGTTTTATATCCCACCTCTTCACATTTTTCCCTGACATTTTTTCAGTCCGTTCATCTGCATTTTGTCTAAAACAAAGATTATATTTAGTCTAATTTATCACAAAATGGCACATATGAGTTTACATGGTAACATGGGTATAATATCATTCCCCGGTCAGGGTCAGTATGTTACTGTGGCTACTTTGTACTGTACAATGTGGTCCATTGATATTGACGTGTGTGCAGTAGTCTGTAAAACATCAGCTCTTAACCATATGGTATTGATTTCTTAAAACTGGTACACAGCTTGTGTGCGTGTGACTGAGGCCTCCTCTTCATTCCAGACTAACACACAGAAGAAAACACACACACGAAGATGCATAGAAGAAGACATACTGTACACACACGGACATATAATCAGTATTAGGTACGCCACCCCGTTCACAAAAATGGTTTGCTTACTATATAAAGCAGGCAGACAGGCATTGAGGCATTCAGTTACTGTTCGATTGAACAGTAACGAATGAGCAAAACGAATGACCTAAGCGACTTTGAATGCGGTATGACCGTCGGTACTAGATGCGCCGGTTCAGTATCTCAGAAATGTCCGGCCTCCTGGGCTTTTCACACATGACAGTGTCTAGGGTTTACCGAGAATAAATCGACAAACAGAAAAAAGATATAGTCATCGGCAGTCCTGTGGGCGAAAACAGTTTGTTGATGAGAGGTCGACGGAGAATGGTTTAATGGCAAGAAACTTGGAAGCTAACAGGCGGGCTACAAACAGGCAAATAACAGCGCAGTACAACAGTGATGTGCAGAACAACATCTCAGAACGTTGTCTCAGGACTTGTCAGTCCTTGTCACAGATGGACTATTGTAGCAGATGACCACACAGAGTTCCACTCCTATTAGCTAAAAACAAGAAGATGCGGCTCCAGTGGGCACGCGATCACCAACACTGGACAACTGAGGGGTGGAAAAACATTGCCTGGTCCGACAATTCCCAGTTCCTGTTGCGTCATGCTGATGGCAGAGTCAGGATTTGGCGTATACTGCATGAGTCCATTGCCCCAACCTGCCTGGTGGCGGTGGTGTAATGGTGTGGGGAATGTTTTCCTGGTACACATTAGGTCCCTTGATAGCAATTGAGCAATGTTTGAACGCCACACCTTGTAGAATTCATGCCCTGAACAATTCAGGCTGTTCTGGAGGCAAAGGTTCCGTACCTAATAAACTGGCCACTTAGTGTTATTGTGTGTATCTGTGTGGAACAGTGTACATTTTGTGCTTGGGTGGTTTCGTAAATATATATTGGCTTGTGTGTGGAATGAAGAGGAGGCCTTTGTGCAATCAGGAAGCGCCTGTCTAATTGCCACTAGGGAGGGAGATGTAATCTGGTGTGTGTTTTATTTTGGCCCTACTCTACTCCTTTTCAGATAAGGATGGATGGTGTGATACTGTACCCTCTAGTTGTAGCAATACACAATAAACAGATCGAATTTAATTATGTTAATAGATTGTTAAGACATAAACAGGCTAAACAAGTGTGAAATACCAAACCGAACCACCTATGATATAGGGTCTGTCAGTCTCTCCAATGCTCACTTCATTCATTGAACATCGATGACTACATATTATTATCACGTTGTGATGTATAGTATATGGCACATTTCAGTTCAGAGCAGAGCAGTTTAGAAAGATTAATTTCTGCCTCTCTGGGACATGTTGATGTAGTTTGTATATCCGTGCAGTGTGTGTGTGTGTGTGTGTGTGTGTGTGTGTGTGTGTGTGTGTGTGTGTGTGTGTGTGTGTGTGTGTGTGTGTGTGTGTGTGTGTGTGTGTGTGTGTGTGTGTGTGTGACAGTCTGGCATCATGCCCCACTGGTCTGTCATGTGGAAGGGGAAATCTGTGATGACAGCATGACTGCAGCAGTATTTCCTCTCCAGCTGTTGATAGAGGTCCAAAGGGAGAGAGAGAGAGATGCCCTTTACAGCAGCGGTCACCAAAATTCAAGCTGAGATTTACCACAGATTATTTTTTTTTAATGTGCAGTAGGTTATAGGCCCAATACATGATCACTGCATATTGGCTATGCTTGAATTGCCATGCCAATGTTGTAAATAAAATAAATATGCACAATATATAGACTATAATGATTTAATATAACAAAATGTTTAAATACTGAGCACTTTATGTCCCTACCAGCCTGTTGTGTCGCACTTGCAAATGCTTCACAATGAAGGCCTATTTCTTTTAAATAATATATATATAATATATATATAAATAATACATTTTCCTCCTAATTAAAGTGTTTATATGCTGTTTATTATTACATTTCTCCTGAAATAATGTTCGCTTCTTACATGTACTTTTCATGTTTATTCAAATACTTTTCATTCATATGGTTTGGTTTCTATACTTAAAAACCAATTGGTAGGTCCAGGTAGTCACAATAATATATGGGTGTTGGTTATATTGACAGTGCTAAATAACAACTTAAACATGAACTCATAAAAACAGCAGCTCTTTGCTGTATTCGTTGAGTCTTTCTCTAATCATGGTTTTAAAAGTGAAATATTACAGTATCAACTTTGCTGGGCCCTTCATGCTTCTTTTTACAGTCTATGGCTCGAGGAAACTGTGCATACACAGTGATCTGATTGGCCAGCGGTAGACCTATAGGTGCACTTGATATGCTCTCTGAGTTCTACCTTCAGACACATGAAATGGTTAAAAATGGGAACACAGAGACAGATCCTTATCAAGTACAGGCTGAGTGACCACCAATTGCAAAAAAGGAAACGGCAGACATAAAAAGACATGGCTATCCAAAGAGGAGCGTGTATGTGGTCACTGCACGACAGGGGAGGTAGAAACAGAGATGCACTTTCTCCTCTACTGTGAGAAATATTTCTCACCAAGAGATTCACTATTTGCAGATTAATCTCTTGGTTAGAGAATGTCATATTAAACCAAATTATAAATACTCATGGACGAAGAATTGCTCTTCTTGCATCCAAATATGTATTTGCTTGCCATCATAGCCTTTGGGACACACAATAATAATATCTGCATAGTAAGCAATAACTTACTTGTTATTAGTGTTATTATTATTGTTATTGTTGTGATTATTACTCCAAATAGTGGTGGTACAGGTAGAATTAATATTCACTTTTACCATTTTATTGTTTTTATAAGTACTTTTTTATACCACTATTTTATATTATTATAATACAATATACATTGTAATAAAATAATTGCATTGTGAATCCAAATGAAGTACAGTACACTATATTTGTATTGATGAGTGTAGATTTGGTATCACTAACCTGTGTCCTGTCTTTCAGGTGACATCCACCTGCGTCCCAGAACTGGTGAGGATTCATTTTACTCAGTTTTAACTCTTTACGTATCCCTTATTTTGGTTGGTTTGAACCATATAAATAAGAATACATTATTTCATATACAGTGCATTCATAAACTATTCAAACTTTTTCCAAATTTTGTTATGTTACAGCCTAATTCTAAAATTGATTAAAATCTATCTACAAACAATACCCTGTAATGACAAAGTGAAAACAGGTTTTTAGAAGGTTTTGCACATTTATTACAAATAAAAAACATATTTACATAAGTATTCAGACCCTTTGCTATGAGACTCGAAATTGAGCTCAGGTACATCCTGTTTCCATTGATAATCCTTGATGTTTCTAGAACTTGATTGGAGTCTACCTGTGGAAAATTCATTTAATTGGACATGATTTGGAAAGGCACACACCTGTCTATATAAGGTCCCACAGTTGACAGTGCGTGTCAGAGCAAAAACCAAGCCGTGAGGTCGAAGGTACTGTCCGTAGAGCTCCGATACAGCATTAAAGGTCCCCAAGAACACAGTGGCCTCCATCATTCTTAAGCTTGACGTCTGGAGAAAACCAGGCATCGCTCATCACCTGGCCAACACCATCCCTACAGTGAAGCATGGTGGTGGCAGCATCATGCTGTGGGGATGTTTTTCAGCGGCAGGGACTGGGAGACTAGTCAGGATCGAGGGAAAGATGAACGGAGCAAATTACAGAGAGATCATTGATGAAAACTATTTAATAAATTTCTGAATAAAGCTGTAACGTAACAAAATGTGGACAAAGTGAAGGCGTCTGAATACTGGTTTGAACTCTGTACAGCGATAGTAATGTGTTCACTCTTTTTATGCCTCTTTCTCATCAGGGGTCCACTAAGTCCCTGTCCCATAAGAAGAGGAGCACCCTTCCCAGGTACCAAACACATTTTATACTCTGTAGTAAAGGATTTGGGACAGGATTCAATCAATAGTGATAAATGAAGCCAGTGATTTAATCAGGGGTTAAAGTTCTTTGGCAGACTTCCGTCATATGGACGTTTTGGAGATGACAGCCTAATACAGAGGCATGCCTGTTCTACAAATTAAATTCCCAAATAAATGTATTCTAAAAAAAATGATATATCTGTTACATTGTGTGTACGGCACTGACATGCATGATTTTAGCTGACAAGCCAATGTTCATCTGAAGGGAATAAAATATTCTATAATACGCACCACCAGGGCGCTCAAGTCAAACATCGGTGTAGCCTACTGTAGCTGCTGGCAAAGTAATTTAAAGTCTAAACTTTATCAGTTAGGATGTAACTGTCCAGTGCTACTATTTTTGCAATGTAATGTTGTTATTAAAACAAAATCAGACAACCACATATTGGAATAGTTTACCTAGTCAGCTTGTTGTTGTGTGTTCTATGCAATATAAATATTCACCTCAAGGCGCATTTGATTTGCAAGAGACGTGTTGTGCATGAAGTCCAGAAGCAAATGGAAGAGGTGATAGGAGGAAAGTGTATAGATGCGAGAAGGAATACAACGTGGCTGCTATGAAAGTGAACTGTGTTTACGCATGATCAGGGGTGTGTTTATTACGCTTAGTCTGTTGTAAAACGTTTCTTAAACGGAAGCAGACTCAACAAAACTAGGATTAAACATAGTGAATTTGGCCAATTGAAACTCTCGTTTCAACTGTTGGACTAATGATTACACCCTATATCAGATAGATGCGGGAAGAGTGTGCCAAGGCGGTAATGAATGTCACCGTCTGTCCATATTTGTAACCTCAAATGTGTCTCTCGACCTGTGTCCAACTACGTTGTAAACTTTCATTCATACGCTAGGTTGTAGCAACCACATGATGGGTATGGGGAACATTTTTGTATCATCTAGTAACCTAAATCTATCGCTGTTACATTGAACTGGGTGAATGGAATATGATGAGAGTCATCCATTATGCTGTAATAGAAATAAGGCCATGCTCATAAAAGAAAAATCGTCCTCCCTCATCTTAAATGCCACTGACCGCTACTGATCCAATATTACCCAATTATCCATGTTGAAATGACGTGGTGTGCCCAGTGGGTTGTATTATTAACTTAAGTTATGACTATCCAATCTACTCATCATATTAGGAAATGCGATGATAGATGTAATATTTTTTTTAGCTTCCCCTAACTTTAAACTTACGCGTTGCTTATGCAAGCAGTCAATGCACAACAATCCTTAATGCGATCACAGGGAAAACACTTTTGTGTTTTGGCCTTTGTTAAGAAAGAGGGGGATCCCAGCTTTCCATTGCTAACATGTTTTTCTCTACTCCTTCAATTGCGCTCGTGGCATCGTTTTTAAAATGCAGTTACAACCACACAGTTTTCAAGCATGGTTTAGGCGCAGTTGCGCAACAACGCTCTTAAAGGGGCAATGGCATCTTAAAAGGGCAATGGCATCTTAATAAATATATTTATTTATAATAATAGTAATTCATTGTAATAACAATCAGGATATCCAATGCGGGTAATGGGGTAAATGCAGATGGGAAAACCCAATGCCTTAACCCATGTATTTATAGCCACTATGCTGCATCTGTTGGGCTACAGGTGATAATGCTTATTGCTAATGGAACATCTGATAATACAGACCATGCATAGGCTATATGGTCCAATATGTTAAAATAATTCTAACATAATTTTTACCAGTATAATATTGGGCTCATTTTTGGAGGTAGAAATTATATTTTAGATGGTGTCAACATATTTGTATTTTCATTCATATAATAAATGAAAGAGATGGCTGACTGGCTCTCTTTCTCTCTCATCTCTCTCCTCTCCTCCAGGAGTAAGAGTGTGGAGTGTGTGATGGAGAGAGTGATGGCGAGGCACTATGACTTTGACTTCACCTACATCACTGAGAGGATCATCTCTGTTTTCTTCCTGCCCGATCTGGAAGAACAACGTTACCGCGGCAACTTACAGGAAGTGGCCGCCATGCTCAAATCCAAACACCAAGACAAGTTCCTGGTGAGTTGGGGGGGAATGAGTATCGTACTTGGAAAAAGCAACTCACACATCCAAAATGTGAACGTTCAGGCACCAAACATAACAAAGTATACCGAAACAGGTAAGGACTACCTGTGGATTTGTCAAATGAGACACATTCATTTTTATTTTCCATTAAAAATGTTTTTAAAACGTTTATCTATTGCGTGTGCTAATGTACTTTTTCCATTGCTGTGCTAATGTACATGACTTTGGTGCTGGGTACATCAATCGATACATATGACTAACAAGAGGCCTGCATATTATTGTGGCTCCCAGAAGATAATTAATTATCTATGTCAGCCAGGGGTGGGTCGACATAACATGCCAGGGTTGATGTAGGGGCAGGCCTTTGCTCCAGCCGAGCAGGAACACACCTAATTCAATTTATCAACTAATCGTAGTCCTCAATCGAGGCTTTGACTTTTAAAATTAGGTTACTGCTGGGCTGGAGCAAACGCTTGCACCTTCACTGGCCCTCGCAAGGTAAGGTTGTCCACATCTGGGCACATATTCACGGAGTGTCTCAGAGTAGGAGTGCTGATCTAGGATCCGGCCCCCCCTGTCCATGTAATCTTATTCACTACTCTGAGTATGGGCCCTGGTCTGAATGGAGATGAAAGGACACCAATGTGTTGAATGATGCAGTGTATCACACAACAGTTTGCTCAGTCTGCCATCTCATAAAAGTTGAGACAATGTGTTGCCAATGCTTGTTTCTCCCCTAAATTTTGTAAAAACCGAAACAAAGATGTGTTTGTTCGTGGACCGTGAACAACAGTGTTTTCTATCATAATCTGTAAACAATTACGAACCATTGAGCTTGTGCCATCTTCTTCCATTACTCTTTGATATAGTTAGCAAGTGACGATGACTCATTCTTAGGGCCCGGTCGGGTATATTAACTATGTTACTGTGTGGTGTTATAATGAAGCAATACAAACAGTATATTGTTCTTTTGTAACAAAGGGTCATTGTTTTGTTCCACCCCAGCACTTTTAATGTAACATTTTGTGCATTTTATGTCAGAAAACTGTTGAGACAACGTTGTGTGGTGGTTATGTGGTTACTGGGTATGACCATCTTCTCTTTGTCTCAATGTCTGCCTCTCCCAGCTCTTAAACCTGTCTGAGAAGCGTCATGACATCACCAGACTCAACCCCAAGGTAAAATGACCACCATAGAGATAGAATTATGCAATATACCTGTACCTGTAATTGAGTCTGTGAGGACCTCACTCCAGAGTTCCAATGGACTGCTTCCCATAGAAAGTTTATCCAGAGATGGATAACTTCACTATGTGTGCCAAACTCAGGTTGAAGACTTTGGTTGGCCAGACCTGCACGCCCCTTCATTGGACAAGATCTGTGCCATGTGTAAGGCCATGGAGACCTGGCTCACCTCTGACTCCGGCAACGTGGTCGTCCTGCACTGCAAGGTCAGGGGAGAGGCTCCACTATTGTTGCATTGTTTGAATTGTTTGTTCTGTTCAAATATGACCAGTTAGCCTACATGTCTCTGTTTCTTTCTGTCCTTTCTCTATCACAGGGAAACAAGGGGAAGACGGGGGTCATTGTGGCTGCCTACATGCACTACAGCAAGATCTCTGCAGGGTATGTGATGACTGTTTGTGTGTGTGTGTGTGTGTGTGTACGTACTGTCAAAGTCTTATTGTTGCCGTACGTGGGTACACTTGTACACAGTTATTGATACTGTGTTTGTGTCTGTGCAGGGTGGACCAGGCCCTGACCACTCTGGCCATGAGGAAGTTCTGTGAAGATAAAATGTGCTCCTCACTACAGCCCTCTCAAAACAGGCAAGAGCATCTCTCTCTTTTTTTATGTCATGCCATCTTCCCAACGTTTCTCCTCCTTGTATGTTGTAGCTAGGTTGTCACTAGGTTGTCACCTATTTGAGAATGCACATCCCTCCTAATTCTAAACGCCCCAATCTCCAGCTCCCACCTCTCTTTCTTCTCCTCCCCAGGTATATCTACTACTTTGGTGGTCTGCTGTCGGGGGCGATCAGGATGAACAGCAGTCCTCTGTTCCTCCACCAGGTCCTCATCCCCAGCCTGCCCAACTTCCAGGCAGCAGGAGGAGGTCAGTGTCTCGCTGTCCTACTGTAACATGTGATGTAGTACTGTACACTGCACTGTCAAATCTGAGTTGTTTCAACTTGAAAAGAACTTACTACGATGCCTCCCTCTTCTTTTCAAGTTGAAACAGAAAATGTTAAGATGGAAATGAGGGGGTCCATGTGTGGCTATCAAATTAGTTGGAGCTTGTTAGTTTCGTGCTGCTAAGACGTCAGCATTCTTCAGTTCAGCTGGAGAACGAGTGTGCTTTTATACTCCTTTAAAAGACCTTCGCTTGAAAAACTAGAAAGAAGCAGCAATAGTACTGTTTGTTCATTTTGAGACGCCGTAGCCAGTATACACTTCCTCAAACTACATGTTTTTGACTAGGTGATCGAAGATGTTGGGTTCAGAATTTCTAAATAAAATAATGTGCATGAAAACAAGTCTTCTCTCATTGAATGACAAATCAAATCAAACTTTATTTGTCACATACGCCGAATACAACAGGTGTAGACCTTACCGTGAAATGCTTACTTACATCAAAGAAGAAGAATCCCTACTGTTAAACAAATAACCAACGAAGGGGCGTAGACTTTGATTTTGTGTAACAGCTGAAAAAAGAACAAATATGAAGAAAAACGTGACAAAATGTTGTCGTCTTAATATTATGCACTAACTCTTCCGAACTGTTCCGGCATGAAAGCATGCGGACACCTTTAGGAGTATTAAAATTAGTATTTTTAGAATTTGCATCTAGAATTTCTTTCACTTCAAACAACTTTGGGGGGGATAGATTACCTTCCCTTCTTCTTTAATGACCTCACATCAACACCATCTTTCTCCCCCTGCTGTCGCTCCTCTCCTTCATTCCTACACTCACTCGGTTTCTGTGCAGGTTACTATCCTTTCCTGAAGATCTACCAGTCTCTACAGCTGGTCTACACATCAGCCATCTAGTGAGTTAATTATGTAGCTACTTGAGTACCTTTTTTGGGACTTTGTTTATATGTGCTACCGCCTGTGTTTATATGTGCTACCGCCTGTGTTTATATGTGCTACCGCCTGTGTTTATATGTGCTACCGCCTGTGTTTATATGTGCTACCGCCTGTGTTTATATGTGCTACCGCCTGTGTTTACATGTGCTACCGCCTGTGTTTACATGTGCTACCGCCTGTGTTTACATGTGCTACCGCCTGTGTTTACATGTGCTACCGCCTGTGTTTACACGTGCTACTGCCTGTGTTTATATGTGCTACCGCCTGTGTTTATATGTGCTACCGCCTGTGTTTACATGTGCTACCGCCTGTGTTTACATGTGCTACCGCCTGTGTTTATATGTGCTACCGCCTGTGTTTACATGTGCTACCGCCTGTGTTTACATGTGCTACCGCCTGTGTTTACCTGTGCTACTGCCTGTGTTGATATGTGCTACCACCTGTGTTGATATGTGCTACCGCCTGTGTTGGTATGTGCTACCGCCTGTGTTTACATGTGCTACCGCCTGTGTTTATTCCAACTGAACATTGTTTGCCTGTGTTTTATGTTGAGGTGTGTTTTACAGTTTGAATGTGTTTTGACTATGTTTACATCTGTCTCTGTGTAGCGACCCCCAGGGCTCCAGGGCGAGAAAGCTGTGTGTGACACTCGAGCCGGCGCTACTGCTGAAGGGGGACATCATGGTGAGTGTTAAACAAAATGGACACACAGTAACTAGTCATCACTCCTCTCTATCTTTATCTACCAGTCCCCTCTCCTTTTCTCTTTGACCCTTTCAACAGCTCATATCAATAACATTGTAATTTGAACTTGAATGTAATTGTCTTGGAGCTTTTGCATCAACATGGCCCCTATTACTTATCCTAAGTTTTAAACACAGTGGCCACTTAATCTCTCTCTGTCCTTTTCTTTCTCTCTTTCTTGTCTCTCTCTCCAGGTGAAGTGCTATCACCGGCGGCCGCGTGGCTCAGAGAGGGAGGTGGTGTTCAGGTTGCAGTTCCACACCTGTACGGTCCACGGAGCTCAGCTGTGGTTCGGCAAGGGAGAGCTGGACCTGGCCTGTGCAGGTAGGTACCAGGGGTCGTATTGGCCAGCAGCATACCACCCAGAATCCCACAGCTGGCTTTCCTCTGAAGGTAAGCAGGGTTGTTCCTGGTCAGTCCCTGGATAGAAGACCAGATGCTTCTGGAAGTGGTGTTGGGGGGCCAGTAGGAGGCACTCTTTCCTCTGGGATAAAAAAATATCCCAGTGCCCCAGGTCAGTGATTGGGGACATTGCCCTGTGTAGGGTACCGTCTTTCGGATGGGACATTAAACGGGTGTCCTAACTCTCTGTGGTCACTAAAGATCCCATGGCTCTTATTGTAAGAATAATCATCCCAGCTATCAATTGGCTCATTCATCCCCTTTCCTCTCCCCTGTAACTATTCTCCAGGCCGTTGCTGTAAAAGAGAATGTTTGCAGTCAACTTACCTGGTAAAATAAGATTTAAATAAAATACAGGGGAATGTCGGGGAGTTTATGGAGGAGGGAGAATGGACGAAGTGTGTTTCAGGACAAAGTGCAATTGCTCTTATCCGACGCAGTCAGACAGACAGACACGCAAGCACACACTCTCACTGGCTCACACGTACGTTCACTCACACACAGAAAATTGACTCAGAAAATACAAAATTCTATGATTACATTGTTTAAAAAGAAATTCAAATAGTATATTGATATACAAATAAACAATGTATTAGCAAACATATACCTACCAATAGCCTAACTTATACCTCAGAAGCAGAGAGGAAGCCCATCTCCACTGTCAACTCCAACATCCCTGGTATGGCCTCCAGTTTTTACATCTCCCCATCAGAAAATAGCCACTGCTCGTCAGAGCTCCCATGTTGCCTCTTCTGTGGAGGTTCCACCAGCCCTGTCTCTTCTGTGTCACTGGGTGCATGGGGGGCCTCTCTCTTCAAGTAAGCCCTCGGCATCAGCTCCCTGTAGTAGAAGGCTTGAAGCTGTCAAAAGTACTCGTAAAAGCACTGCATGTTGTACTGGAGCATGTTGTACTGGAGTATGTGGACATGAGTGTGTAGCATAAGTCCTGTAGCAGAAGTCCTGAAGTCCTGATACTGCTCCACGTAAAACTCTGGGAGACTGGGGGTGGCTGCCTGCACTGGAACAGAATAGAGCAAGGGAGAGGTAGATAGAGGCACTTACTGAGCTGGTGAACACGGGCTGAGTTCCACCCCAGTCTCCCTCCCCTGCAGCAGAGATTGTCTGAACTGGACTCAGTGGGGGGCTGGGGCTAGAAGTGAGACTAAAGGTCTATAGGGCTGAGACCTACTCAACATCTGAGGCAGCATCGTGTGATGGCCTAATGATTTGAAGTTTCATCATCGCTATGCAAACAAGGCAGATTTCCGCAACAGTTTTGCTATTAAGCAAGTTTGTTTAGCTAATAAAATGAAAACATTACTTCAAACTACTTTTGGGTACCTTGTTAACATTACAACATTAAATCCATGTCTTAAACATGGCTAAGTTTCGGAAATGGCAAAGAAAACGTGTAATCTGCTTGACACTTTAAAGTTACTTACCTTACAGATCACGAAGTCATCAAATTTCCACTCCATTCATATGCAAATCAGTTTGATTTTTACACTGGCTTGTCTGGCTGTCATGTTTTTATTTTAACCTGCCCTTACCTTATCTACACTGAAATAATATAATTTCAGTAGTCCTCTATTGATTCAGATTTTTCTATCTCGCATAGCTCATTAGTACAACCTTGTGGTTCAATATATATGTATCTATTGTTGGACAATGAATAATATGGAACAAATAAATACCATCAAAGGATACCTTAATACAATAATGAACACCTTGTGAAACAGCTGTGAAAACCAATCTGGCAATATTTAAGATTTTAATACATAAACTTTATTTTGTATTTTTCTTTGATACAGTTGTGTCATTAATATATTTTCAGATTTTTTGTACACTCACATGGCAATCATAGACTAAAATACTGTATTCTGGTGTGTGGAATATTGAGGAGGTGGTTGCTGTGTGGGTGGGCGGTTCTGCCTCTCACTTGTTCTCAACAGGCAGCCAGTCTTGGAAGCAGGACTTGAAGAGGGAGACTGCAAATTCCAGGCACTGCTGCTCACTTAGCAGTGCTAGTGTTTTTAGTTAATCTGTGTATCTCACATATTATGTGCCCAGTATGATAGAGCAAGAAATCTTTCTTAGTGACAACATGACAATAACAGTAGCTGTAGATGATTTAATGAAAAGTTGAAGGGGGCTCCGGCACCGGCGCAGGACATGGCACCGGCGCAGAGTACAGCTCCGGCTCTGAAGCAGGGCTGACGACCGGTCCCGGACTGGGCACCGGTGTGGCAGGCGACTCTGGCTCTGTAGAGGGCCTGGGGAGACGCACCGGAGGCCTGGTGCGTGGAGCCGGCACAGGAGCCCCCAGGACTCTGGTGCGAGGCACCGGCACTGGAGGTACCGGGTTGGGGTACGGCACTATAGCTACCGGGCTGGGGATCGCCACCAGGACTATGGTGTGAGGCGCCGGCACTGAAGATACCAGGCTGGGGATCGCCACCAGGACTCTGGTGCAAGGCGCCGGCACTGGAGGCACCAGGCTGGGGATCGCCACCAGGACGGGGATTGCCACCAAGACTCTGGTGCGAGGCGCCGGCACTGGAGGTACCGGGCTGGGAACCGGCATCAGAGGTACCGGACTGGGGGCCCCCACTGGGGTCCTGATGCGAGGGATCGGCACTGGAGCTACTGGGCTGGGAATTGCCACCAGGACTCTGGTACCTCCCTCACTGGATGTACCATACTTGGGACCGTTACTGGAAGTATCGAGCTGGGGACCGTCCCTGGAGGTACCGGACTGAGCGAACTCCTGCTCCCACGACTGTAGGGGCTCCCTCCTGAACCCCCACGAGATGGAAGCCAGGAGTACATCGTCTTCCTCCTCCGACTCCTGCTCCCATGCCTGTAGGGGCAGGGGCTTGCGGCAGGGGCTCGTCTCGCCCCTCCGCCAGACCCCATAGCCCCCCCAAAAGTTGTATGGGGGTCTCTAGGGGCCATCTCCAGGGTCCGCCCCTTGGACCGCCGACGTGGAGCCCGTCGACGTCTCCCTGTTTCGTGCTCCAGCTCCAGGGCTTTGCTCTGCTGTGTCCCGTGGTGGTGGGTCAATCTGTCACGGCGAGTGGAGGACAGAACCCAAGGCCCAGAGCAGTGGTGGTTCGACATCTTTATTTAAATCGAACTTCACAAATCAATAAACAATGAAACAATGATCAGCCGCAACGTGTGTGCATACCCATGCATATCAACACAGCTCAGCTGCCTCCAATTGGTGACCAAGCAACAAAACTAACATAGAGTTATCCAGAGACCTCTCTGAACACTAATCCTGACAATTGGACCTCCAAACAAGCTTCAACGCCATACAACACTCCTTCCGTGGCCTCCAACTGCTCTTAAATGCTAGTAAAACTAAATGTATGCTCTTCAACCGAACTCTGCCCGCATCTGCCTGCCTGACTAGCATCACTACTCTGGACAGGTCTGACTTAGAATATGTGGTCAACTACAAATACCTAGGTGTCTGGTTAGATTGTAAACTCTCCTTCCAGACTCACATTAAACATCTCCAATCCAAAATTAAATCTAGAATCGGCTTCCTATTTCGCAACAAAGCCTCCTTTACTCATGCTGCCAAACATGCCCTCGTAAAAATTCCCTCGACTATCCTACCGATCCTTGATTTCGGCAATGTCATTTACAAAATAGCCTCCAACACTCTCCTCAGCAAATTGGATGTAGTCTATCACAGTGCCATCCGTTTGGTCACCAAAGCCCCATATATTACACACCACTGCGACCTGTATGCTCTCTTTGGCTGGCCCTCACTACATATTCATCGCCAAACCCACTGGTTCCAGGTCATCTATAAGTCTTTACTAGGTAAATCCCAGCCTTATCTTAGCTCACTGGTCACCATAGCAACACCCAACCGTAGCCTTCGCTCCAGCAGGTATATTTCACTGGTCACCCTCCAAGACAATTACATTCACCTGTATACAGCCCATCTGTAAATAGCCCACCCCAACTACCTCATCCGCATATTGTTATTGTTGCTCATTTGCACTCCAGAAACCTATCTATCTATCTATCTATCTATCTATCTATCTATCTATCTATCTATCTATCTATCTATCTATCTATCTATCTATCTATCTATCTATCTATCTATCTATCTATCTATCTATCTATCTATCTATCTATCTATCTGCACATCATCATCTGCACATTTATCACTCCAGTGTTAATGCTAAATTGTAACTATTTCGCCACTATGGCTTATTTATTGTCTTACTTCCCTAATCTAACTACATTTGCACTCACTGTATATAGATCTTCTATATGTCATTAAGCAAAAAGTGACAAATTGAAACATTGTGTGCTCTCTAATATGACATTAATTGAAATCATAATCATTTCTGGTATAATATAATGTGATTGATAAAAAAAAAAATCTCCTCGAAGGATGCCATTGAAGTGGAAGTTACAGTGTACATAGAAACAGACAGCTACAGTTACAGTAGCTAGCTTGCTAGCATTAGCTAAATAAATCTATCTGGCTAGCTAGCCAGCTACTGTAGCTGGCTAAGTGACTAAGTTAGGCAGGCTGTATATAAGTACAGTATCTATATTTTATTTATATAAAGACAAATCTATGGTAAAGAAAAGAGTGTTCTCTTTCCAGTCTTTTCGGTCCTCTGAAGCAGCAGGTAGTCAGCAGGTTGTCACCGTCAAAAACACTGTCCTTTGAGAGCAATTCTGAGGTAATAATTCTGCGCGGACTTAGCGAGCTCTTACGAGGTGAAATAACTAAAACTGCCCACGTACTCCTTCCTTCGCGACCGCTACGAGGTAAAATAGCAACCAGCATAGCAACAGACGCTTTGGTTCATTAAGTAATCAGGTGTTGTGCCGAAAAGGTCCCCCCTGCCGTAATCCCCCCCACCCAACTTCGTGTTAATGTGCACACACTCAATTCTTCATTGCTGCGACTTGCTTGCTAGTTGAGATTTCTGCTCTTCACTCCGTTGTCAGTTTAGCCTACATTTCACTGATCTTAGTAGCATAAAGCATTTTTTATTTATGTCCTTCAAGGCAGCTGTCAATGTCAACATTTTTTATGGCGGTTTGATCGCGGGGGAGGCACTTGTAATGTCTGAAGTTTTCAGTTTGGCTATTTGTTTCAAGTGTATTAGTCTATAAATAAATCTCTTTGCCAAAAGTCGTCATCTCTCCCATGTCTTATTCGACTAGTATTATTTAAAGTGTAGGATAATAATTCAGCCATAGTTGTTCTGAAATGTTTATTGCTTGCCTACATGTTACTCCCACCTATATGTTTAATATAACACACATACATTCATTATTATTTTCGGTTGCCTATCCTGAAGTGAAGTTTGTTCTATAGAAAGTATTTGACTCTGATGTGTGCCACAGAAAGTATTTGTGTCACGTTCGGGTGTGTAGAGAGACCAAGGCGCAGCGTAGCGATAGTTTGACATCGTTTATTAATTGAATAAACTATACTGGATGCAAACTATACAAATACAATAAGGAAAGTAAAACACACGTAGCACGAACACGGGACAATATACAACATAACATTAACAATGAACCACGCCAAGGGAGTGGAACATAGACATATAAGTAAGATCCCTAATTAGAGGTAATGCCTAGCAGCTGCCTCTAATTAGGGATCCCACACACAACACCACACAGACGTAGAAATAATAGATCTGCCAGACTCTGACCATAGAAATATAGAGAAGCAAAGCTTCTCTATGGCCAGAGCCTGACAGTACCCCCCCCCCCCAAAGGCGCGGACTCCCGGCCGCAAGAAAAACAAACACAAAAACATGAGGGAAGGGTCAGGGAGGGAAAAACATCAAACAATAACCAGCCTCCCGGAACCGGTGGCGGTTCCGGGAGGCTCCGGGCTGTCGAGCGTCACGGGAGGCTCCGGGCTGTCGAGCGTCACGGGAGGCTCAGGGCTGTCGACCGTCACGGGAGGCTCCGGGCTGATGAGGCGCACCGACGGTCTGGTGCGTGGAGCCGGCACTGGAGGTACCTGGCTGGGCACACGCACTGGAGGTCGAGTGCGGGGAGTCGGCACGGGACGTACCGGACTGGAGAGGCGCACTGGAGGCCTGGTGCGTGGAGCCGGCACTGGAGGAACCTGGCTGGGCACACGCACTGGAGGTCGAGTGCGGGGAGTCGGCACGGGACGTACCGGACTAGAGACGCTCACTGGAAGCCTGGTGCGTGGAGTCGGCACTGGTGGCACTGGACTAATAACACGCACCTCAGGGCGAGTGCGGGGAGCAGGCACAGGACGTACCTGACTGGAGACGCGCACTGGAAGCCTGGTGCGTGGAGTCGGCACTGGTGGCACTGGACTAATAACACGCACCTCAGGGCGAGTGCGGGGAGCAGGCACAGGACGTACCTGACTGGAGACGCGCACTGGAAGCCTGGTGCGTGGAGTCGGCACTGGTGGCACTGGACTAATAACACGCACCTCAGGGCGAGTGCGGGGAGCAGGCACAGGACGTACCTGACTGGAGACGCGCACTGGAAGCCTGGTGCGTGGAGTCGGCACTGGTGGCACTGGACTAATAACACGCACCTCAGGGCGAGTGCGGGGAGCAGGCACAGGAAGTACCTGACTGGAGACGCGCACTGGAAGCCTGGTGCGTGGAGTCGGCACTGATGGCACCAGACTGATGACACGCACCTCAGGGCGAGTGCGGGGAGCAGGCACAGGACGTACCTGACTGGAGAGGCGCACTGGAGTGTAGCAGACGGCCGGACCCGGACTGGGTACCGGTGGAGCGGACTGCTCTGACACTGGAGTGTAGCAGACGGCCTGACCCAGACTGGGCACCGGTGGAGCGGACTGCTCTGACACTGGAGTGTAGCAGACGGCCTGACCCAGACTGGGCACCGGTGGAGCGGACTGCTCTGACACTGGAGTGTAGCAGACGGCCTGACCCAGACTGGGCACCGGTGGAGCGGACTGCTCTGACACTGGAGTGTAGCAGACGGCCGGACCCAGACTGGGCACCGGTGGAACGGACTGCTCTGTCACTGGAGTGTAGCAGACGGCCGGACCCGGACTGGGCACCGATGGAACGGATTGCTCTGGCACTGGAGTTCTCGCACGTGAAACCGGCATAGGTTGCACCGGACTGGTGACGCGCATTTCAGCGCGCATACAGGAAGCCGGCATGGAACATACTGGAGTGGGGATGCACACTGGAGACTCGGCGCGGGATGTGGGCATCGAACGACCCGGACTGGGAATGCACACCATGGGCACCTTTAGCTCCAGCTCCTTCCGCTCGTTCTCACACTCCTCCCAATTTCGCCTACACAGTTCCATAATGCTACTATAGACCCCCTTCAGGTATTCCTCTTCCTCCACCGTATTCCACATGGAGAGTGGTACTGGCGCGTCCTCCTCGTAGCCAGACCATCCCATAGCCCCCCCCGAAATTTTCTTGGGGTTGCCTACGGGCTCCGTTACCTCCGTTTACTCGATTATACCGTTTTCCTCTCTTCTCCTTTGCTCCAGATTTTCGCTGCTTGGTCGGGTGGTGGTTCATTCTGTCACGTTCGGGTGTGTAGAGAGACCAAGGCTCAGCGTAGCGATAGTTCGACATCATTTATTAATTGAATAAACTATACTGGATGCAAACTATACAAATACAATAAGGAAAGTAAAACACACGTAGCACGAACAAGGGACAATATACAACATAACATTAACAATGAACCACGCCAAGGGAGTGGAACATAGACATATAAGTAAGATCCCTAATTAGAGGTAATGCCTAGCAGCTGCCTCTAATTAGGGATCCCACACACAACACCACACAGACGTAGAAATAATAGATCTGCCAGACTCTGACCATAGAAATATAGAGAAGCAAAGGGCTACTCCCAGCAGCCCGTGTCAGTAGTGTGTGCTACTTTCTGTGGCACACACTACTGATCAAAATGATTCTGAAGTGTGCCAGGCCATGAGCAGGCCCAATCCCCACTCTTACATTAGCCCAAGCCAATGGCATGTACCAGATGCTCGGCAGGCTCTGCTCACACTTACTGTTCTGAGGCCAAACCACACTACTAACAACATTGGACACTTTATGGAACACAAAGCCTTCACTTTCTCATCCTGGAATATCAAAGGCCTGAGGTCATCTGCCTTTGGCCTAAAGAGCAGGATCTCCAATACAGACATTGTCATCCTACAAGAAACATTGAATAGAGGAGATGGACCCACTGGTTGCCCTCTAGGTTACAGAGAGCTGGTAGTCCCATCCACCAAACTACCAGTAAAACAGGGAAGGGACTCAGGGGGCATGCTAATTTGTTATAGAGCAGACCTAACTCACTCTATTAAATAAATCACAACAGTCTTACATTTGGTTAGAAATTCAAAAGGAAATGATCTCAACAGAGAAAAATGTGCTAGCTATATCTCCCTACTAGAGTCTGCATACATTAATGAAGACAGCTTCTCCATCCTGGAGGGAGAAATCAATCATTTCCAGGGCTTGGGACATGTACTAGTCTGTTGCGACCTAATGCCAGAACTGGACAAGAACCTGACACCCTCAGCACACAAGAGGACAAACACCTACCTGGAGGTGACAGCATTCCCTC
The DNA here is from genome assembly GCA_023634145.1 of Thymallus thymallus. NCBI lineage: Eukaryota > Metazoa > Chordata > Actinopteri > Salmoniformes > Salmonidae > Thymallus > Thymallus thymallus. Next base: position 25,201,981 of record CM042409.1, on the reverse strand, counting down.
CCCCATATGTCCCCCTAGACACAACTACGACAACATAACCAACAAAAATGGGTCACAACTCCTGCAGCACTCTTGCATGCTGGTTATGTACATAGTCAATGGTAGACTTCAAGGGGACTCCTACGGTAGGTACACCTATTGCTCATCTCTTGGCAGTCGTACTGTAGACTACTTTGTCACTGATCTCAACCCAGAGTCTCTCAGAGCGTTCACAGTCAGCCCACTGACACCCCTTTCAGATCACAGAAAAATCACAGAAGGAACAGAAAGAACTTCCTGGACAAAACGTTTCACTGTAATAGTGAAGTTGTAAACTTGTCAGTAGAAAACCTAAACAGTATATTTGATCTCTCAGCTTCCCTATCAAATCTAAAAATGTCAATCAGAAAACCTAGAAAATTAACAACAATAACAAATGGTTTGATGAAGAATGCAAAAACCTATGAAAGAAATTGAGAAACCTATCCAACCAAAAACAGAGACCCAGAAAACCTGAGCCTACGAATTCATTATGGTGAATTACTAAGCGACAGGTAGCCTAGCGGTTAGAGTGTTGGGCCAGTAACCGAAAGGTTGCTGGTTTGAATACCCAAGCCAACAAGGTGAAAAACTTGTCTGTGTCCATGAGCAAGGCACTTAACCCTAATTTGCTCCATGGGCGCCATACTACTATGGCTGACACTGTAGGTAGGCTGTCATTGTAAAGAAGAATTTGTTCTTAACTGACTTGCCTAGTTAAAATAAAGGTTAAATAAAAATACATTTTTAAAAAATAAAACAATACAGAAATACACTACAGGAAAAGAAGCAAGAGCACGTCAGAAATCAGCTCAATGTAATTGAAGAATCAATCGACTCTAACCACTTCTGGGAAAATTGGTAATCACTAAACAAACAACAACACGGAGATGTATGGATAAACCACTTCTCCAATCTTTTTGGCCATATATCAAAGAACAAACAGCAAAAACATATACATGATCAAATACAAATCTTTGAATCAACTATTAAAGACTAACAGAACCCACTGGATTCTCCAATTACATTGAATGAACTACAGGACAAAATGCAAACCCTCCAACCCAAAAAGGCCTGTGGGGTTAATGGTATCCTAAATGAAATGATTAAATATACAGACCACAAATTCCAATTGGCTATACTTAAACTCTTTAACATCATCCTTAACTCTGGCATCTTCCCCAATATTTGTAATCAAGGACTGATCACCCCAATCCACAAAAGTGGAGACAAATTTGACCCCAATCACCACCATGGGATATGCGTTAACAGCAACTTTGGGAAAATCCTCTGCAATACCATGAACAGCAGACTTGTACATTTCCTCAGTGAAAATTGGCTTTTTACCAAATTACCATACGACAGATCACGTATTCAACCTGCACACCATAACTGACAAACAAACCAAATCAAAGGTAAAGTCTTCTCATGCTTTGTTGATTTCAAAAAAGCTCTTGACTCAATACAAATTGATGGAAAGGGGTGATGGGGAAAAAATATACAACATTATAAAATACACAAACAAACTTGGCAAAAAACACTTCTTTCCACAGGGCCGTGGGGTTAGACATGGATGCAGCTTAAGCCCCACCCTCTTCAACATATATATCAACAAATTGGCGAGGGCACTAGAACAGTCTGCAGCACCCAGCCTCACCCTACTAGAATCTGAAGTCGCATGTCTACTGGGCCTACAGCAGCACCTAGATCTGCACAGATTCTGTCAGACCTGGACCCTGACAGTAAATCTCAGTAAGACAAAAATAATGGTGTTCCAAAAATACAAATTCCATCTAGACACCGTTGCCCTAGAGCATACAAAAAACGATACATACCTCGGCCTAAACATCAGCGCCACAGGTAACTTCCACAAAGCTGTGAACAATCTGAGAGACAAGGCAAGAAAATTCAACATACCAATTAGGATCTGGCTAAAAATACTTGAATCAGTAATAGAACCCATTGCCCTTTAGGTCTGGGGTAAAACACCAAATAATGCATGCAGAGCAGAATTAGGCCGATACCGGCTAATTATCGAAATCCAGAAAAGATTAAATTCTACAACCACCTAAAAATAAGCGATTCCCAAACCTTCCATAACAAAGCAGAGAGATGAGCCTGGAGAGAAAGCTGGTCGAAAGCTGGTCGCAAGCTGGTCGCAAGCTGGTCGCAAGCTTGTCCTGGACCCAACCAAATCATGAGAAAATAAAAAGATAATTACATACTTACATACGTGGATGTCGATTAAGGCAGCACCTCTCTGATTCAGAGTGGTTGGGTTACACGCAAAAGACACATTTCAGATGAGTGCATTCAGTTGTACAACTGACTAGGTATCCCCCTTTCCCTTTCCCTTCTATTGAGAAAGGCCGCCGTAGGCAGACCTGGCTCTCAAGAGAAGACAAGCTATGTGCACACTGCCCACAAAATGAGGTAGAAACTGAACTGCACTTCCTAACCTCCTACCAAATGTATGACCATATTAGAGACACATATTTCCCTCAGATTACACAGTCCCACAAAGAATTTCAAAACAAACCCATATCTTTTGGGTGAAATACCCCAGTGTGCCATCACAGCAGCAATATCTGTGATCTGTTGCCACAAGAAACAGGCAACCAGTGATGAACAAACACCATTGTAAATACAAGGCATATTTAAGTTTATTTTTTTTCCGTTTTGTACATTAACTATTTGCACTGCACATAATATGACATTTGAAATGTCTTTATTCTTTTGGAACTTGTAATGTTTACTGTTCAAATTGTTTTTATCTATTTCACATGCTTTGGAAATGTGAGAGTGAGAGTGAGAGTGAGAGTGAGAGTGAGAGAGAGAGAGAGAGAGAGAGAGAGAGAGAGAGAGAGACTATGGATAATTTTCTGTGATGTTTAGTTTTGGCTTATTGTCTCTCTGTAGATGACCGGTTCCCTCCAGATGCTACAGTGGAGTTCATATTCTCCTATGGACCAGAAAAAATGAAAGGTACTGCTCCTGTGTGCTTATTGTTTGTATACTGTGTGCCTGTGTATATGTCTGTGCAGTCCAGATGTGTGTGTGTGTTATATCTGACTTCTCTCTCTTCACAGGGCAAGATTACCGTAAGAAGGACCCCTCTGTTACAGTGGACTACAACACTTCAGACCCTGTGGTGCGCTGGGACTCATATGAGAACTTCAACCTTCACCACCAGGATAGCATTGAGGGTAAGGGTGAAAACGCTCACACACACACATACATACACACACACTATATCACACATAAACCAATATCACCAGGACACCTAAGAGAGAACACACACACTCACAGCTAACCCTCTATGCCTCTCTAATTGTCAGACATCTCCCACACACGGGGCCCCCTGGATGGCAGCCTGTACGCCCAGGTGAAGAAGCGTCGCAGCCCGGGCTATGTCGGTGCCTCTGGGGCCTCTCCCAACGGATGCCCCCCAAGCAGCCCCACAGCCAAGCCCCCTCCCCAGGCCCAGCCTCAAACCCAGCCCCTGTCCCTCAGCTCCGACTCAGGGCACTCCTCCACGCCCTCGGAACACATGGAGGACCACCCTCCTCGCCCCCTGTCTCGTCTGGAGAAAGAGAAGGACGAGATGGACTGTCTTCTGAGGAGGGTAGAGGGGGAGAGCGGAGATAGGGAAAGGGCAAGGGAGAGGGACAGGGACAGGGAGACGGCCATTTTGGATGATGGAGAGTCTATGCCAGACGGAGGGTCGAGGCGGGAGCAGCGGTCATGTTGCATTCGAGCGGGCCACGGTCCGAGATGTCGGAGGTGTGGGGAGGCACCGGGTTGGGAGAGGGCGAGAGAGAGGGAGCCATACCTTGCGAATGGGCATTATATGGACCGCTGTAACCGAGCCAAGGGGAATCCAAAGAGCCGAACGCTACCCGCCTTACCCTCCCAGCAGCCCGCGTCTCCTCGCCCTCTCTCACCCCACCTGGACTTGTGTCATCGCCATAGCGCCCATCCCCTGTCTGAGTTGCCGTGGGAACACCCCCCACCACCTTTACCCTTTCTCCATCGCCCCTGCTACCCCTACCACGCCCCTGAACACGCACCCCCACACGCCAACACCCTCCCGGCCTCCAATAGGGTCTTCTGCGGCAGGGAGGAGTGTCAACTCTTTCATTACCCCGCCCACTCCCCCCATTCCCCTCGTGTCTCCCACCAATCGCTGCCCTCCAGTCCATATAGGGAGATGTTTTTCAGCCCTGCGGCTCCTCCCCCTGGTGGCTGCCCATGTCGGGACTGCACCTGCAGGCGAGAGCATCAATCGGCTTCAGCCAGAGCCTTCCACCCGCTGCGCCCGGACCAACCAGAGAGCCCACACTGGGCTCGAGGGCGGGACTTTGAGCTGTGGGACAGGGAGGCGGGGCTAAGGCAGGGGAGGGAGGGGCCTCCTCAGCTTTGGGAGGCAGATAATCTGTGGGAGGCGGAGCAAGAGGCAGAGTTTTGGCAGCAGTCAGTGGGAGGGATGTCGTCCTATAGAGGCTATCACTCCCCTCTGGGTCAAGGTCACGACCCTTCTGTTTTCCTGCTGGGTCCTAACCTGCCTGTGTACCCCAGCCCCCACTCCCTCCTGGACAGCCCCCGTGGCAGCAGTGGGTACCACACCCCTCAACCCCCCCTGCACTCCTGCCCCTGCGAGCCCTACCAGCAGGCCTCCCCCTCGGAGAGCCACGGGAGCAGGGGGTACGCCTCGGGGTACCAGTCCGTGTCTGTCTCGCCCCTGCCCCCTAGTGGCCCAAACTCTGGTGCCTCCCCCTATGAACCACCCACCGACCAGCAGCAACAGACTGATGGACACACTGGTAAGTGACACAATATCACAGGTACTGTATTATGCACATGTTTACACTAGATTGATCAGATCTAGATGGAGCGGCAGGTAGCCCAGTGGTTAGAGTGTTGGGCCCGTAACCGAAAGGTTGCTGGATCAAATCCCCGAGCTGACAAGGTAAAAATCTGTCGTTCTGCCCCTGAACAAGGCAGTTAACCCACTGTTCCTAGGCCGTCATTGAAAATAAGAATATGTTCTTAACTGACTTGCCTAGTAAAATAAAGGTAAAAAAAAAAAAAAAAAAAAAAAAAAAAAAAAAAAATCTAGATGGATCAGATCTAACTGGACCTCTCTCTCTCTCTCTATATATATATATAGGTGTGTCAGAGGTGGTGCAGAACAGTGTGGGTATGGAGGACTCTTCTTCCCAGGGGTCATTGGGGCAAACAGAGGTTGACAGACAGCCCGCTTGCCCCACCCCCTTATCAGACTCTGATCCAGACTACACAGCTATCACTTTCAGCCCTCCACACAGTGAAGACAGGTGGGTAACCCTCAGTCTCTTGTTGTTATGTGTTCAGGGATAGGGTTGTAAGTTGTCTCTAGTTGCTGATCTTGGGCCATGTTTGCATTTTCCCTCCAAAGGCCATACAAATTGTATTTACTGTATAACGGATGCCCCGCTTCACATAAAAAAAAAAAATCAACAACCCAACATTATTATTTTACAGCTACTCTTAAAAAATATATATGTTTTGTAGATACTATAAGATGATTTGGGCATTTAATTTGCTCGATCTTGCAACTTAATAGATGCTTGTCAGCCTGCAGTGAACACTTACATCTAAGCTAAGATAAATGACTGAACTACAATACGTACATTTCCTGAAGAAAATGTGTGTGCTTGATTCAGCTGTCCATTTTTTATGGTAGTGGGAGGTTTTTGGGTTAACAAATAACCCAGGACCAGTGGAAGCAAAATAAGCCTTTTTTTTGCATATGCATCTTTCTTTTGATGCAAAGCACACCACTGGTATGCGTGGCTAAAGATTTTCATGTCATCCAACAAATGTAGATGCGTGGAATTTTCTTAACGGCATTGGCACTTGGATTGGAACCAGTGCTATGGTCAGATGACATGAAAATAGAGCTCTTTGGCCACACATACGAGTGGTGTATTTTGTGTTGAAAGAAAGATGCCCCCATACCTACTGTAAAATATGGTGGTGGGTTTTGACGTTATGGGGCTATTTTACTTTCATTGGTCCTGGGACCCTTGTTAAGGTCAATGGAATCATATACCAGGACATTTTAGCCAAAATATCTGGTTGCCTCTGTCAGGAGCCTGAAACTTGGCTGCAGGTGGATCTTCCAGCAAGACAATAGCCCCAAGCACACATCAAACTCCACAAAGAAATTATTAATTGACCACAAAATCAACATTTTGCAATGGCCATCTGTCCCTGTGGGTTGAATTGAAGAGGGCAGTCCATAAGCACAGATGGAAGATATCAAGGATCTGGAAAGATTCTGTATGGAGGAGGTCTAAGATCACTCACAACGTGTTATCCTCACAGGGTGAGGTATTGAAAACAGGGGTGCCAATTGTATTATTATAAAACAATATAATAAAATGTTACCTTAAAATATAGCTCAGTATTTGTTTTATTTATTTTATACAGTATTTTTTGCTCATCTTTATCAGACTTAATAACGCAATGTACTACATGCTGGACGGGCAAAGACTGACTCTGAAATACATTACAACTGGCAATGCCAATTATTGTCCTTTAAATACATTTCACCTTATATAATAATTCAAGAATATAATATAAACGTTTTGGATATCAGTCTTTCTCTTTTGTCTTAAAATTGTTGTATTTACAAATACAATGTTTCCCTGTACTGTGTCGTCGCCTATCTCTTCTACGTTCTCTTTAGTACTTCTTAAATGTGTCAGTGAGTAGGAACTAACATTCTAATGTCTCTTCTCTAGTGATAAGAAGCCAGATGAAAAGAAGATGTGTGACCCCACCAAGGGTTCCACCTGGAATCCTCCATCAGGCACCCAGGAGCCAAGTCAAGGGCCACAGCAGATAGAGTCCCTCAGTGGGGCCCCAGTGTCTGAAGCCTCAGCCTCCCACTCCACCACGCAGGAGCCCAACAGTAGCACGCCAGAAACCGAATGGACACTGCAGAATGGACACTCCACGACACCACCAACGTTGGCGGAGACACAAAACCAAGATGACATCTCTTCTTCTAAAGAGACCGTACAGATGCTGAATAAACGTGTAAACCCTACTGGCTCAACGCAAGTGCACACTGCAAGTGTAAGTGTGCATCCACCTCCAACTACAGCTGAATATGGAGAATTGAAGGTCGTAGAGAGTGTAACAGAGGGGTCTAGCGGAACTGAGATGTCCACTCAGGCCGCCTCCTTCCCGAGCCAAAGGCATTCATTCGTCCCAGTCCAAGTGCAACTCAATGACACCGCCCTTCCCAGTGACTCCCCCCAGTCAGAAAAAGGCAGTGGCACATCCCTGACCCCTTGTTCCAGCCCCAGCTCCGCCCCTCCCTCTCCGCACCTATACATTGGCTCCCCAGAGCGACGCCCCTCGCCTCAGCCCTCTCCATTGGCCACGGACCCAGCTGGGCTAAGACTGACCCCTATGAGTGACAGCGACCCCAAACCCCCGTCGCCTGTCCCAGATGGGTACAACACCCCCACCTTTCCCCTGGCATCCTATTACTACCATCTACTCAAAGTGCCCCACGTCCCCTACTCGGGCTACACCGCCGTCACAATACCCGCCGCCCAGCCCCCACTCCCCGAAAAGAGGCGCCTGCCCTCAATGCCAGGGTCCCCCAACGAGTACGGCTCCCAGTCTCTTCTCAGGGCCTCACTGGGTGCCATAGGACCCATGGGTCTCTCTCCCCAGTCCAGCCTCCTCCAGGTCACCTTCTCACCCTCAGTGGGGGAGCTCACCCCGTCTGTCAGACGAGGACTGGCGCTCCCTGGTGTCAGAGAGGAGGTGGTAGAGCGCAGCAAGGTCAATGCCAAGTTTGTCCAGGACAGCTCCAAGTTCTGGTACAAGCCTAGCATCTCAAGAGACCAAGGTAAGGGTGCAGGCCTCTACTGAGGGTTTGAAGGGACTCACTTTATGTGGATAGTCCCCCACATATCATCTAGTGTCAATTGCAAATGTGTTTATATGCAAACTATATATTATATATACTATATACTATATTATCTTGTGTTGAGAAACACTGTTGTAGTGTATATTTTCTAAATTAAAGTCTTAGTAACTAATTTCTTCCATAATACGCGTTTCCTCTCCCTCCATGTAGCCATCGCTGTGTTGAAGGACAAGGAGCCGGGGTCCTTCCTGATCCGGGACAGTAACTCCTTCCAAGGGGCCTACGGCCTGGCCCTCAAGGTGGCCAGCCATCCTTCAAACAACGTCAACAACGCTTGCGGTAAAGGTAACTGCAGTGACACATTCAATTCAATTAATATTTATTGTTCCCAAAAGGCAAAGGTCATGGTTTTGGTTCATGTAACAGTTTACTAACTTTGTACTGTTTTGCTTTATCATAATTTCATTTTGTTGGAAGATTAAGCTTAAGAAAGGGTGGGCGTTCTTATTGGGCAATGCCTATTGTGCACTACTGATGGCCACCGTAGTTCACTACTATGACCAGCGTAGTTTTTGTTGATACTATGGCAACGTGTTGTCTTCTAGCTAGCATTCATTGAGGTCTCCCTCGCTCTTCTCTCTCCCTCCTCTCATTCTTTCTCTTCCCCCCCTCTTCCTTTTCTCTGTCTGTCGCAGTTGATTCTCAGGAGCAGCTGGTCAGACATTTCCTCATAGAGACAGGCTCGCGGGGGGTCAAGATAAAGGGCTGTCAGAACGAGTCCTATTTCGGTGAGCCCTATTTCCATCCTGCAGATGTCGCTGTTTGCCTAACATTTACGTTTACCATTGCTCTGATAACGTTTTCACACTATCGTACACTGCAGACCCAAACCGTAGACCTACTGTGCTGGCTCAGATATTTTCAGTTGACATTGTCTTCACAACACGGTTCCAGTAACTACGGTGGACGCGTAACCAGGCCAGCGCTGTACAGCTCTACTCGACTCACTAGTGTGAAAATTGTGATTTCCCTTCCTCGTCTCCTCTCCTTCAACTGTGCATATGTGTTTTAGGAAGTTTATCTGCCTTGGTGTACCAGCACTCCATCACTCCTATCTCCCTGCCATGTGCCCTGTGCATCCCAGAGAAAGGTAAATCCCTATATATGTTTCAAAGGAATTACTTTTTATCAAACAATATGTGGCCGATACTACGTGTGTATCAATAGCGCATAGGCCATCTTTGTGCACTACACCATATACAATATATATTTACATTAGAAAGAGTGTATGGGGTGCATGAGAAGTGTGTATTGGGAGTGAGTTATGTGTTTGTTTGTGTTGTGTATGTACACAGAGTTTGCATGGTTTAAAGGTGAGTCGTGGGAAAATGTCCTAACGTTGTCACTGTGCTCCAGATCTAGTTGGAGAGCTGCAGGAGATGCATAGTGCCAGCAACACCAGTACTGCAGCGGACCTCCTCAAACAGGGCGCAGGTGAAAGAGAGCTCAGAGTTCAATGGTCAAATATAACTGTAATGCAGGCTTTGTCCAGTAGTGGCTGCTCAAGGTACCTGAATCCCCATAGAGAGATAGGAAAACAGTGTGAAATGCTGGCATGATTTAGCAAATATACCCACCCCATTTACATCATTCCACACTCACTGTCTATCATTGCATTAAGCTCAGCAAGCTCATCTTAAGTTAGGTTTACCTTGTGTAGGTGTGACATGACCCAATTTCATCTCTAAATACTGCTCATGTTAATCCATGGAAGTCTGTCATCCCTAATCTCCTTCCCTCCCCCTCTATTTCTCTCTCCCTCCCTCTCCATCCCTCCCTCCCTCCCTCCCTCCAGCCTGTAACGTACTCTACCTGAACTCTGTGGAGACAGAGTCACTGACGGGGCCACAGGCTGTCTCCAAGGCAACCAGGTGCACTCTGACCCAGAGCCCTCGGCCCACAGCCACCATGGTCCACTTCAAAGTGTCCACTCAGGGCATCACGCTGACCGACAGCCAGAGAAGGTGTGTACTACCTGGGTTAGGATTAGGCATACACCTGCCTAACCTAGTCTGTTTAGATCCCAATTTTTATATATTTTTTATTGGTCACTAACAGTGAAATGCTTACGGGCCCTTCCCAGCAATGCAGAGATTTTTTTGTTGTAGAAATAATTGAAAATTTGAAAAAGAATAACACAAGTAATAAACACACAATGAGTAATGATAGATTTGCTATATAGACGGGGTACCAGTACCGAGTCGATGTGCAGGGGTACGAAGTAATTTAGGTAGATACAGTGCCTTCGGAATGTATTGAGACCCCTTGACGTTTTCCACATTTTGTTACCTTACAGCCTTCTAAAGTGGATTAAATAAAAACAATTCCTCAGCAATCTAGACACAATACTCCATAATGACAAAGCGAAAACTGTTGTTTTTTTATGTTTGCAATAAAAAACAGAAATACCTTATTTCCATAAGTATTAAGACCTTTTGCTATGAGACTCGAAATTGGGCTCAGGTGCATCCTGTTTCCATTGATCATCTTGATTGCAGTCCACCTGTGGTAAATTCTATTATTTTGACATGATTTGGAAAGGCACACACCTGTCTATATAAGGTCCCACAGTTGACAGTGCATGTCATAGCAAAAACCAAGCCATGAGGTCGAAGGAATTGTCCGTAGATCTCCGAGACAGGATTGTGTCGAGGCACAGATCTGGGGAAGGGTACCAAAAAATGTAGCATTGAAGGTCCCCAAGAACACAATGGCCTCCGTCATTCTTAAATGGAAGAAGTTTAGAACCACCAAGACTTCCTAGAGCTGGCCGCCAGGCCAAACTGAGCAATCGTGTGAGAAGGGCCTTGGTCAGGGAGGTGACCAAGAACCCGATGGTCACTCTGACAGAGCTCTAGAATTCCTCTGTGGAGATGGGGGAATCTTCCAGAAGGACAACAATCTCTGCAGCACTCCACCAATCAGGCTTTTATGGTAGAGGGGCCAAATGGAAGCCACTTCTCAGTAAAAGGCACATGACAGGCCGCTTGCAGTTTGCCAAAAGGCACCTAAAGACTTTCAGACCATGAGAAACAAGATTCTCTGGTCTGATGTAACCAAATTTGAATTATTTGGCCTGAATTCCAAGCGTCACGTCTTTAGGAAACCTGGCACCATCCCTACGGTGAAGCATGGTAGTGGCAGCATAATGCTGTGGGGATGTTTTTCAGAGGAAGGGACTGGGAGACTAGTTAGGATCGAGGCAAAGATGAACGGCGCAAAGTATAGAGAGATCCTTGCTCCTGAGCGCTCAGGACCTCAGACTGGGGTGAAGGTTCACTTTCCAACAGGACAACAATCCTAAGCACACAGCCAAGACAACGCAGGAGTGGCTTTGGGACAAGTCTCTGAATGTCCTTGAGTGGCCCAGCCAGAGGCCGGACTTGAACCAGATAGATCATCTCTGGAGAGACCTGAAAATAGATGTGTAGCAACACAGAGGATCTGCAGAGAAGAATGGGAGAAACTCCACAAATACAGGTGTGCCAAGCTTGTAGCGTCATACCCAAGAAGATATGATGCTGTAATCGCTGCCAAAAGTGCTTCAACAAAGTACTGAGTAAAGGGTCTGAATACTTATGTAAATGTTTTTTATTTTTAATAAATTAGCTAGCATTTCTAAAAACCTGTTTTTGCTTTGTCATTATGGGGTATTGTGTGGAGATTGAGGAAAAAATCTAATGTAATCAATTTTAGAATAAGGCTGGAACATAACAAAATGTGGAAAAAGTCAAGGGGTCTGAATACTTTCCAAAGGCACTATAGATAGATGTCTTGATTCCTGTGTTCCAAATCTTATCCAACTTTTTAAAAGTTTTAAACTATTTAAAGGGATTTTAAACATACAGTATCAATATACTTTTACATTATATTTTTCTATCAAATGGAATTTCTTTGAGTGTTCAGAATAACTTTGCTGCCGCCTATTTTCATAGCTAACCAAATACACAGTATATATTTATTTATTTTATTTTATTTTTCTTAATGGAACCCAGTAGAGCTATCTTTTTGTTTAGGTGTGCACGCTATCATCCTCTTTTTACCCACATTTCATCCTCTCCTTTTATCTTTTCCTCTATGCAGACTCTTTTTCAGAAGACACTACCCCATCAACAGTGTGACCTTCAGCAGCGTGGATCCTCAGGACCAGAGGTGGGCTCAATGTTCGGCAAACATTAGAGTAACCTTTAGACAACACATCCAGTGATAGGTTCTGACACTGGCTTTATGCCTATATGCAACCACTGTTAAATGTTGTAGGGTTAATAACTGCATTGCATTATTATGGCTGAATACTGCTACAGTTGGAAGGGCCTTCTATGAATGTGTCTAAATACTGGTACAGTATAAACCTGTTTGTGTAATGTGCAACTATAGTATACATTATCTGGTACAACATCTGTAACTGTATGACTGCTCTTGGTCTATTTGAGCATCTCTATCTGTCTCATGCATCCATGTGATTATCTAAGCCTTGTCTTTACGTCCCTGTCTGTCTGCCTGTCTGTCTGCTTCAGGTGGACTAATTCTGATAAGTCAAGCAAGTAAGTGCTTGTGTATGTGGATAGCATTGTGTGTGTGCATGGCAATTTATCATACAGTGTCCTCTTTTTATAAAATTGGACTTTTATCAAATGTATTCTTACATTGAATTATGCTTAAAAGAGAACAAAAGTGTATATAAGTCAAGTGATGCCCAACAGTTTCTTCTCATATCTGTGATTCTCATTAGAAGAACACAGTGAGCGCACTGAAAATGGAGCTCTTTGCTACCATCATAGATCTAAAAACAACAACCACAAAACCTATTCTCTTTGATTCACCCATCTGTTAATCTAATCTCCCACTCCATAACCCCCCGCCCCCCCCCCCCCTCTTTCTCGCTCTCTCATCATCCCTCTCTCCTGTAGGGTGTTTGGTTTTGTGGCCAGGCGGACGGGCAGCGCATCGGAGAACTTGTGTCACCTATTTGCTGAGATGGACCCGGAGCAGCCAGCTGTGGCCATCGTCAACTTTATCAACAAGGTCATGCTGGGTCCCCAGCAGCAACGCAGATGAGCTAGGGCCCCCAGAGCAAGGGCCAGAACAGGGGATAACAGTGTGTGGGTCACAGTGTGTAAATTGGTGGGTTTGGGTGGGAGATAATTGGTGGGTGTGAGTGTGTGTACAAAGTGGTGGGTGTGTTTGTGTGTGTGCATGTTTGAAGATAGCTGCCCATTGGTCCAGGAGAGAAACCGGATTGGACACGTATCATGTCCATCAGGACGGTACGTTAGAAAGGTTAGAGAATATATTTTGAGGTGATAGCGTTATTTGTCCATTCAGTTAGTTTGCCATCACCTTTCATTGAATTATATTATTTCTGACTATGAAGTATGTGTAATTTTAAATAGGCAAGCCTTATAAAAAGCCTATACAATGTCAATGACTACCCAGTTTGCACACAAGCAGATATGGAAGATCACTTTTTATTGGTCAGTATTATGTTACCTAATTTCTGTATAGTCATCCTCTTTGAAGAGTTGGACAAAACAGCACAGAAGGTGGTTATACAGTAAATGTTTGTGTGTGATTGTAATGGAGTGTCAGAAATTAAATTGGTTTGGGAGTAATTTTATAGAATTTATAGTTTAACTGGAATGGCAGCATATCCTGGGTCATGTTCATTATGTACAAAACGTACTGAAACAAAAGATAACCTGGACCTGGATTTTCATTTTCTCTTGTGAAACCTTTTTAAAATGTTTTCCCTTGCGTGCCCTAATGAACATGACCATGGTCTTTACTGTGCTTTTTCTATCATGCCAGTACTGAAGTGGTTACAAGGGAAAACATGCAAACATGCTGACATGCAAAGAGAAGAAAAGAAAGTGATCTCATGGAGAAGAATATGAAGATAGCTATTTGAAGAGTTGATTAAATGCTATATTGATATAACGAAATGTGACGTTTTTAAATCAAAGTTTAAATTTACACATAATATCCCAAAGCATATTTTCCAAACCATATTTCCTACACTGTGTTCATTTATTAATTAAACAATAGTGCGTTATGCACTTCAATGTAGCAATTAATAATTGTGAGTGTAGCTCACCATGTCCCAAGTGATATGGGTATTGCATTGAGAATCAGAAAATAATTGTGTTTTTCCCCCTAAAACTTATTTTTCATATGATATCAAAATATATTTCATACTGTATGTAAATGAAATCAACCTGCAAGTTAACCTTGCAGTCATCTATAACTTAAAATGAGTCATAGCTCAACATCCTTCAAAGGATGGGTTACAGCAAGATAAAAGAAAACCATGACAGAATGGGCTCCCAAATGGTGCAGTGGTCTAAGACACTGCATCTCAGTTTTAGAGGCGTCACTACAGACAACCTGGTTCAAATTCAGGCTGTATCACAACCGGCCGTGATAGGGAGTCCCATATGGCGGCGCACAATTGGCGCGATCTGAGTTTGGCCGGTGTAGGCTGTCATTGTAAATAAGAATTTGTTCTTAACTGACTTGCCTAGTTAAATAAAAGTTGAATAAAAATAGATTGAACTGGAGATTATCTTGAGCCCCAAAAAGTGATTATATTATATTAGAGAAAGAAGTAGTTTACTGTTATCTGAGGACTGCTGTCAAATCACAGTAGATTAGAAAAAAGGTATCCATCATCACCGAAGAAGTACCAACTCCTTTTTTTCCAATTTCCAGAACCTGCAATTTGCTTTGTATTAAACCAAACATACTGTATAGCCATTAATTCCACTGAAGCCAAAGACAACCAAGCACTCGTATTTTGTTTTGTAAAGGAATAATGTATTATTGAGGCTTGATTCTTGTATACTCTTTTGTGCTGTTTTGTTGTTATCCAGTGTTTTATGTGACAAAAACATTGCAGTATTTAGATTAGTTACTTATTGTTTGTATTTTTCATATGGAGTTTGACAGAAATAATATATTTTCAGTCTCTGAAAAAGTTTATAACAAAGCAGTGTAAGAAAAACATTGATATTTTTAACTACAATTTTAGTAAATAAAGGGTTGGGAAAAAATGTGTTCAGTCTGCCTTAATTGCAATTACCAGAAAAAACATGCCAGGCATAATACACCTATGTTTAGTGGTGGTAGACCATTTACAGTGTCTTCAGAAAGTATCCACAGCCCTTGACTTTTTCCACATTTTGTTGTTACAGCCTGAATTTCAAATGGATTCAATTTAGATTTTTTTTCTCACTGGCCTACAGTACATGCAAACCCCATAATTTCAAAGAAAATTAATTTTAAAAAAATGAAAAGAAAAGCTGAAATGTCTTGTCAATAAGTATTCAACTCCTTTGTTATGGAAAGCCTAAATAGAGTAAAATAAAGAGTAAGCATTTGCTTAACAAGTCACGTAAAAAGTTGCATGGACTCTGTAAGGCCCCTCAGTCGAGCAGTAATTTCAAACACAGATTCAACCACAAAAACCAGAGAGGTTTTCCAATGCCTTGCAAAAAAGGACACCTATTGGATGGTGTATCAATACACCCAGTCCCTACAAAGATACAGACGTCCTTCCTAACTCACTTGCCGGAGAGGAAGGAAACCGCTCAGGGATTTCTCAATGAGGCCAATGGTGATTTTAAAACATTTAATGGCTGTGATGGATCAACAACGTTGTATTTTCTCCACAATACTAACCTAAATGACAGTGAAAAGAAGGAAGCCTCTACAGAATACAAATATTCCAGCACATGCATCATGTTTGCAATAAGGCACTCAAGTAAAACTGCAAAAAATGTGGCAAAGCAATGAACTTTATGTCCTGAATACAAAGTGTTATGTTGGGGGCAAATCCAACACATCACTGAGTACCACTCTTCATATTTTCAAGCATGGTGGTGGCTAGGGAGCTTTTTAGGATAATAAAAACTACGGAATAGAGCTAAGCACAGACAACACACTAGAGGAAAACCTGGTTCAGTCTGCTTTCCAACAGATACAGAGACAAATTCACCTTTCAGCAGGACAATAACCTAAAACAAGGCCAAATATACACTGGAATTGCTTATCAAGATGACATTGAATGTTCCTGAGTGGCCGAGTTAGTTTTGACAAATCAGCTTGATGTAAGGCAAGACTTCAAAATGGCTGTCAAGCAATGATCAACAACCAACTTGAAGAATTTCAAATAATAATGTGCAATCTATGGCAGGGATCATCAACTAGATTCAGTCACTATTTTTTCTTGAGCGGATGGACGGTGGCTTAAACATAATTACAAATAATTTGGAGACTGCAAATTGACCGCAGTTATGTTTGACTAGAACATAATTTCAAACCTTGTTTACATTTGTATACGGACACGTGTTTCTCTATGCTCAAGGTACTGAACGATATCATAACCGCCATCGATAAAAGACAGTACTGTGCAGCCGTCTTCATCGACCTGGCCAAGGCTTTCGACTCTGTCAATCACCGCATTCTTATTGGCAGACTCAACAGCCTTGGTTTCTCAAGTGACTGCCTTGCCTAGTTCTCTAACTACTTTGCAGACAGAGTTCAGTGTGTCAAATCGGAGGGCCTATTGTCCAATCCTCTGGCAGTCTCTATGGGGGTGCCAACAGGGTTCAATTCTTGGGCCAACCCTTTTCTCTATATACATCAACGATGTCGCTCTCGCTGCTGGTGACTCTCTGATCCATCTCTACGCAGATGACACCATTCTGTATACATCTGGCCCCTCATTGGACACTGTGCTTACTAACCTTCAAAAAAGCTTCAATGCCATACAACACTCCTTCCATGGCCTCCAACTGCTCTTAAACGCTAGTAAAACTAAGTGCATGCTTTTCTATCGAACGCTGCCAGCACCCGCCCACCGGACTATCATCACTACTCTCGACGGGTCCGAATTAGAATACGTGGACACCTACAAATACCTAGGCATCTGGTTAGACTGTAAACTTAACTTCCAGACTCACATCAACCATCTCCAATCCAAAATTAAATCCAGAATTGGCTTCCTATTTCGCAACAAAGCCTCCTTCACTCATGCTGCCAAACATGCCCTTGTAAAACTGACTATCCTACCGATCCTTGATTTCGGCGATGTCATTTACAAACTAGCCTCCAACACTCTACTTAGCAAATTGGATGCAGTCTATCACAGTGCCATCCGTTTTGTCACCAAAGCCCCATACACTACCCATCACTGCGACCTGTATGCTCTCATTGGCTGGCCTTCATTATATATTCGTTGCCAAACCCACTGGCTCCAGGTCATCTATAAGTCTTTATTAGGTAAATCCCCGCCCTATCTCAACTCACTGGTCACTATAGCAACACCCACCCGTAGCATGCGCTCCAGCAGGTATATCTCACTGGCCACCCCCAAAGCCAACACCTCCTTTGGCCTCCATTCCTTCCAGTTCGCTGCTGCCAATGACTGGAACGAATTGCAAAAATCATTGAAGCTAGAGGTTCCTATCTCCCTCAATAACTTTAAGCATCAGCTGTCAAAGCTGCTTATCGATCACTGCACCTGTATATAGCCCTTCTGTAAATAGCCCACACTACTACCTCATCCCCTTATTTATTTTTGTTATTTTCACAAATCTTGCACTCCAGTATCTCTATTTGCACATCATAATTTGCACATCCTTCATTCCTGTGTTAATGATGATAATCTGTAATTTATTTCACCACTTTGGTCTATTTATTGTCCTACCTCCTAACCTTACTGCATTTTGCACTACATTTTGCACTCTGTATATAGATTTTCTATTGTGTTTTTGACTATGTTTTGTTTACTGTGTAACTCTGTGTTGTTTTTGTCGCACTGCTTTGCTTTGTCTTGGCCAGGTCGCAGTTGCAAATGAGAACTTGTTCTCAACTGACCTACCTGGTTAAATAAAGGTGAAATAAAAAATAAAAAAAATAAACAATTATGCATGGGAATACTTGGGAACAGATTTCTTAAATTTAAATCAATTGGAGATGATAAAAAAAAAATGTGTTTTTTTGCAGATAAAACTGGGGGGGGGGGGCGCCAGTTGGGGAACCCTGATCTATGGGGATAGGCCCTAGTACAGAAGACCCACCTGTTGTATTTGACCTTTTGACCAAGACTACAAATCCACTCTGATTTATGCATATCTGTGATATAACTACCAACACTTTTACTACCAATGTGATGGGCAATTTGTAAATTGTGTAACTGTAAGGATATTTTAAATCAAAAGGACGATATCTATTTTAAATCAAAACGACGAGGTCCTACCGAGATTTGAACTCGGATCGCTGGATTCAAAGTCCAGAGTGCTAACCATTACACCATAGGACCACTCAACAGAAACATCTCAAACCAGGGTTCTTATCCAACACAAGCACGTGCCGCCTACACCTCCCAAAATGTGTGGTTTAATACTATTTAGTAGCAACTTTGACAAAATACATTTACAACGTGGAATTGCAAAACATGCAAGTCGAAATGCTAGATAAAAGAAAGAGACATTGCTAGCTACCAAACAAGCTAATTATTTAGCTAGCTTAGCTGACCAGCTAGCGTACCGCATTTATTAGAGCAGCATGGCAGCTAGCTTTTCCCTTCGTGTTATTTCCTACGTGGCTTGCTAACAAATAATAACACCGATAATAGGCATTTATTTGTCGTCCTCACTTCTATTTTCAACAGCTAGCTGAGGGTGTTGTCCTGACAAACAAAAGGCACTAGCTAACTACTAGCTAACGCTAGCATAGTTATGCTGGTTGTTGGCTAGTTAGCTCAATTTAACAAAAAAGACAATTCCACAAGAAGGTTCCTAAATGCAAAATAATAATCTCGGTTTCGGCATGACATACTATAGCAGGCAAAACGTTCTAATCGCCGTCCTTTTCGTTCTATTAGTTTAGCTAGCTAGCTAGCTCTGCTGCAAGTGTGGTTTTGCTGCATGTACATGATGGCATTGCTTTCTTGGCCCTGGCCATAATATTGCGGCCATAGTTGTATACAGCCTGTAGAGGGGGCTAGAGTGTCACGGGCCAGGGTCAGGCCTGGGTCACCAGTAATATAATACTCAACCAGAGAGGAATATTCAGTAAATAATACATATTTGGGTCTAATTAGGCCCAAAAACTGTACTTATGTTCTATATGTGCAGTATGAATGGAAATTATGAAGAAAAAAAACACTTGTTGGCCCGTGTGAACAAAGACTTGTTAATTGCATCGTTTATTATTATACTTTTTTAACCTTTATTTAAATAGGCAAGTCAGTTAAGAACAAATTCTTATTTACAATGACGGCCTACCTACAGGGTCAGCCATAGTACTATGGCGCCCCTGGAGCAAATTATGGTTAAGTGCCTTGCTCAAGGACACATCAACAGGTTTTTTTCACCTTGTCGTGAATTCGAACCAGCAACTTTTCAGTTACTGGCTCAACCCTCTAACCGCTAGGCTACCTGAAAAATAGGTTCTAACTGGTAAATCCCATAATAAACGTGCCTTCATTAATGCTTTAAGTGTGTGTGTGTGTGTGTGTGTGTGTGTGAGAGAGAGAGAGAGAGTTGGGGGAGGGTTCTGGCCAGTGATTAGTCATCATCAACACATACAGTGCATTCAGAAAGTATTCAGACTCCTTGACTTTTGTTATGTTACAGCCTTACTCTAAAATTTATTAAATACACAATAACCCATAATGACAAAGCGAAAACAGGTTTTTAGATTTTTTTGGCAAATTAATAAATAATAAAAAACTGAAATATCTTATTTACATAAGTATTCAGACCCTTCGCTATGAAACTCGAAATTGAGCTCAGGTGCAACCTGTTTGCATTGCTCATCCTTGAGATGTTTCTACAACTTGATTGGAGTCCATCTGTGGTAAATTAAATTGATTGGACATGATTTGGAAAGGCACAGACCTGTCAATATAAGGTCCCACAGATAACAGTGCATGTCAGAGCAAAAACCAAGCCATGAGGTCAAAGGAATTATCCGTAGAGCTCCAAGACAGGATTGTGTCGAGGCACAGATCTGGGGAAGGGTACCGAAACATTTCTGCAGCATTAAAGGTACCCTAGAACACAGTGGCCTCCATCATTATTAAATGGAAGAAATTTGCAACCACCAATACTCTTCCTAGAGCTGGCCGCCCGGCAAAACTGAGCAATTGGGGGAGAAGGGCCTTGGTCAGGGAGGTGCCCAAGAACCCGATTGTCACTCTGACAGAGCTCCAGAGTTCTTCTGTGGAAATGGGAGAACCTACCAGAAGGACAACCATCTCTGCAGCACTCCACCAATCAGGCCTTTATGGTAGAGTGGCCGGACGGAAGGCACTCCTCAGTAAAAGGCACATGACAGCCCATTTGGAGTTTGCCAAAAAGCACCTAAAGGACTCTCAGACCATGAGAAACAAGATTCTCTAGTCTGATGAAACCAAGATTGAAATCTTTGGCCTGAATGCCAAGCGGCACATCTGGAGGAAACCTGGCACCATCCCTATGGTGAAGCATGGTGGTGGCAGCATCATGCTGTGGGGATGTTTTTCAGTGGCAGGGACTGGGAGACTAGTCAGGATTGAGGGGAAGATGAACAGAGAGATCCTTGATTAAAAACCTGCTCCAGAGCGAGTTCCAACAGGACAACGACCCTAAGCATACAGCCAAGACAATGCAGGAGTGGCTTCGGGACAAGTATCTGAATGTCCTTGAGTGGCCCAGCCTGAGCCAGGACTTGAACCCGATTGAACATCTCTGGAGAGACCTGAAAATAGCTGTGCAGCGATGCTCCCTATCCAACCTGACACAGCTTGAGAGGATCTGCAGAGAGGAATGGAGGAATGAGAGACACTACAACCTGTGCCAAGGTTGTAGCGTCATACGAAAGAAGACTTGAGGCTGAATACTTATGGAAATGTGATATTTCAGTTTTACATTTTTTATAAATTTGCTAAAATCTAAGTCAAGTTCTGTCCCATAGATGAAGCTGTACAGGATTATACGGTAGAAGCAAAGCCCAATCTTATAAGACATACCAGTAATAAATCTATGACTACAACCTAATTTTGCTGAAACATATACACTGTGGGCCAAAAGTTTGGAATATTACTCATTCAAGGATTTTTCTTTATTTGCAGTGAAGACATCCAAACTATGACAGAACACATATGGAATCATGTAGTAACCAAAAAAGTGTTAAACAAATCAAAATATATGTTATATTCTTGGCACTCTTGGCATTCTCTACCATCCTGTAGGTTTTTGCTCCAACCCCAGTTGTAACCAACCTGATTCAGTTAATCAACCAGCTAATTATTAGAATCAGGTGCGCTAAATTAGGGTTGGAGCGAAAACCTACAGGAAGGTAGCTCTCCAGCAACAGGGTTGGAGAGTCCTGAGCTAGACAATTTACAACCCGAGTGTGTACATAATGTACAATTTCATAATGGACTGATGAGAGCAGTCATGAGTGCTGTGTAAGAGAATAGACAGCAGAATGTTATTATGCACACGGTGCATCTGTTTAAAGGAGCATGCACTTATTTGTGCACTGATTGCATAATGCATCTTTATTGGTTAATAACATGAGGGTCTTCGTTGGTGGGTGGCCTGTGTAATAATACTGCTACCCTTTGAGCGGGCAGATGGAGAGATCTCTGGAAACAGCCATGTCGTCTCCTCTTTCAATGTTAAAATAAACTTATTCATGATGCACTCCTATACACTGTCGTGTTCCTTCCAAGAGCAAAATAACCCGCTCCCTTTAACCGGGGATGGAACAATGAGTGCTGATTTACCTCCCCATTTGTATACCGTGCTCCAAATAATGGGCTGTATTTGTTTGCAAAATGTGTAAACAGAACAGAGGTCTAGATTTATCAAGCAATGATTCTAAGACTCGCACACAACATCCACCCCATGAATGCAAACAGAACTCCTTCATCCAAGGTATCGCTTTTTAAAAGATAGGCAATTGTAACAATTGTTATCAACCATCACAGATGTAGTGAAGTGTTCTTTTAGACTGAATACTTAGTATTTTAGAAAATAAAAATGTTGGGATTTCAAACATTATTGTCTCTTTTGTATGGTTTGAAGGGTTGATGTAAATTCCAGCCTGATGCAGTAACTTTTGGAAATTAATTGAACATTTTCTATTTAGTTTTTGGTTATCCGGTACCCAAACTGCTCCCTCTACAACGGAATTCCTGACTATTATTTTTATTTGGTCTCTTTTTGCAGTGTCCACTGAAACCACTGACATAAAGGAAATTAATATTTCCACAGCAAATAACTTCACTACTGCTTTCACCCGTCCCTTTGGATCCTGCTTTTGCAGAAATCACATTGCTCTACCTCATGCCTGCAGTAAACCTACATCATTCTAAGTGTCCCAAACAATGTCTATTTCCTGTGGCTGATAGTGACCATAGGGGAAGGCCTGGTGGCCTCAGGACTTCTCCGCAGTCAACCTGTCCGTGTCTGAAAACCTCTACTCCCTCTGTGCGGCCTTGTACTATGAGGACCAATATGTCCTGGAACATATTCTTCAATACATGACTATGTTTTCTTCACGTCTCATCTACATTGGCAGGCCCATATTCCAGACCTGCATCTGTGTGGAGTGCTACCTGTCGTGGAGCGCTACCTGTTTGGGATACCTAAGCGCTGTAGGCGGGCTGTTGTCCTGGTGAGACTGAGAGAAAATTGACCGGCACTCCCCTCCGTTTTATTGGCAAATGTCCAGTCACTCAAGAATAAGATGGATGAGCTTCGTTCGGGAGTCTCCTATCAAAGAGACTTGAAAGCTGCAATATTCTATGCTTTACAGAGTCTTAGCTGACTGAATCAGGGTCACCAATAATTAATATAGTGCTCAACCAATGAGGAATATTCATTAAATAAATAATTTTGGGCACCTAACTAGGCCCACAAACTGTGCTTATTTTTTATATGGTCAGTATGAATGGATTTGTTAAAGCTGCGATTTGTGAAAAAAAAAAAGACAAAAATAGGACAACTTTCAACAACTACAAGATAGCAACTCGGGAGAGCAGGAGGAAACTACATCCTGAGATTTTGAAAGCACATCTGACTAAACAAAACTGAAGTATACTGCTCACATCAGAAGCCATTACAGAAGATCGTGACAGGGATTTCTTAAAGAAAATGGCTTCCAAACATTCTCTCCAAGAAGAGGATTTCTCCTGTCCAGTGTGCAGTGACATCTTCCGGGATCCTGTAATCCTGTCATGTAGCCACAGCTTTTGTAAAGTCTGTTTCAATGAATTCTGGAAACAAAAGGAATCTCTGGAATGTCCAGTTTGCAGTAGAATACCTCAAAGGAAGAACCCTCCTTGTAACCTAATTTTAAAGAAACTGTGTGACGCCTTCTCAGAGGAGAAGTGTCAGAAAGATTCAGCAGGGTCTGAGGGATTCTGCAGTCTGCATCATGAAAAACG
This sequence comes from Thymallus thymallus, assembly GCA_023634145.1. Lineage (NCBI taxonomy): Eukaryota > Metazoa > Chordata > Actinopteri > Salmoniformes > Salmonidae > Thymallus > Thymallus thymallus. The sequence continues at coordinate 25,178,528 of CM042409.1, read as the reverse complement.
AAAACTCTTCTGTCTGAATGATAAACAGCCAGTGTGTTTCGTGTGTCATACTTCTAAAAGTTTTGTCCCATGGATGAAGCTGTACAGGATTTTAAGGTAGAGGGCTTCTAAAAACATTACCACAACATAATTTCACTGACATTTTACACCAGCATGTTAGTGTTTACTCTCTCGTCATACCTACAAACTCTGGTGTCCTTATGGACAGCATGTTTGTATGGTAGAATTTGTGAGTGTTTCATTCCCCACTCCTGTAGGTGTATATAGCATGTCTGTTCTAGGCTCTTATGACACTTTTTATGTAATTGAAAGTAACTACACACTAATCATCAGTAATCTGATTTATACAAAGTAATAAAAGCAGGTTGACTCTCTTCAATGCAGTGTCAATTGTCAATTCCAGGAGGAACTCAGGACTTCATTGAAGCCTTTACAGAATACATTTGAGATCCTAACTAACCTGCCATCAAACAGCAACCCATATTAAGGTGAGAATGTTGACTTATGTTGTCTAATGCTACAGTGCAATTGAACTGTACCTGAATGCCTTTGTGCATTGATTGTGAGAATTGCTGTGGTAATAATAATATTTCACATATTCCTCACTGTCTGCAGCTACTAGCAGAGAACACAGAAAGGCAGATTAAGGAGGAGTTTGAGAAGCTTCACCGGTAGCCTCGAGAGGAGGAGGCATCCAGATTAGCTACTCTGAAGGAAGAAGAAGAAGAGTCAGATGATGATGAAGAAGATTGAGGAGATGATCGGAGGGTTATCATCACTTCAAAGCAGTAGAGGAGGAGCTGAAAGCAGAAGATATCACATTCCTTCAGGTAAAAAACAATAACTCAATAATAAGCAGAAATGTGGGTGAGATGATGTTGTGAAGCTGATTTCACAACGTCATCTCATACCCACATGTAGGATTTGGCACTTTATTTTGGGGTCCCTCCAATTTGCATGATACAGTATCATATGTCTTTAACAACAGTCACTAAGTTCGCCCCAAGATGGCGCCGATAGATAGGGCGGCCGTGCTCCTAGTTTCTAGTCAACTTTGCAGTATTTAGTTTTTTTATGTGTTATTTCTTACATTATTATCCCCAGGAAATGTTTTATTACATACAGCCGGGAAGAACTTTTGGATATCAGATCAGCGGTAATTATCAGCATTACAACCAAGAATACGACTTTCCGGAATAAAATCCTTTGTTCGTACCCACCAGGGCAACTTAACTGATTCCAGAGGCTTATCCAAAACACTGCCGGTGGAGATGACGTATTCAGAGTGGTCTTTTAGTCCAACTCACACCACCTACTCGCTAATGTTCAGTCTCTGGATAATAAAGTTGATGAGCTCAGGGCGAGGATTTCCTTCCAGAGGACATACTCTGTTTCACGTAAACATGGCTCTCTCGGGATATACTGTCTGAGTCCCTGACCTGCCTAGTTACATAAAGGTTCAATAAAAACGAATAAATAAAAATACTGTCTGAGTCCATACAGCCAGATGGGTTCTCAGTTCATCGCGCAGACAGGAATAAATATCTCTCCGGGAAGAAGAGGGAGGGGGGGTTGTTTCTAGATTAACTACTCATGGTGTGATTGTGATAACATACAGCAACTCAAGTATTTTTGTTCACCCAACCTAGAATACCTCACAATCAAATGCAGACCGTATTACCTCCCAAGAGAATTCTCTTCAGTTATAGTCACAGCCGTGTATATTCCCCCTCAAGCCGATACCACGATGGCACTCAAAGAACTACACTGGACTTCATGCAAACTGGAAACCACATATCCTGAGGCCACATTTATTGTATCTGGGGATTTTAACAAAGCAAATTTAAGGAAAACGCTACCGAAGTTCTATCAACACATTGACTGTAGTACTCGTGTTGCTAAAACACTCGACCACTGCTACTCTAACTTCCGGGATGCCTACAAGGCCCTCCCTCGCCCTCCCTTAGGCAAATCTGATCATGACTCCATTTTGCTCCTCCCTTCCGATAGGCAGAAACTCTAACAGGAAGTACCCGTGCTAAGGACTATTCAACGCTGGTCTGACCAATCGGAATCCACGCTGTTGTTTTGATCACGCAGACTGGGATATGTTCCGGGTAGCCTCCGAGAATAACACTGATGAATACACTGATACGGTGACTGAGCTTATCAGGAAGTGTATAGGAGATGTTGCACCAACTGTGACTATTAAAACCTACCCTTACCAGAAACCGTGGATAGATGGCAGCATTCACGCAAAACTGTGCGAACCACCGCATTTAACTGGGAATATGGCCGAATTCAAACAGTGTAGTTATTCCCTCCGCAAGTCAATCAAACAAGCAAAACTTCAGTATAGAGACAAAGTGGAGTCGCATTTCAATGGCTCAGACACGAGACATACAGTGGGGAGAACAAGTATTTGATACACTGCCGATTTTGCAGGTTTTCCTACTTACAAAGCATGTATAGGTCTGTCATTTTTATCATAGGTACTCTTCAACTGTGAGAGACGGAATCTAAAACAAAAATCCAGAAAATCACATTGTATGATTTTTAAATAATTAATTTGCATTTTATTGCATGACATAAGTATTTGATCACCTACCAACCAGTAAGAATTCCGGCTCTCACAGACCTGTTAGTTTTTCTTTAAGAAACCCTTCTGTTCTCCACTCATTACCTGTATTAACTGCACCTGTTCACACACTCAATCAAACAGACTCCAACCTCTCCACAATGGCCAAGACCAGAGAGCTGTGTAAGGACATCAGGGATAAAATTGTAGACCTGCACAAGGCTGGGATGGGCTACAGGACAATAGGCAAGCAGCTTGGTGAGACGGCAACAACTGTTGGCGCAATTATTAGAAAATGGAAGAAGTTCAAGATGACGGTCAATCTCCCTCTGTCTGGGGCACCATGCAAGATCTCACCTCGTGGGGCATCAATGATCATGAGGAAGGTGAGGGATCAGCCCAGAACTACACGGCAGGACCTGGTCAATGACCTGAAGAGAGCTTTTTAATCCCCGTCATGGATTAAAATCCTGCAGCGCACGCAAGGTCCCCCTGCTCAAGCCAGCGCATGTCCAGGCCCGTCTGAAGTTTGCCAATGACCATCTGGATGATCCAGAGGAGGAATGGGAGAAGGTCATGTGGTCTGATGAGAAAAAAATAGAGCTTTTGGGTCTAAACTCCACTCGCCGTGTTTGGAGGAAGAAGAAGAATGAGTACAACCCCAAGAACACCATCCCAACCGTGAAGCATGGAGGTGGAAACATCATTCTTTGGGGATGCTTTTCTGCAAAGGGGACAGGACGACTGCACCGTATTGAGGGGAGGATGGATGGGGCCATGTATCGCGAGATCTTGGCCAACAACCTCCTCCCTCAGTAAGAGCATTGAAGATGGGTCGTGGCTGGGTCTTCCAGCATGACAACGACCTGAAACACACAGCCAGGGAAACTAAGGAGTGGCTCCGTAAGAAGCATCTCAAGGTCCTGGAGTGGCCTAGCCAGTCTCCAGACCTGAACCCAATAGAAAATCTTTGGAGGGAGCTGAAAGTCCGTATTGCCCAGCGACAGCCCTGAAACCTGAAGGATCTGTATGGAGGAGTGGGCCAAAATCCCTGTTGCAGTGTGTGCAAACCTGGTCAAGAACTACAGGCAACGTATGATCTCTGTAATTGCAAACAAAGGTTTCTGTACCAAATATTAAGTTCTGCTTTTCTGATGTATCAAATACTTATGTCATGCAATAAAATGCAAATTAATTACTTAAAAATCATACAATGTGATTTTCTGGATTTTTGTTTTAGATTCCGCCACTCACAGTTGAAGAGTACCTATGATAGAAATTACAGACTTCTACATGCTTTGTAAGTGGGAAAACCTGCAAAATCGGCAGTGTATCAAATACTTGTTCTCCCCACTGTATGTGGCAGGGTCTACAGACAATCACGGACTACAAAGGGAAACAGCCACGTCGCAGACATCAACGTCTTGCTTCCGGACAAGCTAAACACCTTCTTCAAGCGTGTTAACCCTTGCAAGGCTGCCAGCCCAGACGGCATCCCTAGACACGTCCTCAGAGCATGCGCAGGCCAGCTGGCTGGAGTGTTTACGGACATATTCAATCTCTCCCTATCCCAGTCTGCATGCTTCAAGATGTCCACCATTGTTCCTGTGCTCAAGAAAGCTAACTGAACTAAACGACTATCACCCCGTAGCACTCACTTCTGTCATCATGAAGTGCTTTGAGAGACTAGTCAAGGATCATATCACCTCTACCTTACCTGAAACCCTAGACCCACTTAAATTTGCTTACTGCCCCAGTAGATCCACAGACGATGCAATCTCCATCGCACTGCACACTGCTCTCATCTGGACAAGAGGAATACCTATGTAAGAATGCTGTTCATTGACTATAACTCATTATTCAACACCATAGTACCCCCCAAGCTCATCATTAAGCTGGAGGCCCTGGGTCTGAACCCCGCTCTGTGCAACTGAGTCCTAGACTTCCTGACAGGCTGCCCTCAGGTGGTGAAGGTAGGAAACAACACCTACACTTCGTTGATCCTCAACACTGGGTCCCCACAAGGGTGCATGCTCAGCCCCCTCCTGTACTCCCTGTTCACCCATGACTGCGTGGTCAAGCACGCCTCCAACTAAATCATTAAGTTGTGCAGACGACACAACAGTAGTAGGCCTGATTACCAACAATGACGAGACAGCCTACAGGGAGGAGGTGAGGACCCTTGGAGTGTGGTGCCAGGAGAATAACCTCTCACTCAACGTCAACAAAACAAACTTCAGGAAACAGCAGAGGGAGCACCCCCTTATCCACATCGATGGGACTGCAGTGGAGAAGGTGAAAAGCTTAAAGTTCCTCTGCATACACATCACAGACAAACTGAAATGGTCCACCCACACAGACAGTGTGGTGAAGAAGGCACAACAGAGCCTCTTCAACCTCAGGAGGCTAAAGAAATTTGGCTTGGCACCTAAAACCCTCACAAACTTTAACAGATGCAGAATTGAGAGCATCCTGTCGGGCTGTATCACCGTCTCGTACGGCAACTGCACCGCCCGCAACCGCAAGGCTCTCCAGAGAGTAGTGCAGTCTTCCCAATGCATCACCGGGGGCAAACTACCTGCCCTCCAACACACCTACAGTACCCGAGGAATGCCAAAAAGAGGAACGCCAAAAAGATAATCAAGGACAACAACCACCTGAGCCACTGCCTGTTCACCCCGCTATCATCCAGAAGGCGAGGTCAGTACAGGTGCATCAAAGCTGGGACGGACAGCTTCTATCTCAAGGCCATCTGACTGTTAAATAGCCATCACTAGCACATTAGAGGCTGCTGCCCTATATACATAGATTTTAAATCATTGGCCACTTTAATAACAGAACACTACTCACTTTAATAATGTTAACATATTTTGCATTACTCATCTCATATGTATATACTGTATTCTATTCTGTTCTACTGTATCTTAGTCTATGCCGCTCTGACATTGCTCGTCCAAATATTTAAATATTCTTAATTCCATTCCTTTACTTTAGATTAGTGTGTATTGTTGTAAATTTGTTAGATATTACTGCACTGTTGGAGCTAGAAACACAAGCATTTCACTACACCCGCAATAACATCTGCTAAACACGTGCATGTGAACAATACAATTTTATTTTATTTTATTTGGTGTAAGGATTAGGGGTGAGGTTTAGATAACATGCTTAGTAGTTGCAAAACGCTATGGTTGTGGTTAAGTTGCTAATCAGATAAGATGCTACTAAGACGCCATCTGTCTTAAGTAATCCAACCATATCATATCATAAGTATTGGCTCTGAGGCCAGGCTGGATTACCTAATGTATGATCATAATTTATTATTGATTAGGTGTTTTATTATTCTGTAGAACTACAAGGTCACAGTGAAAAGGTAAGTGATCTGCCTCTTCGCCCTAGGGTGCCAAGGTTATTCTTAACCCAACCCCACAGCTGAACTGACTCCTGAATATTCTTCCAGAGCCCAGTGCACACTGCCGGATCCAAAGAGGGATTCAGGAGCACTGATCCATGTGGCTAAGCACCTTGACAACCTGCATAGATTTTGTGGGAAGATGGAGGACATTGTTCAAGTGTTTGCTCACTACAGTGAGTATACTTTTATCGTTGCAATTTACAAGATGTTCACTTACTAACCATAGTTAATACATAATGCTACTTGATGCAAGTGTGAAACGTTGCTTGGCCTTGGCCTAAGCCCAACATTTTCAGTTTGAAAAACCCCTATAGAATCTCTGTTCTCTCTGTTTAGCAGCTGTGACTCTGGACCCCAAGACCCATCTCTCATCATGTCTGATGATCTGACCACTGTGAGACTTGGTGATGGGATGCAGAAGCATCCTGACAACCCAGAGAGGTTTGATAACAATAGAATGGTCCTGGGCTCTCAGGGCTTTAACTTGGGGACAGTGTAGGCTGGACCCTGGGTGTGGTTTCAGAGACTGTCCCGAGGAAGGGAGGACTCTGGGGTCTAAATGATAAAGCTGGTGAATGCAGGGCATATTCCCTACCAAATTCAACCATTCTCTTCACGTTGGACCAGAGACCCCAGAGGATCCGAGTGCAGCTGGACTGGGACACACATTCACACACACTTTCACAGAGAGAGTCTTTCTCTGCCTTGGTAATCGTTGTATATGCCAGCCTCTAAAGATCTTGTCATGGCCTCTGTAACAGTGGAACAACATAGTTAGAGCTGATGGGGCCTCTTGTCTAGGAACAGCACAGTTAGAGCTGATAAGGAAGTTATAACGTTTTTTTTCACAACTTTAAAGCTGCAATATGTAATCTTTTGGTCGACCCGTCCAAATTCACTTAGAAAAGTGAGTTATAGATCTGTCATTTTCATTGAAAAGAATTAGACCCAGTAAAAAAATATATGAAATTGACTTACCTAATGAGACGGCTGGTGTTGTTTTTCATCTTTTAAACATTGAATGTCAGGCTCCAGGGAGGACAGTCGCAGTAGGAGATCTGGTTCAACATCCAGTCTATTTCTATTGGTTTTTTATTGCCACAAGAGCTCGGTTTGCAAGTTCAGGATACTCCAATGCAACATGAAGCCAGAAATTAGTCAAGAATTTACGAGAAAATACAGGTTTTAAAGCACTGTCACATGACAGCTTCACAAGGCTGTCTTGCTCTCTCGTAGTCAGACCTGCAAGGACTTGCGAATGGGTTCTCCATCCAGTTGGAATGTGCATCAAGAACAGGGAAATATTGCCTCTTTAATGGTGGCTTCAATTTTACTCTGCACTTGAAAAACATTTACCGCTTTTCCTTGGAGCCCGAGATTGAGAACATTTAGGTGACTGAAGATATCAGCCATGTGGCAATCCACTCAAAGATCTGATAGGTCACATTTTGAGTCAAGTAAAAAAAGCCTCACTTCATCTCTTAACTCGAAAAGGCGGGTGAGAACCTTTCCTCTCGAGAGCCAATGTACGTCTGTGTGTAAAAGCAAGTTACAGTGCTCACAGCCCATCTCCTCACATAAAGCTGAAAATAAACACGATTGCAAAACAATTTGCTGCAAAGGCCTCCCTGTGTATCATGCAGTGCACAGACTTTGCTTGCGCAGCCACTGCTTTCACACGTGTGACAACTCCACTATGTCGTCGGATCATCGCAGAAGCACCACCAGTGCTCACACCCACACATTTTGACCAATCAATACCATTTGATACAATGAAGGTGTTCAGAATGGCAAAAATAGCAGTTGAATATGTGGGCAAAGATTTACATTATGCATTTCTTCTTTGTTTTCATACCTAACATAGGCCAGCAGGTTTGATAGATTTGCAATATCTGTTGATTGGTCCAGTTGGAGAGCATAAAAACAACTTTCTCTTATCCTGGTTATAAGCTGTTCATTCATGTCTTGGGCCATTTCATCAATCCTGTGTTTGACTGTATTATCCGACAATGAAATCAGTTTAATTTGTGTGCATGCTGTAACTGTCATTCCCTATTCCATGATTAAAGCAAATACATGCTATTGTTTTTTGTTTTGTCTGTAAGAGTGAAATAACACAGTTAAAGTTGATACTATCTTACGTTACATCCACCCACTAGCCTAACCCACTCCCATTATTTAATCTTTTCAAACTAGTATAGCATACTTTGACAGCTGGAGCAAGCACATAAAGTTTATTCAGAAATTTATGCTTTTCCAGTTTATCCTGGTGTGGTAGGTCATTTTACAGGCTGTAGAGGGAGATAGAGAGTCAGGGGCCAGGGTCAGGCAAGGGTCACCAATAACTCTCAATCAGAGAGGAATATTCAGTAAATAAAGAATATTTGGCTCAACCTAACTGCTCTCAATTCAAGGATTTTGCATTGAAGTGTCCTAAAGTGTTTTTTTGGGGGGGGTTTTCCACCTCTGGTGTGTTTGTGTATGGCCAGTGCTAAGTCATCAAGACATAAAATACTTAACAATTCATGTGACTGACTTTTTATAACAGTGAATTCTGTCCTGGGTAAAGTCCCTCACACTGTAGCATTCAGCTTGCATCAGCTACAGGTATAATTTAACTGCTGTGTTCGACATTGGATATGATATAGTAATCAAAGTTATTCTAACTTTTTCTATGACTACAAGATAGCAACTCCGGAGAGCAAGATTAAACTGCATCAATACTGAGATTTGAAAGCACACCTGACTAAACAAGACTGAAGTATACTGCTCTCTTCAGACAGAATCAGAGCCGTAGAGTAGCTGAAAGCAGAAGGTGTCCCATTCTTGCAGGTAAGAACCAACAGTTCTGTGACAAGAAGACATTAATTGAGATACATTTATGGATGGACTGATTTCATCTAATGTATTATGAGGATGTAGTACTCATTTTGTCCTTTGTTCTTCAACAGAACTTAAAGCCACAGTGAAAGCAAGGTAAGTGATCGGCCGCTTGTCTCTGTCTCTTATCTGTGGTTTTTAACCTAGGGGGCTAAGGTCATTCTTAACCCAACCCCACAGTTGAACTGACTCCTGAATATTCTTCCAGAGCCCAGTGCACACTGCCGGATCCAGAGAGAGTTTCAGGAGCACTGATCCATGTGGCCAAGCACCTTGACAACCTGTTTCTCTGGGAAGATGCAGGAAAGTTTTCTTAACACAGTGAGTTTGATTATAGTTACAATGCTCGTCGAACATCTTCCACTCTTCTGGGAAGGCTTTCCACTGGAACATTGCTGCAGGGACTTCCATTCAGCCACAAGAGCATTAGTGAGGTCAGGCTCTGATGTTGGGCGATTAGGCCTGGCTCGCATTCGCGTTCCAATTAATCCCAAAGCTGTTCGATGTGGTTGAGGTCAGGGCTCTGTGCAGGTCTGTCAAATTCTTCCACACCGATCTCGAGAAACCATTTCTGTATGGATCTCGCTTTGTGCACAGGGGCATTGTCATTCTGAAACAGGAAAGGGCCTTCCTCAAACTGTTGGAAGCACAGAATCGTCTAGAATGTCATTGTATGCTGTAGCGTTAAGATTTCCCTTCACTGGAACTAAGGGGCCTAGCCCGAACCATGAAAAACATCCCCAGACCATTATTCCTCCTCCATCAAACTACTGTTGACACTATGCATTCGGGCAGGTAGCGTTCTCCTGGCATCCGCCAAACCCAGATTCATCCATCAGACTGCCAGATGGTGAAGCGTGATTCATCACTCCAGAGAACGCGTTTCCACTGCTCCAGAGTCCAATGACGGAGAGCTTTACACAACTCCAGTCGACGCTTAGCATTGCACATGGTGATCTTAGGCTTGTGTGAGGCTGCTCAGCCATGGAAACCCATTTCATGAAGCTCCCGATGAACAGTTGTTGTGCTGATGTTGCTTCCAGAGGCAGTTTGGAACTCTGTAGTGAGTGTTGCAACCGAAGACTGACGATTTTTACACGCTAAGTGCTTCAGCAATCGGCGGTCCCGTTCTGTGAGCCGTTGTTGCTCATAGATGTTTCCACTTCACAATACCAGCACTTACAGTTGACCAGGGCAGCTCTAGCAGGGCAGAAAATGTACGAACTGACTTGTTGGAAAGGTGGCATCCTATAACGGTGCCACGTTGAAGGTCACTAAGCTCTTCAGTAAGGCCATTCTACTGCCAATGTTTGTCTATGGAGATTGCATGGCTGTGTGCTCACTTTTATATACCTGTCAGCAACGGATGCAGACCTGGGATAGCAACAATTTATCCAGGGGGAACAAATGCACTGAACGAAAATATAAACAACATATAAAGTGTTAGTCCAATGTTTCATGAGATGAAATAAAAGATCCCATACATTTTCCATAAGCACAAAAAGCTTATTTCTCTCAAATGATGTGCAACAAATTGGTTTAAATCCCTGTTAGTTAGCCTTTGCCAAGATATCAATCCACCTGACAGGTTGGACATATCAAGAAGCTGATTAAACAGAATGATCATTACACAGGTGCACCTTGTGCTGTGGACAATAAAAGGACACTAAAATTTGCAGTCCACCATAGCTGTTGCCAGAAAATGAAATGTTCATTTTTCTACCATAAGCCGCTTCCAACGTTGTTTAGAGAATTTGGCAGTACGTCCAACCGGCCTCACAACCGCAGACCACATGTAACCACACCAGCCCAGGACCTCCACCTTCTTCACCTGCGGGATCGACTGAGCCACAGCTGATGAAACTGTGGGTTTGCACAACTGAAGAATTTCTGCACAAACTGTCAGAAACCGTCTCAGAGAAGCTCATCTTGTCGTCCTCACCGGGGTCTTGACCTGGCTGCAGTTTGGCGTCGTAACCGACTTCAATGGGCAAATGATCACCTTTGGTGGCCACTGGCACGCTGGAGAAGTGTGCTCTTCACAGATTAATCCCGATTTCAACTGTACCGGGCAGATGGCAGACAGCGTAGCGTGTATGGCGTTGTGTGGGCGAGCGGTTTGCTGATGTCAGCGTTGTGAACACAGTGCCCCATGGTGGCGGTGGGGTTATGGCAGCATTTCCCAAACTCTGTCCTCGGGACCCCAAGCGATGTACATTTGGGTTTTTGCTCTAACACTACACAGCTGATTCAAATTATCAACACGATGATTAGTTAATTATTTTGTGTAGTGCTAGGGCAAAAACCAAAACGTGCACCCCTTGGGGTCCCGAGGACCGAGTTTGGGAAACCCTGGGTTATGGTATGGGCAGGCATAAGCTAAGGACAACGAACACAATTGCATTTTATCGATGGCAATTTGAACGCACAGAGAGACCGTGACGAGATCCTGAGGCCCATTGTCGTGCCATTCATCCGCTGCCATCAACTCATGTTTTAGCATGATAATGCATGGTTCCATGTCGCATGGATCTGTACACAATTCCTGGAAGCTGAAAATGTCCCAGTTCTTACATGGCCTGCATACTCACCACACATGTCACCTATTAAGCATTTTGGCCTCCCGAGTGGCGCAGCGGTCTAAGGCACTACATCTCAGTGCTAGAGGCGTCACTGCAGACCCTGGTTTGATCCAGGGCTATATCACAACCAGGCAGTGATTGGGGGATAGAGTGTTGCACAATTGGCACAGCGTCGTCCGGGTTAGGGGAGGCCGGGGTAGGCCATCATTGTAGTCCTGTGTAGCTCAGATGGTAGAGCATGGTGTTAGGGTTGTGGGTTCGATTCCCACGGGGGACCAGTAGGAACTGTAAGTTGCTCTGGATAAGAGTGTCTGCTAAATGACTAAACATTTTAAATTGTAAATAGAATTTGTTCTTAACTGACTTGCCTAGTTAAATAAATAAAAAATTGTCAAATTAAAATACATGTTTGGGATGCTCTGGATTGACGTTTACGACGGCATGTTCCAGTTCCCACCAATATCCAGCAACTTGAAGAGGAGTGAGACAACATTCCACAGGCCACAATCAACAGTCTGATCAACTCTATGTGAAGGAGATGTGTCACGCTGTATGAGGAAAATGGTGGTTACACCAGATACTCTGGTTTTCTGAGCCATGCCCCTACCTTTTTTTTATGGTATCTAAGACCAACAGTCATGTGAAATCCATAGATTAGGCAAATTTATGGTGAAATGATTGTCTTTCCACTTCCGTATTATGGCCCCAACAGTGCTCACTGGAACATTCAGAAGCTTACAAATGCGCCTATAACCAATGCCATCATTATGTTTTGCAACAATTAGGTTGCGAATGTCTTGAGACAGCTCTTTGCTTTTACCCATCATGAGATGTGTCTTGTGTGACACCTTGGCAATGAGACCTTTTTGTAGGCCATCAGTTGGGACTGAACCAGCTGATATTAATTTGCACTGACAGGGGGCTGGATTGCTTTTTAAATACTGATAGTTTTCAGCTGTTGTCTTGGCTTTCCATGCCTTTTTGAACCTCCCTTTCTTCATGTGTTCAATACTTTTTCCCTGTGTCATTTCACATTATTACACATAACTTAACTTATTTGTTACGGTTTCTTTGTATGTATGGATTACTTGGGTTGTTACCAACATCTGGTGAAACGTTCATGTCAATAGCACCTTTGGAAATATATTTACTGAGAAAAATGGTGACGTGTTCAATACTTATTTCACCCGCTGTATTTCTATCTGAACATTGTGTAATTACAGTGAGGGAAAAAAGTATTTGATCCCCTGCTGATTTTGTTCGTTTGCCCACTGACAAAGTAATGATCAGTCTATAATTTTAATGGTAGGTTTATTTAAACAGTGAGAGACAGAATAACAACAAACAACTCCATAAAAACGCATGTCAAAAATGTTCTAAAGTGATTTGCATTGTAATGAGTGAAATAAGTATTTGACCCCTCTCAATCAGAAGGAGTTCTGGATCCCAGGTGTCTTTTATACAGGTAACAAGCTGAGATTAGGAGCACTCCCTTTAAGAGTGTGCTCCTAATATCAGCTTGTTACCTGTATAAAAGACACCTGTCCACATGTCAGGCTCTGGCCATAGAGAAGTCTATTTGGCTTCTCTATGTAACCATGGTCAGAGTCTGACAGGTCTATTCTTTCTGGTGGTGGTTTGTGTGGGATCCCTAATTAGAGGCAGCTGTAGCGCATCGTCTCTAATTAGGGACCCTACATAGGTTTGTAGATTTTCACACTGGGTTGTGGGTCGTTGTCGTTATATGTCGCAGTCACGGTGAAAGTAAGTGTGCTTTTGTTACGTCCGTTCATTTCGTGTTTGTTTTTGTGAACGTGACGTTTTGTCTATAGTGTGTTTCGGTGTTGTATAGTTCGTCATTTGTGGTGTTGATTATACATAGTATTTATAATATACATGGTATAGAAAAAATAAAGAAATAAATGTCGAACTACTATCCCTGCGCTGCGTCTTGGTCATTCCCACACCCACATCGTGACACCACAGAAGCAATCAATCAATCAGATTCCAAACTCTCCACCATGGCCAAAACCAAAGAGCTGTCCAAGGATGTCAGGGACAAGATTGTATACCTACACAAGGCTGGAATGGGCTACAAGACCATCGCCAAGCATCTTGGTGAGAAGGTGACAACAGTTGGTGTGATTATTCGCAAATGGAAGAAACACAAAAGCACTGTCATTCTCCCTCGGTCCGGGGCTCCATGCAAGATCTCACCTCGTGGAGTTGCAATGATCATGAGAACGGTGAGGAATCAGCCCAGAACTACACAGGAGGATCTTGTCAATGATCTCAGGGCAGCTGGGACCATAGTCACCAGAAAAACAATTGGTAACACACTACACTGTGAAGGACTGAAATCCTGCAGCGCCCGCAAGGTCCCCCTGCTCAAGAAAGCACATGTACAGGCCCGTCTGAAGTTTGCCAATGAACATCTGAATGATTCAGAGGAGGACTGGGTGAAAGTGTTGAGGTCAGATGAGACCAAAATCGAGCACTTTGGCATCAACTCAACTCGCCGTGTTTGGAGGAGGAGGAATGCTGCCTATGACCCCAAGAACAACATCCCCGCCGTCAAACATTATGCTTTGGGGGTGTTTTTCTACTAAGGGGATGGGACAACTTCACCGCATCAAAGGGACGATGGATCGGGCCATGTACTGTCAAATCTTGGGTGAGAACCTCCTTCCCTCAGCCAGGGCATTGGAAATGGGTAGTGGATGGGTATTCCAGCATGACAATGACCCAAAACACACGGCCAAGGCAACAAAAGAGTGGCTCAAGAAGAAGCACATTAAGGTTCTGGAGTGGCCTAGCCAGTCTCCAGACCTTAATCCCATAGAAAATCTGTGAGTGGAGTTGAAGGTTCGATTTGCCAAACGTCAGCCTCGAAACCTTAATGACTTGGAGAAGATCTGCAAAGAGGAGTGGGACAAATCCCTCCCGAGATGTGTGCAAACCTGGTGGCCAACTACAAGAAACGTTTGACCTCTGTGATTGCCAACAAGGGTTTTGCCACCAAGTACTAAGTCATGTTTTGCAGAGGGGTCAAATACTTATTTCACTCATTAAAATGCAAATCAATTTATAACATTTTTGACATGCGTTCTTCTGGATTGTTTTGTTGATATTCTGTCTCTCACTGTTCAAATAACGACAACAAAGGGATGGGGCCCTTCACAAAAGCATACTATAGTCCTTCTCTAGAATAATGTATGAATTTATGGCTGGATCAGAATCGCCATTATAATCATTGGCCAGTACGGAGAATTAAGTAAAAACTCAAGTCCAAATCCCTATCGCCATCCATGGCTAATTTAGGAAAGGGCCAATTGACTTGTTCAAAGGTATTGTGGAATTGAACAGAAAATACCTTATTTACATAAGTATTCAGACCCCTTTCTATGAGACTCGAAATTGAGCTCAGGTGCATCCTGTTTCCATTGATCATCCTTGAAATGTTTCAATTGAATTGATTGTACATTATTTGGAAAGGCACACACCTGTCTATATAAGGTCCCACAGTTACAAGTGCATGTCAGAGCAAACACCAAGCCATGAGTTTGAAGGAATTAACTGTAGAGCTCCGAGACAGGATTGTATTGAGGCACAGTTCTGAATGAATAAATGCAGAATGAATAAGTCCTGAGTGAATGAGTGATTACAGACCAGAGAGTTACTCACGGATGGATGGATGCCTAATTGTTAAACTAGGTCCTAACATCCCAACAGTTCCAGGTCTATGTTGCTGACGGCACGAAGGACCTCCTGTAGCGCTCTCTGACACACCATGGCTCGGGCTAAGGTTGAAGAGGCGCTGGAGTATTCCACACAGTTGGTCAGCACAGACCCTAAGCACCCTTGGGCTGATGCCATCAGGGCCCTCCGCTTTCCACTGATGTAGTCTCTCCAGCTCTCTCTTCACTTGGTTGGTGGTGAAAGCTAGCCCAGATGGGGAAGGTGGGGGGAAGGGGTGTGTTGAGGATCAGTCCAGAGGTGGGGGGAAGGGAGGGGTTGGCAGATCAGTCCAGAGGGAGCAGGGGTGGGGAGAGGGTCGCTGATTGTCTCAACGGAGGTGTCGTGTGCAAAGGGGGGGGGGGGGGGGGGGGGCTGGGGAGCTGAACGGGAGGTGGACAGGGCTAATATCGAACCTGTTAAAAAATTGCTTCAGCTCATTGGCTCTGTACTGGGTCCCCTCCGTCTGCCCACTGTTTGACTTTTTGAAGCCAGTGATATTTCTCAAACCATTCCACACTTCTCTCACCTGGCTCTGCCTCAGCTTGTCCTCCATCTTCTCCTTATACACTCTCTTCCCCTCAGCAATCCGCAACTTCAGCTCCCTCTGGACGCATTTCAATTTGTCCCTGTCCCACTCCTTGAAGGCCCTCTTCTTCTCATTCAGCAGGGCCTTCAGGTTGCTGGTGACCTAGGGTTTATTATTTGGAGAAAAAAAAATCTATATAGTCCGTTATGCAGTCTGTAAGTCCATCAATGTCCTCCCCATGAGCCTCACAGAGCACATCCCAGTCTGTTGTCTCAAAGCAGTCCTGTAGGGCCTCATTCGCCTCCGGGGACCATGTGGTCGCTGGCTGCTATTGAGTGAGTGTTAGTGGCACATGTATTTGTATTTATGTGATCATAACTTCCTATGTCCGATAGAGACCCACTCCTTTGTCTCTTCCTTCCAAACCCCCCCTTTTCTCTCTGAATCTACCGTGTTATAACCAAACTGTCTTGTTTTGTTTAGTCCCCTAGGGACGGTATTTACTGTTTAATGTTAGGATGTTTTGTATACTCTGTAATTGTTTCATTAGCTAGTAAATAAATAATTGAGCCAATTTGTGTATGGATGATTCATAGTAAAATCTGGGTCCGTGCAGACTACTAGAAATTACGACGTTCAAGAATTAGACTGAGCGAGGTAGAATTCATTAATATGCGACTGTTATGATAAGATATAAAATAATCTGAAGAGTTAGAATTCGGGAGATAGCAACTCTATAAACAAACATTCTTCGGTGGTGCCCCGACTTCCTAGTTAATTAATGTTTATATGGTTAGTTTAATCACATAATAATTAGACCTAGAGAATCAATTTGATAATATAACAGTCTTCATTTTAATGATAGTCAAGACATGACAAGAGTGGCCTCAATCATTCTTAAATGGAAGAAGACTCTTCTAGACTCTGCCTAGAGATGGCCGCCCGGACAAACTGAGTAATCGGGGGAGAAGGGCCTTGGTCAGGGAGGTGACCAAGAACCCGATCGTCACTCTGACAGAGCTCCAGAGTTCCTCTGTGGGGATGGGAGAACCTTCCAGAAGGATAACCATCTCTGCAGCACTACAACAATCAGGCCTTTATGGTAGAGTGGCTCTGGTCGATGAAACCAAGATTTAACTCTTTGGCCTGAATGCCAACCGTCACATCTGGAGGAGACCTGGCATCATCCCTACTGTGAAGCATGGTGGTGGCAGCATCATGCTGAGGGGATGTTTTTAATTGGCAGGGACTGGGAGACCAGTTAGAATCGATGGAAAGATGAACGGAGCAGAGTAAAGAGAGATCCTCCAGAACGCTCAGGACCTCAGACTAGGGCGAAGGTTCATCTTCCAACAGGACAACTAACCTAAGCACACCGCCAAGACAACGCAGGAGTGACTTTGGGACCAGTCTCTGAATGTCCTTGAGTGGCCCAGCCAGATCCCGGATTGAATCCGATCAGACATCTCTGGAGAGACTTGAAAATAGCTGTGGAGCGACGCTCCCGATCCAACCTGACAGAGCTTTAGAGAATCTGCAGAGAAGAATGGGAGAAACTCCTGAGTTTTTATAAATTAGCAAACATTTCTAAACCTGTTTTGGTTTTGTCATTATGGGATATTGTGTGTAGATTGATGAGGGGAAATAACAATTTAATACATTTTAGAATAAGGCTGTAACGTAACAAAATGTGGAAAAAGTAAAGGGGTCTGAATACTTTCCGAATGCACTGTGCATAACCAATTGTGCTACTATGTGTGTTTTTAGCATTTTTTGTAACTTATTTTGTACATAATGTTTCTGCCACCATTTCTTACAACAGAAGAGAGATTCTGGATATCAGTACAGCGATTACTCACCTCAAACTGGACGAAGAGTTCTTCTTCAACAAGTCGGACGGTAATGATGTACTTCAAACACCCGACATGGCCGAAATCCCTGTGATTCGCAGGAGAAAGAGACAGACATATCGAGAACGTATGTTGGGGTGCCTGGTAAGGATCCGACCGCGAGTGGGTAAAGGCTTACCATCAGTATTACTAGCCAACGTACAATCAGTGGAAAATAAACTAGATGAGGTACGATCACAAATATCCTACCAACGGGACATTAAAAACTGTAATATTTTATGTTTTACAGAGTCGTGGCTGAACGACGACATGAATAACATACAGCTGGCGGGTTTTAAGCTTTTTCGGCAGGATAGAACAGCCGCCTCCGGCAAGACAAGGGGATGGAGGTCTATGTATATTTGTAACAACAGTTGGTGCACGAAATCTAAGGAAGTCTCAAGGTTTTGCCTGAGGTAGCGTAACTCACGATAAGCTGTAGACCACACTATTCACCAAGAGAGTTTTCATCTATATTTTTCGTAGCTGTCTATATACCACCACAATCCGATGCTGGCACTATGCATAGATATACTGCCATAAGCAAACAGGAAAATGCTCATCCAGAGGCGGCGCCCCTAGTGGCTGGGGACTTTAATGCAGGGAAACTCAAATCCGGACTAAGGACTAAGGTCTAAAATTGAATCGCACTGCTCGTCAGATGTGGCAGGGCTTGCAATCTATTACAGACTACAAAGGGAAGCACAGCTGCGAGCTAGTCAGTGACACGAGCCTACCAGACAAGCTAAATAACTTCAATGCTCGCTTCGAGGCAAGTAACACTGAAACATGAATTAGAGCATCAGCTGTTCTGGACGAATGTGTGATCACGCTCTCCGTAGCCGATGTGAGTAAGACCTTTAAACATGTCAACATTCATAAGGCCACAGGGCCCCTCCTGTACTCCCTGTTCACTCATGACTGCATGGCCAGGCACGACTACAACACCATCATCAAGTTTGCTGATGACACACCAGTGGTAGGCCTGATCACCGACAACAGTGAGACAGCCTATAGGGAGGAGGTCAGAGACCTGGCAGTGTGGTGCCAGGACAAAAACCTCTCCCTCAACGTGATCAAGACAAAGGAGATGATTGTGGAGTCTCCTCTGAACAGTTGATGTTGTGATGTGTCTGTTACTTGAACTCTGTGAAGCATTTATTTGAGCTTTAATTTCTGAGGCTGGTAACTCTAATGAACATCCTCTGCAGCAGAGGTAACTCTGGGTCTTCCATTCCTGTGGCGGTCCTCATGAGAGCCAGTTTCATAATAGCACTTGATGGTTTTTGCGACTGCACTTGAAGAAACTTTCAAAGTACTTAAAATGTTATGTATTGACTGCGCTTCATGTCTTAAAGTAATGATGCACTGTCGTTTATCTTTGCTTATTTGAGCTGTTTTTGCCATACTATGGACTTGGTATTTTACCAAATAGGGCTATCTTCTGTATACCCCCCCACCTTGTCACAACATAACTGATTGACTCAAACACATTTAAAAGGAAAGAAATTCCACAAATGTACTTTTAAGAAGGCACACTTGTTATTTGAAATGCATTCCAGGTGACTACCTCATGAAGCTGGTTAAGAAAATGCCAAGAGTGTGCAAAGCTGTCATCAAGGCAAAGGGTGGCTATTTGAAGAATCTCAAGTATAAAATATAGTTTTTGGGTTACTACATGATTCCATATGTGTTATTTCATAGTTTTGATGTCTTCACTATTATTCTACAATGTAGAAAATAGTAAAAATAAAGAAAAACCCTTGAATGAGTAGGTGTTCTAAAACTTTTTACTGGTAGTGTACATGTTGGTGCCAAAAATAAGGATACAGATCTTCAATTCATTCAGTTCATCCCCTATTCTGAGAGGTTGACAACCTTCAATTCAAGAACGAGGTTGTTTTGTAGCTTTACAATTCTGTATGATTGGTAAACCTATAGAGACAAGACTCAACACATCACAGAGATCTATATTCTCATACTCCCCATGTCCTATATTAACTAATAACTCTGTATTACTTAGTCATATTATGACTTCTATAGGCCTGTTACTGTATTTATTTACAACATGTATTTGAATAGGGACAGATACAATTTAAACACTAACAAATTGAATAATAAGATGGATAACACCATCAAGCTTTAAAACTCATTTTTCAGTCACTAGATTAAAATTGTGCTTATGTTAGTTTCCAGCATCAGCCCCTAGATGGGCTTTAAAATAAGAAGAAAACCGAACATGATATAAAATGGTTCATGTGGGCACATGCTTGCCGTTCTTTGAAACCATTTTTTTCACTTTCTGTGAATAATTTATAAAACTCTTGTAGATGTTTGAAGGGATCATGAAGTGAGTTACAGAAACTGACTTATTGACGTTGCCTATATTTCCCCTCACATGTGCCGCAGCCAGCCCTATCCCCACACACTCACCTCTGGCCATCTAATGCTTATTTCATCAATTCTTGCCAACCTGGTTATCGTCCAGCCTGGCTACTGCGTGATCGTCTGAGCATTTGAGTACACAAAATGGCCGTGCCGGAAAACGGATCTGACAGAGGTGTCACGGAGCCAAATAAATCCTCATTAACGGAACAGCTTGATCCCGGCCGATGCCAGCTTGAAGGCGACGGGACAAGGATCAACTCTCCACCACACACGGCTAAGGCTTCTAAACTTAACACTTTTGGATGAGGTAAAAAAATAAAATAATGCATTCATAGGTAAGCCTAGACACGGTGCCCACTTGTACCAGGTTGGCGTTTAGGTGGACTTTTGCACGTGGCATATGGTAAATTATATCTATGGATATAGTTATTCCATTGTATGATTTGAATTTACGTGATGTCCCGTCACTCATACCACACAGATGTGGGGCTGAAGCTGTGGAATATAATGGAAGTTGTTATGTTGCAGAAAATGTCCCAGGTTCCGGATGGAAGTGGAACCTTCAGTCAGTGGTGCCGAAACGGCAAGGGGGAGAGGAAGAGGAGGGGACAGAGTGCGGCCCGCAGCATTGTGCTAACCTTGTGCTGATGGCTGGATCGATCCAGGGATAAGTGGAGAGATGATGAGACTGCAATATACGTTTGATAAACACAACATGGTAGGAATAGTTCTGAAAGGTGATATCGCTGCGTTTTGTTCTCTTTGGAGGAGAAAACCTTCAAGCATTGTGCATTTTAGAATTTTTCGAAATATACATCTTAAAATAAATGTGATAAATTGAAATGCATTATAAACACAAAATAGTAAGACGCACTAGTTTATTTGACAGAATATGTGAACAGGTAAATAAAATAGCCCCCAGAATAGAGAGATTAAACCAGTTTGATTAGACCATGAAAGCTTCAATGTATTACTAATGTGACATTGACCAGGCATTTAATAAATGTAATTACGTTTAATTGTAAGGCAACATTCCTAATTAAATATGCAGCCCCCTATTCCATGCCCTGCCTTTCCCTTGACTTCATAGGGACTATGAGTTTAGATTGGAAGTGGATGTATGGGCCTGGATGCTGCCCCTCTCCATCTTTCCTTAATTTCTGTCGCATTTACTGTTTACAATGTCTACACACCCCTGCCATAGACCCGAATTCCCATCCCCCAATCCTGTCACCCCCCCCCCCCCCCCCCCCCCCCCCCACACACACACACACCATGGCATTAATTACAACACAACGTGTATGTCACTGACACAACATACAATATGCACTAATCCTTCAATAATCCCGCAAATGCATGTGAACCGAACTGAAACCACCTATGTAAAATATTACATGCTGGATATAAGCATAAAGCATCCTCAGCACCAATGTTGAATTTGAATGTTTGTAGCTAACCTCATTTACCATGCTTCAGTGGGTATCCCGGTCTGTTTCTGAAAGGAGAGGAAGGGAGTATCATTGGTACTCTATAGTTTGATCCACAAGTACATTACATAACAATCATAGCAACAAAGCATGTTTGTGCTACTTTAGGCAGCTGACACGCCATCCGCAGCACACTGCAGACACACCCCTCTCCCTCTCCCTCTCCCTCTCCAGTTCTTTCTCTCTCTCACACACGCACGCTTCCGCATACGCACAATGCTAAGGAAGATTAAAATAATAATAACACAAACTCCGAGACCATGAAATGGTCGGTGAATATGTCGCTACAATGTTTAATTCAAAGCTTCTCTGTAACTCGATATTGTATTACAATGCTGCCACCTGTGTGGCCACATAACAAAGGAGAGTGCGTAGCACATACTTGTGGTATATAATGATATAATTTTATTTTCAGCGTATCTATTATCATATTGTTACAATGTTATTGTAGCACTGTGTCAGTGCTTGCGATGAAACAATGTTGCTTTAAACCTCACGCGGTCAAAGTTGTTTACCTATTCGTTACCTCTGACGTCATGACACACCCCTGTGTTTGGAGGAAGGGGAGTCGCTCGCACACGTTACGAGCATTGGACTTGACCAAGCAAAGCAGGGCTGGTGTAAGATGTCACCAACCAAAACACGGGAAACACGGTATACACGCAGATTGCACCTTTTGATTGGTTATTGGAGAGGTTTAGGCAAAATATTCCATTTTGTGAAAGTCCGGGGGCGGGGCATACCAAAAAGTAATGGCCATCTATTTAGGATCTGGTCAGGGGATTTCTCGTATATCATAGCTATTCTATAGAATTCGCCTTTTGTAGCACATGCTAACAATATACATCTCGTAACCAGTATTACTAGCCGTACTCGTCAATTGCAGTCTCGTTCGGTCTGAATATAGTTGATATATTGCCTAAACTTGCTACCTCAATGTATGGTTAACCAGCCATCTAGCCACGCTAGCTATCAGTATCAGCTCGCGAGCCAACATTTAGAACCTTCCTTGGGCGTGATAGTTTTGACGTTTCTAGTCGATCACATTCGGATCTTTGTATAACGTAGTTATTACACAGTATATAATACTACAAGTCAACATGGCAATGAATATATTTTCAAGAGATTGACGACGACATAAACGGATTAAGGGCAACTTGGTCTTGGAAAAAGTTGTACGCAGGTATGAAACTCGCATTCAGAGAAGGAATGTGAAAGCTGAAACTATTTTGCTGCTCGAGCTCAAAACAAACGCAGGGTTACAAGGCTGTCAGTTGACCAAAATATTCTTTACAAACGAACCATTGCACGCATGTTGCTCAAATAATTGTCATGCTTTTCTTTACAGAGAATATATGAAAAGTGTATTATTCAAACAACCAAACTGTCTGAAACAAGGTTTGAATTGATTAAGACCATTTCTTATTTTTCAGGATTAAAGATATCTTTATGGTTAAGAAGAGAGTTGTCAAGCCTTTATCCCCCATCTACAAACAAGGGCATGCCAAAATCTCAGGTAAGTTAATTTAATCTGCTTTAAATCCATGCCTTCATATCCATACATCTGTGGGGGCTCCCAAGTGGCGCAGTGGTCTAAGACACTGCATCTCAGTTCGAGAGGCGTCACTACAGACAACCTGGTTTGAATCCAGACTGTATCACAACCGGCCTTGATTGGGAGTCCCATAGGGCGGCGCACAATTGGCCCTGCGTCTTACGAGTTTGGCCGGTGTAGGCCATCATTGTAAATAAGAACTTGTTCATAACTGACTTGCCTAGTTAAATAAAGGTTAAATTAAAAATAATAATATGCATGCATTTATTCTCAGCTGGACATTTCCAAATGTGTATTATCTGTCACAATTTACAGATAGGCTGGTAATACCTTATTTGGAAAGTCCATTGACAGTTCCTCAACTGGCGGGCTGAATTTTGCCCACCCAGTTTTCCGAGCAATTGTACTAGGAGAGTGCTTATGAATGACAGCCATTCAATATGCTGTAATCCAAAAATATAATATAATATAAAAAATAAATAAATAAAAATGGCACCGAACGCCACTGAAATCGACCTCTGTGCACCTACATTGTAAACTTTAATTCATAGGCTAAGTTGTAGCAACCTCATGATGGGTATAGGGAAAATGTTAGTATCATGTAGTAGCCTAAACCTATCGCTGTTACATTGAACTGAGTGAATGGAATATGAATGACAGTCATTCAATATGCTGTAATAGAAATAAGGCCTTGCTCATAAAAGAAAAGGGCACCGACCGCCACTGATATACACTACCGTTCAAAAGTTTGGGGTCACTTAGAAATGTCCTTGTTTTTGAAAGAAAATCAAATTTTTTGTCCATTAAAATAACATCAAATTGATCAGAAATACAGTGTAGACATTGTTAATGTTGTAAATGACTAAACGGCTGATTTTTTATGGAATATCTACATAGACGTACAGAGGCCCGTTATCAGCAACCATCACTTCTGTGTTCCAATGGCACGTTGTGTTAGCTAATCCAAGTTTATTATTTTAAAAGGCTAATTGATCATTAGAAAACCCTTTTGCAATTATGTTAGCACAGCTTCATTAAATAGTACCCGCAAAACACCAGTCTCAATGTCAACAGTGAAGAGGCGACTCCGGGATGCTGGCCTTGGCAGATTTGCAAAGAAAAAGCCATATCTTCCTCTGTCCAGGAAGTGTCTGTGTTATTTTGCCCTTAATCTTTTCTTTTTATTGGCCAGTCTGAGATATGGCTTTTTCTTTGCAACTCTGCCTAGAAGGCCAGCATCCCGGAGTCGCCTCTTCACTGTTGACGTTGAGACTGGTGCTTTGCGGGTACTATTTAATGAAGCTGCCAGTTGAGGTTTTGTGAGGCGTCTGTTTCTCAAACTAGACACTAATGTACTTGTCCTCTTGCTCAGTTGTGCACCGAGGCCTCCCACTCATCTTTCTTTTCTGGTTAGAGCCAGTTTGCACTGTTCTATGAAGGGAGTAGTACACAGCGTTGTACGAGATCTTCAGTTTCTTGGCAATTTCTCGCATGGAATAGCCTTCATGTCTCAGAACAAGAATAGACTGACGAGTTTCAGAAGAAATGTCTTTGTTTCTGGCCGTTTTGAGCCTGTAATCGAACCCACAAATGCTGATGCTCCAGATACTCAACTAGTCTAAAGAAGGCCAGTTTTATTGCTTCTTTAATCAGCACAACAGTTTTCAGCTGTGCTAACATAATTGCAAAAGGGTTTTCTAATGATCAATTAGCCTTTTAAAATAATAAACTTGGATTAGCTAACGCAACGTGCCATTGGAACACAGGAGTGATGGTTGCTGATCATGGGCCTCTGTATGCCTATGTAGATATTCCATTAAAAATCTGCTGTTTCCAGCTACAATAGTCATTTACAACATTAACAATGTCTATTTCTGATCAATTTGATGTTATTTTAATGGACAAAAAATTTGCTTTTCTTTCAGAAACAAGGACATTTATAAGTGACCCCAAACCTTTGAATGGTAGTGTACCTGTGAGTACAGTATAAGAGAGTATAAGGCCTACTCATTGTTCTACTGTATTACAACTGTAGACTATACCTAATATTAGTCCTGCCCTTAAACCATATCCTAATCCTACGTACAGTGTAAGTACAGTGTAACAATAAGTCATGACAATAGAGTTTACCCTGTACTTGAGTATACTGTGTACACTTACTGTGAACAATTACACAGAGCCATAAGAGCACTGTAATGTGAAGTGTGACTCCCCCTTTTCTTCTTGACACACAATATGACAGTAGCATCATCAATTCACCAGGGCTCCCAAGTGGCGCAGTGGTCTAAGACACTGCATCTCAGTGCTAGAGGTGTCACTACAGACAACCTGGTTCGAATCCAGAGTGTATCACAACCGGCTGAGATTGGCCCAGGCGCACAATTGGCCCAGCGTCGTCTGAGTTTGGCCGGTGTAGGCCGTCATTGTAAATAATAATTTGTTCTTAACTGACTTGCCTAGTTAAATAAAGGTAAACAACTAAAGGGATAAGCCTACTGCTGACCAAAGTTCTATGTTACCCACTAAGGATAGATGTGTATGATGGGTAAACATGTAATGTAGGCCTATAGTGTTGATATTGTATAGCCTACAGCAGTACTGTGTGTCCAAGACAATTTCCCCCTTGGGGACAATAAAGATTTATCTGATCCTAAGGAAATTGACTTAATGTTATAGTCCTCCTGCCACCGGCTGCCGTCACCTCAGACTCAAGAACATTTATAAACAGATGATAACCTACTGATAAGTTGCAGCGTACACTGCAGCACCTCTAATTAAGTCCGTGGCACACAGCAACACTTGGACTTGCCACTCTTGTTGTGGAACGTGCAGTTCCTGGTTGCTATGTACAAGACCGTGTAATAAGATTATCTGAACCTGGTCGGGGTGCCAAATTCTTCCCCAACACACTCCCTTGCTCAATCACACTTCCTCTGCCAAAGAAGGGACGACAAGAGAAGTAGTGAAGTTAAGTTGCCAAGTGGACACGTTTAGAGGCCTGTAGAATCGACGTACAGTGCATTCACCTCGAGTCAAGACCAGTGGTTCTCAATCCTGGTCCTGCACATTTGTTTTTTCCTTAACACTACACAGCTGATTTAAATCATCAAAGCTTGATGATGAGTTGATGATTTGAATCAGCTGTGTAGTGCTAAGGCAAAAACTAAAATTTGCACTCCTTTGGGTCCCCAGGACCAGGATTGAGAACCACTAGTCTAGACACTTTTAAAGTACTACTTAAGTCGTTTTTTGGGGTATCCGTACTTTTCTTTAGTGTTTATATTTTTAACTACTTTTACTTTTACTTAAAATAAAATAATGTACTTTTTATTCCATACATTTTCCTTGACACCCAAAAGTACTTGTTACATTTTGAATGCTTAGCTGGACTGGAAAATGGTCCAATTCAAGCACTTGGTCCAATCAACAGAACATCCCTGGTCATCCCTACTGCCTCTGATCTGTCGGACTCACTAAACAAACATGCTTTGTTTGTAAATTATGTCTGAATGTTGGAGTGTGCCCCTGGCTATCCATGAATGAATAAATAAAAAACGTGAAAATGGTGCTTAATATAAGGAATTTGAAATGATTTACACTTAAGTATATTTTAAACCCAATACCTTTAGACTTTTAATCAAGTATAATTTTTCTGGGTGATTATATATATATATTTTGTATTTTACTCCCCAATTTCGATCTTGTCTCATCGCTGCAACTTCCCAACGGGCTCGACAGGAGCGAAGATCGAGTCATGCGTCCTCCGAAACATGACTTGCCAAACCGCGCTTAATTAACAGCCGCCCAAATGTGTCGGACAAACACTGTTCAACTGACGACCAAGGTCAGCCTGCTAGCGCCCGGCCCTCCCCAAGTAAAGGGTCTGAATACTTATATATATATATATTTTCTTTGTCATTATGGGTTATTGTGTTTAGATTGATGAGGAAATACAACTATTTAATCAATTTTGGAATAAGGCTGTAAAGTAACAAAATGTGGAAAAAGTCAAGGGGTCTGAATACTTTCCGAATACACTATGTATATTCATGAAAACGTTAATTATGCAAATTAGAAAGTACTGACTTGCCTAGTAAAATAAAAATAAATCAAATAAAAAAGTATTTTTCAAGGGTCTTAGGAAAGCTTTGGCCATATTGCTTACGTCTTGTTACACCTAACCAGTTCCTTCTGATCTGAAACACCAAAGGCCAAGCTATTCTTTCAGGGATTCATTAGAAAGCATTGAGGGAGAGCTTCATTGGCACACAGTGGTTACTTTGTGCCATTAACAACTGACTTCAGAACAGCCCTCCCGCATCTCTCCTAACTACAGTGGGGAGAACAAGTATTTGATACACTGCCGATTTTGCAGGTTTTCCCACTTACAAAGCATGTAGAAGTCTGTAATTTTTATCATAGGTACTCTTCAACTGTGAGTGACGGAATCTAAAGCAAAAATCCAGAAAATCACATTGTATGATTTTTAAGTAATTCATTTGCATTTTATTGCATGACATAAGTATTTGATACATCAGAAAAGCAGAACTTAATATTTGGTACAGAAACCTTTTTTTGCAATTACAGAGATCATACATTTCCTGTAGTTCTTGACCGGGTTTGCACACACTGCAGCAGGGATTTTGGCCCACTCCTCCATCCAGATCCTTCAGGTTTCGGGGCTGTCGCTGGGCAATACGGACTTTCAGCTCCCTCCAAAGATTTTCTATTGGGTTCAGGTCTGGAGACTGGCTAGGCCACTCCAGGACCTTGAGATGCTTCTTACGGAGCCACTCCTTAGTTGCCCTGGCTGTGTGTTTCGGGTCGTTGTCATGCTGGAAGACCCAGCCACGACCCATCTTCAATGCTCTTACTGAGGGAAGGAGGTTGTTGGCCAAGATCTCGCGATACATGGCCCCATCCATCCTCCCCTCAATACGGTGCAGTCGTCCTGTCCCCTTTGCAGAAAAGCATCCCCAAAGAATGATGTTTCCACCTCCATGCTTCACGGTTGGGATGGTGTTCTTGGGGTTGTACTCATCCTTCTTCTTCCTCCAAACACGTCGAGTGGAGTTTAGACCAAAAAGCTCTATTTTTGTCTCATCAGACCACATGACCTTCTCCCATTCCTCCTCTGGATCATCCAGATGGTCATTGGCAAACTTCAGACGGGCCTGGACATGCGCTGGATTGAGCAGGGGGACCTTGCGTGCGCTGCAGGATTTTAATCCATGACGGCGTAGTGTGTTACTAATGGTTTTCTTTGAGACTGTGGTCCCAGCTCTCTTCAGGTCATTGACCAGGTCCTGCCGTGTAGTTCTGGGCTGATCCCTCACCTTCCTCATGATCATTGATGCCCCACGAGGTGAGATCTTGCATGGTGCCCCAGACCGAGGGAGATTGACCGTCATCTTGAACTTCTTCCATTTTCTAATAATTGCGCCAACAGTTGTTGCCTTCTCACCAAGCTGCTTGCCTATTGTCCTGTAGCCCATCCCAGCCTTGTGCAGGTCTACAATTTTATCCCTGATGTCCTTACACAGCTCTCTGGTCTTGGCCATTGTGGAGAGGTTGGAGTCTGTTTGATTGAGTGTGTGGACAGGTGTCTTTTATACAGGTAACGAGTTCAAACAGGTGCAGTTAATACAGGTAATGAGTGGAGAACAGGAGGGCTTCTTAAAGAAAAACTAACAGGTCTGTGAGAGCCGGAATTCTTACTGGTTGGTAGGTGATCAAATACTTATGTCATACAATAAAATGCTAATTAATTATTTAAAAATCATACAATGTGATTTTCTGGATTTTTGTTTTAGATTCCGTCTCTCACAGTTGAAGTGTACCTATGATAAAAATTACAGACCTCTACATGCTTTGTAAGTAGGAAAACCTGCAAAATCGGCAGTGTATCAAATACTTGTTCTCCCCACTGTATATCCCACCATGAGCTGCATAACAAGAGCTGAACCTAGAACAATAGTCAAAGGCATTGTAATGTAGGCTCATGTTCAGCTCCGGCCAGTCACTGCTACAGCAGCGGCAGGTTTTGTACAAGGGCCAAGCAGTTGTTTTGGTATAGTCCATTAGCTTTCTGTTCACTCTGTGACAGCAGTACAGTCATCCAACCCACCCCTGCCATGACCACTGTAATTGGTTGCTTCCTCCTCTTCCACGTGTAACTGTATAGGCCTCCTATAGAGCTACCCTTTACTAGGCACTGTAAGCTGGGCTTTTGTGTGAGTGTGTGCCGTATAGGCGTATATAGGGCACGTTTTAAGGGAGTAATGTTGTTGGGAGTAATGACGCATTAAGTTCCACCTGTTAAGGTTTCAACACACTTAACATGCTGGGGGGGAGTTAGATTTTTTTAGAGCAACATGCACCTTTTGGTAACATGATACCTTGCTTACACAACACTGCCTCCATGGCTACTCAAGGAATGATACGGTTCGTTACAATTTCCATGTGGCACAAGAGTACATAGAATGTCGGATCGCACTACAAGGAGCCGCCCCTTTTGTGACGAAAAACGACACTGCAACACGCACCGTTGGGTCCGTCTCCGTAGGATATAAATAGCCCTTTAGTGTTGGGTCCACGTTGAAACGTCCAGTGATTGATGGTTCCTACGCTCAATGCGTCACATGTAATGTTTACTGTTTTAAGTATAGGCGGCGGGAGTCATGTAGAATAATACAACACCTTGGGAACTTGAGCAAAGGAGAAACCAGGCTGGCTTTGTTTGGTTCCTGTATGAGTTCCTATGAGTTAGTAGGAGGGAGTTAGTATGACAGAGTTAGTATGAAAGGCTTAGTATGTGAATTGGTATGAGTGAGTTAGTATGAGTTAGTTATTAAAAGTCCTGAAAATAAGCACTCTCATGGCTAACTACCAGGAAGTTGGAAAAGACAGGCTGAGTGGGCAGGAGCTTAGACTGACAGCTCTTTGAAACTCCTATGTCAAGCAACTTGGATGCAGTGAGCAGGTTTGCAGTAAAATCATCTTAAGCAAATGTAGTGATGCACAAAGTAACTCTAACAACATTGAAATTGTCATGCGGTTCACAGCATCACTGACGGATGTGTTGACTTGACCGCTGTGTTGGCGTTTTGAACGACCCCTCCCCCCTTTTGTTTCATGCTGGCTGAAGACCTAGCTAGCCAGTAACTAGCTAACACCAGACACAAATGAAAAGGGAAACATAGAAGTATAGATGATTAGGGTAAACCTTTAATTATATTAAAGGTTTATGTAGCTACGTGTTTACAGAGCCTTCAGAAAGTATTCACACCCTTTGACATTTTCTAAATGTTGTTATGTTACAGTCTTAAATTTAAATAGATTAAATTGAGATTTTTTTGGTCACAGGCCTACACACAATACCCCATAATGTCAAAGTGGAATTATGTTTTTAGAAATATTGACAAATTAATAAAAGAGTCAATAAGTATTCAACCCCTTTGTTTTTGCAAGCCTAAATAGGTTCACTAGTAAACAAGTCATATAATAAATTCCATAGACTCACTCTGGTGATTCAACATGATTTTTGAATGACTGCCTCATCTCTGTTCCACCATTTCACCAAAATGACAGAGTGAGAAGAAGGAAGCCTGTACACAATAAAACATATTCTAAAACATGCATCCTGTTTGCAATAAGGCACTAAAGGAAAGCTGCAAAAATTATGTCCTGAATACAAAGCGTTATGTTTGGGGCAAATCCAACACAACACATCACTGAGTACCACTCTTCATATTTTCAAGCATGGTGGTGGTTGCGTCAGGTTTTGTGTATGCTTGTCATCGTCAAGGACTAAGGAGTTGTATAGGATAAAAATAAATGGAAAGGAGCCAAGCACAGGCAAAATCCTAGAGGAAAACCTGGTTCAGTCTGCTTTCCAACAGACACTGGGAGACAAATTCACCTTTCAGCAGGAAAATAACCTAAAACACAAGGCCAGATATACACTGGAGTTGCTTACCAAGAAGACAGTGAATGTTCCTGAGTGGCTCAGTTACAGTTTTGACTTAAGTCGGCTTCAGAATCTATGGCAAGACTTGAAAATGACTGTCTAGCAATTATCAACAACCAACTTGACAGAGCTTGAATAATTTTTGAAAAGAATATTGCAAATATTGTACAATCCAGGTGTGAAAAGCACTTAGAGACTTACCCAGAAAGACTCTCAGCTGTAATTGCTGCCAAAAGTGATTCTAATATGTATTGACTCAGGGATGTGAATACTTGTATTTCATTATCAATACATTTGCAACAAAATTGCAATAGATGGGTCAAAAAACATTTCAATTGAATCCATTTTGAATTCAGGCTGTAACACAACAAAATGTGGAACAAGTCAAGGTGTGTGAATACTTTATGAATGCACTGTAGCTATATAAACCGCGCCCCTCTGCAATCACGCCTTCTCCGATGTTGGTTACAAGGGCGTACTTATTTATATTAAGTAAGACTATCATTTTACCATTGGTGTATTAAAATGAGAGTTAAGGTGATGTCACCTTGTCCCCTTTAATAATTCATCCAAGTGTTTGACATGGGGGAGGGGACCAGGAACTTTATGATCAAACTTTATCAGTGTAGAAGCAAGTCATTTTTCAAATTTTGGTTTACTTCAATATCATCAAATTTAATGAAAAACATGATTTTGACTGTTCATGACCTTTAAGAGTTAGTATGATTTAGTTAGTATGAGTGAGTTGTTATGAGTTAGTAGTGTGGAAATAGAATGCTTTACTATCTGTCCATAATGATTATACAAAGTCATCATGGCATTATTCCCTGGAATTGATTGACTTTGGGCATACTACACATCGCCGAGGTTTGTACTTTTTGTGTTGAGGTTATGTAACTGGGACCAGAGCTAAGTGCTTACGCACCCACATGTCTGTTGTCTATCCGGTCCTGTCTTTGCTAGTTCAGAAAATGTGTGTGTGACTGGGTGTGTGTGTGTATTTGCGAGAGAGCGAGAGCACTCAATTGCTGCCGAGCTCTGCAGAGACGGGGCTGCCTGTCTGTGTGTTTGTGTGTGTGCAAGCGGGCCTCTCCCTGCCTCGTCCTCTCTCCAGAGTCCAGCGAGGGGCCCAGCAAAAGGGCAGGCCGCTACTACCTCTCTCCCCTCGCGTTGGGGCCTGGAGAGGGGTGTGTGTGTGTAGTGTGTGGAGACCTTGGGGATTGGTCATGGAACATGGTACCCCACATTCAGCCCATCCTGTGGGGCACAGGTCACCTCGTCATTTGTTGCCTGCTGCATGCTTCTCTGTGAATCCAGAGAAAGTAAAAGACAATAATCTCTAGGTAACTTTGTTATATATATATAGCTTAATAAGTAAGGCTACTAAGCTACCAAGCTGCTAGGACATTACTGACCTGAACTGGCTGCAACTTCAATTAGCACGTACGTGTGAAGTGAGGTGGTGTAAAAACTCTTGAGCCTAACAATGGCAGGAGAGTTCCCCAGCCCCCCCCCCCCCCCCCCCCACACACCCACCCAAATGCAGAGGCCTTTGAAGCGCCCATGGCTTGACCCTGTGCAGAGATCAATACAATAAAGTACCCCATGGATATTAAAAATAACACTGCACGGAATAAGTACAAAAAACAGCTCCTTAAGGACAATCCAGAGACACTATTTGCTGACTGCTACAAAGAGGGGAACGTAAGCAACTTAATTTTCCATCCAGACACCTGGCACAGTGCTATAAGACCACACTACCTCTATAGACCATCCCCTGGCCTGGCACAGTGCTATAAGACCACACTACCTCTATAGACCATCCCCTGGCCTGGCACAGTGCTATAAGACCACACTACCTCTATAGACCATCCCCTGGCCTGGTACAGTGCTATAAGACCACACTACCTCTATAGACCATCCCCTGGCCTGGCACAGTGCTATAAGACCACACTACCTCTATAGACCATCCCCTGGCCTGGCACAGTGCTATAAGACCACACTACCTCTATAGACCATCCCCTGGCCTGGCACAGTGCTATAAGACCACACTACCTCTATAGACCATCCCCTGGCCTGGCACAGTGTTATAAGACCACACTACCTCTATAGACCATCCCCTGGCCTGGCACAGTGTTATAAGACCACACTACCTCTATAGACCACCCCCTGGCCTGGCACAGTACTATAAGACCACACTACCTCTATAGACCATCCCCTGGCCTGGCACAGTGCTATAAGACCACACTACCTCTATAGACCATCCCCTGGCCTGGCACAGTGCTATAAGACCACACTACCTCTATAGACCATCCCCTGGCCTGGCACAGTGCTATAAGAGAACACTACCCCTACGTCAAGAGAGAGGGTATTGGCCCAGGGTGGAAACTCAGAATGCTAGTCTGTCAACGTGTACAAGTCTGGGACAGTAATGGTGCAGGGCATTCTCATGCAGTTCCAGCCGGACTTTTACGGGATCAATAGCGAGCACAGCAGGAAAA
This sequence comes from Thymallus thymallus, assembly GCA_023634145.1. Lineage (NCBI taxonomy): Eukaryota > Metazoa > Chordata > Actinopteri > Salmoniformes > Salmonidae > Thymallus > Thymallus thymallus. Next base: position 25,145,023 of record CM042409.1, on the reverse strand, counting down.
GCTCCCTCTCTGTGACGACTCCCCCATCCTGAGTGAGTCTGATCACACCTCTTCAAACTGTCCTGCAGACGAGGATAGTCATCCACCCAGCACTGAACACACCCTGGTCCCACAACTGCACTGCTCCTCCATCATTGAGTGGGATAAATTCACAGAGCTGGAGAGAGACATGGTGGAGCTCAGCGAGCTAGTCCACACAATCCAGAAAGAGCAAACCCACAAAACAGACCAGCACAACAACACCCACCAAACAAGACCTGGAGGGCAGAAAGTGGAGATGGACGGCCGTCTGAGAGAGCTGGCTGCTCTACGGACCAAGGTGAGAGAACTCAAAGAGGCACACATGGCACTGAAGGAAGAGGTGAGAACGCTAAGGGGTGACAGAGAGCAGGACACTCCCCCAGAGAAGCCAGCAGAACAGCCCACCTCAGACCCGGACCATCAACACCACAATGGGTCAGACATCACAGGACCCACCAACCCAACAGACCCCACCCCCTCCTAACAGATCCCCTGATAGCCCTCTTGACAACGCCCACGCATCCACTGAGGACACACAAAAGCCAGAGATTGTGCTCCTCATTGACTCAAATGGCAAATACATTCAAGTGGAGAAACTTTTTCCCAAACACAAAGTAGCTAAACTCTGGTGCCCAAACACTAGGCATAACCTGGAGCTGTTGTCAGAGGACAGACTATAGCCCCCCAGCCACGTCATAATTCACATAGGTACAAATGACCTGAGGGCCCAGCAGGAAAGGGTGGCCACAGCACTCAAGGGACACAACTCCTACTTTATCACTGACCTCAACCCAGAGTCTCTCAGATCGTTCACATTCAGCCCACTGACAACTCTATCAGATCACAGCAAAATCACACTCTACTTGAACAGAGTTATGCTCAATCATGAGGCATCAAAGCCAAATGAACTTAATAATATTAACAAATGCTATAGATGGAAGGAAAGTAGTGTTGAAATCTACCAAAAAAACAACTAGGCAACAACAAATTCAATCCCTTCTAGACAATTTCCTGGACAAAACTTTTCACTTCAATAGTGAAGGTTTAAACTTGGCAGTAGAAAACCTAAACAGTACCGTCATTGCCAAAGGTTTTGAGAATGACACAAGTATTGGTCTCCACAAAGTTTGCTGCTTCAGTGTTCTTAGATCTTTATGTCAGTAGTTACTATGGTACACTGAAGTATAATTACAAGTATTCCATAAGAATCAAATGCTTTCATTGACAATGACATTCCGTTTATGCAAAGAGTCAATATTGGCAATGTTGACCCTTCTTTTTCAAGACCTCTGCAATCCGCCCTGGCATGCTGTCAATTAACTTCTGGGCCACATCCTGACTGATGGCAGGCCATTCTTGCATAATCAATGCTTGGAGTTTGTCAGAAGTTGTGGGTTTTTGTTTGTCCACCCGCCTCTTGAGGATCGACCACAAGTTCTCAATGGGATTAAGGTCTGGGGAGTTTCCTGGCCATGGACCCAAAATGTCGATGTTTTGTTCCCAAGCCACTTAGTTATCACTTTTGCCTTATGGCAAGGTGCTCCATCATGCGTCACCAAACTGTTCTTGGATGGTTGGGAGAAGTTGCTATCGGAGGATGTGTTGGTTCCATTCTTTATTCATGGCTGTGTTCTTAGGCAAAATTGTGAGTGAGCCCACTCCCTTGGCTGAGAAGCAACCCCACACATGAATGGTCTGAGGATGCTTTACTGTTGGCATGAAACAGGACTGATGGTAGCGCTCACCTTGTCTTCTCTGGACAAGGTGTTTTCCGGATGGCCCAAACAATCGGAAAGGGGATTCATCAGAGAAAATGACTCTACCCCAGTCCTCAGCAGTCCAATCCCTGTACCTTTTGCAGAATATCAGTCATTCCCGGATGTTTTTCCTGGAGAGAAGTGGCTTCTTTGCTGCCCTTCTTGACACCGGGCCATCCTCCAAAAGTCTTCGCCTCACTGTGTTTGCAGATGCACTCACACCTGCCTGCTGCCATTCCTGAGCAAGCTCTGCACTGGTGGTACCCCAATCCCGCAGCTGAATCAACTTTAGGAGACGGTCCTGGCGCTTGCTGGACTTTCTTGGGCGCCCTGACGCCTTCTTCACAACAATTGAACCTCTCTCCTTGAAGTTCTTGATGATCCGATAAATGGTTGATTTAGGTGCAATCTTACCAGCATCAATATACTTGCCTGTGAAGCCCTTTTTGTGCAAAGCAATGATGACGGCACGTGTTTCCTTGCAGGTAACCATGGTTGACAGAGGAAGAACAATGATTTCAAGCACCACTCTCCTTTTAAAGCTTCCAGTCTGTTATTCTGACTCAATCAGCATGACAGAGGGATCTCCAGCCTTGTCCTCGTCAACACTCTTACCTGTGTTAACGAGACAATCACTGACATGATGGCAGCTGGTCCTTTTTTGGCAGGGCTGAAATGCAGTGAAAATGTTTTTGGGGGATTTAGTTCATTTTCATGGGTTATGACATTCTGGAGTATATGCAAATTGCCATCATCAACACTGAGGCAGCAAACGTTGTGGAGACCAATACTTGTGTCATTCTCAAAACGTTTGGCCACGACTGTATATCTGACCTCTCAGCTTCCCTAGCAAATCTAAAAATTTAAAACAGAAAATTAACAATGACAAATGGTTTGATGAAGAATGCAAAAACCTAAGAAAGAAATTGAGAAACCTCTCCAGCCAAAAACATAGAGACCCAGAAAACCTGAGCCTACGCCTTCACTATGGTGAATCACTAAAACAATACAGAAATATACTTTGGAAAAAGAAGGAACCACAAGTCAGAAACCATGTCAATGTAATTGAAGAATCCATAAACTCTAACCACTTCTGGGAAAATTGGAAAACACTAAACAAACAACAACACGAAGATCTATCTATCAAAAATGGAGATGTATGGGTAAACTACTTCTCCAATCTTTTTGGCCCTATGACAAAGAACAAAGAGCAAATAAATATACATGAGCAAATGCAAATCCTAGTATCAACTATTAAAGACTACCAGAACCCACTGGATTCTCCAATTACATTGAATGAACTACAGGGCAAAAAGGCCTGTGGTGTTGATGGTATCCTCAATGAAATTATAAAATATACAGACCATAAATTCCAATTGGCTATACTTAAACTCTTTAACATCATCCTTAGCTCTGGCATCTTCCTCAATATTTGGAACCAAGTACTGATTACCCCAATCCACAAAAGTGGAGACAGAGTTGATCCCAATAACTACCGTGGGATATGCGTCAACAGCAACCTTGGGAAAATCCTCTGCATTTTAATTAACAGCAGACTAGTTAATTTCCTCAGTGAAAAAAATGTACTGAGTAAATGTCAAATTGGCTTTTTACCAAATTACAGTACAACAGACCATGTATTCACCCTGCACACTCTAATTAACAAACACACAAACCAAAACAAATCAAAGGCAAAGTATTCTCATGCTTTGTTGATTTCAAAAAAGCATTTGACTCAATTTGGCACAAGGGTCTGCTATCAAAATTGATGGAAAGTGGTGTTGGGGGAAAAACATACAACATTATAAAAACCTTGTATATAAAAAACACACATTTCTTTCCACAGGGCTGTGGGGTGAGACAGGGATGCAGTTTAAGCCCCACCCTTTTCAACATATATATCAACGAATTGGCGAGGGCACTAGAACAGTCTGCAGCACCCGGCCTCACCCTACTAGAATCTGAAGTCTACTGTTTGCTGACGATCTGGTGCTTCTGTCACCAACCAAGGAGTGCCTACAGCAGCACCTAGATCTTCTGCACAGATTCTGTCAGACCTGGGCCCTTACAGTAAATCTCAGTAAGACAAAAATAATGGTGTTCCAAAAAAGGTCCAGTTGCCAGGAACACAAATCCAAATTCCATCTAGACACCGTTGCTCTAGAGCACACACAAAACTATAGTGAGAAAATCCAAATCCTAGAATCAACTATTAAAGACTACCAGAACCCACTGGATTCTCCAATTACATTGAATGAACTACAGGACAAAAGCCTAAACATCAGCGCCACAGGAAACTTCCACAAAGCTGTGAACGATCTGAGAGACAAGGCAAGAAGGGCCTTCTATGCCATCAAAAGGAACATAAAATTCGACATACCAATTAGGATCTGGCTAAAAATACTTGAATCAGTTATAGAACCCATTGCCCTTTGTGGTTGTGAGGTCTGGGGTCCGCTCACCAACCAAGAATTCACAAAATGGTACAAACACCGAATTGAGACTCTGCATGTAGAATTCTGCAAAAATATCCTTAGTGTACAACGAAAAACACCAAATAATGCATTCAGAGCAGAATTAGGCTGATACAAAATCTGATACAAAAAATAATTAACAAAATCCAGGAAAGAGCCGTTAAATTCTACAACCACCTAAAAGGAAGCGATTCTCAATCCTTCCATAACAATGCCATCACCTACAGAGAGATGAACCTGGAGAAGAGTCCCCTAAGCAAGCTGGTCCTGGGGCTACGTTCACAAACACAAACAGATCCCACAGAGCCCCAGGACAACCACACATTTAGACCCAACCAAAAAGATAATTACTTGACACATTGGAATGAATTAACAAAAAAACTGAGCAAACAAGAATGCTATTTGGCCCTAAACAGAGTGTACACTGTGGCAGAATACCTGACCACTGTGACTGACCCACACTTAAGGAAAGCTTTGTGCACACTGCCCACAAAATTAGGTGGAAACTGAGATGCACTTCCTAACCTCCTGCTAAATGTATGACCATATTCCCTCAGATTACACAGACCCACAAAGAATTTAAAAACAAACCCAACTTTGATAAACTCCCAAATCTACTCGGTGAAATACCACAGTGTGCCATCACAGCAGCAATATTTGTGACCTGTTGCCACAAGAAAAGGGACACCAGTGAAAAACAAACACCATTGTAAATACAACCCATATTTATGTTTATTTATTTTCCCATTTGTACTTTAACTATTTTCACATTGTTACAACACTGTTTATATACAGTTGAAGTCGTAAGTTTACATACACTTAGGTTGAAGTCATTAAAATTCATTTTTCAACCACTACACAGATTTCATGTTAACAAACTATAGTTTTGGCAAGTCAATTAGGAAATCTACTTTGTGCATGACACAAGTAATTCTTCCAACAATTGTTTACAGACAGATTATTTCACTTATAATTCACTATATCACAATTCTAGTGGGTCAGAAGTTTACATACACTTAAGTTGACTGTGCCTTTAAACAGCTTGGAAAAGTCCAGAAAATTATGTCATACCTTCAACCTCAGTGCCTCTTTGCTTGACATCATGGGAAAATCAAAAGAAATCAGCCAGGACCTCAGACAAATAATTGTAGACCTCCACAAGTCTGGTTCATCTTTGGGAGCAATTTCCAAACGCCTGAAGGTACCAGGTTCATCTGTACAAAAAATAGAACGCAAGTATAAACATCATGGGACCATGCAGCCGTCATACCGCTCAGGAAGGAGACACATTCTGTCTCCTAGAGATGAACCTACTTTGGTGCGAAAAGTGCAAATCATTTCCAGGACAACAGCAAAGGACCTTGTGAAGATGCTGGAGGAAACCAGTACAAAAGTATCTATATCCACAGTAAAAGGAGTCCTATATCGACATAACCTGAAATGCCGCTCAGCAAGGAAGGATTCATTGCTGCAAACTACGGTTTGCAACTGCACATGGGGTCAAAGATTGTACTTTTTGGAGAAATGTCCTCTGGTCTGATGAAACTAAAATGGAACTGTTTGGCCATAATGACCATCATTATGTTTGGAGTAAAAAGGGGGATGCTTGCAAGCCGAAGAACACCATCCCAACCGTGAAGCACAGGGGTGGCAGCATCATGTTGTGGGGGTGCTTTGCTGCAGGAGGGACTGGTGCACTTCGCAAAATAGATGGCATCATGAGGAAGGAAAATATGTGAATATATTGAAGCAACATCTCAAGACATCAGTCAGGAAGTTTAAGCTTGGTCGCAAATGTGTCTTCCAAATGGACAATGACCCCAAGCATACTTCCAAAGTTGTGGCAAAATGGCTTAAGGACAAAAGTCAAGGTATTGGAGTGGCCATCACAAAGCCCTGACCTCAATCCTATAGAACATTTGTGGGCAGAACTGAAAAAGCATGTGTGAGCAAGGAAGCCTACAAACCTGACTCAGTTACACCAGTTCTGTCAGGAGGAATGGGCCAAAATTCACTCAACTTATTGTGGGAAGCTTGTTTTTTTTATTTAACCTTTATTTAACCAGGTAGGTCAGTTGAGAACAAGTTCTCATTTGCAACTGCGACCTGGCCAACTGCGACCTGGCTTGTGGAAGGCTACCTGAAACGTTTATGTAAACTTCTGACCCACAGGGAATGTGATTAAAATAAATCAAAGCTGAAATAAATCATTCTCTCTACTATTATTCTGACATTTCACATTCTTAAAATAAAGTGGTGATCCCAACTGACCTAAGACATGGAATTTTTACTAGGATTAAATGTCAGGAGTTTAAATGTATTTGGCTAAACTTCTGACTTCAACTGTACATAATGACATTTGAAATGTCTTTATTCTTTTGGAACTTCTGAGTGTAATGTTTACTGTTAATTGTTATTGTTTACTATCTACTTCACTTGCTTTGGCAATGTTAACATACAGTATGTTTCCCATGCCAATAAAGCCCTTAAATTGAAATTGAGAGAGGGAAATGGACTGGACTTGTCTGCTCTGTCAGTTACTCACTCCTGTCTATCAGGGCCTATTATGTTGTTCCAGGTTCTCTCTCTCCCTCTGTTTCTATTGTTATTTTTCTATCTTTTTTCCCCTATCAGTCGATCACTGTCTTTTAAGGGTTTCATTGCTGCGTCCCCTGTCTCTTCTGACACTTCTCTCACTGTTTTGCTATATCCTGTTCTTATTTTCTCTCTGTTTGCCTCTGTTTCTGACTCTATCCTTCTTTCTCTCCGTTTCTCCCCCTCCTCACCCCACTTTTCTTCGCCTCGTAAAGTTGCTTGTTTCTTCCTCCCTCTCTCCCTCCCTCCCTCCCCTCTCTGCAGATTTTAGTTGATCTTGCTGTGTGTGGATGTGGAGTGTAAGCCCAGTGTATTTCCATATAGGCCAGTTAGTTTTCTCTCTCTCGCTCTCTCTCGCTCTCTCTCGCGCTCTCTCTCTCTCTCTCTCCATGGCGAGGGTCATTCCAGGTCTGATTTGTTTTATGTCTGTTCTGTACACGTAGTGACCCAACCAGAGGTATGCAGTAAAACACATCGCCTTGTGTTCTCTCTCTCTCTCTCTCTCTCTCTCGCGCTCTCTCTCTCTCTCTCTCGCTCTCTCTCTCTCTCGCTCTCTCTCTCCATGGTGAGGGTCATTCCAGGTCTGATTTGTTTTATGTCTGTTCTGTACTCGTAGTGACCCAGCCAGAGGTATGCAGTAAAACACATCGCCTTGTGTTTTCTCCTCTCTCTTTTTTTTGGCAGTCGGGAGCGATTTCCGAGCCATTTCTGGGATTGCGTCGTGTGATGCGATAGGGAGCCGCTCATTGGGCTCTGTCGTTTTGGAGAAGGCCCCCTTCTCTCTCGCTCCACCGACGTTCCATCCCCTCTCATTTTTCCAGCTTTGTTATAGGTCTGGATGTGATTCCGGCTCCGACTCTTGTGTGTCAGGGATGTGGTCTGTAAGCTCATTGCTGACATTCTTAAGGCATGATGCCGAGACATTTTTTTTTTTCTTCCTCTTTCCTGCGTGTCTGTGCGCAGTTAAGGCAAATGATCACTTTTAGAAAACCCCGTCTGCATCCTCCTCCTCTTCCCCCTCCTAAACCTTCTTCCCCTCCCTCTATTACGGTATTCCATAATCAGCCTTTACTTAGCCGTAATGCAAGATTTCTAACATCACCACCTAATCAGGTTGGTGGGATGCCCGGCCTGGTTTGTACTCGGCTTCTATTGGCGTTCATGGAAGTCGATCTAACCTCCGGGTTGAGTTCCAAACCTTTAGTGTGGCCCCTTGTTTCCTTGTCTCCTCTTCAACCTCACCACAAGCTTGAAACGAATGGATAGGTGAAACCAATGGCTAATTCCCTTACCTGTCCACTTTTAATATGGTCAAGGGTTGCAACACTGCCATGGTCAGTTTGTGGACATCCCACAACTGCACCACTGTCCTCTTTGCAATAGGAGCTTGCAACAGTGCCAACTGACTGTGGTTAGAAGATAGGAGATACAGCAAACCGCAACAAAGTGTGGAAATGTATACACAAAATTATAACCACCATGCACTCCTGATTTATTGACTGTGTTAAATTAGATGGAAGTGTGGGAGTGCATGTTAGAGAGTATGCCTATAGTGAAAAGCCTACAAGGGGAATTTAATATTGTAGTGGAGATGAGAAGAGCGTTGGCATGGCCAAATGCAGGCTACTGTGTTCAACTCGGTATTCAGGTAGGATGCAATTTTGGAGCTATTATTTATGTATTTTCGTATTTTGAATAATTTGTTTTATCATTATTATTGTAGGCCTATTTATTTATCTATACCAGTTGTTGTATAGTTGGGTAAATTAAGTATGATCTGTCTTTTTTGTTGTGTTATCTGTATTTAGTGTGTTGTAACAATATAATGCTTGTCTTTATAAAAATATATTCTGATAGAAAATTCACAAATTAGCCTCCTTCTGTATGCCTATATCTGTATAGCAGATGAAGTAGCCTATCTGACAAGGATAAAGAAATGCATGACGGTGTCATATCTCTATCTCTCTCTCTATCTCTCTGGGGCCTAAGCGTCTCTTCCTTTATATAAATGTATATAATGTTAATATCATACAGTGGACGCCGAAGCCTATAGGCCTATACATGCAATTCCCCTGATTTAATGCATTTAGTGTTCAAATCTCCGACAGCTGAATCGTGATGTGGAAAAGTATTCTTTTAGGAAAGTAAAAATCAATAAAACAATAGGCTAGAAAGTTTAGCATATTCTACACTTTGAAACACAACGAATAGTGTTTTGGGAATTTGTTATAGGCTGTTTTTAAAGGTCCAACGCAGCTGTTTTTATCTCAATATCAAATAATTTCTGGGTAACAATTGAGTACCTTACAGTGATTGTTTTCAATAAAAATCGTCAAAAACAAACCAAAATAGTTTTTTTAAGCAAAGAGCATGTTCTCAAGCTAGAATTTTGCTAGGAGTGGTCTGAGTGGGGAGGGGAAAATGGGAAATTATTCGCAGAGAGGTTTGGAACTCTCTTTCTTATTGGTCTATTAAGCTCTTCGGGATAGTTTCCCGGATTTCGGGACAGTGATTGCTCAATTTGCGATATGTGACTAGAACAAACACACATTTTCACGGACATATGCATGTCTTATATGGGCAGAAAGCTTAAATTGTTGTTAATCTAACTGCAGTGTCCAATTTACATTAGGTATTACAGCAAGAAAATAACATACTATTGTTTGAGGATGGTGCACAACAACAAAACACTTATCACAGCGACAGGTTTGATACATTCACATCTGAAGGTAAATAATGTACTCACATTCAGTAATCTTGCTCTGATTTGTCCACCTGAGGGTCCCAGAGACAAAATATAGTGTCGTTTTGAGTGATAAAATACATTTTTATATCCTAACAAGATCCATGTAGTATGCACAATCGATTTTGTATTTCCACTCGTTCAACTTGCAAAGAAAGAAATCTGTGAAAATCGAATGCTAAACCTTGTTTCAACCAGTCAAGTTAGGTTCCTATTTATTCCTCAGACACTAGAAAGTAACCAGTAAGTAACTTTCCTTTATAATTCTGCATTAGGAATATCCAATAGAAAGTCCATTTTAGCCAGGAAGACACTACATCATTTTGCGCAGATGAGATGGGCGGTGTTCACTTGATTGACTGTATCTTGGTCCAATGACCACCTATTGTTTTGATTGTTGAGCTTGCGCGCAACAACATGCATTCGGCAGAGACAATCGTATCGTATAGAATAGTTCTACCAAGTTTATTGCTAATTTAGAAAGTAGAACATGGCTAATAAAACAGGAAAAGCTCAATCCAAGACCAAGTATACAGATTTGGAAGAGGTTATTGCAGAAAAGGCTGCGTTTGGACATATTTTTGAAAGGCAGACGCAACTTTAGACTGGTAAGTAATATACTTTTTATCTTGTTTAAATGGTTGCATATTATTCATATTATTTATTTGAGATATTTTTTAAATTTTTCTTTGATTGCTATATACACTGTGTGCACAATTATTAGGCAAGTCAGTATTTTTACCATATCATCATTAATATGCATATTTCCCAACTCCAAGCTGTATAAACTGGAATGCTTATTGGATTTAAGCATATCAGGTGATGTGTAATGAGGGAGGGTGTGGCCTAAGGAGATCAACACCCTATATCAAGGTGTGCATAATTATTAGGCAGCTTCTTTTCCTCAGGCAAAATGGGTCAAAAAAGAGACTTAACTGACTCTGAAAAGTCTAAAATTGTAAAAAGTATTTCAGAGGGATGCAGCACTCTTGAAATTGCCAAGATATTGGGGCGTGATCACAGAACCATCAAACGTTTTGTTGCAAATAGTCGACAGGGTCGCAAGAACCGTGTTGAGAAAAAAAGACGCAAATTAACTGCAAAGATTTGTGAAGAATCAAACATGAAGCTACCAGGAACCCACTATCCTCCAGTGCTGTCATATTCCAGAACTGCAACCTACCTGGAGTGCCCAGAAGTACAAGGTGTTCAGTGCTCAGAGACATGGCCAAGGTAAGGAAGGCTGAAACTCGACCACCACTGAACAAGACACATAAGTTGAAACGTCAAGACTGGGCCAAGAAATATCTGAAGACAGATTTTTCTAAGGTTTTATGGACTGATGAGATGAGAGTGACTCTTGAGGGACCAGATGGATGGGCCCGTGGCTGGATCAGTAACGGGCACGGATCTCCGCTTCGACTCAGACGCCAGCAAGGTGGAGGTGGGGTACTGGTATGGGCTGGTATTATTATAGATGAGCTAGTTGGACCTTTTCGGGTCGAAGATGGACTCAAACTCAACTCCCAAACATACTGCCAGTTTTTAGAAGACACTCTTCAAGCAGTGGTACAGGAAAAAGTCTCCATCTTTCAAGAAAACCATGATTTTTATGCAGGACAATGCTCCATTGCATGCATCGAAGTACTCCACTGCGTGGCTAGCCAGTAAAGGCCTTAAAGATGAAAGAATAATGTCATGGCCCCCTTCCTCACCTGACCTAAACCCTATTGAGAACTTGTGGTCCCTTCTTAAACGGTCGATTTACGGTGAAGGAAAACAGTCCACCTCTCTGACCAGTTTCTAGGAGGCTGTGGTTGCTACTGCACAAAAAGTTGATCGTCAACAGATCAAGAAACTGACAGACTCCATGGATGGAAGCCTTATGACTGTTATTGAAAAGAAGGGTGGCTACATTGGTCACTGATTTTGAGGTGTTTGTTTATTCTTCTCACTTTAACAGATGAAAATTGAGAAGGGGAACTTTTTTGTTTTTCATTTAGTTGCATAATAATTCTGCACACATATATACAGTGGGGAGAACAAGTATTTGATACACTGCCGATTTTGCAGGTTTTCCCACTTACAAAGCATGTAGAAGTCTGTAATTTTTATCATAGATACTCTTCAACTGTGAGTGACGGAATCTAAAACAAAAATCCAGAAAATCACATTGTATGATTTTTAAGTAATTAATTAGCATTTTATTGCATGACATAAGTATTTGATACATCAGAAAAGCAGAACTTAATATTTGGTACAGAAACCTTTGTTTGCAATTACAGAGATCATACGTTTCCTGTAGTTCTTGACCAGGTTTTCACACACTGCAGCAGGGATTTTGGCCCACTCCTCCATACAGATCCTTCAGGTTTCAGGGCTGTCGCTGGGCAATAAGGACTTTCAGCTCCCTCCAAAGATTTTCTATTGGGTTCAGGTCTGGAGACAGGCTAGGCCACTCCAGGACCTTGAGATGCTTCTTACGGAGCCACTCCTTAGTTGCCCTGGCTGTGTGTTTCGGGTCGTTGTCATGCTGGAAGACCCAGCCACGACCCATCTTCAATGCTCTTACTGAGGGAAGGAGGTTGTTGGCCAAGATCTCGCGATACATGGCCCCATCCATCCTCCCCTCAATACGGTGCAGTCGTCCTGTCCCTTTTGCAGAAAAGCATCCCCAAAGAATGATGTTTCCACCTCCATGCTTCACGGTTGGGATGGTGTTCTTGGGGTTGTACTCCTCCTTCTTCTTCCTCCAAACACGGCGAGTGGAGTTTAGACCAAAAAGCTCTATTTTTGTCTCATCAGACCACATGACCTTCTCCCATATCTCCTCTGGATCATCCAGATGGTCATTGGCAAACTTCAGACGGGCCTGGACATGCGCTGGCTTGAGCAGGGGGACCTTGCGTGCGCTGCAGGATTTTAATCCATGACGGCGTAGTGTGTTACTAATTGTTTTCTTTGAGACTGTGGTCCCAGCTCTCTTCAGGTCATTGACCAGGTCCTGCCGTGTAGTTCTGGGATGATCCCTCACCTTCCTCATGATCATTGATGCCCCACGAGGTGAGATCTTGCATGGTGCCCCAGACCAAGGGAGATTGACCGTCATCTTGAACTTCTTCTATTTTCTAATAATTGCACCAACAGTTGTTGCCTTCTCACCAAGCTGCTTGCCTATTGTCCTGTAGCCCATCCCAGCCTTGTGCAGGTCTACAATTTTATCCCTGATGTCCTTACACAGCTCTCTGGTCTTGGCCATTCTGGAGAGGTTGGAGTCTGTTTGATTGAGTGTGTGGACAAGTGTCTTTTATACAGGTAACGAGTTCAAACAGGTGCAGTTAATACAGGTAATGAGTGGAGAACAGAAGGGCTTCTTAAAGAAAAACGAACAGGTCTGTGAGAGCCGGAATTCTTACTGGTTGGTAGGTGATCAAATACTTATGTCATGCAATAAAATGCTAATTAATTATTTAAAAATCATACAATGTGATTTTCTGGATTTTTGTTTTAGATTCCATCTCTCACAGTTGAAGTGTACCTATGATAAAAATTACAGACTTCTACATGCTTTGTAAGTGGGAAAACCTGCAAAATCGGCAGTGTATCAAATACTTGTTCTCCCCACTGTATATTCTCCAAAGAAAGCCTAATCTTCACTTTTACTTTCTTAAATATTCAGGTTTGAGGTTTATTAACATTTTGGATTGACCGAGAGCACTGTAGTTGTTCAATAATAAAATTAGTCCTCAAACATACAACTTGCCTAATAATTGTGCACACGGTGTGTATATAGTCGGAAGTTTACATACACCTTAGACAAATACATTTAAACTCAGTTTTTCACAATTACTGACATTTAATCCTAGTAAAAAGTCCCTGTCTTAGGTCAGTTAGGATCACCACTTTATTTTAAGAATGTGAAATGTCAGAATAATAGTAGAGAGAATGATTTATTTCAGCTTTTATTTCTTTCATCACATTCCCAGTGGGTCAGAAGTTTACATACACTCAATTAGTATTTGGTAGCATTGCCTTCAAATTGTTTAACTTGGGTCAAACGTTTCGGGTAGCCTTCCACAAGCTTTCCACAATAAGTTGGGTGAATTTTGGCCCATTCCTCCTGATAGAACTGGTGTAACTGAGTCAGGTTTGTAGGCCTCCTTGCTCGCACTTGCTTTTTCAGTTCTGCCCACAAATATTCTATATGATTGAGGTCAGGGCTTTGTGATGGCCACTCCAATACCTAGACTTTGTAGTCCTTAAGCCATTTTGCCACAACTTTGGAAGTATGCTTGGGATCATTGTCCATTTGAAAGATCCATTTGTGACCAAGCTTTATCTTCCTGACTGATGTCTTGAGATGTTGCTGGCGGAAAATCACATCCGTTCTACACTTGCTCATCTTAACCACCACTTCATATCTCTGTCATTAGTTATTTCACTAGACCAGGGCTGTGTGATCACTGCCATATTACTGGTTTTACTTTCTCCTTGACACTTGATTGATCAGGTAAAATCATTGATTGGCCAGACAGACATTTCACACGTGGTTACCAAGTTTGAATTCAGATTTGAGTCACCCCTGACTACAGATCTAGGATCAGATTACCCTACCCTCACCCTCAACCTCAACCTTACTGCGATACAAAAACTGACCTTGTATAAGTGGGTCATAGTAACTTTGACCTTTTCCATATCAGTTCAGTCTCTGATTGATTTAAAGGTAAGGATAAAGGATGGCATTGTTGTCCATTTGTCTATGTACAGCGGGTGAAATAAGTATTGAACACGTCACCATTTTTCTCAGTAAATATATTTCCAAAGGTGCTATTGACATGAAATGTTCACCAGATGTTGGTAACAACCCAAGTAATCCATACATACAAAGAAACCAAAACAAATAAGTTAAGAAATTAAGTTATGTGTAATAATGTGAAATGACACAGGGAAAAAGTATTGAACACATGAAGAAAGGGAGGTGCAAAAAGGCATGGAAAGCCAAGACAACAGCTGAAAACTATCAGTAATTAAAAAGCAATCCAGCACCCTGTCAGTGCAAATTAATATCAGCTGGTTCAGTCCCAACCGATGGCCTACAAAAAGGTCTCATTGCCAAGGTGTCACACAAGACACATCTCATGATGGGTAAAAGCAAAGAGCTGTCTCAAGACCTTCGCAACCTAATTGTTGCAAAACATAATGATGGCATTGGTTATAGGCGTATTTCTAAGCTTCTGAATGTTCCAGTGAGCTCTGTTGGGGCCATAATAATTTCACCATAAATTTGCCTCGACCAGGTGCTCCTCACAAGATTTCTGACAGAGGAGTGAAAAGAATAATCAGAAGAGTTGTCCAAGAGCCAAGGACTACTTGTGGAGAGCTTCAAAAAGACCTACAATTAGCAGGTACTGTAATGCACTCCACCGCCATGGCCTGTATACACGCTCACCACGCAAGACTCCATTGCTGAAAAAAAAGCATGTTGAAGCTTGTTTAAAGTTTGCTGCACAACATTTGGAAAAGCCAGTGAAATACTGGGAGAAATATAGTGTGGTCAGATGAGAGCAAAATTGAACTGTTTGGATAATACACACCATGTTTGGAGGAGAAATGGCACTGCACATCACCCTAAAAACACCATACCAACAGTGAAGTTTGGAGGTGGGAACATCATGGTGTGGAGCTGCTTTTCAGCAAATGGTACTGGCAAACTTCACATAATTGAAGGAAGGATGAATGGGCAAATTTACCAAGACATTCTTGACAAAAATCTGCTGCCATCTACCAGGATGATGAAGATGAAACGAGGGTGGACATTTCAGCAAGACAATGATCCCAAACACACAGCCAAGGAAGAAAATAAAGCTGCTAGAATGGCCCAGCCAATCACCTGACTTAAATCCCATTGAAAATCTATGGAAAGAACTGAAGATCAAGATTCATAGAAGAGGCCCACGGAACCTTCAAGATTTGAAGACTGTGTGGAAGAATGGGCCAAAGCAATGCATGCGACTAGTTTCTCCATACAGGAGGCGTCTTGAAGCTGTCATTACCAACAAAGGCTTTTGTACAAAGTATTAAATAAATATCAGTAAGTGTGTTCAATACTTTTTCCCTGTGTCATTTCACATTATTACACATAACTTAATTTCTGAACTTATTTGTTTTGGTTTCTTTGTATGTATGGATTACTTGGGTTGTTACCAACATCTGGTGAAAATTTCATGTCAATAGCACCTTTGGAAATATATTTACTGAGAAAAATGGTGACGTGTTCAATACTTATTTCACCCTCTATATGTTTTGTTTTATTAATTCATTTTCTGTGTCTTCGGACTAATTTGACTTCTAAGCATGGTATACAGGCCAGGATATTTTCAGCTCAGTACAGCTCTATTTGGCTTGGTTTGGCCCTATAGTGTTAAACAGGCACTAGTTCCTCCAACCAATCAGATCCCGGCACCTGAGACCCTATTGTGACACTGTACAGTGAGTGACCTTTGACCGCCTGACCCATGGCGTGAGGGGGCGTGTCAGACACTGCTCCAGTCAGTCTGTAACATGTCACCCTGGCCACTTCCGTGGCCCCCGTGTGCCGTGGATCAGTCCGCTCCTTCCTGTACATTCAATGTACACAATGGCCGGATTGGCCAGGGTGTGGAAAAAAGGGGCCTCCATCTCCCTCCCACTCCGTCAACACACATCGCATACATTAGACGCACACCGCAAGACAAGTCCCACACATTACATCACACACACCGCTAGCTATTAGGCCATTCCGCATGCCGGATACAAACACAGGCCGCAGCATTGTCATTCTATCGCTGATGGATCTAAAAAAGATGAATAGTTGTAGAGAGATGTGTCGTGTTTTATTTTTAGCAATTTTACCCGTCCCTCTGTGTGTAGCTAGCTATATTTTTAGCCATCGTTTGAATAACACAAAAACAGTCTGTTTGTCCTCTTCACTACTCTGTTCCCTCATGCTGTTGGCCCACTAGTCCTTTTACTGGGCTGCCTCCAGCTCCTGCTCCGTATCCGCACCAGGCACACTGGGGCTTTGTGACACACAATGTCACTGAGACAAGGAGGTCACCACCGCCACCGCTCCCTCATTCTCTCGCTGTCCATTTCGCTCTCTGATTCTGATTTTCTCGCTCCCCATCTCTCTCTCTATTTGATCTATTCCACTCCCATCTCTCTCTATTTGATCTATTCCACTCCATCTCTCTCTCTATTTGATCTATTCCACTCCATCTCTCTCTCTTTCGCTCCGTTGACCTGTTTCTGTTCTTTCTCTGTTTGTTGTGGTTTCTTCCCTTCTCTTATTCGGACCACTCTCTTTCGCTCCGTTGACCTGTTTCTGTTCTTTCTCTGTTGTGGTTTCTTCCCTTCTCTTATTCGGACCTCTCTCTAGCGCCCTCTCTTACTGTTTCATGCTCTCCATAGTTCTCTCTCTCTGTCTCTGTCACTCTCCCTCCCTCCTTCCCTCTCTCGCTCCCTCCTACGCTAGCTCTGTAGCCCGTGGGCCGCCACTTCCTCTCCCTGGCTGTCAACAGCGAGAGGCCATTTAGAGGGCAGCAGCGGAGGGCTCAGGCCAATAGTCCCTGTAGAGAAGCAACAGTGACTGGCTGCATCCCAAAATGGTATTTGGGCCGTAGACCCTAAAGTCGTGACTCATATCTCATTGAAGCAATAGTATAGTTGGCAGAAGGAGCACAATTGCTCTGTGTCGCATTCACAATTCATTTGGTAATGAGATGAAGGGATTGATAGGGCGACAGGTAGCCTAGCGGTTAGAGCGTTGGGCCAGTAACCGAAAGGTCGCTGGTTCGAAAACTCGAGCCGACAAGGTGAAAAACCTGTTGATGTGTCCTTGAGCAAGGCACTTAACCCTAATTTACTCCAGGGGCTGACCCTGTAGGTAGGCTGTCATTGTAAATAATAATTTGTTCTTAACTGACTTGACTAGTTAAATAAAGGTTAAATAAAAAAGAAATAAAAACAATTCTAGAGGTATTAATGAACGTTTGAATCAATGCAGTTCATGAAATTCGTAGTGTCAAGCTCAAAGGGGCGCAGGAGATGGTATACGGCCTAAATTGTATCCTATTCCCTATATAGTGCACTACCTTTGAACAGAACCCTATGGGCCCTGGTCAAAAGTAGTGCACTATAAAGGGAATCAAATTACATTTGGGATGCATCCATGTTGTTATCTCCACATTTTGGGTAGCCAGTTGTTTACTGTAACAGCTAGGCTGTGAAATGATTGGTGTATACCACGTTGACTTTGACCACACCGCTCGGAGGGAAATGTATTCATGAGAGTGAATATTCATGTAAAAAAAGTGATTTATTCCAAGTCTCTGTTGGTCGCTTAACAAAAACCAACACAGCTGTTTTTTAAATAGGGTTCTTCTAGTGTGTTCAGAGGCCCAACCAACCACATACTGCAAATCTATAGAGGCAGATTTGTTTATATTTTTTACTGATTACGAATGTACCTTGAAATATTGTTTCCATTGTTTAGGGCAGGGATCATCAACTAGATGCAGCCGTGGACCGATTTATTTTGTTGAGAGGAGGGTCAGGGGTCCGAAACCTTGCTTACATTTCTATACGATCACATATATCTCTCTATAATGCGTGGGAATACTTGGAGCTGATTTGCTGGTGTTCTTACAGTATTGTATGTCTAATAATACAAATAAAGGAAATATATACTGTACAGTATATATGAGTATACAAAACATTGAGAACACCGCTCTTTCCATAAGAGATTGACCAGGTGAATCCAGGTGAACGTTATGATTCCTTATTGATGTCACTTGTCACATCAGTGTAGATGAAGGGGAGGATTAAAGAAGGATTTTTATCAAATCAAATCACATTTATTTACATCAGCCGATGTCACAAAGTACTATACAGAAAACCAGCCTAAAACCCAAAACAGCAAGCAATGCAGATGTAGAAGCACGGTGGCTAGGAAAAACTCCCTAGAAAGGCAAACCCTAGGAAGAAACCTAGAGAGGAACCAGGCTCTGAGGGGTGGCCAGTCCTCTTCTGGCTGTGCCGGGTGGAGATTATAACAATTTATGGCCATTAAGGCCAGTTCTTTCTCCAAGATGTTAAAATGTTCATAGATGACCAGCAGGGTCAAATAATAATAAAAGTAAGCCTTGTGACAATTGAGATGTGGATTGTGTATGTGTGAATGGGCAACACTTTTGAATGGGGCATGGTATGGTAGTAGTTGCCAGTCACCTGTTTGTGTCAAGAATTGCAGCGCTGCTGGGTTTTTAGGTCAACAGTTTCCTGCGTGCAGTGGTGTAAAGTACTTAAGTAAAAAATACTTTAAAGTACTACTTATGTATTTTTGGGGTTATATGTACTTTACTATTTATATTTTTGACTACCTTTACTTTTACTTCCCTACATTCCTAAAGAAAGTAATGTACATTTAACTCCATACATTTTCCCTGACACCCAAAAGTACTTTTTGAATGTTTAGCAGGACAGGAAAAGGGTCCAGTTCACACAACAAACAAGACAACATCCCTGGTTATCCCTACTGCCTCTGATCGGGTGGACTCACTAAATGTAAATTATGAAAATGGTGCTTAATATAAGGAATTTTGAAATGATTTATACTTGATACTTAAGCATATTTTAGCAATTACATTTACTTTTGATAATTAAGTATTTTTAAAACCAAAACCATTTTTTATCAAGTACTATTTTACTGGGTGACTTTCACTTTTGTTGGTGGACCCTGGCCCAACTCTTGTATGGTAATTAAATCTCACAGTGTGTCTTTAACACTGTTATCACACCGGGTTAGTGTCAGTTCTAGGCTCGAACCGACTCAGTGGTCCCGTACTGTATAGATACCTGAGCTTACCCCGAGCAGCTCGCCAATCAAATAGAAAATGTGGAACGCGAAGTGAACGTGACACACTTTATATAGATGACAGTAAGGCCGCGTTATCCCTTGCAGCTCCTTGGCCTATATTCAAGCCAAGATCCCAGAGAGTCGCTTTAAGTGTGTCACTTTCTGTGCATCTCTGCAATCTAACGTTCAAGAACCCAATTATGCAATGCTTTGCTAACTCAAACCGAAGACATGCTCTCCTCTCCATCGTTGTACCACCACGATAAACGTGTATTTTCGTTGCTTTCCCTGACATGGATTGGCTCCGATTTTGACAGCCATCGATGGTCAATTGGCTGTAGGTGTCCTACAATTACATGTGACAACGCAGTAGAAGCTAGTAACGACCCTGGCCTATCTATCTCCCATTATTTTATGGCTTGAAGTAGATTGACTGCTTCTTATCACATTTGGAAGAGGGACTTTCAACCAGGCAGCACCAATAGCCACGGGACTCTATCCCATGATAATACGCTGCATTGCAGTATTTATGTAAACAGTAGTGCATTTTTTCAGTCACCTCGGCCTAAGAAGGCAGTGGCAACTGCATTCTGAGGGTATCGAACCACCTGGGCAAAAGAGATACACTATTTTGCTCTCTTTCCTCATTCTTTATTCATACTTTCCTCATTCATTCTTCTTTGCAATGTATGTCTAGATACATTTTTGTAGACTTTGAGGACAGCTCTCTTGCTCTCGAGTGAGTCAAAGGTGACTTGACTGTGGGATATTGGCCACTGGCGGCCTGTGACAATGTTCTTGACTTAAACCCTTTTGCTCTTTGGGAAGCATAGGTCATTCACAAACTTCCTTCAGTGGGCTCGGTGTTTGGCGGTTTTCTCTGCTTCTTTCAAGGATGATCCTGCAACTTTAAGTTCTGCCTTCACAGACCTTCTCCAGCTGTTCTTGGGTCTTCCTGGTTTCCCTGTGCTTTCCAGGTTAGAGATTGTCTGGTCATGTTGGTAAGTGGTTTTCTTAAGGTGTGCTCGATCTAGTCTCATTTCCTGCCTTTTATCTATCTCCCATTTGTTTTATGGCTTGAAGTAGATTGACTGCTTCTTATCGCATTTTTGAAGAGGGACTTTCAACCAGGCAGCACCAAATAGCCACTCTATCCCATGATAAAACGCTGCATTGCAGTATTTATGTAAACAGTAGTGCATATCAACATCCTGACCAAGATTCCAATGGGGAATGAAACGAGTGTGTCTCAGTCGGGACTGGGAGCATATCAGCATTACAGCATCGGATCCAGTGGGATTTTCTCTTTCATTGGCACAAACATACCCTTTTTTCTCCCATTGTCAAAGGGAAATCCCATAAGGCTTTGTAATGTAAACGGAGCAGGTAGCCTCCACTTACAGTTACACTACATTACATGTCATACTGTACTACTACGACATGTTTGTGAGTTAGCAGTAGTAAACAAAGCCACTGCATAAACATATATTGGAAACTTAATTGATACTGCTCCCATATCTGAACAGACCGTACATTGTCTGCATATTAATTAATCAATACTGTGATGGTTTTTCTTCTTATTTACCGTTTCCCCTCTTCCGTGGCACTAGAGTGGTAGCAAGTCTGCTGTATTAGACTCATTCATTATTTAGAGCTCCTCTGTTTGCTGTTGTGAGTTTAGGTTAATGGGTTGTCAGGGCCGAATGGAATCACTAAGGATCGACTTTCTCTGATAGAGTAGAACGATATAGAAGAAGTAATTAATAATGTTTTCATAATAGGTGTCTGTTCACTGATTTATCAATGTTTGGGTGAGTCAGAAAGTTGGACCTCGGCCTAGGCCTTGGGTGTACTGATAAGTATGTGTTGTATGTAAGTTTGTGGTTGTAGCCTATGTGGTGTTTATTTTATGGTTTTGCAGCAATGGTGCCAAATTGCCAATGAAATTTAGGCCTACACATCTATGTGTCACATTTACCTATAGCATTTGTATGAACCGTTTGAACGAGAGTGGCTAACCTATATGTTAGGTTGTGGATGTGCAAGTCTACAGGATACTTCACAAAAATTCAGCCAGACTCCGGAAGACCTCCCTCTTTGCACTGTATGTGAGACACTGATCTCAATTGTTTATTGTCCTAAAAAGAAGCAATTTTCCCATGAAATCAGTGTTATTAAGAAACTACTGATCTGGAAAGCTGAAACCTGGGGGAAAACAGGAAACTTGGTAAACCTTGTCTGCGCAAAACTGTATTTTCATTCTATCATCCTGTTTGCATTGGGAATGTCCTGTTTTGGGGGTTAACCATATGTTAAACAAAGCCTTCATGTAGACTACAAATAATGAATCTGTAATATTTTTTGTAACCAGATAATAAAAGCCCAATTCTTTCAACTATTTTGTAATAGGTCTATACACTAGCATATACTTTAGTATATTACTGTGTACTTTCCTATGATATGCTTTGATTTTAGCTACTATTGTTCTTCATGTATTTAATGTGGACAGCTAGGAATTTGAGCCTGTTTGTTGTTTTGTATCATCTATGAAAAGTATCATATTGTAGGCTAAATACTGTCCTTATCTATATTTGGCCACCAATAAGCCATATCGTAAAGTTGCAATATAGATCTAATCTAATTTTTCTTTGGCCCTGCTCTTTAAACATATTAATGTTTAATGTCTGATTCATAGGCTTTTTATTCCACTATTTGCCAATTCCTCCCCTGCCCTAAAATGGCCTCCCAGTTGCCTGGTGCAGCCAGCTTGTTTTTGTTCTCTGTGACCGTTGACCCTTTGTGTGTACTTTACCTCGGCACTTGTGGAAGGTTAGGGCTATGTGGGAGGGTGGGTGCGGGGGAAAAGTGAGCTTGGGGAGGGGGGGGGCGAACAACAGAGGACGAGAGACACAAGATCTGTACAGTAAAAAAAATCTGGGGGAAAAATAAAGACACCCTTGACTGTTCCACCACACAAGGCCCAGTACCATCACCTCCGTAACACAGTTTAGACTTCCATTCTGTCACCACTGTAACACAACTTTATATTTTATAGTGTCACATCCAGCAGACATGGCCACTGAGTGCTCTGGACACTCTTAGCTGAGGTAAAAGCAGACGCACACATTTCATGTCGTAACGTGTGGTGTTACATTTTTGCGTGCAGCTGTCAAGTCCATCACAGTGTTGATTTAAACTTTCACCACTGTTTGGTGGCGTTGATGAGTAGAAGTCTCATACTGTGTCATGGTATTGAGTATTGCTTTCTATCTGGGCTGTGATATTGACTGGATCTCCCAATCTGTGTTATACCGTTGAGTAGAGCTGTCATTCTGCGTTACGGTGTTGAGGCGAGCTTCTAGCAGTTCAGCTGTTCTTCGTTGTAAAAACAATCTGCTTCATAGTTGAGTGGTTCTGTAAAGTGTTTACTCATCAACATTGGGTCTTTCCTTGCCATGGTTTTCATAGCATAGGCTTGCTCAGGCTATCTGCTAACCATATTCACACAAATATTTGTTAGTTTTTTAGAGGATGCTGATTTCCCATCATTCAGCCTACAACCGGTCTTTTTATTTTTCTGAATGATTCCTTTTTCGTCTTTGCATGTTCTTATGCAGTGACATTAATTATGCATTTCCACTGTCTTAGTGGACATTGCAGATAGGTCTACAGGTTGGGTCTGACTCATCTTCAATGGTTGTTTCTCAACTTATCTTTGAGAGACAATATCCTGTCCGGCTTTAATTAAATATCCTTATCAAACACATATTACCACACTTTACATGTGTATTGCCGAGGCTGTATGTATCTTGGTCTCAGAGTAGGAGTCCTAATCTAGGACCAGGTCCCCCCTGTCCATGTAATATTATTGATTGTCCTACACTGAGCGTACAAAACATTAGGAACACCTTCCAAATATTGCGTTGCACCACCTTTTGCCCTCAGAACAGCCTCAATTCGTCTGGGCATGGACTACAAGGTGTATAGCGCCTTCCACAGGGATGTTGGCCCATGTTGACTCCAATGCTTCCCACAGTTTTGTCAAGTTAATACACACAGGAAACTGTTGAGCGTGAAAAACCCAGCAGCATTGCAGTTCTTGACACACTCAAACCGGTGCCCTGACACCTACTACCATACCCTGTTCAAAGGCACTTAAATATTTTGTCTTGTCCATTCACCCTCTGAAGGGCACACATACTCAATCCATGTCTCAATTGTCTCAAGGCTTAAAAACATCAATAAGGGATCGTAGCTTTCACCTGGATTCAGCTGTCATGGAAAGAGCTGATGTACATAATGTTTTGTACACTCCTACTCTGTCATGCTTGATACATATAGGCCTAGCTTTATATGTGTTTTGGAGGGGTTTAGCACCCAGGTTTTTAGACACCCAGGTTTGCAGCAAGTGATGATGGAGAGCTCTGTCAAAACGGCTTAAATTATTCAACTTGCCTCCTTACCTCATTGCTCATGATTTGTGAGTTTGTTTATATTCCTATCGGTACAGTATTGAGATTCTGTCAATTCCCTCCATCTCTGCCTCTGCTTTCCTTTCACTCGGTGGCGGGGGGAAAGGAATGAGAAACAGCTTTGTAAAGGATAGTGATTGTTTGTTTATGGCGATGCTACCCTTGTGACATGCTTTTTTCCCCTCACGGACACTCTTCGGTGAAATTGATACTCTGCGTAGCATGTAATCAAATGTTACCCCGACCCGACATTTGGACTGGAACAAGGGTTTTTCCACTGTAATCCTTTGGGTTATATTCCAAGCCCCAGTATAAATGAAGACACTGGAGTTCACCTCTCCAATATAAGTCAATTGAAGACTCCACCATGATGGCAGTATGGATACAGAACGTTATAATGGCCAACTGTCGACGGAGCCTACATAAAGTGGCCTCTTACCTGTTTTTAGTGTTTATTAGGACGAGGCAAAGGAGCAAGGTTTAATCTTTGAAAAACATTTGTGCCATGTCCCTCCACACAAATCATATTGTCCCGTGTAGCTCAGTTGCTAGAGCACGTCACTTGCAACGCCAGGTTGTGGGTTTGTTTCCCATGGGGGACCGGTATGAAAATGTATGCACTCACTACTTTAAGTCGTTCAAAAGCGTCTGCTAAATGACTAAAATGTAGATGTAGAATGTTAAGTTGGAAATGCAATTTGTTCAAAAAATTTGAGTGGAGGGCCAAGGTATTGAGAATTGAGCCATCAGAAACACAACTGGTTTTCAGTCACTGTGGCAACTGCATTCTGAGGATATCGAACCACCTGGGTAAAAGAGATACTTTGCTCTCTTTCCTCATTCTTTATACATACTTTCATCATTCATTCTTCTTTGCAATGTATGTCTAGATACATTTTTGTAGACTTTGACTCACTCGAGAGCAAGAGAGCTGTTCTCAAAGGTGACTTGACTGTGGGATATTGGCCACTGGCGGCATGTGACACTGTTCTTGACTTAAACCCTTTTGCTCTTTGGGAAGCATAGGTCATTCACAAACTTCCTCCAGTGGGCTCGGTGTTGGGCGGTTTTCTCTGCTTCTTTCAAGGATAATCCTGCAACTTTAAGTTCTGCCTTCATAGACCTTCTCCAGCTGTTCCTGGGTCTTCCTGGTTTCCCAGTGCTTTCCAGGTTAGAGCTTGTCTGGTCATGTTGGTAAGTGGTGTGCCCGATCCAGTCTCATTTCCTGCCTTTTATTTGAGTGTCAGTTTGTTCTTACTGTGTGATTTCCTAGAGATCTTTATTACTTATGGTGTTTGGCCAATATACCTAATGGCATTCTTGGTGAGTTTGGACATTTACAAGCGAATGTGAACCAGAGACATTGTGCAAATGAACAATGTTTGACGCATGCAGTACTGGCTCTCCAGCAGCATGTCTACAGGCTGTGTCTGTGTGGAGTCTGGAGTCGCTAGGGCAATGGGCCTGCCTGCTCGGAGAAGAGGGGGTAGGAGCAGACAGGCTAATTGTGTGCTTCAGTTGCACTTCTAATTCTAAACTTGGATGAGAATTCAAGAACGGGCATTTTATCAGCAGACAGTGCTCCAGTGTGTAGATTATTTTCTGTACTTTTCTCAGTGTAGCCAGCCTATTTTTCTCAGGTAAAATGCAGATTAACTTTTTAAGCAAAACATTAAGAAATTTAGCTGACTACATTCTTTCTACGATAGGCTTAAACATAAAAAATGTGATGGCCATGCATCGTTCTTGCTTTTTCATTGTAAGCTCATTTACTTGTGTGGCTGTCAGCCAAATAACGTTGTACTTCTGTTGTCATCTGATGAAATTTAAGCTATTTTATGTCGAATGTGTTGCACTAATGTATTTTCTGTGAAGGAAAACTATAGTTACACGTCCCTGATCAATCTATTTAAGAAAAAGACTTTCAATATAAAACGTGACCCCTGTCAGTACACAGCTGGACTAACCTGCTCCCGCTTTCTCCTGTTGTTCTATTTACAAACAAACACGTGACTGGCTCAACTGTGCTGGGAAACTAAGTAAGCGTCATAATGTGAAATAATGTGACAGGTGGAATAAGAACAATCTGCTTTATCTCCTAATGCATTGCACAAGTTGACTGCAGGTATTTACTTAAAAAATAGCTACAAACATAAAAATGTGTTGAAAAACGTCAAAGATAGTTTCAACGGTGTTGACGGTATTGAAAAAACATCCCGTGGCTATTTCCAAATACCCATATGTACTGTATACCGCCCAAGCCTAAAAGCCAGTTTTGAGGTTTTGTTCAGCGTATTTTGGTTTGTGTGTGATAAGAATGCTATGTCGTTGGCGAAGTCTTCTAGTTGGGTCCACTGTATGCCAAAGTTTTATCCTATCAATTGCCATCAGAAAGAGAAGGGGGGACAGCAGGCAGCCCTGTTGAACTCCTGTGTTTACGGGGAAGCAGTCAGCAAGGTGTTCATTGTGTATTACTCTGCAGGATTACTGTAGGTATAACTGTTGGGTGATGTTGTTGAACTTCTTTGGTATGCCATAGTGTGTTCAGGAATGATGGTCAGTACATGATCTATCTTGTCGGAATCCTGCTTTGTCCAGTTGAAAATCTTTTCAGGATGATCCTGCTCAACACTTTTCCTGGCACAGATAAAAGCATGATGCCTCTGTACTTATTGCAGTCTCTGAGGTTGCCCTTTTTGGGGAGCTTTACCAAGTGTTCTTCCTCCCAAATCTGTCCCAGAAGTTGGTATTTCGGTTGCTTTCTGAGGGCCTGCTCTGATGTCTTTTGGAGGTATTACGTCAGGTCCTGGTGCTTTTCTGTATTTTCATTTTTGGATGGCTTCCTTTATTTCATGTTTACAGGGCTTGTTGGTATTGACCTGAATAGGGTGTTCTGATAAAGGTATCTTGGCTGGCTCTATTGGGGTCGGTCTGTATTAGTATCTCCCTAAAGTGTTTGTCCCATCTCTTTTCTTGTTTTCTGAGTGCTTTGCAGCGTTTGTCTATGATTGGTCTGTCGGGTGCTGTGCGTTTCTTTGCCATTTTCCATGTGGTGTCGTAGAGCTCCTTCATGTTGTGTTGAGCTGCTGCTTCTGCTTGTGTTGCCATTGGTTCTTGTCTTCTTTTGATCCCATATAACTGGACCTCCGACAGAAGCTAGCCTGCTAACTAGCTACTAGCCATTGCTAGCCACTGCTAGCGGTCTTCACCACTGCCCTTGGCCTGCACCAGCCAGCTTTAATTCAGGCAATATTGGCCTTGGCCTGCTAGCATTCTGAACGCCGTGCCTCCCGCTCGTCTAGTGCAGTAGCAGCCACCGAACTGCTCCCTGGCCCACCTCTTGCTGTTCATTGGACCTTATGATCACTTAATGAGGTACCTTACACGGTACCTCATTCGGTTTATCTGTTAAGCCTCAGCCTCAAACTCAGGTCCTGTGTGTAGCACAACATTCTCTCTAACTGACCCTCTCTGCCCATTCATCGCCATTACCCGTTGTTGTCATAGCTCTCTTGATTAACACCTGTGATTGCTTTATGCCTCTCTCTCATGTCAATATGCCTTGTCTGTTGCTGTTTAGGTTAGTTCCTATTGTTCTATTTCACTGTAGAGCCCCCAGTCCCGCTCAACATGCCTCAGATAGCTGCTTTGTCCCACCCCCCACACACGTGGAGACCTCACCTGGCTTAACTGGTGCCTCCAAAGATGCAACCTCTTTCATCGTTACCCAACGCCTAGGTTTACCTCCACTGAACTCACATCCTACCATATCCTTGTCTGTACATTATGCCCTGAATCTATTCTGCTCCTTTTATTCTCTGTACCCAACGCACTAGATGACCGGTTCTTAAAGCCTTTAGCCGTACCCTTATCCTACTCCTCCTCTGTTCCTCTGGTGATGTAGAGGT
Source organism: Thymallus thymallus (assembly GCA_023634145.1). Taxonomy (NCBI): domain Eukaryota; kingdom Metazoa; phylum Chordata; class Actinopteri; order Salmoniformes; family Salmonidae; genus Thymallus; species Thymallus thymallus. The sequence continues at coordinate 25,117,158 of CM042409.1, read as the reverse complement.
AAACCCAGGTCCTGTAGCCCCCAGTACTACACCTATTCCCCAGGCGCTCTCCTTTGTTGACTTCTGTAACCTTAAAAGCCTTGGTTTCATGCATGTTAACATCAGAAGCCTCCTCCCTAAGTTTGATTTATTCACTGCTTTAGCACACTCTGCCAAACCTGATGTCCTATCCATGTCTGAATCCTGGCTTAGGAAGGCCACCAAAAATTCTGAAATTTTCATCCCCAACTACAATGTTTCCCAAACAGTTTGAGCTTCTACTTTTAAAAATCCACCTTTCCAGAAATAAGTCTCTCACTGTTGCCACTTGTTACAGACCACCCTCAGCCCCCAGCTGTGCTCTGGAAACCATATGTGAATTGATTGCCCCCCATCAATCTTCAGAGTTCGTACTGTTAGGTGACCTAAACTGGGATATGCTTAACACCCCGGCCGTTTTACAATCTAAGCTAGATGCCCTCAATCTCACACAAATTATCAAGGAACCTACCAGGTACAACCCTAAATCCGTAAACATGGGCACCCTCATAGATATCATCCTGACTGACTCCTCCAAATACATCTCCGCGAAGGAGCTCTTCGACCACCCCTCATCACTGTCAAACGCTCCCTAAAACACTTCAGTGAGCAGGCCTTTCTAATCGACCAGGCCCGGGTATCCTGGAAGGATATTGACCTCATCCCGTCAGTAGAGGATGCCTGGTTGTTCTTTAAAAATGCTTTCCTCACCATCTTAAATAAGCATGCCCCATTCAAAAAATGTAAAACTAAGAACAGATTTAGCCCTTGGTTCACTCCAGACTTGACTGCCCTTGACCAGCCCAAACATTTGCGTCCTGGAGCACTAATTCCAAAAAGTAAAGTAAAGTTCATGGAGAATAAGAGCACCTCCTCCCAGCTGCCCACTGCACTGAGGCTAGGAAACACTGTCACCAATAAGCATTTTCATGGCAAAGAGGGACATCTGATCACTCTTAATGTTATTCTGGAGTATATGCAAATTGCCATCATCAACACTGAGGCAGCAAACTTTGTGGAGACCAATACTTGTGTCATTCTCAAAACGTTTGGCCACGACTGAATATCAATGATGTCGCTCTTGCTTCTGGTGACTCTCTGATCCACGAGCTTCAATGCCATACAAGACTCCTTCCATGGCCTCCAACTGCTCTTAAATACTAATAAAACTAAATGCATGCTCTTCAATCGAACGTGGCCCGCACCCACCCGCCGGACTAGCATCACTACTCTCGACAGGTCTGACTTAGAATATGTCGACACCTACAAATTCGTAGGTGTCTGGTTAGACCGTAAACTCTCCTTCCAGGCTCACATTAAGCATCGCCAATCCAAAATTAAATCTAGAATCGGCTTCCTATGCCTTCCTATGCCTCCTTCACTCATGCTGCCAAACATGCCCTCGTAAAACTGACTATCCTACCGATCCGTGGTGTGGTCTGGAGATACCTATGTGGCCTTGTGCACTTTTATGTGGGAAGACAATCCCTCCAATGGCAAGGTTGTGGAATGCACAGAAGTTGCTGAATTGTTCTCCGTTGTTGAAGGGGGGGTCAACTGTGCAACTTCCTTTCGGCTTTGGTTGTGCAGCGTTATTTTTGTCTGACTTGAGACACATTCCTTTTCCAAATCCTGCTGTAGTTTCTCTTTAAATGTTTCTGTGTTTCACTAAGTGGATGATAGGTCCACCTAGCTTTACTAGAGCCCTGTTGCCCAGCGTGTTTCCAGGTGGATCCAGACAGGCCTTCATGGTAACCATAGCGGCCCGGGTGTCAAAGCCACCCACTACTCTATCCCCCACTCCTCTATCCCCCATTACTCTCTCTCCCCCACTCCTCTATCCCCCATTACTCCTCTATCCCCCACTCCTCTATCCCCCATTACTCCTCTATCCCCCATTACTCATCTATCCCCCATTACTCCTCTATCCCCCACTCCTCTATCCCCCATTACCCTCTATCCCCCATTACTCCTCTATCCCCCATTACTCTATCCCCCATTACTCCTCTATCCCCCATTACTCTATCCCCCATTACTCCTCTATCCCCCATTACTCCTCTATCCCCCATTACTACTCTATCCCCCATTACTCTATGCCCCACTCCTCTATCCCCCATTACTCTATCCCCCATTACTCTATCCCCTACTCCTCTATCCCCCACTCCTCTATCCCCCACTCCTCTATCCCCCATTACTCTATCCCCCACTCCTCTGTCCCCCATTACTCTTCGCCCTGTCTGGCAATACCGTACTTGACCTGCTTCCGCCTCCCACGATTTGGACGAGGGGTTGGGTCTTTGAGAGGCGACATTGTTCTGCAATGACCATAAGATTTTGTGCAAGATGTTGTCACACCAAATAGCTCTCGTTTCGTCAAACAATTTGCACCTGCAAATATTTGCTTCCTTCTTCCGTGACACGCACAAACACACATTATATTTCTGTCTATTTCAGGATGGTTTCAGTGTACGCAGACATACAATTCAATAGTATACATACACAACCCACAATGCAGCCATAGGTCTGAAGTAGGTCAGAGGACCGATCACGGTTGTTGACGTGCCTTTTTCGCTCTTTCTCTTTCTTTCTATCGCTCTCTATTTCTCTATCTCCCTCTCTCCCACTCCCACTCCATCTCATCCTCTCCCCATTTCTCTCTCTCTCTCTCTCTCTCTCTCTCTCTCTCTCTCTCTCTGTCTCTCTCTGTCTCTCTCTCTCTCTCTCTCTCTCTGTCTCTCTGTCTCTCTCTCTGTCTCTCTCTCTGTCTCTCTCTCTGTCTCTCTCTCTGTCTCTCTCTCTGTCTCTCTCTCTTTCTGTCTGTCTGTCTGTCTCTCTTCCTCATCTCTCTCTCTCTTCCTCATCTCTCTCTCTCTTCCTCATCTCTCTCTCTCTCTCTCTCTCTTCCTCATCTCTCTCTCTCTCTTCATCTCTCTCTCTCTCTCTCTCTCTCTCTTCCTCATCTCTCTCTCTCTCTCTTCCTCATCTCTCTCTCTCTCTCTTCCTCATCTCTCTCTCTCTCTCTCTTCCTCATCTCTCTCGCTGTCTGTCTCTGTAGTGATGGAGACTACGGCTGTGAGTACCACCACTCTGGCCAATGATGAGTTTGACAGGAACGCGCCGCGGATCTGCGGTGTGTGCGGGGACAAGGCCTCCGGATTCCACTTCAATGCCATGACCTGCGAGGGCTGCAAGGGCTTCTTCAGGTATGGACACACGCAAACACATGCACACACACACGCACACACTCCTGGCAACAACAAGACCCTCCATTGCGGGTGCACTCAGCCTTATCACGTTGTAAAACAATCTCTCGCTCTCTCTCGCTCTCTCACTCTCTCTCGCTCTCTCTCTCGCTTGCAGACAGACATACATACACACACAGAGCTACCTTGGCTCACACTTTTTTCTCAGGTAGTTGTGTGTGTAAGAGAAAGAGGAATGTCTTAACATATTTACAGTAATTATGTGTTTGTGTGTGTCTCGTGTCTGTGCGTGTGTGTGCGTGCGTGCGTGCTTGTGTGTGTGCGTGTGTCAAAGAAGGAATAAAGTATTGATTTACTTAAATAAGGTGAGAAATGCAGATGTCACATCATGACTATATCAGACTGAAATCATTGGGTAAAATAGAGACTGATGATTGTGTGTGTGTGTGTGTGTGTGTGTGTGTGTGTGTGTGTGTGTGTCAAAAATGTTTACATGTGTGTTGCTGTTCGTTATAATACATGGCTTTTAAGCACCCCTCTCTCTCTTTTTGCCTCAACTGAAATGTGTTCATGGTTGTGCTTCTTTGAGTAGGATCCAGGGTGAAGAGGTGAAGGACATATAAATATTGATGTAACTTTTACACCGTGATTACACATTTGGGTCCCACTTCGAACTGATGGATAGTAGAGCCGGGACGATAAACCGGAAATTACCGGCCTCAACCGAACAGACCACTCGTCGAGGACATTATGATGATATTGTTAATTGCAAGTAGCCTATACTAGATAAATGGGACGTTTGAGATTTAAATAAGTCTACTAATATGGGCTTGTTATCAATTGATAACTATAACATTCAAAGTAGTAGTAGAAGTTTTAAGGGTAATATAAAAGACTGTGGTGCACATACATTTTATAAACGTATCGTTCTACTTATCGTTATCGTGATAATTTAGTCCGTTTATTCTAATATAGATGGTTAAGAAATATTTTTTGTACGTAATATCATGCTATGTAAAGTGTGGCAAAAGGGTCACGCCACATTCAGCCCCAGATATAAGGACCTTATTTATCATCACATTCTCTCTCTCTCTCTCCCTCTTCCCCCCCTTCCTCTACAGACGCAGTATGAAGCGCAAGGCCAGCTTCACTTGTCCCTTCAACGGCAGTTGCACCATTACCAAGGACAACCGTCGCCACTGCCAGGCCTGCCGGCTCAAGCGCTGCGTGGACATCGGAATGATGAAGGAGTGTGAGTGTCTTGTACACAGATCCAAGATCAGTTTCCCCATCAATACATCCTAATGTCAGCCATTAGGGGTAATAATGCCAAACTGACCGTAGAGCAGTGCCTAGGAGTGCTTATCCCACTCCTCTTCCTCCTCATCTCTTCCATCAGAAATTCTATTTTTCTTTTTGACTGATAGAGGATAGCCTTGCAGATTAAAGTAGTGGTTCTCAATCCTGGTCCTGGGGACCGAAATAGGTGCACCTTTTTGTTTTTGCCCTAGCACTACACACCTAATTCAAATGATCAACTCAAACCTTTGATTAGTGGAGTCCGGTGTGTAGTGCTAGGAGAGAAATTTGCTTCTATCAGTCTGTTGTTAGGCAGCTGTTGATGGCGTGTAATGACACACTGATAACAGGAAATAAGTCGGACACTCTTGGAGGAAAATGGGAATTCAAATGAAAAGAGCTCCCTTCCTCTTAGAAGCAAATACGTGTCAGCATTTAAACATTAGCACGCTAATGCTATTGGCATGCCAATAGCAATAACAAACACCCACACAAACGCGCACACAAACACACACGCCATCTAAACCCCCCCCCTTTGCGCCTGTAGAGAGCAAGGAACACACCGTTAAGTGTTTGTTATATACCAATAGTGTTACGCAACGTTTGGACTCTTTGGTCAAGTCCTTCTAGGCCATTGCCCTCATAAGAATGTTTATAATGTCCACTAGTAGTACTAGGAGAGCCTGTACATTACGCTCACATCTGAACTTTAGACACCTGCTGATGTTTCGGCCACGCTTCAATCCAATGGACTCTGTTTGTTTTCAGAGTCCGTAAATAGAAGGTTTGGTCGTTCTCCTGTTTTCCCGTGAAATCCGGATATTGTCCATGCAGGTGTTTACAATTTGTATTTGAAGCAGGGGCTGGTTCCGGATGTTGTTCTCCCTCAGATTGAACAGTGAATTCCCAGAGAGTGACGGTACTGCTCCAAACACTGTACATGAATGGGAGCCAGTGGAATGCACTTATGCTGCTGCTGCTGCTCATGGAGCTTCTGCTGCATAGACAACAACACGTTGTATTGCGGAGCAGAGTGTGAGCTAATTCAGTGGCTGGGGCAACAACAGGCGGAACAGAATGGAGACAATGCGTGCTGTGTTGACGACAGCACTAGGGAGTCTTTTTCACAGACACCCCCCTGACAACAACAAGCCCCTCTGATACGGGCGCCGCGGCAGCCTCAACACATTGTAGAACACACGCTGGCTTGTGCTTGTGTACACACACACACACACACACACTTACATACGCTAGTTCTAACACACACACAGCATCAGTGTTAACATCTCTATTTTGCCTATGTCCCGATTATTGCTGAGCGATATATCGTGAATACCGGTATACCGGTATGAATCCACATACCGATATGGATTTTTACAAAATCATCTATAATGATATTTTTATACAGAGCTAAATTAAATGAAAAGTTCTACAAATTGGACTATTTCACTGTCAGTTTTATCCTAGTGTGATTGAGTATAAAACCATCAGAATGGAGAAAGACTAGCCCTAGTCCCAATCATTTCAGTCTGATATAGTCATGGTGTGATATTCCCATTTCTTACTTTCTGTCACAACACTTTTTTCTTTGGCGCTTCTCCCTCTCTTTTAAACTCCTTAAAGACCCAGTCAAAAGTCAGCTTTTCCTGTTTTATATCATATTGTACAACATCTGATGAAACTAACACTGTAAAAGTGTGACTTTTTTTATCAGTGTTATATGCAGTAAATTGGTTAATAGACCAATAAAGAGAGTTCCAAACCTCAGGTAGCCTAGCGGTTAGAGCGTTGGGCCAATAACCGAAAGGTTGCTGTTTCGAATACACAAGCCGACAAGGTGAAAAAATTGTGTCCTTGAGCAAGGCACTTAACCCTAAGTTGCTCTAGGGGCTTACCCTGTAGGTAGGCTGTCATTGTAAATAAGAATTTGTTCTTATCTGACTTGCCTAGTTAAATAATGGTTATATAAATAAATAAAAAACCTCTCAGCCATTTACAGCTAGTTTTCTATTTTCATCTTTCCACTCAGACTCCCAGATAGTCCTAGCAAAATTATTGCTTGAGAAATCGAAATTGTTACCCATAAATTATTTTATATTGATATAAAAACAGCTGCATTGAGCCTTTAAGCCTTCTTTCTTCTCATTCAATAACACATTCTTTCTTTGATCCTTTTTTTCCCTCTCACTCTCTCTCTTTCTCTCTCTCTCTAATCCTTTTTTCTCTTTGTCAATCCTCATTCTCTTTCTCCTTCTAAACCTCTCTCTCCCAGTCATTCTGACAGACGAGGAGGTGCAGAGGAAGAAGGATCTGATCCAGCGAAGGAAGGATGAGGAGGCGCAGAGGGAGGCGCAGCGACCCCGGCTGAGCGAGGAGCAGAGCCAGGTCATTGCCACGCTGGTTGAGGCGCACCACAAGACCTACGACGACTCCTACTCCGACTTCAACCGCTTCAGGGTCCGTGTCCACTCCGTAACATCAGTCTCCCCTCCGTAACACCAGTGTCCCCTCCGTAACACCAGTCTCCCCTCCGTAACACCAGTCTCCCCTCCGTAACACCAGTCTCCCCTCCGTAACACCAGTCTCCCCTCCGTAACACCAGTCTCCCCTCCGTAACACCAGTCTCCCCTCCGTAACACCAGTCTCCCCTCCGTAACACCAGTCTCCCCTCCGTAACACCAGCCTCCACTCCGTAACACCAGCCTCTCTAATACCTGTCTTCACTTAGTAACACTAGTCTCTAATCTGTAACACTAGTATTCACTCCAAAACACCAGTCTCCACTCCATTACACCAGTGCCAATGTTGTAACACCAGTGTCAACTCCGTAACACCATACTCAAATTCCTAACACCACTCTTATTTCAATTGTCCACAGATAAACGCTACCCGATACTATTTGCTACTCTGTCAGCATCCATCATGTTACACAACACCCACTGGAGTATCTCTTTCTATTAACTGACTTTTCCTGCTCCAGGGTCTGTGTCAATGATGTATACACTGTATGAGAGAGTCAGTGTCCACTCCATTTCATCATTCCCAGTCTCTCCCACCTGCAAATACCACTCCTTCTCTGACATCTGGACTTCTGCGCCTCCATAACACAATTTCTGTCTTTTATTTACCTTTGGACAATTTATTTCCCTATCAAGGAAGCTACAGATTGAAGTATACTGTACATACAGTCATACAAATGGACTATTTGCCTGCACAATATTGACAGATTAGATTGACGTTTATTGTCCTACAAGAAGAATCTTAGCTCACCTCACACATTACACACAACCACATAGAAAATACAGCAAGAAACAAACAACAGTAACAGTCAGACATGAAAAGTAGCCCACTGCCCCACACCTACACCTATATAGGAGAAGCTAAATTTAATTGTCCAGTGGTCAGTAATACACACTATATTGAGTACCTGTGGTCTTGTTGGTAGTGGCTCTGTTGGTAGTAGGGCTGTCCCCAACTAAAAAAAGTATTGGCCAACTGAAAGCCAATTGATTGGTAAAAATGTTAAAACTTGTATTTTTACATATGTAGACACACCCTATGTGTTTCAATAAAAACAACTATACAGCATATGCATTGAGCTTGTCAGATGCTTTAATAAGTGCACTGTTTGATGACACAAATGACCCAAGAGGGAGCCAGAGATAAAGATAACCAGAAGAAAAAACCTTAACCTGTCCCGACCATCCTCCTCCCGCTCCTACTGGCTTTCGCAGATTCTGCCGTTACTCTCCTGAAGTTGCCGGTAATAGGCTACACGAGGAGTCTGCAAACTTTCTCATGTGGAATACCAATTTATCTTACCATTTCTAACGTTCTGCGTGCCAGTTATGGTTTTCGTATGCACATATTTGTGTAACAGTTTAATTTAATTTATAATAGCATCTTCGTATCTCAAAATCATTGTCTTTTGGTTAATCAGTGGTCTGAAGGGTCTAAAGGGGGTCCTAAACTCATTAATGTTGGTGTATTAAGCCAATCAGAAATACTATCATTTAAATGCCTACATTTGCACGCAGACCAGGTAGTCTATAGGCCTACTTCTTGCGTAATCAGGTGTGCGTCCTTACTCAACATTGACAGGAGCGCTCCAAACAAAAGACAATGACTAAATTGACAAAAGTCATAAATGGAATTAAATAAACAAAACTTGTTCCTCACAAGTGTAGTATAGGTTGTGCGCTCTGAAAACAACGTGTCCACTCTGACAATGAGAATGGTAAAAGACTGGAATAATATTATATTGAATGCATTAACAGACATGACCATAACCAAACAAACGTTGTAGATTAGAAATTATAGAAATTAACGTTAAATGTACTACTGGTGATATATGTAATGGGGAATTGATAGACTAACAATCAAACGTAAACAATTCACGCAATAAAGTAATGAAACAATGAATGTTTCATAAAATTGGCGGCAGAGAGCGCATTCTGCAGATAGACATGCATTGTGCAGCCACACTCCCCTTCTTCTTGGACTGTGCCATCCCCATGGCCTCCGCAATGGATTAGTTCACTGAGATGAGCGCGAATATGACATTGTCTCAAGTGCCATAAAAATAAATATAGGTTATTTATATATATATATATATATATATATATATATATATATATATATATATATATATATATATATATATATACACACAGTTGAAGTCGGAAGTTTACATACACTTAGCTTGAAGTCATTAAAACTTCAAGGTTCTGGAGTGGCCTAGCCAACCACTCCACAGATTTCATGTTAACAAACTATAGTTTTGGCAAGTCAGTTAGGACATCTACTTTGTGCATGACACAAGTCATTCTTCTAACAATTGTTTACAGACAGATTATTTAACTTATAATTCACTATATCACAATTCCCGTGGGTCAGAAGTTTACTTACACTAAGTTGACTGTGCCTTTAAACAGCTTGGAAAATTCCAGAAAATTATGTCATGGCTTTAGAAGCTTCTGATAGGCTAATTGACGTAATGTTAGTCAATTGGAGGTTGTGGATGTATTTCAAGGCCTACCTTCAAAGTCAGTGCCTCTTTGCTCGATATCATGGGAAAATCAAAAGAAATCAGCCAAGACCTCAGAAAAAAAATTGTAGACCTCGTTCATCCTTGGGAGCAATTTCCATACGCCTGAAGGTAACACGTTCATCTGTACAAACAATAGTACGCAAGTATAAACACCAAGGGACCACACAGCCGTCATACCGCTCAGGAAGGAGACACGTTCTGTCTCCTAGAGATGAACTTACTTTGGTGCGAAAAGTGCAAATCAATCCCAGAACAACAGCAAAGGACCTTGTGAAGATGCTGGAGGAAACAGGTACAAAAGTATCTATATCCACAGTAAAACAAGTCCTATATCGACATAACCTGAAAGGCCGCTCAGCAAGGAAGAAGCCACTGCTCCAAAACCGCATTAAAAAAGCCAGACTACGGTTTGCAACTGCAAATGGGGACAAAGATCATACATTATGGAGAAATGTCCTCTGGTCTGATGAAACCAAAATAGAAATGTTTTGCCATAAGGACCATCTTAATGTTTGGAAGAAAAAGGGGGAGGCTTGCATGTTGCGGGGGTGCATTGCATGAGGGACTGGTGCACTTCACAAAATAGATGGCATCATGAGGAAAGAAAACTATGTGGATATATTGAAGCCCTGACCTCAATCCTGTAGACATTTTTTGGGCAGAACTGAAAAAGTGTGTGCGAGCAAGGAGGCCTACAAACCTGACTCAGTTACACCAGTTCTGTCAGGAGGAATGGACCAAAATTCACCCAACTTATTGTGGGAAGCTTGCGGAAGGCTACTCGAAACGTTTGACCCAAGTTAAACAATTTAAAGGCAGTGCTACCAAATACTAATTGAGAGTATGTAAACTTCTGACCCACTGAGAATGTAATGAAATAAATAATAGCTGAAATAAATAATTCTCTCTACTTTTATTCTAACATTTCAAATTCTTAAAATAAAGTGGTGATCTTAACTGACCTAAGGCAGGGAATTTTTACTAGGATTAAATGTCAGGAATAGTGAAAAACGAAATTGAAATGTATTTAAATGTGTATTTTCACTATATATATATATATATATATATATATACAGCGGGTGAAGTAAGTATTGAACACGTCACAATTTTTCTCAGTAAATATATTTCCAAAGGTGCTATTGACATGTTTCACCAGATGTTGGTAACAACCCAAGTAATCCATACATACAAAGAAACCAAAACAAATAAGTTCAGAAATTAAGTTATGTGTAATAATGTGAAATGACACAGGGAAAAAGTATTGAACACATGAAGAAAGGGAGGTTCAAAAAGGCATGGAAAGCCAAGACAACAGCTGAAAACTATCAGTAATTTAAAAGCAATCCAGCCCCCTGTCAGTGCAAATTAATATCAGCTGGTTCAGTACCAAATGATGGCCTACAAAAAGGTCTCATTGACAAGGTGTCACACAAGACACATCTCATGACATTCGCAACCTAATTGTTGCAAAACAGAATGATGGCATTGGTTATAGGCGCATTTCTAAGCTTCTGAATGTTCCAGTGAGCACTGTTGGGGCCATAATACGGAAGTGGAAAGACAATCATTTCACCATAAATGTGCCTCGACCAGGTGCTCCTCACAAGATTTCTGACAGAGGAGTGAAAAGAATAATCAGAAGAGTTGTCCAAGAGCCAAGGACCACTTGTGGAGAGCTTCAAAAAGACCTGCAATTAGCAGGTACTGTTGTCTCAAAGAAAACAGTAAGTAATGCACTCCACCGCCATGGCCTGTATGCATGCTCACCACGCAAGACTCCATTGCTGAAAAAAAAGCATGTTGAAGCTCGTTGAAGCTCGTTTAAAGTTTGCTGCACAACATTTGGAAAAGCCAGTGAAATACTGGGAGAATATAGTGTGGTCAGATGAGAGCAAAATTGAACTGTTTGGATGTCATAATACATACCATGTTTGGAGGAGAAATGGCACTGCACATCACCCTAAAAACACCATACCAACAGTGAAGTTTGGAGGTGGGAACATCATGGTGTGGGGCTGCTTTTCAGCAAATGGTACTGGCAAACTTCACATAATTGAAGGAAGGATGAATGGGCAAATTTACGAGGAGTACCTGGTCAAGGTCAAATTTATGGTGAAATGATTGTCTTTCCACTTCCGTATTATGGCCCCAACAGTGCTTTGTTTTGGTTTCTTTGTATGTATGGATTACTTGGGTTGTTACCAACATCTGGTGAAACTTTCATGTCAATAGCACATTTGGAAATATATTTACTGAGAAAAATGGTGACGTGTTCAATACTTAATAATATATACAGTGGGGAGAACAAGTATTTGATACACTGCCGATTTTGCAGGTTTTCCTACTTACAAAGCATGTAGAGGTCTGTAATTTTTATCATAGGTACTCTTCAACTGTGAGAGACGGAATCTAAAACAAAAATCCAGAAAATCACATTGTATGATTTTTTTATAATTAATTTGCATGACATAAGTATTTGATCACCTACCAACCAGTATGAATTCCGGCTCTCACAGACCTGTTAGTTTTTCTTTAAGAAGCCCTCCTGTTCTCCACTCATTACCTGTATTAACTGCACCTGTTTGAACTCGTTACCTGTATAAAAGACACCTGTCCACACAGTCAATCAAACAGACTCCAACCTCTCCACAATGGCCAAGACCAGAGAGCTGTGTAAGGACATCAGGGATAAAATTGTAGACCTGCACAAGGCTGGGATGGGCTACAGGACAATAGGCAAGCAGCTTGGTGAGAAGGCAACAACTGTTGGCGCAATTATTAGAAAATGGAAGAAGTTCAAGATGACGGTCAATCTCCCATGGTCTGGGGCACCATGCAAGATCTCACCTCGTGGGGCATCAATGATCATGAGGAAGGTGAGGGATCAGCCCAGAACTACATGGCAGGACCTGGTCAATGACCTGAAAAGAGCTGAGACCACAGTCTCAAAGAAAACCAGTAACACTACGCCGTCATGGATTAAAATCCTGCAGCGCACGCAAGGTCCCCCTGCTCAAGGCAATGCATGTCCAGGCCCGTCTGAAGTTTGCCAATGACCATCTGGATGATCCAGAGGAGGAATGAGAGAAGGTCATGTGGTCTGATGAGACAAAAATAGAGCTTTTTGGTCTAAACTCCACTCGCCGTGTTTGGAGGAAGAAGAAGAATAGGTACAACCCCAAGAACACCATCCCAACCGTGAAGCATGGAGGTGGAAACATCATTCTTTGGGGATGCTTGTCTGCAAAGGGGACAGGACGACTGCACCGTATTGAGGGGAGGATGGATGGGGCCATGTATCTCGAGATCTTGGCCAACAACCTCCTTACCTCAGTAAGAGCATTGAAGATGGGTCGTGGCTGGGTCTTCCAGCATGACAACGACCCGAAACACACAGCCAGGGCAACTAAGGAGTGGCTCCGTAAGAAGCATCTCAAGGTTCTGGAGTGGCCTAGCCAGTCTCCAGACCTGAACCCAATAGAAAATCTTTGGAGTGAGCTGAAAGTCCGTATTGCCCAGTGACAGCCCCGAAACCTGAAGGATCTGGAGAAGGTCTGTATGGAGGAGTGGGCCAAAATCCCTGCTGCAGTGTGTGCAAACCTGGTCAAGAACTACATGAAACCTATGATCTCTGTAATTGCAAACAAAGGTTTCTGTACCAAATATTAAGTTCTGCTTTTCTGATGTATCAAATACTTATGTCATGCAATAAAATGCAAATTAATTACTTAAAAATCATACAATGTGATTTTCTGGATTTTTGTTTTAGATTCCGTCACTCACAGTTGAAGAGTACCTATGATACAAATTACAGACTTCTACATGCTTTGTAGGTGGGAAAACCTGCAAAATTGGCAGTGTATCAAATACTTGTTCTCCCCACTGTACATCAAATATGTTGTAAAATGAATTGGAAATATAGTCAAGACATTGACAAGGTTATAAATAATGATTTTTAATTGAAATAATAAACTTTGCTTTCGCCAAGTAATTCTCAATTTTTCAGCAATTATAGCCTTGCAGACCTTTGGCATTCTAGTTGTCAATTTGTTGAGGTAATCTGAAGAGATTTCACCCCCTGCTTCCTGAAGCACCTCCCACAAGTTGGATTGGCTTGATGGGCACTTCTTACGTACCATATGTTCAAGCTGCTCCCACAACAGCTCAATAGGGTTGAGATCCGGTGACTGTGCTGGCCACTCCATTATAGACAGAATACCAGCTGACTGCTTCTTCCCTAAATAGTTATTGCATAGTTTGGAGCTGTGCTTTGGGTCATTGTCCTGTTTTAGGATTAAATTGGCTCCAATTAAGCACCGTCCACAGGGTATGTTATGGCGTTGCAAAATTGAGTGATAGCCTTCCTTCTTCAAGATCCCTTTTACCCTGTACAAATCTCCCACTTTACCACCACCAAAGCACCCCCAGACCATCACATTGCCTCCACCATGCTTGACAGATGGCGTCAAGCACTCCTCCAGCATCTTTTCATTTGGTCTGCATCTCACAAATATTCTTCTTTGTGATCCGAACACCTCAAACATAGATTTGTCTGTCCATAACACTTTTTTCTAGTCTTCCTCTGTCCCGTGTCTGTGTTCTTTTGCCCATCTTAATATAAAAAATGTATTGGCCAGTCTGAGATATGGCTTTTTCTTGGCAAATCTGCCTAGAAGGCCAGCATCCCGGAGTCGCCTCTTTACTGTTGAGACTGGTGTTTTGCGGGTACTATTTAATGAAGCTGCCAGTTGAAGACTTGTGAGGCGTCTGTTTCTCAAACTAGACACTAATGTACTTGTCCTCTTGCTCAGTTGTGCACCGGGGCCTCTCAATCCTCTTTCTATTTTGGTTAGAGCCAGTTTGCGCTGTTCTGTGAAGGGAGTAGTACACGGCGTTGTACGAGATCTTAAATTTTCAGAACAAGAAGTTTCAGAAGAAAGTTATTTGTTTCTGGCCATTTTGAGCCTGTAATCGAGCCAACAAATGCTGATGCTCCAGGTACTCAACTAGTCTAAAGAAGGCCAGTTTTATTGCTTCTTTAATCAGCACAACAGTTTTCAGTTATGCTAACATTTTCTAAAGATCAATTAGCCTTTTAAAATGATAAACTTGGATTAGCTAACATAACATGCCATTGGAACACAGGAGTGATGGTTGCTGATAATGGGCCTCTACTTCTATGTAGATATTCCGTTAAAAATCAGCCATTTCCAGCTACAATAGTCATTTACAACATTAACAATGTCTAAACTGTATTTCTGATCAATTTGATGTTATTTTAATGGACAAAAAAATAGCTTTTCTTCCATAAACAAGGAAATGTCTAAGGGACCCCAAACTTTTGAACGGTAGTGTATACAGTGCATATATACTGTATATATACACAGTGCATTCGGAAAGTATTCAGACTCCTTTGTAACGTTACAGCCTTATTCTAAAATTGGTTAAATTGTTATTTTCCCTCATCAATCATTAACCCTAACCCCATAATGACAAAGCAAAAACTGTTTTAAAAAAATGTAGTAAATGTATAAAAAAATATCACATTTACATACGTTTTCAGACCCTTTACTCAGTACTTTGTTGAAGCACCTTTGGCAACGATTACAGCCTCAAGTGTTCTTGGGTATGAAGCTACAAGTTGGGCACATCTGTATTTGGGGAGTTTCTCCCATTCTTCTCTGCAGTTCTTCTCAAGCTCTCAGGTTGGATGGGGAGCATCGCTGCACCGCTATTTTCAGGTTTCTCCAGAGATGTTTGATTGGGTTCTGGGCTCTGGCTGGGCCACTGAAGGACATTCAGAGACTTGTCCCGAAGCCACTCCTGCATTGTCTTGGCTGTGTGCTTAGGGTCGTTGTCTTGTCGGAAGGTGAACCTTCATGAATCTTTTCCCCAGCGCTCTGGAGCAGGTTTTCATGAAGGATCGCTCTCTACTTTGCTCCGTTCATCTTTCCCTCGATCCTGACTAGTCTCCCAGTACCTGCCACTGAAAAACATCCCTACAACATGATGTTGCCACCACCAGGCTTCACCGTAGGGATGGTGCCAGGTTTCCTCCAGACGTGACGCTTGGCATTCAGGCCAAAGAGTTCAATATTGGTTTCATCAGACCAGAGAATTTTGTTTCTCATGGTCTGAGAGTCCTTTAGGTGCCTTTTGGTAAACTCCAAGCAGGCCTTTTACTGAGGAGTAGCTTCCGTCTGGCCACTCTACCATAAAGGCCTGATTTGTGGAGTGCTGCAGAGATGATTGTCCTTCTGGAAGGTTCTCCCATCTCCACAGAGTAGCTTTGTCAGTGTCCATCGGGTTCTTCTCCCCCGATGGCTCAGTTTGGCCGGGCGGCCAGATCTGTGCCTCAACACAATCCTGTCTTGGAGCTCTACGGACAATTCCTTCGACCTCATGGCTTGGTGTTTGCTCTGACTGTTAACTGTGGGACCTTATATAGACAGGTGTGTGCCTTTCCAAATCATGTCCAATCAATTGAATTTACCACAGGTTGTAGTAACATCTCAAGGATCTTCAATGGAAACAGGATGCACCTGAGCTCAATTTCGAGTCTCATAGCAAAGGGTCTGAATACTTATGTAAATAAGGTATTTCTGTTTTATATTTGTAATAAATTTGCAAACAGTTCTAAAAACCTGTTTTTTCTTTGTCATTATGGGGTATTGTGTATAGGATTTTTATTTATTCAAGAATAAGGCTGAAACATAACTAAATGTGGAAAAAGGTCAGGGGTCTGAATACTTTCCTAATGCACTGTATATATGCTACTGCTCGACAAAAAAAAATGTTGGTTGACAAACAGCCTATCGTCCAAACAATTGACTAATTGGGGTCAGCCCTAGTTGGTAGATCACAGAGCTTGCAACGCCAGGGTTGTGGGTTGGATTTTATATATATGTAAAAATGTATGCTAAATGGTTTGTATGTTTTCCTTTAGCCTCCGGTCCGAGAAGGCCCAGTGACACGCAGTGCCAGCAGAGCTGCCTCTCTCCACTCTCTGTCTGATGCCTCATCTGATTCCTTCAGCCACTCTCCAGGTAAACAATCGTCAGTGTGCTTCTAACAGCTTCGCCTCCTCCACTGTCCCTGCCCCCTTAATGGGCTTCAACCAGTGGTCCTCTGATTGCAAACACCACCCTTCTTGACAACGTACCATCCAGTTGTGCTATAGAAAGTATCAGACCTCAGGATAAGACCCAGATGCAGACAGTTTGAGTTTATTACAAGAACGGGGGCAGGCAAACGACAGGTCAAGGGTCAGGCAGAGGTCAGTAATCCAGGGCAGTGTCACAAGGTACAGAACGGCAGGCTCAGGGTCAGGGTCAGGCGGAAAGGTCAAAACCGGGAAAACTAGAAAACGGGGACTAGAGAGAGAACAGGAGCACAGGAAAAACACTGGTAGGCTTGACGAGACAAGACGAACTGGCAACAGACAAACAGAAAACACAGGTATAAATACACAGGGGATAATTGGGAAGATTGGCGACACCTGGAGGGGGGTAGAGACAAGCACAAGACAGGTGAAACAGATCAGGGTGTGACAGAAAAGGATCCGTTCGATAGCACCATTGGCGACATTTCAAACTAGCTCTGGAGTAAGCTTACGGCATGTTCTTACATTCGTTAAACACGCATGCAGGCACGCACGCACACACACACAGAAAATGGGAAAAGGTGAGAAATTAAAAATCAGAGGGTGAAGCGGACAGACACTTAGTTGTCATCAGTGATTGCTACTTGTGTGTTTATGTTAGAGCTCCTCGCTGTGTGTGTGTGTGTGTGTGTGTGTGTGTGTGTGTGTGTGTGTGTGTGTGTCAATGCCTCATGCGGTTTTACTCAGAATCTTCCGGGGTTTCTCTGGACCCCCTGTAGACCTTCAGACCACTATCTCCCAGTAGTTAACAGTCTCCCCATTAACACATCCACTCATAATGGAGTGAACTCACAGAGGGACACGGCCCTCACAGCCTGTGTTCCCTGGCTATAAAAACAGCACACGGATATTGTATGATGCATGTATTTTTTTTACCTGTTTTTATTTCCACTTATTTCTTTCTTTCTCACTTGCTGGTTGTCTTTCTTTCTCTCTCTCTACTTTTCTTTCTAACTCTATCGTTCTTTATTCCTCTCACTCTCACTCTCTCTCTCTCTCTCTGTCTCTCTCTCTGTCTCTCTCTCTGTCTCTCTCCCTGTCTCTCTCCCTGTCTCTCTCTATGTACAGTACCAGTTAAAGGTTTGGACACACCTACTCATTCCAGGGTTTTTCTTTATTTTTACTGAAGACATCAAAACTATGAAATAATACATACGGAATCATGTAGTAACCAAAGAAGTGTTAAACAAAATGGTATAGTTGAGATTGTTCAAAGTAGCCACCCTTTGCCTTGATGACAGCTTTGCACACTCTTGGCATTCTCTCAACCAGCTTCATGAGGTAGTCATCTGGAAGGCATTTCAATTAACAGATGTGTGGAATTTATTTTCTTCTTAATGGGTTTGAGCCAATCAGTTGTGTTGTGACATGGTAGCGGTGGTATACAGAAGATTTGATAAAAGACCAACTCCATATTAGGGCAAGAACTTCTCAAATAAGCAAAGAGAAACAACAAAACCCATCAAGTGCTATGATTAAACTGGCTCTCATGAGGACTACCACAGGAAAGGAAGACCCAGAGTTACCTCTGCTGCAGAGGATAAGTTCAGTAGAGTTACCAGCCTCAGAAATTGTCAGGCTCTGGCCATAGAGAGGCCTATTTGCTTCTCTATGTAGTTATGGTCAGAGTCTGACAGTGTCTTTCTTTTCTGTTTCTTTGTGGTGTTTGGGTTGGATCCCTAATTAGAGGCAGCTGCACCGCATTGTCTCTAATTAGGGATCATATATGCAGTGGGGAGAACAAGTATTTGATACACTGCCGATTTTGCAGGTTTTCCTACTTACAAAGCATGTAGAGGTCTGTAATATTTATCATAGGTACACTTCAACTGTGAGAGACAGAATCTAAAACAAAAATCAGTTTTTCTTTAAGAAGCCCTCCTGTTCTCCACTCATTACCTGTATTAACTGCACCTGTTTGAACTTGTTACCTGTATAAAAGACACCTGTCCACACACTCAATCAAACAGACTCCAACCTCTCCACAATGGCCAAGACCAGAGAGCTGTGTAAGGACATCAGGGATAAAATTGTAGACCTGCACAAGGCTGGGATGGGCTACAGGACAATAGGCAAGCAGCTTGGTGAGAAGGCAACAAATGTTGGCGCAATTATTAGAAGAAGTTCAAGATGACGGTCAATCTCCCTCGGTCTGGGGCACCATGCAAGATCTCACCTCGTGGGGCATCAATGATCATGAGGAAGGTGAGAGATCAGTCCAGAACTACACGGCAGGACCTGGTCAATGACCTGAAGAGAGCTGGGACCACAGTCTCAAAGAAAACCATTAGTAACACACTACGCCGTCATGGATTAAAATCCTGCAGCGCACGCAAGGTCCCCCTGCTCAAGCCAGCGCATGTCCAGGCCCGTCTGGATGCATGTCCAGGCCCAATGACCATCTGGATGATCCAGAGGAGGAATGGGAGAAGGTCATGTGGTCTGATGAGACAAAAATAGAGCTTTTTGGTCTAAACTCAACTCACCATGTTTGGAGGAAGAAGAAGGATGAGTACAACCCCAAGAACACCATCCCAACCGTGAAGCATGGAGGTGGAAACATCATTCTTTGGGGATGCTTTTCTGCAAAGGGGACAGGACGACTGCATTGAGGGGAGGATGGATGGGGCCATGTATCGCGAGATCTTGGCCAACAACCTCCTTCCCTCAGTAAGAGCGTTGAAGATGGGTCGTGGCTGGGTCTTTCAGCATGACAACGACCCGAAACACACAGCCAGGGCAACTAAGGAGTGGCTCCGTAAGAAGCATCTTAAGGTCCTGGAGTGGCCTAGCCAGTCTCCAGACCTGAACCCAATAGTAAATCTTTGCAAACAAAGGTTTCTGTACCAAATATTAAGTTCTGCTTTTCTGATGTATCAAATACTTATGTCATGCAATAAAATGCAAATTAATTACTTTTCTGGATTTTTGTTTTAGATTCCGTCACACACAGTTGAAGAGTACCTATGATAAAAATTACAGACTTCATGCTTTGTAAGTGGGAAAACCTGCAAAATCGGCAGTGTATCAAATACTTGTTCTCCCCACAGTATGTTTGTCTGTCCTTCACTCTTGTGTGTGTCGTTGTATATCTCCAGTCACGGTGAAAGTAAGTGTGGTTCATTTAGTTACGTTGGTTCATTCGTGTTTTGTTTGTTTAGTAGTTTGGATTTTTTGGTGTAATACATAGTATAAAATAAACACTATGTCGAACTATTCGTCTGCCCACATTTCATGATCGGGAGAAGCCTGAGGGGTTTCATAAATACCCGGAGGAGGAGCAGACGAGGTGGTGGAGAGCCTGGGTTGCGCTTCCGGTGGAGGTGCAGAAAGACCCTTTCCTACGGGAGATAGAGGATGAGAAGGATTTCGATCGCCGACGGGCACTATTGCTGAGGCTATGGGACAGAGGGGTACCTCCAGCGAAGGTTAGCAGCCCGGAACCTCCAGCGAAGGTCAGCAGCCCCGAACCTCCAGCGAAGGTCAGCAGCCCCGAACCTCCAGCGAAGGTCAGCAGCCCCGAACCTCCAGCGAAGGTCAGCAGCCCCGAACCTCCAGCGAAGGTCAGCAGCCCCGAACCTCCAGCGAAGGTCAGCAGCCCCGAACCTCCAGCGATGGTCAGCAGCCCCGAACCTCCAGCGAAGGTCAGCAGCCCCGAGCCTCCAGCGAAGGCCCGGAGCCTCCAGCGAAGGTCCGCAGCCCCGAGCCTCCAGCGAAGGTCCGGAGCCTCCAGCGAAGGTCCGCAGCCCGGAGCCTCCAGCAAAGGTCCGCAGCCCGGAGCCTCCAGCCACAGCCCAAGGCCTGGAACCTCCAGCGAAGGTACCCATTCCGGGTTCAGCCTTCTGCTCCGCCCCAGTGCCAGAGCAGTCCGCTCCACCGGCACCCATTCCGGGTCCAGCCGTCTGCTCCGCCCCAGTGCCAGAGCAGTCCGCTCCACCGGTACCCATTCCGAGTTCAGCCGTCTGCTCCGCTCCAGAGCCTGAGCATTCCGCTCCACCGGCACCCAATCCGGGTCCAGCCGTCTGCTCCGCTCCAGTGCCAGAGCAGTCCTCTCCACCGGCACCCATTCCGGGTCCAGCCGTCTGCTCCGCCCCAGTGCCAGAGCAGTCCGCTCCACCGGTACCCATTCCGGGTTCAGCCGTCTGCTCCGCTCCAGAGCCTGAGCAGTCCGCTCCACCGGTACCCATTCCGGGTTCAGCCGTCTGCTCCGCTCTTGAGCCAGAGCAGTCCGCTCCCCCGGTGCCCAGTCCGGGCCCGGTTGTTTTCCCTGCTCCATGGCCAGAGCCGTTTGCCCCACCGATGCCCAGTCCGAGCCCGGTTGTCTTCCCCGCTCCATGGCCGGAGCCGTTTGGCCCACCGGCGCCCAGTCCGGGCCCGGCTGTTTTCCCCGCTCCATGGCCGGAGCCGTTTGCCCCACCGGCGCCCAGTCCGGGCCTGGCTGTTTTCCCCGCTCCATGGCCGGAGCCGTTTGCCCCACCGGTGCCCAGTCCGGGCCCGGTAAATTTCCCAGCTCCATGGCCGGGCATAAGGAGGGGGCATGGGAGGAGACTCTCGACATCGCCGGAGCCGGAACCGCCACCGGCGAGCTAATCTTCCATCCCTGACCCCCCCATGTAATTGTGTTTTTGTTGTTGGCGTCCCGGAGTCTGCGCCTGGGGGGGGGGGGGGAGGTACTGTCAGGCTCTGGCCATAGAGAGGCCTATTTGCTTCTCTATGTAGCTATGGTCAGAGTCTGACAGTGTCTTTCTTTTCTGTTTCTTTGTGGGGTTTGGGTTGGATCCCTAATTAGAGGCAGCTGCACCGCATTGTCTCTAATTAGGGATCATATATGTTTGTCTGTCCTTAACTCTTGTGTGTGTCGTTGTATATCTCCAGTCACGGTGAAAGTAAGGGTGGTTCATTTAGTTACGTTGGTTCATTCGTGTTTTGTTTGTTTAGTAGTTTGGATTTTTTGGTGTAATACACAGTATAAAATAAACACTATGTCGAACTACAACTCTCCTTCCACCCACTTGTGACACAGCCCAAATAAATGCTTCATAGAGTTCAAGGCCTTAATGGTCTAATTGCTACAAAGAAACCACTGATAAAGGACACCAATAGAAAGAAGAGACTTGCTTGGGCCAAGAAACACGAGCAACATTAGACCGGTGGAAATCTGTCCTTTGGTCTGATGAGTCCAAATTTGAGATTTTTGGTTCGAACCGCCGTGTCTTTGTGAGCACAGAGTAGGTGAACGGATGATCTCCGCATGTGTGGTTCCCACCGTGAAGCATGGAGGAGGAGGTGTGATGGTGTGGGGGTTCTTTGCTGGTGACACTGTCAGTGATTTATTTAGAATTCAAGGCACACTTAGTCTCCTGGGTCACGGACTACCTGACCGGTAGGCCACAATTTGTGCGACTACAGAGCTGTGTGTCAGAACGGGCAGTTAGCAACACAGGGGCTTCCCAGGGAACGGTCCTGTCCCCCTTCCTGTTCACCCTCTACACCTCAGACTTCAGATATAACTCTGAAACATGCCCCCTACAGAAGTTCTCGGATGACTCTGCTATTGTAGTGTGCATCAGGGGTGGGCAGGAGGAGGAGTACAGGAGCACAATCAGTGACTTTGTGTTGTGGTGTGAGCAGAACCACCTTCAGCTCAACATCAGCAAAACAAAGGAGATGGTGGTGGACTTCAGGAGAACCAAGGCACAACTAACTGCAGTCCCTATACAGGGGATGGATGTGGAAATGGTTGGGTCATACAAGTTCCTGGGAGTCCAAATGGACAACAGGCTGGAATGGGCTGGTAACACCGGGGCCCTGTACAAAAAGGGCCAGAGCCGACTCTACTTTCTGAGGAGGCTCAGGTCCTTCAACGTGTGCAGTAAACTACTGCATACCTTCTACCAGTCTGTGGTGGCCAGTGCCATCTTTTTTGCAGTGGTGTGCTGGGGAGCAAACATCAAAGCCGGTGATGATTCTCGGGTAAATAAGCTGATCAGGAAGGCTAGCTCTGTCCTGGGGATGAGCCTTGACACTCTAGAGGAGGTGGCGGAGAGACGGATCCTGGCCAAACTGCTGGCCATCATGGACGACGTCACCCACCCTCTGCACGCTATGGTTATGACGCAGAGGAGCACTTTCAGTCACAGACTGATCCCACCACGGTGTGCCAGAGAGCGCTACAGGAGGTCCTTCCTGCCGGCGGCTATTAGACTATATAATGCCTCACCGGGGTGCCGTGCCGTCGGCAACATAGATCTGGAACTGTTGGGGTGCTAGGACCTAGTTTAACAATTATGCATCCATCCGTCAGCACTCATTCACTCAGGACCTATTTATTCATGCAGGTCTGTATATACATACACATGTACAGTTGTTATATCATATCACGTGCAATATTGCTAGTAATTCTTAGACCTAACTTACGTAGGCATTCACTCAGGAATGCATATTAGTATCCTGTCAGTTGCACCTTTTCTCATTGCTTTTAGTATATCGAATGTGCAATACGTGCAGTTGTCTGTAATGAAACCCTGCGCACTAAGGACTGTATTTTAAGGGAATTACTATTATTACCCCAAATTATATCATACACACATTTAGCTATTAAAGTATCTCTTCCTGTCATTTACCTGTACAGTTTGTGTAACCATGCAAGTATTCACTTACCTGTTCATTTAGCCAGTCTGTCTATTAAGTAAACTATTATTACCCTCGCTCATATCATATGCATTTTTAGCTACTGAAGTATTTCTCTGCCATCGACCTGTATAGTATAGTTAACCATCCAACATCAACCAATGTATAGTGTACATATTCAGCCAACCACCCATACTATGCAATGTAGCTTTTTTTTTGCACTCCAGATATCTTGTATTTCTATACTTTTTCATACTGCCGCTCTATGTATCATGTATCGTGTATCTATCTTTTGTGTACCTTCGTTGTGGCATTTTGCACCTGCCCTGTGTTTTGTTGTAGCTGCTTGACAAATAAATTTGACCAAGAAGGAGAGTGATGGAGTGCTGCATCAGGTGACCTGACCTCCACAATCACCCAACCTCAACCCAATTGAGATGGTTTGGGATGAGTTGGACCGCAGAGTGAAGGAAAAGCAGCCAACAAGTGCTCTGCATATGTGGAAAGCTGTCACCAAGTCAAAGGGTGGCTACTTTGAAGAATAAAAAATAGAACAATTGTTGGTTACTATGTGATTCCATACGTGTTATTTCATAGTTGTGATGTCTTCACTATTATTTAAAAAAAGACAGAAAAACCCTTGAAGGAATAGGTGTGTCTCTACTCTGTTTCTCTCTTTCGTTCTCTCTTTCTTTCTTGCTCTCTCCCTTTAGCTATCTCTACTGTTTTTCTATCTCTTCATAATTCTCTCGGTCTCTTTCTTTCTATCTCTCTATCATCCTTTTGTTATCTCTTTCTTTCTATCTCTCTACTTCTGTTTCTCTCTTTTTCTTACTCGTATCTAAGCTGTTTTCTGATGCTCACTGTGTTCCCTTTCTCAATGAACAAACCTCGCTCTTTGTTGAGTCATTCATTAGATGTACGAGTGAGGGGGTGGGTGTGTGTACGTGTGTGTGGTTTACCGAGTGAGGGGGTGGGTGTGTGTACGTGTGTGTGGTTTACAGAGTGAGGGGGTGGGTGTGTGTACGTGTGTGTGGTTTACCGAGTGAGGGGGTGGGTGTGTGTACGTGTGTGTGGTTTACCGAGTGAGGGGGTGGGTGTGTGTACGTGTGTGTGGTTTACCGAGTGAGGGGGTGGGTGTGTGTACGTGTGTGTGGTTTACCGAGTGAGGGGTTGGGTGTGTGTACGTGTGTGTGGTTTACCGAGTGAGGGGGTGGGTGTGTGTACGTGTGTGTGGTTTACCGAGTGAGGGGGTGGGTGTGTGTACGTGTGTGTGGTTTACCGAGTGAGGGGGTGGGTGTGTGTACGTGTGTGTGGTTTACCGAGTGAGGGGGTGGGTGTGTGTACGTGTGTGTGGTTTACCGAGTGAGGGGGTGGGTGTGTGTACGTGTGTGTGGTTTACCGAGTGAGGGGGTGGGTGTGTGTGGTTTACCGAGTGAGGGGGTGGGTGTGTGTACGTGTGTGTGGTTTACCGAGTGAGGGGGTGGGTGTGTGTACGTGTGTGTGGTTTACCGAGTGAGGGGGTGGGTGTGTGTACGTGTGTGGTTTACCACTGTATCCAAATGTTTCATCTGACCGATGGAGATGTTATGTTTCTTTCTCGTCTTTTCATGTTTTCACTCTTTCTCTGTCTCTCTCTCCGTGTACCCCCGCCCACCGTCTCGCTTGCTTAACCCTCTCCTCCACCCTCCCTCCATATAGAGTCGGTGGACACTAAGCTGATGAACTTCAGTAACCTGCTGATGATGTACCAGGAGCAGGGGGGCAGCCCGGACTCCGACGACGACGGCTCCAAGCTCTCCATGCTGCCCCACCTGGCCGACCTGGTCAGCTACAGCATCCAGAAGGTCATTGGCTTCGCCAAGATGATCCCCGGCTTCAGGTGGGTGGAGGGCTGAGTGGGGTGAGGGAGTTGGGGTGGGTGGGTTAGGTAGGGGATGAGGGGATAGCAAGGGGGGTAAATGTTTATGTGTGTGTGTGGGGGGGGGTACTGTACATTGTGGGATTGTTTTTTTTTAGAGATTGTGTGTGTGTGTATTTGTGTGTGTGTGTTCCGACAATGTGCACAAAAAAATACAAAATATTGTAGATGTGATACTCCAATATGAGTATAAGCAGTTGCACTGAAAATCAATTGACACTGCTTGGCATGAATGTAAACAAAGCCTTATTTGTGTGTTTACTCGTTTTAAGGGTCTGAGTGTTCCTACAAACAAGTCCTACACATGACGCGAGTGGCTGTCACTGTGTACGTTCTGTCTTCATACCCCCCGGGTGGCGAGGACGAGGACACAGTTACAGGCATTGTTAATAATGATCCAAGAAGAGCTTTGATCTTAAAGGCTTGTCAGTGCTCTACAATTAATGTTATATAGCCATTGCTTGTCGAAGACTGTAATACACATTATAAATGTCTTATTACATTTACATTTGCGTCATTTTAGCAGACGCCCTTATCCAGAGCGACTTACAGTAGTGAGTGCATACATTTTCATTATTGTTTTCGTAATGGTCCCCCGTGGGAATTATTACAACTGAATCTAAGGTTGTATTACTCAAATGTTTTTGCTATCTTTTGAGTCTTTGTAAACAAACATTGTATAGCTTCAATATGTTGAAAACTAGTTATTGCATCCATAGCTCCGTTTATGCATTTGAGAGTGGTTCTTTCTCCAGCCCAATCCCTCAGTTTTAAAGCAAGCCAAGTGGCAAAGACAGGCTGTCGAAATTACAGCTTTAACGCCTTTAACATCACACTGAAAATGTGATTGGTTGATTAGGTCGAAGGTCATATTGTGTCAGTAAAGAACTAGGGGTCTTCAGTACGTTTACCCTGAAATAGTACAAAGAATACAAAACAAATCTTCAAATGAAATACACTTTTCAATTCAATTCTATACAACTTAATTTAACCCCTCAGGGGCTATAATATCTACTGATTGCAGTGCATTAGCCTTGACGGATATGACACCTGCTGTGACGGATATGACAGAGTTTGTGACGGATGCAGAAACTCTTAACTTCTACCGTGACAGATATGACATGTCAGGTTGTTGTTTTTTCACCCGACAACAAGGCCTGTTGTCGTACAGTGTTTGCTCCTTTCGGTGCATGTCGAGTTTGCCAACCAAGGCCATCGCTCAGTGTCATAGAGGTCATGGAAAGGTCATGGGGCCTGTCTCTCCTGGACGTCAATATTCTCTCTGTGTGTGTGTGTGTGTGTGTGTGTGTGTGTGTGTGTGTGTGTGTGTGTGTGTGTGTGTGTGTGTGTGTGTGTGTGTGCATGCACCTGTGTGAGATACAGCGCCTTACAACCCTAGACAATTATTGATCTGGATTGCACAACACAACTGCTCAAACTAATGGGTATACATATTTGGTAACTCAATAATATGGTTGCAAAACCGCCTACATGAACATGACATGAACTTCCTTATATCGCCACTTGTGTGTGGAGTTTATGAAGGTGTTATGAATAGCCAATAGCTATATTGTGCCCCATCTATCCAAGGTGTTACCAGATCCTTCCACTTAAAAACTCTGACATTGATTTACCCACTAGATACCCCAGCCTTTTAACTTAACCCCTGTCTGACCGTTAGCCCACTGTGCGACTGGAACAACTGATTTTTGACCAATCATACAGCGTGGGCTGGAACCAACCCTCTCCTAAATCTCAATCTACAACCCTCTCCTTTTAACCCCTGTTTGACCGTAAGAGGACCGTAAGCCGACTGATTATGGCCACTTCTTTTAATGTCATCTTCCTGACTCACATTAATTAACTACCAAACGGAAGAAAAACGACTTAAACAGGGAGGGGGACTACCTAAACTTGTCCAATGAGAAACCCTTGTTTCTGTTTCCACTGCAAAATCTTTTTTTCTGCGATGTGCATTAATGAACACACCCCTGGTTGCAATCCTTCACAGGGAGCTGACGGCTGAGGACCAGATTGCCCTGCTCAAGTCGAGTGCCATCGAGGTGATAATGCTGCGCTCCAACCAGTCCTTCAACCTGGAGGACATGTCCTGGAGCTGCGGAGGGCCCGACTTCAAGTACTGCGTCAACGACGTCACTAAAGGTACGAGACTGAGGCAGGCTAGCACCCTACGTGTGCGGACGGAACACACACCTTTACACACCATTATACTGTTTCAACGATGGCACTAGCTCACACACAAACACCAGTCATTTCACTTAGAGGACATGTTCAGGCTATGACTGACTTGTTAACCAGCTGCACTATTATTCAATAGAAGTAAATAGAGATGATTAATAATGAGCAATTGATTAAACAATTGATAACACATAAGTATACTTTTTGGTTGTTAAGTTGGCAACCTGCTTTTTTCTAATTTTCCTTTTCTTATAGACAACCAGGAGGCCTGTAGTTGCAATTAACACTTAACTAAAGTGAATTGTAGTGAACTATAAGTTTCTGTCTACAACACTATGACATGTATGATATACAGTTAATACATGTATTATCTCATGAAACCACACACATTTTTTGTATTACCATATGAAACAATTATGAAATTAGACTCATAATTGGAAATTAACCAGTAAATCTTAAAAAATGGCATTGAAAGGAGTGTTACGGAAACCATAATCAACAGGGATTTATTATCTGCTAAACTAGGATATTTTTCGCCTTTTAAATCATAATGAATAAGAGATATATACAGTGGGGAGAACAAGTATTTGATACACTGCCGATTTTGCAGGTTTTCCCACTTACAAAGCATGTAGAAGTCTGTAATTCTTATCATAGGTACTCTTCAACTGTGAGTGACGGAATCTAAAACAAAAATCCAGAATATCACATTGTATGATTTTTAAGTAATTCATTTGCATTTTTAAGTATTTGATACATCAGAAAAGCAGAACTTAATATTTGGTACAGAAACCTTTGTTTGCAATTACAGAGATCATACGTTTCCTGTAGTTCTTGACCAGGTTTGCACACACTGCAGCAGGGATTTTGGCCCACTCCTCCATACAGATCCTTCAGGTTTCGGGGCTGTCGCTGGGCAATAAGGACTTTCAGCTCCCTCCAAAGATTTTCTATTGGGTTCAGGTCTGGAGACTGGCTAGGCCACTCCAGGACCTTGAGATGCTTCTTACGGAGCCACTCCTTAGTTGCCCTGGCTGTGTGTTTCGGGTCGTTGTCATGCTGGAAGACCCAGCCACGACCCATCTTCAATGCTCTTACTGAGGGAAGGAGGTTGTTGGCCAAGATCTCGCGATACATGGCCCCATCCATCCTCCCCTCAATACGGTGCAAACGTCCTGTCCCCTTTGCAGAAAAGCATCCCCAAAGAATGATGTTTCCACCTCCATGCTTCACAGTTGGGATGGTGTTCTTGGGGTTGTACTCATCCTTCTTCTTCCTCCAAACACGGCGAGTGGAGTTTAGACCAAAAAGCTCTATTTTGTCTCATCAGACCACATGACCTTCTCCCATTCCTCCTCTGGATCATCCAGATGGTCATTGGCAAACTTCAGACGGGCCTGGTCATGCGCTGGCTTGAGCAGGGGGACCTTACGTGCGCTGCAGGATTTTAATCCATGACGGCGTAGTGTGTTACTAATGGTTTTCTTTGAGACTGTGGTCCCAGCTCTCTTCAGGTCATAGACCAGGTCCTGTCGTGTAGTTCTGGGCTGATCCCTCACTTTCCTCATGATCATTGATGCCTCACGAGGTGAGATCTTGCATGGTGCCCCAGACCGAGGGAGATTGACCATCATCTTGAACTTCTTCCATTTTCTAATAATTGCGCCAACAGTTGTTGCCTTCTCACCAAGCTGCTTGCCTATTGTCCTGTAGCCCATCCCAGCCTTGTGCAGGTCTACAATGTTATCCCTGATGTCCTTACACAGCTCTCTGGCCTTGGCCATTGTGGAGAGGTTGGAGTCTGTTTGATTGAGTGTGTGGACAGGTGTCTTTTATACAGGTAACGAGTTCAAACAGGTGCAGTTAATACAGGTAATGAGCGGAGAACAGGAGGGCTTCTTAAAGAAAAACTAACAGGTCTGTGAGAGCCGGAATTCTTACTGGTTTGTAGGTGATCAAATACTTATGTCATGCAATAAAATACAAATTAATTATTTAAAAATCATACAATGTGATTTTCTGGATTTTTAGATCATGTCTCTCACAGTTGAAGTGTACCTATGATAAAAATTACAGACCTCTACATGCTTTGTAAGTAGGAAAACCTGCAAAATCGGCAGTGTATCAAATACTTGTTCTCCCCACTGTATATATATATATATATATATATATATATATATATATATATATATATATATATATATAATGAATACATGCAATGAACAAAAACGCAACATGCAACAATTTCAACAATTTTACTGAGTTACAGTAATCAGTCAATTGAAATAAATTAGTTAGGCCCTAGTCTATGGATGTCACATGACTGGGAATACAGATATGCATCTGTTGGTAGGGGTGTGGATCATAAAACCAGTCATTATCTGGTGTGACCACCATTTGCCTACTTCGCATACTTCGCATACAGTTGATCAGGCTGTTGATTGTGGCCTGTAGAATGTTGTCCCACTTCTCTCCAATGGCTGTGTGAAGTTGCTGGATATTGGCGAGAACTAGAACACATTGTCGTACAATGAGCATCCTAAACATGCTCAATGGGTGCAGTTGTGTTAGTTGTCCGTAGCTTATGCCTGCACATTTTTATTTATTTTATTTAACCTTTTTTTAACTAGGCAAATCAGTTAAGAACAAATTCTTATTTACAATGACGGCCTACCAAAAGGCAAAAGGCCTCCTGCAGGGATGGGGGCTGGGATTAAAAATATAAATAAATTAAATAAAAATATAGAACAAAACACACATCACGACAAGAGAGACAAAACAACACTACATAAAGAGAGACCTGAGACAACAACATAGCATGGCAGTAACACATGACAACACAGCATGGTAGCAACACAACATAACAACAACATGGTAGAAACACAACATGGCAGCAACCCAACATGGTAGCAGCACAAAACAGGGTATAAACATTATTGGGCACAGACAACAGCACAAAGGGCAAGAAGGTAGAGACAACAATACATCACGCAAAGCAGCCACAACTGTCAGTAAGAGTGTCCATGATTGAGTCTTTGAATTAAGAGACTGAGATAAAACTGTCCAGTTTGAGTGTTTGTTGCAGTTCGTTCCAGTCGCTAGCTGCAGCGAACTGAAAAGACGAGCGACCCAGGGATGTGTGTGCTTTGGGGACCTTTAACAGAATGTGACTGACAGAATGAGTGTTGTATGTGGAGGATGAGGGCTGCAGTAGATATCTCAGATAGGGGGTAGTGAGGCCTTTAAATAAGGCCGGATATACAGAGATGACCAGTTTACAGAGGAGTATAGAGTGCAGTGATGTGTCCTATAAGGAGCATTGGTGGCAAATCTGAAAGTGGAGACCATTGTTTTGGAGGTGTTTAGAAGAAGGTTAAGGGCAAAGCAAGCTTGTTGGACACTAAGAAAGCTTTGTTGTAGAGTGTTTAATACTATGTTGTTTATGTAAATTGAGAAGAGCGTGGGGCCCACGATCGAGTCTTGGGGTACACTCTTGGTGACAGGCAGTGGCTGAGACAGCAGATGTTCTGACTTTATACACTGCACTCTTTAAAAGAGGTATTTAGCAAACCAGGCCAAAGACCCCCTCAGAGACATCTGCTGTCTCAGCCACTGCCTGTCACCAAGGGTGTACCCCAAGGCTCGATCCTAGGCCCCACGCTCTTCTCAATTTACATAAACAGCATAGCTCAGGTAGTAAGAAGCTCTCTTATCCATTTATATGCAGATGATACAGTCTTATACTCAGCTGGCCCCTCCCCGGATTTTGTGCCACGATGGGGCACTCACAACGTTGACATCAGCAAACCGCTCGCCCACACAATGCCATACCCGCTGTCTGCCACCTGCCCGGTACAGTTGAAACCGGAATTAATCCGTGAAGAGCACACTTCTCCAGCATGCCAGTGGCATCGAAGATGAGCATTTGCCTATTAAAGTCGGTTGCGGCGTCGAACTGCAGTCAGGTCAAGACCCTGGTGAAGACGACGAGCACGCAGCTGAGCTTCCCTGAGACAGTTTCTGACAGTTTGTGCAGAAATTCTTTGCTTATGCAAACCACATGACCATTGTTTTGGAGGTGTTCAGAAGAAGGTTAAGGGCAAAGCAAGCTTGTTGGACACTAAGAAAGCTTTGTTGTAGAGTGTTTAATACTATGTTGTTTATGTAAATTGAGAAGAGCGTGGGGCCCACGATCGAGTCTTGGGGTACACTCTTGGTGACAGGCAGTGGCTGAGACAGCAGATGTTCTGACTTTATACACTGCACTCTTTAAAAGAGGTATTTAGCAAACCAGGCCAAAGACCCCCTCAGAGACATCTGCTGTCTCAGCCACTGCCTGTCACCAAGGGTGTACCCCAAGGCTCGATCCTAGGCCCCACGCTCTTCTCAATTTACATAAACAGCATAGCTCAGGTAGTAAGAAGCTCTCTTATCCATTTATATGCAGATGATACAGTCTTATACTCAGCTGGCCCCTCCCCGGATTTTGTGCCACGATGGGGCACTCACAACGTTGACATCAGCAAACCGCTCGCCCACACAATGCCATACCCGCTGTCTGCCACCTGCCCGGTACAGTTGAAACCGGAATTAATCCGTGAAGAGCACACTTCTCCAGCATGCCAGTGGCATCGAAGATGAGCATTTGCCTATTAAAGTCGGTTGCGGCGTCGAACTGCAGTCAGGTCAAGACCCTGGTGAAGACGACGAGCACGCAGCTGAGCTTCCCTGAGACAGTTTCTGACAGTTTGTGCAGAAATTCTTTGCTTATGCAAGCCCACAGTTTCATCAGCTGTCCGGGTGGCTGGTCTCAGACGATCCTGCAGGTGAAGAAGCTGGATGTGGAGGTCCTGGGCTGGCGTGGTTACATGTGGTCTGCAGTTGTGAGGCTGGTTGGACGTACTGACAAATTCTCTAAAACGGCGTTGGAGGCGGCTTATGATAAAGAAATTAACATTCTGGCAACAGCTCTGGTGGACATTCCTGCAGTCAGCATGCCAATTGCACGCTCCCACAATACTTGAGACATCTGTGGCATTGTGCTGTGTGAGAAATCTGCACATACATTTTTTGAGTTGTCTTTTATTGTCCCCAGCACAAGGTGTGCCTGTGCAATGATCATGCTGTTAATCAGTTTCTTGATATTCCACACCTGTCAGGTGGATGGATTATCTTGACAAATGAGAAATGCTCACTAACAGGGAGGTAAACAAATTTGTGCCTAATTTCTGGGATATTATATTTCAGCTCATGAAACATGGGACCAAAACTTTACATTTTGCTTTTATATTTTTGTTCAGCGTAGATATACTGTATAATATATCACATACATTATATAATATAAATCCATTTCTTATCTTGCGAAACCACACAAATCATTAGTGTTAGGCAAACAATATATTAAGAGATATATTGTGATTGTTATCTGATCTGATTGTGTGTGTGTGTGTGTGTGTGTGTGTGTGTGTGTGTGTGTGTGTGTGTGTGTGTGTGTGTGTGTGTGTGTGTGTGTGTGTGTGTGTGTGTGTGTGTGTGTGTGTGTGTGTTGTCTCCTGCAGCTGGCCACACTCTTGAGCTGCTGGAGCCCCTGGTCAAATTCCAGGTGGGCCTGAAAAAACTAAACCTCCACGAGGAGGAACACGTGCTGCTCATGGCCATCTGCCTACTCTCACCAGGTACACACTGACACACTCGGGGGTCTATCATCAATTGTTAATATGAGTCTGCTTGTTTTTGTGAGGATCAGTTAGCTTGTGGGGGAGGCTGTTAAAATGTGCATTTGTGTGAGTGTTTTTGTGTGTCTTTGTGCTGAAGTTCACACACTCAAGTCTCCAGTGGCTGCTTACACAAGTGTGTGTGTGTGTGTGTGTGTGTGTGTGTGCGTGTTCGGAAAGTATTCAGACCCCACGCTTTGCGTGCCTGTGTTTGCACATTACATAATATTAATAAATGTCTTATCTCATGAATTCCTCAGTGCCTGATAATGTGTGTGTATATACAATGAGTATAGCAAACATTAGGAACACCTTACTAATATTGAGTTGCACCCCCTTTTGCCGTCAGAACAGCCTCAATTTGTTGGGGCAGGGATGCTGGCCCATGTTGACTCCAATGCTTCCCACATTTGTGTCAAGTTGGCTGGATGTCCTTTGGGTGGTGGGCCATTGTTGATACACACATGAAACTGTTGAGAGTGATAAACCCAGCAGGGTTTCAGTTCTTGACACACTCAAACCGATGCCCTGACACCTACTACCATACCCTGTTCAAAGGCACTTAAATATTTTGTCTTGTCCATTCACCCTCTGAATGGCACACATACACAATCCATGTCTCAATTGTCTTGAGGCTTAAAAATGTACTTTTTCCACATTTTGTTACGTTACAGCCTTATTCTAAAATTGATGAACAAAATTGTTTCCCTCATCAATCTACACACAATACGCCATAATGACAAAGCGAAAACAGGTTTTTAGAAATGTTTGCAAAAAAAAACGGAAATACCTTATTTACATAAGTATTCAGACCTTTTGCTATGAGTCACGAAATGAAGCTCAGGTGAATCCTGTTTCCATTGATCATCATCTTTAAAGTCTTACCGTCCATGTCTCCCTGCCCCCCTCTCTCCCTTCCAGACCGTCCGGGCGTGCAGGACCACGGGCGCATCGAGGCCCTGCAGGACCGTTTGTCGGAGACACTGCAGGCCTACATCCAGCTGCACCACCCAGGCGGCCGCCTCGTGTATGCCAAAATGATCCAGAAGCTGGCGGACCTGCGCAGCCTGAACGAGGAGCACTCCAAGCAGTACCGCTCGCTGTCCTTCCAGCCCGAGCACAGCATGCAGCTGACCCCGCTGGTGCTGGAGGTGTTCGGCAGCGAGGTCTCCTAAATTAACACTTTTTGGTGACCTTTGATGGAGGTGGAGAGGTGGACGAAAGGTCATAGGAGAGGTGGGAGGAGAGTATAAGGTGGGAGCTATAGGATTGTGGTTAGATGGACTGTGGATGGTGTGAGTGGAAGTGTGTGAGTGGGGGGGAGGAGGGTGGAAGGGGGTTGGTGGGGGGGGGGGGGGGGGGGGGTTATAGAAGTGTGTGTGTGTTAGAAAGTCCCCTGCCGAGTGTGCGTGTGCATGTGTGCTTGAGGAGCTTCAGTAGGTCAGGCCTGAGACTGGGTACCTGAGGAGCTGTTGACTGGAACATGCAAAGTGATGGGGAGCGAACAATACTAACAAAGGAATTTACTACAGAACCATACATACATGGAATTTCTGCATATATTTGACATGTACGCTTACCTTGGTATTTAATAGACAGTATATTGACAAACAGTATTGCGTCTTGTGTGCCGGTATATACAATACACTGTGTGCTTTTTGTGTGTGTGTCATGCAAGTGCTGCTTTTATGCATGGCAGTGTATGATCAAACATACACATGATCACACATACACAAGATCACACATACACATGATCATACACATGATCACACATACACATGATCACACACATGATCACATATACACAAGATCACACATACACATGATCACACACATGAACACATATACACATGATCACACATACACATGATCACATATACACATGATCACACATACAGATGATCACACATACACATGATCACATATACACATGATCACACATACAGATGATCACATACACACATTATCACATATACACATGATCACACATACACATGATCACACACATGAACACATATACACATGATCACATATACACATGATCACACATACACATGATCACACATACACATGATCACACAAACACATTATCACACATACAGATTATCACACATACACATGATCATACACACACACATAAAGACACTCACTTATACAGTTAGCCAATAAGTTGGAGCTACCTCTCATTTTCTTCATTTTCAGTTTTTCTATTCACAAATACACACAGCATAGATCCTTGGAAATGCATGATAACATTTCAATCGTGGATAGCTAATAGATACTAGAGCATCACAAGAGCGAAAACAGTGCCTGCGAAGTATTTCCACATGTTTTTCTCATCCTTTCTCCAGTTATTCTGCTCAATCGCTTCCCTCAAGGGCAAGTGTTTGAGTGTATGTATACGGCGCAAAACGCACGTCCTTCACCTCTGCCAAAGGTATTGCCAACGCTCTCTAAGCTTCCAGGCTTCTCCTAGTGCAGCCACATAATGCCTTTTATGTGCACCATTTGTGCTAGCTATCGCAAACTAGCCTCTAGGAATTGATGAAGGAAATGTGTATACTCTAAATAGATTTATACAGCCTACAGAAGATTAACTGTAACCTGGAAATAGTTTGGTTGTGGAGTAGTGTGCGGGGGCTGTGGCTGTTTAGCCACTAAAACAAGCTGTCAATCAAACCAAGCCAGAGCTCTGGTTGGTTCGTTTTTTTCTTTTGGTGGGGGGGGGGGGGGGGGTTTATGATAGCTGTAAATAGACGTAGCTACAACTTCTATGTATCCAGAACACTGCTACCTGTACTCAAGCGTATCTATTAATATATGTCTATGTTCAAGTTCTATCACCGTTTTTAAAGGGCTACAATGCCAAAATCTGACTGGAAATGCATAGTTATGCCGGTTAACTACTGTCCACATCTTTTTGTATTATAGCCACAAACCATGCAAGTTATCTGGACAGGATCTTAAAACAATTCCATGAATTGTTCCTTTTTTTCCTCAAATGTACAGTTTTTAGTAGGTGGAGAGTTTCAAAGCTGCTTCTTCACAGATATCACCCCTTTCGTTTCCAACTGGGAAGTGGAATTATTTGAAAATAATGTCTCGAGGCCGGATGGACGGTTTTCTGTTTAGTTTTTTGACACGTCCGAGTCCTCCCGTTTGATGTTGTATGCTGCGCAGCCCTCCAGTGGCTGCATCCTGTAAATACTACGTATCGATACAATGACCCGCAGCTGTACAGTATATAGGGCTACATAGATATTACTACTACTAACGCTTAGTAAGGAAATTCTTGGATTATATATGCAAACATGATATTGATGACCGTGTTTTACGATTTATTCTCACTTTCTCTCTCTGAAACACTATGCTTTCTCAATTAACAAAAAAAAAAATATATATATACACACACATATATATATATATGTGTGTGTTTGGGTGTGGGTGAGTGAGTGATTGGTAATGCACTAGTGGCCTAATTTCAGAATCGGATTGATTCACTCATTGGCTTGTGTCGTCGATGGGTGGTTGGCGCCTTTACTTTGGTTTATCACTTGGGAAAAAGAAGATGTTCTACAAGCTGAATATACAGTGCTGCTCTCTAATATAAGCCATACAGTTGAAAGAAATGTAGCTCATATTCATTAGTAGCTATTGATTTCATGGGGCTGTAGATACACAATTGATATGTCTAATGTGTTTATTTCTATGGCTCAGATATGCTATTGTACTTGTATAAAGTAGAACCAACTCATATGCTTTCGATCTCTTCATTCCCCTGTCCATTAAAGAACCTTGTGTAAGGTCGCCCAAGGATGTGCAACACATTGGCTGTGTGGATTAGGTGAGTTCACCCATACAATCTAAAACACTTAAATCCAATCCATTATTATTAACTATTTAGGCTACTCTACAGAGACCTTAAAGGCAGGGGCGTCATGGATCAAATAGTTTTTAGGGAGCACCTGTTGACCACATTTACCTGTTACAATTTTCAAAATGACCTACATGTATATCACATTGTAAAGCAAGTGAATGGACACTGAGGACCGCTTTCCCTGGACGCTGATCTTGAGTCATTTCCCCCACTAATGGTTAAGGTTAGGATTGGGGAAGGGGGAAGCTGATCCTAGATCTGTACCTAGCGGTTACTTCTCCCCGGAGCCTATAGTATCTCCTTCTGTTTGAATGGGCATGACACATTGACTTCCTGGAATGTTTCAATTATGTCAGCCTATAGCTGTGGCCTCGCATCTGGGGAAATTCTCATAAAGGGGATGTGGATTGCGTGAGTCGATGTAGACGGCGCTCTCTTGTACATCCTGTCCTTCAGTCCCAGTACGCAAGTGCCACTTCTATTTCAGTTAGCCTTGTGATTGGCCAAACAGAAACTACGGTGGCACTTAGTTATAACAGCCAACAGATAGGGCTATTTTGTGGTCTTGCAGGAAGTGGGGGAGAATAAAGAACTCTCTGTCTTCCAACTGTTGGAGGAACGTTATCAGAGCATTGTGTTCTTAGCGTACAGTAAACTTTGCCATTGCTTTAAAATACCAACATCAACATTTATACGTCAGATAGTGGACCACAGCCTACTCCATCATTCTCCCACTTATTGACAGTAATTCATTATGTTGTTATGTCCCCCCCCAGCCACCATAACAAATGTTCCATTGACTGACTGCAGAAAAATGCATTTTTAATGGATTTTTCATCGATAAGCTATATATATATCGTATAAAATTATATTGTTCTGCAAATCACACTAAATACCTAGTGTGAGGGATTCCCTTACATAGGCACCTGATGATTTTGTGGAATTATTTTAGTTCATACAATTGATTGACAAGTTCCTTTTATTAAGGTGATGATAGGCTACATGATTCCTTTTACTCAGTACCACTCGTGTTCATGTCAATTTGGTGAAGGTTATGGTGTGTTGCCAGGTTATGGTTGTAAGATGACTTGTGCATTGTGGGCTGTTTTGGTTTTGATTTCATTTTCACATGCATATCTCTGTGTGTAGATCAAGAGAGTTGATTGTTTTCAGTTGATGAGATATAGATATACAGTATTGATTTTTGGTATGTATAAGGCTTGGGTATTATGTAAGTGCCACAGGGCGGGATGTTGTCACAAATCTCCCCTTTAAAGAAGTACAGGGTATGGAGAGGTATCTCTCTCGCTCGCGTCTGGTTTGCACAGTTGTAGCTGCTCAATATTCAGTCAAACGTAGGGGATATTCAAAAAGTCCTAATATGGCTTTATGACCTAGATAGAAACTTTTTACTTTTCACCTGGTAGGCTGTTCAATAGTATTAACTATGGTTAGAAGGACAAGCAAACTCTGAAGTTTCTTTCTATAGATGTTTGGTCATTAATCCAGATTAAGCATTTTTCAATTTCATTCCATGGCTAGAAGAAGAGATCTCAGTGACTTTGAAAGAGGTGTCTTAAAGGAGCATAGGGGGTTTAAATGGTGTGTGTGAGTGTGTCTTAGTCACCAGAGCTCAACCCAATTGAACACTTATGGGAGATTCTGGAGCGGCTCCTGAGACAGCATTTTACACCACCATCAACGAAACACCAAAAATGGAATTTCTCATGGAGGAATGTTATCGCATCCCTCCAATAGAGTTCCAGACACTGGTAGAATCTATGCCAAGGAGCATTGAAGCTGTTCTGGTGGCTCGTACTGGTCCAATGCCCAATTAAGACACTTTCTGTTGGTGTTTCCTTTATTTTGGCAGTTACCTGTAGGAACCGTTTATTAAATGAAATTCAACTAGAAATGTTGAGTTTAATACAGTAGGCTATGTCTTGTCTTGT
Organism: Thymallus thymallus; assembly: GCA_023634145.1. NCBI lineage: Eukaryota > Metazoa > Chordata > Actinopteri > Salmoniformes > Salmonidae > Thymallus > Thymallus thymallus. The sequence continues at coordinate 25,078,133 of CM042409.1, read as the reverse complement.
TTATTTTTCTATATCAAACAGAGGGTGAATGCCTCAATACAGCCCATGGTACACCAGCACCAGCTAGTTTAACAGTCTCATTTTGGGAGTTCTTAATTGTGCTCTTATATAAAGGTTGTACAAAGCCATTACCATTACAAATCCAGTTAGAAAAATAATTAGAAATTCAACTCACAAATTCCTTTTTATTTCTTTTCTAAAGAACATTATATGAATCGTTTTGATCGAGTGAGATTGCCTTTCAATACATTTTTAGAATGTGACAGGGATTGATACACAGTACCGTTGATTTTGACGTGTCGATTTTTATTTTGTTCTGCTTCAAACATTAAAAGGAGTGTCCACAATGGATGTACACAACAATGATCTACCTCTTTTAGCTACAGATTATGCTTTAGCATTAAAGCAGTTGCCTCTGTTTTAACTTTTGTAATATGTGTTGGTATTTATTGCTGTCTAATGAAACACTTTGATGATTACCTCATCATGCAGACTGGGAGACTATACAGCTAATGAATTCATTGGTATTTTTTATTATTTTTTAAGTATTTTTCAACTAAAAGCATTGCCTTTTTTAAGTAACGCACAAACACCCGCCAGAGGTTGTGTTTTAATTGTGCCTGCATTCTGACCAATAGGATTCCAGGCTGGGTTTGAGTTGGTCGGGCTTGCGTTTCATTCTAATATGTGGTTTCCTCCCTTTTTTTCTTAGTTCACTCGCATATCGCACGTCTGACACAACTGGGTAGCTGTATGTAAGAAATACCTCCACCTGGTTTCCGCCATATTCGGCTTTCATTGAAGGACAGAAGGGAGGGAGCAACATCCTGGAATGAAACACAGCCAGAGACTTAACTGTGACCTCTGTATAGAGAGGTCATGAGTCGTATGGTTTAGGTCGGAGAGTTGGCGTATCTGCTCCTCTTGGCACAGTTGGTCTTTGCCCTCACTAGATGTCTCTCACTTTGTCCCCTTTCCCCAATGCATCCCTTCTCTCTCTCTCCTTCCCTCCCTCTCTCAGCTAATTTTCTCCACTCTTATGCCCCAACCCACCTTTTTAGAGTAGTTCTATATAAATCTTCAGATTTTCAGGAAAGGGCAAAAGTTCTGAGAGGACAACCCTCAGTATCCATTTATTGCTGCTTTTATCAAGGGCATCACAGATTGATGGGAATGTTGTTATTCTTACAACTATTGGCACGGTTGAATATCACCCAGCAGAAATATGCTAACCAGGACATAGGAGGCCACAGTGTCATGTTGTGTAGTTTTTGTAAAGCTGAGTAGTTTAGGTTGGTATGAAGCTAGGACAAGCTGGTTCTAGAAAAGCACACATGGGGCAAGTTCCTATTTGAACAATGTGGACTTGAGGAAGTTGATGCCCATTGATTCAACCTTTTTAATTGATCAGTGTAATATTAATCACCAGCTACCATAGACGCAGGAAGTCGGGGTGCTGCAGCACCCCCTGAAAAATCGGAATTAATTTTTTAGAAGTTCATATACTGGGCCTTTACTAGTCCTGTATTAGTGGACCGATATACACGTCTGTAATAATAATTCAGCACCGCCCGACATTGCTCAGTTAGTACCTATTAAAGATGTAACTGCTTTAATATCTTTTGAGTATTGTTTTTGAATACTTTTTGGCAATGCTCCCTACTATCTTTCCAACTAACTGTCAAGATGTTGACTGTTTGTTTTCAAATAGAACATACAAAATGTGTCTAGAAATATCAGGCAGTTTGATAATCAGTCGTCATGCTAGCTATTGGAGGTATGTAGACCTTGCTACACATGAAATCGATAGAAGCTAATTCAAAAGTACCTGCATTCACAAATAATCCCTTTTCCCCAAAGAAAATGGGGAATTGGCTCCCATGTACTCCTCACTCTACACTTGGGAGTACAAGGCAGGGATTAGTAGTGATTAGCTATGTATTAGCTATAGGTTTTGACAGCCAGCAGACACTGTGGCCCTTCAGGGCCTGAGTTGAGTGCCTGTAGGAACCTTTTGAAGATTGGAGTGTTACGCGAAGCAGGATTAGAAAGTTAGCAAGCAAACTTTTCCAAGTATATTTACACGATTTAAAAGATCTATTGTTTCTCGAGATGGCTTATTTCAAAGATTGGTTAATACTACTTAATAACCTATTAGTCCAGCAACTGACAGGGATTCTTCTTTAGCTGTCTTTATTGGCAAGAAAATCGAGTTGTTTAAGAATCGTTTCTAAAATGTTCGCTTGATAAATTAATAATCCTGTTTTTAAGACACTGCACCACGTCACATTCGATGGAAAGCCAGAAACAACAAAAGCACTTACAGTATTGTTTGTAACACAATGCATAGATTTGGATGAATATGCTATCCATTACTGCCTGTCGATGTCAGCGTTATATGGCTGCAATGATCAAAGTAATGTCTAATTTCTTGCAATGTATGTTGATGTTTTTTTTTTCTATTACAACAGACATTATAAATTGGTGTTTATGTAATGTTATTTTCGTCAGATGTTTTGCAAATCAAATAATAAACGACTGTGCATAGTGTTTTGTGTCTGTCTGTTTGATGTTTATTGTATGCATAACATACAGTATATGTGGTTCAACAGTTCTTGGACACTTCTGCATAAGTGAATAGTCTCGTCAGTATAACTAAAATACAATTACAGAGATAAATCTATAAACTGAACAGGCAGAACTGCTCTCATATGCTGGAGTAACCTACTGTACAAGCGGTGCATCCAAGCCTGTGGCACCAACATTATCCAGTGTTTTGGTGATGTCACAACAATGTGGGGAACTGATATTTAATAGTCTATATACAGTCGAAGTCGGAAGTTTATTTGAAGAATACACCTTAGCAAAATACATTTAAAATCAGTTTTTCACAATTTAATCCTAGTAAAGTTTCCCTGTCTTAGGTCAGTTAGGATCACCACTTTATTTGAAGAATGTGAAATGTCAGAATAATAGTAGAGAGAATGATTTATTTCAGCTTTTATTACTTTCATCACATTCCCAGTGGGTCAGAAGTTTAAATACACTAAATTAGTATTTGGTAGCATTGCCTTTAAATTGATAACTTGGGTCAAACGTTTCGGTAAGCCTTCCACAAGCTTCCCACAATAAGTTGGGTGAATTTTGGCCGCAAGTCGACTGAATTACTGTACAGACAACTGTATGTTGTTGCTTTATCTAAAAACATCAAATATCTGGAATACATTAAAATACATTGAACTTTTTTCAAAGCTTTGGTGTCTGTTAAAAAAAATTCCATGCCTCCCGAGTGGCACAGCGGTCTAAGGCACTGCATCGCAGTGCTTGAGGCGTACCTACAGACCCGGGTTCAATCCTGGGCTGTATTACAAATGGCTGTGATCGGGAATCCCATAGTGCGGCGCACGATTGGCCCAGCGTCGTCTGGGTTAGGGTAGCTTTTACTTGGCTCATTGCGCTCTACCAACTCCTTGTGGCGGGCTGGGTGACTGCAGGCTGACCTTGGTCGTCATTTGAACAGTGTTTCCTCTGACACATTGGTGCAGCTGGCTTCTGGGTTAAGTGGCAGGTGTTGAAGACTTGCGGTTTGGCGTTTATGTTTCGGAGGATGCATGACTCGACCTTTGCCTCCTGAGCCCGTTGGGGAGTTGCAGTGATGAGACAAGATTTAAATTGGGGGTAAAATACAAAAAAAAAACGACCTCAATTGCTGATGTGTTTGTTCTGTATCTGTTGTGTTTTTATCTCCTATTGCAGGGTTCCCCAACTGGCGGCCCACGGGCCTGGTCTCATTTGGCCCCCAAAGTTTGCGGAGCCAAAAATAACACATTTTCTATAATTTTCTATTTTTATTGTTGGACATAAAATTGGACTGTAAAATCACCGGGAAATCAGCTCGAAGTGATTTTAATTTTAAAAAATCTGTTCCCAAGTATTCCCACGCATAATAGAGAGACGTGTGATCGTATAAAAATGTAACCAATGTTTTTTTAATTATTATGTTTTAGTCAAATATATATTTTTGGGCTTCTTGTCCCCGACCATCCTTGAATCTAGTTGATGATCCTTGTCCTACTGTCTGTACTCCTACTATCATTTAATCTATTTTCCAGTAGAGGGCAGTGTTTTCTATTGTGCTTCTTTTTTTTATAAACCCATTGACCCTATGACCCTTCTTTTTCAACTTTGAGTTCAACAGAGTAATAGGTGTGACGTGCTTAAAAACAACTAAATGGCTCCCCTTTAAAAGCATTGTACACATTTCAGAGCTTTTTTAATTCTATGCTGCTTCCATTCGGTCTACATAATGCCCCTTGTTGGTTCTCAGTTCCGCCTTGCATGCTGCTATGTGATTTCAGCAAGTATGTTCCAAGTACATTGAGAAGAGATTTCAGGTCACTGTCCTCCCCTTCACACACACCACATCCCCCTTTCTCTAGGAATGGAGAGAGAGATTGCATCTAGGCCTATGTGTAGAAGGAAAAATAAAAGGTTATCAGAGCATCCAGTCAGCATTGTGACGGTTTATTGTCACTGTTTTTATGAAGCAGTGGCACTTGCTTGTGCACTGATAAGGCTGTGTAAGTGCGGTTTGGTGAGGGGTGAAGTGTTAAACCCCTATAGGGCTTAGATGAGGCAAACATCTTCTAGGTGAGGCCGTTGGTTGGTTGTTCTCAGTACAGTAGTGGTTGCATTATCTTAAAACTGTCTTTTCCTAGCATAGCATTCATACCCACTGTGCTTTTGTACAGTGTGTTTTTAAGCATAGGCCTACAGACAATAGGAGCTATCTAGACCTAAGCCTAGTAGGCCTGGCTGCACCAGTCACAGGTGCACTGGTTTCTACAGGTAAGATCAAATATAAAGACCCAGACACTATTGTATAGGACAATGTAAAAATAATTTTTTAAATGCTATATACACAATAAAAAAAGTTTAACAACTAAAATATTTATTGCAGTCATGCAGCATCTCATCTGAGCGTAATATAACATTGTGTGCCTTCCATTTGGTTCAGATGGGCAGCTATTTTGTGCTATGGTGCTCATCATCCATCTGTTATCATGAGGAGATGTCAATACAATTAGTCATACAGTGACATTTCAACCACGCAACAGTGGTACTGTTAATATAGTCTGTATAATTTATCACAGTAGTCTGCCTGGAATGTATTCCCCAAGGAGTTTTGAATGCAAAAGATTTGAGGAACATTTTCACTACTCACTACTAAGTGATATAGTAGTGTGGGCATCCTCTCTTCCTGCATATGCCTTCATATACTTATTATATTTGCCTGACATGTCAAAAGTGCAGTATATACGCTTGTGACAACATAATTCAGCACTTTTTACACTCAAGGGAAGATCCCTTTATGCTCTTTTAACAGTATGCATGCTCCACTTCAGCTGCTATACTTGTGATACCTTATTTGACAGCTGATTTAAGGCACAAAGGTATGTGTCTACATAGCTGCTACCAAGTATGAAAGCAAGGCCTGGAAGCCGAGGCTAGTGTCATCAATAAAATAAAATTGGTACAGTACACCCAATAGAAGTGTGCACTATTCTTCAACCTGTATTTACCTGACAGCATGTACCATTTACCTGTTATAATTGTAAAAGTCTTCCTATGATAGAATAACATGTTCCTCCATGATCTGTCAATGAGTGCGTCCCATGCAGTGCAGTCAGTGGCAGGGTCGGGTCAGGACAGCTTCTTGGAAGATTGCCATTGGCCCTGCTGCGTTCTTCGGGCGAGGTCTGGACAGATAAAGGGCACCAGATAAAGATGTAGAGAGAAGGCGCGGAGAAAGCGTGTTTTATTGTCTCAAACACCAAGGAGGAGCACCCCCTGAATTAGCATTTATTTCTGTCTGTATAGGGGGTATTAATACAAAGGGTGGTGACTGGTGGCCTCTTTCTCATATCAGAAATACACTGAGACACGGCTTATGGGCACACTGATATGGGAGTCTGTCTACGCGCCAAATGCAACTGTACTGTTTTACTGAGAAAGTGCCTTGGCATAATAAGAAGTGTGTTCTATTTTACGTTCCAGTTGGGGTATGACTCCTGAAGGGGGACAACGTGTGTGTGTGTGTGGAGTGGGGGGGGGCAACACTATTCATTGTGAACCCACTGTAAGGGAACGGAAATGAGAAATGATGATGCAATTGCCTCTCTAATGTAAAACTCATGCATTACCTGTGTGTGGACCCTTATGTTGTGAATGACACTGTGTGTATGCGACTGTTTGTCCGTCTTGTCTTGTCCATCCTGTGTGTGTGTGTGTGTGTGTGTGCGTGTGCGTGTGCGAGTGCGAGTGTGTGTCTGCGCACCTTATAGAAAGAAGTCCCTTTTCCTCTCCTCATTTTCTATTAATTCTCTGTCTACTTATCTAGATTGAAAGTTGGATGCCCTTGATGCAAGTCATCCAAATATCATTACCGCAAACCCACCATGTGGTTTACTGGAGAATGTCTGGAACGCATACCGATATCACATAGATGTTTCTTTCGTTTTTGGCCTTCTTTTGGGGTAGAATAACATTCTTTCCCCTCAGAGTTTTCAAGGGATTTTCAATAAACCTTTGTTTTTCCAATGGTTAGCGGTTTAGCTAGCAGAATTAGCGGCTTGATAGACAGAACATGGGTCACAAGCTAATGGTTAGGGTAAGCAATAATAGAGTCTTGGTGAGCACAAACGCAAGTCCTAAGCCCAGTACAATGCTTTATGCATTAATTTTAGATTATCAAGCATGTCAATGTGTACGTTTACATGCACACTAATCATTTGATATTAAACTGATTATGGCAGTAGGCCGAGTATGGCATTAGTCATGTAAACACCTTACTCTGCTTATCTTAATTGGCATAAGGTCATAATCAAAATAAGCCTACACTGATTAAAACACCTGGATTTCTGAGCAATCTATCAAATTATTTGGACATGTAAACACCTTAATCAGAGTTCCAGCTGTGTATTTGATCTGCACATGTGCTAGCACCAGCAGCGCAAGCCTCCCTCTTTTGTGCCGGTGAAGAGAGTTCGGAAAAACTGAAAGTATGCATCTTAGAAATAATTTTCACTTTCACTGATTGGCCTGGATCTTGTTATTTAAAAATTAAATTGACAATTTGAATTGAAAACAGAAATGATTTGATATTGAATTTAAAACCACTGTGCTGCACCTACAGTGGGGAGAACAAGTATTTGATACACTGCCGATTTTGCAGGTTTTCCCACTTACAAAGCATGTAGAAGTCTGTATTTTTATCATAGGTACTCTTCAACTGTGAGTGACGGAATCTAAAACAATCCAGAAAATCACATTGTATGATTTTTAAGTAATTAATTTGCATTTTATTGCATGACATACGTATTTGATACATCAGAAAAGCAGAACTTAATATTTGGTACAGAAACCTTTGTTTGCAATTACAGAGATCATACGTTTCCTGTAGTTCTTGACCAGGTTTGCACACACTGCAGCAGGGATTTTGGCCCACTCCTCCATACAGATCCTTCAGGTTTCGGAGCTGTCGCTGGGCAATACGGACTTTCAGCTCCCTCAAAGATTTTCTATTGGGTTCAGGTCTGGAGACTGGCTAGGCCACTCCAGGACCTTGAGATGCTTCTTACGGAGCCTCTCCTTAGTTGCCCTGGCTGTGTGTTTCGGGTCGTTGTCATGCTGGAAGACCCAGCCACGACCCATCTTCAATGCTCTTACTGAGAGAAGGAGGTTGTTGGCCAAGATCTCGCGATACATGGCCCCATCCATCCTCCCCTCAATACGATGCAGTCGTCCTGTCCCCTTTGCAGAAAAGCATCCCCAAAGAATGATGTTTCCACCTCCATGCTTCACGGTTGGGATGGTGTTCTTGGGGTTGTACTCATCCTTCTTCTTCCTCCAAACACGGCGAGTGGAGTTTAGACCAAAAAGCTCTATTTTTGTCTCATCAGACCACATGACCTTCTCCCATTCCTCCTCTGGATCATCCAGATGGTCATTGGCAAACTTCAGACGGGCCTGGACATGCGCTGGCTTGAGCAGGGGGACCTTGCGTGCGCTGCAGGATTTTAATCCATGCGTAGTGTGTTACTAATGGTTTACTAATGGTTTTCTTTGATACTGTGGTCCCAGCTCTCTTCAGGTCATTGACCAGGTCCTGCCGTGTAGTTCTGGGCTGATCCCTCACCTTCCTCATGATCATTGATGCCCCACGAGGTGAGATCTTGCATGGTGCCCCAGACCGAGGGAGATTGACCGTCATCTTGAACTTCTTCCATTTTCTAATAATTGCGCCAACAGTTGTTGCCTTCTCACCAAGCTGCTTGCCTATTGTCCTGTCTCCCATCCCAGCCTTGTGCAGGTCTACAATTTTATCCCTGATGTCCTTACACAGCTCTCTGGCCTTGGCCATTGTGGAGAGGTTGGAGTCTGTTTGATTGAGTGTGTGGACAAGTGTCTTTTATACAGGTAACGAGTTCAAACAGGTGCAGTTAATACAGGTAATGAGTGGAGAACAGGAGGGCTTCTTAAAGTAAAACTAACAGGTCTGTGAGAGCTGGAATTCTTACTGGTTGGTAGATGATCAAATACTTATGTCATGCAATAAAATACAAATTAATTATTTAAAAATCATACAATGTGATTTTCTGGATTTTTGTTTTAGATTCCGTCTCTCACAGTTGAAGTGTACCTATGATAAAAATTACAGACCTCTACATGCTTTGTAAGTAGGAAAACCTGCAAAATCGGCAGTGTATCAAATACTTGTTCTCCCCACTGTATAACACAATTTACTATAGGTGTCCTTATGCATGCATTCATAAAGCCTTTATAATAGCTATATAACACATTATAACATTTGTCAGAAGCTGTCATAAGTAGTTTTAAAGAGTTATAAGTCATGGCATGAGATGTTATATACCGGTTATAATGGCTGTTAAAAATGACTGTTCATCCTGTTGTCATCCTACTACATGATAACTTATGTAATATGTCATTGCATGCTACATAAGAGTCAACATTCCAGATGTTATAACAGGGTATTATGTAATTTACCAACCTCTGTCACATTATTACATTGAACGGAATGATGGGTGTCATAACAATGTCATATGCCCTTATAGATTGTGCACTGACACCTTAAGTAAAGTTACATTCCATTCAATGTAATAATGTGACACAGAGGTTGGTAAATTACATAACACCCAGTTATAACATCTGGTATGTCGACTCTTATGTAGCATGCAATAGCATATGACATACATTGTCATGCAGACTGTACGGTAGCAGTTGTTATTAACAGTTGACATTAGAGCATATGACGAACAGTCATTTTTAACACCCTTTATAATAAAGTTGTATTATATCTCATGCCATTACTCATAACTATTGAAAACTACTTATGACAGCTTATGACAAGTATTATAATGTGTCTTTATGAATGCATGCATAAGGACACCTACAGTACAGAAGGAAGGACCCATGGACTCTTGATTTAGTGCTCTTGGTCTTGAAACCACTCAAGACCACATACATTTGATCTTTAACTTGTCATGGTCTCAACTCACTGGGTGTGGATTTTGGGACCAATGTCCTGTGCCTAGTTTTTCAACAGTTATCTATCTGGAGTTTGCCTATAGGATAGGATTTAATACATATAAATAGAATGAATAAAACAGACATCATGGGGACTGCCATTCTATTCATTCTATTTCTGTGCATTTAATCCTATCCGATAGGTGAAATCCAGATAGATACATTTAGAAAAACTGGGCCTTTGGTCTTGTCTCCTGGATATTAGCTTAGTCTTTGGTTTACAAACCATAGGCAACTCAGTTTGAAGACAATGCACTCTGATCATTGGCTGATCATCCTCAACCTATAGGAATCCCCACCCAGTTGACTGCTTTTAAATGGTGGAAGCCCTCAATGACAATGTCTATACTAAAACTAGTTATATCCATCTAGTCCTCCATTTATCTCTATGATTGACAGTTGACACTGAAACGCCTGACATTTTTCCAAAATAAAGATAGGTAAAGTGATAATTTAAACATCTAACATCATAATTCATTAGATGCATAATAATTCAATCAATCAACAAGTTTCAGATTCATACAATCAGCATTGAACATTTTTACAGAGAACAGAGAGTTGATATTTCTCTTAATTAAATTGAAAGGTTTTGAAAATCTGGTAAAACATATATGGCAAATAACATTTTATAAAGTGAATCTAATATAAGCTTATTCAAAATTATCACTGTGCATGGTTCTCTCTTCAATGCACCTGTTTCACTATGTTTCAGTACTGAATTCAGGTCAACATTTCAAATATGCAATACGAAGTGTGTGAGTAGTATATACTGTATGTCTACCTGATATATGTTGGAAGACGTGTGCTGAAAGTCTGGGAAAAATAGGATACCAATTAGATTATTTTCCAACCCCCAATTTGCACCACTTCTGTAGCATGACCCATATACTCACCTAATCTATCTCTAACCCGTGTGTTATTGTTTTTGTATCGTTCCACCTCCCCATCTCCTCCCTCTTTAAACTGTTCTCTAGGATCTGTGGGGGGTTCTGAGGTTCTTCGAGACAGAAGCAGATGCTGCCAATTCCATAAGGACTCCCTCCCCAACACTCAAGAGTCCTCCACGAGATGTCCTCTTATGACCAACCATCTCCAAGATTCCATCTGCCATTATCCAGTCGTTCTTCCTCTTAACCTGCACCTCATAGTAACATTTCCCTGAGGAGAAGCAATTATTTCCCAGGACACAGGCACTAACATCAAACCTCTCTGGGTTATCTTGGAGATCCTGGTGTGTCTCCACACTTCACTTGTTTTCCTTCCTCAGACAGGGTACCAAGGGTTGTGCAGTATCAGGGTCTGGAGTCACATCCACTGCATGTTTTCTAATGGCTTCAAGATCTGGACTCCTTGTGTTTATGAAATCCAATTGTGGCAATTGTGGTCATGTTGGACTTGTACCCAATCCTGAGTGAGGTCATTCAGCCGACAAGTCAAGTATTTGTCTTTATTCAACTTTATTTAGCTTAATTTCTGTTCTTCCTCTATATCATCAAGAAACAACAAAAATGTAAAAGAAAGCAAGCCACAACAAAAACACTGAGACAACAAATGTGTAACCAAGAAGTTAAGGTTGTGATATTAATATACAGTTTGCTGCAACTCTGTCTCCGTCACCTCATAAAGCTGCCTTTGTTGAACTCTACAGACAAAGTGGTTGGTATCTCCTGAACAATGACCTTTAGTTTGACTGTGTAGAAAGGTATCACTTTAAGTCCATCTGAGAGAGTAAGTCTGTCACTGTCCAGCCACACCAGCTCACGCTCAGGGTGCCAGCCTTTCTACTCACACACCAGAACTAGCCTCCCTCTTCGGTTCCCACAACCGAGATCATTGGCTTCAACGAATCATCATAGCTTGTACATAAGTATTCAGACCCTTTACTCAGTATGTTGTTGATGCACCTTTGGCAGCGATTACAGCCTCAAGTCTTCTTGGGTATGACACTGCAAGCTTGACACACCTGTATTGGAATCCCATGTAGCGCAGTCGGTAGAGCATGGTGCTTGAAATGTCAAGGTTGTGGGTTCAATTCCCACGGGGTACCAGTATGACATAAACATTTTTTTTTTAAAGTCACTAGTGTAAGTTGCTCTGGATAAGAGTGTCTGCTAAATGTCTAAAATGTAAATGTATTTGGGGAGTTTCTCACATTCTTCTCTGCGGATCCTCTCAAGCTAGCCTCTCAGGTTCAAGTCTGGGCTCTGGGACATTCAGAGACTTCCTGAACTCCCTGCTGTGTTGTCTTGACTGTGTAATTAGGGTTGTTCTGTTGGAAGGTGAACCTTTGCCCCAGTCTGAGGTCCTGAGCACTATGGAGCATTTTTCATCAAGGATCTCTCTGTACTTTGCGCTGTTCATCTTTCCCTCGATCCTGAATAGTCTCACAGTCCCTGCTGCTGAAAAACATCCACACAGCATAATGCTGCCACCACCATGCTTTACCTTAGGGATGGTGTCAGGTTTCCTCCAGACGTGACGCTTGGCATTCAGGCCAAAGAGTTCAATCTGGGTTTTATCAGAGCAGAGAATCTTGTTTCTCATGGTCAGAGAGTCCTTTAGGTGCCTTTTGGCAAACTCCGTCTGGCCACTCTACCACAAAGGCCTGATTGTTGGAGTGGTGCAGATATGGTTGTCCTTCTGGAACGTTCTCCCATCTCCACAGAGGAACTCTGGAGCTCTGTCAGAGTGACTATCAGGTTCTTGGTCACCTCCCTGACCCTTCTCCCCGATTGCTCAGTTTGGCCATGCGGCCAGCTCTAGGAAGAGTCTTGGTGGTTCCAAACTTCTTCTATTTAAGAATGATTGAGGCCGCTGTTTTCTTGGGGACCTTCAATGCTGCAGAATTTGTTGGTACCATTCCCCAGATCTGTGCCTCAACACAATCCTGTCTTGGAGCTCTGCGGACAATTCCTTTGACCTCATGGCTTGATTTTTCCTCTGAATATGCACTGTCAACTGTGGGGCCTTATATAGACAGGTGTGTGCCTTTCCAAATCATGTCCAATCAATTGACCACAGGTGGACTCCAATCAAGTTGTAGAAACATCTCAAGGATGATCAATGGAAACAGGATGCACCTGAGCTCAATTTCGAGTATCATAGTAAAGGGTCTGAATACTTTGTTTTTTATGACACAAGTATTGGTCTTCACAAAGTTTGCTGCTTCAGTGTTCTTAGATCTTTATGTCAGTAGTTACTATGGTACAAGTATAATTACAAGTATTCCATAAGTGTCAAAGGCTTTCATTGACAATGACATTCAGTTTATGCAAAGAGTCAATATTTGCAGTGTTGACCCTTCTTTTTCAAGACCTCTGCAATCCGCCCTGGCATGCTGTCAATTAACTTCTGGGCCACATCCTGACTGATGGCAGGCCATTCTTGCATAATCAATGCTTGGAGTTTGTCAGAAGTTGTGGGGTTTTGTTTGTCCACCCGCCTCTTGAGGATCGACCACAAGTTCTTAATGGGATTAAGGTCTGGGGTGTTTCCTGGCCATGGACCCAAAATGTTGATGTTTTGTTCCCCGAGCCACTTAGTTATCACTTGTTCCTTATGGCAAGGTGCTCCATCATGCTGGAAAAGGCATAGGTCGTCACCAAACAGTTCTTGGATGGTTGGGAGAAGTTGCTCTCGGAGGATGTGTTGGTACCATTCTTTATTCATGGCTGTGTTCTTAGGCAAAATTGTGAGTGAGCCCACTCTCTTGGCTGAGAAGCAACCCCACACATGAATGGTCTGAGGATGCTTTACTGTTGGCATGAAACAGGACTGATGGTAGCGCTTACCTTGTCTTCTCCAGGACAAGGTGTTTTTCGGATGGCCCAAACAATCGGAAAGGGGATTCATTCGAGAAAATGACTCTACCCCAGTCCTCAGCAGTCCAATCCCTGTACCTTTTGCAGAATATCAGTCTGTCCCTGATGTTTTTCCTGGAGAGAAGTGGCTTCTTTGCTGCCCTTCTTGACACCAGGCCATCCTCCAAAAGTCTTCGCCTCACTGTGCGTGCAGATGCACAACATGGTAGCAGCACAAAACAGGGTACAAACATTATTGGGCACAGACAACAGCACAAAGGGAAGGAAGATAGAGACAACAGTACATCATGCAAAGCATGAAACAACCAAGGCCTGTAAACACTTGTTGGGAAATAATTGTACAAATGAAATGCATTTTATGGTGTATGACAGACATAAATCCATTTAATTGCATTTAATGAAATTCATCGGACATTGCGGGGCCTCGCAAAACTGCCCGGAACAGACTGTTGATACAATATTGCAAGTTAGCTAGCAACAGCTTTGGGCTGGACCCAGGTGATATTGGCCTATAGGCTATCTTTGAGTTCCAAGCGCTCATTTCCACCAATGGTTCACAGTGTATCGATGTGTCCATATGGCAGAGGCTGGTGCCCTCGCATGAAATGTATGATTAACCAAGTGACAGTGATTTTACGAAACAACAGTTTTACATGCACTTACACAAATGACTGATGATTTGCTGAGAGATATTAATGATAAAAAGATTGTGGGGGCTGTTTTGAGTCACAGTTTGCTGCTGGAAAACGTACACTTTGGGCCAGAAGTTTGGAATATTACTCATTCAAGGGTTTTTCTTTATTTGCACTATTTTTAACATTGCAGAATAAAAGTGAAGACATCAAAACTATGACATATGGAATGATGTAGTAACCAAAAAAGTGTTAAACAAATCAAAATATATTTTATATTTGAGATTCTTCCAAGTAGCCACCATTTGCCTTGATGACAGCTTTGCACACTCATGGCATCATGAGGACCGCCACAGGAATGGAAAACCCAAAAATACCTCTGCTGCAGAGTATAAGTTCATTAGAGTTACCAGCCTCAGATAGCAGCCCAAATAAATGTCACAGAGTTCAAGTAACAGACACATCTCAACCTCAACTGTTCAGAGGAGACTGTGTGAATCAGGCCTTCATGGTCGAATTGCTGCAAAGAAACCACTACTAAAAGACACCAATAAGAAGAAGAGACCTGCTTGGGCCAAGAAACACAAGCAATGGACATTAGACCGGTGGAAATGTGTCCTTTGGTCTGGAGTCCAAATTTGAGATTTTTGGTTCCAACCTCAACCAAATTTAGATGGTTTGGGATGAGTCGGACCACAGTGAAGGAAAAGCAGCCAACAATTGCTCAGCATATGTGCAAAGCTGTCATCAAGGCAAAGGGTGGCTACTTTGAAGAATCTCAAATATAAAATATATTTTGATTTGTTTAACACTTTTTTGGATACTACATGATATGTGTTATGTCATAGTTTTGATGTATTCACTTTTATTCTACAATGTAAAGAATAGTGCAAATAAAGAAAAACCCTTGAATGAGTAATATTCCAAACTGTTGGCCCCCAGTGTATGTGTTATAGCTTTACACCCCTGCTATGTTGTGGATAAAGAGTTACATGTCTAACAGAACACAGAGGATGTTCTTCAATGGAAGCCTTTCCAACATAATCCAGGTAGAATAAGGAATTACCCAGGGCAGCTGTCTAGACCCCTTACTTTTTTCAATCTTTACTAACGACATGACACTGGCTTTGAGTGTGTCTATGCATGAGAATGACTCAACATGTCAGCTTCTACAGCGACTGAAATGACTGCAACACTTAACAAAGAGCTGTGGTTCGTTTCAGAATGGGTGGCAAGGAATAAGTTAGTCCTACATATTTCAAAAACTGAAAGCATTGTATTTGGAACAAATCATTCACTAAACCCTAAACCTCAACTAAATCTTGTAATAAATAATGTGGAAATTGAGGTTGAGGTGACTAAACTGCATGGAGTAACCCTGGATTGTAAACTGTCATGGTCAAAACATATTGACACAACAGTAGCTAAGATGGGGAGAAGTCTGTCCATAATAAAGCACTGCTCTGCCTTCTTAACAACACTATCAACAAGGCAGGTCCTACAGGCTCTAGTTTTGTCGCACTTGGACTACTGTTCAGTCGTGTGGTCAGGTGCAACAAAGAGGGACTTAGGAAAATTGCAATTGGCTCAGAACAGGGCAGCATGGCTGGCCCTTGGATGTACACAGAGAGCTAATATTAATAATATGCATGTCAATCTCTCCTGGCTCAAAGTGGAGGAGAGATTGACTTCATCACTACTTGACAGGGCTCTAACTGCTCTAGCTCCACAATGAGATAGGGTGCAGGCCAGGCAGCAGGCTGTTAGCCAGCCTGCCAGCTTAGTGGAGTCTGCCACTAGCACAGTCAGTGTAGTCAGCTCAGTTACCCCCATTGAGACCGTGTCTGTGCCTCGATCTAGGTTGAGCAAAACTTAACATGGTGGTTTTCGCCTTAGTAA
Source organism: Thymallus thymallus (assembly GCA_023634145.1). Taxonomy (NCBI): domain Eukaryota; kingdom Metazoa; phylum Chordata; class Actinopteri; order Salmoniformes; family Salmonidae; genus Thymallus; species Thymallus thymallus. The sequence goes on along the minus strand of CM042409.1, from coordinate 25,062,175 downwards.
TCTCACTGGAATAAAGACCTCCTCCATTCCTGTCATTATTGAAAGAGATTGTGATATCTCACATCTCAAAATAGGGCTACTTAATGTTTATATCCCTCACTTCCAAGGTAGTTATAGTCAATGAACTAATCACTGATCATAATCTTGATGTGATTGGCCTGACTGAAACATGGCTTAAGCCTGATGAATTTACTGTGTTAAGGCCTCTCCTCCCGGGTACACTAGTGAGGTGTTGCTAACATTTCCGATAGCACATTTCTATTTACCACCCCAAAAATATCTGTTGAGCTTCTAGTCATGAAATCTATGCACCTACTCAATCACTTTTTATAGCTACTGTTTACAGGCCTCCTGGGCCATATAGAGTTCCTTACTGAGTTCTCTGAATTCCTATCGGACCTTGTAGTCATGGCAATATTACTATTAATTTTTGGTGACTTTAATATTCACATGGAAAAGTCCACAGATCCACTCCAACAATACTTTCGGAGCCATCATCATCAAAAGCCATGCTATAAATTCTCGGACAACCCAAAGATTCCTAGATGCCCTTCCAGACTCCCGCCACCTACCCAAAGACGTTGGAGTACAAAATGTTAACAGCCTAACTGAGGAACTAAATTTAACCTTGCGTAATACCCTAGATGCAGTCACACCCCTAAAAACAAAAAACATTTGTCACAAGAAACTAGCTCCCTGGTACACAGAAAATACCCGAGCTCTGAAGCAAGATTCCAGAAAATTGGAACGGAAATGGTGCTCCACCAAACTGGAAGTCTTCCTACTAGCTTGGAAAGAAAGTACAGTGCAATATCTAAGAGCCCTCACTGCAGCTCGATCATCCTATTGTTACAACCTCATTGAGGAGAATAAGAACAATCCAACATTTCTATTTGATATTGTTGCAAAGCTAACTAAAAAGCAGCATTCGCCAAGAGAGGATGCCTTTCACTTCAGCAGTGATGAATTCATGAACTTCTTTGACGAAAAGCAAATTACGGACTCCTCTTTGAATCTGCGTATTTCTCCAAAGCTCAGCTGTCCTGAGTCTGACAGAACTGCCAGGACCTAGGATCAATGGAGACACTCAAGTTTTTTAATCCTATATCTCTTGACACTTTATTGAAAATAGTCATGGCCTCTAAACCTTCAACCTAAATACTGGACCATATTCCAACTAAACTACTGAAATAGCTTCTTCCTGTGCTTGGCCCTCCTATAATGAACATAATAAATGGCTCCTATCCACCGGATGTGTACCAAACTCACTAAAAGTGGCAGTAATAAAACCTTGACCCAGAAAATGTAAAAAACTTTCGGCCTATATCGAATCTCCCATTCCTCTCAAACATTTTAGAAAAAGACTCACTGCCTTCCTGAAGACAAATAATGTATATGAAATGCTTCAGTCTGGTTTTAGACCTCATCATAGCACTGAGACAAAGCAGCCACAACTGTCAGTAAAAATGTCCATGATTGAGTCTTTGAATGAAGAGATTGAGATAAAACTGTCCAGTTTGAGTGTTTGTTGCAGCTCATTCCAGTCGCTAGCTGCAGCGAACTGAAAAGACGAACGACCCAGGGATGTATGTGCTTTGGGGACCTTTAACGGAATGGGACTGGCAGAATGGGTGTTGTATGTGGAGGATGAGGGCTGCAGTAGATATCTCAGATAGGGGGGAGTGAGGCCTAAGAGGGTTTTATAAATAAGCGTAAACCAATGAGTCTTGCGACCAGTTTACAGAGGAGTATAGAGTGCAGTGATGTGTCCTGTAAGGAGAATTGGTGGCAAATAGTAGTATGTTGGTGGTCTGTTGATATCCCTCTAGGGTGTTGGGGCTGTGCTTTGGCAGAGTGGGTGGGAGTTATATCCTGCCTGGTTGGCCCTGGGATTGTCGGACAGGGCCACAGTGTCTCCCGACCCCCCCGTCTCAGCCTCCAGTATCTATGCTGCAATAGTCTATATCCTGGGGGGCTAGGGTCAGTTTGTTATATCTGGTGTTATTATCCGGTGTCCTGTGTGAATTTAAGTATGCTCCCTCAAATTCTCTCTCTATCCCACTCTCCCTCCCCTCCCGGAGGACCTGAGCCCTATGACCATGCTTCAGGACTACCTGACCTGATGACTCCTTGCTGTCCCCAGTCCACATTGTAGTGTTGCTGCAGCAGTTTCAACTCTTCTGCCTGCGGCCATGGAACCCTGACCTGTTCACCGGACGTGCCACCTTGTCCCAGAGCTGCTGTTTTCAACTCTCTCTCTACCCACCTGCTATTTCAACATCTAAATGCCCGGCTATGAAAATCCAAGTGACATTTACTCCTGATGTACTTACCTGTTGCAACCTCTACAACCACTGTGATTATTATTTGACCCTGCTGGTCATCTATGAACGTTTGAACATCTTGGAGAAAAATCTGGCCTTAATGGCCATGTATTGTTGTAATCTCCACCCCGCACAGCCAGAAGGGGACTTCCTAGGTTTTTGCCTTTCTAGGGAGTTTTTCCTAGCCACATGCTTCTACAGCTGCTGTTTTGGATTTTAGCCTGGGTTTCTGTATAGCACTTTGTGACATCGGCTGATGTAAAAAGGGCTTTATAAATACATTTGATTGATTGATTGATTGTATCTATGAGAGGTATTGACATGTTGAATGCACCGAGCTGTCTGTTTTAACTACTGGCACACAGCTCGGGAACCCATGCATACCCCACAAAACATGCCACAAGAGGTCTCTTCACAGTCCCCAAGTCTAGAACAGACTATGGGAGGCGCACAGAACTACATAGAGCCATGACTACATGGAACTCTATTCCACAACAAGTAACTAATGCAAGGAGTAAAATTCAATTCAAAAGACAGCTAAAAAAACATATTATGGAACAGCGGGGACTGTGAAGCAACACAAACATAGGCACAGATACATGCATACACACACACAAGATAGCATACGCAATATACACACACGTACACATGGATTTTGGACTGTAGATATGTGGTAGAGGTGGAGTAGGGGCTTGAGGGCACACAGTGTGTTGTGAAATCTGTGAATGTATTGTAATGTTTTTAAAACTGTATAAACTGCCTTAATTTTGCTGGACCCCAGGAAGAGTAGCTGCTGCCTTCGTAGCAGCTAATGGGGATCCATAATAAACACAAATACGAATACAAATACGTACATATCCCAACCAAAAGCCATGGGTTCCAGGCAACATCCTCACTAATCTAAAATCGGTGAGGGTAGCCAACAACTGTCAGGCTCTGGCCATAGAGAAGCCTATTTGGTCAGCAGCCCTGAACCTCCAGCGAAGGTCCGCCGCCCGGAACCTCCAGCGAAGGTCCGCAGCCCTGAACCTCCAGCGAAGGTCAGCAACCCTGAACCTCCAGCGAAGGTCAGCAACCCTGAACCTCCAGCAAAGGTCAGCAACCCTGAACATCCAGCGAAGGTCAGCAACCCTGAACCTCCAGCGAAGGTCAGCAACCCTGAACCTCCAGCGAAGGTCAGCAGCCCTGAACCTCCAGCGAAGGTCCGCAGCCCGGAACCTCCAGCGAAGGTCCGCAGCCCGGAACCTCCAGCGAAGGTCCGCAGCCCGGAACCTCCCGTCGTCTGCTCCGCCCAAGGGACAGAGCAGTCCGCTCCACCGGTGCCCATTCCGGGTCCAGCCGTCTGCTCCGCTCAAGGGCCAGAGCAGTCCGCTCCACCGGTACCCATTCCGGGTCCAGCCGTCTGCTCCGCTCCAGTGCCAGAGCAGTCCGCTCCACCGGTACCTATTCCGGGTCCAGCCGTCTGCTCCGCCTCAGTGCCAGAGCAGTCCGCTCCACCGGTACCCATTCCGGGTCTAGCCGTCTGCTCCGCCCCAGTGCCAGAGCAGAGCAGAGCGGTGCCCAGTCCGGGCCCGGTTGTTTTCCCCGCTCCATGGCCGGAGCCGTTTACCCCACCGGTGCCCAGTCCGGGCCCGGTTAATGGTCCCGCTCCATGGCCGGAGCCGTTGGCCCCACCGGTGCCCAGTCCGGGTCCGGTTGTTTGCCCCGCTCCATGGCCGGAGCCGTTTGCCCCACCGGTGCCCAGTCCTGGCCCGGTTGTTTTCCCCGCTCCATGACCGGAGCCGTTTGCCCCACCGGGGCCTAGTCCGGGCCCGGTTAAATGTCCCGCTCCATGGCCGGAGCCGTTGGCCCCACCAGTGCCCAGTCCGGGACCTGTTGTTTTCCCCGCTCCATGGCTGGAGCCTTTTGCCCCACCGGTACCCAGCCGGTTATAAAGGGGCATGGGATAAAACTGTCCACTTCGCCAGAGCCAGAGCCGCCCCCGATGGACTAGTCTTCCCTCCCCATTAACCCCCCCTTGTATTTGTGTGGGGGTTTTTTGCGTCCGGGAGTCCACGCCTTGGTGGGGGGTACTGTCAGGCTCTGGCCATAGACAAGCCTATTTGCTTCCCTATGTAGCTATGGTCAGAGTCTGACAGTGTCTCTCTTTTCTGTTTCTGCGTGGGTTTGGGTTGGATCCCTAATTAGAGGCAGCTGCACCGCATTGTCTCTAATTAGGGATCCTATATATGTTAAGTCTGTAATTCACTCTGGTGTGGGTCGTTGTCGTTATATGTCGCAGTCACGGTGAAAGTAAGTGTGCTGTTATTACGTCCGTTCATTTCGTGTTTGTGTTGAAACGTGACGTTTGTCTATCGTTTTGTGTTGTATAGTTCGTTCATTTGTACGATTTATTATACATAGTATATAATAAATAAATGTCGAACAACTATCCCTGCGCTGCGTCTTGGTCTGTGTGTGCACCCTCTCGTGACAACAACACATACGTCATGCTGACCCTTTGATTTGATTTAGCCACCTGGTACCACATATTTCTAGTGCTGATTTATTTAATGAGTCTCAATAATAGGTTATTAGTGTATAATGAAACATTTTCCATGTAATGTCTTAGTGAATACCTGTAACCATAAACATGTGAAACACATAAGTTGCTGTGGTAAAACAGTCTGCACATTTCTTTTCCTAATTTACTGTTTGTACATACTGTACATTTGTATACATTGCCCTTTAGAAACATATCTAATGAGATTGAGAGAAAGATGTAAAAGATCTATAGCAAGTGCACTCAGGTCTGTGAATGTGAATGTTACTGTGTCATATAAATGTCAAATACATGAGCTGCACCTCTAAATTCTTATTGGCTTTACATCACCTGCTATCACATTGTTGGAGAGTTATTTATCCAATAGAACCTTGGAACCTTCTCTAACGTCAGATAAGTACAGTGTGATGTACCTCAGGGCAGTTGCCTAGGGCCGTTACTCTTCTCTATTTTTACAAAAGATTTGCCACTGGTCCTACACAAAACTAGAATGACTATGTATGCGAATGATTCCACACACTACTTGTCAGCAACCGCAGTCAGTAATCTCACTGAAATTCTAAAAAAAGAGTTACAGTCAGTATCAGAATGGGTGATTAATAATAAACTGGTCGTAGCCCTTTCATGCAGTAAAATTACCATGGGTGGAATGTTATTAATATTTTTCATAATTTTACAATGAATATATATACAGCGGGTGAAATAAGTATTGAACACGTCACCATTTTTCTCAGTAAATATATTTCCAAAGGTGCTATTGACATGAAAGTTTCACCAGATGTTGGTAACAACCCAAGTAATCCATACATACAAAGAAACCAAAACAAATAAGTTCAGAAATTAAGTTATGTGTAATAATGTGAAATGACACAGGGAAAAAGTATTGAACACATGAAGAAAGGGAGGTTCAAAAAGGCATGGAAAGCCAAGACAACAGCTGAAAACTATCAGTATTTCAAAAGCAATCCAGCCCCCTGTCAGTGCAAATTAATATCAGCTGGTTCAGTCCCAACTGATGGCCTACAAAAAGGTCTCATTGCCAAGGTGTCACACAAGACACATCTCATGATGGGTAAAAGCAAAGAGTTGTCTCAAGACATTCGCAACCTAATTGTTGCAAAACATAATGATGGCATTGGTTATAGGCGCATTTCTAAGCTTCTGAATGTTCCAGTGAGCACTGTTGGGGCCATAATACGGAAGTGGAAAGACAATAATTTCACCATAAATTTGCCTCGACCAGGTGCTCCTCGCAAGATTTCTGACAGAGGAGTGAAAATAATAAACAGAAGAGTTGTCCAAGAGCCAAGGACCACTTGTGGAGAGCTTCAAAAAGACCTGCAATTAGCAGGTACTGTTGTCTCAAAGAAAACAGTAAGTAATGCACTCCACCGCCATGGCCTGTATGCACGCTCACCACGCAAGACTCCATTGCTGAAAAAAAAGCATGTTGAAGCTCGTTTAAAGTTTGCTGCACAACATTTGGAAAAGCCAGTGAAATACTGGGAGAATATAGTGTGGTCAGATGAGAGCAAAATTGAACTGTTTGGATGTCACCATGGAGGAGAAATGGCACTGCACATCACCCTAAAAACACCATACCAACAGTGAAGTTTGGAGGTGGGAACATCATGGTGTGGGGAGCACCTGGTCGAGGCAAATTCATGGTGAAATGATTGTCTTTCCACTTCCGTATTATGGCCCCAACAGTGCTCACTGGAACATTCAGAAGCTTAGAAATGCGCCTATAACCAATGCCATCATTATGTTTTGCAACAATTAGGTTGCGAATGTCTTGAGACAGCTCTTTGCTTTTACCCATCATGAGATGTGTCTTGTGTGACACATTGGCAATGAGACCTTTTTGTAGGCCATCAGTTGGGACTGAACCAGCTGATATTAATTTGCACTGACAGGGGGCTTGATTGCTTTTTAATTACTGATAGTTTTCAGCTGTTGTCTTGGCTTTCCATGCCTTTTTGAAAATCCCTTTCTTTTCATGTGTTCAATACTTTTTCCCTGTGTCATTTCACATTGTTACACATAACTTAATTTCTGAACTTATTTGTTTTGGTTTCTTTGTATGTATGGATTACTTGGGTTGTTATCACATCTGGTGAAACTTTCATGTCAATAGCACCTTTGGAAATATATTTACTGAGAAAAATGGTGACGTGTTCAATACTTATTTCACCCGCTGTATATATATAAAAAATGTAAAAAAAATCTGGTGTTTCTATGTCAAACGGTTTTGTTATATTTCAGTCATCTGTGATGTATATAAAGTGTAATATTGGGATGCAAAATACATTTCAGCTCTATATCTGGTACAGGTGTCTTTTTTTTAAGTGCCCAGTCCGGGGCTGGCAGCCAGCACAGCAACGTAGCTGGAACTCTCCTCTGCGTCGGTGCCCAGGCTGGGTACGGCGTTCAGCCCCGCTCCAGCGCCAGAGCAGTCCGCTCCACCGGTGCCCAGTTCGGGACCTATCAAAGCTGCAGCTGGCTCAAAACAAAGCAGCACGCCTTGCCCTTAATTGCACACACATAACTAGCATCAACAAAATGCATGCCAGTCTATCCTGGTTGATAAGAGAATAGCTGCTTCTCTTAGTTTTTATGAGAAATATTACTATGATGAAAATGCCAGATTTTCTCTATAATCATTCTATAACATTCAGCTCAGACACCTACACTTACCCCACAAGACATGACACCAGGGGTCTTTTCACAGTTCCCAAGTCAAAAACACATTTACGTCAATGCACAGCCATAATTGCATGGAAATCCCTTCCATCTCCAATTACCTTAAAAAAACGAATAGAAAACAACTCATGTGGACTGTGAGGGGACACACGCACAAACACATGCACACACAGACACACTCTTAACACACACATACTTTGTTGTTGTTGTTGTATTGCGTGTATTCTTTGAAAACATCCATCTTCCATCTTCATTCATTCATGAGACTTGCCCATTGGCTGCAGCTGGTTAATTTCCCTGGGCCTCTCCACCGTGTTTCCTCTAGTGGACAGCCTTCTCCTCTCCTGGCCGGCAGTCAGCTCCTTCAGGATGAGGTAGTAGCAGACCCCATCTGTCAGACAGTTGACGCTACTCACGCAGGTACTGATGTGGACAAAGTCTCTGAGGGGGTCGATGATGCCCGGCTCCTCTGTTCGGTTCTTGGCCATGAAGTAGACCAGCACAGCCATGTGGTAGGAGATTAAGCATAGCAGGAAGGTTGCTCAGGACAATCTTTAAAGACTTGTCGTTCCTCATCTTCTCGTCCCGTGGATTCCGTCGCCGCATGTCCTTCAGGATCTTTATCTCGCACACAGAGAAGAACACCATGGCGACCATGCTGACCGTGAACACGGTCTCCATGACAATGAGGATCCACGTCTTCTTCCAGGTTTCACTGGAGAAGCTCTGGAAACACCTCCTGGTTTCTTTGCTATTATTGTTGTGCAGTCTGACGGCCAGTCAGAGGAGGGCGGCACTGTGGTGAACGAAGACGCTTGGCTCGAAGGAGGAGGCGAAGAGAAACATAGCGGTCACCCGAGATGCACACGATCAGTATGATGCTGCTGTAGATGTTGACGAACCCTGGGCTCTCCAGGAAAGGTGTGTTCATAGGCTTACATCTTGAAGGGCAGAGAGAAGACGAGCAGGCTGTCGTTGATGGTCAGACATTGATGATCAGATGGATTCTAAAGAGTAGTAGCCACAGAGCAGCCATGTTGAGTGGTGGACCCACTACAAATGTGGGGTCATAGATGATCCACCTGATGAAGCACACTGCACTGTCAGACAGTGGCATTTTGCTGCAAACAGATTGGGACATACATCTGCATCTTGGCAAATGTCATATACCTTTTCACTTATTCAATGCTTTTTAACTTCTAAAATGAAAGTTTAATAAAACGTATACAAAATAAATAAATCAGGATGGTGATTGAGCAAGAGTATAGAGATGGAGATTTAAACCTCACTGAGATTTAATTGTTGGCTACATGTTATGTCAACTTGAGGGGATGTTTAGTAGTAAGTAGTCTCTCTTTCTAGTTGATAGGTTATTACTGTAAAATCATAAGTTTACCATGTCATTTCTTAGTAAATACCTGTAACCTTAAAGAAGGTGATACTCAAAAACATGTTATAAGCATAAGTAGCTGTGGCAAAACTATCTGGTCATTTATCATATTGCCTTTTTTTCGTCTAATTTAGGACGTGGATAGGAAGGCTGAAGCTGGATATACCCTATGTGTTACAGTTCACGAGAATAAGCACAGTTGATGAAGTGATTCTGCAATCCATATAAGTTTACCTTAGAACTGTATACTGCCCTACCAAGCAACTGCTCATTTGGTCTAGGAAGTATCCTGCCTCTATTGTATTGTGTTTTGAAAAAAATGGGGGTCATGTTAGCAGTAACTGCATAAAGTTACTGTGAAACCAAGGTAAATAAAAGCCATTTGTCTCAGTTCCACGCTATGAGCAGTTACTGCCTTTTTCCTTGGAAGGGCAGTATAGCAATGTTAGAGGCAAAAGGACAGAGAAGTTTGTTCTCTGATTGTGAGATAGTGAAACATTAACACTTTATTGAAGTGGCTTTAAGTACAGTAGCCTATATGCATCTATATTTATACACACTGAGTGTACAAAACATTAAGGACACCTTCCTAATATTGAGTTGCACCCCCCACTTTTGCCCTCAGAACAGCCTCAATTCATCAGGGCATGGACTCTACCATGTGTTGAAAGTGTTCCGGAACAGGGATACCGGCTCATGCTTCCCACGGTTGTGTCAAGTTGCCTGGATGTCCTTTGGGTGGTGGACCATTCTTGGAACACACGGGAAACTTTTAAGCGTGAAAAACTCAGCAGCGTTGCAGTTCTTCACACAAACCGGTGCACCTGGCGCCTACTTCCAAAACCCCATTCAAAGGCACTTCAATATTTAGTCTTGCCCATTCACCCTCTGAATGGCACACATACACAATCCACGTCTCTCTACACTGATTGAAATGGATTTAACAGGTGACATTAATAAGGGATCATAGCTTTCACCTGGATTCACCTGGTCAGTCTATGTCATTGAAAGAGCAGGTATCCTTAATGTTTTGTACACTCAGTGCATATTTAAGCAATAAGGCCCGAGGAGGTGTGGTATATGGCCAATATACCACGGCTAAGGGCTGTTCTTAGGCACGACGCAAGCCCTTAGCCGTGGTATATTGGCCATATACGACAAATCCCCAAGGTGCGTTATTGCTATTAATATTACCAACGTAATTAGAGCAGTAAAAATACATGTTTTGTCATACCCGTGGTACACGGTCTGATATACCACAGCTGTCAGCCAATCATCATTCAGGGCTCGAACCACCCAGTTTATAATGTTAATTAGAAAGATTTAGAGAGATTTAGAGATGAGAGAAAGATGTAAAAGCTCTATAGCATATAGTATCAAATGGAGTGGTGAAACCGTTGTTCTCTGTACCTCAGTTGGTAGAGCAATGTGCTTGCAACGCCCGGATGTAACATGTATGCGTGCATGAATGTAAGTCGCTTTGGATAAAGTAGTATATTGTGAATATTACGGTGTCAAGTAAAAGTCAAATACTTAAGCTGCACCTCTGGGGTTTTCTAAAACCCTAGGCAGGACATAGAAACATTGAGCATTACAGTAAGCCATGGGTATTTGGTTCTCTCTGTGTGCCTGTGTGTCCAAGTCGTCATGAGATTATATACAGCGGGTGAAATAAGTATTGAACACATTTTTCTCAGTAAATATATTTCCAAAGGTGCTATTGACATGAAATGTCCACCAGATGTTGGTAACAATCCAAGTAATCCATACATACAAAGAAACCAAAACAAATAAGTTCAGAAATTAAGTTATGTGTAATAATGTGAAATGACACAGGGAAAAAGTATTGAACACACTTACTGATATTTATTTAATACTTTGTACAAAAGCCTTTGTTGGTAATGACAGCTTCAAGACGCCTCCTGTATGGAGAAACTAGTCACATGCATTGCTCTGGTGTGATTTTGGCCCATTGTTCCACACAAACAGTCTTCAAATCTTGAAGGTTCTGTGGGCCTCTTCTATGAATCTTGATCTTCAGTTCTTTCCATAGATTTTCAATGGGATTTAAGTCAGGTGATTGGCTGGGCCATTCTAGCAGCTTTATTTTCTTTCTTTGAAACCAATTGAGAGTTTCCTTGGCTGTGTGTTTGGGATCATTGTCTTGCTGAAATGTCCACCCTCGTTTCATCTTCATCATCCTGGTAGATGGCAGCAGATTTTTGTCAAGAATGTCTCGGTAAATTTGCCCATTCATCCTTCCTTCAATTATGTGAAGTTTGCCAGTACCATTTGCTGAAAAGCAGCCCCACACCATGATGTTCCCACCTCCAAACTTCACTGTTGGTATGGTATTTTTAGGGTGATGTGCAGTGCCATTTCTCCTCCAAACATGGTGTGTATTATGACATCCAAACAGTTCAATTTTGCTCTCATCTGACCACACTATATTCTCCCAGTATTTCACTGGCTTTTCCAAATGTTGTGCAGCAAACATTAAACGAGCTTCAACATGCTTTTTTTTCAGCAATGGAGTCTTGCGTGGTGAGCATGCATACAGGCCATGGCGGTGGAGTGCATTACTTACTGTTTTCTTTGAGACAACAGTACCTGCTAATTGCAGGTCTTTTTGAAGCTCTCCACAAGTGGTCCTTGGCTCTTGGACAACTCTTCTGATTACTCTTTTCACTTCTCTGTCAGAAATCTTGCGAGGAGCACCTGGTCGAGGCAAATTTATGGTGAAATGATTGTCTTTCCACTTCCGTATTATGGCCCCAACAGTGCTCACTGGAACATTCAGAAGCTAAGAAATGCCATCATTATGTTTTGCAACAATTAGGTTGCGAAGGTCTTGAGACAGCTCTTTGCTTTTACCCATCATGAGATGTGTCTTGTGTGACACCTTGGCAATGAGACCTTTTTGTAGGCCATCAGTTGGGACTGACCAGCTGATATTAATTTGCACTAACAGCTGTTGTCTTGGCTTTCCATGCCTTTTTGCACCTCCCTTTCTTCATGTGTTCAATACTTTTTCCCTGTGTCATTTCACATTATTACACATAGCTTAATTTCTGAACTTATTTGTTTTGGTTTCTTTGTATGTATGGATTACTTGGGTTGTTACCAACATCTGGTGAAAATGTCATGTCAATACCACCTTTCGAAATATATTTACTGAGATAAATGGTGACGTGTTCAATACTTATTTCACCCGCTGTATTTCCCTGCAATAGGACTGTGGCTGAGCACTGTGCATATGGGTATAGGCTAGGATATGGTTTGTGTATCAGGGTGTTGTCTGTCTAAAAAACCACAGGCTTCTCTGTGCTTCACAGCTGTGGACCCAGGACACCTGTAGAGCTCCACTTCAGCTCTGTGGTTACATTGACCTACATACACTTAACAGAGAGAAAGAGAGATGTACAGGTTGAGAGAGGGACATGCAAATAGAGACAGACTTATGACAGGTGTCCTTTAACTAATCAAATAAAGATTGACAGTGTCAATGGTTTCCATGATCCTTGACCTGAGTAGTGCCTGTGCCATGTTCAGTAGGCGCAAAACAGGAGAAACGGTGAAATAGAGGTAGTATCTAAACTTGTCCAGCCCAAATGAAAATGTTTCCTTTTTAAACGTTTTGCTACGTTATGCCCTACTGAACACAACCCAGATGAGACAGCTTTTGTCAACTCTTCAATGCCATACCAAATGTTTGTACTTCAGTTGACTAAATTTAAAGTAAAAGGTACTTGATCCCGGCCTTCCCAGTGATCTAAGGCACTGCATCGCAGTGCTTGAAGCGTCACTACAGACTCTGGTTCGATCCCGAGCTGTGTCGTAGCTGGCCGCGACCGGGAGACCCATGAGGCGGCGCACAATTGAGGGTGTGGCCAGCCGGCCGGGATGTCCTTGTCCCATCGCGCTCTAGCGACTCCTGTGGCTTGATCCCATCCAGACTCCTCTTCCTGGGAAGAATTGATCCCTAAACATGTGCCTTCTCTTTACTCTTCCTCTGTCCTCTAAACTGTCTATCCCCTCCCACCCTGTGTGTGTGTGTGTGTGTGTGTGTGTGTGTGTGTGTGTGTGTGTGTGTGTGTGTGTGTGTGTGTGTGTGTGTGTGTGTGTGTGTGTGTGTGTGTGTGTGTGTGTGTGTGTGTGTGTGTGTGTGTGTGTGTGTGTGTGCGGGTGCGTGTGCGTGTGTGTGTGTAGGTGTCTGTCAATGGTACAAAGGTTTGTAACATAACAGGGAGGTTCCCTAATTCCCCTCCCTTTCTTTCCTATTAATCCCAGAGGGACGAGGCACTAAGTGAAGGAAGTGTGTGGGAGCAGATATGGATGGTAAAGACTTCTCCTCCTACTACTTCTATGCTGCCTGTAACTTATCTCTAACACAGACAAGAGTGAGAAAGTGTTGCCCTACACACACACACACACACACACATGCATGCACACATACACACAACCAAGTCCTAATGAGGTAAATGCACGTGTCTGTACCTCTGTCGTACATAACTCTCTGTGTCCACACTGAAATGAGCTCTGCCTATCAGGGCCCAATTTATTTTTCGTGACTTTGGGACGATAATTACTTCTGTATAACCATTGTTTGTATATCAGAAACTAACGGTTGGAGTATTACAGCACAGATGTACTGTGTGTGTGTGTGTATGTGTGTGTGTGTGTGTGTGTGTGTGTGTGTGTGTGTGTGTGTGTGTGTGTGTGTGTGTGTGTGTGTGTGTGTGTGTGTGTGTGTGTGTGTGTGTGTGTGTGTGTGTGCGTGTGCGGTGAGTTGCCGGGTGCATTTCCTGCAGTATGCAGGTGTCAATATGTCGCCCCTGTTCTCTATCAACCACAGACACACACCACACACATGCTCTGATGAAGTCATGTCTACTACGGCGACAGTCCTGTTTTCAGTAGAACCAACGGAACGTGCATATGATGATCCACATTGGTATTGACCTATTCAAGCTGTTTTGTGTGTCTGTGTGTGCCTGTGTCTGTCCTTGTGTGCTAGTGTGTTTGATTGTTTAACTATCCTTGTGAGAACTTTTGATAGGATAAGAAGGAGAATGTGGGGACATTTTGTTAGAGGTTATGGTTAGGAGTTAGGGTTATGGTTAGGTACGGTTTTATAGTTAGGGTCAGGGGTTTGGGGTTAAGGTTAGGCTTAGGCTTATGTTTAGGCTTAGGGTTAGGGTTAGGTTTAGGCTTAGGCTTAGGCTTAGGCTTAGGCTTAGGCTTAGGCTAGGGTTAAGGTTATGGTTAGGTTAAGGGTTAGATTCAGGGTTAGGGGTTAGGAAAATAGGATTTTGATTGGGAATCAATAATTTGGTCCCCACAAGGATAGCAATACAAAACTGTGTGTGTATGTGTGTGTTTATTTTGTGCATGCATAATAATTATTTGTGGCTACAAACCTTTATATCCTGCTGCTTTCTTGGTAATACTGTGTTTTATAGTTAGTGTGGTTTGTTTTTTTCTGAAGGGTCTAAGAGGTACACTGTCAACCACAGACATGCAGGTGCTGTCTACTGCTCTTATCTCCACTAAGAGAGGAAGAGACAATGCAACACACACACCCCCACACGCAAAGAAGTAATGGGAAAAAGCTAAAAGGCATTATGCCAGGGTAACTGTAAGGGAACACCTGATGTAATAAGCACATCTAGCTACAAACGTACTGCTGCTAAATCTGTTGTCCAAGTAAAGACAACGTGATGAGCATTGCATGTACTCAGTCTAGTTCGTCCTAATCTCTTAGAGTAGCGGAAAAGGCTTCAACAAAGGTATTCCTCTGACACATGATAGTATTGTTAGAGGTGTGTGTGTGTTTGTGTGTTCGTGTGTGTGCCTGCTGCGTGTCTGAGAGTGTGTTATGAGTGCACACCAGAGATGTTCACAAGTCTTTGAGGTAGAGTCCAAGTCAAGTCTCATGTCTTTTAGGGCCAAGTCTAAGTCAAGTCTCATGTCTTTTAGGGCCAAGTCTAAGTCAAGTCTCATGTCTTTTAGGGCCAAGTCTAAGTCAAGACTCAAGTCCCTTTTGGCGATGGCTTTCTGCCTGCTGTGGGTTAGGTCTATAAACCTTGTTAATTATTTCCTACATTATTTTTGGAAAAATTGTATACATTTAAAGTTAATTGCCTAACACTGTCATTATTATATAATTTACAGTATATTATTTAAATATGACATGATTTCACATACTATGATAAACAATTGCTAACTTTTGCTTGTCTTAACAAGCTTAACTTAAGATAAACTTAAGATAAACGATAGCTTAACATTTGCTTGCATTTTAATGTTCCGATCTATTTAGCAACAGCAAACACAATGTCCACTCAATCAGGACAAAGTGCAAATATGAGTAACCACTATCCTCCCATTGAAATAGACAAGTGCTTGTCTGCATATGTTTTGCGGAGCGCAGACGTTCTAGAACACTTTCAGCCCTCTGTGTTAAACTACTTTCTCTGTGTTACAGTGCCGCCTGTTCCATGTTATCTGACAGAATGCACAATAAAAACTTATCCCAGTACTGACTTGCATTGTTCACGAGTCTCTCATATAGAGTCCAAGTAAAGATATCCTGATTCAGTTACTCTGATGTTCTAAGTCCAAATACTTTAGCTGATCCAGACATACTGTATGTTGAGCTATTTCTGGAATTTGACTAAAGCTCGAATGAAATGACTCTGAATCAATGAATGAAACTGCTTTTTATATAATTCCCTCTCTGTCTTTCCCTCTGTTTAATAATTCTCTCTCTCTCTCTCTCTCTCTCTCTCTCTCTCTCTCTCTCTCTCTCTCTCTCTCTCTCTCAATTCAGAGGCCATATCCTAATACCCGCCAAAAAAGCCTAAACTTTAAACCCACTTCCCTATACAGCTGTTATTTTGCCTCATGCTGCACATTCTTTCATTCTTTAGGGCTCTGGTTGTCAGGGACCCATTACTCTCTTTCCTGCTGCTGTGTGTGTGTGTTTTTGGCTATGTAACAGTCTGAGAGGGATGTAGACCCTGACAGACAACCCACAGCTGCATGGAATCAACCCCCAACACACACACACACACACACACACACACACACACACACACACACACACACACACACACACACACACACACACACACACACACACACACACACACACACACACACACACACACACACACACACACACACACCCACACACACACACACACCGTTTGTTCCCCAGCTGTTTGTCTCTGGCCAATTACTGCAATGCCGCTCCTTTTGCACCCTTACCCCTCCCCTCGATCCTATAAGCACCTTCTTGCTCCATCTATTTTTAGATATATCCAGACAAGATGTGGGAGAGAGAGGGCGAGGGAGAGAGGGAAATAAGGAGAAAAAGGAGAGGGAGAGACACCCCATCAGGGCCAATCCCGACAACCACTGGCCTCAAATTCTCAGTCACTGCCTTCCTTTGGCTTTGCTTCCTTCCTTCCCTCCTCTCACTCCCTCTCCCCCACCCTTAGGCTAGTGGCCAATCTTTAAAAAGGGCTTTAGTTTTTGAGATACCCTTTTTAACATTTTTGTCCTTTAGCAGACGCTCTTATCCAGAGAGACTTACATGGGCAATTAGGGTTAAGTGCCTTGCTCAAGGGCTTGGGGATTCAAACCTTTCGGTTACTGGCCCAACAATCTTAACCACTTGGCTACACTAATAGAAAGAAGGGTTCCAAAAGGTTTCTTTGGCCGTCCCCATAGGATAACCCTGGTTTCTGGTTGAAAGCTGTAGAACACTTTAGAACACTGTAGAACCCTCTGTGGAAAGGGTTCTACATGGAACCCAAGAGTATACCTGTAAACACACAGATACAATAGTCGGAAATATCAACTATGAATATTGGTAACTGTTCAATTGTCAGGCTTTGGCCATAGAGAAGCAATAGGCTTCTCTATGTAGCTATGGTCAGAGTCTGACAGTGTCGTTCTTTTCTGTTTCTTTGTGGGTTTTGGGTGGATCTCTAATTAGAGGCAGCTGCTACCCGTTGTCTCTAATTAGGGATCCAATATATGTTGAGTCTGTCCCTCACGCGGGTGTGGGTTGTTATCGGTATATGTCGATGTATATGTCGCAGTCACGGGGAGAGTAAGTGTGCTTTTCACTACGTCCGCTCAGTCGTGTTTGTTTAGTGTACGTAACGTTGTTTCGTTAGAGTTTTGTTCAGTGTTTTGAGTTCGTTCATTTTGTATTATTTTATTATTAAGCTTCTGATAGGCTAATTGACATCATTTGAGTCAATTGGAGGTGTACCTGTGGATGTATTTCAAGGCTTACCTTCAAACTCAGTGCCTCTTTGCTCGACATCATGGGAAAATAAAAAAGAAATCAGCCAAGACCTCCCCAAAAAAATTGTAGATCTCCACAAGTCTGGTTCATCCTTGGAAGCAATTTCCAAACGCCTGAAGGTGCCACATTCATCTGTACAAACAACAGTACGCAAGTATACAGTGGGGAGAACAAGTATTTGGCTGATTTCTTTTTTAATTACACTGCCGATTTTGCAGGTTTCCCCACTTAGAAAGCATGTAGAAGTCTGTCATTTTTATCATAGGTACTCTTCAACTGTGAGTGACGGAATCTAAAACAAAAATCCAGAAAATCACATTGTATTATTTTTAAGTAATTAATTTGCATTTTATATTTTATTTAAAAATCATACAATGTGATTTTCTGGATTTTTGTTTTAGATTCCGTCTCTCACAGTTGAAGTGTACCTATGATAAAAATGACAGATCTCTACATGCTTTGTAAGTAGGAAAACCTGCAAAATCGGCAGTGTATCAAATACTTGTTCTCCCCACTGTATAAACACCATTGGACCACGCAGCCGTCATACCGCTCAGGAAGGAGACGCGTTCTGTCTCCTAGAGATTAAGGTACTTTGGTGCGAAAAGTGCAAATCAATCCCAGAACAACAGCAAAGGAGCTTGTGAAGATGCTGGAGGAAACGGGTACAAAAATATCTATATCCACAGTAAAACGAGTCCTATATCGACATAACCTGAAAGGCCGCTCTACAAGGAAGAAGCCACTGCTCCAAAACCGCCATAAAAAAGCCAGACTACGGCTTGCAACTGCACATGGGGACAAAGATCGTACTTTTTGGAGAAATGTCCTCTGGTCTGATGACACAAAAATAGAACTGTTTTGCCATAATGACCATCGTTATGTTTGGAGGAAAAAGGGGGAGGAGAAGAAGACCATCCCAACTGTGAAGCACGTGGGTGGCAGCATCATGTTGTGGGGGTGCTTTGCTGCATGAGGGACTGGTGCACTCCACAAAATAGATGGCATCATGAGGAAGGAAATTATGTGGATATATTGAAGCAACATTTTAAGACATCAGTCAGGAAGTTAAAGCTTGGTCGTAAATCCGTCTTCAAAATGGACAATGACCCCAAGCATACTTCCAAAATTGTGGCAAAATGGCTTAAGGTCAAGGTATTGGTGTGGCCATCACAAAGCCCTGACCTCAATCCTATAGAACATTTGTGGGCAGAACTGAAAAGGTGTGTGCGAGCAAGGAGGCCTACAAACCTGACTCAGTTACACCAGTTCTGTCAGGAGGAATGGGCCAAAATTCACCCAACTTATTGTGGGAAGCTTGTGGAAGGCTACCCGACCCAAGTTAAACAATTTTAAGGCAATGCTACCAAATACTAATTGAGTGTATTTAAACTTATTACCCACTGGGAATGTGATGAAAGAAATAAAAGCTTAAATAAATAATTCTCTCTACTATTATTCTAAGACATTTCACATTCTTAAAATAAAGTGGTGATCCTAACTGACCTCAGACAGGGAATTTCTACTAGGATTAAATGTCAGGAATTGTGAAAAACTGAGTTTAAATGTATTTGGCTAAGGTGTATGTAAACTTCTGACTTCAACTGTAAATACAGTATATATATATGTGTGTGTGTGTGTGTGTGTGTGTGTGTGTGTGTGTGTGTGTGTGTGTGTGTGTGTGTGTGTGTGTGTGTGTGTGTGTGTGAAACATTGTTGCATTTAAAGTGAAACTGATAGCATTTGAGCAACATGAAATCTTTTTCAAATCTTTTTAAAAACATTTTCTGACAAGAAATCATTTCGATATGGTCATTTTCACATTTTCATAAATTCTTAGAATGTTTTGAAAATACGTATACTAAGGCATTTGTGAAAATTCTATAACAATAGAGTGGGAAAGCAGCCATGCATTTGGACAATTAATTGACACTACAGTAAAAAAAAACAAATAAAAACATCTGTCTGGTCCAGGACCGGAGTCTACACAGACCGGTGCGCTATAGTCAATCAGAGCTACAGTAGGCCTTTTTACAAACAAGCCATTCGCCACCCGGGCCTGTCATAATTTTCTTTTAACCTTACTGTGTGTTTACAGGCAGTTGCAACAGTGCGACTTTAGATCATTGGAACGCATTCGCCCAAAGCCACGAAATACACCTGAATGGATTTCTGCAAATATGTAAACACCAAGGGAGACCTCTTACATTTGGGAACTTTACAGTCCTATTTATCAAACAAACATGAAAAGTTAGGCTCTCTCACCATCAGTTATGCACATCAACAACAACATGATCAACAACTAATGCAAGCCAGAGCAAGATGAGCTAAAATCTAATAAAGGAACATTAGATAAACCTTCTCAAACTTTTTCAGCTAGTTGGCCATCAAAATTGCACTGATAAACAATGGGGAATTGTAGCTAATGCATGCTTGTCTCAACCAAGCATGCATTAGCTAAAGTTGGCTAGCTTGCTAGCTAGCTACTTCCAGATACAAATGAGAGAACACCTCACTCTGACCATTTTACTCGCCGTAGCGGAGCTGGTTAGGCTGCTTACATGTTATTGAGAGCGTTCTTGACTAACTGCCTTGTTTACTGACACCGGTCATATTCAGCGGGTGTTGCGCATTCTTAAATTCATCAGTGGTTCTGAGTGAATTTGCGAGTGCAAGAGATATGCTAACTGGATAACAGTCATTCAAGTTCTTGCTAGCTAACCAAATTATACTTACATCTTTAGCTGTGTATAGGCACCGAAAAATTATATGAGAGGGAGAAGTCATCCTCCCAGCAGCTAGCTAGCTATCTAGCTAACGTCAGCCTCTGTGTTTTTACCTTGCTACATACAGTATATACGCTAGCCTGTTAGCCACGTTATGACTGACTTATGATCATTGCCCTTGCTAGTTTGATTGTATTGACATTGACATATTTGTCCTGGTCAAGCGGTTTTATCCGCTGACTGAATGGAAGCTCATAATTTTGAGTTTTTTACTCTGGTCTGCTTGTCTCAACTGATCTCGGGAAGAATTTACGAGTCCTTACTGTCCTGGACGAGTCAAGACTGAGTACAAATGTATCCGACACCAACACAAGACCAAGACACTCAATATATGGTCTCGAGGCCGGACTTGAGTACTACAACACTGGTCTATGACCTCGCTACACTCTAACTAACCTCTAAGTAACCGGAGGTCACCCTCACAGGTTCTGTCACTCTCCACAAAGTAGCTGACTGTTGTATTACAGATGCTTTCCTGTAACTTGGTTACGCTACTGTGTGTTTGTTCTTATATTTTGTGGAATTGCCCATTGTTAAAATTCTGTAAGTGTGAATAAGATTAAAACATGAACACACATTGAAAAACTAGTTGGCTTCAGCTATTCAATCACAACAGAGGCCTGGCAGTGGCACTCGTAGTCCTAAATATACCAAGAGACTTATGAAACCATTTTAAAGACAGAATAGCACAATATGAAATGAAAATATAAATGGGCTATCTGCAGTCGAAGGTGTTCGAGTGTAATCATGTTGGCCATACTGTCTTTATAGGCATGACTCTCACAAAATCCATATTTACGGGTGATTTAACCTGCATCAAATTGTATTAATTGCAGCTATATTAGATTTTGGCTGCCTTATTGGATTTGAGGCAAAATATAAAGATAATCTGTGATGCCCCCCTGACTTAATTGCAAGACTACAGGCTAATGATACAAAATCCTTGAAGGAACATTGGACCCCCAAAAATGTAATTTCAATGTCTGACCCCAACTTCTTTCCCTTAGAGCCGATTTCAATAGCCAAAATATATTTTTTAAATTGTTACTATATGCATTTTTGTCAGGCAGGACCATACAGCACCGAAAGATAGCACATTTTACTTGTAAAAATGACAAAGTTGTGTATTGAACAGAAGTTTACATTCATCTTATTTTTACCTATTGTATCTGTGTGTTTACAGGTCTATATTCCCAAAATGCTTTAAGATATCCTAATGTTCATTACTTGTATACCAAATTTGAGCAATATCAGAGCTTGCAATATTACATGAGTTTATGTGACGCCCCCCCCCCCCCCCCCCCCCCCTCCAGCCAGGCATTACTCTGCACTGTTTGAGTTACGGGTGTGTGTCACAATATCTATCAATTTGACCACTTTTGTAGTAAAAAAATAATTTTACACAATCACCCATTTCATATGGGAGACCTTAGAGATATGGAAAAAAAATGGTTGTGTTTCGTTATACCTTGGTTAGGGGTATCTCAACATTTTGGGGGCCTTGCCTCTAGCCTACCTCCTCCAAACTCCCTTTACAGACATAGGCTTCAGGTAATAAACTGGGAATTCTGAACAAAGGAAAAAAAGTGGTAACATAGAAAGCAGGCCGACAAATAACGCAATTAGCGTCTTGTTTTGTTTTGTCTGGCCTGACGGCCCCTGACCTTTCAGGAAACACTCACTTCCTGTCTGTCCCGTCACTGCTGGAAATGTTGGCTCGCCGGGCCGGGCGGCTGATTGAAAGCTAAAAAACACTCTGAAAATTCCTGGAAGTAAGTGTGAATGTGTGTGTGTGTGTGTGTGTGTGTGTGTGTGTGTGTGTGTGTGTGTGTGTGTGTGTGTGTGTGCGCGCGCATGCGTGTGTGTTTATTAATGTGTTTATTCCCGGTGTATATCTTTTACTTGAATAGCGGAACTTTCACTGAATCATGATAACACAAGCAAACACAAGGTCGTGTTTTCTTCAAGATTTCATCTACCGTGAATCTAAACTAGTCCTCCAGATAAAGTCTCCATCATCTCTTCCTAATCTTCCTCCTACTCCCACTGATCTTCAGGGTGTTGTTACCACCTACACGTGACTCATATTTCCAGATGATGCAGATCACAAAGTTGTGTTTTTTTCAGAAATATAATAGTTTAATTTCCAGTACCATTCCATGTATCATTTACAGAGTTGTCATCCAACATGAATATATCTCAAATGTATCCTACAAATATAAAGCCACCCTCTCCTCTCCTCATCCTCCTACTGATCTTCAGGGTCTTATATCAGCCTACGCATGCCTCATGTTTCCAGATTATGCAGATCCCAATGTACTCCTCAAGGACTCCTAACCTGCTTCCCATCAGCACTGACGCATTTTTCGTCCGTCTTTTTAATTTTGCCATTTGTAACAACTTAACCATAGCCCTCAGGGTTTCCAGATCGCACTGAATGTGTTACATTGTGTCGAGGGTACAACCAGTGTATTTGTAAAGTGGTTTTATCTGTTGCAGACGCCTTCTCATGCTCAAGTAAAAATCTCGTTTCTCCAGCCAGGCAGTAGCACAACTTATTCTACTCATCAACTAATCATAGTTTCCAGTCAAGCTTTTGAGGAGTTGAAGGAAACGTGTCATAAACAGGGACAGAATGGTGTAGTTCATTTCACCATGTTAGCACACTAACAGTACACATGGTAATGTGGTGATGGGTGTTCAGAACACAGCTGCTGTAACTCAACTAGCCATATTTACCATGTCCCTTCCAATATTCATACATGTACAGTGCGTTCGGAAAGTATTTAGACCCCTTGACATTATCCACATTTTGGTAGGTTACAGCCTTATTCTAAAATGTATTAAATTGTTTTTTTCCCCTCATCAATAAGCACACAATGCCCCATAATGGCAAAGCAAAAACAGGATATTAGAAATATTAGAATTTAAATATCACATTTACATAAGTATTCAGAACATTCACTCAGTACTTGAAGCATCGTTTGGCAGCGAGTCTGGAGCAGGTTTTCATCAAGGATCTCTATGTACTTTGTTTCGTTCATCTTTCCCTCGATACTGACACCCAGTCCATGCCGCTGGAAAACATCCCCACAGCATGATGCTGCCACCACCATGCATCACCGTAGGGATGGTGCCAGGTTTCCTCCAGAAGTGATGCTTGGCATTCGGGCCAAAGAGTTCAATCTTGGTTTCATCAGACCAGAGAATCTTGTTTCTCATAGTCTGAGAGTCTAGGTGCCTTTTGGCAAACTCCAAGCGGGCTGTCATGTGCCTTTTACTGAGGACTGTCTTCCGTCTGGCCACTCTACCATAAAGGCCTGATTGGTGGAGTGCTGCAGAGATGGTTGTCCTTCTGGAAGGTTCTCCCATCTCCACAGAGGAACTCTAGAGCTCTGTCAGAGTGACCATCGGGTTCTTGGTCACCTCCCTGACCAAAGCCCTGGTTGCTCAGTATGGCCAGCTCTAAGATGAGTATTTGTGGTTCCAAACTTCTTCCATTTAAGAACGATGGAGGCCACTGTGTTCTTGGGGACCTTCAATGCTGCAGACATCTTCCCCAGATTTGTGCCTTGACACAATCCTGTCTCGGAGCTCTATGAACAATTCCTTCTTTTTCTTTTTTTTTTGCTCTGACATGCACTGTCAACTGTGGGACCTTATATAGACAGGTGTGTACCTTTCCAAATCATGTCCAATCAATTGAATTTACCACAAGTTGTAGAAACATCTCAAGGATGATCAATGAAAATAGGATGCACCTGAGCTCAATTTCGAGTCTGATAGCTAAGGGTCTGAATAAGGTATTTCTTTTTAATTTGCTAAACTTTCTACAAACCTGTTTTCGCTTTGTCATTATGGGGTATTGTGTTTAGTAAAACTAAATGCATGCTCTTCAATCGAACGCTTCCCGCACCCGCCCGCCGGACTATCGTCAGTACTCTCGACAGGTCTGACCTAGAATACGTGGACACCTACAAATACCTAGGTGTCTGGTTAGACTGTAAACTCTCCTTCCAGACTCACATTAAGCATCTCCAATCCCAAATTAAATCTAGAATCGGTTTCCTATTTCGCTACAAAGCCTCCTTCACTCATGCTGCCAAACATGCATCTGACTATCCTACCGATCTGACTATCCTACAGATTCTTGACTTCGGCGATGTCATTTACAAAATAGCCTCCAACACTCTACTCAGCAAATTGGATGTAGTCTATCACAGTGCCATCCGTTTTGTCACCAAAGCCACATATACTACCCACCACTGAGACCTGTACGCTCTTGTTGGCTGGCCCTCATTACATATTCGTCACCAAACCCACTGGCTCCAGGTCATCTATAAGTCTTTGCTAGGTAAATCCCCACCCCCTCTTTTCTTTATGTTTGGCGCCGCCCTGAGTGGTCGCCTGTTAAGCAGCTCCTGTTGTCCGTGCATAAATTGTTGTTTTAGTTCGGGTTTTTTTCGTCTCTTTTCTTTAGTTTTATTTTTTATTTTGCTACAGTTGAACTATAATAGTTCAGGATTATGGATTTTATCGCAGCTGAACGTCGACAGGAGTCGTCAACTGTAGGTGTAGGTGGCGGAGAGACGGATCCTGGCCAAACTGCTGGCCATCATGGACAACGTCACCCACCCTCTGCACGCTATGGTTATGACGCAGAGGAGCACTTTCAGTCACAGACTGATCCCACCACGGTGTGCCAGAGAGCTCTACAGGAGGTCCTTCCTGCCGGCGGCTATTAGACTATATAATGCCTCACCGGGGTGCCGTGCCGTCGGCAACATAGATCTGGAACTGTTGGGGTGCTAGGACCTAGTTTAACAATTATGCATCCATCCGTGAGTAACTCTGGTCCGTCAGCACTCATCCACTCAGGACCTATTTATTCATACAGGTCTGTATATACATACTCATGTACAGTTGTTATATTAGATCACATGCAATATTGTAAGTAATTATTGGACTTAACCTACGTAGGCATTCACTCAGGAATGCATATTAGTATCCTGCCAGTTGCACCTTTTCGCATTAATTTTAGTATATTGAATGTGCAATACGTGCAGTTGTCTGTAATTAAACCCTGCGCACTAAGGACTGTATTTTAAGGGAATTACTATTATTACCCCAAATGATAGCATACACACATTTAGCTATTAAAGTCTCTCTTCCTGTCATTTACCTGTACAGTTTGTGTAAACATGCAAGTATTCACTTATCTGTAAATATAACTGTATACCTAACTGTACAGCTAATTTAACCATGCAAAATTTTCACTTACCTGTTCATTTACCCAGTCTGTCTATTAAGTAAACTATTATTACCCTCGCTCATATCATACGCATTTTTAGCTACTGAAGTATTTCTCTGCCATCGACTTATGATTATAGTATAGTTAACCATCCAACATCCACCAATGTATAGTGTTCATATTCAGCCAACCACTCATACTATGCAATGTCTTTTTATAGCTTTTTTTGGCACTCCAGATATCTTGTATTTCTATACCTTTTCATACTGCCGCTCTATGTATCATGTACCGTGTATCTGCCCTGTGTTTTGTTGTAGCTGCTTGACAATGAAATTTCCCCCCCCGGGGGATCAATAAAGTACCTATCTATCTATCTATCTATCTATCTATCTATCTATCTATCTATCTATCTATCTATCTATCTATCTATCTATCTATCTATCTATCTATCTATCTATCTATCTATCTATCTACAGTGGGGAGAACAAGTATTTGATACTCTGCCGATTTTGCAGGTTTTCCTACTTACAAAGCATGTAGAGGTCTGTAATTTTTATCATAGATACTCTTCAACTGTGAGAGACGGAATCTAAAACAAAAAGCCAAAAAATCACATTGTATGATTTTTAAATAATTGATTTGTATTTTATTGCATGACATAAGTATTTGATCACCTACCAACCAGTAAGAATTCCGGCTCTCACAGACCTGTTAGTTTTTCTTTAAAAAGCCCTCCTGTTCTCCACTCATTACCTGTATTAACTGGACCTGTTTGAACTCGTTACCTGTATAAAAGACACCTGTCCACACACTCAATCAAACAGACTCCAACCTCTCCACAATGGCCAAGACCAGAGAGCTGTGTAAGGACATCAGGGATAAAATTGTAGACCTGCACAAGGCTGGGATGGGCTACAGGACAATAGGCAAGCAGCTTGGTGAGAAGGCAACAACTGTTGGCGCAATTATTAGAAAATGGAAGAAGTTCAAGATGACGGTCAATCTCCCTCAGTCTGGGGCACCATGCAAGATCTCAACTCGTGGGGCATCAATGATCACGAGGAAGGTGAGGGATCAGCCCAGAACTACACGGCAGGACCTGGTCAAT
Source organism: Thymallus thymallus (assembly GCA_023634145.1). Taxonomy (NCBI): domain Eukaryota; kingdom Metazoa; phylum Chordata; class Actinopteri; order Salmoniformes; family Salmonidae; genus Thymallus; species Thymallus thymallus. The sequence goes on along the minus strand of CM042409.1, from coordinate 25,035,751 downwards.
GACCTGAAGAGAGCTGGGACCACAGTCTCAAAGAAAACTATTAGTAACACACTACGCCATCATGGATTAAAATCCTGCAGTGCACGCAAGGTCCCCCTGCTCAAGCCAGCGCATGTCCAGGCCCGTCTGAAGTTTGCCAATGACCATCTGGATGATCCAGAGGAGGAATGGGAGAAGGTCATGTGGTCTGATGAGACAAAAATAGAGCTTTTTGGTCTAAACTCCACTCGCCGTGTTTGGAGGAAGAAGAAGGATGAGTACAACCCCAAGAACACCATCCCAACCGTGAAGCATGGAGGTGGAAACATCATTCTTTGGGGATGCTTTTCTGCAAAGGGGACAGGACGACTGCACCGTATTGAGGGGAGGATGGATGGTGCCATGTATCGCGAGATCTTGGCCAACAACCTCCTTCCCTCAGTAAGAGCATTGAAGATGGGTCGTGGCTGGGTCTTCCAGCATGACAATGACCCGAAACACACAGCCAGGGCAACTAAGGAGTGGCTCCGTAAGAAGCATCTCAAGGTCCTGGAGTGGCCTAGCCAGTCTCCAGACCTGAACCCAATAGAAAATCTTTGGAGGGAGCTGAAAGTCTGTATTGCCCAGCGACAGCCCCGAAACCTGAAGGATCTGTATGGAGGAGTGGGCCAAAATCCCTGCTGCAGTGTGTGCAAACCTGGTCAAGAACTACAGGAAACGTATGATCTCTGTAATTGCAAACAAAGGTTTCTGTACCAAATATTAAGTTATGCTTTTCTGATGTATCAAATACTTATGTCATGCAATAAAATGCAAATTAATTACTTAAAAATCATACAATGTGATTTTCTGGATTTTTGTTTTAGATTCCGTCTCTCACAGTTGAAGAGTACCTATGATAAAAATGACAGACCTCTACATGCTTTGTAAGTGGGAAAACCTGCAAAATCGGCAGTGTATCAAATACTTGTTCTCCCCACTGTATCTTATCTCAGCTCGCTGGTCACCATAGCAACACCCACTCGTAGCATGCGCTCCAGCAGGTATATTTCACTGGTCATCCCCAAAGCTAACACCTCCTTTGCCCGCCATTCCTTCCAGTTCTCTGCTGCCAATGACTGGAACGAATTGCAAAAATCATTGAAGCTGGAGACTACCATTTCCCTCAATAACTTTAAGCATCAGCTGTCAGAGCTGCTTACCGATCACTGCACCTGTACACAGCACATCTGTAAATAGCCCACCCTACTACCTCATCTTCATATTGTTATTTTTGCTCATTTGCACCCCAGTATCTCTATTTGCACATCATCATCTGCACATATATCAGTCCAGTGTTAATGCTAAATTGTAATTAATTTGCCACTATTGCCTATTTATTGCCTTACCTTCCTAATCTTACTACATTTGCACACACTGCACATAGATTTTCTATTGTGTTATTGACTGTACGTTTGTTTATCCCATGTGTAACTCTGTGTTGTTGTTTTTGTTGCACTGCTTTGCTTTATCTTGGCCAGGTCGCAGTTGTAAATTAGAACTTGTTCTCAACTGGCCTACCTGGTTAAATAAAGGTGAAATTTAAAAAAATAAATAAAAGACAGCTGAGGATTTTTACATTTATTTATTACATAACAAAATGTAGGCTATAGTTTTACATTAATTTTTCTGTTTCTACAATTATAGCTTACGTTTATTTTATATAGCTCACCTTCTTGACCATGAAATCATGAATATACAGTACACAGAGCAGATGGGCAGGATTATAATCAACATTCTGTCCATGGAACTTGTTTGTTTGGAGAGAATTTGAAACCAGGGGGAAGCCTAACCAAGAATCCTTTTGCTTCGCCAAGAAAACAAAATGTCAGAGCCCACAAACACGGGTCCCCTTTGGTCAACGTGTTTTCCCAAAGGATGGAGTTACAGTTGGACGGCTAGCTAATCCACGGTGGCTAGCGCCGTAGCGCAGAGAGCCAGACCACAGGCCCAGGTCACGCGAGTTCTCAACCTTCGCCACTTCTCCTATTATCTCTCGAAGGGAGCAATTGCTGTTTCAGTGGACTGACAGAGGAAGTGTAAGGTCACGTACCACCTTCAAACAAACACATAAATCCTCAATAACATTGCTAATGTTAGCATTGGCAACGTGTGCCTGGAGTCAATTAGCCTAGCATAGCCTAGTGTAGCCTAGCCTTAACATGGCAGTTGTTGTTGACTTGTTTTGTCTGGTTCGTTCTGTCCTTGAGTTATGTCTGGTGGGGCTAGAGTTGTTTTGATAGGTGAAATGAATGCATAATGTTGATTCAATAAAAGAAAAGGTCAAATACAGGTTGTCAAGTGTTCACTTCCGGGGTGTTGTATCCTACATGCCCTTGGTATGCACTGTGGATGACGTACTGTTTTATCTTGAGCACTTTTGACATTTTTTTTGAGCACTTTTTTGACATGGTTTGCCTGTTTGTTAATAGTGAGTTTCAAGAGTCTTCCTGTACAAAGGTACAGGCACATGCATACGAACACATTGTGATATTGTTGTATGATGGTATTGAACATTTTGTGTTGTGGATATGTGGTGGTGTAGTGATGTTATATGATGTACTGTTATCTTTAGCTCATTCATTACAAACATAGTTCACTGTTTTATATTTAGTGTTATTTGAATTTAGGTGCTTTGGTGTGTTTGGACCCCAGGAAGAGTAGCTGCCTTGGCAGCAGCTAATGGGGATCCCTAATAAATACAAATACAAGTTGTAAGTTAATAGGTCTCTTTTATTGTCATAACAAAAGATGCCCAATCTTGCAAAGACTCAGACGAGGCATGGAAAAGTGCCCCCTCTGACCACCCTTCTTCGGCCTCGGCGGAAGAAGCACCAGCATGTTTCAGAATGGAGATGGACAAGGGTATAACAAAAATTGAAGAGTCACTTTCTGAAAGCCTCATCAAAATGTATGTGCTGGTCAATAAACTCTGTAAAGTCACAAAGGGACGAGTGACAAAGTTAGAAAAATAACACGCTTAGCACCATGCTGCCATTCTTGACGTCTGTGAGGAAGTGGATCAAAAGTACAAGAAGTTAGAAGACGCCATTTCTAAACTCCAAAGGCGCTCGGATTTGAGATTGCAAGGTTTTGAGGGAAGAGACGCCATCTCCTTTCTATAGGAATGGATTCCCAAAATCCTGGATCTACCCCCTGCACCCAGAGCAATTGTCATTAAATGGCTACGTACCAGCACACTGTCCATCCTCTCTGCTGCTCGAGCAAAGGAAGAGCCCAAGTACGGAGACGCCTGAATCATGATTGGCATACGGTCTGCGCTAGCCGGCGACTTCGAAACCAAGAATGGTGAGCGCACATTTGAGGGTGAACTTAGGATGATGGTGATTGTTTAACTTATTGTCCCTATTTCATATTTGAGGGATGATAGTTTATCGTCTGGTAAATGTTACCATTTATTAATCAAAGCCTGATGTCTTTTTACCTGTGCTGCTTGGATACGTTTGTGGTCATCGTTTTTGTTGCTGTCCCTTGGGGAATGCCGATTGGTTGATATTTAAGTGTGCGGGTAGGCGCGGCTGGTGACCAAGAACGCATCCTCTATGTTCTTTTTTAAATTATTTATTTATTAGACATGCTCAAGTGAGGCTAAATAGTCAGGTAATTTTTGTTGCCAATGTTTGTCGCTTTGATTCACATTTTATTTTGTGACTCGACAGACAACATTTTCATGTTATAGGGAACACTTTTATGCGCTATATGTATAATTTTGAATTAACCTAATTTGGGTGATTTTACTCCCTCAGTTGGGGAGGGGGTTGGGTGGGTTTGTGGTTGGTTTAGGGTACATTTTAACTCAAGAGATGTTGACTATTTTATACATTCATAATTTAATTTTGTACAATTTGTATACGCTTATCGCATTTTTGTTTCTATCCCTTTTTCTTATTTCCTTTAAAGATGTCGGCACCTAATAACTATACATTTATGACACAACATTATGGGTACTAAATGCCCAGTCAAGCGCAAACCCATTCTGAATGATCTAAAGCAGCATAAGGTTGATATAGCTCTTCTTCAGGAGACACACCTGACTGACTGAGCATGATAAACTGAAGAGAGAGTGGGTGGGTCAGGTGTATTAATCATCTTTCACCTCTCGGGCAAGAGGGGTGGCCATTCTCATTAATAAGCACTAGCCCTTTCAGCTACAATCTCAGATGAAAGACAAAGGGGGTAGGTTTGTGATCATTCAAGGTTCCATTAACACTGAGAAATTAATTTAATAAATTTGTGAAATTTCCACTCGGGGATCAATAAAGTATCTATCTATCTGTCTGTCTGTCTGTCTGTCTGTCTGTCTGTCTGTCTGTCTGTCTGTCTGTCTGTCTATCTGAGCCCATTATCATTGTGAATGTGTATGGGCCTAACCATGACGATCCTACATTTTACCAAGACATCTTTCTCACACAGGCAGCTAAAATGTTAAAAGATTTTGGACTTCAACCAAAAGGTTAAATAATACTCATGTTACTCCCCTGTCCATAACAGTTAATCTAGAATTGACTTGTTTCTTATTCCTGCAGGCAAGGGAAGTTTATCTACTGGGTGTAAGTATTTACCAAAACCTATATCAGATCATTCTGCCCTGCTGGCTTCATTACCAGTCAGTAAAGCAAGAAGGTGGAGGTTTGGCACATACTTACTTAATAATCTCACATTTGTAACATTTCTGAACACACATATCAACATGTTGTTTTTTAGCACCAATAACAACTCTGCCTCCCCCTAATTTTATGGGAAGCTCTCCTTGCATATCATTTTCAGGTGTCGTAAGACGTATAAGGCTCAAGTAGATTAGAAAGACATTCGAGATCTAGAAAATTAACATAGTATAACTCAACTCTTTGACTCAAAGCTATTGGAATATAACAACCTGACGACCCACAAAGTGAACATGGAGAGGAAAGTTGCTTGCTTGGCAGATCAGATGAGAGAAGGAATTAAAACATTTGGTAATCTGTATAGAGAAGGTGAACTACTATCCTTTCAACAATTGGCATCTTATTGTCAGTTACCTCAAACTAATTTCTTCAAGTACCTACAGGTTAGGCGTTATATTGCCACTCAGCAGGGATGTAGGATTCAGCTCATGAGTAAACCTATAACTGATGAACTGTGGCTCGAGAGGAAAGGGGTAAAAGGTTTAATTTCTTACATGTACTCTAGTCTTCAAGCTATGTTGTGGAACGATGAAGCTCTGAAGGCTTGCATGAAGTGGCATGATGACATTGGTCTCATTTTTGAGGTTGATAAATGGGGAAAGCTCTTTTTAGATGCTCAGTCTTTCATTTAACACAAGGCACAAGTTGATGCAATTCAACATTTTACATAGGGTCTACTTTACACCAGAGAGACTGTATAATAAAAATTCCAAATATTCAACATTTTGCCAAAGATGTAAAATGGGGGTGGGCACAATTATGCATATGTTTTTGTCCTGCCCTGAACAAGGCAATTATTGGGAAGACATTATTCAGATCTTATCACAGGTCACTAATGACTGTACCACTAGATCCTTCCCTTGTTCTTCTTGGAGATGACTCTGTTCTACCAGTTAATATTGGTAGAAAAACAAGATTTGTTAAATTGGCATTGCAGCCAAAAAATGCACAGCTATTATATGGAAGAGTGACACTCCGCCAAGCAAGCAGATGTGGCTAAAATAACTAACTTTCTATATTCCATCTGAAAAAATTATGTACAATTTCGTAATAAAACCATTGAATTTACTGATGTCTGGGTAGACTTTCAGCAGTTTCAAGAGTCATCACCTTAGCTGCCTCATTATTATTTTGTTCATTCATTTATTCATATTATTTGTTTTTGCGTTTAATAAAAAAGTGTGTGAATACTCACAAAGCCGTCGCCCCAGGTGGCATCCCTGGCTGCGTCCTCAGAGAGTGTGCTGACCAGCTGGCAGGCGTCTTCTTGGACATCTTCAACCTGTCCCTGTCCCAGGCTGTAGTTCCCACCGCCTTTAAGGAGACCACCAGCGTCACAGTCAAGGGTAGGCCCGCATCAAGGGTAGCATGCCAGGCACACTCGACCAACCGCTCCAACAGATCCACAGAATATGCCATTTCTATTGCTATTCACACGGCCGTAACACATGTGGACAAGAGAATGCTGTTAATTGACTACAGCTCTGCATTCAACAAATTTAACAAGCTCGACACCAAGCTCAGAGCCCTGGGTCTGGACACAACCCTCTGCAACTGGATCCTGGACTTCCTGATGGGCAGACCACTCCTCCAACACCTCCTCCACACTCTCTGTCACGACTCCACACTGTCGGGGTGTGTCCTCAGTTCTCTGTTGTACTCCCTGTTCACCCACGACTGCGTGGCTTTGCACGACACCAACTCCATCATCAAGTTTGCTGACGACACCACGGTTGTAGGCCAACGCCGAGTCAGCCTACAGAGAGGAAGTAAGTGAACTGGCATTGTGGTGTCATGACAACAACCTCTCCTTCAACGTCAGCAAAACAAAGGAGTTGATTGTTGACTTCAGGAAGCAGAGGAGGGAACATGCCCTGATCTACATTTTTATTTTATATTATTTATTTAACTAGGCAAGTCAGTTAAGAACAAATTCTTATTTACAATGACGGCCTAGGAATAGTGGGTTAACTGTTCAAGGGCAGAACGACAGATTTTTACCTTGTCAGCTCGGGGATTCAATCACGCCCCATCAATAGGACTGCAGTAGAGAGAGTCAAGTTCAACCTCAACCTTCACCTCTCCCGAGTCCGTACGGGAGTTGTAGCGATGGGACAAGACTGTAACTACCAATTGGATATGACGAAATTGGGAAGAAAATTGTAACAAATGTGCAATAAATACATTTAAACAAAAAAAAGTCTTACAAAAGGGTGATCAGTTAATCGTGGGGTGCGGCACCTGAGGGTTACCAGGGTAACAGTTATATAGGGGAAGTTTAGGTGGGTTTTTAGTCAGTCTTGTTTTTCCTTGTAGCATGTTACAACCTGTGTTCCTGTGAGTTAGCAATAAGTGTTAGCATATTCTCCCGTTTCTGTTCCGTGTGTTTATACTTGATTGAGTGCGTGTAGTTAGGGCGTGGGCAGTAGCCTATAGCCTGAGTTTAGTTTAGCCTTAATAAAGCGTTGGAAATAACATCTGTGCCTCCGGCTCCTTCTGTACGTCGGACTGAGACGTTACAGTTATATCACAAACAATTTACTGTTATTTAGACAACAAAAATTGGAACAAATTCACTATAATACATTATAAAAGGAGGACGTTTAGTAAACTAGAAAACAACATTTACCGCGCCCACTGTGTGACGTTGTTGAACCAGGGAATCCGTGTGTCCACCACGACAAATGAGCCTCATTGACTTTGTATGGGTGTTGTTTCCGTGGTGCCGACACGTAATTTCAACACATTCCGTGCCACCACCACGTAAATCGGGGTTAAGGGGTCGTGTTCATTTCACGTATTTCTGGGAGATCAGGTTGGCATTTCATTGGGCGATGTATTCCATGCATATCCCGTATATATGACTAATAACACATTCAACTTATTGATCATGGTTTGTGAGATAACTCCCTGAACCAATGAGTATAAATAAATAATCAATTGCAGTAAAAGCCCTCACCAAGATACATTGTTGTGACCAAGGGATATTGCATTGTAATGCCAGGTTAAAAACACTACCTTCCTAAAGGATATTTTGAGTACAATGTGTTTTAAGTTGTTTTTATGGGTGTTATTTGATTTTAGTGTTTGTATTTTCATACAGTGCATCCTGATACAACATTTCCTGCCATTGTCTATGTCTGCCTCTGGCTGCTACAGTTTCTCTCTCTCTCTCTCTCTCTCTCTCTCTCTCTCTCTCTCTCTCTCTCTCTCTCTCTCTCTCTCTCTCTCTCTCTCTCTCTCTCTCTCTCTCTCTCTCTCTCTCTCTCTCTCTCTCTCTCTCTCTCTCTCTCTCTCTCTCTCTCTCTCTCTCTCTCTCTCTCTCTCTCTCTCTCTCTCTCTCTCTCTCTCTCTCTCTCTCTCCCGGTTCGGGCGGCTTTCGGTGATCGATGTCACCGGCCTTCTAGCCACTGCTGCTCTCCATGTAATTTTCCATTGGTCTTGTCTTGTCTTCTTTCACACCTGGTTTAGATTCCATCATCATTATGTGTATATATACTCTCTGCTCCCCCCATGTCCTTTGTGCGTGATTGCTGTTTGTCAGAGTATTATCCACACTGGAATCTCGTGTTCTCCGGGTATTGTACACCCGTGTTTGTTTCCGGTCCTTGTCGTGCATATGTATATATTTTGCTTGTACGTCGTCTGCTCTCGTGTAACTATTAAACTACCTTCCATTGGAATTTCTCTCCTTCGCCTGACTCCCTCACACGCACTACACCTGACAGAATCATGCACCAAGAAATATGGAGTCAGTGGGATTCATCTCGCCCTACCCAGGGAGTACGATGAGGCTGCCGCCTGCTGCCAGGGGTTCCTGCTCCAACTGGACCTCTACCTGGCCACAGTCCAACTGGCACCGTCAGACCGGGAGAAGGTGTCCACCCTCGTCTCGTGCCTCACGGGGAAAGCCCTGGAGTGGGCCAACGTGATCTGGATTGAAGGAGGAGACGCGTTGGACAACTTCAGGGAGTTCGCTCTGCGCTTCAGGGCGGTTTTCGACCATCCACCCGAGGGAAGAGAGGCGGGCAAGCGCTTGTTCCACCTGAGGCAGGGGACGAGGAGCGCGCAGGATTTCCAGACCCTGGCGGCAGGGGCAGGGTGGAACAACCGGGCCGTAATCTACCATTATCGCTGCAGTCTGCGCGAGGATGTCCATCGGGAGCTGGGCTGTAGAGACACCACCCTCAGTATCGACCAGCTGGTGGACATGTCCGGCTGGATAACCTGCTGGCCACCCGAGGATGTCCCAATCGGGTCCTGTCCGTCCCACCCTCCGGCACCACCGCTCCTGTCCCGATGGAGCTGGGAGGTGCTGCTCTCAGGGAGACTGGGGGAGGAGCAACCGAGTGCCGCAGAGGACACACTGCTGGGCGATGTCGTGGAGGTTCCACTGGGTATCGAGGCGGCAGGCAGGGCACCCTGACGTCACCCCAGGTAGGATGGCACCACACTCACCCAGAGCCCTCTGTTGCGCACTCATTCCCAGTGTAAGGCGCTAGTTGATTCAGGCACTGCTGGGACTTTTATGGACAGTGCATTTGCCAAGAGGTTAGGTATCCCCTCTGTTCCTCTGTCTATGCCCCTTCCCGTAAGCGCCCTTGACAGTAGACCATTAGGGTCAGGTTTAGTTAGGGAGGCCACCGCTCTCCTGGGCATGGTTACACAGGGGAATCATAAGGAAGGAGAAACTTAGTTTCTTCCTTATTGACTCCCCTGCGTTCCCGGTGGTTAGTCCTGCCCTGGTTAGCGCGTCATAACCCCACATTTTCGTGGCAACAGAGGGTTCTCACGGGGTGGTCGCAAGAGTGTCCAGGGAGGTGTTTAGGTGATTCCGTTGGTGCGACCACGGTGGAAAGTCCAGACCATGTCTCCACCGTGCACATTCCCTCTGAATACCTCGATTTGGCCCTCGCCTTCAATTACCACCCCATCGTCAGGGGGATTGTGCGATAAACCTCAAGGTAGACGCTGCGCTTCTCAGTAGTCATGTTTGTGCACTTCTTCGCAAAATTAGATCTCAGGAGTGCGTACAACCTGGTGCGTATCAGGGAGAGAGACTAATGGAAAACAGCATTTAGCACCACCTCAGGTCATTATGAGTACCTAGTCATGCCATACAGGTTAATGAATGCTTCATCAGTTTTCCAAGCCTTTGTAGACGAGATGTTCCGGAACCTGCTCGGGCGTGGTGTACCTGCTCGGAACCTGCAACACACGCTGAACACGTGTCCCTGGTGTGTGAGGTGCTTGGTCGACTATTGGAGCATGACCTGTACGCCAAGGCTGAAAAATGTCTGTTTTTTAAACAATCCGTCTCCTTCCTAGGATACCGCATTTCCACCTCAGGGGTGGAGATGGAGAGTGACCGCATTTTAGCCGTGTGTAATTGGCCGACTCCCACCACGGTAGAGGAAGTGCAGTGTTTCATTGGGTTTGCCAATTACTACCGGAGGTTTATCCGGGGCTTTGGCCAGGTGGCGGCCCCATTACCTCACTGCTGAAGGGGGGTCCGTCCCGTCTGCGCTGGTCGGCTGAGGCAGACAGGGCTTTTTGTCACCTGAGGACTGTTCACCTCGGCTCCCGTGCTGGGCCATCCAGACCCCTCTTTAGCGTTCATAGTGGAGGTGGACGCGTCTGAAGCTGGGATAGGAGCAATGCTCTCTCAGCACTTGGGCACGCCACCTAAGCTCCGCCCCTGTGCCTTCTTCTTGAAGAATCTCAGCCTGGCAGAGCAGAACTATGATATGGGGGATCGGGAGCTGTTGGCTGTCGTCGGGCCCTGAAAGTGTGGAGACATTGGCTCGAGGGGGCTAAACATCCTTTCCTCATCTGGACCGACCACCGTAACCTGGAGTACATCCGGGCAGCGAGGAGGCTGAACCCTCGCCAGGCCAGCTTGGGCCCACACGTCACCCTTCTCTGGTCACCCCGGCATCGGTCGGACAGTGCGTTGCCTGAACGGGAAGTACTGGTGGCCCACCTTGGCTAAGGATGTGAGTGTAAGGCAGCTAGACGCCTGCCCAGAGGTAAGCTACATCCCTTACTCATGCCACAGCGACCATGGTCTCACCTGTCGATTGATTTTCTAACCGATCTCCCCCCCACAGGGTAACACCACGATCTTGGTCGTTGTGGACCGTTTCTCTAAGTCCTGCCATCTCCTTCCTCTGCCCGGTCTCCCCATGGCCCTACAGATTGCAGAGGCCCTCTTCACCCACGTCTTCTGGCACTACGGGGTACCGGAGGACACAGTGTCTGATCGGGGTCCCCAATTCACGTCAAGGGTGTGGATGGCGTTCATGGAACATCTGGGGGTCTCGGTCAGCCTAACCTCCGGTTTTCACCCCGACAGTAATGGGCAGGTGGAACGATTGAACCAGGATGTGGGCAGGTTTCTGCAGTCCTACTGCCAGGACTGGCCGGGGGAGTGGGCAGCTTACATACCCTGGGCTGAATATGCCCAGAATTCACTCCGCCACTCCTCCACCAACCTCTCACCTTTCCAGTGCGTGTTGGGGTATCAGCCGGTCCTGGCCCCATGCCATCAGAGTCAGACTGAGGCTCCTGCAGTAGACGACTGGTTCCGGCGCGTAGAAATCTGTCTCCCTCCGAAGTCTCCTTCTCTCCTAGTTCAGACGGCTTTCGGCGATCGCCTTCTAGCCACTGTCACTCCCCATGTCATTTTCCATTGGTCTTGTCTTGTCTTCTTTCACACCTGGTTTAGATTCCATCACCATTATGTGTATATATACTCTCTGCTCGCCCCATGTCCTTTGTGCGTGATTGTTGTTTGTCCGAGTATTATCCACACTGGAATCTCGTGTTCTCCGGGTATTGTACACCTGTGTCTGTTTCCGGGCTTTGTCGTGCGTATTTATATATTTTGTTGAAATTTCTCTCCTGCTATATTTGGTAGAAAAGTACAATTATAAATCGTTTCACATTATTATTTAGTGAGTCCGCCAGATCAGAGGCAGTAGGCATGACCAGGGATGTTATCTTGATAAGTGCGTGAATTTGGATATTTTCCTGTCCTGCTAAGCATTCGAAATGTATAGAGTATTTTGGGTGTCAGGGAAAATACAGCGGGTGAAATAAGTATTGAACATTTTTCTCAGTAAATATATTTCCAAAAGGTGCTATTGACATGAAATTTTAACAACCCAAGTAATCCATACATACAAAGAAACCAAAACAAATAAGTTCAGAAATTAAGTTATGTGTAATGATGTGAAATGACACAGGAAAAAGTATTGAACACATGAAGAAAGGGAGGTGCAAAAAGGCATGGAAAGCCAAGACAACAGCTGAAAACTATCAGTAATTAAAAAGCAATCCAGCCCCCTGTCAGTGCAAATTAATATCAGCTGGTTCAGTCCCAACTGATGGCCTACAAAAAGGTCTCATTGCCAAGGTGTCACACAAGACACATCTCATGATGGGTAAAAGCAAAGAGCTGTCTCAAGACCTTCGCAACCTAATTGTTGCAAAACATAATGATGGCATTGGTTATAGGCGCATTTCTAAGCTTCTGAATGTTCCAGTGAGCACTGTTGGGGCCATAATACGGAAGTATAAATTTGCCTCGACCAGGTGCTCCTCGCAAGATTTCTGACAGAGGAGTGAAAAGAATAATCAGAAGAGCCAAGGACCACTTGTGGAGAGCTTCAAAAGATCTGCAATTAGCAAGTACTGTTGTCTCAAAGAAAAGTAATGCACTCCACCGCCATGGCCTGTATGCACGCTCACCACGCTCACCACGTAAGCATGTTGAAGCTTGTTTAAAGTTTGCTGCACAACATTTGGCAAAGCCAGTGAAATACTGGAAGAATATAGTGTGGTCAGATGAGAGCAAAATTGAACTGTTTGGATGTCATAATACACACCATGTTTGGAGGAGAAATGGCACTGCACATCACCCTAAAAACACCATACCAACAGTGAAGTTTGGAGGTGGGAACATCATGGTGTGGGGCTGCTTTTCAGCAAATGGTACTGGCAAACTTAATTGAAGGAAGGATGAATGGGCAAATTTACCGAGACATTCTTGACAAAAATCTGCTGCCATCTACCAGGATGATGAAGAGGAAACGAGGGTGGACATTTCAGCAAGACAATGATTCCAAACACACAGCCAAGGAAACTCTCAATTGGTTTCAAAGAAAGAAAATAAAGCTGCTAGAATGGCCCAGCCAATCACCTGACTTAAATCCCATTGAAAATCTTTGGAAAGAACTGAAGATCAAGATTCATAGAAGAGGCCCACGGAACCTTCAAGATTTGAAGACTGTTTGTGTGGAAGAATGGACCAAAATCACACCAGAGCAATGCATGCGACTAGTTTCTCCATACAGGAGGCGTCTTGAAGCTGTCATTACCAACAAAGGCTTTTGTACAAAGTATTAAATAAATATCAGTAAGTGTGTTCAATACTTTTTCCCTGTGTCATTTCACATTATTACACATAACTTAATTGCTGAACTTATTTGTTTTGGTTTCTTTGTATGTATGGATTACTTGGGTTGTTACCAACATCTGGTGAAAATTTCATGTCAATAGCACCTTTGGAAATATATTTACTGAGAGAAATGGTGACGTGTTCAATACTTATTTCACCCGCTGTATATGGAGTAAAAAGTATTTTATTTAGGAATGCAGTGAAGTAAAAGTAAAAGTAATCAAAATATAGAAATAGTAAAGTAAAGTACAGATACACTAAAAAACTACTTAGGTAGTACTTTAAAGTATTTTTACTTAAGTATTTTACACCACTGCTCACACACACTTTCTCTTTTTTTCTCTTCCTCTCCTCGTAGCTTCTGGTTCGGGGGCTGCACTGACAAAAACGATATCACACTGATAGAGCTGAGCAACTGTGTGAGTCTGAGAGAGAGAGAGAGAGAGAGAGAGAGAGCGGAAGTGAGAGTGGCTCAAAAGGCAGAGCAAGCCCCTTGTGTCAAGCACTTCTTCTCTCTCTCTCCTTGAACGTACACACTTACTCTCTGCCCACTCTGCTGTGTAGCAAGTATCTAACCCACCTACCCACTTCACCCCTTGCCTGGATCGCCTTTGAGATTGACCTGCTTGCTGACTGCTGTATGAGGGACAAGGAAGGACCTAACACTGGCTGTCCAAATCTAATACTGGTAAGATGGGTACTTTTGTGTCACTGCAATGTGGTTTCTCAGGGGTTCATCTATGCTATTAGAGATGGGTTGACAAGAGAATGAGATGTCACTTTACTTAAACTCCACTGTCCTTGACATGCTCAACTGAGAGTAAGGGTTACAAGTGTGCAAATGAGGAGATTTTTTTGTTGTCGTGTTTATTCAAGTTGGTGAAGGTGGGGTTTGTTGATTCATTGTTGTTGTCATCTTGTTTGAGTCAAGCTCCCCGGCAGATGTTCAAGTCTCTCATTGTGCGTTTCTGGAGCACAGTTTTAGCTTTGGTTCTTCCTCTTTGTGATGTAGCTTCCCACACTCGCTTTGTTGTTAATGTTAAATAATACCACACTAATAGGATATGCAGAAAAACTCTGAGCATGTAGGTCTCTGGCATTCGGAGGAAAATATGATTATTGTACCTACAGTATGTTTTTCCTTTTGTCGTTGAGGTGACGTTGCTCGGGACGGGAGAGGGTAGAAAATTGGAAACAGACCCCACCCACCCCTGAGAGTCAGTCAGTCCACTCAGAACAAGGTAACACAAAACAACAGTCCCACCACCAGTGTCAGAGTGTGTGTGCCTGTGTGTGTGTCTATGTAGAGAGAGACACACACAGAAACAGAGAGAGAGTACACAGGGTAAGGGGAATTTTCCTAATGGTTTCATTTTGTTTTGATCACTCTGATGTGCTACTTTTTCCCCACACAGTTAGTAGAGCTTGCAGAGTGAGAAGGAGGAGAGAGAGATAGCTAAGAGCGTTGAGAGTGAATTGGCCTGCTTTCATAATCTGGCCAATGTATTTCCATGTGTCCTACAGCACTGATCACTGCCCTACAGGTCCCTAAGCAGGGAAAAATAACAAATCAACTACATGTGCTTGCAATTTGTCCATCTCATTTCCCCCCTTACTCCCTTCCTGTCCATTGGCACAGGTCTTCTTATTCCTTTGAAAATCTGTCTTTATGATAGCGATAGCACAATTTGAAAATTGTAACATTAATGACACAAAACGGTAATGACACAAAACGGTAATGATACAAACGCTTTCTTAGTTGTATAGCTACAAAAGCTGTCCTAGCTGTATAGTTCAACATTTGTGTACTTTACCACTGATTATATTTCTATGGTGTGGGACATTCTTCAGGCAACCAAAAGTTGAAAACATAAAGTCATCATCAAAGACTAGATCAAAACTAGTAATCAAAATACAGAAAAAAAGAGTGCATAGCATTCCCAGCTCTTGATTTCTTGTTCCTCCTCATCTTGAACTTACAGTGCACCACACATAAATCTAGTTTGATAAAAACACATGATTGAACTCAAACCACACAAACACTAAAGTTCCTCTCTTTTTTTTATCTTCCCAGGGCTACTCCGTATATATAGTCATGTCTGTGTGGTTTCTCGAGCTCCTAAATCAGAGTTTTATGTCCTTTTTGACAATAATGGTCCATAATGAAGACATTCACAAGCTATTTTGCTCTGACTTGGAGGTGACAAACTGAAATTACAGTCCAAAGAGTTCTTGTTGGTATGAGAGTTGAAAGAGCTTCATATAGAGGTTTGGATTGATGTAATCTATACCTAAATCAATCTCCACTGTTAAGCAGAATAGTTTGCTGAATTCATATTGTAGATGTGCACTGTTTCATAGATGCTCACTGCTCACCATTGAAGTTATTTGAGACGTAGATGAGAGTATGTATTGTATAAAACACCAGTTACGTATTTCCATAACAGAGATGGTGTCTCACTCCAGAGCAACTCTTGTTGAGAGTTACAGAAAATATCATAAAATCGTAAAACAGTGATATTTCACAAAACAAGTTATGAAAAGTTCAAGTTGGTCATATTTGCGTAGTAACAACTATGATTGCACACGGATTACATCCTGTGTTATGCTTCTTGGACCTATAGTATGAGTTGTCAAAAAATTACATTAATTTAAATTCAATCAAATTAATTTCATTTTAGTGGAAGGAAAACTCTCTCTGTGAAATGCCAGATTGGGTAATCAGCCTGCGCTTTAATTACTTATGGCCAGTATTTCTGTTGCGGTGAGAAATCTTCTAACTCAGACTGTGTTTAGTCTGTGGAAGTCACGAGGTCAAGACGTCAAAAGGTCACTGTCAGTGAGCCTATTGGGATGTAACACTCTCTCTGGGACAGTAGTTGTAGTTGACTCTCAGTCTTAGTAAAGCTGTGACCTGGACCTTAGGTCAAGTGCAGAGAGGGAAGTGGGTCGTTACGGGTCTGATGGATCATCGACAATGTTACATGTGTGAATGTCAAATCCGCAACAATGTGTGAAAGTCAATACTGTAACAATGCTAACAGCAAGAGATAGTGAGGTAAAAGGGCACATTGAAACACGTAAAATTACAAGATGGATCTATATGGCCTCTTCGCACCACAGATAAGAATCAAATGGCGTACTGCAGTTTGTTGGTTCCCCTATCATTGTACCTTGTTGCTTGAATACATTCGCCATAGGGTCTAAAGAGGGTCCTTGAGGATAGGATACGTAACGTGAATGAAGAGCAGGGGGTACTTGGCTGTAAAGCATGGTGTTGTAGTCATCACCCACCACACATCACACATCCAAAGTATTCACTACATTAGTTTAAGTGGAGCATGCATATAACAGTTGGCATAATGGGTAAAGAGGATGTGTGGTGGGTGATGTTATATGGTAAGATTCCCTTGGGCTTTAGCCAATGTGGAGATTCAATTAGAAGAAAAGTAGCCTCCAGGTGGTCAAATGGTTTGTTAACTGACACCCCCTGCTGGAAATGTTTAGTTATTGCATGACTCTCAGTATATTTCTATAACAATAGATGTTTTATTGACACATACACCGGATAGGTGCAGTGAAATGTGTTGTTTTTACAGGGTCAGACATAGTAATACTGAACCCCTAGAATAAATTACGTTAAGTGCCTTGCTGAAAGGCACATCGACCGATTTTTCACCTTGGTATTATGAAACAGCGACCTTTCGGGTTACTGGCCCAATGGTCTAACTGCTAGGCTACCTGCTGCCCAAAATTATAACTACAAAACTATATACCATATAATGACCAATCATCATTAGTTATAGTTGTCACTTTGAACTGATTTAGCCCACTGCAGAAAACGTTTCTCAGTATTCACTTGGGGGTAGAAGGAAACCCACTAATAGCAATATAGACAGAAAGGAAAAATGTTGTACTGTCTATTTCTATCCATTATTCTGTCCTTCCTCATCTTTTCAATTTGTTGTCATCAAAGAGGTGTATTCCACATGAATTAACTTTGTTGAGCATTTTATATTTTAAACTTACATAATACTAGCTTACAGAACTTCAACTCAAGTCCAGTGTCTCAAAGGAGTCAGGGCACAGGGTTTAAATGAAACCTACATTTGATGTAATTGATTTCAAGTTGTTGCCTGCAGAGAGACATAAGACAATCCATTTACAACCCTTTGAGGTTACAGTACATGCACACACACACACACACACACACACACACACACACACACACACACACACACACACACACACACACACACACACACACAAATACACACACAAAGGAGTGTGTAAGGGCGTCGTATCGCTAGGCTTTCCAGCATATCTGTTTCCAGTGAAAAGGAGCGAGTGTTTTATCTCTCTTTTCTGTGGTGTAGCGTAACATAGCATCTCTACCAGGAATGGAAAGGCTGAAAGTCAACCCACTGTCGCTAGCATCTGAACACCTTCAAAGTCACCACACCACTGCTAGCTAGCGACAGTCTAGTCTGAGGTTTGTTACAGGACGTTGACTAGAGTGGTCTCTGATAGAAAACAAACTACCCTGATATGAGAGGGAACTGATGTAATGGCAGAGAGAGACAGTAAATATAATAGACCATAAATGGAATATACCATAACTATACACCCCAAAAATATATAAGACCTTCCAAGTGTCAAAGCTAACTGTAAACACATCTGTCACATGTGACAGGGAAAGGCTGGAACACAACAATGATCCATTACGTTCATTCTCTCTGTTATTTCACACTTGATGGACCAGCTTGGTATTGTTTCCTGCTCTGCCTTGCCATTGGAAAAGACAGTTTTGCCAAGTGACACACAGAAGTCATAACTCAGCTGGTGAGTGTCTCACAATCATAGAAACAGACAGACAGACAGACAGACAGACAGACAGACAGACAGACAGACAGACAGACAGACAGACAGACAGACAGACAGACAGACAGACAGACAGACAGACAGACAGACAGACAGACAGAACAGAACAGAGACACAGAACAGAGAGACTGAAATACATAGATGGAGGGTGGTGAACACACCCTGTGCCCCCCTAGAGATTGAATAACAGATGAGTGTTTGCCCAGGGATATACCCTCAGGCCTCCACCCATTACCAGGAAATCTGTGACTGAGATAATATGGCATATTCCAGGAATTATAACACTGTATGAAGCTACAGTAGGACTCCTCTGGTATCACATCATAATAATCATCTCTATCAAATCATCTACATCTGATATTTAATTATGCAATATACAGGTACATGTTGAACACTTTGATAGGTGCTGTAGGCACAGTTGAAGTCGGAAGTTTACATACACCTTAGCCAAATACATTTAAACTAAGTTTTTCACAATTCCTGACATTTAAGAATGTGAAATGTCAGAATAATAGTAGAGAATGATTTATTTCAGCTTTTTATTCTTTCATCACATTCCAGTGGGTCAGAGGTTTACATACACTCAATTAGTATTTGGATGCATTGCCTTTAAATTGTTTAACTTGGGTCAAACATTGCGGGTAGCCTTCCAGAAGCTTCCCACAATAAGTTGGGTGAATTTTGGCCCATTCCTCCTGACAGAACTGGTGTAACTGAGTCAGGTTTGTAGGCCTCCTTGCTTGCACACGCCTTTTCAGTTCTGCCCACACATTTTCTATAGGATTGAGGTCAGGGCTTTGTGATGGCCACTCCAATAACTTGACTTTGTTGTCCTTAAGCCATTTTGCCACAACTTTGGAAGTATGCTTGGTGTCATTGTCCATTTGGAAGACCCATTTGCGACCAAGCCTTTAACTTCCTGACTGATGTCTTGAGATGTTGCTTCAATATATCCACATAATTTTCCTTCCTCATGATGCCATCTATTTTGTGAAGTGCACCAGTCCCTCTTGCAGCAAAGCACCCCCACAACATGATGCTGCCACCCCTGTGCTTCACAGTTGGGATGGTGTTCTTCGGCTTGCAAGCCTCCCCCTTTTTCCTCCAAACATAACGATGGCCATTATGGCCAAACAGTTCTATTTTTGTTTCATCAGACCAGAGGACATTTCTCCAAAAAGTATTATCTTTGTCCCCATGTGCAGTTGCAAACCGTAGTCTGGCTTTTTTTATGGCGGTTTTGGAGCAGTGGCATCTTCCTTGCTGAGCGGCCTTTCAGGTTGGGTCGATATAGGACTCGTTTTACTGTGGATATAGATACCTTTGTACCTGTTTCCTCCAGCATCTTCACAAGGTCCTTTGCTGTTGTTCTGGGATTGATTTGCACTTTTCGCACCAAAGTAGGTTAATCTCTAGGAGACAGAATGGTCTCCTTCCTATGGTATGAAGGCTGCGTGGTCCCATGGTGTTTATACTTGTGTACGTCAATAAAGTATCTATCTATCTATCTATCTATCTATCTATCTATCTATCTATCTATCTATCTATCTATCTATCTATCTATCTATCTATCTATCTATCTATCTATCTATCTATCTATCTATCTATCTATCTATCTATCTATCTATCTATCTATCTATCTATCTATCTATCTATCTATCTATCTATCTATCTATCTACTACTGTTTGTACAGATGAACGTGGTACCTTCAGGCGTTTGGAAATTGCTCCCAAGGATGAACCAGACTTGTGGAGGTCTACAATTTTTTTCTGAGGTCTTGGCTGATTTCTTTAGATTTTCCCATGATGTCGAGCAAAGAGGCACTGAGTTTGAAGGTAGGCCTTGAAATACATGCACAGGTACATCTCCAATTGACTCAAATTACGTCAATTAGCCTATCAGAAGCTTCTAAAGCCATGGCATCATTTTCTGGAATTTTCCAAGCTGTTTAAAGCAACAGTCAACTAAGTGTATGTAAACCCACTGTAATTGTGATATAGTGAATTATAAGTGAAATAATCTGTCTGTAAACAATTGTTGGAAGAATTACTTGTGTCATGCACAAAGCAGATGTCCTAACCGACTATAGTTTGTTAACATGAAATCTGTGGAGTGGTTGAAAAATGAGTTTCTTTCATTCATTATTTTTGGCAATCTGCCCTGTGTGTATGGTAACTGCTGTTTCCTCCATCACTGCATTGCCTGACTGCATTCTTCTCATTCCTATTGGCTTCCTGTGCCTGGGAGCGGAGCTGGCACCCCATTGGTCACAGAGCTCAGAGCTGTAAATTTGAATATTATTGAGAAATATGTGCATGGTATCCCTCTCTCTTCCTCTTTGTTTCTCTCTGTACCTCTCCACCTCACTTGTACTCTTACCCATTCCTCTCAGCTCTTCCCGACCTCACCCACAGGCACCTCAGCATTTATCTCTGACAATGTGTAGTACAGGAGGGCACAAAAATGTGAGTTTCGACAGCTTACGAAGGGGGTCCCCCAGGGTTCAGTTTAATAGACTATTCCTTTTACGCTGTATATTCATTATATTGGAAGTAATGTAAAACCTACTAAACTTCATCTGTATGCTGACAACATTCTGTAAGACACAACAGCAGTAACAGTCTGGCCCATTTGCCACAGTCACAGCTAAACTCTTAGTTCTCACAATCTTGGTCATTCTCGGTCAGATAAGCAGCCACTCCTCAACTCACTGTCCTAGATAATAGGATTATTCCCTTTAATTGAGACTAAACATCCTCCATTTGTCCAAATCCAATACAATATGTTGTTGAGCCAGGCCCATGGAGATAACTCTAACCTGATTTGGGATGGTCAAATAGATTCAAATCAGGTCAGTTCATCTTTTGGGATCGTCTGACCCAGTCTAAAGTTAATTTAAGGCAAAATTACAATTCTACTCAAAACAAACTGATATCAACAAGTATATCAGAGCCATAATACAACACAGCTAGTGTCTCTCGTTTGGTGCCCTTGGCAAGAGTATTCAGCCAACAAGTCATGGGTTTGACTGCGGGGTGGACCCAATTTAACTTGGGATACGTGCTTGTAGCTTGAATTTCAACACAGCACTCCCATGGCATGGATCAGTACACAATTTATAATAATGTTGTGGCCCAGGGACCGTTTTCAGTCCATCCTTGATTAGTTGTGGATCCCACTCTCATCATTTAGATTGAATCTTTGAAAATATGTTAAGAACATTTCAAAGCAAATGCTGTTGAGGCAAACTGCTATACACACACACACACACACACACACAGACTGAAAATGGAAAATCCATTTGGCACATCTGCCTAACACTAAAGGTAATTGCCCTTTTTTGCTATTTCTTTACACCATGTTTTACAACTGTAAGCTGAATTGAAGGAGTTATCCATCTTTTTATCTCAACATAGAAAAATAATGTCCAGCTTTTACGTTTTACAGTGACAAGGTCATGACCTGTTTTTAATAAAGTTGTGTTGGAGTGTTTAGTAGGTGTGTTTGGCACCTCATGTTGTCTGTCTTCATCTCATCTCTCCCTCCCTGCCATGCTCCTTATCTTACCCTCACACTCTGAAGAGTCTATCTATGGACACTACTGTATGTGAACGTCAAGGCAGTGCACTAGTATGCATTGTCTGTGTTGTTTTGTGAGTTTCTGTCTGTTTTTTGTTATTTTTTGCTAATTGCTAATCTACATTCATACACATACATACAGTACAATTCAGTTAACACCATGTTGTTTACTATCATGCTTTCGCATGTCTTTTCTACATGCCATTTGCAGTTTTTCATCAGTACTAGTGTATGATTTTCTGTTCGTGTGTGTAAACTCAAAATCATCTTTATCAATATACCACATCCTTTCTATCCTCGTTATTATCGCTGCAGCAATCTCTAGAGTGTGTGTTTCTTAGTTTGAATAGGATGTTTCTTAGACATGTGTGTCTAAGTGCTCTATTAAATCCGTATCCCACGTTAGTGGATGGTCAATGCTATCATGGATCCTTTGAGGTCCCTAACCTAACCCCTACCCTTACCTAACCTTAACTCTTACCTTAAACATTTTAAATGTCAACTTCTATAGGCTAGGGGCGTCTCAAGGACCCCGGATAGCACTGACCGTTAGTGGAGACTGCATTCGCTGTCAATGGAGCAAATTTTGGTTCAAACAGAAAATCACCATTATGTTTCTTGGGCAGAATCTGTAGGCCTAACATCAATGAATAAAGCCCTACATTTAGAGTGAGCTGTTTCAGTGTTATTGTGTGGTCTCAAATGGATATGATTCAGACAGGCTGTTAAAATGTGTGTCATTTTGAGTTCAGCAGGTGGAGCCCTGAAACCGAACTGGCTCATTTTACTATTCCTCAAAGGAGACGAATGTGAGATTAATGTAGCAGCTCAACAGAAACGTCGCAGAGATTATAGCGTCAACAATGCGAAAATTAGACCGATTATATCAACACCTCTCGCTTAGTTTTTTGTGCCAGTCTTGTCAACTGAGTAACAGACAGGCATCGCTGGCGCGTTTGACGAACGGAAGTAGGCTTGTCAAGATATTCCACTCGCTACATTTACAGTATTTGACCACCTGTTGAATTGTATTTGCTGATTAATATCAGAATTGAATACATCGCAAATTAATGTGTCAAATAGTAACTGCGGAGGTAGGCTACTTATTATTTGGTGTACTCTTGAATAGTCTGTACAATTTAAATGTATTATATAATCTTGACTTCTTCGTTTGCATTGTATTGGGAGAATTGGGGCAGAGTTTTAGGACGTGTGAAAGGTCGTCACACGTTTGCATTTACCCACGTAGTTGATTATGCATTTATTGAAACAATCTTCCTCTCGCGTCATCTGGTTGCCCATCAGAAAGTGATGATGCACTTAACGTGTGCGCCTCAAAAAACTCACTCAGTGCTAAATGTATGTTGTACTCACGATTGTTTGCCTTTACTTCCCAACAGATGGACCTATAGAATCTGGACCTCAAATAGAGACAGGCAGACTGGAAATACGTTTTCCGACAGTGACAGGTAGGATTCCATATTTCACAAATATTAAGGTTGTTTGGACTCCAGGTGTAGTGTAGCCTGAGGTAGTATCAGATGCGTCTGTAAACTAATGAAGGCTAAATTGCCTGCTGAAAGGAGTGAGCTAACTGCATGGTGGTGTGGTTGTATTCTACACCATGTATTTTAGGCTAAGCTTTCCCAATATTACTACAAAAGGTGATATAGATCATTGGTAATCATGTAATTGTGCATCTAAATCATAAACTTGGACAGAATAGCCTTATTGTCAGTGAAGGTATTACATTTCTTAGAGGCTCAAATACTACCCATGAAAAGTTTGACTCATTGAATGGGCAAAACACTTTGATGTACTGTAGGCTACAGTAGTTTTATGAGTATGGCTGATGTTTCGTAGCAATGGGTGAGCAGCTGTGTGTGTGTGTGTGTGTGAGAGAGAGAAAAGGAAAAAACCTGGACACATGAGAGTAGCACACACACACACACACACACACACACACACACACTAGACAGGATGAGGTCATAGTCCTAGTAATGTGAAGATATAGTTATGCAGTGTCACGTGTGCCATGCCAGAGGAATCGACACCACTCTACGCTCCCTTTGTATAGCCTTTTAAATCTCTTTCTCTTCCTTGTTCTCCTCATTCCCTCTTTTTCTCCATCCCTCTCATATAACCAACTTAATTCACTGTGTGAGTGTACGTGCCTGAATAGATGCGTTAAAACATTTTTAGTATCACTACCTGAAAGTGTCATTATTACGCAGGGCTAGTCACAGCCTTAGGCCAACTCCAGTTGTTGTGACTGCTATTTGCTTAGTCATGCCAATGTTATAACAATGCCCAGCGTCGTCCGGTTAAGGGGAGGGTTTGGCCGGCCGGGTTGTCCTTGTCCCATTGCGCTGTAGCGACTCCTGTGGCGGGCTGGGCGCATGCACGCTGACACGGTCGCCAGGTGTACGGTGTTTCCTCCAACACATTGGTGCGACTGGTTTCCGGGTTAAGTGTGCATTGTGTCAAGAAACAGTGCAGCTTGGCGGGGTTGTGTTTCGGAGGACGCACGCCTCTCGACCTTCGCCTCTCCCGAGTCCGTACGGGAATTGCAGCGATGGGACAAGACTGTAACTACCAATTGGATGTGACGAAAAGGGGTAAAATAAATCAAATAAAGCTTTTTAGTCCAGGACTGGGTTTAATCTCAGTCTGGGACACCAGCCCATAGTCTTTTGGGAACTTGCTTTATGTAACATATTGTGTGCTATAGCTTGGAAAATAAACAAGTGGGACAGTATTAAGTCTGCTTCATGTTTTCTTTGATTGAAATGTTGGTATTGCTCTAGTTCACATACCGGTGTGAATAAGGTCCATAGTGTGCTGGAGATTACCTGAAACTGATAAATCTTGTTTGGTAATCCATACCGCATGCATCGTGCCAAGTTATTAATTTGGCTTAACAATGCATTATTCATGCATGTCAAATGGCTAGACATTACCTTTTCCCCTTAAAAAGAAGACACCGCCAAAACATTGGTTGCTAGTCATTTGATATGTATCAATGAGGTGATTGTTTACTCAATAATACGCTTGTTACTGTTTTTGTGTGTGCTCAGTTTGTAGAGCATGGCGCTCGCAACGCCAAGGTTGTGGGTTCGAGTCCCACGGGGGAACAGTACGGTTCAGGAGAAGACCCAGATGCAGACAGTTTGAAGTAACAAAAGTTTATTACAACAACGGGTCAGGCAAACGACAGGTCAAGGGTCAGGCGGAGATCAGTAATCCAGGGCAGTGTCACAAGGTACAGAATGGCAGGCAGGCTCAGGGTCAGGGCAGGCAGAAAGGTCGAAAACTGCGGATAATGGGGAAGATGGGCGACATCTGGATGGGGCTGGAGACAAGCACAAAGACAGGTGAAACTGCTCAGGGTGTGACAGCTCTGGATAAGAGCGTCTACTAAATTATAAAAAATAAAATATATAAACAGAATGTGTTAACATGACTATCTAGACGTGAAGATCCTGTTGTTGCCTCTTCCTGGTTTTACATCAGCTCAGCTGATCGCACACACACTCCCTCAAAATAGAGCAGTACTGCAGTGTGTGTGTGTGTGTGTGTGTGTGTGTGTGTGTGTGTGCATACATGCATGTGTGTGCAGCCAAACTAACATCACATATGTCTACACAGATTGAAATTGAAACAGAAAAACATGATTTGTGCACACATAACCTTAGCCATTTAAAGCTGCTACAGTGGGGAGAACAAGTATTTGATACACTGCCGATTTTACAGGTTCTCCCACTTACAAAGCATGTAGAAGTCTGTAATTGTTATCATAGGTACTCTTCAACTGTGAGTGACGGAATCTAAAAAAATAGAAAATCACATTTTTTTAAGTAATTAATTTGCATTTTATTGCATGACAAAAGTATTTGATACATCAGAAAAGCAGAACTTAATATTTGGTACAGAAACCTTTGTTTGCAATTACAGAGATCATACGTTTCCTGTAGTTCTTGACCAGGTTTGCACACACTGCAGCAGGGATTTTGGCCCACTCCTCCATACAGATCCTTCAGGTTTCGGGGCTGTCGCTGGGCAATACGGACTTTCAGCTCCCTCCAAAGATTTTCTATTGGGTTCAGGTCTGGAGACTGGCTAGGCCACTCCAGGACCTTGAGATGCTTCTTACGGAGCCACTCCTTAGTTGCCCTGGCTGTGTGTTTCGGGTCGTTGACATGCTGGAAGACCCAGCCACGACCCATCTTCAATGCTCTTACTGAGGGAAGGAGGTTGTTGGCCAAGATCTCGCGATACATGGCCCATCCATCCTCCCCTCAATACGGTGCAGTCGTCCTGTCCCCTTTGCAGAAAAGCATCTCCAAAGAATGATGTTTCCACCTCCATGCTTCACGGTTGGGATGGTGTTCTTGGGGTTGTACTCATCCTTCTTCTTCCTCCAAACACGGCGAGTGGAGTTTAGACCAAAAAGCTCTATTTTTGTCTCATCAGACCACATGACCTTCTCCCATTCCTCCTCTGGATCATCCAGATGGTCATTGGCAAACTTCAGACGGGCCTGGACATGCGCTGGCTTGAGCAGGGGGACCTTGCGTGCGCTGCAGGATTTTAATCCATGCGTAGTGTGTTACTAATGGTTTACTAATGGTTTTCTTTGAGACTGTGGTCCCAGCTCTCTTCAGGTCATTGACCAGGTCCTGCCGTGTAGTTCTGGGCTGATCCCTCACCTTCCTCATGATCATTGATGCCCCACGAGGTGAGATCTTGCATGTTGCCCCAGACCGAGGGAGATTGACCGTCATCTTGAACTTCTTCCATTTTCTAATAATTGCGCCAACAGTTGTTGCCTTCTCACCTAGCTGCTTGCCTATTGTCCTGTAGCCCATCCCAGCCTTGTGCAGGTCTACAATTTTATCCCTGATGTCCTTACACAGCTCTCTGGTCTTGGCCATTGTGGAGAGGTTGGAGTCTGTTTGATTGAGTGTGTGGACAGGTGTCTTTTATACAGGTAACGAGTTCAAACAGGTGCAGTTAATACAGGTAATGAGTGGAGAACAGGAGGGCTTCTTAAAGAAAAACTAACAGGTCTGTGAGAGCCGGAATTCTTACTGGTTGGTAGGTGATCAAATACTTATGTCATGCAATAAAATGCAAATTAATTATTTAAAAATTATACAATGTGATTTTCTCGATTTTTGTTTCAAACAGTTGAAGTGTACCTATGATAAAACTTACAGACCTCTACATGCTTTGTAAGTAGGAAAACCTGCAAAATCGGCAGTGTATCAAATACTTGTTCTCCCCACTGTATATGTAACTTTTGGGGTGGCCAAATTCACATAGAAATGTGAGTTATAGATCTGTCATTCTCATTGAAACCAAGTCTAAGAAGCGGTAGATCTGTTCTATGTGTGATATTTGTAGGCTTCCCGTTCTTAAGTTTCATTTTTTGCATCTTTTACTTTTATTTTTGTACACCAGCTTCAAACAGCTAAAAATACAATATTTTGGGTTATTGAAAAGATATTTCATAGCGGTTTAGATGGTAAACTGAAATTTGGTATGGTAAAATGGAGGAGCGATTTTTGACAGATATTGACACGTTCAATATCGCCTTGGACAATTGGTCACCTATTGTCTTTCTCTCTCTTTGAGTCGACTGCTCACCATAATGTATGTAATGCAGTGCTAGCATGCTGTAGCTTATGCTTTCAGTACTAGATTCATTCTCTTATCCTTTGATTGGGTGGACAACATGTCAGTTCATGCTGCAAGTGCTCTGATAGGTTGAAGGACGTCCTCTGGAAGTTGTCATAATTACTGTATAATTCTATGGATGGGGATGATAACCACCAGCCTCCTAGGTTTAGTATTGAAGTCAATGTACCCAGAGGAGGACAGAAACTAGCTGTCCTCCGGCTACACCATGGTGCTACCCTACAGAGTGCTGTTGAAGCTACAACCGTTTGTTTGAATCAATTATTTGGTGACATATTTAGTAGTTTTATCTAAAAAGGATAGGTTTTTAAATGCTTCACTATTTTTTTTTTAATGAAATTCACTGAGGGAGATGGACCTCCTCTGAGGAGCCTCCACTGTATTGTACCTTTAATAGTAAACTATTATACCAGGCATCTACTACAGTACTCGTCTTTTTATATTACACACCGTATCATACTGTTGACTGTATCCACCATATCTAAAGGAGCATCTGGAAATGTCATGGTTATGTAGCAAGTGTGTGGGCGTCTATTGGATAAATAGATTAGCAGGGTGTGTTGGATTGGCCATCCAGTGTGGGGGGGGGGGTGGGGGTACAGAACTGTCATGAGGCATGATTTGGAGTTATATCATGTTATACCAGTGTTATACCGTATCTATTGTCAAGTTAGCACAGGCATCAAGTCAATCTCATGACATTGTTATGAGCCTCTCCTTCTGAGCATGTTACCGCACTTTTTTACACTTGTTTTTCACAGCCCAAAACCTGTCTCTCATGACCTTTTTGAAATGTCTCCTGAGAAAAAACAACAAAAAAGCGTTTAACAATTGTAAGTCTGTTTTAGCCGTGAGAAATGTGAGCAGCATGCTTAAGAACTGGTGGGCTTGTGACTCTCTCTCTCTTTCTCACACATCTCTTTCTCTTTTTCTATATCTCTCGCTCTCTCTTTCTCATCTCTCTCTCATGTCTCTCTCGTCTCTCAACTATGAGTCAGCGACCCCTCACATTTGCCCTGAGGGGATCAACTTCGTGAAAGGACTTAACGCTCCCATGACTTTGACCTCTGACCTTTGATCGGCCAGTTTTCCAACACAGTTACAGTGGAGTGGAGCCATTGGGAAGGATGAAGTACAAAATTAACAGAGAGAGAGAAACAGTGAAATAGAGATAAAGAGAAAGTGAAAGAGAAAGAGTGAGAATAAAATAGAGAAAGACAGCTTGAAAGAAGAGTGAGCTACCAATTAATTCACACTGGAAGAAGTTAAGCTACACTATTTTTATTAGTACCGGTAAGCGGTACTAGTTTATCATTTCAGGCGAAATGATGAACGCAATCTGTTTTATCTATTACCTAGGTATTGACAGTATTGGAAAATCATACTGAGGGTATTCATAAATCATACTGAGGGCTAGATGTTCTTCACTCACTCACTCACTGAGTGAGTGAGTGAGATAGTGAGAGATAGTGAGAGAGTGTGTGAGAGTGTGTGAGAGTGAGAGAGAGCCTCTTTTACTGGGTGGCACAAAAAAAGTGTATTTTTGTGCCACCCAGTTTAATTTGTATAGTCAAGTAAGAGGAAGTGTTACTTTTGCGGTGGCAAAGTTAGTTGTTACTTCATCATGGTGGCTTTTGAAAATATTTGTAGTGAACTACTTTTTGAAGGTAACTTTAGTATTTGTATTAAGGGTAGCTTTAGTGTAGCTTAACTTCTTCCAGTGTGAATTAATTGGTAGCTTGGTTCCCCAACACTGGTCATTACCCGTTTTCAAAGGAATGTTCCAGTGACGTGCAAGGACTGTTTCCAAGAGACCATTCCCTTACTGTCAAACAGAACTACCCAGAACGTGGTTACCATATTCTCAGAACTTTCTATATTCATTTTCTAGACACGTTTCATGGGAATGTTGCAAACACATTCCTGTGTCCAGTTTTCCTGTGAGAGTATTCCATCAACATCTCACCAAACACACACAGAATGCGGTTGCTATGTTTTCAGAATATAAAATATGAATGTTCTAGACGTTGCATGAACATTCATGTGTCCAGTTTTCTGTGGGTTATGAGAATATTCCAACAATGTCCCACGAAACATCAGAATGTAAGATATTAATGTTCTAGGTACGTTTCAGGAGAATGTTTCTTGAACATTCATGTGTCCAGTTTTCTGTGTGTTAGGTGAATATTCCATCAACACAAACACGTGACTGTCTCAAACCACTGTTTTTGAAAACTAGTACCGGTAAGCGGTACTAGTTTATCATTTCAGGCGAAATGATGAACGCAATCTGTTTTATCTATTACCTAGGTATTGACAGTATTGGAAAATCATACTGAGGGTATTCATAAATCATACTGAGGGCTAGATGTTCTTTACCATTCTGCCATCAGATTTGCCACCTGTCACGAGTGGGTGTAGAGAGAGACCAAGGCGGAGCGCAGCGATAGTTCGACATAGTTTTATTTTATACTAAAACTCAATGGTACGAACTATACAAAATAACAATGAATACAATAACAATGGAAAACACACTTACTTCTCTGACAATGAAGATATCTGTGTGGGGTTGAGCAACTTTAATAGAATCCCCAATCAGAGACAACATCTCGCAGCTGTCTCTAATTGGGGATTCAACACAAAAAGCAAACACATAGAACTAAGATTCTAGATCCTGTCAGGCTCTGACCATGGCCAACTAGGTGAGTAAAAGGCCTCCCTATGGCCAGAGCCTGACACCACCAATGCTCCTTATAGGACACATCACCGCACTCTATACTCCTACAATGTTGGGTTGCTGCCATGTAGTGTTGCTACCATGTTGTGTGGCTGCCATGTAGTGCTGCTACCATGTTGTGTGGCTGCCATGTAGTGTTGCTACCATGTTGGGTTGCTGCCATGTAGTGTTGCTACCATGTTGTTGTCATGTGTTGCAGCCATGCTGTGGTGTCATGTGTTGCTGCCTTGCTATGTTGTTGTCTTAGGTCTCTCTTTATGTAGTGTAGTGTTGTCTCTCTTGTCGTGATATGTGTTTTGTCCTATATTTTTATTACATTTATTTATATTTTTAAATCCCAGCCCCCGTCCCTGCAGGAGGTATTTTGCCTTTTGGTAGGCCGTCATTGTAAATAAGAATATGTTCTTAACAGACTTGCCTAGTCAAATAAAGTTTAAATAAAATAAAAAAGTATTTTGAAATTCCCCGGGATACAGTATATACGGTATACCGCCCAACCCTAATAGAATTGCAAAAATGTTCTCTCTCCCTAGAATTGTTAGCTGGGTATGTTAGTACAGCATACTATGTCCATGCAATATAATGCATACAAAGCAGCATAAATATGCATCCATTCTATGTTGCTTTGTATGCATTACATTGCATGGAAGAGAAATGCCAATCGCATGGTTTGTGTAAGTAAACATTATCTTCCACACACACCCTCCATAGGACTCCATGCGAGGCTGAACATATTGACAGGCACACACACACCATACACATACACACACACAAAGACACAAGTGTGTGCATGTAATTTATGACACTATAAATACATTGACATGCGTATATACCACACATGCACACACACACACGCCATACACTCACAAAGAGACAAATGTGTGTAAGTGGCAAGTGGGGTGATGCTATAAATACACACACACACACACATACACACACACACACACACTTGAACAGTTGCTTTGCAGGAATATTCACAGTGACACAAGTGTTAACCAACAGGTGACACTATAAATAAACTAGCACGCCTAGTTACCTACATAACATTCTTCAACCCACACAAAGACGTGCAGTGTGCCCGTAAAGAGACACGTGCACTATTAATACACTGGGACACACACAGACATTCATAAACACACTCGACTGACACACACAGGATAGAGAGATAGATAGATAGGCGTACTTAGACAAACACACCAGCACACCCACACACACAGTAAGGAAGGGGATGGATTCTCCAGCTGCTTGGAAGAAGAGGGACAGAATGTCCCCAACAGCTGTGGATTCCTCTAGTAGTGAAGGAGAAGGATGGGAGGATGGAGGGAGGAAGGGATGGAGGGAGGGAGAAATGGAGGGGTCCTAGGCTGTTTCTGGGATCAACAGAAACAGCCATCACTTTGTCACCAAGACAAATTCGCCCTGTGGAAGGTGTTTTAATTGTCTCTTACCATTTTCACACTACCAGGGCAAACAGTGCTGACTCTGATATTTACAGCTTGGTTCAGCTTAGTTTGGCTCAGTAGTATGAAAAGGCCTTCTGTGTTCCAACTAATTCTTTCAAAATGCCATGTTAGACTCTTTATATCTGCAATTGGTCCATCTTGATCACCCTGTTGCAGGAGAACTTTCCTGCAACACATGAAATGTAAAACTTGTAGGTTTAAAAAGAGGTTTAAAAAGGCTTCTAGCGTTTGTAATTTTGTCACACTGTAGATGCCTTTTTAAACCTCAAATAGACTACAAGATTTACATTTTGTGCGTTGCAGGAAAATTCTCCTGCAACAGGGTGATCAAGATCCTACTGTACATCTGAAAAATGTACCCCCCCAGTTGGTTGTACCCACTGTAAATTCATGACTGGGGTACTGAGTTGGTGGCACTGTGGGGAAGGCAGCTGCTGGGCTGTATTAAAGACTGAGCCCTGGTAACCACAACTGCTCAATCCAAAATGGCCGCTCGATGATCCGAAATGGTCAGATAGGTGTAAGCAATATGGTGATATGTTTATGACATATAATGTATTATGCCCATTCATTCCCAACTCTTTCTTCTTCCTACCATCATACCACCTTCTTAATGTCTAAAATAGTCAAGTTGTTCAATAAAAAAGGCTTATTGATAAAAAAAGAAAAAGTAATGTACAGTTGCAGCATCATGGTGGTGGGTTAGGATACTGCATCCTCAACCAGTGTACCACAATGGCACCCTTGCATTATACAATCTCTACCACAGACAATCTAGCCATGCACAAATCCGTGTGCACAATATGTCCAATGCCCAATGTTTGTACATTATACTGTACTGTAGAGGTCTAATTTCTTGGGGACCTGAATATTTACTGGTTTTCATCAAGCTGTCTGCTCAAGAGGAAGCTTCTCACTGTAACCAGTGCCTGTAATCTGGTTCAGGTTATTAATCAACCTACCGGGGTGTTTACAAACACTACAGGGACAAGATCATCCACATGTATTGATCACATTTTACTAATACTGTAGAACTTTGTTCTAAAGCTGTATCTGTACCCATCGGATGCAGTGATATCTAGGAAAGCCAAAGTTCCAAAAGCTGGGCCTGAAATAGTGTATAAGAGACCATACAAAAGATTTAGCTGTTACTTTTATGTGGATAATGTTGAAAATATTTGTTGGTCTGATGTGATTAACAAGGAGCATCCAGACGCAGCACTTGATGAATTTATGATATTGCTTCTTCCAATTATTGATAAATATGCACCTGTTAAGAAACTTACTGTTAGAACTGTTAAGGCTCCATGGATTGATGAGGAATTGAAAAACTGTATAGTTGAAAGAGATGGGGGAAAAGGAGTGGGTAATAAGTCTGGCTGCACATCTGACTGGCAGACTTATTGCAAATTGAGAAATTATGTGACTAAACTCAGCAAAAGCCAAGATCAATGATACAACTTTGGAGTACTTTAATTGACATTTTGGGCAGAAAATTGTTTTATTCATCACAAAACCAATTGATGTTGCCAATTATTCGAATGATTACTTCATTGGCAAAGTGGGTAAACGCCATCAACAAACAGTGAGTCATTGTACTCATGCATAAAAAAAACTAATAATTAAGGAAAAGCCTTGCAAGTTAGAATTTTGAAAGTTAGTGTGGGAGAGCTGAAAAAAGTATTGTTATCGATCAATAATGACAAATCTCCTGGCATTGACAACTTACAGTTGAAGTAAGATTCAACAGATTTCATGTTAACAAACTTTAGTTCTGGCAATTCGGTTAGGACATCTACTTGTGCATGACACAAGTAATACTTCCAACAATTGTTTACAGACAGATTATTTCACTATATCACAATTTCAGCGGGTCAGAAGTTTACATACACTAAGCTGACTGTGCCTTTAAACAGCTTGGAAAATTACAGAAAATGATGTCATGGCTTTAGAAGATTCTGATAGGCTAATTGACATAATTTGAGTCAATTGGAGGTGTACATGTGGATGTATTCAAGGCCTACCTTCAAACTCAGTGCCTCTTTGCTCGACATCATGGGAAAATTAAAATAAATCTGTCATAAAAAAAATTGTAGACCTCCACAAGTCTGGTTCATCCTTGGGAGCAATGTCCAAACACCTGAAGGTACCATGTTCATCTGTACAAAGAATAGTATGCAAGTATAAACATCATGGGACCACGCAGCCTTCATACTGCTCAGGAAGGAGACCATTCTGTCTCCTAGAGATGAACGTACTTTGGTGCGAAAAGTGCAAATCAATCCCAGAACAACAGCAAAGGACCTTGTGAAGATGCTGGAGGAAACAGGTACAAAAGTATCTATATCCACAGTAAAACGAGTTCTATATCGACATAACCTGAAAGGCCGCTCAGCAAGGAAGAAGCCACAGCTCCAAAACAGCCAGACTACGGTTTACAACTGCACATGGTGACAAAGATCATACTTTTTGGAGAAATATCCTCTGGTCTGATGAAACAAAAATATAACTGTTTGGCCAGAATGGCCATCGTTATGTTTGGAGGAAAAGGAGGGACGCTTGCAAGCCGAAGAACACCATCCCAACCGTGAAGCACGGGAGTGGCAGCATCATGTTGTGGGGGTACTTTGCTGCAGGAGGGACTGGTGCACTTCACAAAATAGATTGCATCATGAGGAAGGAAAATGATGTGGATATATTGAAGCAACATCTCAAGACATCAGTCAGGAAGTTAAGATTTGGTCACAAATGGGTCTTCCAAATGGACAATGACCCCAAGCATTCTTCCAAAATGGCTTAAGGACAACAAAGTCAAGGTATTGGAGTGGCCATCACAAAGCCCTGACATCAATCCTATAGAAAATGTGTGAACTGAAAAAGCATGTGCGAGCAAGGAGGCCTACAATCCTGACACCAGTTACACCAGTTACACCAGTTCTGTCAGGAGGAATGGGCCAAAATTCACTCAACTTGTGGAAGGCTACCGGAAACGTTTGACCCAAGTTAAACAATTTAAAGGCAATGCTACCAAATACTAATTGATTGTATGTAAACTTCTGACCCACTGGGAATGTGATGAAATAAATAATAGCTGAAATAAATCATTCTCTCTACTATTATTCTGACATTTCACATTCTTAAAATAAAGTGACCTAAGACAGGGAATTTTTACTAGGATTAAATGTCAGGAATAGTGAAAAACTAAGTTTAAATGTATTTGGCTAAGGTGTATGTAAACGTCCGACTTCAACTGTAGATGGAAAGCTACTGAGGATGGTAGCTGACTTTATAGCCACTCCTTTCTGTCATGTATTTAATCTGATTTTAGAGGAAAGTCTTTGTCCTCAGATCTGGAGGGAAGCCAAAGTCATTCCGCTACCCAATAGTAGTAAAGCGGCCTTTACTGGTTCTAACAGCAGACCTATCAGCTTGCTGTCAGATCTTATCAAACTGTTGGAAAAAAATGGTGTTTGACCAAATACAATGCTTTTTCTCTGTAAACAAAATAAAAACAGACTTTCAGCATGCTTATAAAGAAGGGCCCTCAACATGTACTGCACTGACAGAAATGACTGATGATTGGTTGAAAGAAATTGATAATAAGAAGATTGTGGGAGCTGTACTGTTAGATTTCAGTGCAGCCTTTGATATTATTGACCAAAAACTTATGTGTTATGGATTTTGCCATATCTTGGATTCAGAGCTATCTATCTAATATAACTCAGAGGGTTTTCTTTATTGGAAGCTTCTCTAATGTCAAACATGTCAAGTGTGATGTACCACAGGGCAGCTCTCTAGGCCCTCTACTCTTTGACCAATGACCTGCCACTGGCATTAACCCTTTGACACGTACAATCACATATTTGTGATCATTGTTGAGTGGTCCCTGCAGCGTATGATCTCAAATACGTGATTGGAACAGTAGCGACAGACAGTATGATGCAATAAACGCATCTAAACACCATTGTTGTCTGAACAGCATCTAAATATGTTTTGTACTGATTAACTTCTTCAAATTCCTAAATTGTACCTTTTATTGTAAAAGATAAATGCGAACTTCATCATCCAAGCATCACACAGAAAACATCCACAGCCGAACTCATTCCATGAACCAGTCTAAAAACTAAACATAAGTTAACGACCTAACAGCTAGACTAGTTTACAATGTACCACAACTCTTGTGAGCACAAAAGACTAATGTAATGTTTAGAAAATAAATGCCTGTCAGCTAACAGCAGCTAAATTCTTAATGATGGCAGCCATGTTTGTTTACGTTTGACAAGCGAAAACTCCCTAATTCCATTCACTATAATGTCGCATTCAAAACAACTGGGAACTCGGAAATCTCCGACTTCTGACAAGTGATTTCAAAACAATTGGGAACTCTGAAAAAAATGTAGAGAATAGCGGCAAAATGCAACAATCAAATTCTAGAACAGCAGCATAGAATTATGGTACCACGCTGTAAGGGTCGTTATTAATATTTAGAACTTACGCGTCAAAAGGTTAAACAAAGCATGTGTGTCCATGTATGCTGATGATTCAACCATATATGCATCGGCAACCACAGCTAATGAAGTCACTGAAACCATTAACAAAGAGTTACAGTCTGTTTTGGAATGGGTGGCCAGTAATAACCTGGTCCTGAATGTCTCTAAAACTAAGAGCATTGTATTTGGTACAAATCATTCCTTAAGTTCTAGACCTCAGCTGAATCTGGTAATGAATGGTGTGGCTGTTGAACAAGTTGAGGAGACTAAATTACTTGTTGTTACCTTAGATTGTAAACTGTCATGGTCAAAACCTATAGATTCAATGGTTGTAAAGATGGGGAGAGGTCTGTCCGTAATAAAGAGATGCTCTGCTTTTTTGACACCACACTCCATAAAGCAAGTCCTGCAGGCTCTAGTTTTCTTGACTATTGTCCAGTCGTGTGGTCGAGTGCTGCAAGGAATGACCTAGTTGAGCTGCAGCTGGCCCAGAACAGAGCGGCACTTCTTGCTTTTTATTGTAATCAGAGGACTAATACTATGCATGCCAGATACTCTCTTGGCTAAGAGTTGGGGAGAGACTGACTGCATCACTTCTTCCTATTATAAGAAACATTAATGTGTTGAAAATCCCAAATTGTTTGCATAGTCAACTTACACACATCTCTGACACACACCCTTACCCCACCATACATGCCACCAGGGGTCTTTTCACAGTCCCCAAATACAGAACAAATTCAAGAAAGCATGCAGCATTATATAGCGCCATTATTGCATGGAATTCTGTTCCATCTCATATTGCTCAAGTGAACAGCAAACCTGGTTTAAAAAAACAGATAAAGCAACACCTCACGGCACAACACCTCTCCACTATTTGACCTAGATAGTTTGTGTAGATGTATTTATATGTAGGCTACGCATGCCTTTTTAAATTGATGTAGTTCTGTCTTTGAGCTGTTCTTGTCTATTAAACGTATGTATTATATCATGTGTGATGTTTCGTGTGGACCCCAGGAAGAGTAGCTTCTGCTTTCGCAACAGCTAATGGGGATCCTAATAAACTAACACAAATACCAGCCCTTTATGTATTGTGTGATTTACCTAGCAACTCCACTATGCTACTTTCAGTTCACCTTCAATCAACAATAAACAATATCCCAAATGTGAGGTTGAGTTGTTAATAACAGGCATCTGTAACACACACATTCACTCACTCTCTCTCACACACACACACACACACACACACACACACACACACACACACACACACACTTAACCAAAATAGCAGCGTCTGCTTGCCTAAATGAACCAGAAGGATGTCAATGGTGCAGACTAACTTTAGCAACAGGATGTCACTGTTTCAGTTTCTCTATGTGGTCTGTGTGCGTGCGTGTGTGTGCGTGTGTGCTTGTGTGTGTGTGTGTGTGGTGGTAGGCTGTTGCGAAAGAGAATAACAATGGTTGTGAAAGCGAAGATGTCAACAGAGACCAGAAGTTTGTCTCGTTTCTATTTTTAGCAACAGAAAAACAGATTAATCGTTTTAATCGTGTTAATATTATCATCGTTTTTCCCCCTATCTTTGAGACCTTAAATCTTATGTGTACCATTTACCACACCAGGTAGAAAAACTATTTGGTTTTGTGCTCCATGCTTGAAATAG
This sequence comes from Thymallus thymallus, assembly GCA_023634145.1. Classification (NCBI taxonomy): domain Eukaryota; kingdom Metazoa; phylum Chordata; class Actinopteri; order Salmoniformes; family Salmonidae; genus Thymallus; species Thymallus thymallus. Next base: position 24,998,076 of record CM042409.1, on the reverse strand, counting down.
GACTAGGACCACATTTCACTAACTGAGCACACTACTGTATCGGGTCTTAAGGGTAGCCTACACTTGAGGCACTTTATGAGTGATAGATATGTTTCCTATATGTGACTCACCAGCTGGATTCGGTCTTATGTAGCAAAATTAGAATTTATGTTTTGTATATTGGATAAAAGTAGACTCAGAGCTACAAAATCCCAAAACAATGGGAAAGTAATTCTGCTTTGAAACTTGGAAACTCACTTTAGAGAAAACGGCCTTTGAAAGTTTTGGTACCTACAGGAGAGCTCTCCTATGTCTACACCTGTTCAGCATCGTTCACACCCTCGAAAGCCTTAGCCCCACCCATCTCTTTAAGGATTCACATGTGAGTAGTGTAGTAAAGACTAAGACTAAAAGTGGTAGTAGCCTACAGTAAGGAAAAATTCCAGTTAAACAGAAAGTGTACAGATAAAAATATTTGTATAAATATTAGAGGACGCTTACCCAGACACAATTGTCTAAATTGATGGGTCATGTGAAAGAACTGCTATAACCCCCAACCACATCCACTGGTGGAGAAAGTACCAAATTGTCATACTTGAGTAGAAATCATTTCAAATTCCTTATATTAAACCAGACAGCACAATAGCCAGGGGCACACTCCAACACTCAGACATAATTTACAAACAAAGCATTTGTGTTTAGTGAGTCTGACAGATAAGATGCAGCAGGGATGTGTGTGAATTAGTCAATTTTCCTGTCAAAACTTTCGGGTGTCAATGAAAATGTATGGAGTAAAAGTACATTATTTTATTTCGGAAAGTAGTGAAGTAAAAGTAAAAGTTGCCATATACACTACCATTCAAAAGTTTGGGGTCACTTAGGAATGTCCTTGTTTTTCAAAGAAAAGCAAATTTTTGGTCCATTAAAATAACATAAAATTGATCAGAAATACAGTGTAGACATTGTTAATGTTGTAAATAACTATTTTAGCTGGAAACTTGTTTAATGGAATATCTACATAGGCGTACAGAGGCCCATTATCAGCAACCATCACTCCTGTGTTCCAATGGCACGTTGTGTTAGCTAATCTAAGTTTATCATTTTAAAAGGCTAATTTATCATTAGAAAACCCTTTTTCAATTATGTTAGCACAGCTGATATTTATGTGGTGGACACTTGATACGGTCACATGATATTGTTGTGGTATGTCACAAAATCATTTTACGACCACACATAATATTCATTTTGTATATCAATACTTTGCTAAGTCTTGCTAAGTGGATGGGTCTCTACAGAAGGTGTAATGGCTACTTGCATAGTAGCAAAATCAGAAATAATATAATATACAGTATGTACAAGAACAATATCAATAACGATATCAGTGATAGACGAGGTAGTTATATGCATACAATCAGGGGTAAAGTGGCTGAGCAGCAGGTTAAAAAAATAAATAGTAGTAGCAGCGAATGGCGTGTGTGTTAGGAGAAAGTCATTTGAATAGAGGCACTGCAGATAGCGTCGACCATGCATGAACAAGGGAATCTATATTCGGAGAGCCTGTTTCTGTCCTGCCCTTGACTTCGGTTCAGGGCATGTGATGTCCATAGCCTCTTCGTCGCAAAACTCCCTGATCCTCTCAAAAATGTTTGCCTAGCTGTGTCCAGTCCAGGTGGTGCTTGTCCAGGCAGACAATCTATGGGAGGAAGGATGTCAGCGTTGCGCAGCAGCTGAAACCTGGTGCCGACAGTCAGAACGCTCCTTGGCGGCAACAACACCAGGCTCCAGAGCATCAAAGCTGTAAAACAGGCAATAACAAAACAACAAAAAATCTGAAGACATTACAACCCTGCACAACATCAATTCATCTCCCAAGTTTAGATAGGAATGAAATTATTTTCACCTGAAGTGCTGGTACTGCTTGATCTGTGGCAGCGGCCTGAAGTACAGAGTCAGGTGTTGTTGCTAGCCATAGCTTGCTTGGGCCAGCTCTCTTTTTAATGGGAGGCAATAGACCATTCTCCTTGTATGACTGGTGGAGGAGAGTCAGGCGTGTTCTACTGATGCTGAAAGACAAATACAAACATCACTACACACAGTTCATACACGTAATGTTAGCTAGTTAGCCAGCCATCTAACTTAAGCTGGCTAGCTAACAGCACGCTTTAAACTAGCAATACAAACCGATTGTCTGAGAAAGCATCACTAACGTTACACACACTTCACACACGTAAATTAATGTTAGCTAGCAAGCCAGCCGTCTAACCTCAGCTAACGTCAGCTAGCTAACAGCAAGCTTTAACTAGCAATACAAACCGGTTGTCATAGCTAGTTAACATTCGGCTATAACTAGCAATGCGAAATGGCATTCTGACGAAACATCACTAATGTTACACACACTGCATACCCTTTAACCTCAACTAACGTTAGATAGCTAACGGCAAGCTTTAATTTGGGGTCTTTTGTTTAGACATGTCATGTTAACGTTATCTAGCTAACAAATTAACTATAATCCCAATCCAAAATCATAGATTAAAGTCATAGCTAAAGTTAACCAAATTAGTTCAATGTTAACGTTAGCTAGCGAGCCAGCCATCGAAGTCCAGCTGGCTAGCTAACAGCAAGCTTTAATTTGTCAGCAATGTTATTGAGCGCAGTAGCAACATATTTGCAGTTCTCCATGGCCAATGTTATAACTTTCAAAAAAACTGCAGTAGAAAGGAGTATCTTATATAGACACTAGATGCTACACCGCAGACCAATCTGAAACTCATCTCTCGGCATGTCCAGCCCACTCATTATGTCAGCCAATCATGGCTAGCAGGAAGGTTCCTGTCTATTTCTGTGGGTAAACTAACTAGGCTCGTAATTTAACAACTTTATTTGTATTTACAGATGGCATACAAGTTTGGTATTAAGGCACATGAAAGTTCACATGTTCGAGAAGGCATTTCTGCAAAAAAAAAAAACTTTTTGAAATGGCTCTCCTGTGAAGTGACTTGCGACATACGCGTAGTTTCCTGAATTGGGTGACATACAGCGGGTGAAATAAGTATTGAACAAGTAACCAAAACAAATAAGTTCAGAAATTAAGTTATGTGTAATAATGTTAAATGACACAGGGAAAAGGTATTGAACACACTTACTGATATTTATTTAATAATTTGTACAAAAGCCTTTGTTGGTAATGACAGCTTCAAGACGCCTCCTGTATGGAGAAACTAGTCGCATGCATTGCTCTGGTGTGATTTTGGCCCATTCTTCCACACAAACAGTCTTCAAATCTTGAAGGTTCCGTGGGCCTCTTCTATGAATCTTGATCTTCAGTTCTTTCCATAGATTTTCATTGGGATTTAAGTCAGGTGATTGGCTGGGCCATTCTAGCAGCTTTATTTTCTTTCTTTGAAACCAATTGAGAGTTTCCTTGGCTGTGTGTGTTTGGGATCATTGTCTTGCTGGAATGTCCACCCTTGTTTCATCTTCATCATCCTGGTAGATGGCAGCAGATTTTTGTCAAGAATGTCTCGGTAAATTTGCCCATTCATCCTTCCTTCAATTATGTGAAGTTTGCCAGTACCATTTGCTGAAAAGCAGCCCCACACCATGATGTTCCCACCTCCAAACTTCACTGTTGGTATGGTGTTTTTAGGGTGATGTGCAGTGCCAAATTTATTTACATTCGTTTTTACTTACACTTGTATGTTGACTTCTCCATATTGACGTTGAGGTTTTAAGTTTCGGCTGACTTTTCTTAGCAGATGTACAATCATCGCAAATTTAATTATATGGCTTTTCAGGTCCCGAAGTGAACATAATTGTACACTCGCAAACTCGCTGAGAGGCTTACCCTGTGAACTTCCCTTGTTTGGCTAATCGTTTGGACCGACGGCCAATATGGTTACAGTATTCCCCCAAGGGCATAAGGGAGGGTAAGTGGAGGGGGGGGTGTCTTTTTTCACATCCGAGTATACCATAAATGTCCCTTGCCCACCGAGTTTCCTTGGTGGAAATCTGGAAGTTGAGCTTAAAAACAACCAACCTAAAGCTATTAATGTACCTAGTAAGCTAACGTACCCATAGCTGGCTAGCTAGTGTTATAGTTTGGTCATTTATTCCAATACATTTCAGAATTCCAAAAAACATGTTTATGAATCTAGCTACGTTCTATAGGCTACTCACTACGAGGCTAAGCCAATTTGCCAACACTAAAATCAATGTCTATATATATTTTTTTAGCAAGATAGCTTCATACGTTTTTTTGACATCCCGAAAATGCAGCCTTGTTGATTCAATTTGACACTTCACGGCCACCAGAGTTTGGCCATCAAGCTAAATCGAGGGCTGAGGGGGCAACGTTAGTGAATTGGGCCTCCACTTAAGATGGCAATCAAATTGCATCCTGTTTCGACAGGAATTCCCCCGAGTGAAAGTGGCTAGCGCAAGGGCTGAAGGTGTAAAAATAACGTGTTTGGATTGCAGCCTTCATGTAGCTAGCTAGCTAAACAACATATTCATGCTTCACCTATTCCTCTCTGTTAAGATACCGTTTCACAAACATGCTTAACTAGGCCTAAACTAGTAACTAGTAATTTAGCTAGCTTGCGAAATTTACTAACTAGCGATTAGTATTAGCGGCTAAAAAATATATATTTTTAGCAACACCTTGCTAAGTAAAGACAAACTTGCAAACAGTAGTTTGCAGACAGTGAAATACACAAACTAATAGTGTAATTATAGATCCCTTGTGAAAAACAGCATGTCACCAACATTGCTGCACCCATCTGACCTGGCAGAGCGAAAGGCAAGAAAATGCTCATTGACTCCGTGGTCAAGTAACTGCTCTGTCCTTAGCGACATGCATCAGCAGGAGAAGGGATTACTCAAGTAGCAAACGAGTAAACTATTAAAACGGACAAAGTTGCGTATCACATTTAACAAACAAAACATTGAAATACCGTTATAGAAGGTAAAGTAAAAACTCAAACCGGTCCATGAATCAATACCGGTGTATAGTTAAATACATTATACTGCCCAGCCCTAGCATAAATCAGTGGGGCCCTACTTTGTTTATAGTCGTCTGCTGTGTGTGTGTGTGTGTGTGTGTGTGTGTGTGTGTGTGTGTGTGTGTGTGTGTGTGTGTGTGTGTGTGTGTGTGTTGCGTGCGTGCATGTGTCCCCGACCATTTCCTATGAAAACACACATCTCTTTCTGCTGGTAATACACAGTGTTCTCATGCTTCTGGTTAATTCCTGTAGTAGCTGTTTTTGTTCTCAAGCATGAAGTGAAATGGCAACGTTAATAGTCTTATCCATACTGAAGTACCACACTGGATCTTGTAGATAAAGTACCTGCTTTTTCAAATACCCAATTCGAGATGGAAAACAAACATGTGGCCGTATACACACACACATAGACAAACACATGCACACACTGATGTGAGTTCACAGAAATACCAATGTGTCTGGATGGAATAAGATCAGGTGATGCTGGTCAGTCCTGGGCATCCTCGTTGAGTCTTGCCTCACTGACAGTAAGGCAGGGTGCATGTGACAGGTAGATAGAGAGGGAGACATACACTTGAGATTCAGTACACTCTTCAATTTAAACCTGGAGCCTCTCTTTTTCATTCTATCTGACTGGCATGTCTGTAAAAATTTACATGCATGCAAACACACATACAGACAGAACCAAGGTTACCTACACTTAAGACACTCCACACCATAGCTCTCATGGCTCTCATTAGTTGTTATGGCGATGTAATGATGGTCTATTATACATAAATTAACCAGTTATCCCAGTGGTACAATTTTACTACACCACACCCCATTCTAAAGAGTTTCCCAGATGTACTGGAGTCTGTTGTTTGGTGATGGGGCTGTGTGTCATGCATATTTGACCGGCGGTAATAAGTGTGTGGGTGTGTTTTCCCTCTGAAAGTACTGTCTGACTGAATGCTCTCGCAGACGTCTCTCGCTTAGTCATTTCTCTACTCAGGGCACATATTCATAACTTGTCTCAGAGTAGGAGGGCTGATCTTGGATCAGTTTTTCCTTTCCAATAATAATGAATACAATTACATTGACGATTACGTACTGTTTTCCTGGTGTCATTTTGGACCAATGCTAATTGCTAAATAGGGTAACTCTTATACAGTAGTATAATGCACCATGGATCCTAATAGGTATTTCTAAGTGTATTCATACATTATAAACAGGTGGCTCATAGAAAACGATACGGTAAAGAGTTAGGAACATTGTGTCAGCCTACTGTTTACCACTAATGTCCAAATTAACTCCTACTGTTCAGCAGGTCATAAATGGCAGTGTAAGGGTTATGAAGGTGACTCATAGACAGTGTTATGGTAAAGAGTGATGGACATTGTGTAGCTACTGTAGCTATACAGATAGTTCACTAAGGTTTTATGATGGAGGATTTCATTTTGGTTTTACTGTGAGCCCCTTAATCCTTATCTGCCCTAGTTGTCCTACCTAGATGAACAGGGTTTCACCAGTGTTAGGACGGGAAGTATGTGAGTAACGCTGCTGACTAATGTTTGTCATGGCATTCAGACACCGTGGTACATTTCCATCATATTTCTCCTCTCCCTCCATTTCTGTCCTTTCTTTCTATCTGCATTGTTTTTAATATTGCATTCCATACAAGGACATTGAAACTGCTTGGAAGAAGAGAAATGTGTCAATCCTTTTGACACCTAAACATGGTGTAAGTTGAATCGGTATACAAATCTACACTGAACAAAAATATGAACACAACATCTTCCAGGAATTGTGTACAGATTCTTACGACATGGGGCTGTGCATTATCATGCTGAAACATGAAGTGGTGGCGGCGGATGAATGGCACGACAATGGGCCTCAGGATCTCGTCAGGGTATCTCTGTGCATTCAAATTGCCATCGATAAAATGCAATTGTGGTCGTTGTCCGCAGCTTATGCCGGCCCGTACCATAACCCCACCGCCACCTTGGGGCACTCTGCTCACATCGCTGACTGCTCGCCCACACGACTTCATACAAGCCATACATGTCCAGCGTGCCAGTGGCCATCGAAGGTGAACATTTGCCCACGGAAGTCGGTTACGATGCCAAACTGCAGTCTGGTCAAGACCGTGGTGAGGACGACAAGCATGCATATGAGCTTCCCTGAGATAGTTTGTGAAAGTTTGTGCAGAAATTATTCGTTTTCATCAGCTGTCCGGGTAGCTGGTCTCAGACGATCCCACAGGTTAGGAAGAAGCCAGATGTGAAGGTCCTGGGCTGGCGGGGTTAAATGTGGTCTGCGGTTGTGAGGCTGGTTGGATGTACTGCCAGATTCTCTAAAATTGGAGGCGGCTTATTGTAAAGAAATGAACAATCAATGATCATTCAATTCTCTGCCAACAGCTCTGGTGGACATTACTGCAGCTCAGCATGTCAATTATACGCCAATTTTATATTATGCACATTTTCGAGTGGTCTTTTATTGTTAAATCAGATTCTTGATATGCCACACCTATCAGGTCGATAGATTATCTTTGCAAAGGAGAAATTCTCACTAACAGGGATGTAAACAAATTTGTTAACAAAATATGAGAGAAATAAGCTTTTTGTGCATTTGGAAAATATTCGGGATCTTTTATTTCAGGTCATGTAACATGGGACTAACACTTTACATGCGTTTATATTTTTTTCAGTATAATATGGCCCCTTTTTGTCCCGTGAATTTAGCTACCATCATGAGCAATATTTGTTATGATTTGTCACAGCCAGGTTCTCTTTCATCAATCCACTACACACATTATGGTTGATTTACAACATTTATATGCCTACACTAACTACACACAAACTTGTCATGACTATTCCTGACTAAAATAATGAACAACAGTTCATGAACATAATGATTCGACCAGCAGTTAACCTCGATGCCCACTAAATGTTCTTTCAATAAGTCACAAAGGTTTCTGGGACGATTGTTGCGGGACATGGCACTGAGTTTGGTTTCATTGTCTTGCACTTTCTGGCTAAATTTAGCCTTGTTTCTGATAAAAACTCAATAGAGGTGACAGATTCACGTATATGACTCAAATGCCTTTGCCACACAATGTTCTAATCCCCTCTTCTCCCCCTCACTTCCTTCATTCTTTCGTTTTTTTGTGGCTGCCTTTCCTTCTTTGTTTTCTCTCTTTCCTCTCCTGTTACTGAATGCCATTTTAGACAGTGGCCAAGGCCCTTTGAGCAGGACGACGTGAATGAAGTATGACTGTTATTCTACATTCAAGTACATAATACACACACATATGGACAAACTCTCAACACACACACTTTACATACACTGAATCACATTATCTGACAATGAATGGCCTGTTGTAAGGACTGGACATGCTGTGCTATGCCTAGATAGTAGGTACTCTCTTTGTTGTTCATTGTCCTGAATAATCTAAATACTTGGACAGAGACCAGGTGTGGGATATGGTTATGGTTGTTGTTATGGTGTGTGTGTGTGTGTGTGTGTGTGTGTGTGTGTGTGTGTGTGTGTGTGGGTGTGTGTGTGTGTGTGTGTGTTTGTGTGTGTGTGTGTGTGTGCATACCATCATTGGTATGTTTTCATCACACAAGTCTAGACTATTCCATGGGGTCAATCATCCCTTTTCAAGTGTGTCCTGGCACAGACATCAGCATGGGGGCCTTGTGGATTTTGTCCCAATAGCAGGGGCAGCCCGGAGACCAATTGACAAAGTTCAGTGTGGAGCTTAGAATGCAGCACCTCAGCTTCGGTTCATTCCTAGTTTACCCATTCTCCATTCTAATAGTCCAACCTAACAAATAAAGCCTTGGATCCTCATAACTAATAATCTCTCGCTTTCTTTTTCATCCTCTCTTCCTCTCTCCCTCTCTCCATAGTGGATGGGCTAATCCCTCGCGAGGCTTCGGTACCACTCCGGCCGGTGCGGCCCATGGACCTGCGTACCCAGGGGCTGGTGCGACCCGGGCTGGACTCAGCCATGCTGGCCCCCCACCTCCCTCCCTTCCTGGGGGCCTTTTCAGCCCAGCACTGTGCCAAGTACTCTCAGCAGCACCTGCCACAGCACATCCAGGTGAGGATCCCTACCATAGAGATGGATAGAGGGCACACATCCAACATAGCCTGCTTTAAAATGTAAATAGCCCTCAACTGCACTGCCCAAGCTGTCACAGAAGCAATCAATGGCAAAGATATGATCCCTCCCTTTCCATTGACTGATATCACTTCCTAAATATAGTCTTCACTGCACCCAAATTAATGGAGATTGTTAATGGTCTTGTTTCAGTACGAGTATGACATGGAGCAGAGTCAGTGGGAGAAAGAGCAGGAGAAGAGACAGGAGCTGCAGCAGCTGATGCACAAGGATAAGAGTGAGCAGAGTAAGTTACAGCGCCCACTAGCCCAGTGGAGGACAAATGGCATGCAATATAAATTAGTTCCATGTTATCAGTATGTTATGTACAGTCATGTCAAAAAGTAAGTACACCCCCTGGTGTACATTTTGGTGTGATTTGTTAAATTGGGTAACCTTAATCTGTCAATAGTGTTGAAGTGAAGATTACATATCCATCTGTCCAAATATGTAAAAAAAAAAAAAAAAAAGAGAGCACTTTCCAGGGGTTGTACTTACTTTTTCACATGACTGTATAAGGATTGCTTACAGTACCATGGAAATTATGATGACCATGTCATCTTTTTTGAAATGCAATGTATGATTTCGGGAAGGAAGTGCCCATTAAAGAATGCGAACAAGCAATCTGTCAATCACCAAATTCCTAAGAACCTGCCTGTCAAAGATCAGATTTAATAACTTGCACTTGTATAACTTGCATTACACAAGTCATAGCAGTCAAATGTCTGAGCATCTTTCCTCTTTTTCTAATGTTGAAATCTTAGCATTGAATACTCACCTTTGATAATCAGAAATAGAGGTAGATTTTTGACTCATAGTGAAATTGCTTGTCAGTTATTGTACAATACAGATAAAATCGGTATATTTAAATATATTGTTGGTGTCCCACTGCTAACACCAATAGATCAAGATTCAGTCAGCTTAGAATGCTGCACCTCAGATTCGGGTAATTCTCAGGTTCTTGTCTCTGATTGGGTGACTCTTTTAACGGACAGGTGCTGTGGCGAGTCCCCTGGTGAAACAGAAACTCAGAAGCCAAATCCTGAAGAGGAAGGAGCAGGCCGCCCTGGAGAGGACCTACTCCAACCCCTCCAGCAGAACCACGCCCAGGGTTTACAGGTGAGAGACGACCCTGTAAAGACTTCGATTAAAGTTTTGTTTTCTTGTTGCATTTGACTTTAGAAGAAAAGTATGACTGCGAGAGAGAGCTGTGTCCACTCTTGAAAATACGCTGTTATTGACACTGTTATTACTCCCATGGCTTTGGTGGGACTACCATCTTGTTCTTTTCACCTTTCCAATCTTGTCCCACAAATTATCCTTATAAGAGATGGAAGTAAGAAAGATTTACCTCTAAGACAATTTGGGTAAACCCGAGTGACACATTAGATTAGGTGATAGATTACATAAACCTCATTCACTAACTTCTATCTGTGGTTGTACCACAAGTGAAGCATTATTTCACAATATTTTACTGTCCATTTTCAGCAAAATGATTGTTGTGAGTTCACCAGTACATACACACAATCGATACAGGACAATACAATAAACACTTAACAATGATTGTTCACGGTTTTGGTGGATGACTCTCAACTGGCTGTGTTGATTGCATAGGGAATTGGCCCCAGATCCTGACATGACCACAAAGTCTCACATGGTGACCCCTGATGTCAATCATCCACTATGTGATCAACGCAAGGACACACCCCTCAGAAGAACAGGTGAGTCATTTTTTAAAATTTAGTTTGTACTTTCTTTGTAGAGACATTTGTACTTTGTACAGTACGTTTACTAAAAGATAATTTCCCGTTTTCACTATGGTGTCATGAAGTGACATTGTAAACAATATGCAGTTGGAGCACATGGGTGCTGATCTAAGATCAGTTTTGCCTTTTAGTACATAATGAATCAGATTACATGGACAGGGGGGACCTGATCCTAGCACTCATATTCTGAGCCACTTTATGTACCGGCCCAGATCTCTAGAGCAAATTAATGTACTAAATGCCTTTAACGCAGAGTAGGTAACGCTTGAGAAGGCAATATAGATTCAAGTTAAAGGGAGCCATACTACTCCAATTTGTAGTTGTTGGGTGAGTTATGCAGTTAGATACATGTTAATACACTGATATATACTGAACACTGATGTAGAGAGAGACAAACTGACTTGCCTAGTAAAATAAAGGTTAAATAAAAATAAAAATAAAAAACCTACAAGGCAGGAAAGAACACCAGAGAGTGAAATTACGAGAGAGAGAGAGAGAGAGAGAGAGAGAGAGAGAGCATGAAACTGCCATTACATAACTAAAGTATGTGTAAAATGAACCTCGTGTGAGAACCTCAGGCATGTCTGTCTGTCTGACTGACTGGGTGTATGAATGACGTACGGATATAGTTGGCCAAACTTGCCACCAAGCACAAATGAACTGATAGGATAGAGATAGTGCTGAATGCTGTGGTCACAGAAGTTAACAATTGCAAAGATAGTAGGTGTGGCCTCGTTCCATTGTATGCATAAGTACTACTAAGGAGTGGTCACTACTAACTATGTCACCTGGAGGACTATTGCAAAGGCATTATATACCTGTGTTACCCTAGCAACATTGACCATTCGCGGCTACACACCCCTCTGTCTCCGTATTGAAATCTGACAACAATACCATACCGTCATCGGTGTCTTTTGTCTGTGCTTAGCCGTTCTCTGATTGATCGTTTAGTTAGACCTTTTGTGGCCGTTGCCAAAGTAAACATGAAACCTTTGGCGCTGCTGTCAACTCTTTTGTTATTTGTTCAGCTGTGGTGTAGAAGAGCTTTGGGGTTTTGTTATGTAAAATGAATTGGTTTATGATGAGATAGCACATAATGGATTTGTAGCCATTTCTATTTGCCAGTGTATATATTGAATATTTATGCGGTCAAAGTGGACTTACTGTTTTTGTTTAATACTGTTGGGGTCAGTTATAGAATGGCGAAGGTGCATAAAGATGGAGGAATTCAGATATTACGTCATTGTTTTTAGCACTACCCACAGAGTAGTTAAACTACGGCGTGCATCGTGGTTTAATGTGCCAGTAAACCGGTAAAATCTACTTAAAAAAAATATATATATATTGCCGCTGTCTTGGAGCTAAAATTGGGATCATGACGATAAAGAATAAGAGTAACGGAGAGCAATGTACAATACAGCGAACTTAGCAAACAAATGATTTGTGGTAAGTACATGGGAGCCAACATCTTTATGCACCTTCGCCATTGTCTTGGATTGTCCAAACTCAAAACAACATTCTATGTTGTGTATTTGTGTGTACGTGTGTGTGTGCGTGAATGAATGTGTGTGTGTGTTTGTGTGCGTCCACGCATGTTTGCTTGTGTGTGTGTGTGTGTGTGTGTGTGTGTGTTCAGCCTCAGAGCCCATCCTGAAGGTGAAGAGTAAACTGAAGAAGCACATCAACTCCAGACAGAACCCTCTCCAACGCAAGACCAGTGCTCCGCCTACTGTCAAGCACAGAACGCCGGACACTCTGGGTAAAGTATTCCTTCCTGCCTCGTTGTGTCCACTTTCTATCAAACCAACCTCTTATGATATCTCTTCCTGGTGCTGTAGCTACAGTGTCTGAGCACTTTGGCCTCGGCCTAACTCTAACATACCTGGGTCGTATTCATTAGGGCACACCGTATAATCTTTTTTTTGCAGTGGGAAATAAGCATTTCCTATTGGACAATTTCAGGTAGCCCCACCCAGTTTCAGTGAGTTTACGTCCCTTTGGTGTCAAATGAATATGACCAGGGTCTTGTTGATGAATTGATTAGTTGAACCAGGTGTGTTAGTGCTGGGTGGACTAGTCTTTGTGTACCGCCACACACACACACACACACACACACACACACACACACACACACACACACACACACACACACACACACATTTAAATATGTTATCCTATATGTCAGTATCTCATTAGCTGATTGGCTATCCCTCCCTTCTATTCTGCAGACTACTCCCCTAGCAGCAGTAGCACTCCAGTGTCGGGGTGCAGCTCGCCCAATGACAGCCTCCTCTCGGACAGCCCACTTATTACCGGACTGGCCCACGAGGTGAGCCCCTCTCAACCCCCCTCCTACCTTCACCCCTCTCTCCAACCCCACTGTAGTCCCAACTACAGTCTAAGTACATTGTAACAATGAGTAATTACAATACTGTTAACTATAAGAATAATTTCACAGTAAAAATGATCACACTGGGCCTTCTGAGTGGCGCAGTGGTCTAAGGTACTGCATCGCAGTGCAAGCTGTGTTACTACAGTTCCTGGTTCGATACCCGTCCGCGACCGAAAGACCAATGAGGTGATGCACAATTGGCCCAGCGTCGTCCGCCGGGATTAGGGGAGGGTTTGGCTGGCCGGGATGTCTGTATCTGTTGCGCTGTAGCGACTCCTGTGGCGGGCTGGGCGCATGCACTCTGACACGGTCGCCAGGTGTACGGTGTTTCCTCTGACACATTGGTGCGGCTGGCTTCCTGGTTAAGTGTGCATTGTGTCAAGAAGCAGTGTAGCTTGGCGGGGTTGTGTTCCGGAGGACGCACGGCTCCCGAGTCTGTATGGGAATTGCAGCGATGGGACAAGACTGTAACTACCAATTGGATGTGGAGAAAAGCGGGTACATTTTAAATACAATGTTAAATTTTTTTTTAAATCACTAGGAATTCAGCTAAAACTGAGTTTAATTTAGGAAATCTGTTCCCAGGTATTCCCATGAATAAAAAAAGAGATTGTGTCTCGATGTAATCAAGATATGAAATGCATATTATTTTAAAATACAATTTGTGGTCAATTTGCAGTGTACAAATGTTTATTATTATGTTCCAGCCCCACGACAATCCGCTCCGACAAAAATTGGCCTGGGATTGAATCTAGTTGCCTACCCGTGCAATATAGTATGTGCCTGTTCTGCTCAACTCTCCCTCTATCCAACAAGCATCAACCGAATTTACAATTCCATATTTGATTGAGCCATTTCGTACCACACACAATGTCACACAATGTCTCATTCACTACCACATTGGCACACACACAAGATACAGTATCAAGAGAACAGTTGTTTCAGAATCTCAGTATAAGAACAACATGAGTGTCAGGGCCAGAATTGGTTTTGGATTGCCACGAAGTTTAGTGAAGTGCGTGTGTTCAGGTTTAAAACAACTTTATTAGCTTTAAATGGCGTTCAACATGTTTCCTCCCAAGGAATTGTATTCCTTTACCATGACAGATATGTAATGGGCATCAAAGATATGTCATATCCTTGAAGACTGTCCATTTCAAATATTGAATAGGAAGGGGTGTGGAGATAGAGAGCACATTTGGAAATGTTTTAATTGAATAAGGGCTGATCGAATAACATGGCAGTACAGTTGTCCATCTGTCTGTTACTGTTCTCATATTCTCTCTCTCTCTCTCTCTCTCTCTCTCTCTCTTCAATAGGCCTGTTTAAAACATTTGTCCACCCGACTGTACTGTACATATTAACATTGGAATAATGTTTAAATGACATGCCCTTTTCAGTTTCCCAAGAACATGTTGTAAAATGATTTTTCACCACTCAGATTTCAGCAATCTGACATTATTTCTGTTATACTAAACACAGCATATTCTCCAGTGTTAAATCAACACTAAAAGTGTGGACCCTTATAGACACTGGAACAGTGTTTAACACACTGCCTAGTGTAAAGACTTATTTGCATATTTCCCATAGTGCCTTGCCTTTCGAGTGAATTATATAGTTACTACCAATGACTGTATATGTTAGTGACAGAGATATGGTTGTTGCATTCATCCATTTTCACCAAATGAGTTCCGAAGCGAATATGTTAACATTAAAATTACATTCTTTAACACAATACAATACGTACAGTATTTCATAAGGCCTTGTTTCGAGTGATATGTAATCCCTATTGGAATCCAACCAGAGTGGGGATATCCAACCTTTCGAATCACCTGCAACTATGGCTGTGACAGTCATGGAATTTGGATGTTGGTTATTGGCCAGCCAAATGACCGCGGTCACTATAATAACCGTTTGAATAGCAAAAAAATATACAATTACATTTTCACCTTTCCTCTGCTCCTGACTACATGTGCTGCCATAGAAATAGAATGGACATCCCCGTTTAAGTCTATGATAGCATAATGGGTGGACTGGTGGCTATTGCGAGTGTAGGAGAAAAGCAGGAACTGTACCCATCAATATGTGCTGTGATTTGTTGAAAAAATACATTCCATTGCATGAGCCACATCAGTTAACATAATTTGAATTAACATTCTACATTGTCATGGATATGATTGCATCACAATACCAGGCAACCATTGTGAGTGTACCCATGAGTTAACCAGTCAAATTGCCATGGTTAGAGGTTCCAAGCCCGTTTTATTCATTCTATTTCTATGTGTGCTGCTGCTGCCTAGGCAGCCGGAGTCTCTTTTGCTATAACACCTTGCTTGTTTCAGCACGGAGCAACAAAGTTTCATCATGTTTTTAAGAGTCCATGTTAGCGTGGAAACGGACTCCGCACGAATGCCCAGCCGTCCCATCTTTAGTCAGCTTTTCGTAAAATAAAACTACTAACAAAAATCGACTATATATATTTTGTTAGTAGTTTTATTATACAAAAAGCTGACTGATTTCCTCATATGAACTGTAACTCAGTAAAATCTTTGAAATTGTTGCATGTTGCGTATATATTCTTGTTCAGAGTATATATATTATTATTAATTTTTAAAAAAAAATCTGGTTATGGCAGTTATTTTATTTTCATGACAGTTTTCATCCATAACCGTCGGTTACACAGTTATAAGGGTTGGGAAAACTATGATATGAAACTACCTAAAGCAACTTAACTGGAACAACCATTTCAGTAACAGATGCAATAAGTCCAAGTAACATGGATAAGTTTTGAAAATGTATGTAATTTATATTTGAGTAGCATAAGATTAATTGATCAATGTACGTGGAAAAACATAGATATTGAAACAAACAGTTCATAAAATGGAAATATGATAATAACTACGGTTACCAATATGTGTTAATTTAACACTTACATTAGGTAACACTGGCCAATTTGCTGTGCTGTAATGAAACCTTCAAACTATTCTAACAGACATTGAATACCGGAGGCCTGAAAATGTATACCCCAGTTAGTAATTGAGTACATACTACTTAACTGAATCAAGTTCAAACACCAATTTATTTAAATCGAATCAAATCAAATTTTATTTGTCACATGCACCGAACGCAACGGGTGTTGACATTACCGTGAAATGCTTGCTTACTAGCCCTTCTCAACGATACATGATAACAAGGTGCAGTGGTCTAAGGCACTACATCGCAGTGCTTGAGGCGTCACTAGGGCTCTGGGTTCGATCCCGGGCTGTGTCGCAGCCGGCCGCGACCGGGAGACACATGAGGCGGCACACAATTGGACCGGTGTCGTCCGGGTTAGGGGAAGGTTTGGCCGGCCGGGATGTCCTTGTCCCATCGCGCTCTAGGGATTCCAGTGCCGGGCCGGGCGCATGTCGCCAGTTGTATGGTGTTTCCTCTGACCCATTGGTGCAGCACGGTCGTGTTTCGGAGGACGCATGGCTCTCGACCTTTGCCTGGGACAAAACTGTAACTACCAATTGGGGAGAAAAAGGGGTAAATGATCACAAAAAAATAAATATAGCAACACAAAAGGAATAAAATGCACAAGAATGGTTGGAGCTATATACAGGGAGTACCAGTACCAGATCAATGTGCAGGGGTGCAGCTATTATAGATATATACATGACGTTTGGCAGTTATGTTTTATAGTGTGCGTGACCTATTGTGTCCCCTCCCTCCCTCCCTCCCTCCCTCCCTCCCTCCCTCAGGCTCAGAAGTTGCTGCTCCAGGATGGCACGCTGGCCCACTTCACCTTGCCCTGCTCCACTGCCCTGCCCACCATCAGCGCCGGGCTGCCCGCACAGGGTGACAAGGAGTCGGGTAGCCATCAGAGGGTGGCCAGGGTACTGCCCCAAGTCTACCTGCCCATGGAGGGCTTCAGTGCTGCCCACCTGGCCCACCAACGGCTCCAGCCCCTGCTCATCCTGGAGCCCTCAATGCTGCTGCACACACAGCTAGTCACTGGTGAGATACACACACAGATATGCACGCACGCACGCATATGCATAAACACACACACACACACACACACACACACACACACACACACACACACACACACACACACACACACATACACACAAGCACACACTTGCAAGCACATATTTAAGCACACCCACTCATACAGTACATATACTGTACACTGAGTGAACAAAACATTAGGTTCTCTTTCCATGCCATACTGTAGACTGACCAGGTGAATCCAGGTGAAAGCTATGTCACTTAAATTCACTTAATTCAGTGTAGATGAAGGGGAGGAGACAGGTTAAAGAAGCATTTTTAACCCAGGATTGTGTATGTGTACGCTTTCGACACCTTGTTGAGTACATGCCCCAAACGAATTGACACCTTGTAGAGTACATGCCCCAAACGAATTGAGGGCAAAATAATATTGCAACTCAATATTAGTAGTTCCTAATGTTTTGTACACTCAGTGTAGATATGTATTCAAACTCACACAAACACACACACCACACTTGCAGTCATCCTGGAGCCCTCAGCTCAGCTGCACACCAAGAAAAACACACTCAGAGCGACACTGCCCTCTATTGATCGTTTGACTAAATGCCACTTACTTATCCTATTGATCTAGGCATGTGGAACGTTCACTAATGTCCTATCTATAATGGATCTGGGAGTGACTAGACAGACCCAGCTAATCAAAGCATTCCAACAACACTGTCTCTGGTAGTTTTTAGAATGTTTTAGTCAAACATGATGATCCTGAAGTATCTGTTTCTCTCTTCCTCTCCCTTTCCACGTTCTCCCTCCTTTCTCCCCTCTCTCTATTTCTCTCTCCCATTCCCTCTTTCTCCTCCCTTCCTAATCCTCTTCATGTTCTCCCTCCTTGCTTCCTCTCCCTCCCCCTCTCCTCTTTCTCCCTCCCCCTCTCCTTTTTCTCTCTCTCCTTAAGTGCGAGGCCTGAGCCCAGGCCCTCTCCAGTACCCCTCCTCCAGACTGGAAGGCCTGGCTCCCCAGGGCCCTCACAGACCCCTGGGTCGGACCCGCTCTGAGCCCCCCCTGCACTCTCACCACAACCAGCCATACCAGCACCAGCTAATACAGCAGTACCACAACGCACTGCTGCTGGAGAGAATCAAACAGAACACACACCTGGGCAAGGTGAGAGAACAAACATTTTTGGACACACACATTTAGGGATTGTTGAGCAACACACACACATACATGCACACACACACCAAAGTAATCTTAAAGAGGGACACAGAGGGTAGTGTGTATGGCCCAGTACATCCCAGGGGCAAAACGTCCTGCCATCCAGGGCTTATATACTAGGCCAGGGGTGCCCAGACTTTAGTTCCAAAGGATGTACTTTCTCCCCCCTCCTCCTTATGTGGTCGACTAACCTGTACCCCAGAACAATGACTCTGTACCGTTACCCCCTGTATACAGCCTCGTTATTGTTTTTATATATTTTTTAATTTTTTACTTTAGTTTATTTGGTAAATATTTTCTCAACTCTTTCTTGAACTGCATTGTTGGTTAAGGGCTTGTAAGTAAGTATTTTACGGTAAGGTCTACACCTGTCATATTCGGCGCATATGACAAATAAAATATGATTAGAATTTTGATTTGATTTGATATTACATCTAGATACTGCATAATAGTGCTCACCATCACCAGAATAAGAGTGAAGACTGATGCATGTCCTTTGACCTTATGGGTGTGTCTGTGTCCCTCCCTCATCAGCTCATGACCAAGTCCAGTGAAAAGCCTCGTCTCACACAGATCCCCTCCAAGGACATAGACCCAGTGGAGAACGGGCCTGGGGACGTCTACCAGAGGAGGAGACAGAGTGGGACCAGCAACACTGAGTCAATGTGGGACACGGAGTCCACCTCCTCACACGACTGCCATGGAGAACACACCATGGAACACACACCTCTGATGAATCAGGTACACAGACACGCACATATGCACGCTGGCTTGCACAACACATACACACACAAAGACAGATACACACACAAAGACCTACCTAGGTCATACATACACACAGTAATTATATTAGTCCCACTCCCAAATAAACACTATATATACTAAAGTATGTGGACACCAATTCAAATATGTGGATTTGGCTAAATCAGCCACTCACATTACTAACAGGTGTATAAAATCGAGCATACAGCCATGCAATCTCCATAGACAAACATTGGTAGTAGAATGGCCTTACTGAAGAGCTCAGTGACTTTCAACGTGGCACTGTCATAAGATGCCACATTTACAAGTCAGTTCTGCTAGAGCTTCCCCGGTCAACTGTAAGTGCTGTTATTGTGAAGTGGAAACATCTAGGAGCAACAACGGACTCACAGAACGGACCGCCGAGTGCTTAAGCTTGTAGTAAGTAAAAATCGTATGTCCTCGGTTGCAACACTCACTACCGAATTCCAAACTGCCTCTGGAAGCAACGTCAGCACAATATCTGTTCGTCGGGAGCTTCATGAATTGGGTTTCAAAGGCCGAGCAGCCGCGCACACAAGCCTAAGATTACCATGCGCAATGCCAAGCGTTGACTCTCCATTGACTGTACATTTTCCTGTAATTGGACTCTAGAGCAGTGGAAACACATTCTCTGGATGGACGAATCTGGGTTTGGCGGATACCAGGAGAAAGTTACCTGTGGAAGAACTTGACTGGCCTGCACAGAGCCCTGACTTCAACCCCATCGAACACCTTTGGGATGAACTGGAATGGCGACTGCGATCCAATCCTAACATCAGTGCCCGACCTCACTAATGCTCTTGTGGCTGAATGGAAGCAAGTCCCTGCAGCAATGTTCCAGCTTCTAGTGGAAAGCCTTCCCAGAAGAGTTGAGACTGTTATAGCAGCAAAGGGGGGACCAATTCCATATTAGTGCCCATGATTTTGAAATGAGATGTTCGAACAAGCAGGTGTCCACATAATTTTGTTCATGTAGTGTAGCTTCTGCTCAGACCACCTTTCTGGCTCTCCAATAGAGGGCGCCATGGCATTACGGCTCACTGTTAGTCATCCCTTAGTCATGGCTTTTACAAGGTGCTGTATTTGGGCTGTTTTATGTCGTTGCTAAAGTAACTGCTGATAATGATCTGGGTAAACAAGTAAACAAACATTTTGGCTTTTTTTGTAAACATTTATTACTTTACACCTACCTTTTCTTCCTCCACTCTCCCTTTCTATCTTTTTATCTATCCACCCTCCCCTCTCCTCCCCTCCCCTCCAGTCATTTTGTTGGGAGCAGCCCAGGCACCTCCAGGTCCTGACAGACAGGCGCAGACAAGCGACCCACCTGGAAACCCTGGGTGTGCCCGTGGTTCTGGGCCCCGGCCACCGCCCCCTCGGTCGCGCCCAGTCCTCCCCCGCCTCCACCTCTCTCACCCCTCCTCCACAGCCCACGGACACCCCACTGTCTCTGGCCAGCCCTGGTCCGGAGATCACCGCCAAACTACGCTTCACCACTGGTGAGAGACTCTTGGGGAGTGCTGTACTGTACACAGTGCTTGTTGTATACTGTAGGAGAAGGTTCTGTATGTCCTTCTCATATTAGCAATTAATTTATTAGGATCTCTGTGTTCCCTTCTACTTGAAATAAGTATTGAACACGTCACCATTTTTCTCAGTAAATATATTTCCAAAGGTGCTATTGACATGAAATCTTTACCAGATGTTGGTAACAACCCAAGTAATCCATACATACAAAGAAACCGAAACCAAAACAAATAAGTTCAAAAATTAAGTTATGTGTAATGACACAGGGAAAAAGTATTGAACACACTTACTGATATTTAGTTAATACTTTGTACAAAGGCCTTTGTTGGTAATGACAGCTTCAAGACGCCTCCTGTATGGAGAAACTAGTCGCATGCATTGCTCTGGTGTGATTTTGGCCCATTCTTCCACACAAACAGTCTTCAAATCTTGAAGGTTCCGTGGGCCTCTTCTATGAATCTTGATCTTCAGTACTTTCCATAGATTTTCAATGGGATTTAAGTCAGGTGATTGGCTGGGCCATTCTAGCAGCTTTATTTTCTTTCTTTGAAACCAATTGAGAGTTTCCTTGGATGTGTGTTTGGGATCATTGTCTTGCTGAAATGTCCACCCTCGTTTCATCTTCATCATCCTGGTAGATGGCAGCAGATTTTTTGTCAAGAATGTCTCTGTAAATTTGCCCATTCATCCTTCCTTAAATTATGTGAAGTTTGCCAGTACCATTTTCTGAAAAGCAGTCCCACACCATGATGTTCCCACCTCCAAACTTCACTGTTGGTATGGTGGTAAGCTCTCCACAAGTGGTCCTTGGCTCTTGGACAACTCTTCTGATTATTCTTTTCACTCCTCTGTCAGAAATCTTGCGAGGAGCACCTGGTCGAGGCAAATTTATGGTGAAATGATTGTCTTTCCACTTCCGTATTATGGCCCCAACAGTGCTCACTGGAACATTCAGAAGCTTAGAAATGCGCCTATAACCAATGCCATCATTATGTTTTGCAACAATTAGGTTGCGAAGGTCTTGAGACAGCTCTTTGCTTTTACCCATCATGAGATGTGTCTTGTGTGACACCTTGGCAATGAGACCTTTTTGTAGGCCATCAGTTGGGACTGAACCAGCGGATATTAATTTGCACTGACAGTGGGCTGGATTGCTTTTTAATTACTGATAGTTTTCAGCTGTTGTCTTGGCTTTGCCTTTTTTTTTGCACCTCCCTTTCTTCATGTGTTAAATACTTTTTCCCTGTGTTATTTCACATTATTACACATAACTTAATTTCTGAACTTATTTGTTTTGGTTTCTTTGTATGTATGGATTACTTGGGTTGTCAATAGCACCTATTACTCATATCAATAGCACCTTTGGAAATATATTTACTGAGAAAAATGGTGACGTGTTATTTCACCCGCTGTATCTCTATCTGTCTCTCTGTCTGTCTGTCTTTCTTTCTACCTATTTTGTATGGTCTCTAAACTACAGCGTGTGTGTGTGTTTGTGTGTGTGTGTGTAGGTCTGGTGTATGACTCTCAGATGCTGAAGCACCAGTGCACCTGTGGCGACAATAGCCGACACCCCGAGCATGCTGGGAGAATCCAGAGCATCTGGTCCAGACTTCAGGAGAGAGGCCTCAGGAACCAGTGTGAGGTAGGTACAATATAAAGTACTACACTGCAGCACATACCACATTACAATATTCTACACAACACCACAGAACTAAATATGTTGGTTGAAACTCCTGTTATGAACACTGCTTCCACCTAGGGTTACACCCCAGCACTGCACCCACCTTTGCCCTGGCCCAGGGTTCCAATATCAAACATAGTGTTTTGTTTGTTTCTTTAAACAGTCCCTTTGAGGTCAGAAGACCTCTTTTCCAAGGGAGGCCTGTGTGTGTCCCTATGCTGTAATTTGTGTGTGTTCATGGGTGCGTGTGTGCATTCGTGTGTGTGCGTTCGTGTGGACTAGTGTGTGTATGTGCCTGAATGTATGCGCATGTGTCTCCTGTGTGTGTGTTAACTCGTGTGTGTGTGTGTTAACTCTAAATGGTGTGTGTGTGTGTGTGTTAACTCGTGTGTGTGTGTTATCTTGTGTGTATGTGTGTGTGTGTGTGTGTGTGATCCTCCAGTGTATCCGGAGCAGAAAGGCCACTCTGGAGGAGCTTCAGTCTGTCCACTCTGAGAAACACGTCCTGCTGTACGGCACCAACCCACTCAACCGCCTCAAACTGGACAATCGGAAGCTGGCTGGTGCGACACACACTCAGTCTCTCTCTCTCTCTCTCTCTCTCTCTCTCTCTCTCTCTCTCTCTCTCTCTCTCTCTCTCTCTCTCTCTCTCTCTCTCTCTCACACACACCCAACATCAAACATGTACGCTCACCTTCACTCGCTCACACACACACACCGCTCTGACACACCTCATTGTCAAACACTCACACTCACTTACGCATATAGGTAATAGGTACACATCAGTATTTTTACACACTCATAATCACACATGGAACTATACACATATGCATGGATCATCAAGTCTTGAATGAATGTAAGATTAATGTATTGGATTTATCTCACTCTTTCAGGAATCTTATCTCAAAGGATGTTTGTGATGCTACCATGTGGAGGAGTTGGAGTGAGTTACTCAGAATAACACACACACACACACACACACACACACACACACACACACACACACACACACACACACACACACACTTACAGTACACAGGCAAACAGCTCAACAGACCCTGTAACGAACAATCAAAGAGTCATGTGAAATCTGTCCACTTATCTAATCACATTACAAAATGGCAAACATTACATGCTTGATTATACATCATTACACAATTAAGCTAATAGGGCTACAAATTGTGGAGGCTGTTGCTGTTGGCGGGGACACGGTCGAAACGCCAATCAGATATCAAAGGCAAAGAAAAGGTGAGAGATGAGAGGGAGAGAGAGAGGAAGAAAGGGTGAATTGTTTGCTTGGAGGGGTGCCTGGGGAACTGTGGTTGAGTGGTTGAGTGGAGGGGAATTTATTCAGGAGGAAGGGATGTGGGGAAAGAGAGAATATAGACACCAAAGAAGAGGGTGAATTCGAGGATGAGTGGAGGAGGAAGAAGAATGTGGATAGTATGGTGTTGATAAGGAAGAAGAAGATGCAGACGCTGAAGAAGAGGAGGAAGAAGAGATGAGTGCAGGAGGATGACAAAGATGAGAGAGAAGGGGAAGAGGAGCGTTGAGGAGAAAAAGAGAAGGAGGTAGAGTGTTGATTAAAGAAAAAAAAATGTGGACACTGAAGAAGAGGGTGAAGAGGAGAGTAGAGGAGGGTTTAAATGGTGTTGATAAGGCGCCTGATCTGCCTGGATTTCCGGCCCTTGGTTCCTCTGGTGAGGCCAGCTGATTGGAACAAGATGGTGAAGAAGGTGATAAAAGAAATTCCTCTGATTTCATTGTTCTGCTGTGCCAAACCGCCAGAAATGTGGAGTTTTGAAACATGGAATAACAAAGGGAGGGAGAGAGAGAGAGAGAGAGAGAGAGACAGAGAGAGAGAGAGAGAGAGAGAGAGAGAGAGAGAGGACAGGAATACTCTACTACACCCTTTCCAGTCATCATCAGCAGTTAAAGTCAAGGTTGTGGTGATTTATGTGGGTAAATGTTACCCTTGCCACTTCCATCCCCTCTGACTCCCAATAAGTTATGCTACTCTTCATTTAGTTGGAACACAGTAGAGACTTTGTAATCCAATACTGTAACAATCCAGTCCTTACCGCAACCCGTCACCCCTGTTTCCCAATTCCACTGGATAACTTCCTCTTTACCTCATTGGGCTGTCACATAGTTGACATCAAGTGACACCTATTTCAACCAATCAACTTATATTGTTTCTAAACGATGCCCTTGTTTCTCCTTGTGGTTTTAACTTTGTTCCCGCCTGACAGGTGGACAACGATACGATCTGGAACGAGACGCACACGTCGACGGCGTCGCGCTTGGCGGCAGGCAGCGTGACAGAGCTTGCACTCAGGGTGGCACAGGGAGAGCTGAAGGTGAGACCGCCAACCGTTCATCGTCACCTCGCTTACACCCCCACTTAGTTGTGTCAGGGCCGTAACACAACTGGTCAGAATTGTCAACACCGTAACACACATTAATACACCTGGATATTGAAGCATGATGCCATTTCTGTTTGTTGTTTATTGAATTTCACATGAAATTGGAATAGAAAAATGGCCATTCTATATCATAAAATTGTAAGATGTGTTTAGAGAGTTACAGTTTCTATTCCCTTCTCACAGAATGGCTTTGCAGTGGTGAGGCCCCCTGGACACCATGCAGCCCACTCTACTCCCTTGTAAGTACTGCACAATAATTTCAAAAGGTTCCCTACACATCAAAAGCACCGTCCAAAAGTGTGTGTTATGTGTGTGTATGGAGTACGTGTGTTACCTACCCAAGGCTTGTGTGCATGTGTATGCGTACATGTGTATCAGTCTAAAATAGAATGCATTAGAAGGCTAACCACATTCAGCTGTGTGTGCCTGCATACGTCAGTGTGTGTGTGTGTGTGCTTGCATGCGTGAGTGGGTTGATGCGTGATAGTGTGTGTACTCAGCAGTGCCTGTCACTAGTTATTTATGTGTCGATAAAGACTTTCTGGAGGAAAGGATTTGGCCAGCAGATATGATCTACAGTTCACACTCGCCGAGCTTATGCCTCCTACTGACACCACCGCTTTCAACATTCCTCTTCTCATTTTCATCAACTCTTTCTCTCACACCTTCTCTGTCTCACAATATCATACGGATATTGAGTACGAGTCAGCTTACTGTAAGTAGTGTGTGAGTCGCACATTCTCTGAAATGCATGAGGAGGGAGGTCACGAGAAGTTATTTTAATATGTAGCGAGTATTTTAGTCTTCGTGTTTTGCTTTCTGGTTTTCTATTGTCTGATGTTTACTTGCTGTGTCTTTTTCCCATCATTCATACATTGCCCCTTCACCATTCTGCCACTGTCTTTCCAAACCATGCCTAAAAATGAGTGCATGTCCAGTGAAACAAAGCATATTTGACCCATTGGCACCAATATCCTGACATCAACTAGTGTGTGTATTGGGAGGACATTCTCTGAGATGCCCTCACATTATTGTGGGGACATCTCATGAAAATCCTTCCCTTTACATTGGGTGTCTATTGTCTCGTTATTGGGACATGACCTCCTAAGTCCTGATTATGTCCTCATAAGTCCATATGTGTCTTTCCAAAGGGGTTTCTGCTTCTTCAACTCTGTGGCCATCGCAGCCAAGCAGCTCCAGCACAAACTCAGCATCAGCAAGATCCTCATTGTGGACTGGGTGAGAGACGACCGCCATCACTGGTCCCCACATGGGAGCTAAACACTTCCTTACTTACACAACACACATATTGACCATAAGCGTGGTGTCAACATTCATACTGATCTCTGCTTTCCACATGAGTCTGGGACCGCCACGAGTCTGGGCATTAACACAGACAGACAGACAGACACACACACGTTGGAATACATGAACACTTAAGTACTACCTGGTTTGTAAATACAAATAATTCAATGTAGTTTGGTGTGCACTAAAGGAAATTATGGAAACATCTAGAGCAAGTGTGAGAGTGGTCAAACATACTACATAATTAAGAGTCTGACGACCCCTTGACCTTTATCACCAATGTCCAGGATGTTCACCATGGCAACGGTACCCAGTCAGTGTTCTACAACGACCCCAGCGTGCTGTACATCTCCCTGCATCGCTATGACAATGGCAACTTCTTCCCCGGTAGCGGGGACCCAGCTGAGGTAAGTTAGGTTGCACTATCCACCACCATGTACATCACGCTGCCCCATCAAATACATGATTGGTCTATTCATTTGAAGAAGAAAAAACATCTGAGCCAGCACAGAACTTATTGGGTCGGCCCAATAGTCTGAAACCCCTTTAGCGTCTGTTACCACCCACTCCATTCTCACCAAATAAGGAGGATAAAAAAAAGTGGATGTTTTCCCATGTTCTTCAAGATGACACGATGGTCCATTAGATGCTATGCTGGCTTGCATGTGGCTTAGCCTTAAATGGCCCCTCGACCGCCACTGAGCTGTGTGGTAAACCTCTGGAGTCTCTGTGTCCCTCTACCACAGCCCCATGTACCTATATAACACACTAGGGGGTAGCAGTGATGTCATCAGGGGGTACCACACAGAAACATCAGGGTACCCGTAATCCGCTCCAGCGTCTCTTAAACATGAAAGGAATAACAGAAGGGGGAGGAAAAAAAACAAAGGAAGGGGATGAAGACGAGAAGAACAATGGAGAGAGAGAAAGAGAGGGAGAGTGACTAGTTGGCAGTGGATGGCGGAGCTCATGTGTTTTGAGTTTGCCCTGTGAACATCCCGTCTACCCGAGAGAGAGTCGAGTCAGACTCTGCAATGCACATCATCCTCACACACACAAACAAACACACACACACACACAAAGGAAATTACTGCGATTTGTTGCCAAGAGTGTGTCACTCAGAATCCTCACTATCTCCTCACCGTGACATTGAGTGATGGCGGAGGGGTTTCAAAAGCTAAATAGCCGTTAGCCGTTACATCTTAAGACCAGGGGATCAGTTAGTATGCCACCCCACGAACGTGAGGTCAAATCAGGGAGACATCCACCAGTCAGTGACATGTTAACATTTGGTTCTGGGTGCAGAGATTAGGTGAAAGCTAGCTAGAAACTGAATATCGCCAAGTGCCGACTCAAGAATATACGTATGTCCCTGTAGTGTGTTAAAACTGGGACTTAATATGGGCATAGTTTTGTTGTTGCTGCGAGGGATTTATAAGCAGATTTGACAAATTGTATCAAAAATCAAAATAGTTGAGTTGATGAAGGCGTTGAATTAATGGCCAGCCGTCTTTCATTTGGAAATCGTAATCACTCCCTTATGTCATTGAAGTATGACACGGCTTTTCCTCAATTGCACAAATGCTCATTTTTACACAACCATTCTGATTGACTGTGAACATTTGATGCAAAATATCTCATGACCTTCAAACTTTCAGCACAACTTTCAAGGAAGTAAGATATAAACATAACTCTCTTTTCCTTCTCTCTCTCCCTCCCGCTCTGTCCAGGTTGGAGCAGGATTAGGTGAGGGCTTCAATGTCAATGTGGCGTGGATGGGAGGCTTGAACCCCCCCATGGGCGACGCTGAATACCTGGCAGCATTTAGGTACGGTAGAGACACACACACTTAACCTACCTCACCTTACCTCCAGCCCAATTCACTTAAAACAAAAGCACCAAGTTAATATTCTAGTCAAAGCCAGGGGTGCTCGTTATTGTGATATAACAGACATGTACATATATCATGTGTTCAGATGTTATATTGTGGTGCGAGTTGGATGTTTGTGATGCCATCCAATCCATGGGGAATTCATGAATTTACTGAGACCGTGACCTCTGCGTACATTAATGAACATACTTTACTGGTGTCAAACCATATATGAAAACATAATACATATTTGGAAAGCTGAGAAACAGCCCTGCAATTGCACCACATCAATCCCAAACAACTGCCATTTACACAAATTCCTAATGAGGAAAGAGGAAAATTTTGAGCATATCGAGTCTTCCTTATTTTTTAAGGATTGATAATCTGAAATCAGAATTGAACTGGAATTACAAAATAAGGAATATAATAACAATAATTAGCTTTTAAATTAAATTTCTTCTTATATACATTCCACTAGGCATATAGCCTAATACACAACGAGTCTGAATTAAAAGCAGGGGGGGGTACCTGTGACAATCTGAGCTACTGGGTGAAGACGGCAGCAGGTAGCCCAGCGGTTAGAGCGTTGGGCCGCTAACCGAAAGTTCGCTGGTTCGAATACCCCAGCCGACAAGGTGAAAAACTTGTTGATGTGTCCTTGAGCAAGGCACTTAACCCTAATTTGCTCCAGGGGCTGACCCTGTAGGTAGGCTGTCATTGTAAATAAGAATTTGTTCTTAACTGACTTAGTTAAATAAAGGTAAAAAAAAAAAAGACGTGGAGTCGCTTAACTAATACCTATCTTTATATGTACTGTATATCTATGTATGTCCCTAAGCCCTGTTTGCAGCCTCAGAAACATGTTGTCCAGGCTCTGCAGCCCCTGCCTATCCTTGTCACCATGGGGGCAGCTACCCACTGGGCACACACTGGTTGAACCAATGTGGTTTCCACGTCAATTAAATTATGTTGAACCAATATGGAATAGACGTTGAATTGACGTCTGTACCCAGTGGGTATTGACTGCCTGCTGCACAGGTGACATGTCTATAGCATTGTCCTCCTCACAAAGGTCTGAGAGAAATACGCTTTTTGTGTATATGGAAAATGTCTGGGATCTTTTATTTCAGCTCATAAAACATGGGACCAACACATATTTTTGTTCCGTATAGCTATGTAGTTAGCTATATGGGGACCATACATTTTACTGGTAAAATAGTTATCCTGCAGCAGCCCTCTCTTCTGCCTGGCTTCAAATCTAATCACTAACATAGCCAGTTTATTTTAGCTAGCTAAAAGTCTACAGTATTTCAATTAAATTGACAAAATTGCATATATTTAAGTATTGTTGTTGTTGTAGTGTGGACATTAGTACTCTAAAAATAAATACTTTAAGGAAAATATATCTATACTGTAGATTGCAAAATAGTTGGGAAGAGATTTTCGATGTAGAGATTCCATGGCACATGGTTTATGAACTGATATGCGGATTCAAAACTGAAAACGACGCCGGATTCAAAATTTAGAATTTTTCAATGTAAATTATTATACAACATTCTTGTAACCAATAGAATGTTATATATATGGGGATACAACCGTCCCAGCTCTGCAGATTTTGCTGTGAAGAGACAGAGTCATTAGATCATTTATTTTGGCCGAGCAGCCGCACACAAACCTAAGATCATGCGCAATGCCAAGCATTGGCTGGAGTGCTGTAAAGGTTGCCACTATTGGACTCTGGAGCAGTGGAATCGCGTTCTCTGAAGTGATGAATCACGCTTCAACATCTGGAAGTCCTACAGACAAATCTGAGTTTGGCGGATGCCGGGAGAACTCTACCTGCCCCAATGCATAGTGCCAACTGTAAAGTTTGGTGGCGGGGAAATAATGGTCTGGGGCTGTTTTTCATGGTTCAGGCTAGACCCCTTAGTTCCAGTGAAGGGAAATCTTACAATGACATTCTAGACGATTCTGTGCTTCCAACTTTGTGGCAACAGTTTGGGGAAGGCCCTTTTTTGTTTCAGCATGACAATGCCCTCGTGCACAAAGCAAGGTCCATACAGAAATGGTTTGTCAAGATCGGTCTGGAAGAACTTGACTGGTCTTCACAGAGCCCTAACCTCAACCCATCAAACACCTTTGGGATAAATTGAAACACTGACTGCGAGCCAGGCCTAATTGCCCAACATCACTGCCCGACCTCACTAATGCTCTTGTGGCTGAATGGAAGCAAGTCCCTGCAGCAATTTTCCAACATCTAATGGAAAGCCTTGCCAGAATAGTGGAGGCTGTTATAGCAGCAAAGGGGGGAACAATTCCCTATTAATACCCATGACTATTGAATGAGATGTTTGACAAACAGGTGTCCACATACTTTGGTCATTTAGTGTATGAGTAAATTTTTTTCTGATTTGCGGAACTTAAAAATAAGTCATAAAAAGTGTGGAGTAGCTCTTCAATCCATTCAATTTGAGTTGAGACATGTTGTTGGATCTAGAAATGTTTTGAGACACGGGCAATGTTCTGCAATGTATTTAATTTTGGAAACATTTAAATAACATTGATTTTAAACGTAGATGCTGAATAATAAGCAGATAAGCTGAACAACACTATAAGCCCACTAGAGGTTACTAAATAAATCCTATAATATCCTATAGGAATACTAGAGGTATTTTCTGTAAGGGGGGGCACAGAATATTCTCATCCTAGTCAATTGTGAATTGATACTACAGTTTCTTAAATAGCATAGGCTACAGTAACGAGTAATAACAATAGTGTTTGCTCAATACGTTTCGAGTGTTGACAGTCAACATTGTTGAAATTGGCTTCAACAAGTATGTCTTTACGCATCACACTTCTCCTAAAAAGAATTATACTAGGCTTGTGTAAATTGTATTATATGTGTGGGTCACGTTCTCAATAAGCAAGATATAGCCTGGGCCTACCGTTGATATAGCCTTATAGGACTGAATAATTTGAATATATTTGGTGTAATGTGTCTTTGGTAACCGGAGGTGTATGGAGGTGCATCCCCATGTATCTTTTTTCTCTGCACCGCACTTTCCACTTCATTCAAGCCACAGCCCCTGAATGAATAGCTGCTCGGTTTGCAGCATAATGAACTTTGAGCGTTCCTGTCAGCAGTGTTGGCTCGCCACCAGGCAGTTAAACAGTATGTGAGGTCTGTATGGTGCATAAGCACACCGTGGGTGGGCCAAGCTTGTCAAACTCACGATGCTAACGGCTAAGCCATGCTGTACCGTTACAAGCCATCGATTGCAACAGGCAGACGCAGAACCCAATGTTTACCCTTAGCATACTATGCTCTTTGCTAACTCTCTGAGAACCACTTAGGCAGTATAGTCTGTGTTGATTCACTGGATGTATAAAAGGGGAAAAAGACCTGCTAAATGTTCCTTAGTTTAAGTGTATGTTAAATAGCAACACCTTCATTATGTGTACAGGTAGTTCCCAGTAATCTAGCAATTCTCACTTAGTTTTAAGTACAGGTGTTTGATACCTAGATGTTACCTACAACTAGTTACTTTTTCTACCTAGTAACTTTTTCTTAGCTCTCAGCACAGGTGTATGTTACCAACAATCTTTTCTTACAGTAGCTCTCAATACAGGTAGATACCTAGCAACTGTTTCTTGTATGCCTATTGACTATATCCTGGCGTGGAATTGTAAAAATTCACTAGAAACTCCTAATGTAAAATCCCAGGAGTTCACCTTTAAAACTCGTATTTACATGTGAAAATGTTTTAACTTTGGGAACTCCGTTCACAAGCGTTCCCCCCACCCTATTCCACCAACAAACACTGTAAAGCAATATATTGTCGATTCTGTGCAAGTAAAGTCTATGTGACTCGCCTCTATTCCCCAGACTTTATGTACAGCCAGACAAGATGCACCCAATTTCAAGAGTTTCTTCAATGGCCGTAAATGTAATAAGTGCAGTGACTGGTTCCATTCATCCTGTCATCTTTCTAATTTGATTCATATTCATGATTGAGATTTCAAATCTCCCAGTTAGAAGCATATGTATTGGTGCATAGAAATGGGCCGGTTCTGTTTATTTCACATCTTGCCATTCAGAGGCTGAGGGATCTCTTCCGTATATAGTGTGTGTGTGTGTGTGTGAGTGGGGGGGGGGAGGGGTAGATTCTGGTTGAAAAGGATTGGAAGTGGTTTGGAGGGATTTCAGTATAATCTGGTGGATTCCTTGGTAAATCGTGCTGTGTGTATGTGGGACTAGGCATGAGGGTCAGGTAAAGGGGCTGTATGGGGGGGCGTAGGGGGTCAGTGGTAGGGGTTAGAATCTGATGAGGTAGTGTTTTTTAGCGGTGGAGGTTGATATAGCCTGGTGGATTTTTGTGAAGCTTGGCTGGGAGGGGGGTGGTACTTGTGAGTGTGTATTGAAGAGGAAGTGTGTGTGTTTGTTGGTGTGGTTGTGTGCGGGTGTGCACAACCATGTGTATTTGTGTGTGTGTATGCGTGCGTGCGTGCGTGCCTGTATGTATTTGTGCGTGTACACGTGCATGTACATTAATGTGTGTGTATGAGGAGGTGCACCCCCACAACATGGGCCGCAGGGTCTGGTAGTGCATCCTGGGGAGGGATGGGGGGGTGGCGTGGGAGGGGTGCATTGTTAGGGAATCCAAAGACTGCGTAATTAAGCCCAATGGATCCCAGATGGCTGGCTGTCAGTGACGTGAGAAGAGGGACGAGCCCCTAATGGGAACCAGACGCCCGCCGAAACGCTTTGAACTGGCGGCCGGAGAGCGAGAGGGGAGAGAGAGGAAGGGAGGGAGGGAAAGGGAGGAGGGGAGAGGCAGAAAGAGAGAGGAACAGATAATCGGGGAGAGAGAAAGAGGAAGGAGAGAGGGGGAGACAGGGACGGAGGGGGGATGGAGAGAGAAAGGGAGAGAAAGAGGTAGCTAGAGGAATCAAACACGGCATGGGCCGTGTGTGCTCGCTAAATCACTGGCAGCAGCAATGGGAGGAAGAAGAGGAAGGGAGGAGGAGGAGAACAAGAACAAGGGAAGCGGTCCCAGAAGATGAAAATAGAGAGTCTGTGTTGGCATCATCGTCAAATACTCCCCTCTGGACATCACTCTCTCTTGGTCCTGATGGTTGTCATCTGTTTGGTAGCACATTACATAAAGTTGCCCTTGTTGGCATGTAGATGAACTACTTTGGTAACCAGAATGAATCCTAGTGGGTACTCAAGTGTGCCTGGTAACTGCATATAAGATACATAACATAATGATTACATTTCAAGGAAGAGGCCAAATGTAATTTTTGCATTAATTAGTGACTGTGTTTTTACATGAAATGTTATCAAACTGAGAAATGTAAATGATGTGTAACTATCGTTCGGCTACATGGTATCCGTGCGACTTGATGTAATATTTATCCATCTATTATGTGAGGCTGGAGATAGAGCACCATGTGGTTAGCGTTTCAACTTTCAACTCAACTTTTAATTGGTGTGACATTGTCTCACATACCTGGGTATGTTACCTAGGAGTTTGTTGAAACGTTTCAGACATTTGGACTGATCAATGGTAGCCTGGTTCTGGATTTGTTTGTGCTGTTTCGCAATGACCATAAGTGTTGGCAAGACCGCACAAACTGATCTGGGACCAGGTTAGATCTGTGGAACATGGGGTTTAATTTGACCATGTCTCTTCATAATGTTACCCAATGTGACTTGGTAGTTAGTGATTTATTTGTGAATTGACACATTTTCATTTTCCAGATTTTCATATCGTCATACCGTCCTTCTCTCATCTCGGGAATTATGGTATTACTGGTTTAGTACACAAAGGGGCGTAAGAAAAATACAAAAAAGCCCACTTGTCATCTATAACCAGAAAGCAAAAACAATGTTTTTGCAGACAGGCCGAGAACGGCCGAGAACGGAAAGGAGGTAACAGTGGCAGCTGTACAACTAACTCATCCAAAGGGCTTTGCTTTCTCAAACACGGGAGAAACTAACAGAATATGATGCCCCGTCACCTTATTAACTCAGCCACTTACTTCGATAGCAAGTTAAACTAGGGGTCGCATTAACACATAATTCTGCGTTTTTCACATAGATCCAAAATGCTTCTGATTGTAATTCCTGCTCAGCATCAGACACATTTTGTGCTTCAGTTGCACTTCTAAACTCGGATGGAATTCACAATGGGCATTCTATCAGCAGACCTCAGACTGATGTGTAGCTTCTTTTCTCCGGTACTTTGCTCTGAGTAGCCAGTCCATTTTTCTCTGGTAAAATGCTTAAAACTTTAAGCAAAACATTAGGAAATTCAGCTGACTACATTCTTTCTATGATAGGCTTAAACATAAAAAATATGATGGCCATGCATAGTTTTGCCAAAAAAGACCTTGCTTTTTGTAAGCTAATTTACTTGTGTGGCTGCCAGCCAACTAGCGTTGCACTTCTGTTGTCATCTGATGAAAATGAAGCTATTTATGTGGTGCTCTAACTTATTTTCTGTCAATGAAAACTATAGACTATCGTTGCACGCCCCTGATCCCTCTATTGAAGAAAAATAAACACTTCACTTTCAATATAAAACGTGACCCCTGTCAGTACACAGCTGGACTCACCTGCTCCCACTTTCTCCTGTTGTTCTATTTACAAACAAACACGTGACTGGCTCAACTGTTCTGAGAAACTAAATAAGCGTCATAATGTGAAATAATGTGACAGGTGGAATAAGAACAATCTGCTTTATCTCCTAATGCATTGCACAAGTTGACTGCAGGTATTTACTTAAAAATAGCTACAAATGTATTGAAAAAAATTAATAATTTCAACGGTGTTGACGGTATTGAGAAACCTTCCCATTTCCAAATACCCCATATACGGTATATATGGTATACCGCCCAAGCCTAGTGTGAAATGTATAGTCAATTAAAGGGTCGAAGTCACATACAGTATGTTATTCTCTTGTGACCCTGAAGAATCGTGTTAAGCTCTTGCTAGCAACTACGTTCGTCTGTTACACAGGCTTGTTTTAACACTTTCTATGAATACCCTCTTCACAATGCATTATAAGCACATTACATTTACATTTCAGTCGTTTAGCAGACGCTCTTATCCAGAGCGACTTACAAATTGGTGCATTCAGTAAGTACATTTCTTTAAACAAGCAGCTGTGAGGAAAGTCAGTGCTAGCAGGAAAATAAGTCAGGTGTTAGTTTACGCCTAATGAGCTATGCTGTTTTTAATGGTTTTGAGACGATTTAGGAAAAACGTACTAGTTTGAGTTCTTGACCTACAACAGCGTCGAAGACTTGAACAACTCTTTCTTGCCAATGGGTTTAATGGTCTGATTTCTCTTTTCTGTCTGTCTCCAGGACTGTGGTGATGCCGATTGCCCATGAGTTCTGTCCTGACATAGTGCTGGTCTCATCTGGTTTCGATGCCGTCAAGGGACATCCGGCACCGCTGGGGGGCTACAAAGTGTCGGCCAAGTGTAAGCTCACTAAACGCCTCGTCAGTTCCTCACTGAATCATGCGCAGGGACACACGCAAATACACATTTGAGCGTACACACACACACACACACACACACACACACACATACAAAAGGTCATGGGATCATACATTATTTTATATTTTTTACAGTTGACAAGCATAATTGAGACTTAGTGGAAATGTCTTTGTAAATACTAATCCTCTCCTAATATCTAACAACTTTATAACAATGCTTTGTTTTATTACACTACATTGCCTATTAATAGCTAGAGAGTTAAGGGAGTCAAAAATGTAACAGTGGTAAAATAAACTTGCAAAAATTTAGTAGTGTCACGTTGCGGAGTAATGGGACGATAAACAGAGCGCTGGTGGAGCGTCATTCCTTTATTATTTTGGAGATGTTCTCTCGAAGCGCAAAATACAAAAAGGAGATGACTGAAAAACTAAATACACAATACTAACGAAGCAAAGTAACTCACGTGCTGAAACACACGTGCTCATCCCCAATCAGAGACAGCTGTCTCTGATTGGGGATGATAATCTCCCTAGTTAGTGTGTGAGAGCTTGGTTGTGTGCCTCTCTCCTCCCCTAGGTGGGAGTAAGAGGCCTTACCACAACCAAGCCCTCACAGTACCCCCCCCCCTAAGGTGCGGACTCCCGATCGCACACAAAAAAAAAAATCCCCCCTCTCCTGAAAGAGAAAATGTCCAAAACTCTAGGGGGGACATGGCGGGGAACTGAGGTGGTTGCTAGTGGGGGCTCCGGCTCCGGTTCCGGTTCCGGGCGTGGCACAGGCTGTGAGAGTAGCTTCTCTCCTACCTCTCCGTTGCACGCCCGGTCCGGTCCGGACCCCGGCGCGATGGTTCCCCCCTCAGTACTCCCGCCTTCCACCAAGTCCTGTCTGGACCCTGGTGTGGGAGCCCTCGACCCTGGAGAGGGGCTGACAACCGGCCCCGGACTGGGCACCGGTGGAGCGGACTGCTCCTTCCCTGGAGCGACGTAGACGACCGGCCCCGGACTGGGCACCGGTGGAGCGGACTGCTCCGGCACTGGAGCGACGTCGACGACCGGCCCCGGACTGGGCACCGGTGGAGCGGACTGCTCCGGCACTGGAACGACACAGACGGCCGGCCCCGGACTGGGCACCGGTGGAATGGACTGCTCCGTTACTGGAGCGACGTCGATGACCGGCCCCGGACTGGGCACCGGTGGAGCGGACTGCTCCTTCACTGGAGCGACGTCGATGACCGGCCCCGGACTGGGCACCGGTGGAGGAGGCTCCAGGCCTTGAGCTGTGGCTGGAGGCTCCGGGCTGCTGACCTTCGCTGGAGGTGGCGGAACGCTGACCTTCGCTGGAGGTGGCGGAACGCTGACCTTCGCTGGAGGTGGCGGAACGCTGACCTTCGCTGGAGGTGGCGGAACGCTGACCTTCGCTGGAGGTGGCGGGGCGCTGACCTTCGCTGGAGGTGGCGTGGCGCTAACCTTCGCTGGAGGTGGCGTGGCGCTGACCTTCGCTGGAGGCCTCGGGCTGCTGACCTTCGCTGGAGGCCTCGGGCTGCTGACCTTCGCTGGAGGCCTCGGGCTGCTGACCTTCGCTGGAGGCCTCGGGCTGCTGACCTTCACTGGAGGCCTCGGGCTGCTGACCTTCACTGGAGGCCTCGGGCTGCTGACCTTCACTGGAGGCCTCGGGCTGCTGACCTTCACTGGAGGCCTCGGGCTGCTGACCTTCACTGGAGGCCTCGGGCTGCTGACCTTCTCCGGAGGTCTCGGGCTGCTGACCTTCTCCGGAGACCTCAGGCTGGATGCCGTGCCCACCCTGGGCACCGACGCAGAGGTGGTCTTCAGCCCTGCAGCTGGTCTGGCTGTCGGCCCCAGACTGGGCACCGACACGCTATGGAGCTCCTGCTCCACAGCGGGACTGAACGTCGTGCCCACCCTGGGCACCGACGCAGAGATGGTTCCCAGCCCTCTGGTGGGGCTGGCTGTCGGCCCCATACTGGGCACCGACACGCTATGGAGCTCCTGCTCCACAGCGGGGCTGAACGTCGTGCCCACCCTGGGCACCAACGCAGAGATGGTTTCCAGCCCTCTGGTGGGGCTGGCTGTCGGCCCCAGACTGGGCACCGACACGCTATGGAGCTCCTGCTCCACAGCGGGGCTGAACGTCGTGCCCACCCTGGGCACCGACGCAGAGATGGTATCCAGCCCTCTGGTGGGGCTGGCTGTCGGCCCCAGACTGGGCACCGACACGCTATGGAGCTCCTGCTCCACAGCGGGGCTGAACGTCGTGCCCACCCTGGGCACCGACGCAGAGATGGTTTCCAGCCCTCTGGTGGGGCTGGCTGTCGGCCCCAGACTGGGCACCGACACGCTATGGAGCTCCTGCTCCACAGCGGGGCTGAACGTCGTGCCCACCCTGGGCACCGACGCAGAGATGGTATCCAGCCCTGTGGTTGGGCTGGCTGTCGGCCCCAGACTGGGCACCGACACGCTACGGAGCTCCTGCTCCACAGCGGGGCTGAACGTCGTGCCCACCCTGGGCACCGACGCAGAGAGGGTTTCCAGCCCTGTGGTTGGGCTGGCTGTCGGCCCCAGACTGGGCACCGACGCGCTATGGAGCTCCTGCTCCACAGCGGGGCTGAACGTCGTGCCCACTCTGGGCACCGACGCAGAGATGGTCTCCAACCACAGAGCTGTGCTGGCGACCGTCGCGGTAGCCTCCGTGCGAGGAGTAGGCACGGGGCATACTGGACTGGGGGAACGCACCACTGTTCTGATGCGAGGCGCTGGCACAGGTCGCACCGGGCTGGGGAAACGCACCGTTTGGCTAGTGCGTTTAGCTGGCACAGGTCGTACCGGGCTGGGGAAACGCACTGTTGGGTTGTTGCGTTTAGCTGGCACGGGTCGCGCCGGGCTGGGGAAACGCACCGTTTGGCTGGTGCGCGGAGCAGGCGCGGGCCGTACCGGGCTGGGGAAACGCACCGTTTGGCTAGTGCGTTTAGCTGGCACAGGTCGTACCGGTCTGGGGAAACGCACTGTTGGGTTGTTGCGTTTAGCTGGCACGGGTCGCGCCGGGCTGGGGAAACGCACCGTTTGGCTGGTGCGCGGAGCAGGCGCGGGCCGTACCGGGCTGGGGAAACGCACCGTTGGCTGGGTGCGTTTAGCTGGTACGGGTCGCACCGGGCTAGTGTTGCGCACCGATGGTTTGGTGCACTGAGTCGGTCTCCTCCTCCTCCGACTCTGGACCGGCGCTGGAGGCACCGGACTGGGAACTGGCGCTGGAGCACGACTGTCCCTGTCGTGCCTACTCCACCGCCAATCCCCATCCTGTGAGGGTTCCTCCGGGAACCCCCACGAGTGAGGGAACAGAAGCACATCGTCGTCGTCTTCCTCCGACTCCTCCCTGTACTCCTGCTCCCATGGCTGTAGGGGCTCCTCCTGGAACCCCCACGAGTGCAGTGGTCGGGGCTCTTCTCCCTCGATCCCCGACCACCCCCATAGCCCCCCCCCAAAATCAGTTTGAGGGGTTTTCTGGGCTCCAGGCTGGTCCTCAGTTCTAGCCCGGTGACGTGTCCTCCGTCGTCGGCGCCTCGACTGCTCCGGACCCCAGCCTTCCTCCACCGAACGATAATAGGAGTGTTCCTCCTCGGTAATTTTTCCCATACCGAGGAGGATATCTCCTAAAGTAATACTCCCTTGCGTCCCAGGGTGGTGGATCATTCTGTCACGTTGCGGA
The DNA here is from genome assembly GCA_023634145.1 of Thymallus thymallus. Taxonomy (NCBI): domain Eukaryota; kingdom Metazoa; phylum Chordata; class Actinopteri; order Salmoniformes; family Salmonidae; genus Thymallus; species Thymallus thymallus. Next base: position 24,958,755 of record CM042409.1, on the reverse strand, counting down.
GTAATGGGACGATAAACAGAGCGCTGGTGGAGCGTCATTCCTTTATTATTTTGGAGATGTTCTCTCGAAGCGCAAAATACAAAAAGGAGATGACTGAAAAACTAAATACACAATACTAACGAAGCAAAGTAACTCACGTGCTGAAACACAAGGCAGACACGAACAATGATCCACACACAGGTGGATTTGTGTGGGGATTAAATACTATCCCCAATCAGAGACAACGCTAGACAGCTGTCTCTGATTGGGGATGATAATCTCCCTAGTTAGTGTGTGAGAGCTTGGTTGTGTGCCTCTCTCCTCCCCTAGGTGGGAGTAAGAGGCCTTACCACAACCAAGCCCTCACAAGTAGCCTATGCTACAGTTTGTTTTAAGTAGTGTTCAATAATCACGTTTGCAGCCATCTTTGATTCGTTAGAGTTTTCCAATGTCAAAGCAAATCAAAAGGATTGATGTAGCAAAGTACTGAAATGGTTCTCTTTTATTATTTTTATTCAATTTAGTACCTACTCTCCCTTAATTAATACCTTACTCTCTCTTCTATGGATCTCACAGGTTGAAATTAACCTGTCCCACAAGTTCTAAACTGTTTTAAGAGCAACCTATTTTTACCTCATCCTCACTATTTTAGGAGTTCTACTACGTTGGTCAGACTGTTCTATATTTCACAGGGTTTATACAGTAGTTGAGTCTGTATTAGTTCCTGACAAAGAGCCAACAGAGTGGCAGTCTTGGCAGATTTGATGTTTATGTCTGTGAGCAGGAAGTTGCCCCACTATGTAAGATGATGTCATATCGCTGAGTCTACGTTGTAAAAAACATGTTTTCACTTTGTCATTATGGGGTATTGTGTGTAGATGAGTGAGGGAAAAAAATAACTTTTATCCATTTTGAATTCAGGCTGTAACACAATACAATTTGGAATAAATCAAGGGGTGTTAATACAGTGTCTTCAGAAAGTATACCCTTTGACTTATTACACATTTTGTACAAAATTAATAAAAAATGTATCAAATATATTTTTTCTCACACAATACCCAATAATGACAAAGCGCTTTTTTTTGCAATTTTATTGAAAATGAAATACAGAAATATTCACACCCCTGAGTCAATACATGTTAGGCAGCGATTACAGATGTGCATCTTTCTGGGTTAGTCTCTTAAGAGCTTTGCACACCTGGATTGTAACATTTTTGCCCATTCTTTTCAAAATTCTTCAAGCTCTGTCAAATTGATTGTTAATCATTCCTAGAAAGCCATTTAAGATTTATGTCAAAACTGTAACTCGGCCACTGTCTTCACTGTCTTCTTGGTAAGCAACTCCAGTGTAGATTTGGCCTTGTGTTTTAGGTTATTGTCCTGCTGAAAGTTGAATTAATCTCCCAGTGTATGGAGGAAAGCAGACTGAACCAGGTTTTCCTTTAGGAATTTGTCTGTGCTTATCTTCATTCCGTTTCTTTTTTATCCTGAAAAACACCCCAGTCCTTAACGATTACAAGCATATCCATAACACGATGTAGCCACCACTATGCTTGAAAATAGAGAGAATGGTACTCAGTAATGTGTTGTATTGTATTTCCAACTAACATAACATTTTGCATTCAGGACAAAAAATGAATTGCTTTGCCACATTTTTTTTGCGGTATTACTTTAGCACCTTGTTTCAAACAGGATGCATGTTTTGGAATATGTTTTATTGTGTACAGGATTCCTTTTTTTGACTCTGTCATTTAGGTTAGTATTGTGGAGTAACTACAATGTTGTTCATCCATCCTCAGTTTTCTCCTATCATAGCCATTAAATGTTGTAACTGTTTTAAAATCACCATTGGCTTCATGGTGAAATCACTTTATTCTCTGGCAACAGAGTTAGGAAGGATGCCTGTATCTTTGTAGTGACTGGGTGTATTGATACACCATCCAAAGTGTAATTAATAACTTCACCCTGCTCAAAAGAATATTCAATTTCTTATATATTTTTTTACCCATCTAGGTGCCCTACTTTGCGAGGCATTGGAAAACGTCCCTGGTCTTTGTGGTTGAATCTGTGTTTGAAATTCACTGCCCGACTGAGGGACCTTACAGATAATTGTATGTGTGGTGTACATACTGTAGATGAGCTAGTCATTCACAAATCATGTTAAACACTATTGTTGCACACATAGTCCATGCAACTTATTATATAACTTGTTAAGCACATTTTTACTCAATAACTTATTTAGGCTTGCCATAACAAAGGGGTTGAATGCATTTCAGCTTTTCATTTCGATAAACATAATTCCGCTTTGGCATTATGGGGTATTACAATCTCAATTAAATACATTTTAAATTCAGGCTATAAGACAACAAAATGTGGAAAAGGTCAAGGGGTGTGAATACATGAAATTTCCCCCCCGGGGGATCAATAAAGTACCTATCTATCTATCTATCTATCTATCTATCTACAGTACTTTCTGAAGGCACTGTACCTTTAAAAAACAGCTAATCTTTCTCAAGGTTTTCACACATCCTGTTTGTGTGCTTGGCAATATGGAGAAGAAGGTGCTTTTTGTATCAGCAATTATATACATGCATCTGTGACCTTTTCGAATGTTTTAATCCTTTTCATTGTAATTTGTGAATTCAACTAAAGTATTTAAATGTATCTCTCCCTCAGGTTTTGGCTTCCTGACACGTCAGCTGATGGGGCTGGCAGGGGGCCGGGTTGTCATGGCACTGGAGGGGGGTCACGACCTCACGGCCATCTGCGATGCCTCGGAGGCCTGCGTCAGCGCCCTCCTGGGCACTCAGGTCAGTAGACACAGATCTAAGACCAGCTTAAGGGTGGAAAAACACAATGCTGACCTTCGTGATGGGTAGTCTTAAGGTGTCCGCATGCTTCCCAGCTGAAACAGTTCAGAAGAGTTTGTGCATATATTATGACGTTTTTGTTAGTTTTGGACTTCGGTAAGGGTTTTTTCGGCTGTTCGGGTACACCATATTTTTTCATGAGGCTAGCCAAAGTTCGGGAGTCGAAGTGTACACCCCTTCGTCTGTGATTGGTCAACTGTAGCGATTATTTTTATTAGACTCGTTTTTAGGCACATTTTTTCATTGAAAAATGCTGCACCAAACATCTTAAGATGTAAAATTGCGCGACTAAGATTTCCTCTGCAAAAACGTCAAAATTAATGACAGATTTCTTGAGTTATCTTAGATTAACTCTGACTATTTTGAGGAAGTGGCCAAAGTGCCAGTTGGCAGGGGAGGCGTAATGTGTTCTTAGAGTGATATAAGGTCTTTCACTTTAGTACATCACACCCACTGCTTTTGTATGTATGTGCGTGCAACGCGTGTGCAAGCGTGTGCGTGTTTGAGTACCTGTCTGTGTGATGTTTTACTCCATTGTTTGACGTCCCTCTTCCTCTGTGTGTTCCCCTCCAGGTGGAGCCCCTGTCTCGAGCGGTTCTGGACAGGAGACCCTGTCACAACGCTGTCCTCTCTCTACAGAGAGTCATACAGGCCCAGGGTAAGCATCTGATACACACTATCTGTCTCTCCCTATATCTCTTTCTTTTGCCCGTCCTCTCTTTCTGCCTCACTTTATCTCTCATTATCTCTCTCTTACTGTCTTCATCACTCTTCCCTCTCCCAATCTGTCTTTCACTCTACGCATTCTTCCCTCTATCTCAGTCTCTCTCTCTTTCTCACACCATCTCAGTCTCCCTCTCTTTCTTACACCATCTCAGTCTCTCTCTTACTCACACCATCTCAGTCTCTCTCTTTCTCACACCATCTCAGTCTCTCTCTTTCTCACACCATCTCTGTCTCTCTCTCTTTCTCACACCATCTCAGTCTCTCTCTCTTTCTCACACCATCTCAGTCTCTCTCTTTCTCACACCATCTCAGTCTCCCTCTCTTTCTTACACCATCTCAGTCTCTCTCTTACTCACACCATCTCAGTCTCCCTCTCTTTCTTACACCATCTCAGTCTCTCTCTTACTCACACCATCTCAGTCTCTCTCTTTCTCACACCATCTCAGTCTCTCTCTCTTTCTCACACCATCTCAGTCTCTCTCTCTTTCTCACACCATCTCAGTCTCTCTCTCTTTCTCACACCATCTCAGTCTCTCTCTTTCTCACACCATCTCAGTCTCCCTCTCTTTCTTACACCATCTCAGTCTCTCTCTTACTCACACCATCTCAGTCTCTCTCTTTCTCACACCATCTCAGTCTCTCTCTTTCTCACACCATCTCAGTCTCTCTCTCTTTCTCACAACATCTCAGTCTCTCTCTTACTCACACCATCTCAGTCTATCTCTTTCTCACACCATCTCAGTCTCTCTCTTTCTCACACTATCTCAGTCTCTCTCTTTCTCACACCATCTCAGTCTCTCTCTTTCTTACACCATCTCAGTCTCTCTCTCTTTCTCACACCATCTCAGTCTCTCTCTTTCTTACACCATCTCAGTCTCTCTTTCTCACACCATCTCAGTCTCTCTCTTTCTCACACCATCTCAGTCTCTCTCTTTCTTACACCATCTCAGTCTCTCTCTTTCTTACACCATCTCAGTCTCTCTCTTGCTGTTTTTATTTTGACTTCTGTTTCTCTCCCCATCTTATTTTCTCTCTGTTTTCCTTTATTTCCATCTCTTACTCTGCATGTCCCTCTCTCTCGTTGTTATGCTTCAGTACACCTCTCTTGTTCCATCCATTGGTCTCTTCCATCTCTACCACTCCACATCTCTACCACTCCACATCTCTACCACTCAACATCTCTACCACTCCACATCTCTACCACTCAACATCTTTACCACTCAACATCTCTACCACTCAACATCTCTACCACTCAACATCTATACCACTCCACATCTCTACCACTCAACATCTTTACCACTCAACATCTCTACCACTCAACATCTCTACCACTCAACATCTATACCACTCCACATCTCTACCACTCAACATCTCTACCATTCCACATCTCTACCACTCCACATCTCTACCACTCAACATCTCTACCACTCCACATCCCTACCACTCCACATCTCTATCACTCCACATCTCTACCACTCAACATCTCTACCATTCCACATCTATACCACTCCACATCTCTACCATTCCACATCTCTACCACTCAACATCTCTACCACTCCACATCTCTACCACTCCACATCTCTACCACTCAACATCTCTACCACTCCACATCTCTACCACTCCACATCTCTACCACTCAACATCTCTACCACTCCACATCTATTCCATCGCTACCACTCAACATCTCTACCACTCCAGCTGATTTATTTTATCACTCTATCTGTAGCATCTCTTCTCTCCATCTGTCTGCTGTAATTTCTCTCTCCATCCCATCCCATTCTCCTCCCTTCATCCCTTGTTCCTTCTCATTCTTTCCTTCCTTCCCTCTCTCTCGCACACACACACACACTCTCTCTCACACACACACTCTCTCTCACACACACACACACACTCTCTCTCACACACACACACACTCTCTCTCGCACGCACACACACACAGCCCTCCATTGCCTTCCTGGCTCCAATTATCTTCAAACACTTCTCTGGCACACGACCTTCACAACATCCCCTCCTGATTGCGCACAAATGTTATCCCAATCCAATTAGATTAATAAAAAATATTTGCAAAGCCACAAGAATGTTAAGCCCCTTCATTTAGGCAGAGGGTGAAATATGTGTGTGGCGAATACTGGGAACACACACATGCGTGCCACGGAGGCAAAAAGAAACCCACCCCCCATCGCCCTTTTCTTTCTCTCTCTCTCTCTCTCTCTCTCTCTCTCTCTCTCTCTCTCTCTCTCTCTCTCTCTCTCTCTCTCTCTCTCTCTCTCCATCTCACTCTCTATCTCTCTCCCTCTCTATCCAGGTGAGTTCTGGCGGTCATTGAGGGCTGTGGCCCACACAGTGGATCAGTCCTACCTGCAAGCCCAGGGACAGAGTCTGAGACGAAACTCAGAGGACCACAATGACACAGTGTCCGCCCTGGCCTCACTCTCCATGGCCAGCCTCACCACAGACAGGTAACAGTACTAGTGCTGAGCGATTTGTGCTTTTTGAGGTTCGTCTTCAGTTTGATTATTTTATCGATTTCGTATCGATAATTTTTTTAGACATTAAATACACTGTGCATTATGTGGGCTGAATGATGTAACAACACAGAATAAAACAATACAAGTCCCATGATGGTAGTGACTGCCCATTACTGCTTATTAACCTTCCTTTATTCACAGAACTACTTTAATCAAATATTGCAGTTGTGCATATTTCAATTTTAGTAGTTCTCCAAAGTAAATAAGGTATACTTTTATGACTGCTGAATACCAACTATCAGTCACTAGAAGTGACAAGAAGTTGCGCAATGGATTATGGTCATTGTAGTTAATTACCACACTTTCTAAATGATGTAGAATATTGGCCTCTAAGAACTAAACAGCACTGACACCATGTAGTAAAGCCCTCAGCTGTCAGCTGCATGTCACCATACTGCTTTTGATTTTCCAACACTAATACCTAGGCTTTTGAACCAGAAGATAAATCAATTTGTTTTAATTTCTATGGAAGAGAGTGTGAGAAAAAAAATACATGAATATATCTCAGAGTATAACATTCCATTTGCCCGTTTGCTATATAACACCCTGACATGACACAAAAGAGACACCACCATCTTTCTCCCTTTAAAACTCCATTTAAACAGGTGTTGTCTACAAACATATGCATCACATCTCTTTGCTTAAAGGTCCTTGCATCAGTAAACTCGAGAACTATTTGCAACATCTGTATCCTCTGGAAATATACAACAGTAATGTTGTAATACTAGAATAGGCTATAAAAATCCATTCTCTCCCTCCTATTCAGGACACACCGAGATGAACTCATGGAGGGGGACAGTGACTCCATGTAGACAAGTGCACTTTCTGATAAAGCTATCACACAGACAAACACACTGTGATCCACTCGGCCCTGCTTCACGTGACCAGAATCCACTGCCTCCAGTTGTCACTGTACGGACCACATCCTGACCTCTATAGTCAAACTGACTAGTGTACGCCTCACACACTCCTACACCTCATCAGAACACAGTACTACTGGCCTTTCTAAGACCACTCGCCTGATTCAACCGGAACTTAACCACATACTGAGAAGACATCCCATAAACAGGGTACAGGAGGACAATGAACACCATTCCGTGCCTTTCCAGGTGTGTTGCTCCTCCATTACTATAACATTGTGTATTGCGAGGACACAGAAGGAGAGGAGCACCAGACCTGAGCAGAAACTGGAAGGGTGAAATATATAGCCTTACTCCAAACCGCTTTCAAACACCACTGGGAGGTTACGACTTGACTAGTAGCATGAAGTGACTTGACAAAGACCAGCTACACGGCTGGCTGTAAACAGAATCTCTCCGGGGAAGAGGACTACTTTTTTTGCCTCGGCCACAGGTTATCGCGGCGCATCGCCAGGCCGAATCCCAAAGGGAAGTAGGAAGTTGGCCCACATCCCCACAGGAAGTCACTATGAAGGAGAACAGACATTGGACACTCACAAGGGGACACCTAAAAAGCGTCTCGTTCTGATGATGTCATTTGTATTTATGCATCGCCAACAAAATGAAGAAAAAGAGAAGTGACTGAGAATTTTGTACTGACTTTTTTGGCACTGTGCATTTTGTAATGTGAACCAAGGAGAGAATGGCAGTATAGACCACGTTGAAGCTCTCCTGGGATTGATGATAAAACATGTAAATGATCATACATGTGTTTTTAAGCTAATTGAATTATTGTACGTTTGATCTATTGCATATTGTATTGCAAATATCAATACGTAATGGTCATATTTTTTAATCATCACATAGCGAAGAGCTAGAACCCTATGATTCACGTGCACAGATAGGGCTCTACCTGTGCAGAGCATATGCCCCTTTTCCCTTCCAGTCTCAAAACTGGCCTTTTGGGTGGTGGTATAATTTCCCCCCAAAATATATTTTTTGTATAATTTTTTTAAATTGTGGTTCAGAACCCACTGCCCGCAAGTGGTCGTGACGTCGTCAAGTTCGCCACCCCACACCCCGTCCTTTGGTTGCGCCTGTACGGAACTCACACAGTCTGCCATGTACAGAGATTTAACAGTACTACTGGCCTTACTATGCAAAACATTATTAGTCTTTTCTTTGGTGGGGGGGTGCCACATTTTTGTGCATGGCCCTGATAGGTTTTATAGTTGTTTTCTTCCATAGGACAAAAAACATGCAAAAGTAAGACTTTATTAACACTCCCTTTCAGACAGCACTTAAGTAAAAGATGAAGCCCAAAAAGTCTTATTTTTATCTGAAGTTGAGGGCATCCTCAAATTCTTTATCATTCTAGGTATAAAAGTTCTTAGGAATTAATCATATGATCAGTGAGACAATTCAATCATAAAACCACTTGTTTGGTGAGAAAAGACACAGTCAGTCAGATCAAACTTTCCAAAGCTGTTTCAGCCAATAACACACCGCCATACTGTACAGAGAAGCCCTACTCTATGCATGACCACACACAAAATAAATGTTTATACATGTCAAATAAAAATCAATCGCTACACCCACGAATAACATTTGCTAAATATGTGTATGTGACCAATACAATTTTATTTTATTTGACTAGCTCCAACAGTGACAGCCTTGAGTCTTCTTGGGTTTGACGCTACAAGCTTGGCACACCTGTATTTGTGGAGTTTCTCTCATTCTTCTCTGCAGATCCCCTCAAGCTGTCAGGTTGGATGGGTAGTGTTGCTGCATTTTCAGGTCTCTCCAGAGATGTTCGATCTGGTTCAAGTCCGGGCTCTGGCTGGGCCACTCAAGGACATTCAGAGACTTGTCCCGAAGCCACTGCTGCGTTGTCTTGGCTGTATGCTTAGGGTCATTGTCCTGTTGGAAGGTGAACCTATGCCCCAGTCAGGTCCTGAGCACTCTGGAGAAGATTTTCATCAAGGATCTCTCAGTACTTTACTCCGTTCATCTTTCCCTCGATCCTGACTAGTCTCCTGGTCCATACCTTTGAAAAACATCTCCACAGCTTGATGCTGCCACCACAATGCTTCACCGTAGGTATGTTGCCAGGTTTCCGCCAGACTCAACGCTTGGCATTCAGGCCAAAGAGTTCAATCTTTGTTTAATCAGACCAGAAAATCTTGTTTCTCATGATGATCTGAGAGTCCTTTAGGTGCCTTTTAGCAAACTCCAAGCATGCTGTCAAGTGCATTTTACTGAGGAGTAGCTTCCGTCTAGCCACTGATTGGCCTGATTGGTGGAGTGCTGCAGAGATGGTTGTCCTTCTGGAAGGTTCTCCCATCTCCACAGAGGAACTCTGGAGCTCTGTCAGAGTGACCATCGGGTCACCTCCCTGACCAAGGCCCTTCTCCCCTGATTGCTCAGTTTGTCCAATCAATTGAATTTACCACAGGTGGACTCCAATCAAGTTGTAAAAACATCTCAAGGATGATCAATGGAAACAGGATGCACCTGAGCTAAAAAAAAATGTTTTGGGGGGGGGGGTATAATTACTTTCTGAATGCACTGTACATGGGGCATTAGTTTCAAGGTGCAGGGCAGAGTACTGGGCAGGTAGCCGGCAGGTAGCCGGCTAGTGATGGCTGTTCAACAGTCTGTTGGCCAGGTGATAGAAGCTGTTTTTCAAACTCTTGGTCCCGGCACTGATGCACCTTTACTTTCTCTGTCTGCTAGATGGTAGCAGAGTGAACAGACCGTGACTCGGGTGGCTGAAGTCCTTCATGATTTTCTTGGCCTTCCTTTGACACTGAGTGTTGTAAATGTTTTGGGGGGGCAGGTAGCTTAGTGGTCAGAGCATTGGGCCAGTAAAAGAAAGGTTGCTGGATCGAATCCCAGAGCCGACAAGGTAAAAACCTGTTGATGTGTCCTTGAGCAAGGCACTTAACCCTAATTTGCTCCAGGGACGCTGTACTACTATGGCTGTCCCTGTAGGTAGGCCGTCATTGTAAATAAGAATTTATTCTTAACTGACTTGCCTAGTTAAATAAAACAATGAAATAAAAATGTCCTGGCAGGCAGTGTGACCCTGGTTATGTGTTGGGCTGAATGCACCACCACCCTCTGGGGAGCCATGCAATTGAGGGCGGTGCAGGTGCTGTACCAGGTGGTTATGCACCCTGACAGAAAGCTCTCAATGGTGCATCTGTAGAAGTAGAAGTTTCTTCAGCCGCCTGAGATTGAAGAGGCATGGTTGTGCCTTCTTCCCCACGGTGTGGTGGGACCATTTCATGTCCCCTGTGATGTGCATGCCAAGGAACCTGAAGCTTTTGACCCTCTCAAATGCGGCCCTATCGATGTGAATGGGGGTGTGCTCCCTCTTCTGTCTGCTATAGTCCACGATCAGCTCCTTAGTTTTTTTTTTACATTGAGGAAGAGGTTATTTTTCTGGCACCACTCCGCCAGGTCTCGTCGTTGTTGGTAATCAGGCCTACCACTGTTGTGTCGTCAGCAAACTTGAGTTGTGTATAGAGTATAGAGTGTATAGACACAGTCATGGGTGAACAAGGAATACAGAAGGGGGCTGAGCACACACCCCTGGAGGGCCCCGGTGTTGAGGATCAGCGTGGCAGAGGTGTTGTTGCCTACCCTCACCATCTGGGGTCGGCCCGTCAGGAAGTCTAGGACCCAGTTGCACAGGGAGGAGTTCAGACCCAGGGCCCTGAGCTTAGTGGGCAGCATTCTCACATAGGTATTCCTCTTGTTCACGTGGGATAGGGCGGTGTGCAGTGCAACGGCAATCGCATTGTACATGGATCTTTTTTTGGCGGTATGCAAAGTGTAGTTGGTCTAAGGTTTCGGGTAAGGTGGAGGTGATATGATCCTTGACTAGACTCTAAAAACACTTTATGATGACAGAGGTAAGTGCTACGGGCGATAGTTATTGCTTGGATACAGGAACAATGGTGGACATCTTGACGCAAGTGAGGACAACAGACTTGGATAGGAAGTGGTTGAATATGTCTGTTAACACTCCAGCCAGCTTGTCTGCACATTCACTATGGACGCGGCTTCGTATGCCGTCAGGGCCGGCAGCTTGCGAGGGTTAATATAAGGTAAAAAAAAACGAACCAACTAATGGTGCTGCGTTTAACGCAGATTATTAAAACAGTTGAACGGACATCAGTTACTATAAATTAGGTCTTTATCTATGGATGGCACTTAAAAGTTGAATGTTGACAACACCGGATTCACAAAAGAATAAATGCACTTACAATGTCTTAAGTATTGGGATTGTGTTTTAGTAAAATTACACATTTTTTATGTCTATTCCACTCTGGTGGTGCCTTTTTTTATTGTTGTTCTGTTGTGATTTCACAAAGACCAGTGTTTTAACATGTGGATTGATTGACATGCCTGCTCTATTTTATATATTGATAGGCTGTATTTCTTGATACTTACTATATGAAAGACAAGTGAACTAGTATTTGTTCACATCTGAAACCACTCTATTTACAAAAACAGTCAAGGATTTTTGTTCCTGGACCAAAGTGCTGTTGGGCAGTTAGAATTTAGCCATTGGAGTTAGCTTGTTGAGCTAGTTGACTATCCATGTAGAACAATTGGACACAGGTTGAGAGAAACAACGGTAGGGCCTCTGAGCATAACTTCAAAGTTTCTTGTGAATTCCTGATAGTATCTAAACAGAGATTTTGCAGCTAAATATCACCAAAGAACGAATTAAAAACTGCTTACATTTCTTGTTAACCCTTTCCATGAGATAATGATGTAATAGATTTTCTATGTGGTCCTTTTAATGCCTTTGCAGTGCGTGCTTATGTATTGTGTTTTATGAAAATCTGATGGTGCTACATATTAATTTGTACTATCATGTTGTAGTGTTTCAGCACTTCATGGTGCTGTATAATATACATTATACAACCAAGACCTTACACTCTTAGAAAAAGGGTTCCAAAGGGGTTCTTTGTTTGTCCCAATAGGATAACTATTTTTGATTCCAGGTAGAACCCTTTTGGATTCCATGTAGGACCCTCTGTGGAAATGGTTCTACATGGAACCTACAAAGGTTCTACCTGAAACCAAAAGGGTTCTACCTGAAACCAAAAAGGGTACTTCAAAATGTTATCCTATGGGGACAGCCGAAGAACCCTTGTACATGATATGTATGGTATTAATGACATTGACAATGTGAAACTGAGATCAACAAAGCCCTTTGTCGTAATATGAATTATTACTCTGAGTGATTGGTTATTGATGTTGTAGATAGCTACTGAGACCAAAATACAGATATCCACCTATGTGCCTTGAACTATACTGACAAACCTATAGAAAGGAAGCTTTATTGAACTGGATATCAATTTAGTAAACAAGCCAAGTAGAGATTAGATATGGATTTATTCTCACATTTGGTCTTAATTGGTTTGTTCTTTGTACCTGTACAGTAAAAAAAAAATTGTATTTTTGTTTTTTCTATATTTTCCTCAATAAAAGGGAAATTAAGTTCTCAACTTAGTTTTTTTTTCCTGAAGTGTAAATATTTTTTATCCTTTCAATAATGTTTGTAATATTGGGAAATATTTTACTTATTTTGTATCGTATTTATAAGATATAACGTATACGACCACCCATGTACTCTTTGTCATACATACTACAATGTCAATGTGTTAATAGTGTTAGACAAGTTTCTATGAGACAGAACGATGTCTTTGAAAATGTGTTTTTTCAGAGTATTTCAGTGGTATTTTATTAAAACAGCTTTTACTATTATTATCCATGGGAGCTCATGTAATGAAAAGCTGGAGACAAAAAAATATTTAAAGAGAACTACAGCTGAGCATTAGGATGAAAAAATATTGACCAACTACATTTTCTGGAGACAGTATATCAGATAACATTCCCGCTAACTAACAATACCCAGTAGCACAAAATCTGAATTTATCAAATGTTTAAAAAAAAAGTACATGGCACTGCACTTCCATTCTTAATACATTCTCAATTTACGGATAGTGTATTGCACTATATACATAGTATTTTCCTCTCATCAACTTGCATTTACAACTCCTACATCGTTACTTGTACAATGTACAGTAACTTCTAATTGTATCCTTACTTTAATTAAGGGTGTCCAAAGAATATGTTATCTGTTACTCTTTTTCTAATGTATTATTTCATTGTTGTTTTTCATATTACGTTTTCATACTTTAATCCTACAGACGAATAACAATATATCTGAAAGACCTTAGTGGAATCTATCCACTATGTCTTTGTCTAATCTATCCATAATCTGTGCATGCTACAAAACTGTGTGCATTACTCATGTATTACAGGTTGCCTGCATAGATTATTGCTTAATTACTCTGATATAAAGTCATTATAATGTCAATGTAACCTTTAAGAATAAGCAATTAGCATTATGCACATGCTAAATCCATTCGCTATGAAGGGAAATAATGCAACAGAAAAATACATGTACTAGGCAACAGAAAAATCAAGCAGGTTAGCTTATACTACTGCTGAAAACGTGTGTCAGGCTTCTTTGATTTTTCCTACCTATACATTTGAGGTTGAAAAACCTAAAGCTTATAAGCATCTTTGCTGTAAACATTAATTGGGCTGGGACCACCAGCTATCCATCGATTTGGAGGATCATCATTGTAATTATCATGATCATAAATCATCTCAGTTGTCAAAGAATCTTCCTCATTAAAGAGTCTTTGAAGTGGCATAAAAATGAAGGATCATCGTCATGCATCAGCGACAGTATGTCAGACCCGGTTTAGGTCGATGCGTTGGACGTTTTTAATGTACAGAATGTTCATCATGTGACCCTTAAGAATCCTCTTCACTTGAGTTCCGAAGTTTGTCACATACTGTATGTTGGCATTATAAGATTGTCCGTCAGGCTGCAAAAGGAGAGTCGACTGGATATCTGTCCTTAAACCGAAGCATGTGTCCGGTCCAATGCCTATGTCTGAGGGGCAGGGCTTCCAAAGGAGGAGAGATAAGGGTATAGCAGGTGGAACTACTGGTCCGACAGGAACAGACCTTTTTAAGATGGGGAGATGAGTCCATCCATTTGGTGTCCTTCCTAAAAAAGAGAAAGAAAAATTGTCTGCGTTAAACAACAGATTCCATCTTGGTTTTAGCGTTTTATACCTCATATTTCAGCCTAATTCAACCACACAATCTGATGCAAAAATATTTTATTATAGTTGCATTACTGAAGAAACAGTGGATGTGTACATTTTTGTCAGTATAGGAAAATAATATATGAGAGCGAAAATCCGCAGAGAAGTCGTTAATGTGTTGTGTGTGCAAGTCGTTGTCCCAAACCAACACATAAACCGGCAAAGAAAGCTAATTCTTCTCACATAGCGTAAAAAAAAGCCCACAGCACTAAACTTCTGCTCTTTCTCTTGTTTAACAAGCAAATATTCCATCTGAAATGTTCTCAATTGTCTTTAATTACAGTGTTTCTCTACATGCTGAGAGAAAGAGAAGAGAGGGAAGAGAGAGAGAAAGCTGTCCAGTGTGTGTTTGTGGGTGTCCTCTTTCATAATGCACTAATTGCCAGGAATTACTTGTTTTCTCATGTACCAACTGGGGGTGCACTACAGCAGCGAATAACAAGTTGTGATCTTAGCGCCCCTTTAAACAAAACGGCCTGGATTTGGGCAGAGTAACAATAGTTATCCTGTAGAGCCTCCTTGGCATTTGTTTATCTCTCTCTCTACCAAAATGAAAGATTTAGTGCGGTTGATTTACAAAGACGCAACTGATGCAGTTTTAGGTACAAACATGCACACACACTTGCATTGGAGCATTTTAGTCTTCCTACGCCGCGTTGACCTCATCTGCAACGTTTCTAAGACAGAGGTCGACTCATGTTAAACCTGTGTGTGCAACAACTTAAAGTGATAGTTCAGCGATATTACATATTGAGATATTTGTTTCCTATCTAAATATGCAATGAACTATACCTTTAACACATGGATGATGTATATTGGTTTGTTCCTTATTGCCTGACATGGACTGCAACGCTGTATTGATAATGATAATAGATGAAGAGCTATATCATACCTCACTTTGCATTAGACCAATATCTTTATATGGTCTATCGTTTCTACACAATCCCACTTGGTTTGTGCTCTGCTCCTGCATACGTGTCAAACCCAAAGTGTATAAATCAGGGGCGCTCTACGTTCACTACATAAACACTACAGCTGTTGGAACAGCCCAGCCCATGCACACACATCCATCCATCCAGCACCTGCTCTTGCTCCAGCTCAAAGTTCAAACCCCTAAAAATAAAGATGTGTCAGAAGCCCGCAACTCTTGCTTGCAAGGCTCTGAAGCTCTTAAAAGGCAGATGTGCCACAGAGGAGCTATAACAGAGGGTTTGAGATCAGATCCAAAGTGAAAACCTAAACCTCAAAACACATGCACATGTTACTTTGGACTGGTCCAAGATCAGTCCAAAGAAACTGCAACCCACTCAAACACATGCAGAGCCAGAGGTTCTGGCAGAGGGAAGAACAGTGACAGCCCTTTAATTGGAGGATAAACAGAGTGGAGCACCGTTTGTTGTTGCCAGGTTAAACACAGCAACCTATTCTAAATCACAGCTACACACACATCCACATTTTTACACATATATACACACATGCATATATACACCCAGTAACACGCATATCCACTTAAATAAACACAAATACAATACACACAACAACACACACATCCGTAAAAAAAAAAAAAAAACACATGCTACACACACATGCAACCAACAACACGCACATCCACATAAAACAGCCACATAAATGCCCCCAAGATGCACCACTCATATAAACACACACCTTATCCGAACACTTGTGGCACACAAAATAATATGCTTCGTGCCCACAACAGAAGCATACTGTAAACGTACACAAATACACACACGTTTAATTTAGAAAGGAATTTCTATTTTTCTCTTTATCCCCGATATATTAAAAACAGAATCAATTACAACCATCTTAGGTCTTCCTTATACTAACACTGTCCATTTCAGTTGTCCATTTCAACTGGATAACATTACTATGGTTCTTTGTAACCTTTTTAGGCTTTTCCATAATCTAACACTGTCCATTTCAATGAATTTCATTGTCCACAGTTGAGTAGATACCGTTATAAAGCAGAACAGTAGGTAATGACTATGCTTCTCTTCAAGGACAATCTCATCCACATGTAGGGTTTGGGTTTCCAACCACAGTGATTGAACTTTCAAAGTCTGGTGTTTGAGACCGCTGAGGATTTTATAGTAATATAAGGGGAACACCTGGAGACTGCACATGGTCTGTGTGTGTGTGTGGTGTGTGTGTGGACCAGAAGTCCTCACAAGGATAGTAAAACATGGACAATTCTGACAAGTGGGGACATGTCTCCTGTCCTCACAAGGAAAAAGGCTATTTTAGGCTCAGGGGTTAGGGTTATAATTAAGGTTAGGATTAGGAGTTAGGGCAGCACTACACAGCTGATTCAAATAATGAACTAATCATCAAGCTTTGATTATTTGAATCAGCTGTGTAGTGCGAGGGCAACAACCAAAGCGTGCACCCCATGGTGTCCCCAAGACCAAGTTTGGGAAACGCTGGGTTAGGGTTAGAGTTAGGGGTTAAAGTTAGGGTTCTTGCTCTAAAGCTCTGCCTTTCCTATGCTGCTCTCCCTTGACAGACTAGTCCAGGTTTACATGAGTTTGGTTTCTGACGAATTACCAACCGTTTGGTTTCTGACGGATTACCAACAGTTTGGTTTCTGACGGATTACCTCTGCTCTCTTTCTCATCCTTTCTTTGGCTTGTCATTCTTTCCTACAGTACCTCTCCCTTTTCATCCTGTCTTCCTGGTTATCTGATAGGCTTTTCAGTTAGCCCACACCTATCTTTTAATTAACGCTTATCTTGTAGGTTCTTATCTGCGTTCAGAAGAGTGAGTGTCCGCCAATTCCGCAAAGTTTACTTTGTGATTTATAAAGAGACTGAGAGGAAAGGCAGATAACGAAGTCAGATAATATCAAAGAAATGGCATGCACACACGCACATGTATGTACGCACACACACACATACACATAAAGACATGCACAGGTAAACACACAAGTGTACACATACCAGTGCATAGGCTACACACAGTGATACACAAACGCATAAAAACACCACGTAAACAAGCACAGGCACACACACACACACACACCATCAAACTCTCCCCTGGCACATACACCTTCCTAATGCCTCACAACTGTTTCCAATCTAAAGGTTCCTGCTTGTCTGGGACCCGGCAGGGCCTGATTGCACGACACTGGATACAAGATCCTGAGGAGAAAAGGGCAAGGCTGCAGGGGAGAAAATGAGAGAGAGAGGGAGGGAGAGCTGCTTTTTCTCTTTCCTTCCTTTCCCCTCTCTTTATTTTGCCTGATATACCTGTGCAGGACCCCAGTTTCTGTTTCCTCTGCTCTATTCTGTCTGAGGTATGTTAGATAAGGCTCTGGATAAAATGACTTAAAAAGGACAACAAGTGTGGTAAAACTACATACAAAAATGGACACATTCAACGATCATTGATGTACTTAATAATTTTTTGCTGATGAAAATATTATGTGATATTCTATATATATATGTACTTTATGTTATAATCCATAATTGACTTAGTGCTTTTGCGCAAATAAACTGTTGTAACTATAACAATAATTTGATTTTTAGGTAGTGGGCTACTGGTATTCGTTATGGCTGGTATAGGGTTTAACTGTTGTGTAAAACAGAAAATTATTGTCAGGCATTCTCTTATCTTAAGAGTACATCAAGACAGATAGCTAAATATTTCTGCCAAAAAGTGTAAAATGATTCAGTGTTATGCTAATTTGTTACATATTACAGTAAAGTTTTTCAGTAAAATGCTTTTTCATGAAATAGGACATATCATAGCAACATATGTGTTTTAATGTTTAACCAATTTGATTGATAATACATTCTTTAATAAAAGGAGAAAATTATTATATTATAATTACTGTATATAAATAATAATTTGCTATGAATGAAAATAGTATTTTTTTTTTAATGTTTGTCATCTTGTCAACATTTTCAAGCTGCACACCATATGAAATAGAAATTGGAAAGCAAATTTAATATTGTATATTGTAGTTATGATCCCACATTACTAGGTGTTATAATTTGTCATTTAGGCTAGTATACAAATAATCTTATTTCATAATTTGACATTCTGTTTGAACTATATTGTGACTTTTTATGATATTTATCAAATACATTTACCCACTGATCGATTGGGAATAGGCTATACCTTTTTATCTATGGCGTGAATTATTTTTTACATAATGCATTTTGACATATTAAATTAAAAACAACCTGCACTATTTCCTACTCTTTCCCACATACCACTTAATGTAACTAAACTTGAATCAAAACAAATAAAAACAGCTTTCCTTAGAGAAAGATGCAAATCAATATCTGAACATTACAGAAAAGGTGAAAAGCAAGAAAAACTGTCGGAAATCCTGATTTGTTTGGGAATGTCTACTAAGGTTAGTTTGCTAACCATCCCGCATTGTGAATGACCCTAAGGGCCACTTGGTTGGCTAAATGTCATTAGAAAAGGCCTATTTACATTACTTCGATGCACAAATATGTCAGATGTGTACACTTTTCTAACCTGTGTATTGAATTATAACACATGCTCTCATCATTGTTGCCATTCATGTTCATAAGTAAGGTTATAACCTCATGGTAAATCTGCAAAAAAAATTATAATTGAATAACAAAGTAGAAAGAAAATGTTTGCAATGTGTGTTTCCATGGTACCAATAACCTCTGGAAAACATGACCATAATACTTAAAAACCTGTAGGTATGACATTAGACACCCAATACATTCAACTTTTGTGTCACAAGTGGTTGTTAGCCTGGGCCTGGTTTCCCAATAGATAGAACTAAATTAAGTGTTTTCAAGTGCAACCACGAAGCCCTGGCTGTTTGGCCATATGTGACGTGTGTGTGTGTGTGTGTGTGTGTGTGTGTGTGTGTGTGTGTGTGTGTGAGAGTGTGTGTGTGTGTGTGTGTGTGTGTGTGTGTGTGTGTGTGTGTGTGTGTGTGTGTGTGTGTGTGTGTGTGTGTGTGTGTGTGTGTGTGTGTGTGTGTGTGTGTGTGTGTGTGTGTGTGTGTGTGTGTGTGCGTGCCTGTTTTTATACATACCTGGAGGGGTGCACCGTAGAGGCTTGTGGAGTTAGGGGCTACATTGTCAGGAGACATACAGTGGCATTTGAGGTGGAAGGGGAGGGGCAAGGTCGAAGGGTGAACGGGTATAGTGGGAGTGATGGGGCAGTGGATGGGTGAGTGCCACGTTGGGACAGAATGGGGAACAAGGTTGGGGAGGGAACAGTGACACTGGTTTGTGGTTAGGAGGAGCAGAGATAATGGATTAAGGAAGGACAGGGATAGTGGGTTTAGGGGGTACAGCGATAGTGGGTCAGGGGTTACAAGTAGGAAAAGAGATAGTGGGTTAAGGTGGGGGACAGAGATAGTGGGTTAGGTTGGGGGACAGATATAGTGGGTTAGGGTAGAGCAGGACAGATAGGGGACACTAGTGGCTGGCCGACATGGCCCAGGCGCCCTCCATCCTCCAGACAGAAAAGGCGTAGCTGAGCCGTTCGTGGGCCAGGTAATTGCAGCTGGCCAGCTTGGCGTCCATCTCATCGCTCTGCAGCACCTGGTAGAGGAAGTCGATGTAGCGCGACGCTAGCTTCAGGATCTGAATCTTGCTCAGCTTGTCTGAGGGCAGCGTGGGGATGATCTTACGCAGCGAGGCGAAGGCGTCGTTCAGCGACTGCGTACGCTGGCGCTCGCGCACGTTGGCGATCACCCGCTGCGTGTGCAGGTCCTCGAATGGCTCGCCACCCGAGCCTAAACCGAGGCCGCCAGAGCCCAGCGAGGACGGGGCCACACACACCACAGCTGTGGGGGAGTTCTGCTGCTTCTTCTGCCGCTTGGGCCCCAACGGAACCAGGCTGTTGGGACTCCCGCTGACAACGGCTCTCTCCTCGTCCTGACCCAGATTGTCTTTCTTGGGGTACGGCACACGCTTTCGGCCCCCTGTTTGCCCGCTCTTCTTGGAGCCCCTCTCCAGCTCCTCCTCGCTTGCCCCCAGCCCCCCCTCAGGGGAGTTGGCGCAGGACACCTCCTCGCGCATCACTGCGTCCCTCTTAGGACCCCCGTCCTTCTTCCCCTTCCGAGGCAGGGTGGTTTTTGCACTTTGTTTCTCTCTCTTTCCCTGTCTTTTCTCTTCTTCAGACAGCCGTGTGGGACAACTGTTACCCCTGGAAGTTCTGATAGAGAGACAAAGGCCTAGAAGTCTTGTCTTCTTCCTCCAGTGAAACCAAGAAGAACCAGACCGATACACTTCACTCTTCTAATCTGCAATCTGTTGAAGATCCATAGGCTTTGGCTTTACTCCCAGTCAGAAAACGTCTGTCTCTCCCTGTGTCTCTGTGCTGAATTCCTCACCTACAGTTTCCCATCTCAACCTGCGTGCAGAACAACAACAAACCATCTGCTTCGCTGGGCTAACTCCTGTCCCTTTATACCCGCCTGCAAACTCTTGGCCTGCGGGCAGCTGCGATTGGCCAGAACCGGCTTCTTTGGGTGTGGTTTGGAAGCAGGAAGTGAGCTTGAGGTTGGTGGATGGCTTAAAAGGGGGTAAGTGGCCTTCTCAGCCAATTGAGAGAGGCCTTGCTAAAAGCTGCAGAAGTTGTCCACGTCTTTATAGGTTCCAGATTTCTACTGCTGGAGCACTGACGTTCTTCTGCACCCGTGTGTCTGTCTGTCTCTTGTCTCTCTTCTCATCAATTCATTACATGCTTTGATACTCATAGGTCTGTTATGCACTTCAACTTCTAAGACATAAAACAATGTCTTTGTTGATTAAGGGGGATGATAAAAGCCATTTTGTTAGTACTGCATTCTTAATAACTAAAACTAAGTTTACACAGAAAACATTTTATGCAGGATATCTCATGGACTACATTTTTGTATATAAAGATTAAGGATTAAGTGTGATCTCCCTAATACTTGTGTGTGTGTTGTGTGTCAAAGTGATCTCCCTAATACTTAATATCTATCACATTATACTATAAAAACCCATCCCTCGAGCCAAGGGTCCCTCCTCAGCGCCAGTTGGGGAAAATAACATGTGGATTAACATCTTTAGACAGATTTTCAGCTAAACGTTGTGATGTCGCATTTCTGTTGACAAAGTACCCAAATAGAAATTTCACCAAGACAACTCACACAAGCTTAAAAAACAACAGCAAGTATTATTTTAATGGTTATTTTTTTCTCATGGCTAACTACTGTGTAGTTGAAAAAGACAGGCTGAGTGGGCGGGGAGCTTATATTCATGAGCTCACCTTGACTGACAGCTCTTTGCAATGCCTATGTCAAGCAACTTGGATGCAGTCAGCAGTGTTGCAGTAAAATCATCTCAAGCAAATGTGGCAATACACAAAGCAAATTGCATCATTATATACAGTACAGTACGAGTCAAAAGTTTGGACACACCTACTCATTCAAGGGTTTTTCTCAAGTATTTTTACTATTTTCTACCTTGTATAATAATAGTGAAGACATTAAACCTATGAAATAACACATATGGAATAATGGAATAACCAAAAAAGTGTTAAACAAATCAAAATCCATATATTTTATATTCTTCAAAGTAGCCACCCTTGATGACAGCTTTGCACACTCTTGGCATTCTCTCAACCAGCTTCACCTGGAATGCTTTTCCAACTGTATTGAAGGAGTTCCTTTACTCTGCGGTTCAACTCATCCCAAACCATCTCAATTGGGTTGAGGTCGGGTGATTGTGGAGGTCAGGTCATCTGAAGCAGCACTCCATCACTCTCCTTCTTGGTCAAATAGCCCTTACACAGCCTGGAGGTGTGTTATGGGTCATTGTCCTGTTGAAAAACAAATGATCCCACTATGCGCAAACCAGATGGGATGGCGTATCGCTGCAGAATGCTGTGGTAGCCAGGCTGATTAAGCGTGCCTTGAAAAAAAAAATGAAAAAAAGTAAAGTATCCCCACACCATCACACCTCCTCCTCCATGCTTCACGGTGGGAACCACACATACAGAGATCATCCGTTCACCTACTCTGCGTCTCACAAAGACCCAAAAATCTCAAATTTTGACTCATCAGACCAAAGGACAGATTTCCACTGGTCTAATGTCTATTGCTCGTGTTTCTTGGCCCAAGCAAGTCTCTTCTTCTTATTGGTGTCCTTTAGTAGTGGTTTCTTTGCAGAAATTCGAACATGAAGGCCTGATTCACGCAGTCTCCTCTGAACAGTTGATGTTGAGATGTGTCAGCTACTTTAACTCTGTGAAGCATTTATTTGGGCTGCAATCTGACGTGCAGTTAACTCTAATGAACGTATCCTCTGCAGCAGCGGTAACTCTGGGTCTTCCTTTCCTGTGGCGGTCCTCATGAGAGCCAGTTTCATCATAGCGCTTGATGGTTTTTGCGACTGTACTTGAAGAAACTTTCAAAGTTCTTGACATTTTCCAGATTGACTGACCTTCATGTCTTAAAGTAATGATGTCATTTCTCTTTGCTTATTTGAGCTGTTCTTGCCATACTATGGACTTGGTATATTACCAAATAGGGCTTCTGTATACTACCCCAACCTTGTCACAACACAACTTTTAACAAGGCACACCTGTTAATTGAAATCCATTCCAGGTGACTACCTCATGAAGCTGGTTGAGAGAATGCCAAGAGTGTGCAAAGCTGTCATCAAAGCAAAGGGTGGCTACCTTGAAGAATCTCAAATATAACAAATATTTTGATTTGTTTAACACTTTTTTGGTTACTGCATGATTCCATATGTGTTATTTCATAATTTTGAATGTAGAGAATGTAGAGAATAGTACAAATAATGAAAAACCCTTGAATGAGTAGGTGTGTCCAAAATTTTGGCTGGTACTGTATATATTTTGTATACATCTCCCATTAAACATGTCGGATGTGCTGACTTAACAACTGCGTCTGAGTTTTGAACGACCCTTCCCCCCCTTTGTTTCATGCTGGCTGAGGACCTAGCTAGCCTGTAACTATCTAACACCAGACACAGATGAAAGCTGAAACATATAAGTGTCTTTGCCATAGATGAATAGGGTAAATTTGTATTATATTTGCTGACACCCTACAGTCAAATGTTGGCACCAGTAGAGTAGCTATCTTAAAATATGCCTCTCTGCAAACACACCTTCCCCGATGTTGGTTACAAGGCAGTACTTATTTAAATTAGGTAAGAGAATATCATGTTACAATTGGTGTATTAAAATGAGAGTTAAGGTGATGTCACCTTGTCCCCTTAATAAAGAATCCAAGCGTTTGACATGGGGGAGGGGACCAGGAACTTTATGATCAAACTTTATCAATGTAGAAGAAACAGTAATTTTTTTGTCCTTTGGTCATCATACTTTGATCTGGTTTCCTTCTAGTATCATCCAATTCATGAAAAACATAATTTGGGAATGTACCTTTCTGGAAGGATGTTTTGAAATATCTGGAGGAATGGTTAACAATTCCAGTTTCACCGAGAAAATGTCTCTTGGGCAATAGAACAGAGTTACCTAATGTAACAAATGAGGAATTTGCGCTGATCACTGTTGGTATGGTTACAGCAGCTAGAGTAATCCTTAGAATTTGGAGGGGTCATGCCACTCCTACTCTGAAACAGTGGATATGTTAGAGGTAGCATCTTATGAACAAATGCTTTTTAGAATCACTGTTAGAAACGACAATTCTAGAAGCTGGACGTGTTTTATTGGTCATGTTTCTAAGACTGGGAGATGATTACTTATGCTTGTGAACCCATTTGTTGGATACTATTTGACTGTGTATGTGTGTGTATGTTGGAGGATATGTCAGGGTGTCATGCTACATTTTTTCATGCTGTACAATGTTTTATTGTTAGTTTGTGGAAAGAAAATGAAAAAAATCTAAACTTTATTAACAAAAAAACATGATTTTGACTGTTCATGACCTTAATACCATACGGCCACAGAGAATTTAAAATGTCTCAATATAAAAATAGAAAACATGTCACACAACCTAGTAAATCAAAGTATTTTCGACTTCTTTCATACTTTTCATACTTAAATCATTTCATACTTAGATCATTTCATACTTAGATCATTTCATACTTAAATAACTTTTCAAAACAGAGGTAAATCTAGCGTATTATTATCCACATCATTATCCCACAGAAAAAGAATAACTAGAATGGATGTCTCCATTTATGTAATTCTATCTCAATGTATTATCCCTTGCAATCACTATATTTGAGCCATGTAGCCATGGGGACAGCCCAGTTCTGACCCTGTATAAGCTCTGACCCTGTGACCTTGTGACCCCAGCCCACTTAGGTGAGAGGGCTGATAATTATTCCACCCATGCCCTCTGGTGGAGTAGACACACGTTCTCTCTATACACCAGCCACCCAGGGGAACACACATCTAGTCCTGCAGGGCCACACCACAAGGGGCACACACACACTCATACAAATGCACGCACGCACGCACGCACACACACACACACACACACACACACACACACACACAATACAAGTCCAAACCAATATATCAAGGATCTAATCTACTGGAACTCAAACAAATAGGTTGACTCTTTTCTGTATACGGAATTAAAGTATATTGTAAAGTAAAAGTCTATTGTAAAGTTTAAAAAAAGGTACAATCCTTAAGATTTCTCAATGCTCATTGGTAATTTAAAAGACATAACTATTGATTTCTGGAAGAGTCAAACATATAAATGTGCAACATTAGCTTTAGTACAGCTGCCTTATATCATAATACAAAGGTCATTCTTACCTTGGATGAGAAATAAAGAATACATAACATTGTCTATAGTTACAGCTGTTGATAACAAAACGTTCTATGTTACTAGAAGTAACATAGTTGTGTATGCCTTCTCGTGGATTTAAAATATATCAGTAGACATGAATAGTTACTTCTAGTAATTTATATGAATTGTAATTTGAGGTTATGACAGATGTTATATTTGTGTTGTGACACTTTTATAGCAGGGGTTCTGGAGACATTAGCGAACTCTGTGATTGCAAAGAGGTATTGAAGAGATCTGGGATCAACCACTCATCTTCAATCAACTCAGGATCCAGCCGTTGAGGTATTGAAGTGGCGGTAACACTGTACTTTAGCCTGACGGTATAATGCATTATGATGCAGTTATAATGCAATGTAAGACTTGTTATGATCATGTATGACCCCCCCCCCCCCCCCTTTATAATGTCTTATAATAATATCATATTGATCCTGACTAAATACCAGCCAATTTCAGTATGTTGAAATGTTTATATGTAGTCTGACATAGCCTTATTATACATGCTAATAATGCATTGTTACCGAAGTGAACATTGCATTGGAATTATAACAGGTCTTATTTACACAACAGGCCCTTTAAAATGTTCAACCGAAATTCCCAGGTCAATTCTCTGGAATTAGACATAAATTGGCTCCAACCTCCGGGTGGAGACAGTGGATTTGTGAAGAGGGACAGGAAGCCCATTGTTGTGCGTTGGGTCGTCCGGGGCTAACCTTGGGACTGCATACCTTAGCGGCGCATGCCTCCTTGCCACCATCATGGAAAGAATGAGCGAACGACAGGCTAACAGGAACAGCATGGAACACGCACCCCTCACACAGAACAGAGGGGAAAAGAGAGAGAGAGGGAGAGAGAATGGGAGAAGAATAAAGAAAGGGAAAAGAAAGGCAAAATGAGAGAAGAAAGGAGAGGAAGAGAAAAAAGAAAGGCCAGTCCAAACAGAACCAGATGCAGGAGTGTGGAGGGCCGTTTGATCTTCGTCCTCATGGGCTGATTGATGTTGCACATTTCATTTCCTTGTCAGAGTCTCGACATAATGTTTCACTAAACACTCCGGCCCGTTTCTATTTTGACTATTATTTTCGGGGGGGTAATAATGAACCTCTCCTGTAGGTTCAAATAGACAGCAACATATCAAGAGGAAATACAGTGGGGTCTGAAATTATTAACACCCTTAATAAAGATAAGCAATAATGACTGTATAAAATAAATAATTCAAATATTGAGCTAAATTGTATACTCCAAAGAATTGGGAAATTATATTATTTCATACTAATACAATTGCTCCGAGAAAGAGATTTTGTTTAACAAGTAATACATTTTTTTATCGACACCCCTAAAGATACTTATAAATAAAGACATGCTAACCTCTCACCATTACCAATAAATAACAAGGTTGGTTAGTAAGTCCTGGCTGTATGATCTTCGACCCTCTGTAACTTTCTCACTCATCATTATTCACGATTCATTCAGGAATATCCGTAATCATGGTAGCATCCACATGAATGTAGAAGTGTTTAGAAACATATTCTATTCCTACTGACAATAAAAGTGACTCCAAAATGACACAATACGTTATTTAGAATTCATTTCTATTGGCCACAAAATAATCAGAAACAATCAAAACAAAACTTCATTCAACAAGTTTGTAGAGTTTGTTGACTACTTTATTTATAAGAATCTTTAGGGGTGTCAATAATTTGGACCCCTACTT
Source organism: Thymallus thymallus (assembly GCA_023634145.1). Classification (NCBI taxonomy): domain Eukaryota; kingdom Metazoa; phylum Chordata; class Actinopteri; order Salmoniformes; family Salmonidae; genus Thymallus; species Thymallus thymallus. Next base: position 24,932,054 of record CM042409.1, on the reverse strand, counting down.
TTTTGAGAAAAATCAATTTCTCTGAGCAATTGTATTAGCATAAAATATATTTAAAAAATCTTTTTTTTTTTGCATAGAATATACCTCAGTATTTGAATTATTTATTGTATTATAATTTCAGCCCCCACTGTATATAGAGATGGCTTAGATATCAAAGAGGAGTATAGGCAATCGTAATGTCCACTTTAAGTATGGCACATATGGTTTAGTCCGAACTGATCCATAGTAGTGAAATACTGTACTAAGGAATGCGTATGTTGAATGAGGAGGGACTTTTGAAGTTCCTGAACAAGGAAGAAAAAAACATTTCTTAAACCCATAATACTGTCAATTCAATTACTGCCTTCCTGTAAAGTTCTTAGAAAATTCTGAGTCGAGTCAACTGATCAATGGTATGAGGACCTTCTATCATAATATGTAAGCATTAATTAATGTGATTCCTGTTGAAAATGAGAGTACACTCTTCACCAAACTTCTCACCTTAAAAGTTCGCTGACCCCATTCCCCCTACCCATCCCTCCTACCGGTGCTGCTCCATCCCTCCTCTGGAGCCCAGTGGGACACCAGCAGACATCTGGGACCCATTTCCCCCCGTAGAGCAGGACATCCTGTGGGGTATCGACTTAGAGGGGGTGGGTGTAGGGTGAGGGTGCATGGCGGTGAAGGACGGGGGTGCAGAACAGAGGGGGAAGGGTGATGTATATAGATATAGTATAAGTAGTGATGAGGGGTTGAGGGGTTTGAAGCTGGGAGAGGACTGCGGCCACTTTTATTCACTTCAACAGCCAGCAAAATAAAAATGTTCTCCACTCTTCTTTTTGATGGCTAATGAAATTAAATCAATGTATTCTTATGGCAAATATGGTCCTTCGAAAACAAACACACACACAGTGTGTCGCTGTGTCGCATTTGTGTGTGTGGGCAGAACCAGAAAGTATTTTTCTGTTGAGGCAGATAAAAAAAATATCCTGCTTTAAAAGCTGGGTTTTTTCGCCACTTCTGCGTGCTAACCTGTGTTATTCCAGTTTTCCTGAGACTTATCTCCCTATATTAGGCTATAATTTATAATAATATTTAGCGCTTAAGCTTCCCTTAAATGTCCCCGCTTTCATGTGTAATTTAGCCAATATCCTGTGCTGGCTCTGATTACAGTGTTTAAGTCCCAGGGTCCATCCATGGCACATTACAAACAGTCCCCACGGAGTTCACAACCAAGCAGGACTATATAGAGCTAGGTTAGCATAGCTCACTCCAATTCACAGCTAAGGAGAACTATGTAGGGAAAGCTAGTCTTAGCTAGATTAGCATTGCTAACTCCTTTCACACGAAATGACCATAGACTGAACAAGTGCCCTATCACTACTTAACGTACAGCACATTAAGCCAGCTAGCATTGCCCATTGGTATTAATACGTAGAAAACATAGATTTAGAACAAAGTTTATGCAGGTTTCTATCTAGACGGTGTGACAAAACCAGTGCTGGGCCCTTCTAAGAAATGTCCCATCATCTGATAGATGGGAATGTCTCTGGACGGTGCATCCAACTTAGGTAACCTTAGATCACAGAAATCACAGTGAAGGGGGTGATTGGACAGTGATCTATTGCTAACCCTCAAGGAGTTGGAATGCATTGATGAGTGGGTGGATCATACATTGCACCAACTGGGCATGAGGAGAATTCAATTCAATCTGAACACATCTATCACTTCCAAACGAATCAGAGTGAACCCAGAAGATGTCTCTGACCAGACCCTGTGTACCCCCTTTCGTAGAACAGAGCAATTGCATTAGAAATATCAACATAACACTGTAGCTAGCTTCAAAGCGTAATACTTTAAAGTCAAATCAGTCCCCATTTTCCATTAGATTAATTTACCTTACGAAAGTTATGTTCGGCTACGCGTTCTGGTACTGGTTCTCCCTATGAAGCCACTTCAAACGCCCACCCCTGCCACAGCATATCCCTTTGTGCTCTAAAACGGCAAATATGTGTCTCCTAAAATGTTTCAGATGCAAAGTTCTGTGGTACATGGGCAAAGCAACACAGAAAACAAAAGAGTCAGAGAGGCAAACATTGATCAAACCTGAAGGTCGGGCATCCTACTGTACTGCTGCCAAGTGAAGGGGTTAATCACCTGATGTTACTTATAAAAAGAGAGAGGGAGGGGAAAAGAGAGAGAGAGGGTTTAGCAGTAAAAGAGAGGAAGAAGAAGAAAGAGAGAGGGGGAAAGGGAAAAGAAGCGAAAGGTCCAGAGACATATGTTTCAGTTTGTAAATAAAACAGTAAATTGCAATGGATATTGCTTAAATATCTGTGGGCTTTGTACTGCATTTTGCGGAAGTTCCTCGGAAATCATTCCGAAACTGCCTTCTCCAAAATGCCAAAGAGCCTTTTTAATGTCAAAGCAGCCATCTGGTTCTCTACTAAATCAAGATGTTCGCTTTTCATTCACGTTTTTTTTTCTTTCTTTTTTATAAATACTCATAAACCAAAGTATGTTTGAGGCTGAATGGGTATTTTCCTAATAGTTTTTTCCCTATATGCAAAGTGCAACAATGGATATTGATGTCACACATATGTACAGTAGGCCTACTTTAAATACACATAACCAATATAGAAAATAAGGTTTTGTTCATATTTAGACAGTTATACATATCACCTTATATAGAAGGCAGTATATACCTATGGTTTCATGTGAAAATGGCCTTATAAATGCTATACTACCTCCTATATAGATGTTACCACATGATGAAAAGTTGAACAGGTAAAGCCTACTGTGAGTGTCCCATCTGTACTGTATTATAATGAATAGTTAATCATTTAACTTTTATACATAGGTCATATGCAGCCCATCAATATTTAATGTGCAATTGCTGTTTGGCATTTACCAATATATTTTAAGTATGCCTGACAAAATACATCTTGCATTTGAATATGTCAAATAAAAATAAAAATGATGTGTAGTTTGAAATGACACGCAGAGGTTTTACTTTCACCTATATTTTTGACAGGACGTTTGAAATCTTTCTGCCTTTTTTCAAGTTTCCTCTTATTTTTTCAGTTTCATTATTTCTGCCAGTTAAGTCTTAGATTACTTCCTTCCTTGATTTTGCTGGAAAGGAGTCCCATAATTGAACTAAATGTACCCCCCCCTTTTACATATCACACAAAGACACACACATTTTACTGCCTACAGTAAAAACTTAATATGAGGGTCTTTTGGTCCAACCCCTACAGCTTGTTCAATGGAAAGTCATGAAGATTGTTTTTCAGTGTCTTAATGTAAAACGTTATAACAAGCAAGATAAAAAAAAAAAATGTTGCTATGGCTACTTAACCACAACATTGCAATTACCTTGATACAACGTGACTCTGAGGGCTTGCAAACAAACCAAAGTAATGCAATAAACATATAAGTACCAACAAGAATGCTGTTAAAACAAGAGTAGAATGAGGCAAGTAGGATGAGGGCAGCGAAAAAATAATAATGGTCTCTTATAAAGGATCAAAGATGAAGATAACTTAATTAAATAATTGGTAGAGCTCTGTGCTAGCTTCACTCACACGGCTTTGCTATTATGGTAATCTCAAAAATATATATATATTTAATAAAGTTATTGGCAATCGATCAGCTTTTGCATCTGTTGCATCATCACCTCAACAGAAAGCAGCACTAACTGAGATAACCAACATCAACATGTAATTTACATATTTTTTCATATGAACTTCAAAGTCCCTTTTATCATACATACGTCTAAACTAAATCATACACCAAAACTATTTGCATCCTCCCACCTCCCCTTTGAGGGGGCAAAATAAAAATGTGGATGGATTGAATAATTGCCCAACTTCAAAGCGCAGGTTATTGCCCGAGCGTTTACTGTTGCCTGCAGTGCTATAGGGTGTTTTCCTTTATAATGTGGGCTGGGTGAGTTGGAAAATGGCTGCCTCCTTCTCAGTGTAAATCCCACTCTAATGCCGGGGTCTGTCTCTACACTGACCCGGCTGACCTGGGCTAAATAAAACGACAATGTTTCTTTCCCCCCACAAAAAAACCCACACTGGGCTCCCCAGACATTCTAACCCTCGTACCCTCATAGAATCCATCTGAGAAACATCATCATGGTAACTATACAGATGCTAAATTGGTGTTTTGTAGGTGGCAGAATTAAATACATTTTTATTAGACAAAAATACGAGTGACAATTTACTTTAGCACTGCGTAACAGCCTGCAGGTATAATGCTTTATAACTTGTTATGCTTTGATAGAACTTTTCCCCCTTCAATTCAACCCCTTCCCTGGGTGCACCACAGCAACCACTTCCTCCTCCACAATGTAGTTAAGCTAAGCCTTTCCATCAAAGCATTATGTCTAATAGTAAAACTAATTCAAAAGAACTATAAAAATCTAATTAGTCAATAGCCACTATGCCCTGGGCCTAGTACATACTCCGGTTGTACAACACAAGGCTATAACTGTTGTGTACCAATGTAATACACATGGCTGTCATAAAAGTATATTTTATTAATATGTCTCTCACACAGACATACCTGTACAACAGACACACATTCCTACATACACACAAGTAGATATACACAATGTCATGTTTCATTATATTACAATATGATAGATATGCTAGCACACAGAGAAACAACAGACGTAATGGAAAAGGGAAGAACACAATCAAATTCATCTCCATAGGCAGCAGTATGATGATCTGGGATCTGGGAAACAACATAAACAAAAGGTTATGATTACTGAAGCATTCGTGTAATTGGTCCTTGTTGTGTCTGAAATGGCACCCTATTCCCTATACAGTGCACTAAGGCCCCTGGTCAAAAACAGTGCACTATATAGGGAGAAGGGTGCCATTTTGGACGCAGTCCTAATGTTTGCGAGCTAAAGCGTTAGCACGGCAATAATACACATTCCACAAACCAACTACCTCGTTTCAACATTCTCTGTTCAAATAAGACCAGTACTAAAAAAAAGAGACAGTTGGGTTTCACTGACAAGTGTTGTAAAAGCAGTTGTTCTAACATTCTGAGATGGTAGTGCAATTCTCTTCATGTAATCCTTTTAAGAACAATTTGAGGAGATGTTGTGAAAGTGAACACTGACAGGAAAAATGCTATAAGACATTATACAAGTCTTATGACAACATTTCCATAGCATTATAACTGTATCATAATACATAGTGTTGAGACATGATACTCTAAATGTAGTTGCTTCATCACATACATTGACTCCAGGTGACAGTAGGTTTCTACGGACTCAAAGTCCACACATGGATAACAGTCATCCTAAAAACAGACTACTACTACTTGGATTTCCCAAACAGGCCTGTGACGTGTCCTTTTGTTGTGTATAATGTATGTGTTATATGATGTGTGCAGAACAAAGTTTAACTATTTTTCTAAATGAGTGGGATGTCTTAGTTAAATTAAGGTAAAAAAACAACCGCCACATTTGATCGACTGACTCCCCCTTGTGGCAAGAGAAAGGAAATTAATTCTCTATCATTACCACATATATTATATGAGTAAAATGTAATAATTGCCTAACTTCAAAGCGCAGGTTATTGCCCGAGCGTTTACTGTTGCCTGCAGTGCTATAGGGTGTTTTATTTTATAATGTGGGCTGGGTGAGATGTCTGCCTCCTTCTCAGTGTAAATCCCATTCTTAACCTTGTACCCTCATAGAATCCATGTGAGAAAGATCATGGTAACTATACTACAACCACCAAAATACACAGGTGCTAAATTGGGGTTTTGTAGGTGGCAGAATTAAATATATTTTTAGTAGACCAAAAAAAAAAAAAGTGTGACACTTTACTTTGACTTTAGCACTGGGTAACAGCCTGCTGGTATATAACAGCCTGCAGGTATAACGCTTTATAACTTGTTATAACCATGTATTAGCCTTTATAATGAGGTATGTGGACACCCATTCAAATTAGTGGATTCGGCGATTTCAGCCACACCCGTAAAAAGAGAGATATTGACTCTAAAAACAACTTTTGAGGACATACAAGAGGAACACAGACAGTGTCACATACAAACAGTGGGTATAGAAAGTCACCACCCCCTTTCAAAATGTTCACCTTTTGTTGCCTTACAGCCTGAAACACATCAAATTTGACTTTTCCGGCTTTATTTACACACAGTAACCCATAATATCCAAGTGATTGTTTTTGTTTTTTTAACTCTGAAAATGAATTAACAGTAAAATACCCTATTTGGATTAGTGAACCCCCCCCCCTTCCAGATCACAAATCAAGCTAATCGGCTTCCATCTGTGATGATCAATTGTAGTGACTTTGAATAGCTACGAATAAAAGCAGTTGGACTGGATATAAAATGTTTTCAAAGGCTTTGTCTATCATACTGCCGCACTATGTATCGTGTATCTGTCTTTTGTGTATTTCGTTCTGGCATTTTGCTCCTGCCCTGTTTTTTTCGTAGCTGCTTGACAAAGTAATTTCCCCTTCGGGATCAATAAAGTACCACAACTCTGGCCCCTATGGGAGGGTGGCAAGAAAAAAAAACACTACTCCAAAAAGCCACATCAAGTATCGTTTGAGCTTTAACAAAAAGCAAATTGTTGATTCCGAGGTCAAGTGGCAAAAGTTGCTGTGGTCAGACGAGACCAAAATTTCATTTCTTTTTGTCCTGAACGCAAAACCCAATACATCTTTCCACCCAAAGAACACCATGCCTACAGTAAAGGATAGCAGTGGCAGCATCCTGTTGTGGGAGTGTTTCTCTTCAGCAGGGACTGGAGCACTTGTCAGGATAGAAGGGAGAATGGACAGTGCAAAATACTGACAGATTCTTGAGGAGAACCTGCAGCCCTCTGTCAGGAAGTTGAAAATGGGAAGATAGTTCACGTTTCAACATGACAATGACCCAAAGCACACTGCCAAAGCAACCGTACAGTGGCTGAAGGACAAGAAGGTGAATGTTCTTGAGCGCCTTAGTCAGAGCACCGACCTAAATCCCATAGAAAATCTGTGGAATGACTTGAAAGTGCAGTCCATGAGGTGTCACCATGCAATTTGACTGAGCTTGAACAATTCTGCAAGGAAGAATGGGCAAATATTGCACAGTCTAGGTGTGCAAAGTTAGCAGAGACGTATTCAAAGAAACTTGTGGCTGTAATTCTAGCAAAAGGTGGTTCCACCAAGTATTAACTCAGGGGGGTGTTCACTTATCCAAATAGGGTATTTTACCATTTTAATTTTAATACATTTTCAGAGTTTCTTTAATAAAAAAAAAAAAATCCAGCCTGTATTTTCATTTCAGGCTGTAAGGCAACAAAAGGTGACCATTTTGAAAGGGGGTGGTGACTTTCTATACCCACTGTACGTATAGGAACAGAGTAAAATTCATAAAAGGCATAACATTGGGATGAACTGTTTACAGATACAGAGAGAGAGGGGGGCGACCTAAACGCGAAGGCATGGACGGAGGTCCAGCACTAGTTCCCTCATTAACACAGACAACGCACAGGCTGCGTTCCGATTCACTACCCTTCTCAACGAAGTGTGTACTCGTTCACTCCCCTCATGGATTTATAAGCAAGCGGTTGGTGTAAGGATTTGCAGCTACGCCACACCTTTCAGATCAACCCTCATTCCATCGCTCAATTAAAAACTTCATTAGCCCTCGTCATGACTACTTGGCTTCACCAACCCCTCAAATCTTCACTGCCTCCCTTCTCCCCTAGTCAGCACCCTCAGGTTAGAAACCCTGCCTGTTAGTCTTCCAGGTGGGGGTTCAAGGGCCCTTATCAAAAGTCACTGAGGATGCTGATGTCGGCAAACTCCTTCCGGTAGCGGTGAGAGTAGAGGGCCAGCAGGAAGGACCACTTCAGGGTCATGAAGCTCCACACGCCCGAAAGAAACAGGCTCCTCGGGTCAGTCACGGCTGGGAACCACAGAGAAACGACAGACATTAGAGACTCAGAGCAAAAGCAATGGTTGGCACACTGTTACACAATTCATTGAGCCAGGTGCTTCTCAATAACGGTTCCTGTAGGAAAAGTGACCAAAAGCTTCAGGCTCGTAGCATACACAAAGGCAATGATCTCACATTGAATAACCCCATGGAGTCATGCGGTGGTAGAGCAAACAATCTCTGGCAAGCAGTCATTTTGTGTGGAAATAGATTTCATCATGTGGATGCGCCCGAAGGGATTAAAATACGCAATACAAATGACTAAATACATTCTAATGCGCAACAAGAAAAAGTACAATGGATGACACAGAGGATGGGAAGGGGAGCTAACGGGGGAGACGTAGCCATTTTCTAATGAACAGTAGAGCAAGGGAGAGGAGAAGCAAATTAGGATGAACGGAGGAGTGGATTAATGAATGAGTGAGAGAAAGAAGGGAGGTGGGGGTGAGACTCACACTCTTTGTTGGTAATGGCGAGGGAGAGGAAGGTGATGAAGGCTACCACGGCCAGCAGAGAGAAGAAGACTCCGATGAAGAGGAAGAATTTGAGGCCCTTCAGCCAGGTGCGCCAGTAGTCCTGCAGGTACATGATGTGCGTGATGAGGGCCCAGAGCGCCAGCACACCTGATGGGGAAAAGACACACTTGAAAAAGCATGGGGTTTTTCTCAAGTCAAGAGACACCTTTGCTTGTCTAACTACAATATTGAGTTGTCTGTAGACAATATTGCGTTTTAGGTCTTGTTGGTGTATCCTATATCAGTGTGTGGCACAGTTTAGAGAGGATGGCGCTTGCAACACCAGGGTTGTGGGTTCGATTCCCACGGGGGACCAGTACGAAGAAAGTAGGCACATGTATGAAACCACTACTTCAAGTCGCTCTGGATAAGAGCGTCTGCTAAATGAGCAAGTATGGTACTTTCCAACCTCAAACACTGTTTTAACAACCAACGCTGAAGAAAGAACCAAAAGTTTATGTAGGCTACTTGCAGTTTTGGGCCCGTATTCAAAATGAGTGTCAGAGTAGATGACGATTTGGACAGGACCCCCCGTCCATATAATTTAATTCATATTGATCTAAAGGCCTATCAGCAGCACTCCTACTCTGAGACTTTTTGTACTGGTCCCCCGTGGGAATCGAACCCACAACCCTGGTGTTGGATATATCCTGGACATATCCTGACACAGCATATAATATTTTGCTGTGTCATTGTGTCTCAAATCACACTGTTCTGTCACTCACTCCTCCATGTTCCTCTTTTACAGTTTCATAATCACACACCACATTTGGGTTTGACAGCGAATAGCACTATCCTTCATGAATCCACTTTCACCGCATCTTACACAATATTAGGCTAAAATGAGCTTCACTAGTTAGCCATGCTAGATTGCCACTTTGTCCTAAGTTAAGGGCCGTATGCACAAAAAGTCAGAGTAGGAGTGCTGCTGATAGGCCTTTAGATCAATATGAATTAAATTATATGGACGGGGGGTCCTGTCCAAATTGTCATCTACTCTGACACTCATTTTGAATACGGGCCCAAAACTAATGAGCAAGTAGCCTACATAAACTTTTGGTTCTTTCTTCAGGGTTGGTTGTTAAAACAGTGTTTGAGGTTGGAAAGTACCATACTTGCTTCCTTTTAAGCATGGTCAGATAGTGAGTAGGTTCCCCACCCTTCTACTGAAGTGTGCACTTGCTCAAATCCTGTGGTGGATCAAACAATGGTTGAAATTCCCTCTAGCCAATGCTTAGGGCTATATCAATCCAATGCTTTTAAATCCATGACAGGGGGGTTTTTGGAGAAAGTGTAGAGAATCGAGATGCAGCCAAGCTAGTAATTTTTATTGACCCTTGTGAGTCCTGAGTCATTGCTAGAGGCAATAGGCTAGGCTTATTCTGCTGTGTCAATCTGCCATGCTGAACCCACTCATTTCCCCATCTCATGGTCTAGAATCATATGACCGAGCACATAACACGAAAAACCCTGGAAAGAATTGCACCCTTATTGATAATCTCTCTATTGGCACAGGGACCAAACATCACATGCTGTTATGACAACTTCACAAGCAACATGTGGATCTGGCCTTGATAAGAACATTAGTGACAGTGAACTTTATAAAAAGTAATTCTCATTCATGTTAAAATAGCAAGACATGCACTGTAAGTGAAATGTACATACAATACTTAAAAGCCTACACGACTAAATATGTAACTGTAGCTACTGTTGTTTGTCAATAGGCCTACAACAGAGAGATGAGAGGAAAGTCACAGATATTAGCTTGCTGACTGGACAGGACAAAGTTCACAGCCATAAATGCACCACTTGTTACCTAGTGCAGTGGTTCCCAAACTGTGGGGGGCGCAAGTGGTTGGCAGGGGGAGTGTTTCTTTTTTTTTTTAAGGAACTCAGTCCAGCTTTTAATTTACTCTTTAAAGTTAGAAAATTTGAATTTTGAAATTGGGTTTTGCATCATCAGTTTTCCTCTTGTCGTGTCAGTCATTGCATACCTTAGAGGGCTATTTATAACTTGTCAGAAATGTCCTGATCAACTAGCCCATGTCAGCTATTTTTTTTTTTAGATAGGCTTTTTAGCCATAGATTTTGTTTGAGTTACTCAAATATCACATGAATACACAGACATGGCAAAATGTATAGAATTGCAAGACAATTAGCTATAAAACAGCACATTTTTCCATGCACACCATGATGATGAATTGTGTAGAATTGCAAAAATGTTCAACAAGATGGCTGTGAACAGTTTGTTTCATGAGCAGTGCCTGTGCCCATAGAAATAGACGCGGGGTGGTGCGGGATGCTCCCCAATGCTGGAAGGAGGGCCTGCGTGAAAAAGTTTGGGAACCCCTGACCTAGTGGGCCATTACGTAACACATAACAAACACTCTAAAGTCCCTTCATGCAAATACTAGATAGATAGATAAGATAGATAGATAAGATAAAGATAGATAGATAATTTATTGATCCCCGAGGGGGAAATTTCTTAGGCATAAGTAATTAAGTATTCCATTCTAAAGTAACTGTTTTACATGGCCGTTAACTAGGCGTAGAGTAGACTATGTTCAAGGCTTAAGACAAGTTTCACTTTATGGTAGGTTCAGGCTTCCGCTGTAGGTCAGCAAATTGTAATAGTGATGCTGAGAACTTCAAACTTCAAAAAGCTTCAAGTCCCAATAAGCAGTGTAAGCAGAAATAACACACAGTTAAAGTTGTATAGAGATCATTCATGTAGGCGCTAGCGTGGTGTGTAGATTTGTAACGGTTCACTGCTCAAGTGAAGTTGAACAGTCCAACTTTTCTAGAATACCTGGGGCAAAACGTTTAGGACTTAAGATAGAATGTTTAGAAATGTTGCAAAGGCAAATGTGGGCTTGACTATTTGTATTGTAAGACTTGTAACATATGAGATGGGTAGCCTACTGTGGCAATATTCAGCTCATGCGAGTCAGATGGACAGGTAAATCCTGAAGATATTGCAGTATATACTGTTGCATATTGTCCGCAACACCGTCAACAAAATAAATAATGGTTTACATTCTGGCTAATACTCGTCTTTACCTGATAATCCTCCCATTGCAGCTGTCCATGGTTGGTTGTACGCGATGTTCCACACGAGAAACGCGGAGAATCCCATAAGCATGCCAAACGAGGCATACCCGATACTGATGTACGTCTTATTGAACCCCATTGGGTACAGGTGACACGCTACAAGTAGAATGAAAAAACAATAACGTCAACGTTTTAAAACAAGTGCCTTGTTTTGAGAATCTCTGCACCACTCGAGCTAGGTAAACAGCTAGCTGTGCAGGAGTACCGTTCTGTTAGCAGCAGGATATTATGCCGCCAACACGATCACGGATTCCTTCAAAGTAAAAGTCCCCCTGCAAGACATGCTAAACTTTGGGAATATATTATTTTTGCACTCTAGTGCAGTCAATTGTGTGTATGCATGGATGCCAAGGGAACCCAGGCTTCCCCAAATAGTTCACAAATACTTTTTTTTATCAATTCACAAGTGGCTGAATCTGAGTGTCTCAGTATGTGTAGCCCATGTATCTGATGCTGTCAGGAGCAAGAGTATGACATGATGCTGCTGTAGCATTTGATTGATTGATGCCAGCAAGCATTTGGCCTCCCTTAATAAAACAATTATAAAAATAATTAGCCAATCAGCGCTGAACTGAGCTCAACTGTGGGTTGTCCTGGCGCAGCAAAATGCCCCCCAAGGGAGGCCAGTTTGGATTTGGCTTCACACCAATTAAATGACATCCTGAGAAAAGCACAATAATTGTCAGAAAAACTTGTCTGTTTCTGGTCTGCTTGTTGATGTCTTACAGTAGCTAGCTTGTTAAATCGGCCTTCCTATACCATGGATGGAGATGGAGATTTGGACTTATGGTTTTGACTTAATTCTCTGTACAGGCCAATGATTATGATGGCGATTCTGATCAAACCATAAATTAATATGTTGTGCCACTGGCCTGAGACAATAAAGTTCTATATGTAGCCTAGTAGGCTCACATTAACTACCTAGCTAAGTTAGGCTAGCAAGCATTTTAGCTAGGTAGCCTATGAAAACAAAAACTAAAAGTGTACAGAGCCATAGACCATTAAGTCAACTAGTCAGTGGTGTACTTAAGTAAAAAATACTTTAGTGTCTTTTTTTTGGTATCTGTACTTTACTCTACCATTTATATATTTTTGTAACTTTTACTTCACTACATTCCTAAAGAAAATTATATACTTTTTACTCCATACATTTTCCCTGACACCCAAAAGTAGCCGTTACATTTTGAATGCTTAGCAGGACAGGAAAATTGTTTGTCAAATTCACACGTATCAATAGAACATCCCTGGTCATCTACTGCCTCTGATCTGGAGGACTCACTAAACACAAATGCTTTGTTTGTAAATTATGAGTGTTGGAGAAATCCGTAAATATAAAAAAACAAGAAAATGGGCCGTCTGGTTTGCTTAATATAAGGAATTTGATACTTAAGTACATTTTCTCAATTACATTTACTTTTGATACTTAAGTATATTTATAACGAAAAACTTTTAGACTTTTACCCAAGTAGTATTTTACTGGGTGACTTTTACTTTTACTTGAGTCATTTTCTATTAACATATCTTTACTTTTACTCAAGTATGACATTTGGGTACTTTTTCCACCACTGCAACTAGTCTACAAGTAGTTCCCAAATGTTTGTTTTACTTGCGCTCGCACGCAAGCATGTAGGAAAACACACACAGACAGAAATCCGTACCATGGACAGCCACATGATATTTAGCAACATTGATTGGACTAAATTGTTATCTTTAAGTTTGGTTTCAGTGTATTAAACTAAGCAAGCCTTGCTGATTTGATGATGTTTAAATGTTTAAGTTGAAATGGTGCTGGAATAGCGGGGGCAGTTCTCCTGTTGCCTTTGTGCTAACTTGTGGTAACTCCGTGGTTCTAAATCAGTAGTTGTTAAGTAAATTGTCGAAAACATTAACTTACTTGACGTTGAATTTATTCCGCCACTGTGTGACTGTTGTCTATTTGTTGTCATCAGTTCCTCTTGTCATGATAGCCATTGCATACCTGAGATAGCTATTTTTAACGTGTCAGAAATGTCCAGATCAACTAGCCCATGTCAGATAAAGATTTTTTATTTAAGTTTTTAGCCCATAGATATTGATGTAATTTTTTTGTCACTCAAATATCACATGAATACACATTAGACATGGCAAACTATATAGAAATGCAAGAAAATTTGCTTTAAAACTGCTACATTTTCTTTGCACCCATGACAAAATGTGTGAAATTGCAGGAAATACGCTTTAAACCTGCAAAAGAACAAAAGGGGTGTGGGGGGGGGGACATGGGAAGTTCCCCAATGCTGGAAGGGGGGCCACAAGTGAAAAAGTTTGGAAACCCCTGGTGTAGGCTATATTTAAAGAAATACACTTTTTCTGGGCAACAGGTTTAATACAAAGTGCTGGTGACACCTTACTCAACCCACTCCATTCACTAAAATACACTACACTGCATTTGGGATACTTTTTGGCTTGTAGAGAGAGAACTTGACTACCTGTCTCATATAAACTGGGGTGAGAAATACTCAGTTGGGTCTCTACTAGCAAAATATGTGTAGTTTTGGAGGGGACTGTGTCATACATATCCAGCAGCACTTCGTTCTCCAACCCCCCGCCATAGCCCCCAATGCAATACACTGTAAAAGACTGTACATGGGATACATATTTGCTTGTAGAATGAAAACTTTTCTACATGTCTCAGCTAAAGTGGGGTGGGAAATACTCAGTAGGGTCTCTTCTAATCAAGTATGGTTAGTTTTTGAGGGTGAAGGTCGGGGCCAGCTCTAGCCTTTTGGGGGCCCAAGCAATTCTAGGCATTTTGGCATGGGGTGTAGAGAACATTTTGAAGTTTTAGCTTTTGAACGAGTTATTGAAATGCTTGCTTTTATTTGGAAGGTTCTCATTACCATACATCGTGCCATCATCCTTTGTGCTGCTGGTAGAATACAATTGTGCACGCTAGTATAAACATGTCCCAATGACAACGGCCCAAAGTTGAAAGATATATAAAATGCTACACGACATGAACAGTGTGTCCTATTTGTAAGCAAAAAGCATTTGCTCAACAATGTTATCTAATATTTACAGCCAGTGATGTGTCAAGGAAATCCTCACACCAGACAGAGATGTCAGGTTCGAGTGACTGCGGAATCAAGAGAAACAGCACCTACTGTGGTCTTGGAAGACTTCTGTGATATTCTTGCAAAGCAGCAGGCAAAACAGACAGCTAGTTTCCGTCCTCCTCTGCGTACATTGACTTCAAGTATAGGCTAGCGAATTTTATTTTAATTTAGAACTATAATAGGGCCTATTTGTATGATTAGTAGGCTGACACATATATACCTTTCATAATATTTCCCCTAATGTTATTAGCCTGCTTCCTCTTTCTCTCTACTGTTGCTTCATTCAGTTAAATGAAAAGGTTTTGTTGGTCTTGTCATCGTTCTAATGACATCCTTGAATAATATAGGAATGGAATTAGATGCAGAAGGCCTTCACTTCTCTTCACGGAGATTGAATGGTTATGGGTCTGAATAAATAATTTCTATAGCCTACGGCCATCGGCTTCAACCCGTGAGTTCGATTGGCTACTGTATTTAACATTCAGCTTGCGTGCCTCTTCGAATAGTCTATTTAAGCAATAAAGCACGAGGGGGTGTGGATATAGCGGAGTGCCTGGATATAGCCCTTAGCCGTGGTATATTGGCCATATACCACAAACCCCCGAGGTGCATTATTAATATTAGAAACTGGTTACCAACGTAATTAGAGCACAAAAAAATGAATGTTATGTCAGCCAATCAGCATTCAGGGCTCGAACCACCCAGTTTATAATGGTAAATCCGGTCTTTATATTACTGTAGCATGTCACAAGAAAAAAAAGTTACCATGATGAGATGCATTGTGAACTGCACTCCACACTGAGATGGGAGTGCAGTCTGTCCCCACTCTGAGCGTTGATTCATAATTCAGAGGCCGTAGAGCAGCCAGATTTACACATTGCATATAATTTAACAGTTCCATTTCACGACATGCTGTTCATATAAATAATTTATTACAATTTAGTGGTTTCTCGCAGTTATTTATTCTGATAAAGGGGAGTGGTTTTGGGCGGTAAATCTTGATACTTTGTAGAAGCACCTTTGGCAGCGATTACAGCTGTGAGTCTTTCTGGTTAAGTCTCTAAGAGCTTTCAACACCTGGATTGTGCAACATTTGCCCATTATTAATTTCAAGATTCTTCAAGCTTGGTCAAATTGGTTGTTGATCTTTGCTAGACAACCATTTTCAGGTCTTGCCACATTTCGAAGAAGATTTAAGTCAAAACTGTAACTCAGCTACTCAGGAACATCCCCCAGTCTTAAACAATGACAAGCATACCCTTAACATGATGCAGTCATCACTATGCTTGAAAATATGGAGAGTGGTACTCAGTAATGTGTTTGCCCCAAACATAACACTTTGTATTCAGGACAAGAAGTTAATTGCTTTGCCAATTTTATTCGCTGTATTGCCTTGTTGCAAACAGGATGCATGTTTTGGAATATTTTTTATTGTGTACAAGCTTCCTTCTTTTCACTCTGTCAAATAGGTTAGTATTGTGGAGTAACTACAATGATGTTGATCCATCCTCCATCCAACTTTTCTACCATCACAGCCATTAAACGCTGTAACTCTTTTAAAGTCACCATTGGCCTCATGGTGAAATCCCTGAGCGGTTTCCTTCCTCTCAGGCAACTGAGTTAGGAAGGACACCTGTATCTTTGTAGTGACTGGGTGTATTGATACACCATCCAAAGTGCAATTAATAACCATGCTGAAAGGGATATTGAATGTCAGCTTTTTTATTTTTATTCCCATCTACCAATAGGTGTCCTTCTTTGCCAGGCATTGAAAAACCTCCCTGGTCTTTGTGGTTGAATCTGGGTTTGAAATTCACTGCTCGATTGAGGAATATTACAGATATCAAATCAAATCTATTGGTCACATACACGTGGTTAGTAGATGTTATTGCGGGTGTAGCGAAATGCTTGTGCTTCTAGCTCCGACAGTGCAGTAGTATCTAACAATTAATATCTAACAGTTTCACAACATATACCCAAATACACATAAGTCTAAGTAAAGAATGGATTGAGAATATATACATACAACTGGCGGTGATGCAACTGGTCAGGATGCTCTCGATGGTGCAGCTGTAGAACCTTTTGAGGATCTGGGGACCCATGCCAACTTTTTTCAGCCTCGTGAGGGAGAAAGGGTGTTGTCCTGCCCTCTTCAAGACTGTCTTGGTGTATTTGAGCCATGATAGTTCGCATGAGTTGCTGCTAACGAAATGTAAACTTTCCCTTACAGGAGAGGGTGTCATTTTCATTCTCTTTGGAAGGTTTCCCGAACTCCCAGATAAGTAAGGCCTGACCATGTGTGTGTTTTCGCCATACGGTTTACCACACACACACACCAGCATGTAGACACAACTCACCGGTTATGAATATGGGTTAGGGGTGTTAATACCGTGGGATTTATTGTGTGGGGTCTTTTCAATTTGGATCATAAATGCCTTAAACTGTTGTTTTGCTCTGTCCTCTCTCGAGTTAGGGCGGAGGTGAACACAGATGGTGTCTTGATGCATGGGGATAATTTGACCAATAACCGTGTGAACCTCAACCCCCTCAATCGGCTGAAGAAATAGCGACCAAGGAGTTCAATGCGGCCCTATCCTGCACCACTACTATAAAGACCTGAGTCCGAGCCATCAACCGTGCCCGTAAAAGGATTTAGGGTTACCCTAAACTGTTTATTTGGGGTACCGGGTTGATTTTAGAGGTGTACACCAGTGGCGGCTGGTGATCATTATTTTGGGGGGGGCGCATGCAGTACCAAAAAGCATGTTGACTACTTTTAATTGTTTTTTTTATAACACATTTTTATTATACAGACAAATAAAAGTATAAATTCAAGCATTAAAGAGAAAACAGTGTCTGCACTTTTATCTTTTTACACATTCCTTTCCCACATATAACTGAATGAGGAAGAAAAAAAACAAACAGCAACAACAGAGTAGCATGTTGACTACTTGAACATAAATTTTGCTCTCCTTTCTTTCTGGCCAGCAAATATCTCAATGACTCTCTGATTAAAGTCAGTCATCTCAGTAACAAGTCTCTTTTCCAAGTATTATTTTCAAGGTTGAGAAGCACCTCTCAGCTTCAGCTGTGGTAATGAGAACTTTTTGTCACCTCTTCGTTGTGCCTTCTAATGCCAATCCAGTAGCCTTCATCTCGTTGTTCAGCAATGCTAACTCTGCCCAAAAACGTTCGTTTCATGCTATTAAGATGGCTGCGGCTACTGTCATGACGTTTGCATTTTTCAGATAGATGGTTGAGGTCTCTTACCCCCGTTGTTGTCCACAAAACTTCAGTGCCGACACTTTGAAATAAAAGGGCATTGCTAACATCACATCCAGCCAGCCACCTCCGTCTCCCATAACAAGCGCGGGTGAAGCTGCGGGTGTAGCTTCGTCCTCTATCCGACCTGCTGCTGGATTTGTAAATCGGTTTAGTCCGGTCCGAGATCCTTTATCCTTTTTTTTTCTTCCAGCGAACGCCTTGTGAATGGATTTTTTTGTAAATGAATTACAGAATTTGGTTTAACTGCTGCCATTTATCTCTACGAAAGTGATCAGCCTAGCAAGGTTTTGGCGGATTCGGTGTGTCGGTGTCGCCCGCGCACTCGCAGTAGTGGCCAAGAGCGTAAAGTTGAATGACAGGTGACGAGAACCAATCAGATTGGATAAAATAAAATGTATCCAATTCTGATTCACCAGGGACGCAACGACCTGCGCCCGGATGAGGATCTTTAAGAAACCAATTAGAGACCAGCTCTAAGGTCAGGTCACATGCTGCCCAAAGATTTATGGGCTCAGATAGACATCCATTTGTCCGGCGTCCCTTGCCCATGAAACCGCATGAAACATATTGAAAAACATATAAAATACTAAATAGTTAACCGATTAAAGACAGTTTTTATTAAATGCTGAGGCTCTTACTACCAGCCGGCACATCGTATGAGTAATGTATTTTATTTTTTATTTTTATTTCATTTTTATATCATTTTTGTATACATGTACATTTCTGGAATTTTGATGGGGGCGGCACCCCAGTGCCCTCTATTGACAAGCCGCTACTGGTGTACACACTAGGAAATTCATGGGAATCTAGATTAACAATGCATTGAGATACCGATCTGTCAGTAACTTGCCACTGGCGACAGTAAAACAAACAAACGGGGTAATATCTGTAATATAAGTAGTACATACTGTTTGTATATTTTCCCTGTTTGTAAATTTACATTTTAACAGTGTAAATTGAGGGTCTCATATTCAAGTGATAGACTCAACGAGAAGCACTAAAGACTGTCATTCTATATTTGGGTTGGATCATTTATCAAATAAATATGATTTGAAAAGGAGAGAAAGAGAGAGTGTGCGGCTTCTAAGACGTGAGAGCGGGGTTCACTGCTCAAATTTATTGGGTCTAGGTAGGGTTTTGTCTCCCCAAGGAGTTTTATCTCTTACGCTTCGAACATACTGACTGCGTCATTGTGTTTTGGTACACCAGAAGTACATTAATTTCCAATGGAAAGCTGCATTTGCCTTGCAGCATTGCGTTGCAGAGGCAGTTGCAGTGTGTTCTCTGTGGTGCATAAATTGGATTTATCGAACGTATGCGTCAAATTGTTAGTGAACTCACTAGATGATCGCTTGGGCTAACCATGAGGGGGTATTTGATAAAATAATTTTGTTTACAATGTCAGCAGCAGGGTTGTAGTTGAGGGTAAACGCACGTAAACTCTGTTTACGGACCTTTTTATTTGTGAAATAGCGTTTACTCACCTTTTCATTTAATAAATTGTCGTTTACCTACTTATTACCGCGTTCCCAGCATTGCTCAGGCACGCAAATAATGCTTGTTATGTTCACCTGCGCATGATCGATTTGCCTTGCAAGTATGCACTGATTAATCTCTCCATTAACAGAAATCTCAGCTCAATCGAGTGCAAAACTATACTGCCGTACAAAGGCAAAGCGCAGTAACTACACATTTGGTCAAAATTGAGTTAAGACTCAAAATGGGCTTTTTGATATCTGTTCTGTCTTGTGACAAAGTCTCCTGGTAAAATTTTGTCCCGTAGTGTAAAAATTGCAGTAACTACAAAATCCAAGCTAATACCAAGGCAAACCGCAGTAAGTGATGTTACTGCATTCTGGCTTTGTATTCTGGGCTTTGACACCGCAGATACTGCGGTCTGCCTCGGTAGCCTTATCCTGAAGGGGATTCCCGATCATAACATTCCCTCACACAGAACCAACAAGCCAACCAGCTAGCTTAGCATAATAAAGAAACACCATGGCACAATCCCGCGGCAAAAAGATGTTTGAACTCGCATTAAAACGCAAATATCCAGAAAAGGGTAAGGCAAAATATTGTAGCGATCTGGGCAGACATGCGCTAGTCACGCATTGGATGGTAGTTGAAGGGCGCAAGGGATTGTGGGTAGTTCAATGTTCAGTGATAAAACGGTTATTTTATGTGTTTATGTTTTGTTAGTTGAGTTAATGTTATGTGGTTATGTGGTTTTAAGTTGTCTGGGTTCAGGTTATGGGGACAGTCGGGATGATAGAGTGTCTACCGTGACTGAGCCTTGCATGGCCGGAGGTTATGTTCATTGTCAATAATTGAAGAAAATAATAAAAAGTGTGACTGTTCCTGCGGTCATGCGGTGTATGGGACACAGGAGCTGCTCCAATAAAATCAATCTCTTCTTCTGGCCGAGCTCGCCACATTGGTGTCAGAAGTGGGATTAGCAAGCAGACAAAGATGGAGAGGGAGATTGAAGAGCTGGAGGGAGCACTCAAGCAGACCCAGGGGTCTGTGCAGGTGCTTCTTGATCTAGCTCCAGCGGAACAACAGGACCTCCAGGCCTTGACCATGGCGCTGGAAAGGAGATTTGGGCTTCGACTCTTCGCGGACCAGAGCAGAGAGCAACTGGCCAGCCGCCATTGCCAAGGAGAGGATAACCTGGGCACCTTTGCTGCTGATGTGCAATTGCACGCTCGACAAGGCTACCCCCAATCCCAAGCAGCTGTGCAAGAGGAGTTGGCCCTCCACGCTTTCCTGCGGGGACGCACACCGGAAAAGCTGCGGCAACATGTCTGCCTCGCCAGGCCTAAGACTCTCGGTGAGGCACTCCACGAGGCCGAACAAGCCGAAGGGGTACTCTCCAGGTGGCCCACCTAGCAGAGGGTCACCGCACGCCAATCATGTGTCCGTTTGGCCGACTACGACGAAGAGGGAGGGACCGAAGAGGTCTGTCAGATTCGGCCTCCGCCACGACAATCCCAGCACCAGACTCCACCACCCAGGCGATGCCCCCCCTGGTCTACGGACCAGTGCTACAGATGCAATGAACCTGGGAACGTAGCCCGCGACTGCCCAGCACCAGCGCCAAAAAGCCAGAGCTACTCAGTTTAGGGGAAACAACAGAGGAGTGGTCTAATGAGGGGTTCACCACTCCGGTCTCCAGCCCCCCTCCAGGGCTGATGCACCGTGATCGGCTGCCTTGGCCACACCAAAGGACTATACCCACACTGTCGGCCAACCCCGGCCAACCCTGTCGAGCCCTGGTGGACACGGGTCAACCATTTCCTTTGTACGACCTGGCGTCCTTCCGGGTACCACTGGGCCACTTTCCAAGACTTGGTCGCCAACCACCACCCAGATGGTCACGGTGACGGGAGAAAAGGCTGGCATGAGAGGGAAGAAGCCATTGAAAGTCCAGGTTGGGGACCAGGAGCTGGTGCACGGGTTCTGGCATCCGGGACTCATGCATCATTGGCCTGGACCTGATGAGTCACTGGGGCGCCTGTGTAAATGTGTCAGGGCACAGAGACCGTGGCGCTGCAGTCTGGTCAAGAGAAGAAGGACGGGCCCAAAGACAGGCGAGCCAGTCGTCCAGCGGCGGCCAGACAGCCCCAACAGACCAAACAGCCGTCCGAGCCGTCCACTGCCACTGGACCGACACAGCATCAGCCCGCTTCAGTTCCGACCACTGTGTCTGCTGCCCTTCCCTCCGCCGAGACGACCAAAGCCATATGCGACCTACGGCAACGCAGCAGCTACAGCCTCGACCCACAGCAGCAGCACAAGGTGAAGTGTCTCCTCCGTGATTATGCAGACATATTTGCAGCCAGAGACTGCACACAGACAGGGTTGATTCAGCATTCCATCGAGACCGGGCCCGCCCAGCCCATCTGTCTGCGGCCCCATCATCTGGCCCTCGGTAAACAGCAGGCGGCAGAGGACAAGGTTCGTGAGATGGCTGCTGCTGGAGTGATTGAGCCCTCTGACAGCCCGTGGCGGCTCCAGCCGTCTTGGTGAGGAAGAAGGACAGCAGCTGGCGGATCTGTGTGGACTATCGACGTCTGAACAACATCATCAAGAAAGACTCATACCCTCTCCCGCGAATTGACGAAGCCCTTGACAACATCGCAGGGTCCAGCTGGTTCAGCTCCCTCGATCTACGCAGCGGTTACTGGCAGATGGAGCTGGCCCCCGACGCAAGACCAAAGACCGCCTTCACCATCGGGCGAGGGCTGTGGCAGTTTCGTGTCATGCCATTCGAACTCTGTAACGCGCCAGCTACATTCGAACGGCTGATGGAGAAGGTGCTAGCAGACGTCCCCCAGAGCCGCTGCGTCCTGTACCTCGACGATCTGCTGGTGCATCGTGGACACCGACGCCAGCAATGTGGGGGTCGGGACTGTCCTTTCCCAGGAGGGCCATATCTGCACGGCGGCCGGTTCCTCATCCGCACTGACCATGCATCGCTCACCTGGCTCCTGAACTTTAAACACCCGGAAGGCCAGATGGCTCGGTGGCTGGAGGCCCTCCAGGAATATGACTTTGAAATACAGCATCGGGCAGGGCAACATCATGGCAATGCCGACACACTCTCCCGGCGCCCCTGCATGGCTGTGGAGTGCCGTTACTGCCAGCGGCAAGAGGAACGGGACCAGTCAACGCCGATGGTGGCGGCGGTCCAGGCTGCCAGCAGTGAGGAGGTGTGGCTCCCTCTGAGCCCCCAGCAATTGGAGCAACAGCAGGAAGCAGACGAGAACCTGCCGTTGGTGAGAGGCTGGTTGGAGACGCGGCAGCGCCCCGAGTGGACAAGGGTGTCAGCGATGGGGCCCGAGGTAAAGGCCTACTATTCTCAATGGGGCAACTTGGAGCTCCATGACGGGGTGGCATACCGGAGGTGGCAAGACCCCGGGAGAGGGCATGACCTCCTGCAGTTGCTGGTGCCCCGCGTGCTGCGTCCCCAGGTCTTCCAGTTTGTCCATGGCTCGGTGGGGGCGGGGCACTATGGCAATGCAAAGACCCTCCACCGCCTCAGGAGGCGGTTCTACTGGCCTGGCTGTCGACAGGACGTAGAGCTACACGTGCACTGCTGTGACTCCTGCACCGCCCAGAAGGGGCGCTCCCATGCCCCACTGCAGCAGTACTTAGTGGGGGCCCCAATGGAGCGAGTAGGGGTAGACATTCTTGGACCTTTTCTGGTCACTGACTCTGGCAACCGCTACGTTCTCGCCATGGACTACTTCACAAAGTGGCCCGAAGCCTACGCAGTGCCGGATCAGAGTGCCATCACGACCGCAGAGAGACTGATAGAGGAGATGTTTGCCCGCTTCGGGGTCCCTGCTGAGCTTCTCAGCGACAAGGGGAGGAACTTCGAGTCCAAGGTCTTCGGTGAGGTTTGCCGGCGGCTCGGGGTGGTCAAAACGAGGACGATGCCACTCCACACACAGAGCGACGGGTTGGTGGAGCGTTTCAACCGTACGCTGGCCACCCAGTTTTCCATCCTCACCAGACAACACCAACGAGACTGGGACCGACACCTGCCTTTGGTCCTATGGTCTTACCGGACTGCCGTCCAGGAATCCAGCCAGTGCACACCTGCTGCCCTCATGTTCGGGCGGGAACATGTGGACTTGGTGTTCGGGGCTCCTCCGGAGCCTGAGATTGCTGGAGGAACGGAGATGGACTATTACCGTCGACTGAGGGATCGCATACAGGTGGTCCATGACTACACTCGTGGGGCCCAGGCCAACTCCGGAGCGCGACAGAAGCGGGCCTACGACACCCGGGACCGGGGACAGGCACTCATGCCGGGGGGCAAAGTCTGGGTCTACTGCCCCTTCTGTAAAAAGGGTGTTTCTCCCAAGCTCCGCAGCCATTGGCAGGGGCCCGGGGAGATCTTGGGCAGGCTGCCGGAGGTGGTGTACAGGGTGCGCATCCCTGGCCGAGGGTGCACGGTGGTGCTGCATTGAGACAGACTTTCGCCCTACCGCCCCCTCGCATCGCTGGTTGCTGGGAAGGAGGGCAATGGCCATTCCCGGTGTGCTGATCAGGGTGACTCTCCACCAAGTGCGCCTTCTGCGAGCCCCAGGCGCCCGGCTCGACAGCGGCAGCGTCCTGGACATTTGAGGGACTTTGTGCTGAGTGATGGGGTTGTCGGGGACGACTGACCCCTCAGGTGGGGGCTATGTAGTGATCTGGGCAGGCATGCGCTAGTCACGTATTGCATGGTAGTTGAAGGGCGCAAGGGATTGTGGGTAGTTCAATGTTCAGTGATAAAACTGTTATTTTATGTGTTTATGTTTTGTTAGTCGGGTTAATGTTATGTGGTCATGTGGTTTTAAGTTGTCTGGGTTCAGGTTATGGGGACAGTGGGGATGATAGAGTGTCTAACGTGACCGAGCCTTGCATGGCCGGAGGTTATGTTCATTGTCATAATTGAAGAAAATAATAAAAAGTGTGACTGTTCCTGGGGTCGTGCAATGTATGTGACACAGGAGATGCTCCAATAAAATCAATCTCTGTCTCGTGCCATCTTCTGCTGGCCGAGCTCCCCACAATATGAACACCTAGCAAGGCAAGAAATTACAGCTTTATAATCAGTTACCATTAATTAATTAAGTTACTGGCTAGCCAGCTGCTAGCAAATTAGACAGACATTAGCCTACCTGCTCCCTTGAAGGCAATATCCACTCTGACAACGTAATGATAATCCGATTTATAATCGAAATAGCTGTCAAAGCTGCCTGTGTTTACTGTCCTCAATTTGCAAACCACGTTAGATCACATGATTGAATATCGTTAGCTTTGTTGAGAACGAATTTCAAGGGTTGCCAACCATATCATCGATCATGAATCGCATGCATTTCAATGTGAGCTCATTGGATCTGTCTGATGTTAGCATGAAAAAATCCAT
Source organism: Thymallus thymallus (assembly GCA_023634145.1). Classification (NCBI taxonomy): domain Eukaryota; kingdom Metazoa; phylum Chordata; class Actinopteri; order Salmoniformes; family Salmonidae; genus Thymallus; species Thymallus thymallus. The sequence continues at coordinate 24,907,164 of CM042409.1, read as the reverse complement.
TGACTGAATGCATCTACACGCCCAAAAAATACTGTTTTGGTTAATCTCATGCCATGTCAACCTTAAATTGGCAACCCAATGGATACAACTACAGTATGATTATAGCATTTAGTTACATAATCAGTAAATTTAACAGAACTGGGCAATTTAATTTGAGTCAAGAATAATGTCCAACTTGCCAGTCAGTTTTTTTGATTCCACAGATAAGAATACATAGGATTCCTCTATCTCATGAATGTTTAATTATAGCTTTATGGGATTAGATAGCACATGTACAAGTTTGAGATACAAAGACAAGAAGCTTACATACATGTTACCTTATAAGATCTATTTGACCTCTAATTCTAGGAAAATATTTATGGCCATATTAAAATATTCAAAAATGAAATAGGTTACTTGATTAGGCTACTAATTATAAGAAAATACCGTTTATCTTTCATGATTTATTGCAAGACATTATGAGGAAACTACTTCAAAAATTCCTAAAGCAGAAGCAGATAGGGAAGAGGAGAGGATGAGAAAACTATATCTGGAGGAATTCACTGGATGTAGATTTTCAGGCAGGTAGGAGTGGGCAGACAATACATTTCTATCTTCAAGATTTTGTAGCTCAAAGGAACAAACAGGATGAGGGCAGGGTGATGAGGGCTGATGACAGTGATGATGAGGATGATGAAGTTAATGATTATGATGAGAGGGATGCTGCTTATGTACCAGAGAATGAGGGTGATAATGATGAAGATGGTAATGATGTCAATAGCGCCCAAATAGTTTTTCAAGATCAGTCTGTAGTTGAAAGCGAACAAAGTAAGATTCCACGGATGGGGAAGCCTTGTGGTCCAGTGTGTAGGAAGAAATGCATGAAAAAAATAACAGAGGATCAAAGGACACAGATATTTACAGCATATTGGAATATGTCCTACAGTGAGAAAAAGAGCTTCATTTTCCATATGGTCTCACAGCGCCAGACCATGCGCCACACATCAGCTGTTCCTAGCAGACGAACCAGGTCACTCAACTACCATCTGAATGATGACCTCGGTCAGAAACAGGAAGTCTGTAAAGCAACATTTTTGACAACTTTGGGCTATCATCCAAAAAATGACAGACTGTCACTGTCATTGGAAATACAATCTCCTCAAGTCTAACACCACCACAAGAACGCAGAGGAAGGCATAATCCCATCAATGGCTACAATATATGAACACATTGAATAATTTAATCCCACTTCCAGCCATTACAGACGTGAGCATGCCCCACATAGGAGGTACCTGCCGAGTGATGTCATCATTCAGTTGATTTTCAAAGATTACAAAGACAAAAAGTCTCTCAAATGGTCCTATGAAACATATTGTCACGTTCGGGTGTGTAGAGAGACCAAGGTGCAGCGTATCGATAGTTCGACATATTTATTGAACTGAATGACGAACTATACAAAATAACAAATACAATATATAATGAAAGGGAACACACGTAGCACGACACGAGACAATATACAACAATGAACCACGCCAACGGAGTGGAACACAGACATATAAGTAAGATCCCTAATTAGAGGTAATGCATAGCAGCTGCCTCTAATTAGGGATCCCACACACACAACACCACACAGACGTAGAAATAATAGATCTGCCAGACTCTGACCATAGAAATATAGAGAAGCAAAGCTTCTCTATGGCCAGAGCCTGACACATATAGGAAGGCCGTGAAGGAGAGGAACATTAGCTTCACTAAACTGGGTGAAGAGGAGTGTGAAAATTGCTTGAGGCAAGATGTCCACGTCAGAGCAGAGCACCAGGCTGAAACCAGCATTGAGAAATGTCACCCCTGTCAAAGTGGGAGGTGGGAGGAGCACAAGAGTAGAGCAGAGAGAGGAAGGCATCACTACAGCTTGATGACCTCTCAAACCGCAGTGTTGACCTCCAGAAAGTCATCATGCTACCCCAAATGCCTGGGGTGAAGACTGCAGTCTTGACTAAACGCATCTCGGCCTTCCATGAGACCTTTGCCAGTGTGGGGGAAAAAATCATCTTCCAAGAAGAATAGTATTTCAGTAATATGGCATGAAGGCATTTCTGGAAGGAAGGCAGAGGAAGTGGCATCGGTTTTTGTCATAGCACTTAATCAGGAGCGGGATGTGAAACATATTATTTACTGGGTTGACAATTGCACTGCACAAAACAAAAACTGGTGCCTCCTTACAACTTTAGTCACTGTGGTAATTGACTCTACATCTCCACTTGATGATATAACTTCGAAGTACTTTGAACCGGGGCACACCTTCATGAGCGCAGACAGTTTCCACCATGGGGTGAAGAAAGAGATTAGGAAACGGTCTGGAGGTGCTGTCCTGGATTTTGAGGATTTTAAGAATGTCATTGCCTCCTCCAACTCTGGGAAAGTCAATGTGATGGAGATCCAGAGTAGAAACATCCTGGCATGGAGGGCTAGTCACTCAGTGGCTAAACTAAAGAAGTCACCAAATCTGTCTGTCATGGCTGTTATTCAGCTGAGGATGTTCTTCAAACTCTTGCATGATGAAGAGGAGTTCACACAATTGGACTTCCTCATGAAGAAGGTAAGAGATAATAAGATAAGAGTAAAATGTATTTGTCACATACAGAGTTATAAACAGTGTACAACTTGAGGTAAAATGTCAATTCTGGTTGACTCTAGGTGACTCTGGAGTATCCAAAACAGCTGAGACCTGGAGACAAGGGGATAGAGAAGGAGAAGAAGTCGGACATAATTTCCAAGCTCTGCCCAATGATGCCCCTCAACCGCCGTCAGTTTTGGGAGAATCTTGCTAAGGAGGAGTGAACAAACCGTGCACACACACACACACACACACTAATGCGCACTCTTACACGCGCACACACACACACAAACAAGCGTGCACACACAACCCCTCACACAAGCACACAAATGCACACTGCTTGCTTGTTGTTCTTCTTCTATTCAATTGTTTGAATTTTTAACTATGTTTTTAAAGCAACCTTGGTCTGTAAGGAATTACTTTTTAATTAAAATGAAAATTAAATTGTAATGCAATGAAAATTGTATCAACATTTATTTATTGTGTAAAATGGTGATGATGCTCGGGGAAATGATGACAATGAAGATGACAATTTCTTCAAAGTCAATTTCTTAATGAGCAAATCAATCTTTGTGGTGAAAGGGGCTTTGCAATAAAAGATCACTCTTCATCTTGAGGCTTACTTCTGAGCAATTTCAACATTCAACTTGCAAACAGAAATAAAATTATGAAAGCTTAAAAACAATCAACATGTAGTAAGAAACACAACAAGAAAGTTGGATGAACACATTTAGTTTGTAGATACTGCACTTTGCCTTTGCAATAGTGTTTTTGTTGTTCAAGGTCATCCAAAGCCAGAGTGCATTATCTGCTTTTTGGGCGTCAAAGGTCACATCAGTGGTCATGGTTTTTATCAATAAAAAATGTCATTACATGAATGCATTACAACTAATCTACCCACAACATGTTTGACTGGCTGGTGTAAAAACTTTAAAGGCATTTTTCTCAGTTTGAGTGTTTGCGTAGTTACTGCGGTTAGCCTTTGTAGGGCAGTATATCGACGATGTAGAACTACCCAACCTCATAATCCCATCCTGTAGACCAGCGAGCGCAACAAAGATGACAGACATAAGACACTTTTTAAAATGTCCATTAACTCCTGCGACTTCCTTGTCTTCACCTTCCCCGAAAAAACCCAGCCTCTTTGATGAGGAGGCAAATGGTAAATAAAATACTGTATTTCTGATGTTTCAGTTATTTGGCTAGCCACCTACAGCTAAATGTAGCTTTGTTTAAGTAAGACCAATTTGGCTGGGGTGGGGTGTCAGGCTTGGGAATAGGTTCTGTCTTTCTTGTTCACACGGGTTGTGTGATGTTTAATGTATGTGTATTTGTAGAGTTAATTAATATATTGTTGTGCTAATATGGGAATTATGGGGCAAATCATTTTGTGAGTATTAAGATTTATTTTGTAGCAGGTTGGGCAGTGAAGGGAAAGTACTTTTTTCTGAGGGAAAGTATAGCTATTTTGTGTCAGTTTGTTAGCCCACCTCACCTGCCTTGATGAAAAGTAGCTAATTCGCTGAGAGTTAGTTTTTTGTAGCACCGATTGATTTCCATTTGATTTTGTTCAATTTCATGGTACGTGAAATGTTTAGATACGTTTTGAATGTAGGACTTATCGTTGTTGAAATGTAAAAAATCCGTTAGAAGTATGAGCAAGTTTCTCGCGAACTAGAGTTGCCAGCGTCTGCTCCAAGGGCGGGAGTTTCTTTTGAAATGTAGCACCAGCTGCTGCAGAATGTCTCGAGAAGGGCTCGTGCCCAGTAAGTTGTATCTTATAGTTACTGTCTCGAGAAGGGCTCGTGCCCAGTAAGTTGTATCTTATAGTTACTGTCTCGAGAAGGGCTCATGCCCAGTAAGTTGTATCTTATAGTTACTGTCTCGAGAAGGGCTCGTGCCCAGTAAGTTGTATCTTATAGTTACTGTCTCGAGAAGGGCTCGTACCCAGTAAGTTGTATCTTATAGTTACTGTCTCGAGAAGGGCTCGTGCCCAGTAAGTTGTATCTTATAGTTACTGTCTCGAGAAGGGCTCGTACCCAGTAAGTTGTATCTTATAGTTACTGTCTCGAGAAGGGCTCGTACCCAGTAAGTTGTATCTTATAGTTACTGTTTCGAGAAGGGCTCGTGCCCAGTAAGTTGTATCTTATAGTTACTGTCTCGAGAAGGGCTCGTGCCCAGTAAGTTGTATCTTATAGTTACTGTCTCGAGAAGGGCTCGTACCCAGTAAGTTGTATCTTATAGTTACTGTCTCGAGAAGGGCTCGTACCCAGTAACTTGTATCTTATAGTTACTGTCTCGAGAAGGGTTCGTACCCAGTAAGTTGTATCTTATAGTTACTGTTTCGAGAAGGGCTCGTACCCAGTAAGATGTATCTTATAGTTACTGTCTCGAGAAGGGCTCGTACCCAGTAAGTTGTATCTTATAGTTACTGTCTTGATAAGGGCTCGAACCCAGTAAGTTGTATCTTATAGTTACTGTCTCGAGAAGGGCTCGTACCCAGTAAGTTGTATCTTATAGTTACTGTCTCGAGAAGGGCTCGTACCCAGTAACTTGTATCTTATAGTTACTGTCTCGAGAAGGGTTCGTACCCAGTAAGTTGTATCTTATAGTTACTTATGATAAATGTTACATTGTAAAAATAAATGCATGCGCATTAGATAACCAAGATAACGCGTGGTGAGCCATGTCCCTGGTCAGAAGTGGCTAAAACTAAACGAAGTAACAAAGAAGTCACTACAGCTCTTATATGTATTTAATAAATGAAGATAATAATGGCCTAGACATTTTGAAGTACAGTGGAGTCCGCTTATAGTGATCAGTGACAACTGGATCACTATAAGCAGTTGATCGCTATAACCGTTATCACAATAAGCGGACTCCACTGTAGTAAATTAGAAACGGATAGTCAAATATGAAATACTTCTACCTTCAAACCGTGCTTTACAGCGACTAGTGAGGCAGACAGACTAAAGGCCGATGGTGGTGGTGGTGAGACAGGATGCAGTGGAGGAGAACAACAGGATGAAAGTACACAGAAAGGCTACCCAAGCATTTTGACAGTAAAACAACACTTAGACTTTAAAAAAGAGGTTTATAAGCACAGCACATCAAAAAGCCACCTGAAAGCAGATACTATCACCAAAACAAGGTGTCCAATTGAAAGCTTATTTACTAAACACGTAGAAGGGGATAGGGAGAAGACAGCCTCTCTGTTTCGCACTGCATACTCCATTGCAAAGAACATTTGACCATACTCTGACTACCAAGAGTGGGTGGTTCTCCATCAGCAAAATGGCCTTGACATGGGTACCACTCTCCATTCCAGACACACAGCAGCAAGTATCATTGATCACACAGCAAATGAGATGAGAAACAAAATATTGGAACACATAACAAGTCTGCTTTGGTGGTGTACTTGACCACTGAAATAAAGAATGAGTCAACAGTGATTTTTCTTGACCTGATTGAGCTTGAAAGCCAATCTGCTGAGCAGATAACAACTAGTTTACTGTCTTGCCTTGACAAATATGGACTGAGTGAAAACGTTTTAAACGAAAACGTCTCGGGTTACGACTGTAACCCTTGTTGCCTGAGAAAGGGAACGAGAACTGCGTCGAACGACACTTTGGGGGGGAACGCCCCTCAGCGTAGCGCCTCTGAAGCATAAATGAAACTAAGCCAAACTTGATTGGTGTTGCGTCGCGACGCAACGTGTGACGGCATAAGCGGAAGTTACAAAAGGACGTCGGCACACAAACAGAGTTAGCTTCTGTGATGAAGCAAGCGCTCCAGGCAGGGGAAGGCGAGGGGACGCAGTTCTCGTTCCCTTTCTCAGGGAACAAGGGTTACAGTCGTAACCCGAGACGTTCCCTTTTGAGGGAACTCGAACTGCGTCAAACTACACTTTGGAGGAACGAGTACCCACTATGCCACAACGAGCCCTGCCTGTCCCAGGTTGAAGCTGAGCACAAGGGTGCCAGGCGTAGATGGAATGTCCAGGCTATAAAATCAAATGAAAGTATGAGGGGTGGCCCATCCTGCTGCATTGCACACTTCTTGGATCGGGGCCCCTGAAAGGAGGCCTCTGGAGGACGCCATGCCTCTGGTTGAATGAGCCCTCACGGCCAAAGGTGAAGGCAAACTGCCCACCTGATAGGCCATAGATATAGCTTGAACAATCCAGTTGCTAATGGTCTGCTTGGAAGCGGGAAGCCCCTTCTTGGGCGACCCGAAACACACTAGCAACTGGTCTGACTTCTGCCATGAAGAGGACCTCTGAATATATATTTTGAGAGCTCTGACAGGGCAGAGCAAATGAAGTCTCTCTTCATCCGCAACGCCTGCAGAACCGTAGGCTGTGCCACATTAGATGGCACCTTAGGCACATAGCCTGGCCTGGGATGCAGGATAGCTTTAATGTTGCCTGGAGCAAACTCCAGGCACCCCTGGGATATCGAGAGCGCCTGAAGATCTCCTACTCTCCTCAGAGAAGTAATAGCCAACAAAAAAGCTACCTTTAGAGAAAGGTTCTTGGCCTCAGCCGACTCCAGAGGTTCGAAGGGGGGCTCGACCAGCCCTTCGAGAACCACTGCCAGGTCCCACGTGGGAACTCTGGTACGAGCCGCAGGTCTCATCCTCCAAGCCCCACGGAGGAAACGTACGACCAACTGATGTCTCCCCAGAGGCCCATCACCCAGAGGAGCGTGGAAAGCCGCAATGGCAGCCACGTACACCTTGAGTGTGGACGGGGTAAGACCAGCCGAGAAGCGATCTTGGAGGAACTCCAGCACTGAAGCCACCGGGCAGTTAACTGGATCCACCTCACGCTCTCTACACCATACGCCCTCAGGTCGCCCTGCTTCTGCTGAGGCTTCGGCTGAGAGCGCCGTCTATGCCCCCAAGATGCTTGAGAGGGGGCTCTAGATGCAACGCTCTCTTTTTGTGCCTGTCTATGGCCGGAGGGGCTGGCGGATGGCTGCGGCTGCCCACTGGGGGCAGACTTCTTCGGTTTTGAGCGGCGAGGGAGATATTGCTTAAAGGTCTTCAGGGATGACGCAATGTCGGGTGAAAGATAACTAGCCAAAGGCTCTTCCACCCGAGGCATCATCCCGTAGCCATTATCTCTGGCCCCTGTGATGTTACAATAATCAAGCATAGGGGGGTTGGACAAGCGAGATGTATATGGTGTGTTCCACGATTTAGACAACTCGTTGTGTAAATCGGGAAAAAATGGCAGACCCCGGCGCTGAGGCTGCTCTCTGTGCTGCAGGAAGCGCTCATCCAACTTGCTTTTATTTTGCACTTCCTGCCTTTCACATGGCCAACTCCTCATATGCGGGGACATGGATTGGCGAGTCATCTCCATAGTCCCCGCCCTCGATGCTGAGCGCGTCAGCTTCCTCGGAAGCAGACAGCTCGAGCATCGGGTTCTCCGCTCGTGAGGAAGAAGCTGCGGGGCGGGCTTCCGCACGAGGCGGGGGAACATCGGAACTGGCTCGGCAGTCTCAGGATCCCCTGTCAGATCCATTTGCGAGCCCCATGATGAGCGCCGCCGCGCCGCCGCCCATCAAAGATACCCAGGCGGGAGCGCAGCACTCGGATCGATAAAGCTTCACACTCCGTGCAAGCAGCCCCCTCGAGAGCTGCCCGCGCGTGCTGCGCTCCCAAACAGAGCACACACAATTGGTGTGTGTCCCCACCCGTGATGTAACGAGGGCAGGGATGCACACACCGCTTGTAGCTCTGACTCGCCATAATATATATATATATCTTTGCTGACTGACAGACAACACCAAATAAGACACACACGACAGAGAGCGCTTGCTGAAGAACAAAAAGCTAACTCTGTGTGCCGACGTCCTTTTGTAACTTCCTCTTATTCCGTCACACGTTGCGTCGTGACGCAACACCAATCAAGATTGGCTTAGTTTCATTCATGCTTCAGAGGCGCTACGCTGAGGGGCGTTCCCCCCCAAAGTGTCGTTCGACGCAGTTAGAGTTCCCTCGAAAGGGAACTTTATAGCTTTTGCTTGTGATGGTGCAAGTGTTATGTTGGGTAGAAAATCTGGGGTAGCTACACACCTTCAGCAGAAATAACTCATAGTTTGGCATTGCCTTAATCATAGGTTAGAACTGGCAGTGGGAGATGCAATTAAAGAATTAAAGAAGTAACTAACATTAACAGTTTTACCGCTTTTATGGTCAAACTTTACACCCTCTATCACAAGTCACCAAAGAACTGTCGTGAACTGGCTGAGCGGGCACAAGAAGTGGAAGTTCCTCTGCAGAAGATTGGAAGAGTGCTTGATGTTCGATGGGCTGCCAGTAGCTTCAGAACAGTTAAAGCTGTGTGGAGGTCATACAAAGCCCTCCATTGCCACTTTAATGCTGCAGCAGAAGATGCCAAAAGGGATGAAAAAGAAAAGGCCATGTACAAAGGCTTGATGACCAGGATGGAATCACAGGAGTTCCTATGTGATTTAGTTTTAATGTATGATGCATTAGAGCAAATAGCACACTTATCCCTGAATTTGCAACAAAGAGGGATGACACTGCCAAAAGCAGACAAGCTTATGAGAAGAACGGCTCGGCAACTCCCCTCTATGATAGTGGAGCCAGGTGAAAAAAGGCAGGAAGCCCTGGATGCTTCTGAGAAAATATTGTTTCATGGCATCTCTGTAAAAGCTAATGTGAGAATGAAGCAGATTAATTCAACCCACTTTCTTGAATCCCTCATCAAGAACATGGTGAAGAGCTTATTTACAACTGCATCAAGCAAAAATTAAAGTATGATGTATGTGGACTTGCTTGAAAGGTTTAAGGTTTTAGAACCAGAAAACTGTCCTGAGCCATTGTATGAACATTATGGAGAGATGTGCATCAAACAGCTCACACATCAGTTTACATTTGACACAAGAAGTGTTCTTGAGGGGTTTTGAGATTATAAAGATGACACCAGGGTCATACCAGATGGATTGGCCCCACTAACCAACATCATGAAACTAATACCTGTGAGCAGTGCCGAATGTGAACGAGGATTCAGTATAATGAATACTATCATCAGCTCTAGGGAGCAATCTCCTGCTGAAGAATGTTTCTGCCTTAATGTTTGTCAACCTGAATGGCCCTCCGTTGCAAAAATGGAACCCAAAAGAGTATGTCAGGTCTTGGTTGTTAAAACACAGGTGAGCGACTGATACGCGGTCACGCACATGTAAGCCAACACCTCTGGATGTGGATAAAAAGGTACTCTGGGCATTGTTGTCCTAAAGAGGAACTAATAGTTGTCATTGCCATTGAAATCTGTGACACAACACACACTTGCAGACAATTCTTTGTGGTTTTCTGTGCCAGGAAATGTGATAAACTGTAAATATTACTTGTCACCAGTTTCATGTATAGCAGTTATGTATAGCAGTTAATATTAACATTTGCATATTCTATGTTTGGTGGAATGTGTGTTCAGTACCGATATGTTTTGGGGGATTAATAACCTGAATAATGACCTACACTAGGCCTTTATTTTTTATTTTTTTTCTCTCTTCCCCGTTTCTAGTCAATATGTTTTCTAGGTGTCATGGAACATAAGAGTGATCATTGTTCCAGAGGAGGGATGAATATGTTGGAAATTTCCTAATTGACTTGGAATTATACATGTGGATTAGTAGTAGTGACTAATGTGTTATGGGTTAGATGGAATGATGTATGTGCAAATGTACTATTTATCAGTGTATTCTGAGGAGTCCCAAGAACCAAGGCATTAACGTTATAGGGACTTGGGAGAGCGGAATGGAATGTGACTGGGGGTGGAGATCTGGGTGGTTCATAAATTAAGAAAGTGGGTAATAGAGTCTCTGGTAAATTGTACCACTCCTCTATGAATATTGTAACAGGAGATAGCTTGTAGGAGAGGACAGCTAACTATGCACAATATAGAGACTACTTTGAAGTTAAATTTAACGTTACACAGCAGAAGAGATAGTGTTATCATTTCAGACACTAAAAATCAACTTTAAATGAGGGGTTTGTCAAAGAAGGTATGACGCTCCACAGATTCCTCTATACAGGAGGCCGCATCACCTGAAGGGAAGTTTGTTGTAATAATATCATCACATCTCCTGAAGAGTGTGATTATGGAACATATGACTCAGAGTTTGTTAGGTTGGATATTATTCCAACGCCACTACAGGACTCATACCACATGAAGTGGTAACTCTGAGACCGATGGGAATATCAGGTGCTGTTATTCACACGTCACAAATTAGTGATCTGGCCAATAATGGGAGAGTATATGTTGTCTTATTGTAAATAAATGACCCATGTGTTGCAGTGTGCATATTCCCAGGTGAAAGCTGCACATGAGGAGCAGGAGATAACCGAGAGCACGGGCTGAATTCTGGAGATCGAGTGTACATCAAGATACACCAGGCAGGGGGCGTTGGGACAGCGTTGGTCTGGTCCACACACATTACTCCTTACACCTGTAGTGGTAAAGATGAACATGTGTAAAAAATGACAAAAGTCGTTGGAGGGGTCTGAAAACTCGCTAAATTGCCAACATTGTACGTACTAGCAGCTGAAAATCACTTTTTTCAATCACTGATAATAAAAAAACAATGTCAACACTATTCTGAAAATTCTCCTTATCCATTCCAATACTTGGCACACCTGTACCGGCTGGCTTGACTGAAGGTAAAGTTTTACAAACTAATTTGACTATAAAAATATAACCAAAACATAACAATAGTATCACTAGGCTTAAACAATTATTATATCAGGTTTCTTATTCAATTCACACCTTAGGCGCTCTCTCATTGTCACGATAGGGTGCAGAGAGAGACCAAGACGCAGCGCAGGGATAGTAGTTCGACATTGATATTTATTTGTACTATATATAATAGAACAAATGGCGAACTACAAGACACAGACACACTATAAACTACCGTCACGTTCACCAAAACACACGAAATGAACGTAAAAAAATAGGCACACTTACTTCTCACCGTGACTGCGACATACATCGATAACAACCCACCCCAAGTGAAGGACAGACTCAACATATATTGGATCCCTAATTAGAGACAATGGGTAGCAGCTGCCTCTAATTAGAGATCCACCCAAAACCCACAAAGAAACAGAAAGGAACGACACTGTCAGACTCTGACCATAGCTACATAGAGAAGCCTATTGCTTCTCTATGGCCAGAGCCTGACACTCATTCAACTGACTAGTCTAGGCTAGCCAGTGTTGACAACTGGGTCATTCCACCAAACCGATACGATTTAAATAAATACTTTTTCTGAAAACCCCATGACATGAAATACACATTTAACATCCAAGAAAACATATTTTCCCATCTCAGGCATCAAAGCCCTATTAATATTGGCAATTTTCTTCTGATATCGACACCATTTGTCTTCAACCCCGTTATTGACACTATGGAAGTTGTCTGAATGTGATTATAAATAAAATAAACATTTCCCTATTAATCATGTCCCTGAAACTAATTAAATAATTACTAATATGAAATGTATGTAACATCTGGACACTGTGCGTGTTTCTCAATATGCATACTACCGTGCTCCACACTCATGCTCCGAGTGCATTCTCCAATGACGTTCTCTTCCGTACGTTCTTGTGGAGAATGCATAAAACAATACAGCAGCCACACCCTCCATTACTGTATTACCTCACACTGCACCTCCCCATTCACTGACCCTTCTTCCAGCCAGGACAATGGCAACAATAGATTAAACAAAATATACACAAAGCAAACTTTTATTTCATTATTATCAGCTAGATATGTGATTCGTAATAATCTAGCCAGCTAGTTAAACAGGCAAAAACGACCTAAAACTAATGTTATACGATGTAAATATTTTGTGGGGAGCTACCAAATCTTTGTGGTTAGCTAGCTAGCCCTATTCACTTACTGTGGACGTAGCTACCCATTCACTGAACTGTCTTCCAGCCAGGACAATAGCAATGGAGACAAAACAATATACACCGAATGCAAATGTTTTACTCCATAACTATCAACATTGTAATAATGTAGTTAACCAGATAGGCATGGTATGTAATTAACACAGCATGTATTTATTAACATATTAAAATAAGATAATGTAACCAGGCAACATATGAGATGTGAATATATATATTGATATCAAGAAATGTTGCGTGGTTGCATTATATTTCTTTGCATACTTTCCGTTGATGCACGCTTCAAAATACTGTATACAAAGTACGCATTCGAGAAGTGGCCTCTGTGTTCCGTTTCACATACTTTGATTTGTACTCATACTCCGACCGTCCCGTACAGTAGAATGCATATTGAGAAACACCCTGTGTCAGCGACCTCATATAATGATTTGTCAAAAGTATGGCTTCAATTCAGTATTTGAACTAAAATCAATATTCTGATGACATCATCAGTACTGACTAAAGATTTCAGACAGAGCTCAACAAACATAAAATTCATATTTGATAACCTTTCCTAAATTGTATCACAAAATGGTAATGTAACAGGATTGAGACTAGGTTAACGGGGTTGAAGATGGTAACGAATACGGCTTCTATATAAATTTGTTTTGTTTACTCTCAAATTTGCTCCAAGATGTTCTATAAACACTGTATTTCAGATTTAACAATATAATGAGGACAATAGATATCAATTTGAATTAAACTGAGTTTTGTTAACCTAACTGCAGTAAAATAAAATACATACCAGACATTAATAACATTGTAGAGACCTGGGCTTGCCTGTTGAAACACCACACGCTGGAGTCCCACTGGGCACACTTCCTATTGGCAGGCTGGCTTTGGGGTGTGTGTGTGGGCATGGAGACACACATATTTGCGTTTCATATTTGTTGAGGACGATGCCTGGAAATAGGTCCTTGTCACAGTATCTGAGCCATCACCACTGCCCACGCAGCCCTGGACTTCCCATTAGATTTCCTTCACTGGCTGTGGCTGTTCTTCACTGGCTGGCTGTAGCGCAGCAGTTGGCACCTTGCTGAAACTGAAATGCTGTATGTTGAAGCACTTGCAGTCGAGTTGCTTCTGTGTTGAGCACATGATGCAGCTGTCGCAATATATCAGATGTCATATCCACATATATAAAGATTTTCAGGGCAATTTACTTTAGACTGAGACTTGAAGACCTTAAAGACCTAAGCAGAAATGTAGATTGACAATAATAGAATGGTCTCTCCAGTGACATCACTCTAATAAGCCTACAATTCTTAACATGGACAACATTACCATCAACATATGCATTTGGTTATAAGAATGAAGATGAACAATAATTTATTATTTGAATTATTGGATTACTTTTTTTTAAAAGTTTTTATTATTTGAATTATTGGATTACTTTTTTTTTAAAGTGACAAACAATCCTGTCACAGTCTCACAACCCTGTTATGATCAAACAAGGTTGAGTGTGACAGGGTTGACACTTAATGGATTATATGAAAATGTTATCAGTCATACAACTTTACATTAGATTTTGGTGACCCAATACTTAAAATATACTTAGGACTCAAACCGTTCCGGTTTCATGGAATGACCCGCACTTATTTTTCAGTGAGAATTGCTACTGTCTGCTTGATTTGTCGCTAGATGATGTTTTGCCATTGTAGCGATGAACACGCAGCAATGGCAGATGTGCATAAAGATGGCGGACTCCATGCACTTATCACAAATGCCAAGTTTCCTAAATTCATTGTATTGTAAATTGTTCTCCGTTACTCTTTTTTTGTATTGGAATTAGCAAAGTATACACGATCCTAATTCTATCTCCAAAGACATTGGCAATTTGAAAAAATTTAAAAGTAGATTGTACAGATTTATGGGCTATTGAACCATGTCGCATACCTTATTGAAATATGTAGCATACAGTAGTTTAAAAACTTGTGTTTTAAAACAATGTCATATAAGTACTCTGCCATCTTTATGCACGTTCGCCAATTGTGTTTGTGTGATTCCTGGCATAGTGCTTTTTCCCCTCTCTCCGCAGCACACCCTTTCACTTGTGGTTCTCTGCCTGTGTGTGCGCTGTTGCTGTGACTACTGTTCTGTTGTAGCAGCAGTTTCTCCAACTATTGTTTGCAGCATCATTTAATGGGAAAAGTTGCTAAATATTATCAAAACCTATGGTGGGAAAACTCTCCAAGGCAGCATGAAAATTACCTGAATTAGTCGCTAGGCACTTTTGCAAATAAAAGTTGTTAATGTCGTGAAATCGAGCAACAAAGTTGCTAAATTGACAGCACTGAGGCTAGCGCAAGAACAACTGCAGAAGAGAGAGCGTGTGAAGCAAACACTAGAACTGGCCGAAACAAGCAACAAACACCTCCTGACTACAAATAAATTATTTCAAAATGACAAAAGACGATCTCACACATGGCTTGATCTTCTCTTATAAAGGTATAAGTGACTGATTTAACCAGTGGCAATTTTAGCATGTAAATCTTGGTGGTGCAAACGCAACACATTTTTTTTATATGAATGCCAGCAATGCCACTACACAACATTTTATTGTTGTGTTTTATTATTTTTAAATCACCCACTTTTATAGACAATATAACGACGCACAGACAGCACAATATCAACTGGAATTACATGGGTCTATTACCGAATAAATAAATGAAGAAATATATATTTGAATGGGAAGAGACTGTCAATGGCAATCATGGTTACAGACCCAACAACATTATATAGTATCCCCTCCTCGTGAAGAAAAGCACATGAGCTAATTATAATACACAAAGTAAGAAAAACTAAATAATTCCAACATTGCCTAAAATTATGAATAAGATACTAATGAGATATACCTACTGTATATAAGCAAAACAACAATTCAGAGGTACAAACTATGGCATAAGGAAACTATGAGCGGGTAGGAGACAAAATTAGCGAGTAGTAGTCGATATAAGTATTTGGTCAGCTTTTGAAATGTACAGCGACAGAATTCTGAACATGGGCCGTTCTTACAGTATTCTCCCTGTACACCAAGTCAGAACCGTAGCCTTACAAAAAAGTCCTACTGGAATCCTACAGGAATTCAACCTTTTGTGAGGGAATTGTGGAGGAATCCTGTAGGATTTACAAAATCCTGCTGGAAAAGTCCCTGACGCTCTTGTCCTTTAGAAATGTTAAAAATCTTGCACAAACATGACAATTCCTGCAGGACCGAAACCTGTAAGATTTTGATATTCCTGCAGGATATGGCAAGTTGTGTAGGACCATTTGTCACGTTCAGGGCTAGTGCGGGGAGCAGGCACAGGACGTACCTGACTGGAGACGCGCACTGGAAGCCTGGTGCGTGGAGTCGGCACTGATGGCACCGGACTGATGACACGCACCTCAGGGCTAGTACGGGGAGCAGGCACAGGACGTACCTGACTGGAGACGCGCACTGGAAGCCTGGTGCGTGGAGTCGGCACTGATGGCACCGGACTGATAACACGCACCTCAGGGCAAGTGCGGGGAGCAGGCACAGCACGTACCGGACTGGAGAGGCGCACTGGAGGCCTGGTGCGTGGAGCCGGCACTGGAGCAAGAAAAACAAACAAAAACATGAGGGAAGGGTCAGGGAGGGAAAAACATCATACAATAACCATCGCCGGTGGCGGTTCCGGCCCCGGCGAAGTGGATATCTTCCTCCTCCTCCTTTCTACTGGGCCCGGACTGGGCCCCGGTGTGGCAGGCGATTCAGGCCATTTAAAGGGGTAACCCACCGGTCCTGGAAATGACCATGGTGGGGCAAAAGGCTCAAGCCATGGAGCGGGGCAAATAACCGGGCCAGGACTGGGCACCGGTGTGGCAGGCGACTCTGGCCATGTAAAGGGGCAACCCACCGGTCCTGGAAATAATAATGGTGGGGCAAAAGGCTCAGGCCATGGAGCGGGGCAAATAACCGGGCCAGGACTGAGCACCGGTGTGGCAGGCGACTCCGGCCATATAAAGGGGCAACCCACCGGTCCTGGAAAAAACAATGGTGGGGCAAAAAGTTCAGGCCATGGAGCGGGGCAAATAACCGGGCCAGGACTGAGCACCGGTGTGGCAGGCGACTCCGGCCTTTCGAGCGTCACGGGAGGCTCCGGGCTGTCGAGCGTCACGGGAGGCTCCGGGCTGTCGACCATCACGGGAGGCTCCGGGCTTTCGACCATCACGGGAGGCTCCGGGCTTTCGACCATCGCGGGAGGCTCCGGGCTTTCGACCATCACGGGAGGCTCCGGGCTGTCGACCATCGCGGGAGGCTCCGGGCTTTCGACCATCACGGGAGTCTCCGGGCTGGTGAGGCGCACCGACGGTCTGATGCGTGGAGCCGGCACTGGAGGCACCTGGCTGGGCACACGCACTGGAGGTCGAGTGAGGGGAGTCGGCACGGGACGTACCGGACTGGAGACGCGCACTTGAAGCCTGGTGCGTGGAGTCGGCACTGGTGGCACCGAACTGATGACACGCACCTCAGGGCGAGTGCGGGGAGTCGGCACGGGACGTACCGGACTGGAGAGGCGCACTAGAGGCCTGGTGCGTGGAGCCGGCACTGGAGGAACCTGGCTGGGCACACGCACTGGAGGTCGAGTGCGGGGAGTCGGCACGGGACGTACCGGACTGGAGACGCGCACTTGAAGCCTGGTGCGTGGAGTCGGCACTGATGGCACCGAACTAATAACACGCACCTCAGGGCTAGTGCGGGGAGCAGGCACAGGACGTACCTGACTGGAGACGCGCACTTGAAGCCTGGTGCGTGGAGTCGGCACTGGTGGCACCGAACTAATAACACGCACCTCAGGGCGAGTGCGGGGAGCAGGCACAGGACGTACCTGACTGGAGACGCGCACTGGAAGCCTGGTGCGTGGAGTCGGCACTGATGGCACCGGACTGATGACACGCACCTCAGGGCTAGTGCGGGGAGCAGGCACAGGACGTACCTGACTGGAGAGGCGCACTGGAGTGTAGCAGACAGCCGAACCCAGACCGGGCACCGGTGGAGCGGACTGCTCTGGCACTGGAGTGTAGCAGATGGCCGGACCCAGACTGGGCACCGGTGGAGCGAACTGCTCTGGCACTGGAGTGTAGCAGACGGCCGGACCCGGACTGGGCACCGTTGGAGCGAACTGTTCTGGCACTGGAGTAGAGCAGACGGCCGGACCCCGACTGGGCACCGGTAAAGCGGACTGCTCTTTCACGGGAGTGGAGTAGGCGACTGGACACGGATTATTCCATTCCGACATTTCCCGTTCCACCTCTTCCGCTATCTCCCACATCTCCTCCAAAACGTCTCCAAAATGTCTCTCCAAATACTCCTCCTCTTCAACACTTTGCGCCCCCCATTTATATTTAGGGCACAGTGTATCCCACATGGAGAGTGGTACTGGCGCGTCCTCTTCCTTGCCAGACCATCCCCATAGCCCCCCCCCCGAAATTTTCCTGGGGTTGACTACGGGCTCCTTTACCTTGATAACGTCGTTTTCCTCTCTTCTTCTCCGTTTGTCCCGTATCACGCTGCTTGGTCGGGTGGTGGTTCATTCTGTCACGTTCGGGTGTGTAGAGAGACCAAGGCGCAGCGTATCGATAGTTCGACATCGTTTATTAATTGAATAAACTATACTGGATGCGAACTATACAAAATAACAAATACAATAAGGAAAGTAAAACACACGTAGCACGAACACGGGACAATATACAACATAACAATGAACCACGGCAAGGGAGTGGAACATAGACATATAAGTAAGATCCCTAATTAGAGGTAATGCCTAGCAGCTGCCTCTAATTAGGGATCCCACACACAACACCACACAGACGTAGAAATAATAGATCTGCCAGACTCTGACCATAGAACTATAGGGAAGCAAAGCTTCTCTATGGCCAGAGCCTGACACCATTACTGCAGGACCCAAGTAAATTCCAGGTTGAATCCTGCAATATCAAAGTATGCAGGATTTTGTTATCTCCTGCGGGACCTGGCAATTTCTGCAGGACCATGTAAATCCAAACACGAATCCTGCAGGATTGGGAATTCCTGCAAGACCAATTCCAGCACAAACCTGCAGGATTTTGACATTCCTAGGGCCATATCAGACTGCTGGAGGAGATAAAGTGTGTGTGGTGAGTGCACATCATTTTGTTTATAGCTAGCTAGTTTTTTATTTTTTTTAAATTAACGTTTCAAACTCCTTTACAAGTTACAATACGAAGACTAACGGTAATGTGACGTCAGCCAGTTTACCTAGCTGGTTAAAGTACTGCTAATATAAAAACATGTTTTACAGGGAAGGAGTCAGAGAAACATTCTAAAACTACCAACAAATGATTATATGAACATGTTAGGGCTAGCAGTTATTTTTGTAATGTCTTGTGTTTGCAGAATATTTGTTGAGTAAATGATAAGGGAATTTGTATGTTTAATGTTAATGACTAAGATGTTTCACCCTGAAACTGTGTAATGTGTAAGATGTATTAGAAATTACATAGACAATGTTTAGAATGTTACTATTTGGTAAATGAGTCAGAATGTAGTTGTTGGGCTTGCAGGAGATTAGCCATAAAAGTTTACCACCCTCATCTATCAGAGTGGGGGTCTGGTCTTCGAGGTGTAAACATTAGCAACTGAAGAATGTCTTGAAGGGAGTGAACTGAGATAACAGGAACTTGTGTGGGTATAAATAAAGGGCTCCTCATGGGAGGGGCAGAACGTTCTCTATGAATAAAGACTGACCATTTGCAAAGCTGGAGCTCTCTCTGTATTATTTAAACAAACTGAAGAATGTACAACCTTCAGGATACAGATAGAGTTAAAAAGTTCATTTAGAACATTGGAATAGAAAAAATCGTGACAGTAAATTAGGTACCTTAGCTACTGCTACCTTAAGGTGTTCCGTACATCACAGTGTTCCATACACTTGACCGTATTTTAGCCCCAGTGCTTAATTTGTAAATCGGGAGGTGCCAGAACAAACAGTGAGCAAGAGAGGGGGGTGATCTGGGGAGTTCTGAGGTACCAGAATGGATTAAAAAAAGCATTGCATTCATATCATTGCATTAGTGTAGTGGCGTAGAGAAATAGAGAGTAGAGGCACTTACAGAAGTTGCACACTGTCACGATCGTGTGTGTTCATAGACCAAGGCGAAGCGTAGTTATAGTTCGACATCGTTTTATTCAACCTAAAACGTATACTTAGTCAGAACTATACAATATAACAAAGCTATACACAAATGAACAGAGAACACACTTACTCAGATGATGACGTCTGAACAATGACCCAAGTTTAAGTTGAGCAACTTAAATAGAATCCCCAATCAGAGACAACGTCTCACAGCTGTCTCCAATTGGGGATTCAACACAAAATGAAAACCACACAGATCTAGACCATGACCAAAAGGTACTCCCTATGGCCAGAGCCTGACAGTACCCCCCCCCTAAGACGCGGACTCCCGGCCGCGACAATCACAAAAAAACAACAACAAAAAAATATGTGACATGGGAGGTGTGAGGAGGGACAATCCACTTCGGTGGCGGCTCAGGCCCGAAGTGACCTGAGTCCGATGACCAGTCCCGGAATGGGACCTGGCATGGCGAACGGCTCCGGCCATGTAGCGGTACAGACGTTCAGACCCGGACTGGGCACCGGTGTGGCAGGACGCTCCGGCACTTGAGCGAAGCAGACGACCAGCCCCGGACTGGGCACCGGTGGAGCGGACTGCTCCGGCACTGGAGCGAAGCAGACGACCGGCCCCGGACTGGGCACCGGTGGAGCGGACTGCTCCGGCACTGGAGCGAAGCAGACGACCGGCCCCGGACTGGGCACCGGTGGAGCGGACTGCTCCGGCACTGGAGCGAAGCAGACGACCGGCCCCGGACTGGGCACCGGTGGAGCGGACTGCTCCGGCACTGGAGCGAAGCAGACGACCGGCCCCGGACTGGGCACCGGTGGAGCGGACTGCTCCGGCACTGGAGCGAAGCAGACGACCGGCCCCGGACTGGGTACCGGTGGAGCAGACTACTCTGGAGACTACGGGCTGCTGACCTTCGCTGGAGGTTCCGGGTTGCGGACCTTCGCTGTAGGCTCCGGGCTGCATACCTTCGCTGGAGGCTCCGGGCTGCTGACCTTCGCTGGAGGCTCCGGGCTGCTGACCTTCGCTGGAGGCTCCGGGCTGCTGACCTTCGCTGGAGGCTCCGGGCTGCTGACCTTCGCTGGAGGCTCCGGGCTGCTGACCTTCGCTGGAGGTTCCGGGCTGCGGACCTTCGCTGGAGGTTCCGGGCTGCGGACCTTCACTGTAGGCTCAGGGTTACTGGCCTTCGCTGGAGGTTCCGCGTTGTGGACCTTCGCTGGAGGTTCTGGGTTGCGGACCTTCACTGGAGGTTCTGGGCTGCTGACCTTCACTGGAGGTTCTGGGTTGCGGACCTTCACTGGAGGTTCTGGTTTGCTGAGCTTCACTGGAGGTTCTGGGTTGCAGACCTTCACTGGAGGTTCTGGGTTACGGACCTTCACTGGAGGTTCTGGGTTGCGGACCTTCACTGGAGGTTCTGGGTTGCGGACCTTCACTGGAGGTTCTGGGTTGCGGACCTTCACTGGAGGTTCTGGGTTGCGGACCTTCACTGGAGGTTCTGGGTTGCGGACCTTCACTGGAGGTTCTGGGTTGCGGACCTTCACTGGAGGTTCTGGGCTGCTGACCTTCACTGGAGGTTCTGGGTTGCGGACCTTCACTGGAGGTTCTGGGCTGCTGACCTTCACTGGAGGTTCTGGGCTGCGGACCTTTACTGGAGGTTCTGGGCTGCGGACCTTCACTGGAGGTCGAGTGCGGGGAGCCGGTACTGGGCTGCGGACCTTCACTGGAGGCTCCGTGCTGCGGGCCTTCGCTGGAGGCTCTGGGATGCAGACCTTCACTGGAGGTTCTGGGTTGCTGACCTTCACTGGAGGCTCCGTGCTGCGGGCCTTCGCTGGCTCAGAAGCCCGCTCCCGCATATCCATCAGCCTGTTCACTAGAGCGTATCGGCGCCCAAAGTCCTCCTCCTCCTCTATCTCTATAATGAGCGGATCCATCTGCTTTTCAAAAGGAAGCGCTACCCAAGCTCTCCACCACCTTGTCTGTTCCTCCTTCGGGTGGTCAAAAAACCTCTCGGGTTTTTCTCGGTCATGGACCGTTGGCATCCGAAGTGGTGGGCGATCCTCTTCCTCCCGCCTCTGCGTGCCTTTGATGCACTCCGATGGGGTGGTGTGCAGAGTCGGCACGGACCGAACCGAGCTCTGTTCCTCTTCCTCCTCGCAATTCCACCTGGAGAGTGGTACTGGCACCTCCTCCTCTCGGCCAGACCACCCCCATAGCCCCCCCAAAAAAATCTTATTGGAGTTGTCTTTGGGCTATTTGTCCTACAGAGCCCCGTTGCCGACACTTTCCTCCTCGCTGCTCTCGTTGCTCTCCCCAATTGCGCTGCTTGGTCTTGTTGTGGTGGGTCACTCTGTCACGATCGTGTGTGTTCATAGACCAAGGCGAAGCGTAGTTATAGTTCGACATCGTTTAATTCAACCTAAAACGTATACTTAGTCGGAACTATACAAAATAACAAAGCTATACACAAATGAACAGAGAACACACTTACTCAGATGATGACGTCTGAACAATGATCCACACAAACGTGTGGGGTTGAGCAACTTAAATAGAATCCCCAATCAGAGACAACGTCTCACAGCTGTCTCCAATTGGGGATTCAACACAAAATGAAAAACACAGATCTAGATATCTAGATCTGTCAGGCTCTGACCATGGCCAAAAGGTACTCCCTATGGCCAGAGCCTGACACACACATGGAGTACATTTTTTGTAGCATAATAACCAGGAAAATGTTGGCCTTTTATAAACGCTTATCATGCAAATTTACGACTGTAGACTAGATATGTAATTGTTTATATGTTAACAATTACATATAACACAATATTAATTTTACATAACAATAAATCGGGAAAGTGACAACTTGAGTGTTTAACATGAGTTTGGTCTGCAAAAGAAGTGCTTTGTAGATAAATCGTCTTTCCACTTTTACTGAAATTGCATAAAATAAGAAAGGGTTCTCCTATGGGGACAGCTTAAGAAATTTCATCTTAAGAAGGTTTTGTGAATCCAGCCCCTGGACTCCTTGGCTTCTTTCCATATGACATCTATGTAGATTCTCATTGTGAACCACATGACGGAGATCCGTCATCCATTCATTTACCAAGGTGGTGCACCACATCCTGGGTGCTACTTTGCCGAGGATGTCAATGGTAACGCTCCGTATGTTCTCCCCGTCTTCTTCTCGCACCCCATGCAGTTTCAGGTTCCATCTCTGGCTGTGGCACTGGATTTCGATTACATTCTGTCGCAGCTGGCAATTCACCAGTTGCAGTTTCTGTCCTGCTGCTAGCATCTGAGGTGAGTAGCATCTGTTCAGCCTTGCCTTTTTCGGTTTCTTCTGCCCATGAAATCGTGTGATTACTGTGTTAATCACCTTCTGTTACTTCATATAAGTAAGGGTCAGTTTACCCCAAAAATAAATAATAAAATCCTTGAGTATTGATCATAATCTTACTGGTTTATCAGGAAGTACGTTCAAACCGCCCGTACATCCACTCGAGGAATGCCTTCTGGAATGTGTCGCCACATATCTTTCCATTCTAATAACATGACACCCCATAATGACAAAGTGAAAACAGCAAATGTATAAAAAATATAAAACATTTACATAAGTATTCAGACCCTTTACGCAGTACTTTGTTGAAGCACCTTCTCTGCAGATCCTTTCAAGCTCTGTTAGGTTGGATGGGGAGTGTCGCTGAACAGCTATTTTCAGGTTTCTCCAGAGGCTTCAAGTCCGGGCTCTGGCTGGGCCACTCAAGGACACTCCTGCGTTGTCTTGGCTGTGTGCTTATGGTTGTTGTACTGTTGGAAGGTGAACCTCCGTCCCAGTCTGAGGTTCTGTGCACTCTGGAGCAGGTTTTCCTCAAGGATCTCTCTGTATCTCTCTCCATCTCTCCCTCGTGATGGTGCCAGCTTTCCTCCAGACGTGACAATTGGCATTCAGGCCAAAGAGTTGGTTTCACCAGACCAGAGAATCTTGTTTCTCATGGTCAGAGTCCTTTCAGTGCCTTTTGGCAAACTCCAAGAGTCTGTCGTGCTTTTTGCTGAGAAGTGGCTTCTGTCTGGCTACTCTACCAGAAAAGCCAGATTTTTGGAGTGTTGCAGAGATGGTTGTCCTTCTTGAAGGTTCTCCCATCCTCACAAAGGAGCTCTTGAGCTCTATCAGAGTCACCCTTGGGTTCTTGGTCACCTCCCTGACCAAGGCCCTTCTCCCCTGATTGTTCAGTTTGGCCGGGCGGCCAGCTCTAGGAAGAGGCTTGGTGGTTCCAAACTTCATCCATTTAAGAATGATGGAGGCCACTCTGTTCTTGGGGACCTTCAATGCTACAGAACTTTTTTGTTACCCTTTCCCAGAGCTTTGCCTCGACACAATCCTGTTTCGGAGCTCTATGGGCAATTCCTTCGACCTCACAGCTTGGTTTTTGGTCTGACATGCACTATCAACTGTGGGACCTTATAGAGACAGGTGTGTGTCTTTTCAAATCATGAATTTACCACAGGTGGACTCCAATCAAGTTGTATAAACATCTCAAGGATGATAAATGGAAACAGGATTGACCTGAGCTCAGGAAAGGGTCTGAATACTTATGTAAATAAGGTATTTCTGTTTTTTATTTTTAATACATTTGCAAAGATCAGTTTTCGCTTTGTCATTATGGGGATTGACGAGGTAAAACGTTAATTTAATATATTTTAGAGTAAGGCCAGACAAAATTTATTCACTGTTTAACAGATCTCCCCCCCAGAAAAATTAGAGCGAGCAAAAAAAATACAAATTAAAAATACATTAAGTGGATAAGGAAAAATAGTACTTTAACCACATTTTTCTAGGCTATATGGACATGAACGATAGGATAAATATTCAATTTCATACTGATTTAATACACAAATTAACATGAATTAACATTATTCACATAGGATGTACAGTGGGGAGAACACTGCCGATTTTGCAGGTTTTCCCACTTACAAAGCATGTAGAAGTCTGTAATTTTTATCATAGGTACTCTTCAACTGTGAGTGACGGAATCTAAAACAAAAATCCAGAAAATCCCATTGTATGATTTTTAAGTAATTCATTTGCATTTTATTGCATGACATAAGTATTTGATACATCAGAAAAGCAGAACTTAATATTTGGTACAGAAACCTTTGTTTGCAATTACAGAGATCATACGTTTCCTGTAGTACTTGACCAGGTTTGCACACACTGCAGTAGGGATTTTGGCCCACTCCTCCATACAGATCCTTCAGGTTTCGGGGCTGTCGCTGGGCAATACAGACTTTCAGCTCCCTCCAAAGATTTTCTATTGGGTTCAGGTCTGGAGACTGGCTAGGCCACTCAAGGACCTTGAGATGCTTCTTGCGGAGCCACTCCTTAGTTGCCCTGGCTGTGTGTTTCAGGTCGTTGTCATGCTGGAAAACCCAGCCACGACCCATCTTCAATGCTCTTACTGAGGGAAGGAGGTTGTTGGCCAAGATCTCGCGATACATGGCCCCATCCATCCTCCCCTCAATACGGTGCAGTCATCCTGTCCCCTTTGCAGAAAAGCATCCCCAAAGAATGATGTTTCCACCTCCATGCTTCACGGTTGGGATGGTGTTCTTGGGGTTGTACTCATCCTTCTTCTTCCTCCAAACACGGCGAGTGGAGTTTAGACCAAAAAGCTCTATTTTTGTCTCATCAGACCACATGACCTTCTCCCATTCCTCCTCTGGATCATCCAGATGGTCATTGGCAAACTTCAGACGGGCCTGGACATGTGCTGGCTTGAAAAAGGGGACCTTGCATGCGCTTCAGGATTTTAATCCATGAGGGCGTAGTGTGTTACTAATGGTTTTCTTTGAGACTGTGGTCCCAGCTCTCTTCAGGTCATTGACCAGGTCCTGCCGTGTAGTTCTGGGCTGATCCCTTGAAGTAGCTACCTTAAATGGAACTGCTTTACGAATGCGGGCCTGTCTACATTTTCTCGCAGAGCAAAACATGCAGAGACTAGAGGCCATTCTACAGTCAATGTCAGCTGACAGGCCAGCGGATGTGCCACAGCCACCTACGCAGTGGTGTAAAGTACTTAAGTAAAAATATTTTAACGTACTACTTAAGTATTTTTGGGGGGTATCTGTACTTTACTTTACTATTCATATTTTTGACAACTTTTACTTTTACTTCACTACATTTCTAAAGAAAGTAATGTACTTTCTTCTCCATACATTTCCACGGGGCAATCCACTGATTTCAAAACTCGGTCCTCAAGAAAGTAGAGAGCAACACTTTTGCAGTTCTCTGTGATGTCTTTCAAAAAAGTTTAATACGTTAAAAACCCTTTCATGTCTTTATTTCGTACTTAAACTACAGGCCATTCTGCAGAAGGACCGGTCTACTGAGCCGAAGACTCACAGAAGTTGAGGGGAGGCATCAGTCGCTCAGGCAAATGTACAAGACTGCTTTGGGTCCAAACTACTCTATTCTTTTTCATGGGGATGAGAAGGAGCAGGAGGAATATGACTACATAAGCAGCAGTGATGATGAATAGGAGGCAGAAGATGGTGCAACCTAGGTATTACCTTTTCATTATAATGATTTAATATACCTTCATACCCCAACCTAAAGCCCACTCCATGCACACTGAAGGTACTTCATCTGTCCCCCACAGGCCCATCCTTTTATTTAAGGCTGACTCATTTCATTTAATTCTCTGTCCCTCTCAGCTCTCAACTCAGACTTCTTTCGGGCCACAGTAGAAGGATGATGCTGGGGAAATTTAAGCCCTCTCAAATTCTCTCTTAAACAACACTCTAGATGCAAGGACTGAAAGTCCATGACTTCCAAATCATTTTAAACATATGAATGACCAACAATTTCTTTGTTGATTCTTTTGTTTGTTTTTTTTATAAACAATGGAGTAATAAAAGTTAAGGAGGTGACCAACAATGAAGAGTTTATATTCAAAACACTTTACCCACGAACTTTCAAATGTTAATTCTGAAGTGATTGCTTATGGGTACCTTTATGTGTGTGTACAATATTCCTCTGTTTAGATGTCTATTAAAATCATTTTTGTTGTAAAACGCTATATATCCATTGTTTATTTGGAATAGAATGTTTGTGTCCTATATAATTAAAATATGCAGTGCATTCGACCCCACATTTTGTTGTGTTACAGCCTTATTCTAAAATGTATTAAATTCATTTTCTTCCTCATTAATCTACACACAATACCACATAATGACAAGGCGGAAACAGGTTTTTTGACATTTTTGCTAATTTATAAAAAAAAAAAAAAACAGAAATACCTTATTTGCATAAGGATTCAGACCCTTTGCTATAGACTCGAAAATGAGCTCAGGTGCATCCTGTTTCCATTGATCATCCTTGAGATGTTTCTACAACTTGATTGGAGTCCACCTGTGCTAAATTCAATTGATTGGACATGATTTGGAAAGGCACACACCTGTCAATATAAGGTCCCACAGATAACACTGCATGTCAGAACAAAAACCAAGCCATAAGGTCGAAGAAATTGTCAGTAGAGCTCCAAGACAGGATTGTGTCAAGATACAGATCTGGGGAAGGGTACCGAAACATTTCTTCAGCATTGAAGGTCCCCAAGAACACAGTGGCCTCCATCATTCTTAAATGGAAGAAGTTTTGAACCACCAAGACTCTTCCTAGAGCTTGGTCAGGGAGGTGACCAAGAACCCGATGGTCACTCTGACAGAGCTCTAGAAACCTCTGTGGAGATGGGAGAACCTTTCAGGACAACCATCTCTGCAGTACTCCACCAATTAGGCCTTTTTGGTAGAGTGGCCAGATGGTAGCCACTCCTCAGTAAAAGGTACATGACAGCCCGCTTGGAGTTTGCTGAAAGGCACCTAAAGACTCAGACCATGAGAATCAAGATTCTCTGGTATGTTGAAACCTAGAATGAACTCTTTAGCCTGAATGCATCTGGAGGAAACCTGGCACTATCCCTACGGTGAAGCATGGTGGTGGCAGCATCATGCTGGGGGGATGATGCTGCCAGCGGCAGGGACTGGGAGACTAGTCAGGGTCGAAGCAAAGATGAACGGAGCAAAGTACAGATCCTTGATGAAAACCTGCTCCAGACCTCAGACATGTATATACAGTGGTTTGCAAGACGGTGCGGTATGGTACAGCATAGTATTTTACTCTCTGCCATTTTTGGCGTTAATGCTGTTAATGCTTGTTGAAACCACCAGAGGGCATCTTTGAGAGCCTTTAGGAAGCTTGTTGGAGCTTGCTTACTTTCCCAAATAATCCTACAGTACAGATGTCCATGCAGGCCAGACGTTTTGATTGCTATACACTATCTGAAAGAGCATAACAGGTTAATTCATTGTTGATATGAAGCAAATAAAGGTTAAATAAAATCATAGCCTCAGCTACTATAGCACAGAGAAATACATCTTAAAACATGCTTTTATTTTATTTTGAAAGAAGATTAGTTTTTGTGATTGTGTGTATTAAATTGATTTATTATACTGGCGGTTATTGGTAGGCTACAATGGTTGAGGTCTCGAAACCTGCTCCTGTGAAGTGCCCTCAAACAAGGAAAAAGTAACCAAAGCGAAGACCAAAAGGTTAAGCTTCAAGATTTAATCAAAAAAAAGGAGCAGCATCTCACGGGCGAACAGACAGAACAATAATCCGTGAGGTGCAACAGAATCAACGATAAACATATAGTCAACATAATGAGTGATGGGAATCAGGTGTGTCCATGGGATGCGTTGCTGCCATCACTCTCCTGCCGTCAGGTTAGTACACCGTCGAGGTGAAGTGCCGGAGAGGGAGAGGGCATGCAGTGCCCCGCGGGGAATTCATTACAGCTCCCTGCCTGTATCATTACAATATTTATCTTAATGTTTTAAAACTGTTTTAAAATGTATATGTTTATTAAGCTTATGGTCACGGCATCAACTGCACACATGTACACATAATTATTTTTTTAAATAATATATTTGCCACTTTAGATGCTGTGTTTTTATTTACAGTAGTGATGGACAAGTTTTTGTCTTTCATGATATTTATCTTAATGTAGGCCTACTACTAGAGTGTAAAATATTTCGGTAAATATGTTAAAGTGGTGTGTGATGCGCTGATAGCCTGTTGCCTGCACATCTGGCACGCTTCAATTACCAGTAGAGAGAATGATGGTCAAATATTTTTTATAATAATATTGT
This sequence comes from Thymallus thymallus, assembly GCA_023634145.1. Taxonomy (NCBI): domain Eukaryota; kingdom Metazoa; phylum Chordata; class Actinopteri; order Salmoniformes; family Salmonidae; genus Thymallus; species Thymallus thymallus. Next base: position 24,878,240 of record CM042409.1, on the reverse strand, counting down.
GAATAACAGAGAGACCCTTGATGAAAACCTGTCCTGAGTGCTCTCAAGCAGGTTTGAAACAGATACTGTATATGCGTCTATTGATAGACAGCTTAAACTTCTTGAATTCAACCATTATTGGGTTCAGATACAGAAGTTTGATTCACATCAATGCGCTACAATATGTAGATATCAATAATAAGTCGATACAACAATGCAACAAATCAGGTGGTGGTCGTGGAGCTGGGGGGAAGTGCAACTAAAATGTAGCTGAGATGTGTATTTTCACAGCTACAGTAGCCGGGCTATTAAACCTGCTAATCGATTGTCCTGCAAATAGCCTGGATTGTGACTCCCATCATGCTCCGCCTGAGTGGCTCGCTTGTGGGTGTGCTGGCAGGATATGGCAGCATATACTGTAGCAGCACCTTCGGTTTTGCGTCAAGAATTCAGCATAGCAAATTTGTATGAAGGTCTGGTTATTCACAGGCAAATAGTAATATGCTCTAAACCATTCTGGTGACAATCAAAGTGTGCTGCCCTGTTTTCAATCATCCACATGGCTGGAAGAACCTATTCAAGTAAGTAAATACATTTTGAAAATGTGAAAAAAATATGTATTATTAGCTAACTAGCTACAGTGCATTTTAACTAAAATGAGCTGCTAACGTAGCTAGCTAGTTTACATACTGTATAGATATCTAGCTAAGTTAATTACATTTGACCAGCTACCTAACTTCATATTAGCTAGTGATATGACGTGTTTATATAGGTCTATCTTGGAATGTGTTTTCCTAAGTCTGTCACTGGAAGAAGTGTCAGCAAGTCTAGGTGTGCCTTATCTTGGAATGTGTTTTGTAAACATACTGTCACTTTAGGAGCCAGCTAGTCTGAGCTCTCGCTATCTCTTTGTTGATGTATGCCAGATGTATGGACATCTTGTTTTGACCATGGTATATAAACTCCTGGCTCGCCTTTGTCTAGTGTCTGCATGGCAATTACATTCACCGGAGGTTATTGTATCAACTCTCCATCAAGCATTTTATATTCCTTCTCACATTCTGAATTTCTTCATACCAGAAAATTATCATTTCAGCTAGCTATCTTGATATATTTATCACTGTAAAATACATGTGTAGGTAGCTAGCTAATAGCCATGGAGGAGTGTGAAAGGATAGCAGGACCAGCTTTCAAAGTGAGAGAGTAGGCTATTCTGGATAGAGCAGGTACTTTCATGTCGTTCCAGTCCTTAGAAGTGAGGACAGGCAACATAATATTCAGTGCTGTCTTTGAGTATAATGATGTCTATTTCTTGTGAGGTTTTCTATCTATCCAATGTTATCATGATTTGTTATAACGGATATTATACCTTAGTAATTCACAATGATCTGGTAATGTAAAAGTCTCATAATGATATTATATTCTATTGTTTGTCCTCATGTGTCTGTTTTACTCTGTAGCCACTTAGTGTGGACACCAGGTAAGACCACACACAGAGATTCCTGTTGAACACAGTCTCTTTAACTACCTTATTTTCTCAATAACAACAGGAAGTATTATTAAAGATATGCTTTACATTGAAATACAGATAGAGATGTAGTAGTCCCAGAGTTAATGATCCAAGGTCAGTTTTGCATTTCACCTCCTGATGATTATGATGACTGACCGTGTTAGAATAAAAAAAACAAGGCTTAATCATGCTCTCTCTCTATCCATCTATCCATCATATCCATCTGTCTCTTGTCTGCAGGTATGTTTTGATGTGAGAGAGGAAGCCAATCCTGTCATCGCCACCTCACCCGCTCTTAAGATAACCTTCGGGCCAACTGGGGGTCCAAGGCTGGTTAGGAGACACCGCTAGAGACATTATGTAATTGTGATGAACTGAGAGAATATTAGGGCAGCACTGTAATTCATTAGTCATATGCTGTCTTCCCTGCTCCTCTGTTCTTACCTCTTTCCCTTTCTGTCTTCTACACGTCTCTCCCCACCTCCTTTGTCTTCCTCTTTTTTTACAGATTGAACTTGTATTTATAATATAATATTACAATTATAATATTAGTAATTCTTGTATTATGTATTTATAACACCTGGATAAAGAACTTCTTTCAATAAAGCGTTTCACATTATTCACTGTTTGAAATTAAGTATCTCAATGAAATACTACACCTTTCCTGTGCCCTCAGATGAATGCAGATGAAGGGAGTTAGATATGCATAGGAAATGTAGTGTACAGTTTTTTTTCTTCTGTATATATAAATTACAAATCAGCCTTTACTTAAATCATGTTTCTAGTCTATTGCATAGTTACAATGTGTAATCATTGATGTCCCAGGACCAGGAGTGGTGAACACTGTTGAAGTGTATAATTGTAATACATACATGCAGACACAGCATCATGAAGAATGTCTCACAGAGATTCATACCTGAACCGAACCTTTATTTGCCAAGGAAGAGTACATGATCAGTGAATATATATGCGTGGTAATAACTACATGACCAGTATACTGTATACACCCCCGGTCAAAAGTTTGGAATATTACTCATTCAAGGGTTTAAGAATTTTCCCCCTCGGGAATCAATAAAGTACCTATCTATCTATCTTTTCTTTATTTGCACTATTTTTTACATTGTACAGTAGAATAAAAGTGAAGACATCAGAACTATGACATAACACATGGAATCATGTAGTAACCAAAAAAAGTGTTAAACAAATCAAAGTATATTTTATATTTGAGATTCTTCAAATAGCCACCATTTGCCTTGATGACAGCTTTGCACACTCTTGGCATTCTCTCAACCAGCTTCAACTGGAATGATTTTCCATCGGTCTTGAAGGAGTTCCCACATATGCTGAGCACTTGATGGCTTCTTTTCCTTCACTGCGGTCTGACTCATCCCAAACCATCTAAATTTGGTTGAGGTTGGAACCAAAAATCTCAAATTTGGACTCATCAGACCAAAGGACAAGATTTCCAACGGTCTAATGTCCATTGCTCCTGTTTCTTGGCCCAAGCAAGTCTCTTCTTCGTATTGGTGTCATTTAGTAGTGGTTTCTTTGCAGCAATTCGACCATGAAGGCCTGATTCACACAGTCTCCTCTGAACAGTCGATGTTGATATATCTGTTACTTGAACTCTGTGAAGCATTTATTTGGACTGCAATCTGAGGCTGGTAACTCTAATGAATTTATCCTTTGCAGCAGAGGTATTTCTGGGTCTTCCATTCCTGTGTCGGTCCTCATGAAGCTGGTTGAGAGAATGCCATGAGTGTGCAAAGCTGTCATCAAGGCCAAGGGCGGCTACTTTAAAGAATTTCAAATATAAAATATATTTTGATTTGTTTAACACTTTTTGGTTACTACATGATTCCATATGTGTTCTGTCATAGTTTGATGTCTTCACTTATATTCTACAATGTAAGAATATTGTCCCTAGGAACGCAGATTATTAGCTATGAAAACTATCCTAACTCTGGTATGAAAGGTGAACTAGGCAATTAAAAAGGAGGATTTAATTGCTTCTATGCTGATCTAGAGTGGGTATTGCAGTAGTCCCTCTTTAGTAAGAATTGAGATTAGGAAAGGGTAAACTGATCATAGATTGACGACTACTAGCTTGAAAATTGGCACGTAGCTAACATTAACATTAGCCAGCTGATGCCAGCAAGTGACATTTGCAACTAACTACCACCTAAAGCTAACAGAGAGTTTAGTTGTTTTAATTATCTAAGATAAATGCATTGTCACTGATAATAACCCATAAATAAAAGTTCAGCGTTTACGAAAATGAGGATAACTAGCTACCTTGAAAGATTCCAGTACACTCCTGTCAGTATTACCTACGTCAGCCATCAGCGGGATAAACACCATGACCGGATATACTTCTTATTTTTTCTGCAAGGTTGCCAGATCTATACAAAAATGACTTTGTAGGCAACTTTTACATACAGGGAAATGTGTGTTGGTGAATTTGATAAAAATATAATACATTTACATATTACCCACTTTATGCTACATGAAACATATTCAGATGTAAAAAGCAATTAGGTTATTGTAGGAAGGAATGTGTTCTTGCACACAGACCTGTATGTGGCACAAAATTCTGTACAGAGGCAGTAGCCTACAAGCTCACATACGCTGTCTGCATCCCAAATGCCACCGTATTCCCTTGTGCACTACTTTTGACCAGGGGCCATTGGGCTACGGAGGGAATAGGGTATCATTTCGGACACACCCACTGTTTTACAGCATTTCCCCTCTCTCTCTCGAGAAGCGTACTCGTGAGCCAAACTCAGATTAAGACTGCTTCCCACCACTAGACGTGAGACCACTGGACATGATCCCAATGCTGCCACCAAAGTACCGGAAGAAAGTGAAAGCTGCAACTAGGCCCCAACTCGAACCATGGCCCCTACGGTTTCGAAGTGAGCTCTAACGACCTGTTCTATGAAAGCCTATGGTCAGAGGCAGTAGGCCTACAATGTTGATGGGCATGGCAGCGTAGATCAGCTCCTGGCCCTTCACCAAAGATACTGGTCGGTTACACACAGATCACTGATTACATTATCAATGGTGGTTATGATTAGCATGGTGGAACCAACCTGATCGCTTCCATTTCATAATACAGTATATACAAAAGTACAGTATGTGGACACCTCTTCAAATCAATGGATTCGGCTAGTTCAGCCACACCCGTTGCTGACAGGTCTAGAAAATCAAGCACGCAGCCATGCAATCTCCATAGACAAACATTGGCAGGTGAATGGTCTTAGTAAAGAACTTAGTGACTTTCAACGTGGCACCGTCGTAAGATGCCACCTTTCCAACAAGTCAGTTCATCAAATTTCTGTCCTGCTAAAGCGGCCCCGGTCAACTGTAAGTGATGTTATTGTGAAGTGGAAACATCTAGGAGGTGTGAAGTGGTAGGCAACACAAGCTCACAGAACGAGACCGGCGAGTGCTAAAGTGTGTAGCGTGTAAAAATCGTCTGTCCTCGGTAGCAACACTTACTACCGAGATCCATACTGCCTCTGGAAGCAACGTCAGCACAAGAACTGTTCGTCGGGAGCTTCATGAAATGTGTTTCCATGGCCGAGCAGCCATTTGAGTGGTGTAAAGCTCGCCGCCATTGGACTTTGGAGCAGTGGAAATGCATTCTCTGGAGTGATGAATCACGCTTCACCATCTGGCAGTCCGACGGACTAATCTGGGTTTGGAGGATGCCAGGAGAACGCTACCTGCCTGAATGCATAGTGCCAACTGTTAAGTTTGGTGGAGGAGGAATAATAGTCTGAGGCCGTTTTTCATAGTTCGGGCTAGGCCCCTTAGATCCAGCGAAGGGAAATCTTAATGCTACAGCATAAAATGACATAAAAATAATAATAATCTAAATTCAAGATGTGTCAATTTGTTTGTCAACATGCCATTTTTAAAACGATGCAGATATTGAAGTAAACCTATGTTGGGTTAAGACAAGTAACTATGAGTTAGGGGAAAATTATAATAAACTTGCAAGTTGAGTTTGAATAAGACATCCGATTAAAACAGTTGGTTTTACTATATCTAATAAATAACCAAAACATTGATTGATCAATAGATAAAATAATGCATGTATCTCGTCTGCCCCTGCAAGAAGGTCGGCATTCGTGTAATCACACTCCCCTCATCTGATTGGTCGAGTAGGCGGGCCTTTTAACTTTGTGGCTGTGGTAACTAGTGACAACACTGTTTTGACCTTTGACCAGGTCAAATGGTATACTCAGTGTATAATGGTACAGTTGCTCAAATACTAGATTGTTGAACACAATAAATGTATAATTGAACCCTTGCACCAAATAACCACACTGTTTTGGGTGGGTTTTAGTGCATGGAAAAGTCAGCAAACACAAAAAAGATATAATTTGGCAGACTCTTTCAAACAATCAAATGGTTTAGAAATGCAAATGTTTTATAGCCTAAATATTGATTGGTGATCATTTTAAATCAATAAAGCCTATTATTGTAGGATCTTTAAACATTACATTTCGAGTGATTAAGATATAGGCCTGTTGTGAGATTAGAAATTATGTTACAATCAAAATGTTTAGGGCTACGTAAATTATAGCAGAGTTTAACTTGAGGGCCTTCATCTCTGGTATTTGTGTGACAAGGTGGATTTGAACTTGGTTCTCCTGCTTGTCAAGACACTGCCTTAGTCCACTCAGACAGTCTTCAGGAATTCTTCTTCTTTTTCTATGGTATACTGGCGATCACACAATTGAAAGTGCATTCCGCCACCTACTATACGGGATGGAACAAGAATTCCCCCAACAACGGAACTACCCCAAAATTCTTTTTTTCAAAAATAAATAAATAATAATAAAACAATACATAAATAAAACAGATCTGATCCCTACACAGGCTCAAGGGAACCCTGGGAGGGCAAATCTTCTTGCAAGTCTACAGACGTAAAATCCTTGAGTCCCAAAAACCTTTCTGCCACAATAATGTCAAGTTTTTTCGACTTCTTTGAGACTTGTGCTGTTCAGTTTATAACTGTGGCAATGAACGCAACACAATCCACCTTTTTAACACACAGGGTATCTTTAGTCTGGCAGCAAACATTTACTACAGGCTGTAATGTATCCACTACCATATCTTCACTAGCATCACTTGTTTTCTCATTTATTTTAATCGCCTCCGCATAGGAAATTCAATTGACCGCTACAACTTTTGCCACCTCAATTTCCTTCACCCTTACAGTGCACTCCAGGAACTCAGGATCATGATCCCCACCACAATTGCAACACCGTTGTTCTTCTACACACCATTCTTCAGTATACTCCGTTCGTCTACACACACTTGAAACATGGCCAAATCCTTTACAATTCTTACACTGCAGTGGTTTGGGGATGAAAGCTCTTACATAACCAAGTAGCAATTTTGATTAATTGATCAGTTTTGTTTATGCTAAATGTAGTTAATTGACTGGTCATTGTAGCACATTTCTTGCATTCGTTTTTGATGCATATTGGGCCGGTTTTATTGTTAATACTGCTGGCTTATTTTCCTACTAGCTTTATGAGCTGTATCTATAGCTTTGGCATACCATACCATGTTATTGCATAGCTCTCAAACTCTAGGCGCCATTCTGCCTTCTCCCTTAAGGTTTCAGTGGTTAGCGTCGCCCGCGACTGGCTCGTGATTTCCAATCCCAACGCTGTGTTTTAATGTTTAGAAACGGCAAAAATCATTACTTTCGATACGGCTTTTGAAACATATGACCCTCATCTTTCATCAGTGAGAAAGAAATCCTTAAAATAAAATAAGACGCTTACATAAAAAAATTTTATTAAGATTTTTAATGACTACAACTGGAAATGATCACCAACATTCAAAAATCAAGATATATAGTATGGTACTTTGTTTCAAGGATTCAATTTATAAAGCTCTTTTTACATCAGCAGTTGTCACAAAGTGCTTATACAGAAACCAAGCCTAAATCCCCAGAGAGCAAACAATGCAGATGTAAAAGCACAGTGGCTAGGAAAAACTTCCTAGAAAGGCAGGAACCGAAGAAGAAACCTAGAGAGGAACCAGGCTCTGAGGGGTGGCCAGTCTTCTTCTGGCTGTGTCGGTGGAGATTACAAGAGTACATGGCCATTAAGGCCAGATCGTTCAAGACATTAAAACGTTCGTAGATGACCAACAGGGTCAAATAATAATCACAGTTGTTATAGAGGGTGCAACAGGTCAGCACCTCAGGATTAAAGACATTTAACGACAAAGGATTCACCCCTTGACTTACTCCACATATTGTGTTACAGCCTGAATTCAAAATTGATTCTAGATTTTTTTTCTACACACAATACCCCATAATAAGTGAAAACATGTTTTTTTATTAAATACATTTCAAATGAAATACAGAAATATCTAATTTACAGAAGTATTCACACCTGAGTTCTCATCAAGGATTTGCTTGTATTTGGCGCCACTGTTCCCTCTGTACTTAGCAGTCTCCCAGTCTCTGCCGCTGAAAAGCATCCTCATAGCATGATGCTGCCTCCACCATACTTCACGTTAAGGATGGTGTTAGACGGGTGATGACCTGTGCCTGGAGTCTTTCAAGTGCCTTTTTGCAAACTCCAGGTGTGCTGTCATGTGCCTTTTTCTCAGGAGTGACTTCTGTCTGGCCACTCCCATAAACCCCAGATTGATTAAGTGCTGTAGAGACTGTTCTCCCATCTCAGCCAAGGAACTCTGGTCACCTCCCTGACCAAGGTCCTTCTTGCCTTGTTGCTCAGTTTGGTTGGACGGCCAGCTCTCCATATTTCTTCCATTTCCCAATGATGGAGATCACTGTGCTCTTGGAATCGTTCAACATACCCGTCCCCAGATATATGCCTACCCTTCCCCAGATATATGCCTCATCACAATTCTATCTTGGAGATCTACGGACAGTTCCCTGGACTGCACTGTCAACTGTGGGACCTTAAATAGACATCTGTGTTTCTTTCTAAATCATGTCCAAACTATTGAATTGGCCACAGGTGGACTCCAATTAACTTGTAGTGACATCTTAAGGATGATCAGAAGAAATTGGATGCACCTGAGCGTCATAGAAAAGGGGTGTGAATACTTATGTAAATTACATATTTCTGTATTTCATAAAAAAAAATTAAAAAAATGTAAAACATGTTTTCACTTTGTCATTATGGGGTAGTGTGTGTAGGATACATTTTTTTTGTTGGATTTAATGCATTTTGAATTCATGTCGCTTTTGTTGTTCCCTCTGATCGTGAGAGCTGAAGTAAGGTGCTGCACCATATATTCAGATGCCCCTGTCCCTATACCTAGTTACTTCTAACCAATAACAGTGCTGCTAGACAAAAATCCAATCCAGGGCAGGCTTCTGACCCGTCCACAACCAAAAAAGGTAAAGAAAATGTAATTTAACTTGAGTTATTAAAAAAACATTGGATTGTTGTAAGCATTGGCTGGAGGGAGTTTCCTCCATTGTTAACTTGACGGGGAGAACGGTGGAGAATCGGAACACAGGTACCATGCAAAAACAGGTACCACCCTTCACCCAGAAGTATGCACTTCTTCCCTCCCCCTCAATTAAAGGCACACTAATAAGTATGGTGAATAACAGTAGAGTTCTTGCTTTCAGAAGCAAGCACACTAAATATTAGCATTCATCTTCTCAAAAGTATTTGGATAGGGTTGTATAAAATGGTACATTTATTTCGAATGAACTTATGAAAAAGATATGACAACTCCCAACATGGGAGAGAATAGTTTTACAGAAAAACGTATTTCCACTTCATTTTACATACTCTTCACAAAATTATAAATGTACAACTTTGAAACATACACCCCCTCAAAACAAACAAAACATTTCCTTAAGTATGACCAAGTAACTTTTGTTGAATGCACAAAAACATAGTGATTATTGGATGTGAGGTTATATCTATCATTCAACTGTAATAATTATCTAAAAAACTCTAGCAGTGTATTTACAAATGTGGTCAAGTTGCACAGTAACATAATGCATCAGGAAGCGCATGACAAATGTAATATGAATCAGCAAAAATGGCATGTGCATTCTCTAGATAGATGGAGTTTTGTGACATTGAGAAAACATTTACCTTCACTGATACCCTTCAATGTGTCATTTTCTGCTCCTAGCATTCAGAAGTCTTTGGTTTTTTACCGTTGTGCCGCACACTGATTCTTTCAATAGCAAAAGTACTTGTTACATTTCGAATGCTTAGCAGGACAGGAAAATTGTCCAATTCACACACTTATCAAGAGAAAATCCCTGGTCATCCATACTGCCTTTGATCTGTCCGACTCAGTAAATTATTGTCTAAGCGTTGGAGTGTGCCCCTGCCTATCCTTAAATAAAAATAAAATACAATTGTGGCGTCTGGTTTGCTTAATATAAGGAATGTGAAATTATTTATACTTTTACTTAAACGTTTGGTACTTAAGTATATTTAAAACCAAATACTTTTGGACTTTTACTCAATTAGCATTTAATTGTATGACTTTCACTTTTATTAGAGTCATTTTCTATTAAGGTACAGTATCTTTACTTTTACTCAAGTATGACAGCTGGGTACTTTTTTCCTCCACTGTTCTTAAGTATATACAGTGATTCAGAAAGTATTCAGACCCCTGAAATATCACATTTACATAAATATTCAGACCCTTTACTCAGTACTTTGTTGAAGCACCTTTGGCAGTGAGTACAGCCTCGAGTCTGGTTGGGTATGACGCTACAATCTTGGCACACCTGTATTTGGGGAGTTTCTCCAATTCTTCTCTGCAGGTCCTCTCAAGCTCTGTCAGGTTGGATGGGGAGCGTCATTAAATAGCTATTTTCAGGTTTGTCTAGAGATGTAAGATCGGGTTCAAGTCCGGGCTCTGGCTAGGCCACTGGAGGACATTCCTGCATTGTCTTGGCTGTGTGCTTAGGGTCATTGTCCTTTTTGAAGGTGAACCTTCGCCCCAGTATGAGGTCCTGACCGCTCTGGAGCAGGTTTTCATCAAGGATCTCTCTGTATTTTGCTCCATTCATCTTACCCTCAATCCTGACTAGTCTCCCAGTCCCTGCCGCTGAAAAACAACCCCCAGCATGATGCTGCCACTACCATGCTTCACCGTAGGGATGGTGCCAGGTTTCCTCCAGACGAGTCCTTTAGGTGACTTTCGGCAAACTCCAAGCGGGCTGTCATGTGCCTTTTATTGAGGAGTGGCTACCGTTTGGCCGCTTTACCATAAAGGCCTGATTGGAGGAGTGCTGCAGAGAGGTTTTCCTTCTGGAAGGTTCTTCCATCGCCAGAGAGGAACTCTGGAGCTCTGTAAGAGTGACCATCGGGTTCTTTGTCACCTCACTGATCAAGGCCCTTCTCCCCCGATTGCTTAGTTTGGCCGGGTGGCCAGCTCTAGGAAGAGCCTAGATGGTTCCAAACTTCTTCCATTTAAGAATGATGGAGGCCACAGTGTTCTTAGGGACCTTCAATGCTGCATAAATGTTTTGGTACCCTTCCCCAGATCTGTATCTTGACACAATCCTGTCTTGGAGCTCCACAGATAATTCCTTCGATCTCATGGCTTGGTTTTTGCTCTGACACGTACTGTCAACTGTGGGACCTTATATAGACAGGTGTGTGCCTTTCCAAATCTTGTCCAATCAATTGAATTTACCAGAGGTGGACTCCAATCAAGTTGTAGAAACATCTCAAGGATGATCAATGGAAACAGGATGCACCTGAGCTCAATTTCGAATCTTATAGCAAAGGGTCTGAATACTTATGTAAATAAGGTATTTATGTTTTTAAATTTCAATACATTTGCTAAAATGTCTAAAAACCTGTTTTCACTTTGTTATTGTGGGGTATTGTGTGTAGATTGATGAGAAAATGGTTTTATTTAATCAATTTTAGAATAAGTCTGTAATGTAACAAAATGTGGAAAAAGGGGTCTGAATACTTTTCCGAATGCTCTGTATTTTTAGTGTGTATACGCATATATTGCATTTGGATTACTGGTACTGTGTTACTTGGATTGTGAACTGGATTCGTTCTGGCATTCATGATTTCTTTCTTCAAGTTTTTCGAGGCCAGTCTATTTAACAAGCTTGTGAACTACAGGCCTCCCATAAGATACTCAATATTACCACTATACGCTCTAATCTCTGTGCTCCCGGTACCAAGTGACTTCATTTAACACCCATTATCTGTTTTTACAGTCAACAGACCTTATACATTTTTTTGTTCTTGTTTGACATTTTTGCTGCACTGTTAGGAGCTAGTAACACAAGCATTTCACTGCACCCGCTATAACATTGTACGTGACCAATAAACTTGGATTTGATTTAGATAGACATATTTGGTGAATAAAACAATGGAATGAATGCTCCATTGCCTCAGCCAGGGTTGCTACTTTGATGGAGATTTCCCCAAAGCAAAAAGCAGGATTTTAAAGACATTATTGTCCATGCAACCGTGCCAGAAAACATGACATTTCTAGGATAGCTCTGTTGTAGTGCGGGCCAGATCTCATTACGTGTTTGCCATCTTGAGCATTTCAGTGCAGTACCAGGCTAAATGCCAGTGAGGTCCCAGTGGTACTCATCCTATGGTCATTAGCTGAAGACTGCACTTCATGCATGAGTATTCTGTAGTTCATTTGGAGTTACAAGTTCAGTCCAACGCAATGACTTTCCAGTTATTGAAACTACGTTTGGGATGGTACATCGTTTTAGGCCTCCGAAGAAGCCTGGGGTTTGAGTTGAGCTTTCTCCATGGCTGTACCATAGGGCTCGGATCTTTTGAAGAAGCCCATCTGGAAGGATGGAAAGAGAAAGGAGACTTATTACAATTTCAAAGGCAGTCACCAGTTCAGTTCGTTTGCAGTTCATCGTTATTTGCTAACAACATCCGCTTTCAAGACTATACATTTTGAACACTTCTCATCTTGATCTTATTTATAGTTTTTAGATATTATTTTAAGGACGATATGCTACTCCCTAGCTGGCAAAACCGGTTGCAATGATATCATGACGACCTCTTATGGGACCTTATGGTCAGGTTGTATACTGGTTGTAAAGGGATTTTGTATATGTATTTTTAGCAACCAGAAACAAGTTGTAATAGTATGACGTCTATCCTATGACAAAATATTTATCTGGTTATATAATGTATTCCCAACCATAAAAACAGTTTACAAGCAGAAAATGGCATGCATGTGATTTTGCCCGTTGGGTTTATTGTCCTTTACGCTACACTTACCTTGTATAGTACATATATGAGCAGGGCAAGCAGCAGCAGTCCAGCCAGTATGGCCAGAATGATGATCCACAGTGGTACAGTGTACTGGTTGTCCGGCTTGTTCCACATCACTGGAGTCAGGACCTGCAACACAATTACATGTTGTTACCGTGGGGGGAGGTGAGAGGTCACTTGGAAAAAATGTATTCTTAAAATCTCATAACAATGTTTTTGTAATGTTTTGTGTCCACTTTTTCAAACAATATCCCAAATCATACAGACAGGACCATCATATCATCATACAGCCTAAACCACCAAATACCTAAAAATTAACAGTTATAAATTGCACCTTCGTGGAGCCACTGGGTTTGAGTTTGGGAGCGATGACATAGGGCATGTTCTTGACTCTGTACTGGACAGAACACTCCAGAACATACTGCTTGTATGCCCTCTGTATCATTAGTCCAAAGAAAAGAACGGATGAGACAATAGATCATCTGAACCACTTATCCAAATATTGCCAAAGTGTGTACAAAAAAAAAACCTTTCGCTGTAAAAACGGACACTCAAAACATTTTTCAATATGCTTTACAAATGTAATACTAGGAGAGGGCGACATTGTACCACAGACTAGCAGGACCGACAGTGCCTTCACTTATGTAAATTCAATATTTCTGTATTTAATTTTGAATAGATTTTCAACAACAAAATATTATTGTGGGGTATTGTGGGATAAAAAAATTATTGTGGGGTATTGTGGCATAAAAAAAGTATTGTGGGGTATGGGTGAGATAAAAAAATATATATATTTAATCAATTTTGAATTCAGGCTGTAACACAAGAGAAATGTGAAATAAGTCAAGGAATATGAATAATTTCTGAAGTAGCTTCATTCTTTATTTGAACAACTAATAATAGCAGTATTATTATAGTACTAATACTACATAATCATAAGGATTGTTAGTACCAAGTTCAATTACATTTGATCTACATAACAGAATATACATGGGCTATCCAAATGACCATTTAATAACAGTACTGCACGGTACATGACAAACTACAGTCACTCTCTCTCACCTCGATGAAGGTCTCAGCCCAGATGCGTGAGCGGACTGTTAGAATGACACTGCTTCCTCTCTCCAGTAACCCCACGTGGCAGTGCAGCCTCCAGCACTCCACCGTAGAGCATGACTATGGAGGAAGGAAAACTGTAATCAATACAGACCACCAATACATTACATTCAAATCAGTCTCACAAACAGTTATAGCTAACAATCTGTGATTATGAGCAGTAAGAGGCTATTGTGAACTTTTGCCTTTGGGGCTTCATTCAAGCCAACATTTGATGTAAACAATTCAACTTAGTGTATCTTCGAGTTTTCCATAAAGAGATAATCCCTTTGCTTTTAATGAAAGGGAATGATACTAGGTTGTAGTTTTGTGCCCTTTGTGAAAAGTGGGGAGCCTTGGTTAATTTGTTGTACATGTTTTTGTGGTCATTCGTTTTTTAAGTTACAGAATACTGAATGACTGGGAGAGAGGAAATGAATAATGATGACATAACTGAATAATAATGGGTGGGGAGCATTAAGGTAAAAAACTAAAGACAGCTGTTTGATTTGACAGCTGTTTTGATTTGTTTTGTTTTGAGAAGTTTATTTCACATACAAAGACTCTATATAACTTATAATTAAGAGCAGATCTTATTGTGATAGATATCCTCATATCCATTTTACGAGATAATCATTTCTTTTCAGTTTGTCTTTTGCGGTATCAGGGAAGCTTAGTGTTTTCTTTCGGTTGTAATTCAGCTCGTAAGGCTATCGTTAGGACATGAAACGAAAACCTTGACTCAAAAAGAGACTGAATTACGATGAAAAACTACAAAGAAAGTAAAAAAGAACAATAGACACTGACTTCAAGAAGAGAAGAGGTTAGGCAAGCCGATAAACATGACTGCTGCACCAGCAGCGTTCGAGGCCAGTCTATTTAACAAGCTAGTGAACTACACTGCCTTACCAAGCAAAAAGGCAGTAACTGCTAATGAGTAATTTTTGCTACATTAAATACATGCTTAATCATGTGGACATGTATCCTGCCTCTATTGTATTTTGTTTTGGAGAAAATGGGGGTCATGTTAGCAGTAACTGCATAAAGCAAATAAAAGCAATTTTTGCTTGGTAGGGCAGTACAGGCCTCCCATAAAATACTAATTATTACCCCCTATACTCTCTAATCTCTGTGCTCCCGGACTAAGTGCCAAGTGACTTCATTTAACACCCCTTATCTGCAGTTTTAGTGTTTTTAGAGTCAACAGACCCTAGAGTCTGTGTGTCACTGTTGACTCCACATGGGGTTAAGCATGTAGTGCCCCTAAATAAGACGAGGGACGGAAAAGGAGAGAAGTACAATGAGAGAAAATAAAGAAATATGATAAATAAATAATGAAACAATTAGAGAAAATGAAGGTAAAAGGAGAGAAAACATCTCCCGGAATGTTCATATGGGGATCAGATGAGAGAGGCACTACTGGCTGGCTTTATAATGCTGTAGGGACTGAGAATGTGGTCAGTACTGTCAGTGGATGACTGTGTGTGTGTGCATGGTCATGTTCCCATTTGAAGAAATTGTAGCTACAATGAGTTTTGTAATTTATGGGTCTGGGCCGGTGGTTTCCTTTTAGCCATACATGTATTCACTCTCACAGCACAAGCCAACAACAACATAACTCCACCCCTCACCCCACTCCACTTACCACACCTTCCCCCTCTAAAAGCAATGGAAGCTACTCCAAATATGGTGACTGTAGAAACGAAGTTGACCTCCTAACCCTTTTTTACCTATTAAAAGTACCACTAATGGGTCAAAAGAGACACACACACACAAATACAAGGCTGTCTCACCAAGTTGCCTTGTTCGGCCAGAGGATCCCTGTAGACCTCTCTCCTCTGGATGTGGTGTTCAGGCCTGACCGTCTGTGAGGAGGGAGGCTGCTCTGATGTAGGAGGCTGGAGCTGTTAACACACAAAGAATACTACACATGTACTGTTCCACTCATAGACAAATAACACAAACTCTCATATGGTCATTGTCACTCATAAACTTGGGTAATATTGGACTACTGCATATCCTTGGCGTAAATACTGTGAATGATTATGTGACACTACACAAAATAAATGACAAAGAATTAGGGGTGGGCGTGAATGTATAACGCCGTTTACGCACCTTTTTTATTAGTGAAATAGTGTTTATTCACATTTTCATTTAATTAATTATTGTTTACCTACTTATTACCGTGTTCCCAGCATTGCTCAGGCACGTGACATATGCTCGTTATGTTCGATTTGCCTTGCAATCATGCACTGATTAATCTATCCAACAGAAAACTCCACTCATCCGCATGCACGCTATGCACTGACCATGTAGAACTACCCATGCAGACAAGAATTTTGAATGTGGCCAACATACTGACTTCAATTAGTCAAAAGGATTGGTTTTATTTGGCTTTCCGGCAAGTGTTCAGACAATGAGATCTGCAAGCAAATGTGATAAACTGAAAATATTAGTTGTCACCGGTTTCATGTGTAACAGTTATGTATTGTACATGAATACATTGTTTTCATCATCACATTGTTTATCCACTATAGTGCTCTTTAGTGCTTCAAAATACTTACTGTATTTGCAGTGTAGCTCATATCAGATAATTATTCATGTGAATAAAAACATTTTAACATCAACATTTGCAAATCATATGTTTTGGTGGAATGTGTGTTCAGTCCAGATCATTATTTTTTAGATTAATGACCTGATTAATTACCTGCCTTCCTTTTTAGTAGACTTGCATCAAATGCAATTAATTGATCCTGTTTAAAGTTTTTATACGTTTTCCATTATATTGATGAATGACTTATTGTATCAAAATTATCAGGAGAAATTGATCATTTACCCACCTTTTTGTTTTACTACCACATCACTGGATGTATAGTATGAGCAAGTGTGTGCATCCAGTATGATTGTGTGTGCGTGTGCCTGCCTGCGTACATCCATGTACAGTATGTGCACGTGTGTGTGTGTAAGTGTGTTCCTCACCTTGAGTTTCAGTGCATTGAGGGTGTGGTTGGAGCTGCAGTTGAGTGGTCCCTGAGTGATGACCTCCACAGGGTACAGAAGGTCGTGACCCTGAGCTCTCAGAGGGCATCGCAGCTCCAGCACCGACTGACTGATCATACTGGGCCCGTTGTTCAACAACTTACAGAGAGAGAGCAAGAACGAGAGAGAACCCATGTTAGCATACTGTACCAGGAAGCTAAGATAATCATTTGTTCAACCACCTAACCCTACAACTCCATTTGACCTCACTTAACAAAACAACACAAAATCAACTCTAGAGACACACGTTGAGTACCTCGTACACATGCTGGATCTCAGACCCAACGTCCTGCTCCTCCTCTAGGCTATGGCTCATCCTCCAGTTTGGTGGAGGGAAGAGGAGCTTGTCAGGATGAGAAACACTTCAATCAAGAAAAGGAGAGTGAGTAACACCATAGGACAAAGGAGAAAATAGTAAAAATAAAATGCAGAACATGGTACCGAAACATTATTTACATTGTCATTGGGGCTAGGGCTGTTGAAGTACAAAATATCCATCCATCCATCCATCCATCCATCCATCCATCCATCCATCCATCCATCCATCCATCCATCCATCCATCCATCCATCCATCCATCCATCCATCCATCCATCCATCCATCCATCCATCCATCCATCCATCCATCCATCCATCCGTCTATCCATCCATCCATCCGTCTATCCATCCATCCATCCGTCTATCCATCCATCCGTCTATCCATGCTGACTCACCCCTGTAGGATAACATCAGCTACCACAGCAACCTCAAGATCATAGAGTTCAACATCACTCTGGGAGCTATTCTCATTTTTACTGAGTGGAGAGAGAACAGAGAAGCGTAACACTTCATTTAGATTGTGCCAAAATGGTTTGTAGATGTTCATTGGAAGTTCACTTAACTGTCTACAACATTTGAACTAACTATCCACTAACCCTAAGCTTAGCTCAGTCAGGACACAGGAGTAAGTATGGAAGTATTTAGGAGGATTGAGGTACAAAAAACATTCAACCTCACATCAACATTTAACTAAATATTGATACAGTACACAGTAAAGTAAGTTATAGTTTATACAATTGTGCTAAGTAAGCTACAACTGTGACTTACCTGCGTATCTGGAGCTCAAACTGCACCGTATTGTAAGTGTCCTTCAGTCGGGGCACAGTGAAGCGGAGACCTGCCCACAACTGTGAAGATCCACACAAAAGACACACAATCAGCCACAAAGACACTAGAGATACACTGACCTCAGAGCTGTCAGAAAGACAGTCCGTCATAAACACACACACATACAGTCATTAACAGACCCTGGATCAGTCTGGGTCACACAACATCATTTGTAAAGACAGATAATTGTACAGACATACAGAAACCCACAATCAGAAGGACAGAAGAACCATATTGTTTCAGCAACATTGGATTGGTCCTTTTGTGACAATAAAGCTCGATTTGACTTTGAATTTAAGGAACACTTAGCCCATAATGGTCCACTTACACTTGTGCCAGACTTCATAGGGTTGCCCAGGTCACAGACCAGATAGCGGGTCTGATTCTCCGCCTCGTAGCTACAGGTTAGCTGAGTCAGACTCTGCTTATGAGATCCAAGCACAAACATGGAGAGAGAGACATAGACAGTATTTACAAATTCTTTAGTCATCAGGCCATCGTTAGTATCAACACTATTGCATTGATATTACTTAAATTATGGTAATTGTCATGTGGATTAGCATTAGAATTCATAATAGCGCAGGTATGTATCTTTATTATCTTAGCAATGTCATTTTCATTAGAAACTGTGTATGAACATTAGCCATAGCATAATTTTGAGTTAGCATGTCCCCTAAGAGGGACAGGATAGATGGTTGCTCCCTCACCGCATTGTTGCGGGCTATACCACTGTAATCAGCCTCTGGGGGAAGCACAATGTAAAGCTCTGCCTCGTAGGCCCCGCCCTCTCCCTCGTTCCTGGCATTGAACGTCAGGGTCAGGGAGTTATCATCACCCAGATACACCTCCGTCCTATCGCTAAGGAAACCACAAGAAAATACAACACAACGTAAAAGAAAGCAACAATAAACATGTCATCCCTCACAAATGATGCAGCACCCCCCTTGGGCCATTCAATGTAATTTTGTAAATTACGAATCTCTATGGCAAGACACATCATTCACCTAAGCTTCACTAAAATCGGGCCAGTTGTGTCTGAGATATCGCGTGGGTTAGCTAGACTCATGTCCCTGAGCATGTGTGCCAAATTTCATCACCCTGAGTCAAACAAATCAAGATATATAAACATGTGCCCATTATAGCACTAATTTAGGTCGTTATGAATGTTTTTGCATAGGCTGAGTCTATTACAATATGCATTTATGTGCCAGACCACACCCATGTGAATTTATATTGGTCAATAGCGGCCATGTTGTTTTAGGTACTAGTCTGGAAAATATTGCATTGAAAGACCTTTGTCCATAGATGCCATATAACAAGTTTCATGCAGATCGGTCATTTGATGCCAGAAGAGTAATGTTTGAAATGTTTTTTACAAAATTCTAAATGGCGGAAAATCCATCATGGCGACCTTATGGGATCCCTGAGGCATATTTGTTCCTTCTGAGGAGAGGGACCTATGTACAAAATTGCATGACTTTAGGTCAAATGGAATGAGGGGTGTGACCTTTCAAAGTTAGCATTTTCAATTTCCTGTTATAGTGCCACCATCTGGCCAACCAGTGTAGTTTTGTAAATGCCGGATATTGATGGCAAGACGCATCATTCGCCCAAGTTTTGTCAGAATCGGGCCAGTGCTGTCTGAGATATCACGTGTGACTAACTTACTAATGAAAACAGATTTCATTGTGCGGGACAACAATCAAAGGTTGTTGTTTCGTTGTTTCAGAAATTTCCCAAAACGTGTCACAGATGTTTTGTCTCTCAAGGAGATTGCATTGTCTACATATGATTAACATTGTAAATAATCTCCTTTCATCTTTGAAGATCAATGACATGCTTGCTAGGAAGCTCCTGAACATGTTTGTCTGTCACAATATCATTGATGGGGGGAAAAAAGCCACACAACGTTGTCTCAAATTTGACTCCAAGCATCCTGCATTTTCCAAATGGTGGTGGTAACCATAAGTGTGTATTCTACAGTAAATGGTCGGTATCCACCTACGTGGGTTGTAGCTAAATCCTCTTAGTTTGTGGTTTAAAACTGGGTTTTGCCTAGAAACATCGCTGCTGTTTACTTGATGAGTCACAGGAACATTCTAAAACCTGTAGGTAAGACACAGCTTCTAGAGTTCCATTATCCAACAGTTATTTAAATGATGGAGCAGTTTCTTAACTGAAACTCATACAAACAGTCCTCTCAAACAGTCCTTCTCAGTTTTATATCCCCTCCAGAGCTTTTCTTCTGTTACATATCTGTCCGATTTAGCCATTGGACACGAACCGAATCAAATCAAAATGATTTGTTCAGGAAACCCCCACCACCACCACCACCACAATTATACCTCCTCACACTGACATCCCAGTGTAAAGCACTTCCCCTATAGTGATAAATCCACTGCACACCACACCACACCCCCTCCCCTTCTTATACTTCCGAATGTAGTAGTAAATTCATGCTGGCTATTGATCAGAAAGAGGGAGAGCCGAGAATGGATGTTGAGGGTCGGTCCTTCATCTCTTTCATTGCCCTTCCTCCCATCCACCCATCCGCCCCTATGTCCACTGGAGGTCTGGACACAATGACCCCATACTCTGCACCAGGACCGCACAGATGATTCCAATTATGGCCATATCAGTTTAACAAAACGCAGAGGAAGTGACAACATCGATACTCTATCACTGCAGACTATGACAGAGGAGGACAAATTTAAGGTGGTGGGGGGAGAGGGACGTCCGCCCAATTTTATTTGATTCAAAGCTTTTAAGATATTATAAGATACAGACAAACATTTACATGAAATATAATCAATTTATAATTGTTTTTTAAATTATATAAGCAAAGAATATTCCATTTTATTTGGAACGGCAGTCCAGACAAAATTAAATAGACCTACTTACATATTGTGTATAATGAATATGAATTCGGAGGGCAGAAATTATGAACTATTAAAGCCTCCCTAAAGGCTTCAGTCATACAAAAGTTATACTTAAGTACGAACTGGTTCTCTAGCAGATTAGTAAGAATGTCTCACCCCATGTTCAAGAATGGCCTTTTTCCCTTTATTCAGATTACAACCTCTCACTTCCGGGTTATTTGAAAAATATTGCTATTTTTTTAAATAAGCCATAGAAAGTTGGTTGCAATTTCAGTTTAATCCACTAGATAAGACAGAACAAATATTACAACAAATATTATGCAAATATACAAATATAATTGATAAAACAATACTTCCAAGAGCGCGATGGTCACTCTGACAGAGCTCCGGAGTTCCTCTTGGAGAATAGAGAACCTTACAGAAGGACAACCATCTCTGCAGCACTCCACCAATCAGGCCTTTATGGTAGAGTGGCCAGAAGGAAGCCACTCCTCAGTAAAATGCACATGACAGCCCGCTTGAAGTATGTCAAAAGGCACCTAAAGGACTCTAAGACCATGAGAAACAAAATTCTCTGGTCTGATGAAGCCAAGATTGAACTATTTGGCCTGAATGCCAAGCATGATGTCTGGAGGAAACCTGGCACCATCCCTACGGTGAATCATGGTAGTGGCAGCATCATGCTGGGGGGATGTTTTTCAGTGGCAGGAACTGTGAGACTAGTCAGGATCGAGGGAAAGATGAACAGAGCAAAGTACAGAGAGATCCTTGATGAAAACCTGCTCCAGAGTGAAGCAAAGGTTAACCTTCCAACAAGACAACGACTCTAAACACACAGCCAAGACAACGCAGGAGTGGCTTCGGGACAAGTCTCTGAATGTCCTTCAGTGGCCCAGCCAGAGCCCGGACTTGAACCCGATCTAACATCTCTGGAGAAACCCAAGAATACTCAAGGTTGTAATCGCTGCCAAAGGTGCTTCAACAAAGTACTGTTTAAAGGGTCTGAATACTTATGTAAATGTTATATTTAAGTTTTGCTTTATTTTATACATTTGCAAAAAAAAAAAAATTGTTGTTTGCTTTGTCATTATGGGATATTTTGTGTAGATTGATGAGGGGGAAAAAAACAGTTGAATAGACTGTAAAAAGAAGCTTTGAACGCACAGCAAAGTTGATAACGTCTTAAGTTAAGTTTTGCCATCAGCTGGAAGACTGTGTCCCCTTTTCTCAGCGGAGGGAGGGAGAGAGGAGGGACTGTGAGTCGGGTAAGAGGCAGCCTCAACGCTTCTCCCTCCTTCCCCTCAGACTGACCATCAGATGCAGGCCATCAGCAGTAAAATGAAAAAAGCAACCTTTTAACACAAAAGCCAGACTATAGACATCTCAACAGTCTGTATCCAATTGTTTCTTTCATACTCTTCTTTCTTGGTTACCACTGCTTTGAGAGGACATGACAGGTGAAAGCAATAGGCTGAAGACCTACTGAGGCCTTTCACCTATCGATAAGTCAAGAGGGAGAGGGGACAATAGTAAGATAAACTATTCCGGAGTAACGCCTTGGTCAGCTCACCCATAAACAGCCAGTTTGAGCTCAGGGACACAGATGTTGTCCTCACCACAGTCCAGCTGAATCTGGGCCTGCAGAACAGAAAGGTGGAGAGAGAGAGAGATGATAATGGGAGAGAGAGGGAGATATTTAGATTTTTTGAAAACCTTTATTGGAACAATTCAGTTAATGTTCAGTTAACATCTCATCTTAGAATGCTAAAAACTCACTTCTACTGAAAGAGAGAGAGAGATTTAGAGAGAGCGAGAGAGTTATGTGAAACCAAGAAAGACAACTCACTAAGATTTTCAGTTTATTACCTACTACCAGTATATTTTCTTAAGACTGCAAATACAGCATTCATTTCTATGACAACTTGCATTGGTTTTCGAACAACCACTGGTAAATTTACCACAGCAATAAAGATTTATGAAGACGAAACCCTTAAATGAGAGAATGAGGGGGGAAGGTAGAGGAGTGAGAAGTAAGGGAATAAGTGGAGGGCGGAAAAAGAAAAAGCAAATGAGAGAAGGGGTGAAGGAATGAACGGAAACAGTGTTTCGTTTTGGTGGAATGAGGAGAGCAATGTTCTCCGAAGCAATTTGTCACTAAAGAGACTACAAACCACAAAAAAATAGGATTCGATTAGACTGTATTCCCCCTCTCTCCTTCTCCAACATTGCTCTTGCTCTGTGTACTGTGAACCCATTGTTACAATACTACCCCATCCTGGCCGCAACATGTGGAAAACATTAGACCCAAAAAGAATGCTACGAGAGTGCAGAGTCGGCATGGCGGTAACTCACTCCATCTCCATGGCGATGGCTCATTTAAAGTCTCCAATGTTATCGGTCAGTGAGCACAAGATCACAAGACGGAGGAGTGCACGGGGACTAGTAATGTTCACACACAAACACCAAGGGTTGCCCTTCCCTGCTTATCTTCTCTTCTTCCCCACTTACTCACTGTCATGTTCTTTTATCCCTCCATCTCCGTGGGACAAAAAGGGCGGCAAAAACGTTATTGTTGAAAAGTGCAAGAGAAAGAGATAGAGAGTGCAAAAATATGTACACTACTGTTCAAACGTTTTGGGTCACTTAGAAATGTCCTTGTTTTTGAAAGAAAAGCTAATTTTTTTACCATTAAAATAACATCAAATTGATCAGAAATACAGTGTAGACATTGTTAATGCTGTAAATGACTATTGTAGCTGGAAACGGGGGATTTTTTATGGAATATCTACATAGATGTACAGAGGCCCATTATTAGCAACCATCACTCCTGTGTTCCAATGCCACGTTGTGTTAGCTAATCCAAGTTTATTATTTTAAAAGGCTAATTGATCATTAGAAAACCCTTTTGCAATTATGTTAGCACAGAATGACCTGAAACAAAGAACTTTCTTCTGAAACTCGTCAGTCTATTCTTGTTCTGAGAAATGAAGGCTATTCCATGCAAGAAATTGCCAAGAAACTGAAGATCTCATACAACGCTGTGTACTACTCCCTTCACAGAACAGCGCAAACTGCCTCTAACCAGAGTAGAAACAGGAGTGGGAGGCCCCGGTGCACAACTGAGCAAGAGGACAAGTACATTAGAGTGTCTAGTTTGAGAAACAGACACCTTACAAGTCCTCAACTGGCAGATTCATTAAATAGTACCCGCAAAACACAAGTCTCAACTTCAAAAGTGAAGAGGCGACTCAGGGATTCTGGCCTTCTAGGCAGAGTTGCAAAGAAAAAGCCATATCTCATACTGGCCAATAAAAAGAAAAGATTAAGATGGGCAAAATAACACAGACACTGGACAGAGGAAGATATGGCTTTTTCTTTGTTCACTGTTGACGTTGAGACTGGTGTTTTGTGGGTACTATTTAATGAAGCTGCCAGTTGAGGACTTGTGAGGCGTCTGCTTCTTAAACTAATTGTGAAAGGGTTTTCTAATGATAAATTTGGATTAGCTTACACAAACGTGCCATTGGAACACAGGAGTGATGGTTGCTGATAATGGGCCTCTGTGAGCCTATGTAGATATTCCATAAAAAATCAGCCGTTTCCATCTACAATAAAGTACCTATCTATCTATCTACAATAGTCATTTACAACATTAACAATGTCTACACTGTATTTCTGATCAATTTAATGTTATTTTAATGGACAACAAAATTAGCTTTTCTTTCAAAATCAAGACATTTCTATGTGACCCCAAACCTTTGAACGGTAGTGTATGTGTAATAATGTAGGCATGGAAAGTCTGAGCTATTCCCAAACGCTGTTCTAGCTAAGTTGTATTGGTTTCTCTGCCAATATTGAGAGGCTCTGAGCACACACATACTTATACACACACACACTTTTACACAGACACACACACACACACGCATGTGCAAACACACACACACACACACTTATACTCACAGACACATATATAAACACATGCACATGCTCCAAGCCTGGCTCATCTGGCTCTCGACATGGTGGAGACCACAGGCTACATACATAAACAAATCACAACCAGATGGCTAGCCTCAGCGCCCCACCCAGAAAGAGCTGTCAGTTCTCCCTCTGTTTTTTCGCAGAGCCGTGACTCCCCATCCTCGCTCAACCCACCACCCCTACCCCTGAGGATTCTCAATTCGGAAAAGCTACCACCATAGAATTTGAAAGAGGGCCCATCCCCGTTCTTTGCCATTATCGCTTCTGTGACAGCATGAGTTGAAGGCTTTCATCTAAAGTAAAGTAAAAAAGGCTTTGTAGCAAGTGTGCCATCTATACAACTCTATGGCTACCACATATTGTCATTCCGTGCTTTGTGTATCAGGACTAACCCCCAAGCTTTAGACATATGGGAACCAGCACTACTGAAGGGTCATCCATATGAAATACATTTTAAAATGGCCACTTCTGACCTTATGCCTTTCTACTTCAACAAGTCTTTATGGCGCAAAATGTAGATATTGGGGGATTTAGATATGGTGCACGTGTGTTTGTGGTGAAGTCTGATAGTTTTGGACTACATTGTCCACGGTGCACCTATGTTCATACCCTCTAGTGGATACGTTGTGTGCACTGGAGATGTTGTGTGGACTGGAGTTTCAGTAGTACCACCTCTGAACTGTAAGATATGTGGCCTGGTAAATATGATGATATTCTGGAAGTACACACTCTCTGCTCTATAAGGTGTGAAGTCTGGCAAAGTTGGTGTTAATTCCAGTTCAAATCAGTCAATTCAGGAAATAAACTGAAATTCCAATTCCAAAATGTTTCCTAATTGAACAGCGTAGTTAATGCATACCTTCTGCTCTATAAGGTGTGTTGTCTGGTAGTTTAGAATAGGTCTCAGGCCATGGAGGTCCAGTGAAGCGAGAGGGTCCAGGCTAAAGTTGAGTGTGACGTAAATGGGGGAAAGTTTATCCCTAAACTCCCTTTCACTCTGCAACACACATGGAGAAAGAAGGGCAAAGGCATCAGTAACACACTCAAGAGGAAGTGAATCGTGTTATACTGTCTCATGTTCATGATGTGTTTAACTGTTATTTTACTTATTGTAAACTAACTGGTTGAGATAAGACTGTGTGCCTCTAGATGTTACAGATCAGTATAAATGTACAGCGTAAGGGAAAATGTTTACTTTCAGTCATATTGATACTATAATAAAAATATTAACTGTAAAATGTAGCATTAAACACTTCAATTTACTGTTCTATGAAGGCTGGATTCTAAATAACTAGCCAACATTTTCCCGCAAACTTTAAGTCCACCTTGAGAAAAGAGATTGGTCGGTTCATTGGATCATTGTCGTATTTATAAACGGGCAATTTGTCCAACGCATCTTTCAACATTTCTGTAACACTTTACTTAAAGCCTGCACATTTAATGCTTAGTAACTTAGAACTAACGCGAAGGTAGATGCGGGTGTCGTGACACGTTCGTCCTCCAATGGCCATGGTGATGGTCTTCAGTAGGCTGGGCTGTTGGCTATCCAGAAACAGAGTTCTCCTCACTGATGACTCCTTCTGGGTCTGCTTCAGGTGGTCCAATTGTACCTCCACCACAAAACCTGCACCACACACACAGGGTGTTTTACACACGTGCACACACACGATAGAACATATCGCATACACAGAACTACACTCACAAAAACAAACCCATTGATACACACATGATTTATGCATGGTTACACAAATTAAAGCAATTACATAGTCAGTTATTGTGGATACACTAACACAATTACAAATACCAATTCCCATGTGCAGACACACACACAACCCCATGCCCACATACTCACACAGAAACACACACATACACTCACAAACCTTGCAAAGTTTCCCCTGTACTTACTCAACTAACTGCTAACTGCTAAATTGAACACAGTGACTTCAGGCATATTTGTGGCCACACAAAGGAAGGTAATAAGGAACAGCTGTGTTCGGGGTCCTTCCAAAAGAAAACACTGGGCTCACCTAGATCTGTAGGGAGGTGCTTCCCATTGGCCGAGAGGCAGAAACTGAGGTTGACACTGGAGGGGGTGAAGACAGAGAGAAAATTGTGAGGGGGAGTATTTCAGTATACTGTATATTCAGTAGATCCATATGGAACTCTGACACAAACGGTGATAATATACAATACTACTGCATTTTGAATGATGCATTCCATGTAAAGAATGCTACATTTGAATAGATACCCCATAATGGAAATCTATTAATCTGTGTATTCACGTTTGAACATATGATCAAGTAATAGCACTGGCCACCCCTCAAAGCCTGCTTCCTCTCTAGGTTTCTTCCTAGGTTCCTGCCTTTCTAGGGTGTTTTTCCTAGCCCGCATGCTTCTGCATCTGCATTGCTTGCTGTTTGAGGTTATGGCTGGTATAAGCACTTTGTGACATCTGCTGATGTAAAAAGGTCTTTATAAATCAATTTGATTTGATTTGATAGGAAGAAATCTCTGAGAAGTTTCATCCGAATGGTACAGGCTCAGCTAAACCTGTTTAATGTAAATGCATTCAGTCTTTGCACAGAATTGAAGCCCAATTCAACCTCTCCCCTTTTATAAAAATTACCCAAATTTTACAAGCAGAGGCAGAGAATGTGCATTATATTATGCGAGTGTGCATGCACATACAGCATCTATATGGTCCTCTGTAAATCTGTGCACGTGTGTGTGTGTTTGAGTGTGTGGCCAATGGTCATCTGTCTGCGCACTTGTGAATGTGCGTGTGTGTGGGTGTGTCACCTTATGCATGCTGTGTCCTAGACTGGTGTGCCAAATTATATGTCATTCAAAGTGAATGCCAACCCTCTCCACCCTTTCCTCTGTCCACAGCACCTCTCCTCTACTCCTCCCTCTGCCTCCCCAAGTCTCCCAGCAACAAAAACGGTAATCAAGACTCAAACAAAAGCGACTTGTTCTGTACTAAAGGCAGATACCAAGATATCAGCCACTGGTCCTAACTGTCTTTGAAAAGTCAAAAAATAATATGTTTTACTTTAATTTATGGAAGACATTTTTTTTAGACTAAAAGTAGGTAAATGTTCCCTTTACTTGGGCTCAGAATATAGACTCCGCCATTAAACGCTCACACTGGACTGGAGACTGGAAAAGCTTGTCAAACATGGTGTCATTTGACATTCTCAAGTGGTGAATACCGGACGTTTTGTCCATTGACATGGTTTAAGAGTGGAAAATGTACTACATAATAGAGTTGAAGTTTACATACAGTTAGGTTGAAGTCATTAAAACTCATTTTTCAACCACTCCACAGATTTCATGTTAACAAACTATAGTTTTGGCAAGTCGGTTAGGACATCTACTTTGTGCATGACACAAGTAAGTAATTCTTCCAACAATTGTTTACAGACAGATTATTTCACTTATAATTTAGTATATCACAATTCCAATGGGTCAGAAGTTTATATACACTAAGTTGACTGTGCCTTTAAACAGCTTGGAAAATTCCAGAAAATGATGTCATGGCTTTAGAAGCTTCTGATAGGCTAATTGACATCATTTGAGTCAATTGGAGGTGTACCTGTGGATGTATTTCAAGGCCTACCTTGCTCGACATCATGGGAAAATCAAAAATAAATCAGACAAGACCTCAGAATGAAATTTGTAGACCTCCACAAGTCTGGTTCATCCTTGGGAGCAATTTCCAAACACCTAAAGGTACCACGTTCATCTGTACAAACAATAGTACGCAAGTAGAAACACCACGCAGCCGTCATACTGCTCAGGAAGGAGACACGTTCTGTCTCCTAGAGATGAATGTACTTTGGTGCAAAAAGTGCAAATCAATACCAAATCAATACCTTGACCTTGTCAAGATGCTGGAGGAAACAGGTAGAAATGTATCTATATCCACCATAAAACGAGTCCTATATCAACATAACCTGAAAGGCCGCTCAGCAAAGAAGAAGCCACTGCTCCAAAACCGCCATAAAAAAGCCAGACTACGGTTTGTAACTGCACATGGGGACAAAAGGGGGACGCTTGCAAGCTGAAGAACACCATCCCAACCATGAAGCATGGGGGTGGCAGCATCATGTTGTGGGGGTGCTTTGCTGCAGGAGGGACTGGTGCACTTCACAAAACAGATGGCATCATGAGGAAGGAAAATTATGTGGATATATTGAAGCAACATCTCAAGACATCAGTCAGGAAGTTAAAGCTTGGTCGCAAATGGGTCTTCCAAATGGACAATGACCCCAAGCATACTTCCAAAGTTGTGGCAAGATGGCTTAAGGACAACAAAGTCAAGGTATTGGAGTGGCCATCACAAAACCCTGACCTCAATCCTATAGAAATTTGTGGGCAGAAATGAAAAAGCGTGTGCGAGGAGGCCTACAAACCTGACTCAGTTACACCAGTTCTGTCAGGACGAATGGGCCAAAATTCACCCAATTAATGTGGGAGGCTTGTGGAAGGCCCAAGTTAAACAATTTAATGGCAATGCTACCAAATACTAATTGAGTGTATGTAAATTTCTGACCCACTGGGAATGTGATGAAAGAAATAAAAGCTGAAATAAATAATTCTGTCTACTATCATTCTGACATTTCACATTCTTAAAATAAAGTGGTGATCCTAACTGACCTAAGACAGGGAATTTTTACTAGGATTAAATGTCAGGAATTGTGAAAAACTGAGTTTAAATGTATTTGGCTAAGGTGTATGTAAACTTCCGACTTCAACTGTATGTATTGGACTTAGGGCCAAGTCCCATAGCACTTGAATGTATAAGACAGTTTCCCTCCTATCAAGGTTGGTCTGTATGAGGCTGTAGTAATATCCTAGTCAATAAAAGTGGTGGTGTCCGGAAGTACAATTACTGATTTTGTTTATAGTTTTTTTCAGCATATACAGTGTACAGTGTACTGTACAAGGGGACTCTCAAAATGAAGTGTTACCTGCTAAACTTGACTTAAGTGTTACCTGCTAAAGAACTTAACCCAATATCAGAAGTGTTTCAACCAATCAGATTTCTTTGAAAAGGTAAAAGTATTGTCAGATCTGCTATCTTAATTTGATCAATCTGCTGTCACAGAGAATTTTACTGTGCAGCAGGAAATGCAAATTGTAGTGTATTCAAGGTTTAAAAAGGCTTCTAAAGGGTGTAATTTCCACTTGTAACATTTCAGACTTTATTTGCCCTAAAAATGTATCAAACCCTACAAAAAAGTCAATTAATTATAATCAACATAATAATTCACATTTCCTGTTGCTGCAGGATTATTTTCCTGCTGTGAGAAGCAGGGTCAAATTAAGATATCGCATCTGTATTAACATACCAAGACACAGAGATAGTCTCGTTCCCATTGGACACCGTACAACTCTTCTCCTCTGGATTGATCATGGTAGGTTGCAGCGTAAGAGAAGCACTGGCATTGACAATAGGTCGAGCCCTGAAAGAGGAATATCAACCAATTGTTATACGTGTTATGATTACTTTAATCAAAAGCTTTGATTCCAATACAAAAATAATTGTGTAATTCAAAATGACATAAAGGTCACATATAAAACAATGCTTTCAGATGAAGGTACATGCTTAATTAAAATGCAAATAGAAAAAGGTGTGTAATTGGTCAGCTAGCTAATTTGCATGTAGAGCCAATCAAGTTCTGGTGAGAGGATATACCTGTACAGAACAGCCTTGTCAGCCCCAAAAGCACCTACGATGAGATCTGTACAAAAATTACCCCAAGATTAACACAAATTCAAGAACAATGTGATGCCTTCTGAAATTGGAAAAGGCATAATAATTTTGGACTAAATTGGACTAAACAATTTTCTCTTTTACCTGGGTAGCCATTATGATCCAGATCTTTGTTTCCGCGGAGGGAGTAGCCGAAACTGGCGGGAAAAGTGCCAGAGGCCCATTGGCCGGCTAGAGTCTGAGTGGGCGTGTCCATCAGTCCACTGGCATGTCCGTTATAGATGAGGACCAATCCCTGTTGGTCGTCTCCTCCGAAGGGACAGCCAATGGCAATATCTAAGTTAATCAACAGATAATCAACAGTTATGACACTTTATAATGGTTTATCCCCACTCCCTCCACCCTGATTTTAGTTATTTTCTTGCATGAAAGATTAAAATGTATCACATATTCTTATGTGTGGCCTTCCGGTATCAAAAGGGGAAAAGTAAGGAGAGGGACTACCTGAACTTGTCCAATAAGAAATCCTCATTTTCGTTTTCCGGTGCAAAACTTTTTTCTACAGTGTTCATTAATGAATATGACCCACGCTTTTCCAGAGTACTCACCGTTGAAGCCGTCCTGGTTGAGGTCTCCCATTGGGGCCAGGGAGCTGCCGAACCTCCCGAAGGCCTGGCTCCCCCCCAGGTGGGGCAGGCTGGGTTCAAACAGAAGGGGCCGCCGCTGCAGGTACACATAGACACGGCCCACCTCCTCCCAACGCAGTCCGTCGGAACCCCTCTGCATGAACATGGGAGCTCCCACCACCAGGTCTTCCATCCTGTGGAAGAGAGAGGGGAGAGGAAGAAAGGATGGGGTGGGGGGAAAGTGAGAGGAGATGGAGGAGAGGACAGGAGTAAGGCTGTGATGGTCATGGAATTTTGGATAACGGTAATTGGCCAGCCAAATTCATTCTATTTCTGTGTGTGCTACTGCTGCATTGTGGTCATTCAGTCCGCTGTTCACAAAAAATATATACAGCGGGTGAAATAAGTATTGAACACGTCACCATTTTTCTCAGTAAATATATTTCCAAAGGTGCTATTGACATGAAAGTTTCACCAGATGTTGGTAACAACCCAAGTAAGCAAATTTATGGTGAAATGATTGTCTTTCCACTTCCGTATTATGGCCCCAACAGTGCTCACTGGAACATTCAGAAGCTTAGAAATGCACCTATAACCAATGCCATCATTATGTTTTGCAACAATTAGGTAGGAATGTCTTGAGACAGCTCTTTGCTTTTACCCATCATGATATGTGTCTTGTGTGACACCTTGGCAATGAGACCTTTTTGTAGGCCATCAGTTGGGACTGAACCAGTTGGTATTAATTTGCACTGACAGGGGGCTGGATTGCTTTTTAATTACTGATAGTTTTCAGCTGTTGTCTTGGCTTTCCATGCCTTTTTGAACCTCACTTTCTTCATGTGTTTAATACTTTTTCCCTGTGTCATTTCACATTATTACACATAATGCCATGAGTGTGCAAAGCTGTCATCAAGGCAAAGGGTGGCTACTTTGAAGAATCTCAAATATAAAATATATTTTGATTTGTTTAACACTTTTTTGATTACTACTTGATTCCATATGTGTTATGTCATAGTTTTGATGTCTTCACTTTTATTCTATAATGTAAAAAACATTTCATATAAAGAAAAACCCTTGAATGAGTAATATTACAAACTTTTGGCCCCCAGTGTATATATTATGGTTCCAAAGGTTATTTTATTTTCATGGGGGTCTTCATCCAAAACTGTCGGTTACACAGTTATACGGTAATTGGGCTCCCAAGTGGCGCAGCGGTCTAAGGCATTGCATCTCAGTGCTAAAGGCGTCACTACAGACACCCTGGTTAGATTCCAGGCTGTATCACAACCGGCTGTGATTGGGAGTCCCATAGGGTGGCGCACAATTGGCCCAGCGTCTTCCAAGGCTGTCATTGTAAATAAGAATTTGTTCTTAACTGACTTGCCTAGTTAAATAAAGGTTAAATAAATAACTCCAGATAGTTGAACTTTAGTTCTCCTTATTTACAATGGACTACTACTTCAGGTCAAATCAAGGCCTCTAAAGTTGAGCTAGTGTGCATTAGTGTAGTAAGTGTGATGTCCTGAGTTTCCGGAGTTTAATAGGATAGGGGAAGTGGAATTGGCCAATAGAAAACCTGAAGGCAGGAGAAAGGAAGTGTAGGAGTAGCTACTGTATGACAAAGAATTTTCATGACACAGGAGAGGGAGGGAAATGCATGACCATGGGATCTTCTGAAATATTGTGTTTCACCTCCTCTCTCTCTCTCCATCGTTCTCTCCTTTCTCCCTTGTTAGCATATAACTGTCTGTCCAAGTCTGTCTGTCCAAATCTTGCCATACCTGCCTTCTTTTTGCACACTCTGTCTTTCTTTCTCTCTCTTTCCATCACTCTCTCCTTCTTTCCGCTAGCTCACTCACTCACCCGTCGTTGTTGACGTCCATGGCTGCCACTGCGTAGCCGAAATAGGACCCCATCTGGAAGAAATTAAAAGCAGACGTAGTTAGCGTGTAATCACACCGTGGGGCATAGTATCGCTCTTTCTTTCTCCTTCACTCGCTCTCTCTATTTCTCTCTCTTATATCCCCTCACCCCAGAAGCCTTCCTCTTCAATCAGGCCCCCAAATCCATCCCCCTTGGCTCCCTCTTTTCTCTTTGTTTTCTCTAAGCTCAGTGCCAGAGCTTCTGTAAGCTACATGACAGGTAGAAGGAGGTAGGCGTTTGGAGGAGGTGGGGGGACTCAAGCTGCTATGGGCATCTCAGAGAGAGGGAGGATTGGTCACTCAGTGTTGTTATCTTTGACGATTCTATATTATGCCATAAATGATGGACTATTGTCAAGAGTTTTATGTCACAGCTATTATCCTCTGGTGAATGACTTCACCAGACTGATCGATAATGTACAGCATGGTGGTCCTTCTATAAAGCTGAGAGTTAGTAATGTTAGAACTACTGTAGTGTAGCTACCATAACCCAACACTTAGCAACCTCGTCAAAAGGTTTGGCTCTCTTGGCGTAACGGCTAAGGTGTTGGGTTGACAGTCCCTGGACTTGGGTTGGAGTCCCGGTCTGGGATACCCCCCGAATTCGCAGCAGTATACTCTAACCAGCAAGATCAATTTCATGGTATGGGTATAGAGACATGTAAATATATGGCACAGAGACATTGTTTGCACAGCTTTGTTTACACAGCTGAGTCCGACAGTGCAGTCCAAGCGCTCCTGTTGAGAGTAGTCAACCTAAAGAGACCGTCACCTCAAATCCAGCCAGGAGTTTATTTCAGATCATTCTCACTATGCAGTAAGCAGTTAGCAGTCAGTTAGCAGCTTACACACAAAGCACACATACGTACAATAGTAGTTGTCTTGTTCATCAGCCATGGAGAATTTAGAAGACTACAGGAGTAACATAAAATAAACTATTTCACTTCATCCACAAACCCAGCAACTTAGCCAATGAGGAATCCAAACCCTTTGGCACAATGGTGGTTGGCATAAAAAAGCTCCCCACCCCCTTAGTTTGCAACACAGAATCCTGAGTCAGCATGTAGCTGTAATACTGTGTGTGTGTGAGTGTGGGTGTGTGTGTGTGTGTGTGTGTGTGTGTAACTATACTTGTTGGGAACAGAAGTCCCAACAAGAATAGTAAACAAACAAAAATGTGACCAACTGGGGACATTTTGTTGGTCCCCACAAGGTAAAATGCTATTTCGAGGGGTTTTAGGCTTGAGGTTAGAATTAGTGTAAAGGTTAGAATTAGGTTTAGAGTTAGAAGCTAGGGTTAGTTTTAGGGTTAGGGTTAGGAGTTAGGGTTAAGGTTAGGTTTAGAGTTAGGAAAATAGGATTTTAAATGGGATGGAATTTTGTTTGTTTGTCTCCACAAGGTGTGTGTGTGTGTGTGTGTGTGTGTGTGTGTGTGTGTGTGTGTGTGTGTGTGTGTATGCGTATATATTTGTATGTGTACTTGCGTGTGTAAGTGTATACGTGTGTGTGTCTACATGTATATGTGTTCCCTGCTATTTTCTGCCTCTGCTTCTCATTCACAACGTATGGAACACAGGCCTTTCTGGGTGTTATCTCCTGGGGGCCAATTCCTTCAGCCCCCCCTATAAATACCTGCATATCAAAACAGAGGCGCCAAAAGTACAGTATAGCCTAGCCCCCTTGCTGTTAAGCAGATTTGCACCAACCTGTTCTCCGGTTAGGTTCAGCATGGATTTCAGGTCTGTTCCATTGAGTATGGAGACCTGCATTGAGAAGTTCAGAAAATACCAGTTATCAACCATGATTGTAGCAGAACCATGAAGAAAATGACATGCAATACTGTTGGTTTTAACTTGAGCTGTGGCGGTCATTACATTTTGTCAGCTGGTGATTGTCGAGCAAATAACTGCCGGTCTCACGGTAATTGACCGTTAATTAACATAAACACATTTAGCATCTCCTGGTTTCCACACATAGCCTACAAGCCACTGATGCAGACCTTTGGAACATCTACATTTTAAAAAGTCTAATAAATACATATAATATAGCCTACACCATCACAAAAAAATCCATTATTTATTTTAGACAGGTCTAAAGAAGCATGATATGAAGAAAATGTAGTCTATGTCAGAAGAACAGAATAGCATACTCTCCGTTGTCCTTATGCCTAGTTAAATAAAGGTTCAATAAAAAAATAAAAAAATGTTAGGCCCTGATCCGGCTAGGCCATTTGCCTGTGGGCTAAACTATTTCAATTAGCAGACAAGATTTGCTTGGAATTCCGTGGCATTATTTTATAGTATGAAGAATACAATGAACATTCTAAGGCTGCATGATGAGACTCTAATTATGATTTGAAAAAAGTTGCATGAAAGGCATGAGTTCTGCTTTGTTTTTTGTGCAGTCTGTACACACTTCATCAGTCTCTCATTCACAATTTGACAAGCACTTGATAATGCCTCGAATTTCCCGGCTGCATCCCCTTTGTGTGGCCATTTTCCCCTTAAAAAAATCCATGCCGTCTGCGGCCAGTGGCCATTATGCCCTTGGGCTGACTATAATAATTCTAATTCCCTTCTTCTCCCTTCGTGCAGAAGCAGCTCTCACTCACATGGCTCTCAGTCAAGTGATCAGGTCTTTCTCACAGGCTGCAAGTGAAGACAGACACATCTGGGACACAACTGCGCGCGTCCTTATCAAATTCTGCATATTGAAGATATTGGATGAACTGTCCACATTTAGCCAACAAGATGAGTAGGCCTAACAAACAGCAAAAGCACTAGCCTATGTCAATCTACTATCCCCCATAGTACAAAAGTCTACCTATTCTATTCTGTGCGAGAACTAAATATTCCAAACATAGTCCGGGACAGTTGTGGGATGAGATAGATCACAAATGAATACAACCACTAGCATAAGAAAAAAACTGTTTTAGGCAGATGAGAACGTTTAGCTTAAAATGTTGATAAACTATTAGGCTATTTCTTCACATTATAAGCACAGCAATGTGCATAAGGCAGTAGACTATAAGCCAATAGCAGGAAAACACCTCTATCAAAAGTGACCACATATGTGATTATGTACGTAATGCTTTTATTATAAAGGTGCATCTTTATGGTGAAAATGATCTTCCCCAAACCTGAAACTCATGCGCTGCTTATATATACCAGTTAGGATTTATACCCGTTGTAAAGCAGATGAATGTGCTTAGTTTTTAGAAGTTATTTAGATAAACCTTATTAAAACATATAGGTCTATGGGCTAGTCTACATGAGGTGTGTGACTATGATTTGAAAAAGTCGAGAAAAAAAAAGAATGCACTTTTTCTTGGTTTATGCTGGGCATCATTCACAATTAATAATATATAATTTACAAGTGATAGGCTAATATTGTCACCCATCACACTATTCTTGATTTAATCTAAATAATATATGTTTGAAATTTGTTTTGATTTAGAATGGACCATTTTTATATATTGCCGTTGTCTCACCCCCTCATCCTCTTTACAAATTGTATTCCTCTATGTCAGTCATCCCTATGTCACCCTTCATTAACTTTCATCTAGAATGAATTAGGAAATATGTATGAAATATGTGAGGACTCCTTACTAAACCATACAGCATGAGTCCCTTGGGGACTCCAGTGACGAAATCTGCAAAAACAGAAAATGAGAAAGAGAGAAAGGAAGTTCAAGAGTTGAGTCCAAGCTAGGGCTAGGACTCCAATCACATCCAAATATGAACAACCGAGGGGTTAAAACATTAAATTTATTTTAAAATAAGCAGAACATCTTCATGTTGTGGCCTTGAGTGAGCTACGTAAATACAGTAGACTCCAATGTCATGTAATAAGTAGATTATTACATTATGCTCTGATATTCTTCTGATGGTTAACTATTAGACAGAGCTATGGGGTAAGCAAACCCAATGCCCAATCATGCGTAAGTGAGTCAGTCAGCACTGTAAATATGACCCTCACCTTCAATATTATCTCCACTGAACTCCCCGCCGGCAACAGAGTAACCTGGAGAGAGAGATATACAGACAGAGGGGGAAGAGAGAGAGACAGAGGGGGAAGAGAGAGAGACAGAGGGGGAAGAGAGAGAGAGAGAGAGAGAGAGAGAGAGAGAGAGAGAGAGAGAGAGAGAGAGAGAGAGAGAATAATTATTCTCTCAATAAGAGCGAGTAGAGTGCAATGAGAAATCGGGTAAGGCAACTACTTAGTGCTCTGGTCAAAATCAGTGCACTGTGAAGGGAATAGAATGTAATTTCAGATGAAGCCTCTGTCTAACTCATATGAAGAAGTGGACCATGCTCACCCAGGTAACTGTCATCATAGCTCCCCTGCACCTGACGGGTCTGGATCTGTCCGGTAACAGAAAGAAGGAAGTAGGAAGGGTAGTAGGCCTTGACTATTTCCTTTGTGGTGGCTAAGATCAGCTGACCTGTGGGAATAACGGATGGGGATAAGGGTCAGAGGTCAGGGGTTAAGACGAGCCGTGACTTTTGAACTTTGTCGTATGGGGTTTTAGCTCTGAACTAGCTCACCTGATTCACCTATTAAAGGGTTTAATGATTATTTGACAAGTTGAATCAGGTGTTCTAGCTGTGGAATAGTTAAAATACATGAAACTGCTGGGGGTCCAAGAGGAGAGGTGTAAACAACCCTGGTCTAGACCTAGAGTAGTGCTTCTCAGCTTCTCAAACCTCTCCTTGGGGACCCCCAGATGTTTCACAATTTTGTTGTAGCACTGAACTAGCACACCTGCTTCACCTAGTGAAGGGCTTGATGATTAGTTGACGAGTTGGACCAGGTGTACTAGCTCTGGAATGGATTAAATACATGGAACGGCTGGGGGTCCCTACACCCAAACGAGGACACTACGTTCATCCACCTCTGGCCTGCTAGCCCCACTACCTCTACGGAAGCACAGTTCGGGCTCATCCTAGTCAAAGCTATACACGACGCCAGGACGTTGGCCACCTTCTGGAGACACTTGAAACCCTACCTCTTTAAGGAATACCTGGAATAGTATAACAGTAATAATTTTACCCCCCATAAAATAAAAAATAAAAAACTTGTCTTTTGTCTAAACTAACACCTGACTTATTTCCCTGATAGCACTGACTTTGCTCACAGCTGCATGTTTAAAGAAATGTACTTACTGTGATTTAGATGTGGTTGTCCCTGATAGCACTGACTTTGCTCACAGCTGCATGTTTAAAGAAATGTACTTACTGTGATTTAGATGTGGTTGTCCCACTGTCTATCCTAAGTTGAATGCACCAATTTGTAAGTCGCTCTGGATAAGAACATCTGCTAAATGACTAAAATGTCAATGTAAATAAATCCAATAGTGCACTCACCTTGCCAGTAAAAGCTTCCTGGTCCTCCAAGAACAACCTTCCCATCCTGAAACAAACAGAAAAACCATCACTCTGATGAGAACCTTAGGTATCAAGGAACTTATTTATCAAGAATATGTATAACAGGCTTTCAGATAAAATTCAAAAACGTTTTATGTGGCTAAACATACAGTATTCATACAGTGGGGTGTTCCAGAAAGCAGGATCATTCAGTTAGCCAGCTAACTTATATAAGCAGTCAAATATGTCTCTTTTAAAAAGTTGGTTGGTTGTCGAGTCAATTACTCCATGCTAATTTCAAGTATCTATTTCTCAAAAAGATTCGGTTATATCAGAATTTCTGGAACAGTTAGCTGGCAAACTCATTGATCCTGATTTCTGGAACAGCCCACAAGACATAAGCCCCCATATAAAAAGCTCCTAAGATAATCTATTTTTAATTGTTAATGAAATGTTCCTTTTCCTCTTGAACGTACCTTGGTGAAGTCAGCACTAAACCCGCCCTGACAGTAGCCCTGTCCGGCAGGACCATGTCTCTCTGAGGTAAACGGAAGAGAAGCAGAAAACATTGACTGAAAGGCCACAACAAAAATGGCCTAGCCAGGGCTGTATGATAACATGTACACACACAAATGTCCCATTGACATCAGTGGTCAATTTACAAGAAGGTTTAAGTTGGAGTCAGGATTCAGCCCTCACACATTCTAAGTTGTGGCTGCATGCTTTGGCACTACTTCATTCAATTGACTTCAGGTACAGTATTTTTTAGGGTGTCGTTGTAGTACTGTACCTGTGCGACAGGGGGCGTACTCCACAAACGTCTTGAGGTTGTCCACAGAGATGTAGCAAGTTCCTGTGGCGTCAGAGAAGGGGGCGTCGTGTTCCGTTCTCCAGTAATACCTCGGGGCACAAGCCTTGGACACATTCAAGAGAAGGGTATAGGGGTTAGAAAGGGTTAAAATTCAAAACAACAGACAAGAAACTCAACTATCAGATGCATTGTCTTCAGATGGCGTCATTCTAAAACCACTGTTGTGCTATCTGACGGAAGACAATGCTGTCAGATGTTGATAGGCATCATTGACACATTGTGAAAAACTTTTCATGACTGGGGCTATGGTTGACTTGTGACAGTAGTAAAAAAATAGACCGATTCAGGCAGATCTTGTAAACAATATAAAAATACACATAAAATCATCAATCAATCAAGTCCGTATTGGCTTTCAGGTGATAAATTCTAACCGGACAGCTAGATTATGACCTAATCCTCTCTATCCCACAGAACATTAATTAGTATCTTACCAGGACAGTGTTGCCATGGGAACGCACTGTCGCCCCAAACCACTGATGGGACTTGAACTCCACCTGGACATTGACGTTGTTGACATGGAAACGGCGATCTCCTGGAAGATGCCAAAGTTACGCAACTTTACATTTGTAATACAATACAATACTCATCATGAGGGGCCACAGCTTGCCGGTCTGCGTACTCATATCCATACTCACACATGAAGTCAGAGCTGACCCTAGCCTTTTGCGGGCCCTAAGTGAAATTTTGTTGTGGGGGGGGGGGCCCACCTTGCGACAGCAGAGAGACATTTATTGGAAAGCAGCGTCAAGCTCATCACCGTGCACTTTCATCACCCTGTGAAGTTCATCATAATTTATTCCATCTGTAGCCTAATAAACTGCATGCTTTCCCGAGTCATAGTGGAAGGACCACACACCATATCATCGCGTTACTCCTATTTCAAAGCAAAACCTCTAAATAACCATAGTGATGTCTATTGTAAATATGTTTCAACATGACCCACCATGTCATCCCTGTTTGATGTTGCTGTTACATGTCAGATGGTTCCATGTGTGTCCTTGGGTTGTTAGCATTGATGTTTTTATAACCTCTCCGAGTCTCAACTCTTAATCCATCCTCTATGCTATTGGCAAACATCAAACTGTTCTGCAGAACTTGGAGGGCATTTTTACTGTAACTGAAACATTTGTCCTTCGTAGTCTGGTCCACGTTTTATGAAGGGGGGGGGGGGGGAGAAACAGTTTCCTGCGACAGAAAAAAACATTGAGCAGCTGGCTTTGAGAGAGTACACCCAAGAATTCTGGTTGGTAACATTACTGTAGGTCAAACTTACAGTATATATTAAGTAATGTTGAGAGAGAACATTACTGTAGGTCAAACTTACAGTATATATTAAGTAATGTTGAGAGAGAATGAACAGAAACCCCTAAATGTTCCTTAAAGGGATAGTTCACCCAAATGTATAATTAAAAAAGCATGAGTCGTCAACTGCAGACAGTCAATCCTGGCCAATAGACTACTTACAAGGTAAGAAAAATGTGAACACATTTATACATTTGATGAACCATCCCTTTAATGAGGTAGACTTGGGAGTGTGGGTTTGATTAATTTGTCTGACACATGTGACATTAACCTTCCCTAACCACTGCCCTGCCCTATATCTGCTGTCTGCTGGAGTCTGGACTATGTCTGTACACACTATGCCCTTTGAACCCAGAGACCTGCATGGGAAACGCTGCATTGCACAAACCCGGGAAAGGAAGGGCCTGGGGCAGTGTGTGTGTGTGTGTATCACATCAGCTGCGCCTTTAATTTGGAGAGTGTACATATTAGAGGGTGTATGTGTGTTGGCATGTCTGCATATGTAAGCCTGTGGATGTGTACGTGTTTGTTTACATAGTTTGTGTTTGTAAGCAGTGCATGTGTCTGTATTTCTGTGCGAATAAACAGTTTAGGTGCACGATAATGCGTGCATCCAGATTTTGTGCATGCATGTCTGTGTGTCTGAATATGTGTATCCGGTGTCTGTATGTGTCTATGTAATGTGCAGTATGTGTGTGAGCATATGCGATAACGCACACTGTCTGATCCTCAAACGGTGGACCTTATCACTTCCTGCTTATATCTGATGTGGCTGTGACCGCTTCACTGGCAGGCAGAGCTAGGGGGAGGCAGCACAGGGGTCCTTGTCCCCATAATGACTTTGGTCCACTGAGGTATAATAACAACTGGAGACTGCGTCCAACATGTACGCCCGTTGTTCTCAAGGTTATCTACTCATGTTCGCATTCGCTGATTCATAGACTGTCTATATCCGGGTTCCATCCGGTTTATACGAACCAACATCACATGCACACTAGCACTCATTGAGCCAAGGGCGCAGCTCGAGCAGCGACGACGTAATCCAAAAACATGGCAGACATTGGATGAATATAAAATTGTAATATCTTTGGCTGTGAGTGATGGAAAAAAAATCAGCCTCAACAACAATATTTAGTTAAACTGAAGTACCGAAGCAAAACTCTAGGAGCAGTTGAAACCGTGCTTCTAGACCGGAACCCTGGCCCATTGCTTTAGCCTAATTAAAGTTACAACACTGGGCTTCAATCCAGCCAGGCAGGAAATCAACCAAGGTCCTGTGGAGACACTGGATGTAGTGGATACAGAGCTTTAAATAAACTTTACCTCAAACTAGGGGCCTTAGAAAGGGGGAAGACTTTTATTTAACCAGGCAAGTCAGTTAAGAACAATTTCTTATTTACAATGACGGCCTTAGGGTTAAGTGCCTTGCTCTAGGACACAGATAGGTTTTTCACCTTGTCAGCTCAGGTATTCGAACCAGCGACCTTTCAGTTACTGGCCAAAGCTCTAACCGCTAGGCTACCTTCCGCCCTTAAAACTAAGCACAGGAAGAGAAACTTCAAAGAATGGTTTAAATAAAAACAGAGCACCGTTGATGAAGAATCTTTAAGCCTTGACAAGGAGGTTTGCCACTATAACCTCAGGGTCATCATAGCCAGTGAGCTCACTAATAGAAGCCTTATTCTTTAATGGCTGAAGACACATTTTTATGGATATACAATCCAACTTTAACTGGAGGTATGCTATTTCTATTTGTATTTATTATGGATCCCCATTAGCTGATGCCAAGGTAAGCACCTACTCTTCCTGGGGTCCAGCAAAATTAAGGCAGTTTATAAAATGTTTAAAACATTACAATACATTCAGAGATTGCACAACACAGGCCCTCAGGCCTCTACTCCACCACTACCATATATCTACAATACAAAATCAATTTGTACGTGTGTGTATAGTGCGTATGTTATCGTGTACTGTCACGGTGCGTCGGATATAAGGGACTATAGACGGAGCGCTGGTGAAGTGTCATCCTTTTTATTTTCGGAGGTGTAATCACGAAGCACGAAAATACCAAAGGAGAGAACAAACAAAAACTATTACAAACAAAAACACAGTGACTTACTTTGGAAGCTGCAGGCAGTGCAGACAAACACAAAAGAACAATGATCCACACACAGGTGGATCTGGGCAGATCTTAAATACCATCCCCAATCAGAGACAACGCTAGACAGCTGTCTCTGATTGGGGATGATAATCTCCCTGATAATGTGTGAGAGCCTGGTTGTGTGCCTCTCTCCTCCCCTAGGTGGGAGTAAGAGGCCTTACCACAACCAAGCCCTCACAGTACCCCCCCCCTAAGGTGCGGACTCCCGACCGCACACATACAATCCCCCCTCTCCTGAAAAGAAAAAAAAATGTCCAAAACTAGGGGGGACATGGCGGGGTACTGAGGTGGTTGCTGGTGGGGGCTCCGGTTCCGGTTCCGGGCGTGGCACAGGCTGTGAGAGTAGCTTTCCTCCTACCTCTCCGTTGCACGCCCGGTCCGGTCCGGACCCCGGCGCGGTGGTTCCCCCCTCAGTACTCCCGCCATTCACCAAGTCCTGTCTGGACCCTGGTGCGGGAGCCCTCGACCCTGGAGAGGGGCTGACAACCGGCCCCGGACTGGGCACCGGTGGAGCGGACTGCTCCATCACTGGAGCGACGTAGACGACCGGCCCCGGACTGGGCACCGGTGGAGCGGACTGCTCCGGCACTGGAGCGGCGCAGACGACCGGCCCCGGACTGGGCACCGGTGGAGCGGACTGCTCCGGCACTGGAGCGACGTAGACGACCAGCCCCGGACTGGGCACCGGTGGAGCGGACTGTTCCGTCAATGGAGCGACGTAGACGACCGGCCCCGGACTGGGCACCGGTGGAGCGGACTGCTCCGGCACTGGAGCGACGCAGACGACCGGCCCCGGACTGGGCACCGGTGGAGCGGACTGCTCCGGCACTGGAGCGAAGCAGACGACCGGCCCTGGACTGGGCACCGGTGGAGGAGGCTCCAGGCCTTTAGCTGTGGTTGGAGGCTCCGGGACGCTGACCTTCGCTGGAGGTGGCGTGGCGCTGACCTTCGCTGGAGGTGGCGTGGCGCTGACCTTCGCTGGAGGTGGCGTGGCGCTGACCTTCGCTGGAGGTGGCGTGGCGCTGACCTTCGCTGGAGGTGGCGTGGCGCTGACCTTCGCTGGAGGTGGCGTGGCGCTGACCTTCGCTGGAGGTGGCGTGGCGCTGACCTTCGCTGGAGGTGGCGTGGCGCTGACCTTCGCTGGAGGTGGCGTGGCGCTGACCCTCGCTGGAGGTGGCGTGGCGCTGACCTTCGCTGGAGGTGGCGTGGCGCTGACCTTCGCTGGAGGTGGCGTGGCGCTGACCTTTACTGGAGGCCTCGGGCTGCTGACCTTCACTGGAGGCCTCGGGCTGCTGACCTTCACTGGAGGCCTCGGGCTGCTGACCTTCACTGGAGGCCTCGGGCTGCTGACCTTCACTGGAGGCCTCGGGCTGCTGACCTTCGCTGGAGGCCT
Organism: Thymallus thymallus; assembly: GCA_023634145.1. NCBI lineage: Eukaryota > Metazoa > Chordata > Actinopteri > Salmoniformes > Salmonidae > Thymallus > Thymallus thymallus. Next base: position 24,833,988 of record CM042409.1, on the reverse strand, counting down.
CGGGCTGCTGACCTTCGCTGGAGGCCTCGGGCTGCTGACCTTCGCTGGAGGCCTCGGGCTGCTGACCTTCGCTGGAGGCCTCGGGCTGCTGACCTTCGCTGGAGGCCTCGGGCTGCTGACCTTCACTGGAGGCCTCGGGCTGCTGACCTTCACTGGAGGTCTCGGGCTGCTGACCTTCTCCGGAGGTCTCGGGCTGCTGACCTTCTCCGGAGGTCTCAGGCTGCTGACATTCACAGGAGGCCTCAGGCTGCTGACCTTTACAGGAGACCTCAGGCTACTTACCGTCACAGGAGGCCTCGGGCTGCTGACCTTCTCCGGAGACCTCAGGCTGGATGCCGTGCCCACCCTGGGCACCGACGCAGAGGTGGTCTTCAGCCCTGCAGCTGGTCTGGCTGTCGGCCCCAGACTGGGCACCGACACGCTATGGAGCTCCTGCTCCACAGCGGGACTGAACGTCGTGCCCACCCTGGGCACCGACGCAGAGATGGTTTCCAGCCCTCTGGTGGGGCTGGCTGTCGGCCCCAGACTGGGCACCGACGTGCTATGGAGCTCCAGCTCCACAGCGGGACTGAACGTCGTGCCCACCCTGGGCACCGACGCAGAGATGGTTTCCAGCCCTGTGGTTGGGCTGGCTGTCGGCCCCAGACTGGGCACCGACGCGCTATGGAGCTCCTGCTCCACAGCGGGGCTGAACGTCGTGCCCACCCTGGGCACCAACGCAGAGATGGTTTCCAGCCCTCTGATTGGGCTGGCTGTCGGCCCCAGACTGGGCACCGACGCGCTATGGAGCTCCTGCTCCACAGCGGGACTGAACGTCGTGCCCACCCTGGGCACCGACGCAGAGATGGTTTCCAGCCCTGTGGTTGGGCTGGCTGTCGGCCCCACACTGGGCACCGACGTGCTATGGAGCTCCTGCTCCACAGCGGGGCTGAACGTCGTGCCCACCCTGGGCACCGACGCAGAGAGGGTTTTCAGCCCTGTAGTTGGGCTGGCTGTCGGCCCCAGACTGGGCACCGACGCGCTATGGAGCTCCTGCTCCACAGCGGGGCTGAACGTCGTGCCCACTCTGGGCACCGACGCAGAGATGGTCTCCAACCACAGAGCTGTGCTGGCGACCGTCGTTGTAGCCTCCGTGCGAGGAGTAGGCACGGGGCGTACAGGACTGGGGAAATGCACCAGTGATCTGATGCGAGGCGCTGGCACGGGTCGCGCCGGGCTGGGGAAACGCACTGTTGGGTTGTTGCGTTTAGCTGGCACGGGTCGCGCCGGGCTGGGAAAACGCACCGTTTGGCTGGTGCGCGGAGCAGGCGCGGGCCGTACCGGGCTGGGGAAACGCACCGTTGGCTGGGTGCGTTTAGCTGGTACGGGTCGCACCGGGCTAGTGTTGCGCACCGATGGTTTGGTGCGCTGAGTCGGTCTCCTCCTCCTCCGACTCTGGACCGGCGCTGGAGGCACCGGACTGGGAACTGGCGCTGGAGCACGACTGTCCCTGTCGTGCCTACTCCACCGCCAATCCCCATCCTGTGAGGGTTCTTCCGGGAACCCCCACGAGTGAGGGAACAGAAGCACATCGTCGTCGTCTTCCTCCGACTCCTCTATGTACTCCCGCTCCCATGGCTGTAGGGGCTCCTCCTGGAACCCCCACGAGTGCAGTGGTCGGGGCTCTTCTTCCTCGATCCCCGACCACCCCCATAGCCCCCCCCCCAAAATCCGTTTGAGGGGTTTTCTGGGCTCCAGGCTGGTCCTCAACCCTAGCCCGGTGACGTGTCCTCCGTCTCCGGCGCCTCGGCTGCTCCGGACCCCAGCCTTCCTCCACCGAGCGATAATAGGAGTGTTCCTCCTCGGTAATTTTCCCCATACCGAGGAGGATATCTCCTAATGTAATCCCCCGTTGAGTCCCAGGGTGGTGGATCATTCTGTCACGGTGCGTCGGATATAAGGGACTATAGACGGAGCGCTGGTGAAGTGTCATCCTTTTTATTTTCGGAGGTGTAATCACGAAGCACGAAAATACCAAAGGAGAGAACAAACAAAAACTATTACAAACAAAAACACAGTGACTTACTTTGGAAGCTGCAGGCAGTGCAGACAAACACAAAAGAACAATGATCCACACACAGGTGGATCTGGGCAGATCTTAAATACCATCCCCAATCAGAGACAACGCTAGACAGCTGTCTCTGATTGGGGATGATAATCTCCCTGATAATGTGTGAGAGCCTGGTTGTGTGCCTCTCTCCTCCCCTAGGTGGGAGTAAGAGGCCTTACCACAACCAAGCCCTCACAGTGTACATTCATGTGTCTGTGCCTGTGCCTATGTTTCTGTTGCTTCACAGTCCCCGCTGTTCCATAAGGTCTATTTTTATCTGTTTTTTAAATAATATTTTACTGCTTGCATCAGTTATTTGATGTGGAATAGAGTTCCATGTAGTCATGGCTCTATGTAGTACTGTGCACCTCCCATAGTTTGTTCTGGACTTGGGGACTGTGAAGATACCTCTGGTGGCATGTCTTGTGGGGTATGCATGGGTGTCCGAGCTGTGCGCCAGTAGTTCAAACAGTCAGCTTGGTACATTCAACTTGTCAATACCTCTCATAAATACAAGTAGTGATGAAGTCAATCTCTCCTCCACTTTGAGCCAGGAGAGATTGACATGCATATTATTAGCTCTCTGTGTACATCCAAGGGCCATCCGTGCTGCTCTGTTCTGAGCCAATTGCAATTCCCTTTTTGTGGCACCTGACCACACGACTGAACAGTGGTCCAAGTGCGACAAAACTAGAGCCTGTAGGACCTGCCTTGTTGATAGTGGTGTTAAGAAGGTAGAGCAGCGCTTTATTATGGACAGACTTCTCCCCATTTTAGCTACTGTTGTATCAATATGTTTTGTCAATGACAGTTTACAATCCAGGGTTACTCCATGCAGTTTAGTCACCTCAACTTGCTCAATTTCCACATTATTTATTACAAGATTTAGTTGAGGTTTAGGGTTTAGTGAATGATTGTGAGGGCTTGGTTGTGGTAAGGCCTCTTACTCCCACCTAGGGGAGGAGAGAGGCACACAACCAGGCTCTCACACATTATTAGGGAGATTATCATCCCCAATCAGAGACAGCTGTATAGCGTTGTCTCTGATTGGGGATAGTATTTAGACTCCACACACAGCCTCCTGTGTGTGGATCATTGTTCATTTGTGTTTGTCTGCACTGCCTGCTGCAAGCCAAAGTAAGTCACTGTGTTTTGTTAGAATCGTGTTTATGTTTTTCACTCTCCTTGTTTATTATCGTGCTTCGTGAGAACATCTCCGTAATAAAAAGGATGACACTTCACCAGCGCTCCGTCTATCGTCCCTTATATCCGACGCACCGTGACAGAATGATCCACCACCCTGGGACGCAACGGGGGATAACTTTAGGAGATATCCTCCTCGGTATGGGAAAAATTACAGAGGAGGAACACTCTTATTATCGCTCGGTGGAGGAAGGCTGGGGTCCGGAGCAGCCGAGGCGCCGGAGACGGAGGACACGTCACCGGGCTAGGGTTGAGGACCAGCCTGGAGCCCAGAAAACCCCTCAAACGGATTTTGGGGGGGGGGCTATGGGGGTGGTCGGGGATCGAGGAAGAAGAGCCCCGACCACTGCACTCGTGGGGGTTCCAGGAGGAGCCCCTACAGCCATGGGAGCGGGAGTACATAGAGGAGTCGGAGGAAGACGACGACGATGTGCTTCTGTTCCCTCACTCGTGGGGGTTCCCGGAAGAACCCTCACAGGATGGGGATTGGCGGTGGAGTAGGCACGACAGGGACAGTCGTGCTCCAGCGCCAGTTCCCAGTCCGGTGCCTCCAGCGCCGGTCCAGAGTCGGAGGAGGAGGAGACCGACTCAGCGCACCAAACCATCGGTGCGCAACACTAGCCCGGTGCGACCCGTACCAGCTAAACGCACCCAGCCAACGGTGCGTTTCCCCAGCCCGGTACGGCCCGCGCCTGCTCCGCGCACCAGCCAAACGGTGCGTTTTCCCAGCCCGGCGCGACCCGTGCCAGCTAAACGCAACAACCCAACAGTGCGTTTCCCCAGCCCGGCGCGACCCGTGCCAGCTAAACGCAACAACCCAACAGTGCGTTTCCCCAGCCCGGCGCGACCCGTGCCAGCGCCTCGCATCAGATCACTGGTGCATTTCCCCAGTCCTGTACGCCCCGTGCCTACTCCTCGCACGGAGGCTACAACGACGGTCGCCAGCACAGCTCTGTGGTTGGAGACCATCTCTGCGTCGGTGCCCAGAGTGGGCCCGACAGCCAGCCCAACCACAGGGCTGGAAACCCTCTCTGCGTCGGTGCCCAGGGTGGGCACGACGTTCAGCCCCGCTGTGGAGCAGGAGCTTCATAGCGTGTCGGTGCCCAGTCTGGGGCCGACAGCCAGCCCAACTACAGGGCTGAAAACCCTCTCTGCGTCGGTGCCCAGGGTGGGCACGACGTTCAGCCCCGCTGTGGAGCAGGAGCTCCATAGCACGTCGGTGCCCAGTGTGGGGCCGACAGCCAGCCCAACCACAGGGCTGGAAACCATCTCTGCGTCGGTGCCCAGGGTGGGCACGACGTTCAGTCCCGCTGTGGAGCAGGAGCTCCATAGCGCGTCGGTGCCCAGTCTGGGGCCGACAGCCAGCCCAATCAGAGGGCTGGAAACCATCTCTGCGTCGGTGCCCAGGGTGGGCACGACGTTCAGCCCCGCTGTGGAGCAGGAGCTCCATAGCGCGTCGGTGCCCAGTCTGGGGCCGACAGCCAGCCCAACCACAGGGCTGGAAACCATCTCTGCGTCGGTGCCCAGGGAGGGCACGACGTTCAGTCCCGCTGTGGAGCTGGAGCTCCATAGCACGTCGGTGCCCAGTCTGGGGCCGACAGCCAGCCCCACCAGAGGGCTGGAAACCATCTCTGCGTCGGTGCCCAGGGTGGGCACGACGTTCAGTCCCGCTGTGGAGCAGGAGCTCCATAGCGTGTCGGTGCCCAGTCTGGGGCCGACAGCCAGACCAGCTGCAGGGCTGAAGACCACCTCTGCGTCGGTGCCCAGGGTGGGCACGGCATCCAGCCTGAGGTCTCCGGAGAAGGTCAGCAGCCCGAGGCCTCCTGTGACGGTCAGCAGCCCGAGGCCTCCTGTAAAGGTCAGCAGCCTGAGGCCTCCTGTGAAGGTCAGCAGCCCGAGACCTCCGGAGAAGGTCAGCAGCCCGAGACCTCCGGAGAAGGTCAGCAGCCCGAGGCCTCCAGTGAAGGTCAGCAGCCCGAGGCCTCCAGTGAAGGTCAGCAGCCCGAGGCCTCCAGTGAAGGTCAGCAGCCCGAGGCCTCCAGTGAAGGTCAGCAGCCCGAGGCCTCCAGTGAAGGTCAGCAGCCCGAGGCCTCCAGTGAAGGTCAGCAGCCCGAGGCCTCCAGTGAAGGTCAGCAGCCCGAGGCCTCCAGTGAAGGTCAGCAGCCCGAGGCCTCCAGTGAAGGTCAGCAGCCCGAGGCCTCCAGTGAAGGTCAGCAGCCCGAGGCCTCCAGTGAAGGTCAGCAGCCCGAGGCCTCCAGTGAAGGTCAGCAGCCCGAGGCCTCCAATGAAGGTCAGCGCCACGCCACCTCCAGCGAAGGTCAGCGCCACGCCACCTCCAGCGAAGGTCAGCGCCACGCCACCTCCAGCGAAGGTCAGCGCCACGCCACCTCCAGCGAAGGTCAGCGCCACGCCACCTCCAGCAAAGGTCAGCGCCACGCCACCTCCAGCGAAGGTCAGCGTTCCGCCACCTCCAGCGAAGGTCAGCGTCCCGGAGCCTCCAGCCACAGCTCAAGGCCTGGAGCCTCCTCCACCGGTGCCCAGTCCAGGGCCGGTCGTCTGCTTCGCTCCAGTGCCGGAGCAGTCCGCTCCACCGGTGCCCAGTCCGGGGCCGGTCGTCTACGTCGCTCCAGTGCCGGAGCAGTCCGCTCCACCGGTGCCCAGTCCGGGGCCGGTCGTCTGCGCCGCTCCAGTGCCGGAGCAGTCCGCTCCACCGGTGCCCAGTCCGGGGCCGGTCGTCTACGTCGCTCCAGTGACGGAGCAGTCCGCTCCACCGGTGCCCAGTCCGGGGCCGGTTGTCAGCCCCTCTCCAGGGTCGAGGGCTCCCGCACCAGGGTCCAGACAGGACTTGGTGAATGGCGGGAGTACTGAGGGGGGAACCACCGCGCCGGGGTCCGGACCGGACCGGGCGTGCAACGGAGAGGTAGGAGGAAAGCTACTCTCACAGCCTGTGCCACGCCCGGAACTGGAACCGGAGCCCCCACCAGCAACCACTTCAGTACCCCGCCATGTCCCCCCTAGTTTTGGACATTTTTTCTTTTCAGGAGAGGGGGGATTGTATGTGTGCGGTCGGGAGTCCGCACCTTAGGGGGGGGGTACTGTGAGGGCTTGGTTGTGGTAAGGCCTCTTACTCCCACCTAGGGGAGGAGAGAGGCACACAACCAGGCTCTCACACATTATTAGGGAGATTATCATCCCCAATCAGAGACAGCTGTATAGCGTTGTCTCTGATTGGGGATAGTATTTAGACTCCACACACAGCCTCCTGTGTGTGGATCATTGTTCATTTGTGTTTGTCTGCACTGCCTGCTGCAAGCCAAAGTAAGTCACTGTGTTTTGTTAGAATCGTGTTTATGTTTTTCACTCTCCTTGTTTATTATCGTGCTTCGTGAGAACATCTCCGTAATAAAAAGGATGACACTTCACCAGCGCTCCGTCTATCGTCCCTTATATCCGACACACCGTGACAATGATTTGTTCCAAATACAATACTTTTAGTTTTAGATATATGTAGGACTAACTTATTCCTCGCCACCCACTCTGAAACTAACAGCAACTCTTTGTTAAGTGTTGCAGTCATTTCAGTCGCTGTAGCAGCTGACATGTAGTGTTGAGTCATCTGCATACCTAGACACACTAGCTTTACTCAAAGCCAGTGGCATGTCATTAGTAAAGATTGAAAAAAAGTAAGGGGCTTAGACAGCTGTCAGCATGTTATGCCTAAATATGCTAATCTAGCCAATGAAAAAATTATTAAAGTAGTTGCCAATATCAGTTAGTTTTTCCAGATACTGACAGCAACATGAACGTTATATTCTTATGGAGGCGCAGTGATAATTTTCAGATGGTACTGTTAGCAGGCATAGGTGTGTCTGTGACGGCCAATAGAGCACAGCACAGAACGCTGCTCGTCCAATCAGCCTCCAGGATCCCAAAAACTAGTTTTATTATGAATGGTAATGTTACTTGTTTTCTTATGAAGGAGTAATAAAGTAATTCTCCTCATCCCCTCAAACAGGTTAAATAATCAACAAATGAATTTACTCAAAGGCTTTGATCTGAGATGGAATAGCTGAGAGGATCACACAGTGGATGGTTGATACGTTGGCTCTACGGTAGGGCTACTCATTTACAACTAATTCCACCAGGTTATTCAGCCATGTACCTTACCTTCATTGTCAAAGTGGATGACACTGCAATCCGATTGGCCCTGGCTCCAGGGACATAAGTACACAGATCCACCTTCGTTGACGTTCGGTTGGCTGGTGTTAGCTTTGGGAGCACCAATCAGAATGCTGACACTATAAAGTTAAAATAGAACACAAAAACACAACATTAGTGCATATTCGGGCATAAATACAGCGTGGGAGTACAGGAACATTTACATTTTAGTCATATAGCAGACGCTATTACCCAGAGCAACTTACAGGAGCAATTAGGGTTAAGTGCCTTGCTCAAGGGCACATCGGCAGATTGTTCACATAGTTGGCTTGGGGTTTCAAACCAGCGAGCTTTCGGTTCATTTTCCTAATCCCTCTCTTCGTGGATGCTGTACCCTTATATTCAGTGCATTCGGAAAGTATTCAGACACCTTCACTTTTTCCACATTTTGTTATGTTATAGCTTTATTCTAAACTTCCTAATCAATTTATACACTATACCCCATAAGGAAAAAGCAAAAACAGGTTTTTAGAAATGTTTGCTAATGTATTAAAAATAAAACACCAGAAATACCTTATTTACATAAGGAAGGAAATGTCTGTAGAGCTCCGAGACAGGATTGTGTCGAGGCACAGATCTGGGGAAGGGTACCAAAAAATGTCTGCAGCATTGAAGGTCCCCAAGAATACATTGGGCTCTATCATTCTTAAATGGAAGAAGTTTGGAACCACCAATACTCTTCCTAGAGCTGGCCGCCCGGCCAAACTGAGCAATTGGTCAGGGAGGTGAGGGAGGTGACTCGATGGTCACTTTGACAGAGATCCTCAGTAAAAGCATATGACAGCCAGCTTGGAGTTTGACCAAAGGCACCTAAAGGACTCAGACCATGAGAAACAAGATTTTCTGGTCTGATGAAACCAAGATTGAACTCTTTGGCCTGAATGCCAAGCGTCACGTCTGGAGGAAACCAGGCACTGCTCATCACCTGGCCAATACCATCCCTACGGTGAAGCATGGTGGTGGCAGCATCATGCTGTGGGGATGTTTTTCAGTGGCACGGACTGGGAGCAGGGCCGGTCCTGGGCATAAGCGATATAAGGGGTTGCCAACCCCCTCAATTTGCTTTAAAACCACAACATTTTTTCTATGCCTCATGGCAAAATGGAGAGAATTATAGGAAATGTACAAAATAAAATATCTCTACCATCAAGAGGGGGACCACCAAATGTTTTACCCGCGAGGTGGGGGGCCCGAAAACCAAATCTCGCTCAGACTAGTCAGGATCGAGGGAAAGATGAGGGGATCAAAGTACAGAGATATCCTTGATGAAATCCTGCTCCAGAGCACTCAGGACCTCAGACTGGGGCGAAGGTTTACCCTCCAACAGGACAATGCAGGAGTGGCTTCAGGACAAGTCTCTGAATGTCCTTGAGCGTTCTGGATCCGGTTTTCATCAAGGATCTCTCTGTACTTTGCTCTGTTCATCTTTGCCTCGATCCTGACTAATCTCCCAGTCCCTGCCGCTGAAAAACATCCCCACAGCATGATGCTGCCACCACCATTCTTCACCGTAGGGATGGTGCCAGGATTCCCCCAGACGTGACGCTTGGCATTCAGGCCAAAGAGTTCAATCTTGGTTTCATCAGACCAGAGAATCTTGTTTCTCATGGTCTGTCCTTTAGGTGCCTTTGGTCAAACTCCAAGCTGGCTGTCATGTGCCTTTTACTGAGGAGTGGCTTCCGTCTGGCCACCATACCCTAACAGTCTGATTGGTATAGTGCTACAGAGATGGTTGTCCTTCTGGTAGGTTCTCCCATCTCCACAGAGGACCTATGGAGCTCTGTCAGAGTGACCATCGGGTTCTTGGTCACCTCCCTGACCAAGGCCCTTCTCTCCTGATTGTTCAGATGTTTCACAAAAGTTCTGAACCTTTCGATTCTCATAGTTTCTACAGATTGTAAATTAAAGATACATTTTTTTGCAAAACATATTATTATATTATTGAACGATTGACTATGACTTTTCAAATCACCCAGTAGTGCTATCTGCAGAGTTAGCGCCAGGTAAATGTTGCACTTTTTCAGCCATTCCTGGACCTGTGACCAAAAACAAGCTACATATGGACAGTACCAAAATAAATCTGCAGAGCTGGGAAGGTTGTATCCCCCATATATATTATTACATTATATTGGTTGCAAGAATTTTGTATAATAATTAAAATAGAAAAATGTGAAGTTTTGAAACTGCCGTCGTTTTGCGTATCAGGTTATAAACCATGTGCCATGTAATCGGTACATCGAAAATCTCTTCCCAACTATTTTGCAATCTATATGGCACAGCTGTCCATGTTTTGGTCCTTAAATTAAACTGGTATACTTTTTTATGCAGGGTAATGCAGTAATGCTGCAATTAGTTGGTTGTAATATTTGGTAGAGCAGACATTTCCATATATTTGTGTTAGCTGCATGTGTAACATAACTCCACCATTTATTTATGTTTGGTTTTTTTATGTTTGTTTTTTTATCAATTAGTATATTTGAGTTTAACCACAATATTTGTTGTATTATTTGTTCTGTCTTATCTAGTGGATTAACCTGAAATTGCAACTAACTTTCTATGGCTTGTTTCAAAAATAGAGACCTTTTTAAATAACCGAAAGTGAGAGGTTGTAATCTGAATAAATGGAAAAAGGACATTCTTGAACATCGAGTGAGACTGAAGTAACAGGAAACACATTCTAGTCCATTCTACTTCCAGTGGGCTCAAACATCTTTCCACAATCCAAAATACGCAATGTAGGCTACATATCAAACATTTAGTCATTCAGATAGTATTCCACCAAAGAAGCTAAACACGGCACACATTTCATTGAGGTAGTGGGCTAATGAGGGGCTGGGGTGGAGGGTTTTGGGTTTGTGGTTAAAAAGTATTTGGTTTCCCAGGGTATGAAATGATAATCTACCCATGCCTGAGAAATAAGCTACTGAATCAAGATTTGATCTGTTGAAAATCTGTTAAAAATGAAGAAACGACGAGAACGAACGACACTTTAATGTAACGTCCGTTGAGAGAGACAGAGAGAGAGACAATCCGTCTACCCTTTCAAAGCAGCCACACTAAACAGCCGTGCCCAAGGGAATTGCATAGCTTTAGATGTCGATGAATGATGACATTAACAGAGATCAGACAGCCTCCGAGTGAAGGGGCCCCCAAATGTCTGGAGAGTATGAGAGGAATATTTACATGGCGGGATTAACTTTCCTATAAACCATTCACTCTGCAGCCACTCACTCTTTTGAGGACTGAGATTTTGGGAATTCAGCACCCCTGTGATTTTTCAAAGTGTTGAATTGCTAAGTGTCCTTTAAGTCAATGATATACACCTAAGAAGTGTATGAAAACATACAACAAAGGGAAAAACATACCGTAGCAAAAGTATCAATATGAGAGTAATGATACATGAATGAGTCAACTCGAATCTACTGGCCAAACGTATAGCAACACAGTTGTGTTATCCACTTCGATTCAAATAGTATTTGTTTTCTTTCAAGTACTTTGAGTTACTTTGAGTACTTTTATTGGGCTTACCTGTAGTGTTACACAGTGGAGAGAACAAGTATTTGATACACTGCCGATTTTGCAGGTTGTCCCACTTACAAAGCATGTAGAAGTCTGTAATTTTTATCATAGGTACTCTTCAACTGTGAGTGACGGAATCTAAAACAAAAATCCAGAAAATCACATTGTATGATTTTTAAGTAATTAATTTGCATTTTATTGCATGACATAAGTATTTGATACATCAGAAAAGCAAAACTTAATAGTTGGTACAGAAACCTTTGTTAGCAATTACAGAGATCATACGTTTCCTGTAGTTCTTGTCCAGGTTTGCACACACTGCAGCAGGGATTTTGGCCCACTCCTCCATACAGATCCTTCAGGTTTCGGGGCTGTCGCTGGGCAATACGGACTTTCAGCTCCCTCCAAAGATTTTCTATTGGGTTCAGGTCTGGAGACTGGCTAGGCCACTCCAGGACCTTGAGATGCTTCTTACGGAGCCACTCCTTAGTTGCCCTGGCTGTGTGTTTCGGGTCATTGTCATGCTGGAAGACCCAGCCACGACCCATCTTCAATGCTCTTACTGAGGGAAGGAGGTTGTTGGCCAAGATCTCGCGATACATGGCCCCATCCATCCTCCCCTCAATACGGTGCAGTCGTCCTGTCCCCTTTGCAGAAAAGCATCCCCAAAGAATGATGTTTCCACCTCCATGCTTCACGGTTGGGATGGTGTTCTTGGGGTTGTACTCATCCTTCTTCTTCCTCCAAACACGGCGAGTGGAGTTTAGACCAAAAAGCTATATTTTTGTCTCATCAGACCACATAACCTTCTCCCATTCCTCTTCTGGATCATCCAGATGGTCATTGGCAAACTTCAGACAGGCCTGGACATGCGCTGGCCTGAGCAGTTGGACCTTGCGTGCGCTGCAGGATTTTAATCCATGACGGCGTAGTGTGTTACTAATAGTTTTCTTTGAGACTGTGGTCCCAGCTCTCTTCAGGTCATTGACCAGGTCCTGCCATGTAGTTCTGGGCTGATCCCTCACCTTCCTCATGATCATTGATGGCCCACGAGGTGAGATCTTGCATGGTGCCCCAGACCGAGGGAGATTGACCGTCATCTTGAACCAACAGTTGTTGCCTTCTCACCAAGCTGCTTGCCTATTGTCCTGTAGCCCATCCCAGCCTTGTACAGGTCTACAATGTTTTCCCTGATGTCCTTACACAGCTCTCTGGCCTTGGCCATTGTGGAGAGGTTGGAATCTGTTTGATTGAGTGTTTAGACAGGTGTCTTTTATACAGGTAACGAGTTCAAACAGGTGCAGTTAATACAGGTAATGAGTGGAGAACAGGAGGGCTTCTTAAAGAAAAACTAACAGGTCTGTGAGAGCCGGAATTCTTACTGGTTGGTAGGTGATCAAATACTTATGTAATGTAATAAAATGCAAATTAATTATTTAAAAATCATACAATGTGATTTTCTGGATTTTTGTTTTAGATTCCATCTCTCACAGTTGAAGTGTACCTATGTTAAAAAAAGATGAACAGACCTCTACATGCTTTGTAAGTAGGAAAACCTGCAAATGAGGCTATTCCGTTGGTTCCATATGCGCCAGGCAAGCTAAATGCAACTAAAGCATTTAGTTGGGGCGGCAGGTAGCCCAGTGGTTAGAGTGTTGGGCCCATAACCGAGAGGTTGCTGGATCGAATCCCCGAGCTGACAAGGTAAAAATCTGTCGTTCTGCCCCTGAACAAGGCAGTTAACCCACTGTTCCTAGGCCGTCATTGAAAATAAGAATTTGTTCTTAACTGACTTGCCTAGTAAAATAAAAGTAAAAATAAATTTGAAATAAAAAAACTACTATTTGAACCCAAGTCTGGTTCACTGGAATGGTGAACCCCCTACCCTTCAATTGATGTAATCTCAGGGTGTTACTGCAGATGTTGCCCCCCCCCCCAAAAAAAAAAAAAACATGCTACTGCTCGTTACATATTATTGCCGGACACTCTCTTTACCAAAACACTAGGGTTATATCTAAACTAGGCTTATTGACTTACGCTGTGGATGTCGCTGAGACACAAACAACAGTGGCATATGCTGAGAAACAGCAAACTCTGGATTTCTCTTGTATGGGACAACAATCTGATATGCGGCATGCGACTGCTCCATCTACTCCAACTTGACTTATATGACCCCAAACAAGACAGGAGAAATTGCAACAGGCATATGATAAAATTAGGGAAATCAAAACAATAAAAATAGCTATTCAATTATTTTGTTTATTTCAGCACAAAGACTAACATTGTCCAGTCCAGTCCTGACCAGGCGAAAAAAGCACCATGGAAGAAAAAGAGCCAACTCCAACAAGGGGACTGAATCAACATTTTCGTAATGACTCCACAACACACATTCTGCCCTCCAACGGTTAGCTAAGCAAACAGAGGGAGACTTAAGCAAGGTGTCAGAAAACGTGTACATTTATTAAGTCAATGGCATCAAACCAGTTCAGCCTCAGAGGATGGTGGAAGGGGCACTGTGACAGGCAGAGTTGATATAGGCCTCTAAATATTTGTTTAAACATTGCTCAGCTCAGCCCCTATGCCAATATTGGCTCAGCCTATGTTAATGGTGACCCTTAGATTTGAGTAAATGGGTTGTCTTTAACTATTAGCGAAATTAGCATTTGCAACAAGTGACCTAACCCTTGACCCCTGGCCTAATGATAATGTCACAGCTAAATCCTTAGAGCGGTCCCACTGTAAACTAGGCCTACATTACTGAATTGTTTTTCTTAGGATTAGTTCAACCATAGTATGACACTGTAGTTGTTCAAAACCTAGGTCGAGGGTGCGTCATCTCTCACTATTTGACCAAGCTACCTACATGTAACCTCGTCCCCAGGCTCAATTGCTACCACGATATGAACCTACATGTACAAGGGCTGTGCTTACTTCCTGAGTAACGTTGCAAGATGGTACTTCAGTTCTGTCAAAACCATTGGAATTCCTCTCTGCTGAATAGGGAGTTGAAGTTCACTATAACAGATGCCCTACTGCCCATGCCCTTTCATTATCTTCAGCCACCATGATGCTGTTGATGACGATGGTCGCTCTAAATAGGCTGTGTGTGTGTGTGTGTGTCCGTCCTAAAATGGAGGAAAAGCCATTACCACAATTGCTGAAAAGCCTATTCATCAGGATATTTTCTATCAGCATAGGCCTAGAAATATTATTTTGTGAGTTTTTTAGTGGAATGGTGTTAAAGTTTAATGACACTTTCCCTTCTACTGTAGGCTATATCATTTTATATCACCAATGAATCTGTAAATATGAAGAGAATTTACCATAAATATCCTTACTTGAAGTTTGATGCAAGGATCGGGACAGGGGACAGGGGGTGGCGGTGGCACACCAGCGATGTGCACTTGTCAAAGTGATTATGGCGTATTAATAACAGGCCTACAATGCATTGCGTCATTTGTGATGTACTGTAATGCGAGCGCATTCATTTCAGATGGTAGAATTGGCCTAATTGTGTTACTTCATTTCAGCTGTGAATGCTGAGATTTTTCTCTTAGTGAAAGGTGAAAAGTGGTGCTACCTGCTGTTGGCATCGGCTAAGTAGGCCAGGCTACATGTTAAAATCTTACTTAATCTCACTTAACAATTACACACCTATCAGTAAAACAGCAGGGAGGGGGTCCTTCTTGTATTTGTCAAAGTCCATGGAATCCCTATTCATCCAAGGATTTGAATTTCTCCTTAATGTATTTGATCCCCCAAAATGCTGAATATGTACAGTCGTATGCAAAGGTTTGGGCACCCCTGACAATTTCCATGATTTCCATTTATAAATAATTGGGTGTTTGGATCAGCAATTTCATTTTGATCTATCAAATAACTGATGGACACAGTAATATTTCAGTAGTGAAATAAGGTTTATTGGATTAACAGAAAATGTGCAATATGCATCAAAACGAAATTAGACAGGTGCATAAATCTGGGCACCCAACAGAAAAATCACATCAATATTTAGTAGAGCCTCCTTTTGCTAAAATAACAGCCTCTAGACGCTTCCTATAGCCTCTAATGAGTGTCTGGATTCTGGATGAAGGTATTTTGGACCATTCCTCCTTACAAAACATCTCCAGTTCAGTTAGGTTTGATGGTTGCCGAGCATGGACAGCCCGCTTCAAATCATCCCACAGATTCTCAATGATATTCAGGTCTGGGGACTGGGATGGCCATTCCAGAACATTGTACTTGTTCCTCTGCATAAATGCCCGGGTAGATTTGAGCAGTGTTTTGAGTCGTTGAAATATCCAGCCCCGGTGTAACTTCAACTTTGTGACTGATTCTTCAACATTATTCCCAAGAATCTGCTGATATTGAGTGGAAGGCTACCCGAAACGTTTGACCCAAGTTAAACAATTTAACTTGGGTCAAACGTTTCACACCGGAGGTCTGGTGCGTGGAGCCGGCACTGTTGGCGTCGGGCTGGGCACAGCCGCTGGAGTTCTGGTGGGAGGAGCCGGGCACGGGTCGTACCGGACTGGGGAGGCGCACCGGAGGTCTGGTGCGTGGAGCCGGCACTGGAGGCGTTGGGCTGGACACATGCACTGGAGGACGGGTGCGAGGAGCCGGCACGTGTCGGACCGGACTTGGAAGGCGCACTGAAGGTCTGGTGCGTGGAGGCGTCATACTGAGCACCAGAACAGTGTACGGCTCGAGTTCTGAAGCCTGACTGGATGCCTTGCCCAGCCTGGGCACCGGCACAGATGATGGCTGCAGCCATTAACCGGGCTGGCTACCGGTCCCGGACTGGGCACCGGCGTGGCAAGGAGCTCTGGCTCCGTGACCTCCCTCTCCTGTTTGTGGAGGAGAGCCAGTCGCTCCTTCCATATCGCCAGTCTGGCTTCAAAACTGTCCTACTCATCCATCCTCCGAACGTGGGGGTTGGACTCGGGCTCTCCACCACTTCGCCTGTTCCTCCTTCGGCCAATTGAAAAATCTCTCCGGCGTCTTCCGGTTATCTGCCGTCGGAGGCTGAAGTGCTTAGCGCTGCTCTACCAGCCTGGAGTGGCATACCAGAAGTCGGTTGCGTGGAACCGGCACAGGGTGTCCCGGGCTGGGCACACGCTCTGGATGTCGGGTGCGGGAAGCTGTCGCTGGACGTACCGGGCTGGGGAGGTGCGCTGGACGGATAGGGGCTGTCCACGGCCGTCCTTTCTCCCCTTGAACGCCAACGATTGTAGGGGCTCTGGTCCAGCCACGGGCTCCTCTTCCCAAACATGGGTCGAGAGCCCCCAGGTGCTCCCCACCACCACCAGTGGCTGTGCTCCCTCTGGCACCTTCTCTCGCCGATGTGTCCTCCGTCGACGCCGGTGGTGTCCAGGCTCCTCCGCGATGCTCGGAGTGCCGAAACACATGTACACCTCCTCCTCCCTCGCCACGCTGGTGCCCAGCCCGGGACCGGCAGCCAGTCAGGCTACAGGCCTGGAGCTCTCCTCTGCGCCGGTGCCCAGGATGGACACGGCGTCCAGACCTGCTCCGAGGTTGGGGCTTTCCACTGGGCCGGGGTCTAAACAGGACCTGCCGTCCAGCCCCGCTCCAGTGCCGGAGCGACCTGCTCCACATGAGCCCAGTCCGGGACCGGTCGTCAGCCCCTCTCCAGGGTCGGAGTCTCCCACACCAGGGTCCAGACAGGATTTGGTGCTTCGCGGGAGTACTGAGGGAGGGTCCATCGCGCGGGGGTCCGGACAGGACCGGGCATGCAACGCGGAGGCAAGGAGGAAGCTGCCTTCAGAGACTGTGTCACGCCCGAAGCTGGAGCCGGAGCCCCCACCAACAACCTCCCCAGTATGCCGCCCTGCCCCCCCTTTCGTGTTGGGATTTTGGTGTTTTTTGGTTGGGGGGGAATCTTGCGGTCGGGAGCCTGCGCCTTAGGGGGGGTACTGTCAGGGCCTGACTGAGGCCACGTCTCTGACTCCCTCTAGAGGGAGTAGTATGGCCACAGTCAGGACCTGACAATAATACAGGGAGTTTGGTTTTGGTTTTGGTCAATCCCCAATTAGAGGCAGCTGTCTTGAGTTGTCTCTAATTGGGGATTCTATTTATGTTCACTTTGCTTCCACCTGCGAGTGGATCATTGCGTTGTCTGTTCTGTAAGGACAGTTGTTTTGTCCTTTTGAGTTAGAATAAACTGTTTGCACGTACCTCTCGCTCTGCACCTCGTTCCCTTCCCACTAACCGTGACACTGGAATGCCTGTTACCAATTAGTTTATTTTCATTTGCGTTCATTAGCATATTTAGCTAGCAGCCTCCATGGAAACTCACTATTAATATAGCACATTTTGTTAGCATTCAGGTAATAGATGCCCAATGTTTTTTTTTCTTGCGTCCCCTTGTATATTAAGTAGGTAATACCATAAATCCCAGGATAAGAGAAGGACGTTATGACGATATTAAAATATGGATACTGCCCAACCCTAATATCAGTCAGCTAACCATTTACAGTAACATCAGTTCATTAATACACTGTCTAATACACACTAAATATTATGCATAAATTGAGAAATCATATCTTATCTTGGCACTGTGGCACGGTATAGGCAACTGCTAATTAGTTAATAGATAATAGATTCATAGAATTAAGTTTGAAGGGTGACCTACTTTGAAAGGACAGGAAGTATTGGCTGTGCACTTGACCAGGGATTCCATATTTAACCCCACCTACAGTGGGGAGAACATGTATTTGATACACTGCCGATTTTGCAGGTTTTCCCACTTACAAAGCATGTAGAAGTCTGTAATTTTTAACATAGGTAATCTTCAAATGTGAGTGACGGAATCTAAAACAAAAATCCAGAAAATCACATTGTATGATTTTTAAATAATTAATTTGCATTTTATTGCATGACATAAGTATTTGATACATCAGAAAAGCAGAACTTAATATTTGGTACAGAAACCTTTGTTTGCAATTACAGAGAACATACGTTTCCTGTAGTTCTTGACCAGGTTTGCACACACTGCAGCAGGGATTTTGGCCCACTCCTCCATTCAGATCCTTCAGGTTTCAGGGCTGTCGCTGGGCAATACGGACTTTCAGCTCCCTCCAAAGATTTTCTATTGGGTTCAGGTCTGGAGACTGGCTAGGCCACTCCAGGACCTTGAGATGCTTCTTACGGAGCCACTCCTTAGTTGCCCTGGCTGTGTGTTTCGGGTCGTTGTCATGCTGGAAGACCCAGCCACGACCCATCTTCAATGCTCTTACTGAGGGAAGGAGGTTGTTGGCCAAGATCTCGCAATACATGGCCCCATCCATTCTCCCCTCAATACGGTGCAGTCGTCCTGTCCCCTTTGCAGAAAAGCATCCCCAAAGAATGATGTTTCCACCTCCATGCTTTACGGTTGGGATGGTGTTCTTGGGGTTGTACTCATCCTTCTTTTTCCTCCAAACACGGCGAGTGGAGTTTAGACCAAAAAGCTCTATTTTTGTCTCATCAGACCACATGACCTTCTCCCATTCCTCCTCTGGATCATCCAGATGGTCATTGGCAAACTTCAGACGGGCCTGGACATGCGCTGGCTTGAGCAGGGGGACCTTGCGTGCGCTGCAGGATTTGAATCCATGACGGCGTAGTGTGTTACTAATGGTTTTCTTTGAGACTGTGGTCCCAGCTCTCTTCAGGTCATTGACCAAGTCCTGCCGTGTAGTTCTGGGCTGATCCCTCACCTTCCTCATGATCGTTGATGCCCCACGAGGTGAGATCTTGCATGGTGCCCCAGACCGAGGGAGATTGACCGTCATCTTGAACTTCTTCCATTTTCTAATAATTGCGCCAACAGTTGTTGCCTTCTCACCAAGCTGCTTGCCTATTGTCCTGTAGCCCATCCCAGCCTTGTGCAGGTCTACAATTTTATCCCTGATGTCCTTACACAGCTCTCTGGCCTTGGCCGTTGTGTAGAGGTTGGAGTCTGTTTGATTGAGTGTGTGGAGAGGTGTCTTTTATACAGGTAACGAGTTCAAACAGGTGCAGTTAATACAGGTAATGAGTGGAGAACAGGAGGGCTTCTTAAAGAAAAACTAACAGGTCTGTGAGAGCCGGAATTCTTACTGGATGGTAGGTGATCAAATACTTATGTCATGCAATAAAATGCAAATTAATTATTTAAAAATCATACAATGTGATTTTCTGGATTTTTGTTTTAGATTCCGTCTCTCACAGTTGAAGTGTACCTATGATAAAAATTACAGACCTCTACATGCTTTGTAAGTAGGAAAACCTGCAAAATCGGCAGTGTATCAAATACTTGTTCTCCCCACTGTACATTTGAACATCGAAGTATCAAGACGTTTTTGGGGTTTTATATTGAAAAACAAAAAGACAAGCAATATTATTGATTTTTTGTAACTTTTCGATTGCTACATTTTACCTTAGAAAACTTTAATCTTACCTCAGGAATGTTAATTTAATGTTGTCTACAAAGTAGGCTAACTACTGTATCTTGACCACCTTAACAACATATACACCAAAACAACCTTGGCTGTTGTTAAATCGTGTATTACACAAGCTCTTCATCACTTGACTGTCATTCAGAAAATCCTTTCCTGAATTAGCTGTGGCGTGATAATGTCCCCATGTAACTAAACAGCTAGACATCAAACAAGCATCAAACAACTATTATGCATAATTATTGAATAACCCTGTTTCATGAATCATATTAAAGTTACTCTGTTTGAAGCATTGGATTTTGCAATCACATACATTATTTTGAATGTGTGCCTATGAAAACAGTTTTCACACCATACCATAGGGATAAACGAAATGTTAAGTACACTACCAAGATCTCCATACAAAAAAAGCTATATCCTGGAATTTCACAGAATCAAGTTCAATGTGTAATTCAATTGTTAAATGCTTAGTATATGATATAACAACAAACAACATTATCATAAATGTAAGGAAAGAAAGGTAGTGATTTATGTCACACGATTTTTTCAGAATCTGTGTAGACTCCAGGTATGAGAAAGGGTTTAAACACAGGTTTTGATTCACTTCATGAATGATATTGAATTTATCTATGTTCCCCTTTTATATCTTTATGTATACACATGAAAAAAATGCTACCTATTATGAATGACTTTGTGACAGCTCCAAACAGTTTTCCACTACCAGAAATACTCACTGGTACCCTAGTTTATAAAAATAACCAAACACATTCATTTTCAATGGAACGCTGCGTTTGCCTTGCAGCATTGTGTTGCAGAGCGATCTGTGTGGATAAATCGAACAACTGCATCAAATTGTATAGGTAGAAGGCTTGACAGAAGGTGAGTGTTGAACTTTTGTTGCCCACATGTCCAGATGATGCTGCGTACCATTTTGCGCAAGACACTATAGGTGTGTTCGAGGCATTAAGTTAAAGGTTAAAAAGGTTAGCTATGTGTTGGCAAAAATGTGTTATGTGTTAGCTATGTGTTGGTGTCCCATGAGAGGAAATTGGGAATCATTCCCCAAAAAAGCGGTGTGGTATTGTGGGGAAGAAAGGGGCAGGAGCTGTGGTGGTTGGCTTGTCCAAAACGTGTTCCCTTTGCCTCTATGTAGCCTATAAACCGTTATTCAAATAGTATGAGTAGGCTTATTAGGCAGCTGTATATCATGGTAATGCCGTTTAGGTCTAAACAGTGATATTGGACTGTGAATAACAACAATATCAAATAACCTATATGGAATCATTAAAATCAGAACCTTTGAAGTAAATGAAAATGGGTATTGTTGTGCCAAACAGTTGCCTAGAACAATATAAATAAGCACTCACCTAGATGAATTATTGTAGAAAAAATCCACCGAATAACCGAAATAACTTTCCCTAGGTCCACTGTAAACGACCCTGTTTTCGGTTTCCAAGTTAAACGTTACGCACAGCTGTATAAAAACTACTGCAAGTACAACGAACGGGGCGCAATAACCTGGATTTCGCTGGGTTGAGTTTACTGAAATTGTTGCAAGTTGCCGTCCAGTGCCCATTTCTTTTGTGCGTCTTTTCTTTCATCGAATCGCTAGATACTGTTTAATCTGTTGCGAGGTGTGAAACTCATCATTCGCCTGCGTAATATGTTTGGTAAAGCATATTCCAGCACAGACAATTCATTCCTTGTGAATTGAATAGGACCCCGTTTCACTCTGCTTCTCGGTCTCATAGGATACTTGTTTTAGCAGTGTAGACTCGGGGATGGAGTTCAATTTTGGGGTGGAGCTTTGGATATTAAACATGGGATGTGGGCGCACTCCAAACCTGTTTTGGTGTGTGTGTGTGTGTATTCTATGAGATGTAGGCTTGTTAAAATCGATGAAAAAAAGCCTAGCAAAGATTCTTACAATTTTGTGAAGAGATAAAGCATTTTCAACAGGGCACTCATATTTAAATATTCATGGTGCGCAGCAGAGATGAACACATACATAGAATGTCAAAATTTGATAAATGTATGTTTGAGCCAAAGTGTCCATTAATAAAATGTATGCAATACCTATCTAATTTGTCTTTATAATTAATTTAACTGAAATTTTCTGTCTGATACTCTGGCTGTGTACGTTTATGTTCTTTATAATTTTTATACAGATTATTTGTTATTTATATGATATTTGTTTCAATTCTCTATACATTGGCTGATGTGTATTTATTTATTTGTTTTTATTTTTTATTCTTTATGAAAACGTGAACTAACTAAATAATTTTTGTATTACAAGTTCAATTTCTTTTTTCGGCAAATTGTTACAAATGTGATCTGCAATAAAAAAAATATATTAAAAAAATAATAAAATAAAAACATAAATAGAATGAATAGAACATTCCTCATTCAAGTCAATGATGGCATAATGGGTGGACTGGCAGCCATTTCGAGTGTAACCATGCCTAGGGGTGCGTTGGTAAATTCGCAGAATAACTGATGAATTTACAAACGCTCAACAACTGTTGAATATGGCAGGTGCCAGTAAATGAAATTGTTGCCAGCATCACAGTTACAGTCACCAAAGCTCTAGATAACATGAAAACAGCCTAACCAGGTCTGCTAGGGCAAGTAAAATGGTCAGAATGAAGTGTTCTCTCATTTTTGTCTAGAAGTAGCTAGCTAGCTAGCTAGCCACTGTTAGCCAGTTAGCTTGGGTGCTTAACTGCCATTGTGAGTTCAGAACGCTCAGATCATCCCTACTCCTCGGCCAGAGCGTCCAGTGAACTCTGAACACTCCAAAAGATAGAATTGATCAATAAACATAGACAGGGCTCTAACTCCACTAGCTCCATAATGAGATAGGGTGCAGGCCAGGCAGCAGGCTGTTCGCCAGCCTGCCAGCTTAGTGGAGTCTGCCACTAGCACAGTCAGTGCAGTCAGCTCAGCTATCGCCATAGAGACCGGGTCTGTGTCTCGATCTAGGTTTGCAAAACAAAACATGGCGGTGTTCGCTTTAGCAATCTCATTCGGAAACACAATGTCAACTTTCGACACACAGCTGTACATTTCAATGAAACATGGTGAAGCCCTGTTTTTGCCTACCCTGGAAGCCTGTGTTTCAGACATAAGGAAGTGGATGGCAGCAAATGTTTTACTTTTAAACTTGGATAAAACAGAGATGCTAGTTCTAGGTCCCAAGAAACAAAGAGATCTGCTGTTGGATCTGACAATTAATCTTGATGGTTGTACAGTCGTATAAAAAAAACTGAAGGACCTCGGCGTTACTCTGGACCCCAATCTAGAATATTTCAAGGACAGCTTTTTTCCATCTTCGTAACATTGCAAAAATCTGAAACTTTTGTCCAAAAATTATGCAGAAAAGTTAATCCATGCTTTTGTCACTTCTAGATGCAATGCTCTACTCTCCGGCTACCCGGATAAAGCACTAAATAAACTTCAGTTAGTGAAGAATCCTGACTAGAACCAAAACATTTTATCATATTACTCCAGTGCTAGCCTCTCTACATTGGCTTCCTGCCCTGCCTTTCTAAAGTTTTCGAAAGCCAAGTTAACAAACAGATAAATGACCACTTCGAATCCCACCGTACCTTCTCTGCTATGCAATCTGGTTTCCGAGCTGGTCATGGGTGCACCTCAGCTACGCTCAAGGTACTGAACGATATCATAACCGCCATCGATAAAAGACAGTACTGTGCAGCCGTTTTCATCGACCTGGCCAAGGCTTTCGACTCTGTCAATCACCGCATTCTTATTGGCAGACTCAACAGCCTTGGTTTCTCAAGTGACTGCCTTGCCTGGTTCGCTTACTACTTTGCAGACAGAGTTCAGTGTGTCAAATCGGAGGGCCTATTGTCCGATCCTCTGGCAGTCTCTATGGGGGTGCCACAGGGTTCAATTCTTGGGCCAACCCTTTTCTCTATATACATCAACGACGTCGCTCTCGCTGCTGGTGACTCTCTGATCCATCTCTACGTAGATGACACCATTCTGTATACATCTGGCCCCTCTTTGGACACTGTGTTTACTAACCTTCAATCAAGCTTCAATGCCATACAACACTCCTTCCGTGGCCTCCAACTGCTCTTAAACGCTAGTAAAACTAAGTGCATGCTTTTCTATCGAACGCTGCCAGCACCCGCCCACCGGACTATCATCACTACTCTCGACGGATCCGAATTAGAATACGTGGACACCTACAAATACCTAGGCATCTGGTTAGACTATAAACTCAACTTCCAGACTCACATCAACCATCTCCAATCCAAAATTAAATCCAGAATTGGCTTCCTATTTCGCAACAAAGCCTCCTTCACTCATGCTGCCAAACATGCCCTTGTAAAACTGACTATCCTACCGATCCTTGATTTCGGCGATGTCATTTACAAACTAGCCTCCAATACTCTACTTAGCAAATTGGATGTAGTCTATCACAGTGCCATCCGTTTTGTCACCAAAGCCCCATACACTACCCACCACTGCGACCTGTATGCTCTCGTTGGCTGGCCTTCATTATATATTCGCCGCCAAACCCACTGGCTCCAGGTCATCTATAAGTCTTTATTAGGTACATCCCCGCCCTATCTCAGCTCACTGGTCACTATAGCAACACCCACCCGTAGCATGCGCTCCAGCAGGTATATCTCTCTGGTCACCCCCAAAGCCAACACCTCCTTTGGTCGCCATTCCTTCCAGTTTGCTGCTGCCAATGACTGGAACGAATTGCAAAAATCATTGAAGCTAGAGGTTCCTATCTCCCTCAATAACTTTAAGCATCAGCTGTCAAAGCTGCTTATCGATCACTGCACCTGTATATAGCCCTTCTGTAAATAGCCCACACTACTACCTCATTCCCCATATTTATTTTTTGTTTATTTTCACTAATCTTGCACTCCAGTATCTCTATTTGCACATCATAATTTGCACACTTTTCATTCCTGTGTTAATAATGATAATTCTGTAATTTATGTCACCACTATAGTCTATTTATTGTTCTACCTCTTAACCTTACTGCATTTTTGCACTACATTTTGCACTCTGTATATAGATTTTTCTATTGTGTTTTTGACTGTTTGTTTAATGTGTAACTCTGTGTTGTTATTTGTCACACTGCTTTGCTTTGTCTTGGCCAGGTCGCAGTTGCAAATGAGAACTTGTTCTCAACTGACCTACCTGGTTAAATAAAGGTGAAATAAAAATAAAAATAAAATTAAGGCTAGGGCTGATTTAAAGGCTTTACTGCTAACCTACAAAGCATTCCATTGGCTTGCTCCTACCTATCTCTCCGATTTGGTCCTGCCGTACATTCCAACACGTACGCTATGGTCACAAGACGCAGGCCTCCTTATTGTCCCTAGAATGTCTAAACAAACAACTGGAGGCAGGGCTTTCTCCTATAGAGCTACATTTTTTTTTGGAATGGTCTGAGACGCAGACTCGGTCTCACCTTTAAGTCAGAAGACTCATCTCTTCTCTCCTATTATTGATTGTAGTCTGGCCCAGGGGTACGAAGGTGAGCGGCAAGTCACTGGAGCGACAAACCGCCCTTGCTGTCTCTGCCTGGCCAGCTCCCCTCTCTCCACTGGGATTCTCTGCCTCTGACCCCTTTTGCGGGGGCTGAGTCACTGGCGTACTAGTGCTCTTCCATGCCGTCCCTAAGAGGGGTGCGTCACTTGAGTGGGTTGAGTCACAGACATGATCTTCCTGTCCGGTTTTGCGCCCCCTCAGGCTTGTGCTGTGGAGTAGATCTTTGTGGGCTATACTCAGCCTTGTATCAGGGTAGTAAAAGTGGGTTGGGTTATATCCTGTCTGGTTGACCCTGTCCGGGGGTATTGTCAGACGGGGCCACAGCGTCCCCCGACCCACCCCTGTCTAAGCCTCCAGTATCTATGCTGCAATAGTCTATGTGCCTAGCTAGGGTCAGCCTGTTATATCTGGTGTAATTATCCTGTCTTATCTGGTGTCCTGTGTGAATTTAAGTATTCTCCCTCTAATTCTCTCTCTCTCTCTCTCTCTGAGGACCTGAGCCGTAGGATCATGCCTCAGGAATACCTGATCTGATGACTCCTGGCTGTCCCCAGTCCACCTGTTATGCTACCTTGTCCGGGACCTGCTGTTTTCGGCTCTCTCCATCTACCGCACCTGCTGTCTCGACCTCTGAATGCGAACTGACATTTACTCCTGAGGTACTGACCTGTTGCACCCTCTACAACCACTGATTATTATTTGACCCTGCCGGTCATCTATGCATAGAATGGAACGACTTTCTATGAATGTTTGAGCACATTGAAAAAAAAAAAATCTGGCCTTAAATGGCCATGTACACTTATAATCTCCACCCGGCACAGCCAGAAGAGGACTGGCCACCCCTCAGAGCCTGGTTCCTCTCTAGGTTTCTTCCTAGGTTCCTGCCTTTCTAGGGAGTTGTTCCTAGCCACCGTGCTTCTACATCTGCATTGCTTGCTGTTTGGGGTTTTAGGCTGGGTTTCTGTATAACACTTTGTAAAATGTGATGATGTAAAAAAGGCTTTATAAATACATTTGATTGATTGATTTACTAACGCCCAAAGCGCACCCTGAGCGCACTCTGGCACAGAGTGAATTTACAAACATACCCTAGTTTGAAGATTGTCAGGTTATAGGGTTAAGACTAGGGTGAAAACTTGAATAGTCAGAAAGGTGGACCCAATTGCAGAAACCAGATAACAGTCCTGGGAAATGTCTTCAATTCTTTTATTTTGAAGAAAAGGAATGTCCAAACTTTCCTAGTGTATATACAAAAAGTAAATTCCAAAAAAAACAAAAATAGTTTGACAACAGTTCCAAAACGTGAATCCAAAAAATCCACAAGGTAAATCCAGAAGGAATATGAAAAAGATCAAAGATCTGAGAGTACTCCAAAAAAATGTCTAAGAGCAAAAGTTAATAAATCAAAAACAAAAGAAACATACCAGGTACACAAAGTAGAATGAGATCACTCCAAAAGAGGCACAGCAAGAGAATGACCTAGACACGGTCATGGCACTGGAAACACTGAGCAAAGTACTCAGGAGAAGGGTGACTTAAATACACAAACAGGGAACAAGGCACAGGTGACAACAATAAGACCTAATGACAGAGACTGACAACCAACAAGAGACACAATGGGGACCTCTAGTGGCCAAACATAAGTCTAAAACCCTGACTAAGATGACAAAGGTTAAGACAACGGGATTCTAATATCCCATAACTCTTTACAACATTGGGATCAGCTATGCTAGTTAGCAACAGCGCTGGTCCCAGATTTGTGACAACGTTGTCTTAACCTGTATATTATCGGTCTCTAGACTCATGCCAAAGTATACCCTTCAATCTGTGCTGTGATTTGTTAAATCAACTCAACTGACATTACAAAAAGTACATTCCATTGCATGAGCCACACCAGCATCATTTGAATGAACATTCTATTACCATAGCAATCCAGCATCACTATACCAGGCAGCCATTACGAGTGTACCCAAGGGCCATGAGTTTACCAGTGAAATTGCCTGGGTTAGAACTTCCAAACCCTTTCTATTCATTCTATTTTTATGGGTGCGTTCGTAAATTCACTCTGGAGTTCAAGAGAGCACTCTGGAGTTCCAGAGAGCACTCGGCATGTTCAGAGTGCACACTGGACGCTCTGGCCAAGGAGTAGGGTTGATCTAAGCGTCTGCGAGAGTTCTAACCAATTTCAAAATAGCAGTGTCCGTAACAGCAAGATGTGATGGATATGTCTACAGTATATTGATACACTTGAAGTTATAATTCAACATATTGCCAAATGTAATGTATCAAGTGAAGTGGCAAAAAATTAATTTAAAGAAATTAAACAACATGTTATTTATTAATTCTATATCAAATAAATATAGTCACATCACAACAGGTTTAGGTTTGATAAAACAATTATTTACAAGTCATTCTTTTTTGTTTTGTCATGTCACCTGTAAACTATGTCAGAGAAAGATGGGTGGGGGTGAGGGGAGAAACAGAGAGAGAGCGCTGCAGTGGAATAGTAAGTGCTGGTCCATCGCATACACACGTCTTGAGGTGGTGTGCCCAACTCTGATCCAGGGGCTTGGGGTGGGTTTGGGTTTCAGCCTACAGCTCATGAGACAACAGGTCAGCAATGTAGTTCTGCTTCTGCAATGCAACAGGCATCTCTTCATCATTGACATCCTCTTCTTCCTGTTCACCGTGTAGCATGCTCCGAAGCACACCATCAATGGTATCATCATTGCAGTGGCAAATGTTGTGTAGCACACAACATACGAGTATACAGAGTGGGATCAGGTCAGTGTGGTTCATATCAAGGTACTACAGGCATCTGAACCTCTCTATTGTGCACCTTGTGGTGCAGAGTGAGTTGTTGAAGCGTTTTTGTACTCCTGATAGGTGGCCGTTGTCTTAGAAGGGAACCAGCAGCCATAGTTGTAGAGGGTATGCTGGATCCCCCAGGATGTGGGTGTCATCGGGCGCCATAGACTGTGGGTTGGCGGTAATCATCTGGTGCAGGTCTGAGTTCCGGTACACCCTTGCATCAGCCGGGATAGGCACTAAATACACTGGTGAAAAGCATTTTGTCATCGCAGACGACCTGGAGGTGAATAGAACGGAACGACTTGTGGTTGATATATGTCTCAGGGTATTCTCGGGGGGCCTTGATGGGAATGTGTGTTCCGTCAATGGCTCCAATTACCCCAGGGTGCTTAGCTGCCTTTGCGAAGCCACTGATGACTTCTTGTGCTCTGGCCCCTGTTGGCCAGACGATGACTTGTGCAGAGACATGAGATACTGCTTCGATCACCCTCTGTAAACAGGCCTAAACTGTAGATTTAGAGACATGGAACCTGTCGCCGATTCCCCTGCACAAAGGAATATAATTAGATTAATTTATTGTAACTGTTTTTTTATTTATTTTTTATTTAGTAAAATATTTTTTTAACTCTATTTTCTTAAAACTGCATTGTGGGTTAAGGGCTTATGAGTAAGTATTTCACAGTAAGGTCTACACCTGTTGTATTCAGCGCATGTGACAAATACAATTTGATTTGATTGACCATTTATTAGGATGGATTTCGGGTTAGTTTTACTGCAGATCTCTTGCTGTTTCTTTTATTATATATTTTGTGAGAGTAACAGTCTGTGGCCCTGTTTTCCTGTTGTCTGAGAATTATGACAACTTATTATAGTGTTTTAAGTAGCTAGGTCTATAATTGTATGTTGTTGGTCTGTGCACATGTATGGACTACAGTAGCTAGCTGTGATGGAGTTGGCTAGTTATGATGTTAATTTTTAACGGTGTGGTACTGTAGATTTTGACATATTTTTGTCAAATTCTGTACCTCATCACATCCATGATCACGATTAGTTTATAATGACAATATTCACCAGATTTCCTAGTAAGCACAGAACAATCATCTGCTTGTAAGTTCCGTTATACTACTCTTGCTATTGCCATTCCATCTGACAATTAGCTGATTGCACTTGCCAACGTTAGCTAGCTAGCTAGCTTGATGTTACTGTAGCTAAAAACAAGGTTAGTGACACACTGACACGCCAAATGCATGTTGCAAGGCCAATGTGTTGATCTTAAATTGTCCTCATCACTGTCGCTGTCAACCAACCCAAAAGAGAGCAGTCATGCCTTCTCTGTTTTCAGTCATTTTTATTTGTGAACCGTTTTATTGTTGCGCTCTAGACGCTCAAACCAGAGCACTCACATTTCAGAGGAGAGCGTCCAGAGTTGATTTACGAACGCACCCTATGGGTGAACACTTGTTCAGATGATAACTATTTGTCAGGCTCTGGCCATAAAGAAACCTATTTGCTTCTCTATGTAGCCATGGTCAGAGTCTGACAGGTCTTTTCTTTCTGTTTCTGGTGGTGGTTTGTGTTGGATCCCTAATTAGAGGCAGCTGTAGTGCATCGTCTCTAATTAGGGATCCTACATCCACACCGGGGATGTGGGTCGTTGTCGTATATTTCGCATGTCACGGTGAAAAGTAAGTGTGCTTGATTTCCGATTTACGTGCTTGTTCATTTGTTAGTTCGTACATTTACTTGAATATTCAGTCAATTTATGTCGAACTACTATCCCTGCGCTGCGTCTTGGTCTATGTATGCACCGTCTCGCGACAGAACGACCCACCAGTACGAGACCAAGCAGTGTAACTGGGGAGAGACGGAGAGAGAGGAAGTGCCGCGTCGTGTACGACGCGCGACACAGTAATTTTTTTGGGGGGGCTACGGGGGTGGTCTGGCTACAGGCAGGAAGAGCCAATACCACCCCTCCCGTGGAGCATGGAGATGACGAGGTACAAATGGAGGGCGCAGAGCAAGGAGCAGGAGGTGTATTTGGAGGAGCATTTTGGAGAGGTTCTGGAAGAACTGAGGGAGATGTCGAGAGGGAGATGGCGGAGTGGTCCAGTCCAGGTCCGGTTGTCTACTCCACCCCCATGCCAGAGCAGTCCGCTCCACCGGTACCCAGTCTGGGTCCGGTCGTCGTCTCCACTCCCAAACCAGAGCAATCATCTTCACCAATGTCCAGTCCGGGTACGGACCTCTGCTCTACTCCCCGCACCCGACCTCCAGTGCGTGCGCCTAGCCAGGTGCTTCCTGTGCCGGCTCCACGCACCCGACATCCGGTGCACCTCCCCAGCCCGGAACCTCCAGCGAAGGTCTGTAGCCCGAAGTCTACAGCGAAGGTACGCAGCCCGGAACCTCCAGCGAAGGTCCGCAGCCCGGAACCTCCAGCGAAGGTCCGCAGCCCGGAACCTCCAGCGAAGGTCCGCAGCCCTGAACCCCCAGCGAAGGTCCGTAGCCCGAAGCCTATAGCAAAGGTCCGCAGCCTGGAACCTCCAGCGAAGGTCTGCAGCCAGGAACCTCCAGCGAAGGACCGCAGCCTGGAACCTCCAGCAAAGGTCCGCAGCCCGGAACCTCCAGCAAAGGTCCGTAGCCCGAAGCCTACAGCGAAGGTCCGTAGCCCGTAACCTCCAGCGACGGTCCGTAGCCCGGAACCTCCAGCAAAGTTCCGCAGCCCGGAACCTCCAGCGATGGTCCGCAGCCCGAAACCTCCCGAAGTCAACACCGCTCTGTGGTTGGAACATACCGCTCCACCGGTGCCCAAACCCAATGTGGGTCGTTGTCGTATATTGGTGAAAAGTAAGTGTACTTGATTTACGTCTGTCAATCGTGTTTGTTCATTTGTTAGTTCGTACATTTACTGGAATATTCATTAAAATGATGTCGAACTACTATCCCTGCGCTGCGTCTTGGTCTATGTATGCACCGACTCGTGACACTATTATGAAGCATGAATCGGTATACACGTTGAGTCATAATAGAGTGGTGAGGAGAAGCTCCATGAATCCTTTGTGTCCGGAAGTAATTTAGCCATTCATTGCAGCAATTGGCGCTCTGTAGAGTTGCTATTTTATTGAATTTTCTCATATCAATTAACTTGTGCCATTCCTTGATTACTCATTATACTAATAAAGTTAGATTTAATAAACAAATACATATAATCAAATAATATAACAAATAATCACTACATATCCCATCAAGCCAAGCGGAGTCACAGTTCCAAGACATAAACCTCCATCTAACCCTACACAATGACACCGGTGGATCTGAAAACTGAACTTGGACCGCGTTAAATTACAATGATATCCTCTGCTCTCTTTGTCTGTTACGACACTACAGATCGCTCGAACCAGTCATGACTATTCAACATAACTAAAGTTTCTTTCCAATACATTTCTTAGTTACATAATTGTATAACAAGCAAAGGAATTTTGAAGTTGACGGTGCAGTATTTATGAAGTTTGGCAATGAGGACAAAAACTGGCATAGTTTAGCTAGACAGCTAGTTTAGCCAGGGAAAAACGGAGAAACCAAGCTCGGGACAGGATATAGCTGGGCGCACATGTGCATTAGGCTAATTCAGGAAACAGAATGCAGTTTTTACACCCTGATATCAGGAGCTGGTGGCGAAAAATTAGATTAAACAATTCAGAGACTGAAATGAATAGATAAGATGACAAACATTTACGGAGAGCATATCAATATACAATCCAGAAATCAGATGCAACTGTCAATAGTAAAACAAAACTTAAAATGATGTTTGAGTGAACCTGAATCCAGTGTTGATCATCCCATCTGCGTTGGCCACAAAAAAAAAATGTTTTGCCATCTAATGTATTTAGTCAGGAAATGTCCACATTATTCTTACATATTTTGAATGTAATAATAATAATTTGAATATCAATGCATTTATTAGGCCTAAACATTTTAAGTGGTAATGGCCTACTTTCTGGACACTTTTTGCATATTTTTATTTATTTTTTATTTGGCCCTATATGTACAATTGTATAACATTGAGGTCGTTCAAAATTACAATTTAAGTGCTTGAAAAAGTCCCTGAAAGTCCTTGAAATGTCTAATATTGGCCCATTATTTATAGAAATAGATAGATAGGTACTTTATTGATACCCATATCTCTATCTGTCACGTATACACCAGGAGTCAGGAGGTGTCATGGATCTGGGCGATTAACGACCAAGGTGCAGCACTCTCAATGTTCAACATATTTATTTAAATGCGAACAGACGGGAAAACAAGAAAGGGAACGACTCGATACATAACCTGAGTGTAAATCACACTAGAACTAACCACTACAAACAATAATCCACCACGCAGGTGGAACAGGTTACAACATAAATAGGTTCCCCAATTAGAGGCAATGCCAAACAGCTGCCTCTAATTGGGGACCAAACACAAAACCAGATAGACTTGACTAGAAACCTCTGTCAGGCCCTGACCATAACAACATAGAGAATAGCCAGAGGCTTCCCTATGGTCAGAGCCTGACAGGAAGCAGGTGCAGAAGGTGAGTTTAATAATGAAGAATGCAGATAAACAAGACATGAGAAGTGACAGAATGTGAATGAAAACAAACCAATACTGCTTGATGACTGAGGCTACTGAGGGCTAAATTAAGGGAAGGTAATCAAGGTGATGATGAAGTCCAGGTGTGCGTAATGATGGGGAACAGGTGTGTGTAATGATGGGGAGCAGGTGTGTGTAATGATGGGTAGCAGGTGTGTGTAATGATGGGGAGCAGGTGTGCGCAATGAAGATTGCCAGGGCCGATGGTTAGTAGAACTGCGACGTGGAATGCCGGAACGGGGGAGCGGGATTAGGCTTGACAATATCATCATACAGCTAATGCCGTTATCCATAAAATCTGTTACGATACTCGATTTGTCCGACTATTCTGCACAGCCTTTGGAGGAAAAAAGGGGAGGCTTGCAAGCCGAAGAACACCATCCCAACCGTGAAGCACGGGGGTTGCAGCATCATGTTGTGGGGGTGCTTTCTGCAGGAGGGACTGGTGCACTTCACAAAATAGATGGCATCATGAGGAAGGAAAATTATGTGGATATATTGAAGCAACATCTCAAGACATCAGTCAGGAGGTTAAAGCTTGGTCGCAAATGTGTCTTCCAAATGGACAATGACCCCAAGTAGACTTCCAAAGTTGTGACAAAATGGCTTAAGGACAACAAAGTCAAGGTACTGGAGTGGCCATCACAAAGCCCTGACCTCAATCCTATAGAAAGTTTGTGGGCAAAAATGAAAAAGCGTGTGCGAGCAAGGAGGCCTACAAACCTGACTCAGTTACACCAGTTCTGTCAGGAGGAATGGGCCCCAAAAATGTTTACAGATTTGATTACATATAGATTATTCATACACTTTACATACATGGTACCTTTATACACAATAGGAATACAGTTTGATATACACATGCAGTGAAAACAGGACAAATATAAGCCACACCCCCATGTGATCTTTAGTGACCACATTTAAAGTCCCATCTTCAATTTTATTGAGGAACATTTCATTGTTAGTTAGTACTTCAACATTATTAAAGTGAAATAAATGTTGTAAAAGTGTATGGTATAAATTACAGTGAGCTGTCTTTTAACTTAGTGCCTTCTTGTTCATTTCAGCAGCATATTTCTCTTTGGCTTTTGTTTGTCTTTCCCCCGGTGGCATTCATACGTCTTTGTGCCCACAACTTGAAACAAAACACCATTGAATAGGAAACTTTTACTCTCCCAACTGCTTTTTTTCCCTGCTAAAGGCTGTGCATGTGTTGAAGTTCAATAGTATTATATATTACTATTAGAATGAAAAGCTTGTATGGAAAATAACTTTACTTTACTGACTTTATTGTCCCATGGGGAAATGTTGTGTTGTATGCGTTTAAAGTGGCGTATAAATACAAAACAAATTGACAATACAACTTTCAGAACAGTTACATACCAATAAAAAGAGACTAGCCTGCTGGCCTTACTGGGTCGATAGGAACATTAGCCTGAGCTGTTTATGAGGGATATCACACCTGGCACAAATTATTGTCTAGTTCTGTTTTACCCTGACCTTAAAGATCTCATCCAGATCTGTCTGTTTGACTCCAGGTACCTTGCTTGCTGTGGTGATAATCCTTCTCATCGTATTTCTCTGGCTGACATGGGCATTGAAAAAAACCCAACAAACAATACAAAATGTAAAAATACTCTCAATGAAAGATTTGTTAAAAGAAATTGAAAAAAATTGTCTCTATTGACTATTTTTGTAGATCAGGTCTGTACATTTACTCCACTGAAGCTTTTTGTCCAAGAGGACACCAAGATATTTGTATTCCTCTACAATCTCTATATTCTGACCTCTGATAGATGTTGCAGAGGTAGGTGTTGTACGCTTCCTGAAGTCTATGCACATCCCTTCGGTCTTGTTGCTATTGAGGACAAAGTGTGATTCGTCACACTACTCTACAAAGTCATTTAGGACCGGGCCATGGTATTCCTTGTCATCATACAGCAGGCTGATCAAGGCAGTGTCATCAGCAATTCCCATCCTGTCTGTCAGGATGGGAACTAGTACAACTATTAGTGTACAAGATATACAGGAGTGGGGACAAAACACATCCCTGAGGAGAGCCTGTGTTGGTGGTGCGTATGTCTGACATGTGGGGACCTACTTTGACCCGCTGTGACCTCTGGCTCAGGAATTCCAACATCCACAAAACCAGCCCCACATCTAAGGAAAAGTCCCTGTTGAGTCTCTGTGCCAGAACGTAAGGCTGGTTTAAGGCAGAAGAAAAGTCAACAAACAGAACCCTGACATGGGATTTGGCACCCTCTAGATGTCTATAAACCATGTTGAGGAGAGTAAGAATGGCATCATCAACTCCTCTACTGGGCTGATAACCAAATGGAAACGGATCGTAGAGCTTCTGGGTGGCACTGAGAATATTTCAAAATCCTCAAATATCCACAATTTTCTCAAAGCATTTCATTACTAAGGATGTCAAGCCGACGGGGCGGTAGTCATTCAGCACAGAGGGATTAGATGCATAGGAATGGGTATACTTATTGAGTTTTTCCACAATACTGGCACGTGCTGTTGGTCGAACAAGGATTGGAAAATGTCTGTAAAAACACCAGCCAATTGTTCAGCATAGTGCTTTAACACATGTCCACTTATTTTGTCTGGGCCTGTCCTTTTAAGTGCGTTACATCCCCTGAACAACTTCTAAACATCAGCAACATGTTTAACAACAACCCTCTCAAACATTTGTAATGATGTTTCCATTTGATTTAACTCCGACACAAAGTCGTCAGATTCAAATCTTGAGAAGAAAACAATCAGTTCATTAGCCGTGTTCTGGCCCTCATGTCTCCCAAGGTCAGCATTGGTTTCCCCCTGCCTATGTGGGGGGCACTAGACATTTTTTATAATTCAGGAAGGCTAGCTCTGTTCTGGGGATGAGCCTTGACACTCTAGAGGAGGTGGCGGAGAGACGTTGTGAGGGCTGGGTAGTGGTGAAGCCGCTACTCCCATCTGGGGGAGTGGATTGAGCCACAACCCAGTCCTCACATCAGTGAGGGAGGATTAATGATCCCCAATCAGAGACAGCTGTCTAGAGTTGTCTCTGATTGGGGAGAGTATTTAGCTGCCCTCCAAATCCACCTGTGTGTGGATCAATGCCTTGTGAGAAAAACTCATTCAATAAAAAGGATGACACTTCACCAGCGCTCCGTTTACCGTCCCATCAATCCAAACCGTGACAGAATGATCCACCACCCTGGGACGCAACGGGGGATTACTTTGGGAGATATCCTCCTCGGTATGGGGAAAATTACAGAGGAGGAACACTCTTATTATCGTTCGGTGGAGGAAGGCTGGGGTCCGGAGCAGCAGAGGCGCCGAAGACGGAGGACACGTCACCGGGCTAAAGCTGAGGACCAGCCTGGAGCCCAGAAAAACCCCCAAACTGATTTTTGGGGGGGGCTATGGGGGTGGTCGGGGATCGAAGGAGAAGAGCCCCGACCACTGCACTCGTGGGGGTTCCAGGAGGAGCCCCTACAGCCGTGGGAGCAGGAGTACAGAGAGGAGTCGGAGGAAGATGACGACAATGTGCTTCCGTTCCCTCACTCGTGGGGGTTCCCGGAGGAACCCTCACAGGATGGGAATTGGCGGTGGAGTAGGGACGACAGGTACAGTCGTGCTCCAGCGCCAGTTCCCAGTCCGGTGCCTCCAGCGCCGGTCCAGAGTCGGAGACGGAGGAGACCGACTCAGCGCACCACACCATCGGTGCGCAACAACAGCCCGGTACGGCCCGCGCCTGCTCCGCGCACCAGCCCAACGGTGCGTTTCCCCAGCCAGGTACAGCCCGTTCCAGCTATTCGCACCAGACCAGTGGTGCGTTCCCCCAGCCCGGTACGGCCCGTGCCTGCTTCTCGCACCAGACCAATGGTGCGTTCCCCCAGTCCGGTACGGCCCGTGCCTGCGCCTCGCACCAGACCAGTGAAGGTCAGCAACTCTGAGCCTCCGGCGAAGGTCAGCAGCGTCCCGCCTCCTCCGGCGAAGGTCAGCAGCGTCCCGCCACCTCCGGCGAAGGTCAGCAGCGTCCCGCCACCTCCGGCGAAGGTCAGCAGCGTCCCGCCACCTCCGGCGAAGGTCAGCAGCGTCCCGCCACCTCCGGCGAAGGTCAGCAGCGTCCCGCCACCTCCGGCGAAGGTCAGCAGCGTCCTGCCACCTCCGGCGAAGGTCAGCAGCCCGGAGCCTCCAGCCACAGCTCAAGGCCTGGAGCCTCCTCCACCGGTGCCCAGTCCGGGGCCGGTCGTCTGCTTCGCCCCAGCGCCGGAGCAGTCCGCTCCACCGGTGCCCAGTCCGGGGCCGGTCGTCTGCGTCGCTCCAGTGCCGGAGTAGTCCGCTCCACCGGTGCCCAGTCCGGGGCCGGTCGTCTGCTTCGCCCCAGCGCCGGAGCAGTCCGCTCCACCGGTGCCCAGTCCGGGGCCGGTCGTCTGCATTGCTCCAGTGCCGGAGCAGTCCGCTCCACCGGTGCCCAGTCCGGGGCCGGTCGTCTGCTTCGCTCCAGTGCCGGAGCAGTCCGCTCCACCGGTGCCCGAGCCGGGGAAGGACATCAGCCCCTCTCCAGGGTCGAGGGCTCCCACACCAGGGTCCAGACAGGACTTGGTGAATCGCGGGAGTACTGAGGGGGGAACAGTCTGTGACTGAAGGTGCTCCTCTGTATCATAGCCTTGGCATGCAGAGGGTGGGTGACGTCCGAGGTGTAGAGGGTGAACAGGAAGGGGGACAGGACCGTTCTCTCTGGGGCCCCTGTGTTGCTCACTGCCCGTTCTGACGCACAGCTCAGTAGCCGCACAAATTGTGGCCTACCGGTCAGGTAGTCCGTAACCCAGGAGACCGCTTCCACTTTCATCCTCCTCATCTTCTCACCCAGTAGCAGGGGCTGAATGGTGTTGAAGGCACTGGAGAAGTCAAAAAACATAACC
The DNA here is from genome assembly GCA_023634145.1 of Thymallus thymallus. Taxonomy (NCBI): domain Eukaryota; kingdom Metazoa; phylum Chordata; class Actinopteri; order Salmoniformes; family Salmonidae; genus Thymallus; species Thymallus thymallus. The sequence continues at coordinate 24,796,618 of CM042409.1, read as the reverse complement.
CTCACAGTGCAACCTGCGTTGTCCAGGTGAGAGTAGGCCCTCTGCAGATGTGATGTACACACCAGGGGTCTGAGGTGAGCGAGGACTAACTTTTCCAGGGTCTTCATGATGTAGGATGTTAGCGCTACAGGTCTGAAGTCATTCAGGACAGTGGGGTGCACCTTCTTGGGCACTGGGACCAGGCAGGATGTTTTCCACAGCACAGGGACCCTTTCCAGGTTCAGGCTATGGTTGAAGAGGCGCTGGAGTATTCCACACAGTTGTTCAGCACAGACCCTAAGCACCCTTGGGCTAATGCCATCAGGGCCCGCCACTTTCCACTGATGTAGTCTCTCCAGCTCTCTCTTCACTTGGTTGGTGGTAAAAGCCAGCCCAAGTGGGGAGGTGGGGGGAAGGGGGTTGTTGAGGATCATTCCAGAGGTGGGGGGAAGGGAGGTGTTGTAGATCAGTCCAGAAGGAGCGGGGAGGGGGTCGCTGATTGTCTCAACGGAGGTGTCGTGTGCAAAGGGGGGGTGGGACAGCCATGAGGGTGTGTGGCCTGGAGAGCTTGAGGGGAGGTGGACAGAGCTAATATCGTACCTGTTAAAAAATTGGTTCAGCTCATTGGCGCTGTCCTGAATGATAACATCCCCACAGGGAACGTCACTATCGGCGGTTTCCAGACCATCAGAGCGGACAGGGATATCGCTTCTTCCGGTAAGAGTAAGGGAGGGGGGCTGGCTTTGTAAGTTAACAACAGATGGTGTAATCCGAGCCATACTTCTGTTAAGGAACAGTTTTGTAGCCCGGACATTGAGCTGTTAGCCTGAGACCCTACTATTTGCCGAGGGAATTCACGGTGGCCATTGCAGTTATTGTTTACATCCCGCCCTCCGCTGACGCAAACACAGCGTGTGACGACATCCACTCTGTTATCGCGAGGTTACAGACAGCGCATCCCAGTGCCTTTTTTGCCATTGCTGGGGATTTTAACCATGCATCTCTTCAACGCTGCCCACGTTCAAACATTTTGTGAAGTGCCCAACTAGGAATAATAAAACTCTGGACTTGTTATATGCTATTGTGAAGGATGCATTCAACTCCACTGCACTCCCTCCCCTAGGTAGATCGGATCACAACCTTGTCCACCTCACCCCACTCTACAGGCCTATGGTCCAACAGCAGCCAGCGACCACTAGGACCATTAGGAGATGGTCCCCAGAGGTGAATGAGGCCCTACAGGACTGCTTTGAGACAACAGACTGGGATGTGCTCTGTGAGGCTCATGGGGAGGACATTGATAGACTTACAGACTGCATAACGGACTATATCAATTTTTGTGTAGACAACACCGTACCCACCAGGAAGGTACGCTGTTTTCCAAATAATAAACCCTGGGTCACCAGCGACCTGAAGGCCCTGCTGAATGAGAAGAAGAGGGTCTTCAAGGAGGGGGGACAAGGACAAATTGAAATGCGTCCAGAGGGAGCTGAAGTTGCGGATTGCTGAGGGGAAGAGAGTGTATAAGGAGAAGATGGAGGACAAGCTGAGGCAGAGCCAGGTGAGAGAGGTGTGGAAGGGTATGAGAAATATCACTGGCTTCAAAAAGTCAAACTGTGGACTGACGGAGGGGACCTAGGACAGCGCCAATGAGCTGAACCAATTTTTTAACAGGTACGATATTAGCTCTGTCCACCTCCCCTCAAGCTCTCCAGGCCACACACCCTCATGGCTGTCCCACCCCCCCTTTGCACACGACACCTCCGTTGAGACAATCAGCGACCCCCTCCCCGCTCCTTCTGGACTGATCTACAACACCTCCCTTCCCCCCACCTCTGGAATGATCCTCAACAACCCCCTTCCCCCCACCTCCCCACTTGGGCTGGCTTTTACCACCAACCAAGTGAAGAGAGAGCTGGAGAGACTACATCAGTGGAAAGTGGCGGGCCCTGATGGCATTAGCCCAAGGGTGCTTAGGGTCTGTGCTGAACAACTGTGTGGAATACTCCAGCGCCTCTTCAACCATAGCCTGAACCTGGAAAGGGTCCCTGTGCTGTGGAAAACATCCTGCCTGGTCCCAGTGCCCAAGAAGGTGCACCCCACTGTCCTGAATGACTTCAGACCTGTAGCGCTAACATCCTACATCATGAAGACCCTGGAAAAGTTAGTCCTCGCTCACCTCAGACCCCTGGTGTGTACATCACATCTGCAGAGGGCCTACTCTCACCTGGACAACGCAGGTTGCACTGTGAGGGTTATGTTTTTTGACTTCTCCAGTGCCTTCAACACCATTCAGCCCCTGCTACTGGGTGAGAAGATGAGGAGGATGAAAGTGGAAGCAGTCTCCTGGGTTACGGACTACCTGACCGGTAGGCCACAATTTGTGCGGCTACTGAGCTGTGCGTCAGAACGGGCAGTGAGCAACACAGGGGCCCCAGAGAGAACGGTCCTGTCCCCCTTCCTGTTCACCCTCTACACCTCGGACGTCACCCACCCTCTGCATGCCAAGGCTATGATACAGAGGAGCACCTTCAGTCACAGACTGATCCCACCACGGTGTGCCAGAGAGCGCTACAGGAGGTCCTTCCTGACAGCGGCTAATAGATTATTTAATGCCTCACCGGGGTGCCATGCCGTCGGCAACATAGACCTGGAACTGTTGGGGTGTTAGGACCTAGTTTAACAATTAGGCATCCATCTATCCGTGAGTAACTCTCTTGTCTGTAATCACTCATTCACTCAGGACATTCATTCAGCACTCATTTATTCAGGACTGTATGTACATATTCAAGTACAGTTGTTATATCATATCACGTGCAATATTGTAAGTAATTCTTGGACTGAACATGCGTAGTCATTCACTCAGGACTGTATACTAGTATCCTGTAAGTAGTATCTTTTTTTCATTGCATTTAGTATATTGAATGTGCAATACGTGCTTTTATCTGTAATTAACCATGTTCTAAGGACTGTATTTTAAGGGAATTTGAATTATTACCCTAAATTATATTATACACACATTTAGCTATTTAAGTATCTCTTCCTGTCATTTCCCTGTACAGTTAATTTAACCATGCAAATATTAATTTACCTGTACATTTAACCAGACTGTATATTAAGTAAACTATTATTACCCTCACTTATATCATACGCACATTTAGCTATTTAAGTATCTTTCTCTGCCATCGACCTGTATAGTTAACCATGCAAATATTTTTATTGATTTATATCAATGTGCAATAATTGTATAATTTTTTCACCTAACACTATAGCAATGTATAGTATACATATTCAGTCATTCACTCATACTATGCAATGCGTTTCTATAGCTTTTTGCATACTTTTTCATGTATCGTGTTTCTGTCTTTTGTGTATTTTGTTCTGGCATTTTGCACCTGCCCTGTGTTTTTCGTAGGTGCTTAATAAAGTAATTTCCCCACGGGAATCAATAAAGTATCTATCTATCTTATCATTTTAATAGACTAATTGATCATTAGAAAACCCTTTTGCAAATATGTTAGCACAGCTGAAAAATGTTGTGCTGATTAAAGAAGCAATAAAACTGGCCTTCTTTAGACTAGTTGAGTATCTGGCGCATCAGCATTTCTGGGTTTGATTAAAGCCTCAAAATAGCCAGAAACAAATAACTTTCTTCTGAAACTCATCAGTCTATTGTTGTTCTGAGAAATAAAGGCTATTCCATGCGAGAAATTGCCAAGAAACTGAAGATCTCGTACAACGCTGTGTACTACTCCCTTCACAGAACAGTGCAAACTGGCTCTAACCAGAATAGAAAGAGGAGTGGGAGGCCCCGGTGCACAACTGAGCAAGAGAACAAGTACATTAGAGTATGTCCTTACAAGTCCTCAACTGGCAGCTTCATTAAATAGTATCCGCGAAACACCAGTCTCAACATCATCAGTGAAGAGGCGACTCCGGGATGCTGGCCTTCTAGGCAGAATTGCAAAGAAAAAGCCATATCTTCCTCTGTCCAGTGTCTGTGTTATTTTGTTATCTTAATCTTTTATTTTTATTGGCCAGTCTGAGATATGTCTTTTTCTTTGCAACTCTGCCTCAGACTAGCAGGGCAAGAGGCTGGGGTAGAGAGAGAGCCAGGGGCAGAGGACGGACAGGCAGAGGAAGAGAGACAGAAACGAGAAGAGGCTTTTTGCTCTCTGAGGTGAATGGCTGCCACACAGGTTTCTATTATGTTGAAAAACAAAAGTATTTTTCCTTTACTAGTTCATGTATAATTGGTAGCTGACTAAATTTGTTTTTCGGTATTTCTCCACAAATACTACTTTCAATAGAAACATGATCTAGTTTGATGGCTGATGCAGCAGAGCCTAGGTGACACTCGGGAGTACCGGCATGCTGCCTACACACAGTTTGTGATGTGGCAGCATGGTACCCTTGGTTCAGGAAACCGAGTTGTCATCCCCAGTAGCTGTGTTTGGAGAATCAGGGACACTTTCTCTGATCCCCATTCACAGTACACTGGGTTCCACCCTGGGCGCTAGGATTCTCAAAGCGTTTGGCATGAAGCCATACTAGTGTTATGCCCAAAGTGTGTCCAGTGCCAGACACTTCTTGCCATGACATTAGTATGGCATCATGTCACTTGCTGTGAACAGAACACAACCTCTCCCTCAGTTTGCATTCTTGTCACGGCTTGAAGAGACGGGACGATAGACAGCGTTGTTGGAGCGACATTCCTTTTTATTTAACTTGTATTTCATACAAGTACCAAAAAGAACAACGGAGAGAATAACAAAAACCGTGAACTGGGGTGAACGTGAACCAAACACATGCACACACAAGAATCCATATCCAAGGTGGAAAACAGTGAACTTAAATGGAATCCCCAATTAGAGACAACAAGACAGCTGTCTCTAATTGGGGATTGAAATCATACAATAATAACACTCCGAGATACTGCCAAGTTCCAACCATGGTTCTACAGCTCCCCCCTAGAGGGAGCCAAAGACCAAACCACAGTCAGAACCTTACAGTACCCGCCCCTAAGGCGCGGGCTCCCGACCGCGATACCCCCTCCCTCCAAAAAATATGTAAAAAATATATAACCATTACAAGAGGGAGAAGGGTACAGTTCAGCCCGTTAGGGTGGTTTTGGTGGGGGTTCCGGACCCGGTACCGAACGTGGCACCAGATCCGGCAGAGGCTCCGGCTCAGAAGCCACACTGTAGTCTCTCTCCGGACTACATTCTCGTAGAATGTTCATTTCTGGGACTTGAGCCACGTTGAAAAACAGTCCCATGCTGGGACCTGGTGGAGCAGACTGCTCCGGGCACTGGAGCGAAGCAGATTACCGGACCCGGACTCGGCACCGGTGGAGCGGACTTCTCCGACACTGGAGCTGAGCAGACACCCGGACCCAAACTGGGCACCGGTGGAGCGGACTGCTCCGGCACTGGAGTGGAGCAGACGTCCGGACCCGGATTGGGCACCGGTGGAGCGGACTGTTCCGGCATTGGAGCTGCGCAGACAACCGGACCCTTATCCAGCTCCGTGCTTGGCGCAGTGCTGAACGCCTTGCCCACACTGGACGACAGCGCAGAGGAGGAATCCAGCCCTGTCACTGGGCTGGTTATCCGGTCCCGGACTGGGCAACGGCACGCTAAGGAGCTCCTGCTCCAAAGCGGAACTGAACGCCGCACCCAGCCTGGGCTCCGACGCAGAGGAGAATTCCAGCCCCGTAGCTGGACTGATTGCCGGCCCCAGACTGAGCACCGGCACGCTAAGGAGCTCCTGCTCCAAAGCGGGGCTGCACGCCGTGCCCAGCCTGGGCACCGACGCAGAGGTGAGGGCCTTCGCTGGAGGCTCTGGTCTGTGGGCCGTCGATGGAGGCTTCATGCTGTGGACCCTCACTTGAGGCTCTGTGCTGTGGCGACGCACCTTACATCTGGCGCGTGGAGTAGGCACGGGCCGTACCGGGCTGTGGACACGCACCACTGGGATGGTGCGAGGAGCAGGAACGGGCCGCATCGGGCTGTGGACACGCACCATTGGGATGGTGCGAGGAGTAGGCACGGGCTGTACCGGGCTGTGAAGGCGCACCATTGGGCTGGTGCGAGGAGCAGGCCCGGGCCGTACCGGGCTGTGGATGCGCACCGATGGTGTGGTGCGCGGAGCGGGCACATTCCGTACCGGAATCTGGACCGGCGCTGGAGGCACCGGACTGGGAACTGGCATTGGAGATCCACGACTGCCCCAGTCGTCCTCTCTCCACCGCCAATCCCCATCCTGTGAGGACTCCTCCGGGAGCCCCCACGAGTGAGGGAACAGAAGTACGTCTACTCTGTACTCCTGCTCCCATGGCTGTAGGGGCTCCTCCTGGAACCCCCATGAGTGCAGTGGCTGGATCTCTTCTCCGTCGATCCCCGACCACCCCCATAGCCCCCCCCAAAAAACAGTTTGGGGGGTTTTCTGGGCTCCAGACTGGTCCTTCGCCTTGGCCCGTCGATGTGTCCTCCGTCTTCGGCGCCTCTGCTCCGGACTCCAGCCCTCCTCCACCGCACGATAATGAAAGTCCCTGCTGCGTCTGCTGCGTCTCGTTGGTGGAGCGACATTCCTTTTTATTTAACTTGTATTTCATACAAGTACCAAAAATAACAAAGGAAAGAATAACAAAAACCGTGAACTGGGGTGAACATGAACCAAACATGCACACACAAGAATCCACACCCAAGGTGGAAAACAGTGAACTTAAATGGAATCCCCAATTAGAGACAACTCAAGACAGCTGTCTCTAATTGGGGATTGAAATTATACAATAATAACACCCCGAGATACTGCCAAGTTCCAACCGTGGTTCTACAGCTCCCCCTAGAGGGAGCCAAAGACCAAACCACAGTCAGAACCTGACAATTCTCTACACACAAACACCTGCCAGGTGCATCTTCAGGACATCAAAAACCTTCTTATTGGACACACCATGTCATATCTAGAAGATTCTAAAGGATTTTAGTTTATTTCTCACCAAAAAGTGTCGTCACTGCACTTTCCCGGCAAAACAAAGTTTAAATGGGTAAATGTCAGATTTGATTTGAAAGTGTTCTACAATAAAGAATGTTACATACGTTTGTATGCATATTTGTTTTTTTCTGGATATAACGTTTCAAAGGTACCATTTACCATTTTACACATTTAAGACAACGTTTGTCTATATTGGAAATTGGTTACCATTGTGACATCATCCTACGGTTCAAATTTCACCCTCAAAAAAACAGGGATGTCTAGTGAAATAAGACAGAGGGGTGGAAATATCAGGTTATGTTACCGATATAAAACACATAACTACCCCACAAATGAACTCAATCAGCGAGTCGTCCGTGATCCCAAGCTTCCCCCCGCTTCTTGTGTTGTTTATATATACACAATCTATGGTTGTGAGAGAGTGGAAGAGTGCATAGATGTGTTTGAGAGAGCTTGGGCATGAGAGAGCTAGAATGTAAACAGAGTAGTCAGCTGCTAGCTAGCATGGACAATGTTTTCAGAAATGTTCTATTGAACAAGCATCATCATCATTAGTATTGGATCTGTATCAACTTGACCCGGAAAGAGAAGTGAGAAAAAGAGGTAAGTGTTGGGTTTCGCTCAAAATTAAATAAAAGAAGTGGTGCATCCTAGGAGTCGCTGACTTGCTGATTCCAGCTTTTAGGAGTTAAGATGCAATGTGAACTTGATCAAACGCAAGTTAACCCTTAGCTACCAAGAAAAATGGTCAACTGATAAATGGCTAAAAAAGAAAACCAGAATATAACCAGATCAAAAACACCTATGATCCAGAACCTTGTGTGACTTGTAACCTAACAAGAAATAAAAGATTTGTGTGCCAGCCAAGAAATAAAATACAGACCTAGAGGCAGGTAGAGCCCCATGAACACAGGGATGGGACGACTAGAGGAGGATATAAAGACCAACAATATTTTTGAATAGATCTATGGCTGACAAGTGGTCCGGGTAAAACGTAGCAGCAGCATAGGTGAATCAATGGATCTAGCTGTGTAAAGATCTCTCTAGATTTAATCTGAACTAACTGTTTAAAGGCCCACTATGGTCACATGATCACCCTTAAATGACCTCACGTGTACACCACCAATCACAATCTAAATCAAAATGAGGTTCAGGTGTGCAGCAAGGGGTTTGGGGAGGGGGACAGTCTGCTCTGTGTGTTTCAATAGGCTAGAATCACGTTGTCACTCTTTGTCTTTTAAACCAATGCAAGTTGGACGTGTGATGCCACTTTTTGTGAAGAGCCGTTTAGGAGGAGCTTCTTGGCAAATTGGACGGGGTGATCATGTGATGACGGTGGGCCTTTAATGAAGTAATGTATTCTCAAAAGTAAGCCCATGTTTAAAGAGCAAAGTAAACCTAAGAAAACTGTTTGGCACCGTAGGCCCTCTGCACAGAATAAGGATATTTAGATCAATACTAATTTCATCCCATTCCTTCACTATGCCAGCCAGCCATAGAGCTTAAGCTGTCCATGTGTATGTTCCTGTCCATCAGTCTGTGTATGTAGCCTGGTACATAGAGAAAGTGCTGCATATGTTTTGGGGTTGGGACTGGGAGGCAGGCAGCGAGGTCTTCCCCTAGTTGCTTGATAGTGGAAGCTTCAGAAGGGTCTTTAGAGAGATCCAGCAGCAGGGGTCTTGGTCCATCAGGGCCTTGCCTGTCAATCTTGAGATATATTCCAACAGAATAAGTCAGAAAAAATAGAATTCTTATTATGAGGTGCAAATGAAATCACTTCTTTAAAATTATGTCACTATAATGTAATGCTGAGCTGGAGGTTTCTCGAGCAAAAATTAAATGTAGTGCAAAAACTACATGAAATCGCTTCTTTCAAATTCTGTCACTATAATGTACTTGGTGTAAAATGGTTTGTATGTATGTGGGTTGTTACCTGGGTTTCTCACAGGGTGGCTGAGCTGGAGGAGGGTTCTGGAGCTCCTGCATTGTCTCAAGGTTCACCTAACACTAGGGGGGAGGGAAAGAATGGGGAATGTGGAGGTTTAGTGTACTGATACTGTGAATTATAAAAAGACAACTATTCATTGGCTGCATATAAATCATCTCCTACAGGCTTTGTTATAACTCACTCTGAGGTGTGATGCAATTCTACCTTATATTCCTGCCTTAAGTTTTTTACTTACCTAGGCCTTTGTGATTGCACAAGTTCCTTGGTTGTGGAGGAATAGGGGTTAGGAGTCCGTCTTCTAGGGTCTTCCGGCCTTAGAATTGTCCAAACCCACCAAGACAGTTGTGAAGAGGGCACAACAGCGCCTATCCCCCCCCGCCCAGGAGGCTGAAAAGATTTGGCATGGGCCCCTTGTTCCTCAAAAAGATTTACAGCTGCACCATCGAGAGCATGATGGTCACGAGTCTGATACTGCTTATGGCCATTAGTAGCCTACCAAACTTGATAACTACCTGGTACTCAGCACTCTACTGTCCCTCTAATCACTCTGACATCAATGCAAATGTAATCGAAAATCGAATCAAACACTTCATGAGAGCCCATGAGCTCATGTTGCTTAACATTTCTATAGGCTTTGCAATTGCGTGAGAAAACAGAGTGAGGGCCTCTATTAAAAAGAGGAGGATCCCATCAGCTTTCTATAGGCTTGGCCTACTATATTTATTTCTCAACTTTCCTAATATTAAGCACATTGTTTCTCTTTACAACAGGAGTATAACCTACCTGTCAGGCATGAAAATGAACCATGGGAAAAGCGTCCTCCATTCGCTATTTAAATGCATAGATTCCGTATTTTTTCCCCTGCCCCTGTTTCGAGACAGGTGTATTATAATGGTCCATTCTAAATCAAAACAAATTTCACACATACAGTGGGGAGAACAAGTATTTGATACACTGACGATTTTGCAGGTTTTCCCACTTACAAAGCATGTAGAAGTCTGTAATTTTTATCATAGGTACTCTTCAACTGTGAGTGACGGAATCTAAAACAAAAATCCAGAAAATCTAATTGTATGATTTTTAAGTTGCATGACATAAGTATTTGATACATCAGAAAAGCAGAACTTAATATTTGGTACAGAAACCTTTGTTTGCAATTACAGAGATCATACTTTCCTGTAGTTCTTGACCAGGTTTGCACACACTGCAGCAGGGATTTTGGCCCACTCCTCCATACAGATCCTTCAGGTTTCGGGGCTGTCGCTGGGAAATACGGACTTTCAGCTCCCTCCAAAGATTTTCTATTGGGTTCAGGTCTGGAGACTGGCTAGGCCACTCCAGGACCTTGAGATGCTTCTTACGGAGCCACTCCTAAGTTGCCCTGGCTGTGTGTTTCGGGTCGTTGTGATGCTGGAAGACCCAGCAACGACCCATCTTCAATGCTCTTACTGAGGGAAGGAGGTTGTTGGCCAAGATCTCGCGATACATGGCCCCATCCATCCTCCCCTCAATACGGTGCAGTCGTCCTGTCCCCTTTGCAGAAAAGCATCCCCAAAGAATGATGTTTCCACCTCCATGCTTCACGGTTGGGATGGTGTTCTTGGGGTTGTACTCATCCTTCTTCTTCCTCCAAACACGGCGAGTGGAGTTTAGACCAAAAAGCTCTATTTTTGTCTCATCAGACCACATGACCTTCTCCCATTCCTCCTCTGGATCATCCAGATGGTCATTGGCAAACTTCAGACGGGCCTGGACATGCGCTGGCTTAAGCAGGGGGACCTTGCGTGCGCTGCTGGATTTTAATCCATGACGGCGTAGTGTGTTACTAATGGTTTTCTTTGAGACTGTGGTCCCAGCTCTCTTCAGATCATTGACCAGGTCCTGCCATGTAGTTCTGGGCTGATCCCTCACCTTCCTCATGATCATTGATGCCCCACGAGGTGAGATCTTGCATGGTGCCCCAGACCGAGGGAGATTGACCATCATCTTGAACTTCTTCCATTTTCTAATAATTGCGCCACAGTTGTTGCCTTCTCACCAAGCTGCTTGCCTATTGTCCTGTAGCCCATCCCAGCCTTGTGCAGGTCTACAATTTTATCCCTGATGTCCTTACACAGCTCTCTGGTCTTGGCCATTGTGGAGAGGTTGGAGTCTGTTTGATTGAGTGTGTGGACAGGTGTCTTTTATACAGGTAACGAGTTCAAACAGGTGCAGTTAATACAGGTAATGAGTGGAGAACAGGAGGGCTTCTTAAAGAAAAACTAACAGGTCTGTGAGAGCCGGAATTCTTACTGGTTGGTAGGTGATCAAATACTTATGTCATGCAATAAAATGCAAATTAATTATTTAAAAATCATACAATGTGATTTTCTGGATTTTTGTTTTAGATTCCATGTCTCACAGTTGAAGTGTACGTATGATAAAAATTACAGACCTCTACATGCTTTGTAAGAAGGAAAACCTGCAAAATCGGCAGTGTATCAAATACTTGTTATCCCCACTGTATATTATTTAGTATATGTAATGACAAGATTAAATCAAGAATAGTCTGATGGGTGACAATATTAGCCTTGACATTATGACTTGTGAATTATGTCTTTCTTTTTTAGAATCATAGTCACACACCTCATGTAGCCTGACCCATAGGCCTATATGTTTTGATAAGGTTTGTATCACAACTAAAGTGGCCAAATAACTTCTTAAAATTAAGCACATTAATCCACTTTACAAGGTGTGTAGTGCCTAACTGGCATACATAAGCGGCGCGTGAGTTTCACATTTGGGGAAGATAATTTTCACCATAAAAATGCACCTTTTATAATTAAAGCATTACAAGCATAATCACATTTGCGGTCACTTTTGATAATGGTGTTTTCCCGCTAATGGAACATAGTGTGAAGAAAGACAAATAGTTTGTCAACATTTTCAGCTAAACGTTTGTTGCGTCAGCTTCATTACGTAAACAATTTTTTTGGATGCTAGTGGTTGTATTAATTTGGGATCTATCGCATCCCACAACTGTCCCAGACTATGTTTGGACAGAATATAATAGGTCGATTTTTGTACTGTGGGGGATAGTAGATTGACATAGGCTAGTGCTTTTTCTGTTCGTTACACCTACTCATCTTGTTGGCTGACGAAAAGTAAATGTGGACAGTTCTTCCAATATCTTCAATATGCACCTAGGAATTGAGCAAGGGAGAGGCATGGATTTTTTAGGGTGCATTACGGCTACACAAAGGGGATGCCAACGGGATATATGAGGCATTATCAAGTGCTCGTCAAATTGTGAATGAGAGACTGATGAAGTGTGTACAGCCTGCGCAAAAAACAGCAGAGCTAATGCCCTTCAAGCAACTTTTTTCAAATCATCATTAGAGTTGCATCATGCAGCCTTGCAATGTATTAAAAATCCAAACATATAGCCCAATGTTTGTAGAACAACTAACTCTAAATTAAGCATATAGGAGTACCTATTTCTTTGTTAATCGCTCGACACAGAATAACCGCATTTGCGCACTCCCTCAAATCGTTTGGAGAAAATATCCATTCTATTTTATTCAGCTTTGTTCAATTGTATTCTTCGTACTATAAAATAATGCCACAGAATTGTATGCAAATCTTGTCTGCTTAACGAACTACTGAAGCCCATAGCCATATGGCATAGCTAGATCAGGACATAACATAAGGACAACGGAGAGTATGCTATTCTGTTCTTCTGACATAGACTACATTTTCTTCATATGCTGTTTATTTAGACCTGTCTAAAATAAATAATGGATTTATTGTGAAGGTGTGGTCAATATTACATGGATTTATTAGACTTTTTAAAATGTAGATGTTCCAAAGGTCTGCATCAGTGTCTTGTAGGCTGTGTGTGGAAACCAGGAGATGCTAAATGTGTTTATGTTAATTAACGGTAAATCTCTCTGCTAACGCACGGCAAGTGGTATCATAGTGCCAAGTCCAGGTCCAAAAGGCTCCTTAACAGCTTCTATCCCCAAGCCATAAGACTACTGAACAATTATCTATGCATAGGCACTTTACCCCTACCTACATGTAAATATTACCTCAATTACCTCGACTAACCTGTACACCCACACATTGACTCTGTACCGGTACCGCCCTGTATATAACATCATTATTGTTATTTTTAGTATTACTTTTATTTTTTATTTAGTTTATTTAGTAAATATTTTCTTAACTCTTATTTTCTTAAAACTGCATTGTTGGTTAAAGGCTTATAAGCATTTCATGGTAAGGTTGTACATCTGTTGAATTCATGAGACAAATATTATTTTATTTTATTTAGGGTTCTTCTTCTTGACATCAGATTCCAACCGTTCTCCAAATCTTAAATTGAAAGTCTGGAATGTATCCATACGTCTTCTTAGTCTTGAGTGAGTAGACACTCCAACATTTAGCTTTTTTTTTTATACAGTCTTTTGTAACTATAAACCAACATCACCTCCCTCAATGGTTTAGATAAAGTAGATTGGATGGTTTACAATACAATGCAAATACACTTAGAAGTTCCTGTTTATATTCAATGACTTTACATTTTCATTGTATCCCATGTCCTCGCCTACTTCTCAATCGTATGGTAGAAGAAGGTCCAGGGTCACTCCCCTCAAAACCTGAGAAAGAGGCAAGGAGCTAGGATATAAGTAATTCAGGAAATATGAATTTAGAAAGACCCTGTGTTTGGCCAATGTGTGATAGAGAACAGTGGGCAGACTTGAAAAGTTCTGTTGCTCAAAACTTACCTATGGACTTACTAACCTATGGACTTAATAGAGTGAGGACTTACATTTTGGTGCCATCTGCATTCTGCCTGGCTGGTCTGTCCTTGTGGAAGTTGTAATCTAGTGCTGCCAGCAGTGTTCTGGCCACATAGATTGGTGGTGAAAAGGAAAAATGCTTGCATGCGTACATAAGAATATGGTTCTGGTAGGACTTATTATGTGATTAGTTTCAGGAAACTAGGCACATGTTGCACGTCACCATTTGCACCAGAGCTTTCTGAGGAGTCTTGATCTGTGCACAGACCGTGGAGGCGGCGGGCTGAAGCTAAAAAATGAGGGCACACTGAGTCAAAAACCCCCGACAGGTGCTCGGTTCTCCATTGAAGCGTTCCGGCGGAGGTAAGCAGGGCTCCCGGGAAGGTGGAGTGACCGATGGGGTCATGCTTCAAGCCGCCGCGTTACCGAGGAGCTGTGGGGCTACCACCATGGCAGGCTGCCTCCCTGCCAACCCGCAGCATTGTTCTCCCAATGTCCGGTCATGGCGCTCAGTCAACGTCTCGGCCCCGAAGCAATTCCTCGTACTTGCCAATGGAGGCTCCTTGGGAGGAGATGGCATGGTGCAGCTGGTCCGAGTCTGCTGGGTCAGTCATGGCCAGTTCGTACTATCAGCGTACAGGTGAGACCCAGGCGCAGACAATGGTCGGAATAACAAATCTTTATTATCCCAACAGGGGGCAGGCAAAAGACAGGTTAGGGGCAAGCAGAGTTTGGTAATCCAGAATAGTGGGGCAAAGGTACAAAACCGCAGGCAGGCTAAGGGTCAGGGCAGGCAAGGAAAAGTCGCTTTAGAAACAGAGGTAAAGGGGGAAAACGCTGGTAGGCTTGAACAAACAAAACTAACTGGCAACAGCCGAACAGAAAACACAGGTACACAAGGGATAATGAGGAAGATGGGCGACACCTGGAGGGGGGTGGAGCCAAGCACACAGACAAGTGAAACAGATCAGGGTGTGACATAAACAAAAGACTCCACTATGCAAGTAACCATTTCACTGTACCGTTTACACCTTCTGTATCCTGTGCATGTGACAAATTTTTTTATTTTTTTATTTAACCTTTATTTTACTAGGCAAGTCAGTTAAGAACAAATTCTTATTTACAATGACGGCCTAGGAACAGTGGGTTAACTGCCTTGTTCAGAGGCAGAACGACAGATTTTTACCTCGTCAGCTCGGGGATTCGATCTGGCAACCTTTCAGTTACAGGCCGAACACTCTAACCACTAGGCTAAACTTAGATTCTATTTGATATAGTGTGTGTTTACCAGAGATGGTAATGTGAAGAACAACATGACCTGCAGCAAAGTCAAATTAGGATAGAACGTTAGGCCAACGAGACTGTCCAAGTTCTAAAACTGAAAGAACTTGGACAGTCTGGAAGTACGCCCTGCTTTTATTTCGTCATACTCAAACCGTAAACTATTTTATTAAATTAGCTTGACATTAACTTGTAAATAATGATCTTGTTGCGAGTTTATTTTATTTTAATAATGAATACAAATTAGCTAAAGTTAAGACATTGTCAAAATTTCATTCCAGGGTTTTTCAATTTAATTTTCTTTATTTTTACTATTTCCTTCATTGTAGAAAAATTGTGAAAATGTCAAAACTATGAAATAACACATGGAATCATGTAGTAGCCAAAAAAGTGTTAATCAAATAAAAATGTATTTTATATTTTAGGTTCTACAAAGTAGCCACCCTTTGCAGCAGGTAGCCTATCGGTTAGAGCGTTGGGCCAGTAACCGAAAGGTCGCTGGTTTCAATACCCGAGCCGAGAAGGTGAAAAACCTGTTGATGTGTCCTTGAGCAAGGCACTTAACCCTAATTTGCTCCAGGGGCTGACCCTGTAGGTAGGCCGTCATTGTAAATAAGAATTTGTTCTTAACTGACTTGCCTAGTTAAATAAAGGTTGAATTTTTTTTTTATAATAATAATTGATGACAGCTTTGCACACTTGATGTCTGTGAGAGCCTGATGTTCTGAAGAGCCCTTTTCTTGGTTTAGTTGTCCCCGAGGCAGTCATGTTCGAAATGTCCCGGTTTCCATGTGTGTTCATTCACCACGTGGTGAATAACACCTCTCCACAGGTCCTGAAACATATAATCGCAATGCATGCATTTTTTCAACAATCATCAGTGTCATTCCCCACTTTGCCTATTGCATATATGATTTCAGCAACTCAGGGACAAGTGCTAGCTCACAGCAAAGCACAATACAGTGAGTACATTATCACTCAACCATAACACATAAATGAGAGTAATAAATAAGGCAGGATAAATATGACTTACAATAAACTCCTCGTACTGTATGTGTCCACCCTTTTACAGCACCACCAAAAGTGGTTGGCAACCTCCTTCGACCACAGGATTCTAGAGTTCTAATTGGCCTTTAAACTGTGCTGTTTAGATATAACATTTCCAACACTGGATTTTCTTGGCTCCATGCCACATATCGAGAGAGTACTGTATTCCGGTTTTGAAAAAAGTGCTTGTCACGACGGTGTGTGTAAGCAGACCAAGGTGCAGCGCAGCAGTAGTTCGACATCGTATTTATTTAAATAAATATACTAAATGAAGAACTAACAAACACAAGACAAAGTACTTACAATACAGACACTCACACTCCAACTACATCGACTGACATATACGACAATGAACCACAACAAGGTGTGTGACATGACAACTTAAGTAGGATCCCTAGCAGCTCACAGTTGAAGTGTACCTATGATAAAAATTACAGACCTCTACATGCTTTGTAAGTAGGATAACCTGCAAAATCGGCAGTGTATCAAATACTTGTTCTCCCCACTGTATATAATATAACTCCCCTCCCCCCGCGGACTTGGTCTCAAACCATGTCTCTCTTGGAAGAGAGTGTAATTCAATGAGATACAACCTGGATAAAAACAAACTAATACTATTACCAAGTTACAGCTTTTCTTGCACAAATACATTTGCGCAAGCATGCTTACTGGATGCCAACCAATGTCTAAATAGCATAGGAAGTTCAAAGATACAAATCTGTAATATTCATCATTGCATGCAGTTAGAGAAACCCATCTAAAGAATTGGATTAACTCACCTATTCAATGATGCCTGATGTGCCTCTAGAACTGATGTGGACCTCAAAGGGTGGAAGGGCATAGAAGTCTTCACCTGGTCCCTGGTTGTGGAATGGGCACTGTTACACAGGTAGCAAAAGAAAGTTTGTCAGATGTATTAAACTGTCTTCATAAATTATTGTATGCATGTTTGCCAATGATGTCATCCTTGCAAATCACTTTATGTGGGTCAAGCGTGTCTGTGGATGAAGGTGCGTCTGTGGATAGAGGTGTGTCTGTGGCTGAAGAGTCTTCTAATAGAATGGAGTCATGCACTGTCTCTTCCATACCGGTAGTCTATCAATGCACAGCTGTGGATGGAGAGATCCACCTGTTCCAAAAACGGCACAGACGTAGAATAAGATGTAGCATAAGGCATTGAATGATAAACACACTGCACACAAAGTGAAGGAAGGTATTCTTTGTCCGAGCTGCTGTTCCTAGAATCTTCAAACTCGTCAGATTCCTCTTCATCAGAATCTTCATTCATCTGTGATTCCTTTTGAGATACTCCAGGTCTCGTCAGCACCACTCTCGTCAGCATCAATTTCATAATCCCTATCGATGCTATCACAAATAAGTCAGAATAATATAAATGGTCAATTGTAAATGCAAACAACAAAAGTAAGCACACTAGCACATCACAAATACTAAGAAGAATCTTACACTTACAGTACATATCTACCTCCATCACTCCAGTATCCCTGCACATTGTAAATAAGGTATTGGAAATTACTTTTAAAAAATATTTCCCGTATATAGTATACTTACTTACGTATTTCTTATTCTTATTTATGTGTTTTTTTTTGTAATACATTGTTATTGATTATTGCATTGTTGGGTTTTGAGTTTGAATTTCACTGTACGAAAAAAAAACGTTCTTGTAACCAGGCTCCTCCAGAAACTCAGCTAGTACCTTCATTACTAGCAAACATTTTGAATACTGGAGAGAAGGACATGACAGTACAAGAGAGATACATCCCCACATAGGCTACTCAAAGAAGGCAGGAACAACGAGAGGGACACAAAAACACAGAAACCAACCATAAACGATGCACACACTAGAAAGTTTACACTACCCAATAGCCATCATTGAAAGGAATAGGAAAAAGGTTTATAGTTATTCTCCTATTGAAATTGAGCATGTGTTCTCACCTATCTGAAATGTGGTGCTGGATGCCACTCCAATGCTTGATAAAGCAGGCAGAGGTAACACCTTCCTTGGAGTGGATTGTGGTGGGGGCTTTTCATAACTAGAAGATGATAAAAACGGTATTTTGCGCATGTCACATTATTTTATCATGCATGTCACATTATATCTATCTAGCTAGCTAATGTACATGTACTTCACAAAACCTAGCTACCTAGCTAACATTGTTTTCTTTGTAATGTTATGTAATAACAAAAGTCACTTGGAAGTCTAAAAAAAGGTGAGGCAACAATACTACCGAGGACCATTACAGCTGCTATCACTCTCAAACAGAGAAATGCACATGATATGTTGGCTAGCCGCCAATGCAAAATCTAAGTAGGTACCATGTAAATACCATGTACACCTTAGTTATTTGTCAAGACAGCCATATAATTTAGCTAGCATAAAGCTAACCCGGATTCTCCATTCCCAAACATCACATCTAACATTAATTAGCTAGCTGGTGCCACGTCTTGGTAACATTACCTACTGTTAAGGTCGCGTCAATTCAAATCTGGTATTGGAACAAAAGGATTACTACGCCGTTTAAATCATCTATGTATTTTATTCTAGCAAACCCTTAAATGGTAAATATGAAGTTCGTATATACAGGCTCACTGTGACACCACGCAGGGCAAACAGCAAGTCAGGGCATGGAAAAAGAGAAGAGAGAGCGAGAGAGCGAGAGTGAGAGTGAGTGAGCAAACAGTCAGCAGCGCTAGAGAAGAGAAGCGCCCCTATCCTTTGTTCTTCCTTAAATACTCCGACAGAATCGTTTCCGCTCCTTGCTGACCTGTCGGAGTAGAGGCTGAGTGTGGTTAAAACTTACTTTTGGTCTTACTCAGTCAGGTCCTGACAAGAAAAACAGGGAGTTTGGTTTTTGGTTAATCCCCAATTAGATGCAGCTGTCTTGAGTTGTCTCTAATTGGGGATTCTATTTATGATCACAGAGCATCCACCTGCGTTGTGGATCTTTGCGTTGTCTGTGTCAGTTGTGTTACTACCAGTCACCAGTTCACGGTATGTTGTCTGTGTCAGTTGTGCTACTACCAGTCACCAGTTCACGGTACGTTTTCTTTGTTTGTTTCATTTGTTGTTTTTGTTAAATAAATATGTCTACAAGTACCTTTTGCTCTGCGCCTTGTTCCCTTCCCACTAACAGTGAGAGTATCAAGCAGAAAACAAGCCATATCTGCATCAGACTTCAACCCTTTTAGGGCCATAACTTCTCTCCAGCGATTAAAATTGTTACCTCTATTTACAATATTTTCCCCTGAGCCTTATCATTTAATCCCTTGACTAAACGTCTTCTTTTTTTGGCACCTGTATCCGCAAACGATGGGGCTAGACACTTGCCTAAGAAATCCGCCACTGTCATTGCGCTCGGAAGAAGATGACCATGTCTCAGAGTGACGCTGCTCAAAGAGGGTGAGCCCTGTAATTAGAAAAGGAGCCATACTGGCTTTTGTTGACTAATAGGAAAACTGAAAATCTAACTGCAATTTTGTAAAGACCCAAAGCATATTTCTTTGAAACACTATATTCCACTATTACTGCAGATATTTTATGACATTATAATGCAACAATCTTACATAATGCTTTTTAATCTGCGTTCCAGCAGTGTATTTGATCTAGACATGTGCCAGCACCGGGTAGCGCAAACCTCCCTCTTATGAGTGAGTTCATTAAAATTGTATAAGTATGCATCTTATAGTAGCCCATGTCTTGTTATAAGAATAAATATGAAAACCAGCACTGCAATTATTTGAATTACATTAAATTATCTTGTAATATATAATGATGTATTGGAACATGATAGAAGTATGAAGTAGAGTAATACTAATTATAAAAAATGACCATGAGATGGCAAAAAAAAACAATTTTGAATAAATAACAACTTTAAGAATTAATTTAAAACATATTTATATTTTCATTATCATAAGAGGACACATGACATTTAGCTAAAATTGATAAAATGCTGAATAGTTACATTTCATTTTTAAGTATAAATTATTACATTTTTAAGTAAAACTTCTTTAGTGCTCTTCCATATCGCTCCTCAGCAATGCTGTTCACAGCCAAGGCATTCCAGAACTGCCTTCTATTTGCAGGCATCAGAGGACACAGCTTGGTGATGATGTCCACTGTAGCCCTATTGCTTATTTAGATTGCCAGGACGGACATTTACAGGAGTAAAACAGTATTGACGTGTTTGTACAGTCCTAATACACATTGCAACTTTGATCCCCATAGATACTATAATCATCTAGGCCACAGTGATTGCTGGAAGTCATTTTTGCAAAACAGTTTTTTTCCCGCATTCATGCAATGATGGCACCGAAGCAGACACATTGGGCACACATTTGGCATGCCAAAGCTTTTTGTCCTAATTACAAACGCCACCAAAAAAGGTGATGGATACAATTTTGACTTTCCTGACCGGGACAGTCACTCAATACTGGAATATTAAAGAACCAGAAACCCTGGACATGTGAGTAGACATATTATTAATGAGGTAGCAATGCTGTGTGTGTGCTCAACTGGAAAACGAGGGTGTGTGGCTTTTGACACTTCAGTATTGGTGCATGTCTAACTGACTGTCAGCTGGCTAGAGATCGTGTGTGGTGTAACGTTACTGATTCAAATAATCCATAGTATGTCAGAATAAAATTATAGGGTTTATATTCATTATAGGGATAATAGATTGAAGCTAGTATAAATTGCTGATTGTCTCTTATGGGAGCAGGTAGCATTGCCACAAATCTATTGTTCATGCTAATGCTAGCTAGGTTTATACATTTTGGTAGGGCACGTCAGTTCTAGCTAGGTGGCTGTCACTGGCTAGAAATGATGTGTGTGGTGCACTGATTCAAAGAAACTATCAAATTAAATGTCATAAAATTATGAATTATAGGTCTAATAGATTGAAGTTAGTATCAATTGCAGCTCTCCTCTTATGGGAGCCGGTAGCATTGTTAGTCTAGCTAGGTAGTTCTTACCAGTGTCTGGGTGTCGGCGTTTCAGATCAAGTTCAACCATAATTTCCCCTGGGGAATGCTGTGCCAAGATGTGTCCCTAGATTAGCAGTGTGTGTGGCTGTCAGTCAGTTTCATACAGGTTCAAATGTATCACTATCAGAATAAAATGATATGATACCAAAGTAAAAGAATGTAGGCCGTCATTGTAAATAAGAATTTGTTCTTAACTGACTTGCCTAGATAAATAAAGGTTACATTTAAAAATAATAATAGTAATTAAAAGGCAGTAACTGCAGCCAAGGGCAGGTTAAAACCAAGCTAAAAGGCATTAAGTTCAGTTACTGCCATTTTCCTTGGTTTCCCAGTAACTTTTTGCAGTTACTGCTAATATGACCCCCATTTTCTCCAAAACACAATACAAGAGGCAGGATACTTGTCAACATGATTAGGCATGTATTTAATGTAGCAAAAATGACTAACTCATTTTCGACCAAATTAGCAGTTACTACCTTTTTTGTTTGGTAGGGCAGAATCGTTTTCACATACAAACTTTATATGTTCGAACTCGGAATAAAAAATAACATGGTCACTGTGGTTGAAAGTTTATTTTGACTGGCAATCAGTAGCATGCAAACATTTTAAACAAACTATTATATTAACCTGGCTATCCACAATAATCACATTGTGTGCATGTAACCATGCTCGTTGTCAGTGATACAAAGAGGTCTTTGAGCAGACATTTGGCTGGATGACTCAATGTTGTCTTTATCGCCAGCACGACAGGCTCATGTCTGTATTGTGTCAGAACAAAGTTATAAGACATGAAACACACCGTCTCTTGCCTTGTGAGTGAGTAGTGAAAGACAATCTTTTCTAAACACACACCCACACTTTCATGTCTGCACACCACACACATAGGAAACCACAGAATTAGGGCTGTTAAAACATGGCAGGCATGGGACCCCCAGTTTCGATCGCTGAAGTCACTGTCTAGGTATTCACAGATCCTGGCATGACTCACCTGAAGATAACTCCCAACTGTGTTTTCTTTTGATATGTGTGAGCGAGGGGAGTAGTTGTTTTAACAATTGCATAGACCCAGCTAAGGCAGGTTTTTATTTAACCAAATCTTTACTTTTTTCAGAGACTAAGGCATTATCGTGTACATTACTAGTACTACTACACAATAGTCATCAGTTCATAGAGAAAATACACTATGGGCCAGTTTCCCAGACAAAGATTAAGCCTAGTCCTGGAAGAATAAACAAGCCCAATAACAGACCTGCCAACCTGCATGCATTTTTGCATGCAATTTGAGGTCAGAACAACCGTAAAATACGCAAAAAGAGGCTTCTAGTTGGCACATCGTGTTTTTTGACATAACTGTCTGAAGTTGGAGCTGAGCCAATCACAGGACTTGGGCGAGGAGAAACAATCTCCACAGAATTCTCTGCACAGGCCCGCCCCCCATAGTCATAGTAGTTTTATTTTCTTCCCTGGAGCAGGAGGACTTTGTTAGTCCGTTGATACCAGTAGCTATGTTTCCTTTAAATTGTCCAGTGATTTTTCATATAAAATAGATTTGTCAATTGCCTGCTACGATGCGTTTCCATTTAACTTAACTATCATGCGTCAATAAAAACAGCTGAAAGTAATGTCACAACAAAAAAAATAACATTTACACAAAAACCTAGGGTAAAAATGAAGTGGTTGAATGGTTTCCATTACCTACTTGACTTGCAAGGAAATGTGCAGTGTTGCGGTAGTTCAGTGTCACTGCATGGATTGAAACGGACATGGCAGAGAGCTGTTTTCGTTAGACTGTTAAAAGATTATCAGTTCTTGATATAGTAGGCTGTTAATGATGTGATAGCCTAGTCAGTTCACCAACGATAACAAGGCATATTGAATGAGTAGTAGTAAGACCTAACTTGATGGATTTAGTCAGCCATGGAAATCTGAAACAAGCTCATATAGACCTAGTTCAGTTGTTTCATATTACAAATACGGTAGGCTAGACTAGTGGTTGCCAACCCTTTTCGGTTACTTTACCACCAGACCGTCTGTTTTGTACCAGAAACCGATTGGTTGAGCCAGAGTCAGAACACTCGTGGGTAAAGCGTTGTTTTGAAAATTCATCATTGGCTTTGATACTCTGGTTAGGGATGATCCAATTGCTGATGACATTGTTTTGACATCACCACAAACAACTTCAATGATGGTAGTCTCTGACTGAACTATGTAGCAAATGATAGGGCAGTGGAAGAACTCAGTTCGAGTTGTCGGGCAACCCCAGAAGTACCTCTTCATGTGCATTTTACCGCTCATTAAGGACCTCAGCCACCCGAGCCATGGCCAGAAGATGAGGTCAGTACAGATGCATCAAAGCTGGAACCGAGAGACTGAAAAACTGTTTCCATCTCAAGGCCATCAGACTGTTAAATAGCCATCACTAGGCAGCCTCCACCCATTACTCTGCCCTGAATTTACTCACTGTCACTAGCTGGCTACCATCCGGTTACTCAACCCTGCATCTTAGAGGCTGCTGCCCTATAGAACACTGGTCACTTTAATAATTTAACGCTGGTCACTTTAATACAAGTTTACACACATTTCATATGTACAGTGGAGAGAACAAGTATTTGATACACTGCTGATTTTGCAGGTTTTCCTACTTACAAAGCATGTAGAGGTCTGTAATTTATATCATAGGTACACTTCAACTGTGAGAGACGGAATCTAAAACAAAAATCCAGAAAATCACATTGTATAATTTTTAAATAATTAATTTGCATTTTATTGCATGACATAAGTATTTGATCACCTACCAACCAGTAAGAATTCCGGCTCTCACAGACCTGTTAGTTTTTCTTTAAGAAGCCCTCCTGTTCTCCACTCATTACCTGTATTAACTGCACCTGTTTGAACTCGTTACCTGTATAAAAGACACCTGTCCACACACTCAATCAAACAGACTCCAACCTCTCCACAATGGCCAAGACCAGAGAGCTGTGTAAGGACATCAGGGATAAAATTGTAGACCTGCACAAGGCTGGGATGGGCTACAGGACAATAGGCAATCAGCTTGGTCAGAAGGCAACAACTGTTGGTGCAATTATTAGAAAATGGAAGAAGTTCAAGATGACGGTCAATGTCTCTCGGTCTGGGGCACCATGCAAGATCTCACCTCGTGGGGCATCAATGATCATGAGGAAGGTGAGGGATCAGCCCAGAACTACACGGCAGGACCTGGTCAATGACCTGAAGAGAGCTGGGACCACAGTCTCAAAGAAAACCATTAGTAACACACTACGCCACCATGGATTAAAATCCTGCAGCGCACGCAAGGTCCCCCTGCTCAAGCCAGCGCATGTCCAGGCCTGTCTGAAGTTTGCCAATGACCATCTGGATGATCCAGAGGAGGAATGGGAGAAGGTCATGTGGTCTGATGAGACAAAAATAGAGCTTTTTGGTCTAAACTCTACTCGCCGTGTTTGGAGGAAGAAGAAGGATGAGTACAACCCCAAGAACACCATCCCAACCGTGAAGCATGGAGGTGGAAACATCATTCTTTGGGGATGCTTTTCTGCAAATGGGACAGGACGACTGCACCGTATTGAGGGGAGGATGGATGGGGCCATGTATCGTGAGATCTTGGCCAACAACCTCCTTCCCTCAGTAAGAGCATTGAAGATGGGTCTTGGCTGGGTCTTCCAGCATGACAACGACTCGAAACACACAGCCAGGGCAACTAAGGAGTGGCTCCGTAAGAAGCATCTCAAGGTCCTGGAGTGGCCTAGCCAGTCTCCAGACCTGAACCCAATAGAAAATCTTTGGAGGGAGCTGAAAGTCCATATTGCCCAGCGATAGCCCCGAAACCTGAAGGATCTGGAGAAGGTCTGTATGGAGGAGTGGGCCAAAATCCCTGCTGCAGTGTGTGCAAACCTGGTCAAGAACTACAGGAAACGTATGATCTCTGTAATTGCAAACAAAGGTTTCTGTACCAAATATTAAGTTCTGCTTTTCTGATGTATCAAATACTTATGTCATGCAATAAATTGCAAATTAATTACTTAAAAATCATACAATGTGATTTTCTGGATTTTTGTTTTAAATTCGGTCACTCACAGTTGAAGAGTACCTATGATAAAAATTACAGACTTCTACATGCTTTGTAAGTGGGAAAACCTGCAAAATCGGCAGTGTATCAAATACTTGTTCTCCCCACTGTATATACTGTATTCTAGTCAAGGCAATCCTATTCAACTATTACCGTACATACACTATTCAATCCTATGTATTCCTCAGATATACTACATATATGTATGCTCCGGACTCTGACATTGGTCGTCCTAATACGTCTGTATTTCTTAATTCCATTATTTTACTTCTAAATTTCTGTGTAGTTTTAGATAATACTGTACTGTTGGAGCTAGGAACAGAAACAGTTGGCTACACCTGCAATAACATCTGCTAAATATGTGTATGCGACCAATACAATTTGATTTGAATGGAAGAAAAGAGACATCACACTGAAATCAGCAAAAAAAAGGTAAGCGATTCCTGGATAACCTGGACGAGGAGAACGGTGGAAATGGCAATGAATGAACTGTATAGTAGACTATAGGACAGCCTCTCAACAGTGCCTGTACCTGACATTGTTGAAAAACAAGTGAACAATGAATAAATATCATTCACAAACAGTAGGCTCCTAGAATAGGTTATATTACATTCAAGTTTTGCTCAAAGTAATGTAGTTAAAGTAAGTTCAATCACAAAGTCTGTTCTGAGGGCATCTCCTCACAGTTTTATTCAGTAGTACAACAATCCACATTGCATTTTAAGAAATTTTCCCCTCAGGGATCAATAAAGTATCTATCTATCTATCATGGGCACAGTGGGAATTTATATCTGTGATGTTCAAATTCTGTCTTAACCCCAGCGTGAGAGAGAGTACATCGCTTCCAGCAGATCTCCTTGCTGAGGGGGGCGTTGATCATGCACTGATCCAGATATTCCGCATGTCACGCCTCATGTCTAAAATATGGGGATATAAAGTAAAAATGTTGATGCATCTACGAATTCAATGTTTTACACAATATTGTATCATGTTTGATGAGTTACTGACCTGTTCGTCCACAGACTCAATGTGCTGTAGTCTCCATAACTGGACGCTCGTGCGCGGAGCACAGGACGTCCATGCACTGGATGATCTGAAGGATGGACTCCTGTTGGACTGGAAAACAAAGAGACATTTGGTCAGTGGTGGGTCTTTTTCAATGCCGTATCAACATCTTTATCTGGACAGAAAATGTATTGTTTATCATAACACAAATCCAGCCTGGACAATGTGACAAGTGGTCCCTCAACACCCAATCCTCTTGCCTCATTGTTTGGATCTTTCTCTTTCCCACCGGAAAATGGCAGCTGCAGACCCAAGTGTTGTTACTGGGTTTCAAGTCTGCCCAACCAAAAAAGGTTATTTTACTAGCTAGCTAAATGTATTAGTAAAATGGTAACATCCTATATTAAAATACAATAACCCACAGACTTGACTATAGTAATGGTAAAATAGACTGGGCTTTGGTCTATCTGCACAACTAAAATCCTACTAGCACAGATTGGAATATGTTCCGGTATTCATCCGATGGCATCATCGGCTTCATCAATAAGTGCATCGATGACATTGTCCCCACAATTACCATACGTACATATCCCAACCAGAAGACGTGGATTACAGGCAACATCCGCATTGAGCTAAAGGCTAGAGCTGCCGCTTTCAAGGAGCAGGACACTAATCTGGATGCTTATAAGAAATCCCGCTAAACCCTCCTGACACAACGACAGAAATGCAGGACCCAAAAGCGGACACGGAGGCAGAAAGATGATCCAATATTTAATAAAGGATAAGGGACAAGGCAGTCTCGTAGTGGTTGACAGGCAAGGTTCGTAACAGGGAATCAGAATAGCAGTAGTCCAATAAGGGAAGTCAGGCTCGTAGTAATAGTTCAGGCAGGGTTCGGTAATGGGGATCAGAAGGATGGCAGTACAGAGGAGTAGACAGGCTCGTAATCCGTAACACAGGCAGTGTTCGTTAGCAGGAGATCAGAAGGTCGAAGGAACAGGAGGGGGTAGACAGGCTCGTAGAGGTCCAAATACCGGGAAAAACGACTGGCAGAGTTAGTAACACAAAAACAGAGAACGCTGGAACGAATGCACTAGACAAGACGATCTGGCAAATGCCAACAGAACCCAAGGAACTAAATACCAAAATAACTAATGATGATAGGGTGCACCTGGTGTGGGGAGGGGACAAACACAGACAGGTGAAGCATATCAGGACATGACACCTCCGACGAACCATCAACCAGGCAAAGCGTCAATACATGACTAGATTGAATCTTACTACACCGGCTTTGACACTCGTTGGATGTGGCAGGGCTTGCAAACTAATACGGATTACAAAGGAAGCCTAGCCGTGAGCTGCCCAGTGACGCAAGCCTACCAGACAAGCTAAATTACTTATATGTGCGCTTCGAGGCAAGCAAAACTGAAGCATGCATTAGAGCACCTGCTGTTCCTGACAACTGTGTGATCACACTCTCTGTAGCCGATGTGAATAACACGTTTAAAAATTCACAAGGCCGCAGGGCCAGACGGATTACCAGGACGTGTACTCAGAGCATGCGCTGACCAACTGGCAAGCGTCTTCACTGACATTTTCAACCTCTCCTTGACAGAGTCTGTAATACCTACAAGTTTCAAGCAGACCACCATAGTCCCTGTGCCCAAGAATGCCAAGGTAACCTGCCTAAATGACTACCGACCCATAGCACTCGCGTCTGTAGCCATAAAGTGCTTTGGAAGGCTGGTCATCAGGGGTGGGTAGTAACGCGTTACAAGTAAGTAAAAGAGTAACACTTTTTTTTTTCTGTGGGCTGTAACTTTACTTTTACTCAAGTATTTTTTTCAGCAAGTAAAGTACTCTTTAATCAGCTACATTTTGTTTGTAACGGTAAAAAAATCATTACAAAGGTTATCTTCAGGTATTTTTGTAAGCCAATTCGCGCTCATCGTGTAGTATGACAAATGCAACTCATTCTCACTACTACTCTACTCATCATCAGTCAAGCATGAACAGCCCAGTAGAGGATCGAGATGTGGCAAATTGTGACAACCCTTGGCCACAATTGCAGGACATTTTTATTTTCAAACGTAAGAGGCAATAATATCATCATGAAATGTTGTCTTTGCCTCAACAAAAACGCAGAAATCTCAGCTTTTAAAAACTAATCCTCCAACCTTCGCAAGCACATTGAGGTAAGTTGTAAGCTAACTTAAGCTAGTTAGCAATAGGTAGCCAACGTAGCTAGCTATATAAATTGCCCAGTAGTGTAGATACAATGTAAAGCTAAATCTCAATAGGGACTAGCTAGCTAGAAAATATTATAGAAAAATTTAGGGTTATGTGTTGTAGTAGTGGTCAATTTACTTTGCTTGACCTTATTTTTAGGATGGCATAAATAGTTACTCCAATGGTTCATTTTAAATGGGTTTCTAATGGAAACCTTTTGTCTCGGTTGTTGTAGCCAGCCAGCTAAATTGTTATTTCTGCACATAAAGTATGAGAAAATATTGGAAAAGTTACAATTTATGATACAGTGGAGTCTGCTTATTGTGATCCCGTCCATCCGGGTCAATTTGATCACTAGGGATGATCGCTATAACAATTTTATTTTCTCATGCAGATTACCATTTATTTTACCATTTACATTTTATTACATGAATATAATGTAATAAAACGGACAGTTTCGATATTAACTGAAGTTTACTGTCATTCAAAATACGTTTGTAAATTGCTGTACTGTTACATTAGTGCAAATAGGCTAGCACAAACAGGTGCTTTCCCCTGGCGCTCCGTCACTACTAGCCATGACCATAACTCTTTAGGGAAAGAGTTGCTGCACTCTTTCCCTAAAGAATCCATCTGTTAGGATCAACACTCCACTGCCTGCATCTGCTGCATGTCAAAGACTGTTCAGTTGTGCCGGACTGATTTTTACAAGTAAAAGAGCTAGACTAGGCTGCAAAAACTTTGAAAACCAGCTTCTTCTGAAGCTGAACAAAAAATACACAAAGTAGACTGGGCTCGATTGTGCTGTATAATTTTTTTTCAAGAAATATTTAAAGATAAATATATTATTTCTGTTATCCAAGCCCTGTTATATACTCTACAATACGCTAACAACATAACAATTTGTTACAGTTTTACAATGTTAGTATTTGGTTTATTAAACAAAACTATAAAAAATTTGTTTTGTACTCAAAAATGTACTCAAATACTAACTGTAGTTTTTTGATTGAGTACTCATTTACTCTTACTTGAGTAGTTTTCTTAGGTGGTAACTTTACTCCTACTTGGTGACTTACTCTTACTCAAGTACATTTGTTCAGTACTCTACCCACCCCTGCTGGTCATGGCTCACATTAACACCATCATCCCAGAAACCATAGATCCACTCCACAGATTACGCAATCTCCTTGACTTTATCCACATTTTCTTACATTACAGCCGCCTTATTCTAAAATGGATTACAAATCATATATTATCAATCTACACACAATAACCCATAATGACAAAGCAAAAACAGGTTTAGACATTTTCCAAATTTATAAAAAACAAAAACATAACATTTACATAAGTATTCAGACCCTTTACTCAGTACTTTGTTGAATCACCTTTGGCAGCGATTACAGCCTCGAGTCTTCTTGGGTATGACGCTACAAGCTTGGCACACCTGTATTTAGAGTTCTCCCATTCTTCTGTGACCTCAAGCTCTGTCGGGGAGCGTCGCTGCACAGCTATTTGCAGGTCTCTCCAGAGATGTTTAATCAGATTTAAGTCAGGGCTCTGGCTGGGCCACTCAAGGACATTCAGAGTTTTGTCCCGACGGCACTCCTGCGTTGTCTTGGCTGTGTGCTTAGAGTTGTTGTCCTGTTGGAAGGTGAACCTTCTCCCCAGTCTGAAATCAGAATATGGGGATTTGCCCTACTACACAGAGGTGCGTTGGCTAACTCGGGGCAAAGTGCTAAAGATATTTTTTAAATTGCGTGAGCAAGAGGAAAGACATAACAGAGCTCCAGGATTAAAGGTGGTTGTGTGACATAACAGGACATTGAACTGTGCTGGGACGCAATCATGTGTGATCACTGACATGCATGACTCATGTGTGATCACTGACATGCATGACTCTGTGAAAGGCTTCCAAACAAAATGCGCTTGTGGGAGCATTTGGGTCATTTTCCATCCAGCCAAATAATGGCAAAGGAGCTCACCACCACTGCTTTCCTTTTGCTGACAACTGAGCTTACATCGTACAGAGTTTGCAAGAAGATTTGCAGACTTCTGAGGCTCAGAAATTCACTTTTAAACTTGGGAATCCGTTTGCAGTTGACATGGACAGCACACCAATGGATATTCAGATGGTAGAACTGCAATGTAACATTTCACTGAAGTCTAAGTAGGATTCAGTCAGGGCAGACCACTTTCCCCCTTTCATCCCATAAACAATGCCACGGCTCCGCTTACAGACTGCTCGTATGGTGTGCATGTTTGGTAGCACGTACCTGTGTAAGAAACTTTTCTCGGTGATGAAGATAGACAAAACATCTCACAGATCACGTCTCACTGACTAACACCACTCCATTCTGAGAGTTGCAGCAGCTCAGGATTGACCCCAAAGATTGATAAACCTGCATCAAAGAAAAGAAGCCAAGTGTCTAGCTCAAGCAGTAGCACCAGGTGTCTAGCTCAAGCAGTAGCACCAGGTGTCTAGCACAAGCAGTAGCGCCAGGTGTCTAGCACAAGCAGTAGCGCCAGGTGTCTAGCACAAGCAGTAGCGCCAGGTGTCTAGCACAAGCAGTAGCGCCAGGTGTCTAGCACAAGCAGTAGCGCCAGGTGTCTAGCACAAGCAGTAGCACCAGGTGTCTAGCACAAGCAGTAGCGCCAGGTGTCTAGCACAAGCAGTAGAGCCAGGTGTCTAGCACAAGCAGTAGTAACAAGTGTCTAGCTCAAGCAGTAGTAAATAGGTAGGTTCAATAGGCCTACAAACGTCTTGGAGGACCCTTAAATAGGTTGGACAATTATTTGAATATATTATTTTATGTTTGAATATTACAACCTACCTACGTGTTATTTGGAGTTTTGAAACACTTTAAAGAGGCATTCGTTTATAAAATAATTACCATTTTAGGTTGTACATGCTACAAAAAAATATATACTGTGGGGAGAACAAGTATTTGATACACTGCCGATTTTGCAGGTTTTCTTACTTACAAAGCATGTAGAGGTCTGTAATTTTTATCATAGGTACACTTCAACTGTGAGAGACGGAATCTAAAACAAAAATCCAGAAAATCACATTGTATGATTTTTAAATAATTAATTTGCATTTTATTGCATGACATAAGTATTTGATCACCTACCAACCAGTAAGAATTCCGGCTCTCACAGACCTGTTAGTTTTTCTTTAAGAAGCCCTCCTGTTATCCACTCATTACCTGTATTAACTGCACCTGTTTGAACTCGTTACCTGTATAAAAGACACCTGTCCACACACTCAATCAAACAGACTCCAACCTCTCCACAATGGCCAAGACCAGAGAGCTGTGTAAGGACATCAGTGTAGACCTGCACAAGGCTGGGATGGGCTACAGGACAATAGGCAAGCAGCTTGGTGAGAAGGCAACAACTGTTGGCGCAATTATTAGAAAATGGAAGAAGTTCAAGATGACGGTCAATCTCCCTCGGTCTGGGGCACCATGCAAGATCTCACCTCGTGGGGCATCAATGATCATGAGGAAGGTGAGGGATCAGCACAGAACTACACGGCAGGACCTGGTCAATGACCTGAAGAGAGCTGGGACCACAGTCTCAATGAAAACCATTAGTAACACACTACGCCGTCATGGATTAAAATCCTGCAGCGCACGCAAGGTCCCCCTGCTCAAGCCAGCGCATGTCCAGGCCCGTCTGAAGTTTGCCAATGACCATCTGGATGATCCAGAGGAGGAATGGGAGAAGGTCATGTGGTCTGATGAGACAAAAATAGAGCTTTTTGGTCTAAACTCCACTCGCCGTGTTTGGAGGAAGAAGGATGAGTACAACCCCAAGAACACCATCCCAACCGTGAAGCATGGAGGTGGAAACATCATTCTTTGGGGATGCTTTTCTGCAAAGGGGACAGGACGACTGCACCGTATTGAGGGGAGGATGGATGGGGCCATGTATCGCGAGATCTTTGCCAACAACCTCCTTCCCTCAGTAAGGGCATTGAAGATGGGTCGTGGCTGGATCTTCCAGCATGACAACGACCCGAAACACACAGCCAGGGCAACTAAGGAGTGGCTCCGTAAGAAGCATCTCAAGGTCCTGGAGTGGCCTAGCCAGTCTCCAGACCTGAACCCAATAGAAAATCTTTGGAGGGAGCTGAAAGTCCGTATTGCCCAGCGACAGCCCCGAAACCTGAAGGATCTGGAGAAGGTCTGTATGGAGGAGTGGGCCAAAATCCCTGCTGCAGTGTGTGCAAACCTGGTCAAGAACTACAGGAAACGTATGATCTCTGTAATTGCAAACAAAGGTTTCTGTACCAAATATTAAGTTCTGCTTTTCTGATTTATCAAATACTTATGTCATGCAATAAAATGCAAATTAATTACTTAAAAATCATACAATGTGATTTTCTGGATTTTTGTTTTAGATTCCGTCACTCACAGTTGAAGAGTACCTATAATAAAAATTACAGACTTCTACATGCTTTGTAAGTGGGAAAACCTGCAAAATCGGCAGTGTGTCAAATCCTTGTTCTCCCCAATGTATAGGCCAGGTCATGCAAATATACTGTAGCTCAAGGGTACAACATCTCAGACCTCACTTCTCTAGAGTGAGAATCCATGTTTAGCTCATGTTTTACTTTTGCAATCAAACAACTTGATTTGCCAGTTGAGGAGACGTTAGGTAGGTTCCCTCAAAAAGGTTGCACATTTTCTGTGAAGGTTATCAGATTTTAAAAATAAATGTTCCTAGAATCTGAGCAGACCTGCACATAAATTGTGTATCTGGAATCCACCCCAAAGGCTAAATTAACTGTTCGTCAAATCACTAACATCATGTATGAATGACACCACCTTTCGGGAGACAATGTTCACAGGAAGACACTTCCAATTTTCCAAAGACTACACTCTGTGGGGAGTAGTTGTATAAACAACTGCATAGACACGGCTACAGCCATGTAGGCTAGATTGAATCCAGTCCTTAGATTAATATACCATCTCGATTACCTTGGGCATGCATGCAACCAAATAAGAACAATGTCAGCATTGTTTCAAACTCCAGAGGTCTCTAGGGGACTGTATAAAAGATTCTGACCATCTGCCATATGCCCTGTCTACAAAGGGACATTTCTTTATGGGCCCAAACACTAATAAAACACAGTTATGCATGTGCAAACTCCGTACACCCTTTCCCAAGAGGATTGGGAAGAAAAACTTACACAACAAGCAATAAAAACCAAGTGTGAGTAAGTGGGGATAGAGTAAGAGAGCTTTTCCCTTGCAAATACTGTAAGTCCCCTTATTGAGAAAAGGAACGGAATGTTGATTATTTCAGGGAGAATATCACCTTTGCCTCTTAACCTCTCAGACCTTTGTTAGAGTACTATTAGTAACTTTCAGTCTATGCTACTGCAGGGGTTGTTATAGTGTGACCCCCTTTTGGCACCTGTTGTTAGTACGGAGTGTGCAAGTGTATGCGCGTGTGTGTGTGTGTGTGTGTGTGTGTGTGTGTGTCTTCCCAATGGTCAACTGAGAAATGGCCCTGTCGAAAGTCTGATGCTATGAGGGCCAGGGGAGAGGACTAATATTTACCTTCATTCCGTGCGCCCATATGTGACCTGTATAGCCAAGAGAAAAATAAGTTGTTTGTAATGCAGTTGGAAGAGACATACAAATGAAGTGGTGTTGATGATGACACTGCTTCTAGTACCCTCTGTTGCAGTCTCCTAACAAATTAACACAGTATCTGAAAAAAAAAACTCCACTCCCCTTTACCCCCCTCACTAAAAAAAACTCAAATCAGTCATGATTCCATATTTCCAGTTTAAAGGGATACAGTAAGATTCACTCATGGATACAATGTTTACGTCTCCGTGAGCAGTTTGAAGGAAGTTGCTAACTAGTGCAAGCACAATTGCTAACTAGTATTAGCTATCTGCTAGCATGCTAGTAGATACCCCTAGACTTCCAGTCATTGTGCTAACACTAGTTAGCATTGGCTCACAAAACTACCTCAAACTACACTTTGCACTCTGTATATAGATTTTCTATTGTGTTTTTGACCATGTTTGTTTACTGTGTAACTCTGTTGTTTTTGTCGCACTGCTTTGCTTTGTCTTGGCCAGGTCGCAGTTGCAAATGAGAACTTGTTCTCAACTGACCTACCTGGTTAAATAAAGGTGAAATAAAAAAATAAAAAAAAACTTCCTTCATATTAGACACAGAGACATAAGAATGGTATCCACAAGTTCATCTGATTCTGGGGAAGTAGATACAAGTTTGTCAGCCAAAGGACAACCTGCACAACTGGGAAACAGTGAATAGAGCAGATTGTAGTTGAACAAAATGTTGCTTGTTTAACCCTTATTAAAAAGGAAATACTGCTAAGATTTTGTGACATAGATAACCTTGTTGCTCGTTAACTTGAGGAACTACTAACTTTTTGGGTGATCTGACCAAGTTCACATAGAAATGTGTGTTATAGATCTGTCACTCATTGAAAGCAAGTCTAAGAAGTGATAGATCTGTTCTATGCACTATTTCTATGCTTCACATTCTTAAGTTTTGTTTTTGGATGTTTTACTTTCGGTTTTGTGCACCAGCTGAAAATACAATATTTTTGGTTATGGAAAATATATTTCACAGCGGTTTAGATGGTACAATGATTCTCTATACTATACTTGCTTGTTTTGTCACATAAACTGAAATAGAATTTTAGAAACCAGGAAATGGCTGAGGGATTTCTGCATATTGTACCTCAAAATCACAGGGCCAAATTGGCAAGGAAATTGATAAGGCGTCTATTGCTGTTATCAATATGCATCCTGCATTCCAACGGTCAAAGCCATAGGTCAAACCACATATCGCCTAAAATGTATAGACTGTCATTACCACGTTAGTCATTACATCATTAAAAACACGGCTGAACTCATCATATTCCGACATTATCTGCTGTCACAGGGAAATTTCCTTTGCTATTGAGCAAGACAACCAATATTATTCCAGTAACAAGTCAATCCTAAATATTGCTCAAGGTGGTGACTTTGTGTGAATATCTTTGGCCTCTAGCATGCAGAATGAGGTTTACGACACCAACAGGGATTTCAACAGAGCCCAGTGTTTTTTTCTGGAACTGAGAAGGCCCCAGGCTCTCCCTCCCAAATTTTGTTTTTCAAAACCATGTTCTGCCCTTTTGTTAGAGCATTTCCAAGAAATGTAGTTATGTTTTTAGAGGAACTATTTTGTCAGATTCTTTTATAGAATTATACTAACTGATTGACAGTGTATCATCCTCAAGGTCGTGTCTGGTCCAAAAATAAAGTTTGAAGGTAGGCATTGGGATTCATAATATAGCTAATATAGCTTCAAAATCACTGCAAAAAAAATGGAAAAGCACCTCAAGTGGAAAAGGCTTGTCTCTGTAGTTTAAGTGTTAGACCACTACCGCCACCTTGTGTTATACAGTGTGATACACAGGTGCTTGACTACTTAGGGCAGGGTTTTCCAAACTTTCCTCGGGACTGCAAGGGGTGCACATTTTTGTTTTTGCCCTAGCACTACACAGCTGATTCAAATAATCAACTAATCATCAATTTAAGGAATTTAAGAAAAAAAAAAAAAAACGTTGCACCCCTTGGGGTCCCGAGGACCAAGTTTGGGAAACGTTGACTTAAGGGCTATGGAAAAATTACTGCACTAAAAACAACTCATGAAACCCATTTTAGACAGAATGGTTATTTTCTTCCGGCTCTTTGAACAACACCTCCACTCCTCTCACACTTAACTTTATTAAAACTATAAATCTTTCAACGGCATCAATATAAAAAGGGTTTCTATACATTTCAGTTTTAGACTTTCACAATTTTATTTAACTAGGCAAGTCAGTTAAGAACAAATTCTTATTTACAGCCTAGGAACAGTGGGTTAACTGCCTTGTTCAGGGGCAGAACGACAGATTTTTTACTTGTCAGGTCAGGGATTCAATCCAGCAACCTTTCGGTTACAGGCCCAACACTCTAACCACTCGGCTACCTACCGCCAATTACAATAACAATACAAACAAGGGCAAAACACTGTAGATTAGACAATCATGTGTTAACAATCCAGATCATTCTGCAAAAATCTCTCAGTAGGTATGAAACTCATCGGTATCTAACAACAAGTTGCGACATGGAAGCATGTGTTCCTCTTTTTTTTAAGAAGTCCTCCACACCCATACCATCTCAAACCATCGCCATTTTGTGTGCTGCTGTGCTGAGTCATGACAGCTTGAGGGGAAGACGGGAAACGAGAGGCCACCATTGTCTCATTCTGAATCTGATAGATCTCCCTGCTGGATACTGGTCTTCTCCCTCACCCCCTTCGCCATGATTTCCTGTTGTAGGGGGGAAAGGGTTAACAAAAACCAAACAACCATGCTATTCACATTTTAGGAGAGATCAGGGCCCATATTCATAAAGTGTCTCAAATAGGAGTGCTGATATAGGATCAGGTCCTCCTTCTCATTCGTTATGATCTTAAAAGCTAAAGTGATCCTACCATAGTTCAGCAATCCTACTCTGAGACGCTTTGTGAAAACAGGCCCGGTTCTGCTACCTTGGTAAAAAGGGCAGAGGTGTGGACTCGAGTCATGTGACTTGGACTCGAGTCAGACTCGAGTCATGAATTTGATGACTTCAGACTCGACTCGACAAAATGTACAAAGACTTGCAACTCGACTTGGACTTTAACATCAATGACTCGTGACTTCACTTGGACTTGCGCCTTATGACTCGAGAAGACTTGCTACTTCCCATGAAAACTGGGGAAAAAAAATTTCACACGGCCGCGCCGCTCTCCGTTTATCTGCATCTGTGAAAAAAATGTGCACCATCCACCTGTATGCATACAGAGAGCGCGCGCTGCCTGCACGTTATCCAATCACTGTAGTCCCACGTTGTTTTGATTCGACAGCATCTAAGCAGGCACATTGCAAGACAACCAATGAAGCACGTCAAGCAACAACGCGCCAGTTGTCAAAATGATACCGAAGATAGTTTCGTTTGGCTATAAAAATTACGAGGTAGTCGACAAAAAACGAGTTGCAATCTGCAAAACATGCGGATCGAAGATTACAGACGGAGCTGCCACAACGTCCAACTTTGTTCGACACCTGAAGTTGCACAAAGAAAGGTAAGTTTTGAACGAATGCTACGCACCTTATCGGATGTACCGTAACTTACTAGCTAGCTGCTGCATATTTACTGTATCAACGAGACAAACGCACGTCTCCCTTGCTGGTTCATGCTTACAAAAATATGGATTTTTGAACTGCTATTATATGGACATTCTAAAACGCTTTCGTGAAAAACGCTTAACGTTCTTTAATGTACTAAGACAGTGTTATTAAAAGACCAAACTCTGTAAATATCATATTAATAAAGTATACTATGTACAAAACATCAGATGAGCCCAGAATATGAACGCAAACACGTTTAATAACACGTTGCGTTTTCCTCCCATAGAAAACTATTATAAGAAAAGGCTTAACGTGTCTTAATATACTGAGACAGTAATATTAAAAGACCAAACTATAAATATCATATTAATAAAGTATACTAAATGTACAAAACATCAGATGAGGCCAGAATATGAACGCAAACACGTTTAACAACACGTTAAGTGTTTTCCTCCCATAGAAAACCATTATAAGAAAAGGCTTAACATGTCTTATGTAGGCTACTATGTATTCTGGGCTCATCTGATGTTTTGTACATAGTATACTTTATTGATATGATATTTACTTAGTTTGGTCTTTTAATAGCACTGTCTTAGTACATAAGACACGTTAAGCCTTTTCTTATAATGGTTTTCTATGGGAGGAAAATGCTTAACGTGTTATTAAACGTGTTTGCGTTCATATTCTGGGCTCATCTGATGTTTTGTACATAGTATGCTTTATTAATATGATATTTGCAGAGTTTGGTCTTATAATATTACTGTCTTAGTATATTAAGCATTAAGCAACGTTAAGCGTTTTTCACGTTAAGCGTTTTAGAATTCAGTTTCAGAGTTGCTGGTGTGCTGCCTCATTGAGGTCGTTTATGTAATTTTGGTTAATCACAACTAAGCTGAACTGTCGCTGAAGACAAAATATCACAATTAAACAATGAATGCACCCCCTTTCACAACTCGGATGTAGTTGGTGCATCCCTAAACCCATCCAAGTACAACAGGAAACATAGTAAGACGTATACATTGTAAAGAGGAAAATGATAACACAGTCACAGTAGATCCACCATTAGCCTTCCCTTTTCATATCATGCCCAAACAGCAGACAGCGCATGGACAGAGTGCTACCGTAGTCTACAGTAGGTCTGTGAGGCAGCGCACCACTGGGATATATACAGTATATAATAAAATAATAACGATTATAGTAGTAATGTTCAGAGATGCAATAGATTATTATAGTGCAGTTCTTAACTAATGGGAATATTGTTTAGCTTATTTTTGGTTTAATTTGGTTTACTTTAGTTATTTAATTTATTCAATTATTTTGTTTTTCTATACTTTTCATGCCAACTTGCCATGGCCCCCCTAGAACCCCCTCGCGGCACCCAAGGGTCCCCGTCCCCACTTTGAAAACCACTGCTATAAAGCATATGACTTCAGTTTCTTGAGGGAAAGGGCTTTCTTATGAATTTTGAAGCAGTGAAAATATTCTTAATATTGCATACACTGAAACTGAAATGTATTATCGTAAACCGTAGTGTACAATAGGCAATGAATATTAACACAACAACATTGATATGAGTAAAGAGTAGTTTCAAATACAACATGTGTGGCTGTAAAGGATTTTCTGACATCTGTTTCATATTCTTCTCTGTTACAGGTATGAAGAATACCAGATGAACAAAATCATCGTAGATGAACCACAACAGCCTTCAATCTCACAATTCCTTGACACTCGTGTAGGGCGTTACAGCCTGACCCACCCACAGCAGAAGGCCATCTCCAATGCGATACTGTCTGACTTGATTATTGATTGCAATTTCCCTCTGTCTATTGTGGAAAATAAGAGCTTTCGTCACTTTCTGGCTGTGCTGGACAGCAAGTATACCCCAGTATGTCGCCGAACGCTGACCACAAAAACAGAGAGCCTTGCTAAGGAGAGACGGTCAAAGTTAAAAACTCAATTGAGCAACACTGACCATGTTTCAGTCACTGTGGACATTTGGTCTGATCGAAAGATGAGGGGATTCCTTGGTGTCACTGTGCACTGGATGGAGCGAGATGCAGAGAGGGTACAGCTAAAGACTAATCTCTTGGCCTGCAACCGCTTCAAAGGCTCTCACACAGCAGAGCGAATCTGTGACCAATTTGAGGCAATATGTGATGAATACAACATCAAAGCTAAATTGGACTATATAATTAGTGACAATGCTGCTAACATGCGCAAGGCATTTACAGTCTGCTTCCCCAGCGAACAGGAGGAAGATGAAGATGCTGGAGATAATCTTGATGATCCTGAGCTATGGCATGACTTAACCCAAGAAGACCAGCAAACCGTCGATGCTGCTATGGCAAAGAAACAGCGCCTGCAGTGTTTTGCACACACATTGCAGCTGGTTGTGGGAGACGGTTTGAAAGAAACAAAAGCGGCATGTCCTTCTCTCTCCAAGTTATCAAAACTTAGCTCCCAGCTCCACACAAGCACAACGTTTAAAGACATCTTCGATGGTGAATTTGGGGAGCACAGAGGCATCCCTGCTGCAGTGAGCACGAGGTGGAATTCCACACTGCGGCAGGTAAAAGCAGTCCTTCATTGTGATCAGCAAAAGCTCTGCGCAGTTCTTGAGAAGGCCGGGCATAAAGAACTGTCATTCACACCACGAGAGTGGAATCTGCTGAAGGAGTTGGTGGACATCTTAAAACCGTTCGGAGAAGCAACTGATTTGACACAGGGGGAGAAAGTCATTACAATCAGTGCAGTTGTTCCATCCATCTTGTCCCTCAATCACCATCTTGAGAAGCTGAAGCCTCAAGTTCGTTTCCTGAGTGGCCTGGTCAGAGGTCTGCAGGCATCCCTGAAAAAAAGATTTCTTGGGATCTTCATTAATGTAAAAATGGCCCAGTCTCAAGAAGGGATCACTGCCCCCTTTTCAGACACAGTCTACCTGAAAGCAGCTGCCTTGGATCCAGCCTTTTGTCTGCTGTGGACTTAAATGCAACGTACAATAATTTGATCTTAATCTGATATAGGATCTAATGTGATATTAATCTGACTTTAACAATAATAAAACATTTCAGTCTTGAACAGTATCATCAACATCAGAAATAAGGGCTCTTTTGTTTCTGCTGTTGTGACACGTTTTTTTTTTGTTTTTTTTTTTAGAATTGATCCTGCAAGATGGTGCAGAGACAGAGCAGCCTGTGCCGGTGCCTGCTGAAGAAGAACTAGAGGACATGGAAGGAGAAGGGCTGTTTGCTGCATACCATAAGAGGCAGAAAAGGGATGTTGGGACCCCACCAGCAGTACAGCTAAGTCACTACATTGACATGGCAGAAGGACAGAATGCCCTTTTGTTCTGGGCACTGAACAGTAAGGCTCTTCCTTCACTCTTTCAAGTAGCCATCCGAGTCTTGGCAGTGCCTGCTTCTAGTGCTCCAGTGGAGCGAGTTTTCAGCCATGGTGGCATCATTCTGCGTCCCCATCGTGCACAAATGACTGACAGACTTTTGGCCAATTTGATCTTTTGCAAATGCAATGCAGTATAGGGACCTCCCTCCACCTGTCCACAGCACGCATGCGCGCACACACTCACTGCTCATCACCTGTCCACACAGCTCTCTCTCTCCTGTGGTAGGAGTTTCACATGGAGTAAGATCCGTTCATTTGCAGTGCAGGTTCCCACACTGTTTTTACTTCCAGAGCTTTGGTGTTTGTCCTTCCCCGTAAATCTCTCTCTCTCTCTCTCTCTCTCTCTCTCTCTCTCTCTCTCTCTCTCTCTCTCTCTCTCTCTCTCTCTCTCTCTCTCTCTCTCTCTCTCTCTCTCTCTCTCTCTCTCTCTCTCTCTCTCTCTCTCTCTCTCTCTCTCTCTCTCTCTCTCTCTCTCTCTCTCTCTCTCTCTCTCTCTCTCTCTGCATTGTTCTAGTGCAATATGCTGTTCAAATACAAGCATTTTTTTGTGAAAATTAAATGTTATGTTTTTTGCTGTATTTGATTAATGTTATTGTATAAAAAGGTTTAAATAAATACAAATCTTACAGACATACATGATTTGTATACATTTTATTTCTGTGGTAAGAGGACTTGAAATGACTCGAAACTAAAATGGTAGGACTTTGGACTCGACTTGAGACTTGATGGCTTTGACTCGACTTGGGACTTGCCTCATCTTTGACTCGACTTGACTCGGGACTCGAGGGCAAAGACTTGACTTACTTGTGACTTGCATAACAATGACTTTGTCCCACCTCTGAAAAAGGGAACTCTTGGAGCAAATCTCCTAATTTACATGTATTTGGTGCACATTGACAAGCACATTTAAAGTGACATGCATATGGGCAAACTGTTTTTAAATTAAGGTGTCATTGAAACTAGGCCCGTCTGATGCACAGTTCTAATTCACAGCGCTAAGTTAAGACTGTCACCTTTAGTATTACTTACTTAGTGCTCCTATTTGGAAGTTACACTACACCAAGGAGCAGTGTTGCGATTGGTTACTTGAAAAAGTAATATTACTCGTTACATTTAACAAAAGTAGAGCGTTACTTTCCACACAAAGAAATATTGTAAAGAAACGCATTATTACTAATTATATGTGACCTGTTTCAGGAAGCTAGGCGTATGTCGCACGTCACTACTTCACAGGAGAGGCATTTCAACGTTTTTTTTTTTTTAGCAAAATGCGGTTTTTGGCAGAAACTCCTTCTGGAATATGTGAACTTTCATGTGCCTTAATAACAAACTTGTATGCCATCTGTAAATACAAATAATATTATTACTTTGCGTTACATTCATTAAAACATCTCAAAATCTCACTGTTTTTTGACTGTCGGAGGGAGCAAGGTGAGCCACTCTACCAAAGATACTAGTTTCTCCTTTCCTCTGTGGAGCTGATTTTACTGTGCTATTCTACAAGTGCTGCACTATACCCCTTGACTTAATCCACATTGTTGTTACAGCCTGAATTCAAAATGTATTTAATAGATTCTAATTTACATATTCACACCCCTTTGCTATGACACTCCAAATTGGGCTCAGGTGCATCCAATTTCCTTTGATTCCTTGAGTTGTCACTACAACTTGATTGGAGTCCACCTGTGGCCAATTGACATAGATATTATGTGTATGTACTGATATGTAGGCTGTGTGACGTTTTACATTTATGCATTTCAGTCCTTGACTAATAATGTTCTGTACTATGTCATGTTTCATGTGGACCCCAGGAAGAGTAGCTGATGCTTTTGCAGTGGCTAATGGGGATCCTAATAAATACCAAATACAATTGGTTGGATATGATTTAGAAAAGACACACACACCTGTCTATATTAGGGCTGCCACGGTACCAGTATTGCGATACTAGGAAGTAAGAAAGCAAATCATGAAGCAGACTCAATTTCTTGAGAAAAACAGTCCTAATCTTGGAAGGAAGCCTGTTGTCACCTAGAGTCTTGTTTATTTTGCAAGCTATAGCACACTATTTTACAAAAGTAGGTAGCTTTTTTTGCTAAGGAAAATCTGGTATCGTAGTATCGCAGTCAGTAGTCTATATAAGGTCCCACAGTTGATAATGCTTCTCAGAGCAGAAACTATACCATGAACGCTAACTACTCGAATGAATAGTGCCAACTGTAAGGTTTGGTGGAGGAGAAATAATGGTCTGGGGCTGTTTTTCTTGGTTCGGGCTAGGCCCCTTATTCCAGTGAAGGGAAATCTTAATGCTACAGCATACAATTACATTTTAGATGGTTATGTGCGTCCAACTTTGTGGAAATAGTTTGGGGAAGGCCCTTTCCTGTTTCAGCATGACAATGCCCCTGTGCACAAAGCGAGGTCCATACAGAAATGTTTTGTCGAGATTGACCTCAACTGCTGGAACGCTGACTGGAACGCTGACTGCGAGCCAGACCTAATCTCACTAATGCTCCTGTGGCTGAAAGGAAGCAAGTGTTCCAACATCTAGTGGAAAGCCTTCCCAACTCCATATTAATGCCCATGATTTTGGAATAAGATGTTTGACAAGCAGGTGTCCACATACCTTTGGTCATGTAGTGTATCTGGGGAAGGGTATAAAGCAATTTCTAGAGTTTTGCAAGTTTCCAAGAGCACAGTGATCTCCATCATTGGGGAAAAATATGGGAACTACCCAGACTCTGCCTAGAACTGGCCGTCCAACTGGGCAAGAAGGACCTTGGTCAGGGAGGCGAACTACAGAGTTCCTTGGCTGAGATGGGAGAACCTGTTAGAAGGACAACAGTCGCTACAGAACTTCACCAATCTGGGCTTTATGAGAGAGCGGCCAGACGGAATCCACTTTTGAGAAATAGGCACGACAGCACGTGAGTTTGCAAAAAGGCACGGGAAAGACTGACATCCTAAGGCAAAAGATTCTGTGGTCTGATGAGACAAAAATGTAACTCTTTGGCTATGGCTGGAGAAAACCAGGCAAAGCTCATCACATGTCTAACACCATCCCTACCGTGAAGCATGGTGGTGGCAGCATCATGTTTTGGGGATGCTTTTTAGCGACAGGGACTGGGAGACTGGATAGAGGGAACGATGAAAGGAGAC
Source organism: Thymallus thymallus (assembly GCA_023634145.1). Taxonomy (NCBI): domain Eukaryota; kingdom Metazoa; phylum Chordata; class Actinopteri; order Salmoniformes; family Salmonidae; genus Thymallus; species Thymallus thymallus. Next base: position 24,752,511 of record CM042409.1, on the reverse strand, counting down.
AAATACAGGTTGATGAGAACCTGCTTCAGAGTGCAAACAACCTAAGACTGGGGGCAAATATTTACGTTCCAACAGGATAATGACCCCATGCATACAGCCAAAGCAACGCTGCAATGGCTTCAGAACAAGAATGTGAAAGTCCTTGAGTGGCCCAGTCAAAGCCCAAACTTGAATACCATTGAAAATCTGTTCACCGCCGCTCCCCATCTAATTTAACAGAGCTTGGATCCCCAAATCCAGATGAGCAAAGAAGACATAGCCAAGGCGACAGCTGTAATCGCCGTCAAAGGTGCTTCTACAAAGTATTGACTCAGCGGTGTGAATACTTATGTAAATGAGAGTTGTATTTCATTTTCAATACATTTGAAAAAATGTCTAAAAACACGTTTTTTATTTTGTCATTATAGGGTATTGTGTGTAGATAGGTGAGATAAAAAAAAATGAATTCAGGCTGTAACAACAAAATGTGCAATAACTCAAGGGGTATGAATACTTTCTGAAGGAACAGTATATGGGCTGGTTAATTAGCCATACAGTCGTGGTAAAAAGTTTTGAGAATGACACAAGTATTGGTCTCCACAGAGTTTGCTGCTTCAGTGTTCTTAGATCTATGGTACACTGAAGTATAATTACAAGTGTCAAAGGCTTTCATTGACAATCAAAATGTTGATGTTTTGTTCCCCGAGCCATTTAGTTATCACTTTTGCCTTATGGCAAGGTGCTCCATCATGCTGGAAAAGGCATTGGTCCTCACCAAACTGTTCTTGGATGGTTGGGAGAAGCTGCTCTCGGATGTGTTGGTACCATTCTTTATTCATGGCTGTGTTCTTACGCAAAATTGTGAGTGAGCCCACTCCATTGGCTGAGAAGCAACCCCACACATGAATGGTCTCAGGATGCTTTACTGTTGGCATGACACAAGACTGATGGTAGCGCTCACCTTATCTTCTCCGGACAAGGTGTTTTCCAGATGGCCCAAACAATCGGAAAGGGGATTCATCAGAGAAAATGACTCTACCCCAGTCCTCAGCAGTCCAATCCCTGTACCTTTTGCAGAATATCACTCTGTCCCTGATGTTTTTCCTGGAGAGAAGTGGCTTCTTTGCTGCCCTTCTTGATACCAGGCCATCATCCAAAAGTCTTCGCCTCACTGTGCGTGCAGATGCACTCACACCTGCCTGCTGCCATTCCTGAGCAAGCTCTGCACTGGTGAGGCGATGTGGTGTTGTGAATCAACTTTAGGAGACGGTCCTGGTGCTTGCTGGACTCTTGGGCGCTCTGACGCCTTCTTCACAACAATTGAACCTCTCCTTGAAGTTCTTGATGATCCGATAAATGGTTCATTTAGGTGCAATCTTACCAGCAGCAATATCCTTGCCTGTGAAGCCCTTTTTGTGCAAAGCAATGATGACTGCACGTGTTTCCTTGCAGGTAACCATGGTTGACAGAGGAAGAACAATGATTTCAAGCAAAACCCTCATTTTAAAGCTTCCAGTCTGTTATTCTGACTCAATCAGCATGACAGAGTGATCTCCAGTCTTGTCACTGACATGATGGCAGCTGGTCCTTTTGTGGCAGGGCTGAAATGCAGTGGAAATGTTTTTTGGGGATTAAGTTCATTTTCATGGCAAAGAGGGACTTTGCAATTAATTGCAGATCATCTGATCACTCTTCATGACAATCTGGAGTATATGCAAATTGCCATGATCAACACTGAGGCAGCAAACTTTGTGGAGACCAATACTTGTGTCATTCTCAAAACTTTTGACCACAACTGTATATTTTTTTTAAACTTCAAAATCTCTGAAGCCACCAGTTCTGGTTACAGACCGCATATACATGGACCAATAAAAATAGTCACTTTCCGCTAGATGGGAAAACCCCTCTATGGACTTTGCTATCACGGAAGCAATGAATGGCAAAGATCAGAGGTGCGCCCTGTATACATTTTAGGGATGGACATTTAATATGATTTTACTATTCGAATAATATAATTATATTTTTTTCGGATATCCAGATAGTCGAAAGACATGTTTTAAAGAAAACATGTTTTTGTTGAGGGGGGACTTCAATACAAACTTGCTCACATGACTAAAGAGAGCCAGTGCTTGTTTCAGCAGAAGGGTGGGGAGGGGTGAGTGAGGAGCAGGGGCCAGTGTGTGTGACAGTATATCTGTGTGGCACAGAGGGAGAGAAAAAAAGTAGCCAAACTGACTTGGGCTAGTTAGACAAACTTGTTGCTGCCATAGGTTATCTATCATACCATCTGGTAGTGCCTGTCTTGACTTTATCAAATCGTTGTAAAGAAGCTAGCTAGCTACAGTAGACAGCTAAATTAGCCAGCTAGCTAGCTAAAGTAGCAGGGCTCCATTTATATGAAACAACAGCCTACCTGTTGGTTGATCGTTGTAGCCTACGTCTTCTTATTTAGTCAACTTAATTCCATAATTTTCATTCCATTTTGCATTGATTAGAAATCTCCCACTTCACTTGCTACGCATGAAGCCTGTGACTGTAGCGCATATTTGATTGACCGACAGTAACATCAAGCTACACCTGTGAAGGCTACCGGTGAGTCTTTTTTAATGGGGAGCTGTCATAAAACTGTTGTTTTATGAAAATGTCAAATGTAATGGTCTATCCTTGTAGGCTATGTATCAATGTCACAGTTTTATTACATTCTAGACAAAGCCTTTTTATTAAAATAGCCCTATATTTTCTTCTTCTCAAATGAATACTCTCCCAAGTAATCAAATACGTCCGTTCGGATATTTGAGTAACCGTGCCCATCCCTAATACATTTCTATGGACAGCAGCTGTTACAGCCTTTCTCTGCTCGCTCGAGAACTAAATGAAGAAGTCGAGAAACGTTTGACAAAGTAACTGTAATAATATTACCAAATGTGAAAAAGTACCGCGTTACTTTGCTTTGTTACTCATAAAAGTAATCTGATTACATAACGCGTTACCCCCAACACTGCAAAGGACACAGAGGCTGACATACATACAAATATACACACAAACATACCTTCTCCTCTGTGTCGGCGAACATGAGAATCACGTTTTCCACATCAAACTGCAGTGTGCTGTCTTCTGAAGCGTGACCTTCAGGTGACACTCCCTGATGTCAATCACAAACAACTTTGTTAGACAAACACTCAGCAGAAATGCTAATAGTAACGTTGAATTAAAGTGGTGTGGTCTTGTATGGTGTTTATTTCCCCCACATAAGGCTCAATTGTATGCGGAAATGACATTGACGTCAATGGAATCTCAATCCTAATGGCCGAATCCAAGGGGGTCTTCATAATGGATACATGATTGATTAACATCTAAATTTCAGCAAACACTGTTAGGACAATGGACTGTATGAACCAAACTATAATATATAATAAAGAGAGTACCACTACTACAACAGAAAATCACCTTGACAAGGAAACCAGGTGGATTCTGGGAGTCTGACTCATTTCCAGAGCTCTTTGCATCGCCTGCCTGCAGGGCCTGAGAAGCCTCTTCTCCCTCCTCCACCTTCATCTCCACCTGGCTGGGCTCTGCAGGGGGGAAGGAGTGCCTCTCAGAGGGGGGGAAGGAGCAGCGTGGAGCAGGGCGAGGTGAGGCATTGGCTTTACCATTCTCTGGAGAAACAGGTGGACTCTCCTGCTCAGTGTCATGTGGGACGTCGCTGATTGTGACTTCATCCCCAGTCACCTCTGACCTTTGAACTTGCCCTTTTACGACAGATTGGCTAGTGGCCTGCTCCTCTGAAGCCCCGACCTCTTGGACATCACTCAGGCCCTCTGACGCGACGCCGCTCCCGACCCTGTTGTCGCTGTCACAGGCCGACACAGGTCTGTTGGGCGTAGCAGTGCCGTTGGAGCTCAGCTCGTCTGAGAAGTCGGACGTTTCTGACGTGAGGACACTGTGAGTGCCCTCATCTGCCTCTCCCGAGAGGGAAGCGTGCTCCTCAGAGATGCTCTGGGTGTGGGTCTCGTGGTTGGACAGGACGGTCTCTTTACTGTTTTCTGATGGGTGGAGGGATGTGTGGTCCAAGGGGAAGGCTGTGTTACAGGGGATGGGTGCTGAGATGACCAGGGATTTCCTCTTTTTGGACTTGTTGCTAATAGGAGATAGAGGGTGAGTTGATCTGGCTGGCGGCAGAACATTTGGTCTGACATTCTCAAATACTTATTGAGAGAAAGTCAAGAGTAAATATTTGTTTTCTCAATTAAAAATAAATAGACTTGACTTTTACTTGATTAGCAATATATACAGTATATCACATATGGACTATGAGAGGTTAAACTAATGTGATACATCTGAAACACTGACCTGTTGAGGCCTTTGATGATGAAAGCTTTTCCTGAATGCTGAGTCTCCAGCTTCTTCATCACACTGTAAAGCTCATGGTTCAACTGCAATCAATAGTGGTTATTCTATTAGTCAATATCAGTTGACTTGTAGTACATGTCTTCATCTAAACAGTGAGATGCCATACTACATCACACACAGTAAAATAGATGTGTCAAATATATATGTATATATTCCTTTTGGGGGAATAAAATCCATAATAGAATGTAGAAAAAAAACTCACCACGCTCATTTCCTTATAGAAGACATCCCTCAGGTTGGAAATGTTTTGAAAGACGGTCACGTAACAGCCAATCCGGCTTTAGACAAAAGGGAAAATATTCTGTTACACTGGAGACACTTGGTGCAAATAAGTTCAGGGTGTTTGCAGATATAAATATACTAGACACAAATGATTCTTCATTCTACACTGAATAGAAATATGAACTAAACATGCAACAATTTCAAAAGATTTTAATGCGTTACAGTTCATAAGTAAATCAGTAAATTTTAAATGATTGTATTAGGCCCTAATCTATGGATTTCACATGACTGGGAATGCAACACATTTCTTTTGCATAGAGTTGATAAGGCTGTTGTTTGTGGCCTGTGGAATGTTGTCCTACTCCTCTGACCTTGTCAGCTCAGGGATTTGACCCATCAACCTTTCAGTTACTGGCCCAACGCCCTACCCACTAGGCTACCTGCCGCCCCATTTGGTGGCAACTGGAACACGCTGCTGTATCGATCCAAGCATCCCAAACTGCTCAATGGGTGACATGTCTAGTGAGAATGCAGGCCATGGAAGAAATGGAACATTTTCAGCTTCCAGGAATTGTGTACAGATCCTTACAACATGGGGCTGTGCATTATCATGCTGAAACATGAGGTGATGACGGGCGGATGAATGGCATGACAATGGGCCTCAGGATCTCGTCACGGTATCTCTGTACATTCAAATTGCCATCGATAAAATGCAATTGTGTTTGCTGTCTGTAGATTATGCCTGCCCATACCATCACCCCACCGCCACCATGTGGAACTCTATTCACGACATTGACATCAGAAAACCGCTCACCCACACGACGCCATTTGCCCGGTACAGTTGAAACCGGGATTCATCCGTGAAGAGCACACTTCTCCAGGACCTCCACATCCAGCGTGTCCTCACCAGGGTCTTGACTGAAATCAGGTCAAGACCCTGGTGAGGACAACGAGCATAAAGATGAGTTTCCCTGAGACTGTTTCTGATAGTTTGTGCAGAACTTTTTTGATTGTGCAAAGCCACAGTTTCAGCAGCTGTCCGGGTGCAATTCTCAGACGATCCCATAGGTGAAGAAGCCGGATGTGGAGGTCCTGGGCTTGCGTGGTAACATGTGGTCTGCGGTTATGAGGCCAGTTGGACGTACTGCCAAATTCTCTAAAACGACGTTGGAGGCGGCTTATGGTAGAGAAATTAACATTAAATTATCTGGCAACAGCTCTGGTGGAGATTCCTGCAGTCAGCATTCCGAATACACCCTCCCTTATAACTTGAGACATTGTGGGATTGTGTTGTGTGACAAAACAGCACATTTTAGAGTGGTCTTTTATTGTCCCCAGCACAAGGTGCACCTGTGTAATAATCATGCTGTTTAATCAGCTTCTTGATATGCCACACCTGTCAAGTGGATGGATTCTCTTGGCAAAGGAGAAATGCTCACTAACAGGGATGTAAACAAATTTGTGCAAAATTTGAGAGAAATACAGTGCATTCGGAAAGTATTCAGATCCCCTTGACTTTTGTTACATTACAGCCTAAAATGTATAAAAAATCCTCATCAATTTACACACAATACCCCATAATGACAAAGCAAAAACAGGTTAAGAAATGTTTGCTAATTTATTCAAATAAAAAAACAGAAATATCACATATGCATAAGTATTCAGTGATGGTTGTCCTTCTGGAAAGTTCACCCATCTCCACAGTGGAACTCTAGAGCTTTGTCAGAATGACCATTGGGTTCTTGGTCACCTCCTTGACCAAGGCCTTCTCCCCCGATTGCTCAGTTTGGCCGGGCGGCCAGCATCCTTCTACTGTGTTCTTGGGGACCTTCAATGCTGCAGAAATGTTTTGGTACCCCGGACCTGTGCCTCGACACTATCCTGTCTCTGAGCTCTACGGATAATTCCTTCGACCTCATGGCTTGGTTTTTGCTCTGACATGCACTGTCAACAGACAGGTGTGTGCCTTTCCAAATCATGTCCAATCAATTGAAATTACCACAGGTGGACTCCAATCAAGTTGTAGAAAATCTCAAGGATGATCAATGGAACCAGGACGCACCTGAGCCCAATTTTGAGTCACATAGTAAAGGGTCTTAATACTTATGTAAATAAGGTATTTCTGTTTTTATAAATTTGCAGAAGTAAAAAAAAAAACTATTTTCGCTTTATGGGGTATTGTGTGTAGATTGCTAAAAAAAATACTTGTCAAAATGTGAAAAAAAAAGGGGTCTGAATACTTTCCGGCTGCACTGTAAGCTTTTTGTGCATATGGAACATTTCTCGGATATTTAATTACAGCTCATGTAACATGGGACAAAGACTTTACATGTTGCGTTTACATTTTTGTTCAGTATACATGTTAGTTAAATTCTACCATGTCTGCACTACACATTCTGAATGCTCCATCCCATTAATTAGGCCCCTTCATACACAGCCATTCTCAGGGCCAGTCTTTGGGGAACACTACTAGTCTACAGTAAGTGGGTTGAGTTCATTAGGGCATGCAACTGAAAAATATTTGTAAACGTTTTGCAACAGAATATGAACAGTCTTTATTTCATAAGTACAGTAGTCCCTCCCTGTTTCAGTAAAAAACTTTACCTTTGATAGAGAACAGGAAGCTCCTCCCTCATCTCTTTGTTGATTTCCTCAAACACACTCTGGGCTATGTTGAACTCCTCCTCTGCCTGGTTAGAGGGAAATTGCATTCAAATGCCTTCAGTACCTTTATCCAAATACATTGACCAAAAAATATAGAATTTACATTTTCAACACACCTTTGTGATTTTGGCGTCGTCTTTCTTCTTGGCATTTTGCAGCGCCTCCAAGTGGTGGCGGGAGGAATCGTAGTCTACTAGCTTCCGACCGCGTTTGGCCAATCGCTCCTAAGAGACACGGGGAAAAGTTGTATTCATTAACATAATCCTCATGAGTCCAGTGACACTATAATAGTATCTTGATTGTTTGTTTGTAAGACCAAGCAGCAATGTAAACACATGGAGAGAGAAGAGTTTTGATGTAAACAAGTTATATTGCACCAAAAACAGAGTGCATCAGAAGCTACCTTGACTTCATGAAACTGTCCAGTGTAATTCTCCATGGTGCGGACTATTTGGTCCGTTAGTTTCTCTTCGTAATCGTTCCACAGCAAGTCCTCACTCTGTAGTAGAGGGAAGAAAAGGTTAAAATAACTTCAGCCTGCTTTCTACTATACAACAGATTGTCAAAAATCGACATTTCCAAAATGCACACCGAAAGAACTGCCTTAGCCTCACCTGAAACATACTGACATGAAAATAATATACTGCCCAACACTAAGATAATGTACAGTATAAGCAGTGCTTTATTTGAACAGGATCCGTCACCTCTCAGATTTGACATTGTTTGTTCCAGCACATATTTGCCCAGATCCGGGACCTCTCGCAGCATGATTTATTAATTATTTCACTGTTCGCACTGCACGACTCCAACACAGTGGTAGGCCTGATCACCAACGATGTGAGAGCCTATAGGGAGGAGGTCAGAGACCTGGCAGTGTGATGCCAGGACAACAACCTCTCCCTCAATGTGAGCAAGACAAAGGAGCTGATCGTGGACTACAGGAAAAGGAGGTCTGAACACCATCGAGAGCATCCTGACCATCGAGAGCATCCTGACCGGTTGCATCACCGTCTGGTACGGCAACTGCGCGGCATCCGACCGTAAGGCGCTACAGAGGGTAATGCATACGGCCCAGTACATCACTGGGGCCAAGCTTCCTGCTATCCAGGACCTACACTACCGGTCAAAGGTTTTAGAACACCTACTCAGTTCTACATTGTAGAATAATAGTAAAGACATCAAAACTATGAAATAACACATATGGAATCATGTACGTAGTAACCAAAAACCAAATCAAAATATATTTGATATTCTTCAAGTAGCCACCCTTTGCCTTGATGACAGCTTTGCACACTCTTTGCAGATTTATCCAAAGCGTTTGACACGGTTGATCACGGAATATTACTTTCTAAATTGCATTATTACTTTTACTCTATTTTCATGATTATACATATAATTGGTTATATAATTATGTTTATTATGATAGAGAACAGTTTGTTTATGCAAATGAGTGTGCATCTACCAGGGCCAGATGAAATCTGTTGGTATCAGACAGATTAGTTGTTTGGTTCATCAGGCTTGCTTCCAAACTCTATACTATTGCTTCATTGACTCATATCTCATTTACTGTAATATTGTCTCGGCCAGTACATATGCCTCCTACTTACACAAATGACTCATTGTACAAAATACATTTGCAAGACTAGCCACCTCCTTTAATTACCTGGCTCTTCTGCACCTTTGTTTAAGAAACTCAATATCTTGTCTATTTAGGACATTAATGTACGCCAATTATGCACTTTCATCTACAAATACTCATACCTCTCAGACAGTTAACCTAAACCCTTCAATGGATTCTTCCAGGTTAATTCTCTAATCCATCTATATAACGCACTGTGATAACCTTCACCCTCCCCACTGCCGCACCTCACATACTTAATTCTCTATCAGATACAGAGGTACCATACTCTGGAATTTTTTATCTTCACCTCATCATCCCTCAATAACTTAAATGAAGACTGGGGGTCAGCTTCATTTTTTTGTACTTATATCCGTGGTGTGGTTTTCATATATTATTGTCACGGATGCCCCGGTACTGCTGCTCATTCCGTGCACCAGCTCCGGAGGTCTACGTCACCGGCTTTCTAGGCTTCACGGAATATGATCATTACCACCAACCCCGGACTGTCTTGTCTCATTGCGCACACCTGGTGCCTATTTCCCCTGATTAGTATGTGTATTTTTGTGCCCTCTGTTCCATGTCCGTTGGTCTTGTGAGTACCTGTGCTTTGTCGTAGCGGCTTTCATGCTGCATGTTATTGGGGCACTTGTTATTACGAGTCTCATCCCGTGATTTATGTAGAGGTTTACACCTAGCTCTTTTATTTGGGTTCCAACCCTGTGTTTGTATATCTGCGTGCTTTATTTTTGGGTGGGAAATAAAAACCCTTCCTTATTCCTGCGCCTGTCTCCTATCATTTGTACAACGTGACAATTATACAGTGCATTCGGAATGTATTCAGACCCCTTCACTTTTTCCACATTTTGTTACGTTACAGCCTTATTCTAAAATTGATTAAATATATTTTTTTCCTTTATCAATCTACACACAATACCCAATAATTACAAAGCAAAAACAGGATTTTTGAAATGTTTGCAAATGTGTGTGTGTATATATATATATATATATATATATATATATATATATATATACACACATACAGCGGGTGAAATAAGTATTGAACACGTCACCATTTTTCTCAGTAAATATATTTCCAAAGGTGCTATTGACATGAAATTTTCACCAGATGTTGGCAACAACCCAAGTAATCCATACATACAAATAAGTTCAGAAATTAAGTTGTGTAATAATGTGAAATGACACAGGGAAAAAGTATTGAACACACTTACTGATATTTATTTAATACTTTGTTCAAAAGCCTTTGTTGGTAATGACAGCTTCAAGACGCCTCCTGTATGAAGAAACTAGTGCATGCATTGCTCTGGTGTGATTTTGGCCCATTCTTCCACACAAACAGTCTTCAAATCTTGAAGGTTCCGTGGGCCTCTTCTATGAATCTTGATCTTCAGTTCATTCCATAGATTTTCAATGGGATTTAAGTCAGGTGATCTTTCTTTGAAACCAATTGAGAGTTTCCTTGGCTGTGTGTTTGGGATCATTGTCTTGCTGAAATGTCCACCCTCGTTTCATCTTCATCATCCTGGTAGATGGCAGCAGATTTTTGTCAAGAATGTCTCTGTAAATTTGCCCATTCATCCTTCCTTCAATTATGTGAAGTTTGCCAGTACCATTTGCTGAAAAGCAACCCCACACCATGATGTTCCCACCTCCAAACTTCACTGTTGGTATGGTGTTTTTAGGGTGATGTGCAGTGCATTTCTCCTCCAAACATGGTGTGTATTATGACATCCAAACAGTTCAATTTTGCTCTCATCTGACCACACTATATTCTCCCAGTATTTCACTGGCTTTTCCAAATGTTGTGCAGCAAACTTTAAACGAGCTTCAACATGCTTTTTTTTCAGCAATGGAGTCTTGCGTGGTGAGCGTGCATACAGGCCATGGCGGTGGAGTGCATGACTTACTGTTTTCTTTGAGACAACAGTACCTGCTAATTGCAGGTCTTTTTGAAGCTCTCCACAAGTGGTCCTTGGCTCTTGGACAATTATTATTCTTTTCATTCCTCTGTCAGAAATCTTGCGAGGAGCACCTGGTCGAGGCAAATTTATGGTGAAATGATTGTCTTTCCACTTCCGTATTATGGCCCCAACAGTGCTCACTGGAACATTCAGAAGCTTAGAAATGCGCCTATAACCAATGCCATCATTATGTTTTGCAACAATTAGGTTGCGAATGTCTTGAGACAGCTCTTTGCTTTTACCCATCATGAGATGTGTCTTGTGTGATTAATTTGCACTGACAGGGGGCTGGATTGCTTTTTAATTACTGATAGTTTTCAGCTGTTGTCTTGGCTTTCCATGCCTTTTTGCACCTCCCTTTCTTCATGTGTTCAATACTTTTTCCCTGTGTCATTTCACATTATTACACATAACTTAATTACTGAATTTATTTGTATGTATGTATTACTTGGGTTGTTACCAACATCTGGTGAAGATTTCATGTCAATAGCACCTTTGGAAATATATTTACTGAAAGAAATGGTGACGTGTTCACTACTTATTTCACCCGCTGTATGTATGTATATATATATATCTATATATATATCACACACACACACACACAAAATAACTATTTACATCAGGGGTCTTCAACCTTTTTCAGCCCAGGAACCCTTGGCTGATAGAGAAATAGAACAGGGACCCCCAGATAAAACAAAATTATAAAAAGTTGTTGCGTTTTAAGCCTGGCCATACACTAACAGAAACATATTTATCACCTCTTAACATATTAAGTACTCAGTTATACATAACTATTATTGGTTTTTATTATTGGCCATATAATAAAATAATTGTAATCCTTTTTTAACCTATTTATATACTCAATTATTATGTTTATGTTTGATGAAACTTTTTATTATTATTATTATTATTAGTTTACATTTGGGTTTATTTAGCTTATGGATGACACATAGGCCTACCTTAGTGAGATGACTGGCCCTGGTGGGTAGCACACAGCTTGTCTATTCTGGGGGAGATGGAGGTTGTCAGGCAGAGCACCATGTTATCCTCAGGCTGCAGTCTGGACCGGTATTTGCTCTTCAGGTAGGTGAGGGAGGAAAATCCACTTTCACAAAGATATGTTGTTGCAAAAGGCAAAAGGCTCAGCATTGCCTTTGCAGTGAGCTGGGGGAAGTCTTTCTGGCAATACATCCAGAACTGAATGAGAGGCCTTGACTCATACACATTCTTGTGCGGACAGCTCTATCAGCTGATCTTCCTCAGAGGCTGTCAAGTTTGAGCTGTCATATGCTTTGTCTTTGAATGGAAACTGTATCCCTATATTGTCCCTTCTCCAGGACTCAGCCTCAGAAAAGTACTTTCCAAATTGACTTTCGAGTGCCTCCAAGTGTCCAATAATTGCGTGTTCCACGTCAGGCGAAAGCACTGCAGAATCAGCCAACTCATCCACTGATGGAAGCATAGAAAAGTTACCTTCCCTGATTCGCTCTCTCCATCTCGTTGTTTTCTTCAGAAAGCTTTCCATCTTGTCATACAGCTGAATGGCATGTGTATTACGGCCCTGCATGGAACTGTTCAGTTTGTTTAACTCTGAGAAAATATCCACAAGATATGCCAGTTTAGAGAGCCAGACATTGTCATTGAAATGTGCAGCCAGCTCCGCGCGGTTTTGGCCAGCTAGAAACTCGTTAATAGCTGTGCATAACTTAAACACACGGGCCAATACTGATCCACGAGAAAGCCATCTGATCTCGGAATGCTACAGGAGCGCATTGTGACCCTCTTCAGTAGCGTCGCAGAGCGCAGCAAAGAGGCGCGTTTGCAAGGCACTCTTCTTAACCACATTGACAGTCTTCACAACAGTGTCCTTAACGTGAGCAAAGTCAGCACTCATTTCTTTGGCAGCGAGAGATTCTCTGTGTAACATGCAGTGAATCCACATAACTTTTGGGGCGACTTTTTTGATAAGCGCCATTAGTCTACTTTTCTGACCAGTCATAGCGCGCGCACTGTCAGTACACACCGCAACACATTTTGCCCAGCTTAAAAATGTCAGAGCTTGTTGTGCGTTCAGGGAGCTTCTTACAAAAAAAAACTCCTCACACATTACGTTTTGGTGAACAAAATGCACAAATCCCAAGAGCTGTGCGTCTTTGGACACGTCCACAGACTCATCCAACTGTAATGAAAAGGCTTCAGCCGATTTCAGCTTCTCAATTAACTGCTCCCTCACATCAGATGCCATTTCGCAAACTCGCCGAGCAATCGTTGTGTCTGATAACGGGATAGTCATCCGTTTTTTGGCATATTCATCATCGCCAAACATAGTCTTGCACATATCACTGGCTGCATGCAATATCAAATCTTCCGCAATTGTATACGTTTTTTTACATTGAGCGATGCGAAGAGCAACTTGATAGGAGGTTTTCAAAGCGAGCTCTCCAACTTTCTCTGATTTCCTCATCATTGTCTGTTGGCCTTGGAGTGACTGCAGACAAGTCTCAAAATATTCCAGCGGTTTATCTTTCAAATGGCCATGATTAGTCTCCAAGTGTCGTTGCAGCTTTGATGGCTTCATGCCTTAATTTGAGAGTGTTGTTGCACAAATAACACACAACGGCAATTCAATTCCTTCGCTTTCTTTGAAGGTAAATCCAAACTTTAGGTAGGTTTCTGAATATTTTTGGGACTTCTCTCTCTTACGCTTACCCTTTCCCGCTGGGGCAGGTGCCTCTGGAGCAGGTGGAGCCGTGACACTATCGTTTGTGGCCTCGGACAAGGTGGAAGGAGTAACTTTAGCGTTCAGGTTCAGAGCTCGAGGCCTTTTTGTTACAAAACGATCCATTGTTATAACAACCTAACTTAGTAGTCGAGTCTATTTGCTTTCCAGCTTTTTATGTATTGGCGGCTAAAATTAGCAACGTCTTGTTTTTTTAAAGGCAATCGCCCGTGGTATCATGGGAATCATTTTGTATTTTTTTAAGTAGCTTATTATTGCCTATTAATGCTTGAAATGTACTCAATATTCTTCTCCCTGCAGGACCCCCTGCAGTACCCCCACGGACCCCCTAGGGGTCGCACACCCCCGGTTGAAGATCCCTGATTTACATAATTATTCAGACCTTTTGCTATGAGACTGGAAATTGAGCTCAGGTGCGTCCTTTTTCCATTGATCATCCTTGGGATGTTTCTACAACTTGATTGGAGTCCACCTGTGGTTAATTCAATAGATTGGACATGATTTGAAAAGGCACACACCTCTCTATATAACCTAGCAATATATTTGAGATATGAGACAAGATATGTGTTTTACTTTTCTTCATGCTCCTCTAAAGAGCAACTTGTCAGATGGTGCCTTGATGACTGATGTATTTATTTTTATTTAACTAGGCAAGTCTGTTAAGAACAAATTATTATTTACAATAACGGCCTACCAAATACCTCCTGCGGGGACGGGGGATGGGATTAAAAAGACAAATAAATAAAATATAAATATAGGACCAAACACACATCACGACAAGAGAGACAAAACAACACTACATAAAGAGACACCTAAGACAACAACATAGCAAGGCAGCAACACATGACAACACAGCATGGTAGCAATGTAACATGGTGGCAGCACAAAACATGGTACAAATGTTATTGGGCACAGACAACAGCACAAAGGGCAAGAAGGTAGAGATGACAATACATAACGCAAAGCAGCCACAGCTGTCAGTAAAGCCTAGTTCACATTACAACGTACGTAATTACGGCGTACGTTGTTTTGACGCAATCTCGTTCCGCTACTTGACGCAGAAAAGTAGTCATCGCAACGTGATTAGCAATCAAATTACTGGAGACAAATGACGAGTAATCAGGTGGACTGATGGACTCCCGTGTGTCAGCGAAGGCCGTAATGGAATTTTCAGCAGTAGATGGTCGAACTTGCTACGGTCCATTCGAAAGTACCGTCTAATCTGCTCTACATACAACCGCAGCTCCAAAACCAGACGATGGTACTCGCCGTATTTCTTTCTGGACCCAGAAAGATCTGGGCAGATGGCGACTATTGCAGCTGTCCTCCAGCATAGCGATCCAGAAAACCTTACGAAGCTTGGCGTCTCTCATCTTGGTTTGAATAAATATGCCCAGCTTATTTATACTACTAATAGCGCGAAAATATAGATACTTTTTATTATTGTCGGTTACTCCCTCCAAAATGTATGTTAAATCTTAATTTGGCTAAATCGTAATCTGAAAATATAAAATAAACACGTATGCAATAACATTATTTAAAAAAGGAACATTCAATTCGATCATTAATATCTCAAGATACTTTGTAGAATGAAATGGGAATATTATTCAACAAAGGACCAAGAATTATAACCAGCAATATTATCACAATATACGTTTTCGATGGGAACATTATTTACTAAATGATTAAGTCATTATAACCATCACTTTTATTATCAGAAGAAACGTAACAACATGGGAACATTATTTAATAATGGAACATGTAATTACAACCATCGTTATTATCACAAACGGAAAACTACAATAGTGTAATATTATTTACATGTCGTCATATTTACTGAAATTTGTAGGAATGGGTGATATGTACTACCACTTATTTACATTTTTTGCTGTGATTTGGTAACTTCCGGTTATGTGAACGGATTAAGACGATGCAAAGTTTGAACATTTTCAAAGTATGACGGTCCGTTTTTCAACGGAGACTTTCAGCCAGTAAGGGGCCTTCCGATTCCATTGCAATGAATGACATCCGGCGCAACGTAACGGAGTGCATACATTTAATGTGAATGGGGCATAAGAGTGTCCATGATTGAGTCTTTGAATGAAGAGATTGAGATAAAACTGTCCAGTTTGTTAGATGAGCGACCAAGGGCTGTCTTTTCATAATACCATTGCAGATCTACATAAAAACCCCAAAAGACAACCGTGGTGTCACTTTTTATTTCTTGGTTCTTCTGTGGTACATATAAAGACCGCTACACTTCTTCTCATTTAGCCAACTTAATTCATTAATTTTAATTCCATTTGAATTATGCCCACTTCACTTACTACACATAAAGCCTGTGACTGTAACACCAATTTGATTGACTGACAGTAACAAGCTACACCTGTGAAGGCTACAGGTGCATCTTTTTTATGGGGCACTGTCATAAAACTTGTATTATGAAATATAATGGTTAATCCTTGTAGGCTATGCAGCAATGCCATTTTTATGACATTTTTGACAAAGCCTTTTCATTGTTAAAAATAGGCCTATATTTTTTCTCTCAAATGAATACTCTCCCAAGTGATCTAATACTAACGTCTGTTCGAATAACCATGCCCATCCTTACTATAGACTACAACAAAAACACCCAGCTGTGGCCTACCTCCATGATGACAGACAGGTCCTCTCCTCCCTGCCAGTCAGGTTCGTAGACGTCTCTTAACGTCTGGGACAGTCGCTTGGATGTCTCATGCATCACTGTAGAGAAGGACAGAAGGAAAATGTGACTGCATTTGTCATAATAATATTTGTGTGTAGATAACACCACTTGCCTAGCAGATAGCTTGTTAAGTAGGCTTGGGGACAGTGTCAGGATGTGGGTAAAAAAATAAAAACAAGGGTAGTATTCACTACCAAACAGAAGAAAACTGACTGAAACAAGGCGGAACTACATAAAGTTGTCCAATAAGATTTTTTTTTTTTAAATATATATATTTATTGGCATTTTTTACAATTTAACGATCATCAGCAAAATATGAAACGGATAATGCCCCGTTATTCCTTCCACCTACACAAAACAGCATGCTACATGGGAGCACATCTGCAAAACCCTTCCCTCCCCAGCATATGAACACTCCCCTCCCTCCCCTCTACCAGTATTAGCTTCAATGATTAACAACAAAAAAAACTAAACAGAATGACCTTCACATCCAACACTAGAAAATAAATGATTCAACGCAAACACAAATAATAATAATACATTAATGAAGAAAATAATGAGGCAGCTAAGATGACGACTCTAGAAACTGCTGAAAGTCTCCCCAGACATCAGTAAATTCACAGGGTTTATGTAAATTGTCCGTATTTATTTCAAATGGAATATAGGATGTTAGTTATTTTAGCCACATCTGCTTCCATATAATAGCTGTGCATTTATTGGCTGCAATGACTGCCAATTTAATGAATCTGATTTTTCTACCAATATTAACTGGTAGAACAGAGTAATCTCCAAGAAGAACAAGGGAAGGATCTAGTGGTACAGTCATTAGTGACCTGTGATAAGATCGGCATAATGTCTTCCCAATAATTGCCTGGTTCAGGGCAGGACAAAAACATATGCATAATTGTGCCCACCCCCATTTTACATCTTGGGCAAAATTGTGAATATTTATAATTGATCTTATACAGTCTCTCTGATGTAAAGTAGACCCTATGTAAAAGATTGAATTGCATCAACTTGTGCCTTGCGTTAAATGAAAGGCTCTGAGCATCTAAAAAGAGCTTTCCCAATTTCTCAACTTCAAAAAGGAGACCAAGGTCATCATGCCACTTCATGCAAGCCTTCAGAGCTTCATCGTTCCACAACATAGCTTGAAGACTAGAGTACATGTAAGAAATTAAACCTTTTACCCCTTTCCTCTCGAGCCACAGTTCATCAGTTATAGGTTTACTCATGAGCTGAATCCTACCTCCCTGCTGAGTGGCAATATAACGCCTAACACAGTTCATCAGTTATAGGTTTACTCATGGGCTGAATCCTACTTCCCTGCTGAGTGGAAATACAATGCCTAACCTGTAGGTACTTGAATAAATGAGTTTGAGGTAACTGAAAATGAGATGCCAGTTGTTGAAAGTATAGTAGTTCACCTTCTCTATACAGATGACCAAATGTTTTAATTCCTTTGTTGAACCACGAAAATGTAATACCATCTCTCAGCGATTTGTGTCACGCTCGGGTGTGTATATAGACCAAGGCGCAGCACAGCGATTTATTTAAGTATTCAACTATACTTAACGTGAACTACACAAAATAACAACGATACATATAACAAAAGGGAACACACTTACATCGACACAGGACGGAAGACAATGAACCACGCCTATGGAGTGGGACATACACATATAAGTAGGATCCCTAATTAGAGACAATGCATAGCAGTTGCCTCTAATTAGGGATCCCACACACAACACCACACAGAGATAGAACATATAGACCTGCCAGACTCTGACCATAGAATTATAGAGAAGCAATAGGCTTCTCTATGGCCAGAGCCTGACACTTTGGGTAAGATGGGTGCAGCAAAACGTTTCGCTACGGTGTACACTAATAAGGCTGTGCCTAGACTTTCATGCAGCTTTAGTATTCTGATCATAGTTCTGATCATGGAATTCCGAACGCGTCATGAGTCTACATTTAAATGTGTCTTCCGTGTCCACAGTGTGTCCGGATTCCCTTTCCCTGCACTATATTCAAATGGCAGTATGCAGGCTAAATATGATAACACAACAACATCTGGCAGTAGCTAACTAGCCAGCTTACCTCTGTAGCTAGCCAGCAAGCAACGCTAAAGAGATTGCAAACAGATTAGCATAACTCTAGACAAACAAAACATTGTTTTTCTAATATTAGCTAGCTGGCTAGCATTTGAGTCCAGCAAACATGTTCCTCACACACTAGGAACATATTTCCTCCAACGTTATAATGAAAAAGTGCCTTGTTAATGTCCCGTAGTTCTTTTCTTTTATAAATTGACATTACTGACAGCATTGCAAAAGACCAATCTAATAATAGATGGAATCCCTTCCCTCTTCACTTTCTCCCTCATGCCACCAGAGAGGATTTGAAAGTATGGTCAGTTTACAAAAAGAGACTGGGGCCAGTGTGTCAAATTTAACACATTACTGTACAGAATATAGGCCTAAATCTACATAACAAAAATAAGAAAATAAGATTTGGGTAACGATTTCTGATCTTGTCGCCATGACAACACAAAGATTGAAGGATAAGATTGTAGATATTTGGTTTGGACCTGAATATGAATAAGGCAGCCTGAACTGCCTAAATGCACAGGGCAACATTAAAGATAAGTATTGAATCTATAGATGGGTTAGCTGACAACATCATGAAAACAATGCACACTCCTTAATGGGGCAGAAGTCGTTGTTGTGATTCTGGATCACCAGATGGCTAGCAACAATGACAATAAACTACCTTGTGGGGAATCATAAGTGGCTCGTTTCAGCGAGTTTCATCTTGCTCTTGATACCATGTCTCATTTTGAGGTGTTTTGACTGATTTCATTTCAATGCTAATATGGCAAAAAATGTGCTAACTAACTAACCAACAACTTGAACAATGTATTTTTGGGAGACAAGTGCTCATTGTGCAAATGTATTTACGTTTTCAATAAACATTGGAGACAAAAACTGTTTTACATGTTGTGAACATTCTAAGCCAACCCCATCTGTTTTACCCCATAGTTGCGCAGTTTTGTTGCTTAACAACTAATTATGTAATTGATTTGATTAGACTAATCAGAACGTTGGCCGTAGGGGCGCCTGTGCCCACAAGAAACCTCTGCTATGGAGTGAGATGAAATAGACAACTCAGCTCCTACCTTTCACTGCACGGAAGTACGCTTGGACTTCTTTGAATAGTCTTCCCCCATCATTCTGTCGGTTGAAAAGACAGAAGGTTAATTGAGGGGGTTGTTATAGTACATTTCTTACAGTGAGAGCATCCATCAATCAAAGACCCTTTCCAGTAGTTGACATAATTTTTACAAAAGATAAATCTCCAAAAACACAAGTGAAAGACACCAGGACCTTCACAATCATACATATCACAAACAATAACAGTAAAGAGTGTACAGTATGTGTTTTAAAAGTGACACGGTCCTTTTCGAACAAGGATGACCTTTTTTATTTTTATTTTGATGCTTCAAGGTGCCAGAGAAACCAAGGACAAAAAATAAATAAATCAGAATAAGGAGTATATTGTTTTTACACAAGGCATGTTTTTAAATCCAAGACAGGCCATTCTGTATGATATGTTACGTTTCGTATGGTATGTATTAATTTGTGGATGTCCATCACCTATTTTGTATGATATGTTACAAATTACAATTTGTATTATGTTACAAATTTGAAAAATGTACAATATGTTACAAATTTGCAAAACATATGATATGTTATGAATTCTGTCTAGGTGGATAACATTAGCTATTGTCCATGACAATTGTCCGTGATGAGATGGGTATACACCCACCTATTCACCCCCACCAACCACCCTCCTTTCACCCTCCTCGGGACGCTTGAGCAAACGTGCGCTAATGTGATTAGTGATGTTGTAAGGAACAAGAAAACTTTCCAGGACATAGACATATCTTATATGGGCAGAAAGCTTAAATTCTTGATAATCTAACTGCAATGTCCAATTTACAGTAGCTATTACAGTGGAAGAATACCATGCTATTGTTTGAGGAGAGTGCACAGTTTTATACTTGAAAATGTATCAATAAACCAATTGACAACATTTTGAATGGTAATGCAATGGTTCATTGGATATGTCTAAAACTTAGCACATACACTGCAAATCTCAGTTTTGGATGAGACTACTTTATGACCAAAATTAACCCATTCACACGTTGTAGTACATTTTGATACTAGAAGAAATGTTTCTGACTCATATCAATGCCACATCGGCCATTTTCAAAACAAAAAGGTGCTTTTTAGCGCAGTCACTCTTTAAGACAATGTTTTCTTAATATGTGTTGATTTGGTGAAATGACCCAAAATACAGCATTGCACCCCCTGCGCAAGCGCCATGACTATTTCGATGGGCACAAACACTGTTCACACTCCTCTTGTTGGTGGGGAGAATTTCTTTTGTACTTTTACCCCGTTTTCTCCCCTAATTTCGTGATATCCAATTGGTAGGGTCTTGCCCCATCGCTGAAGCTCCTGTACGGACTCGGAAGAGGCGAAGGTCGAGAGCCATGTGTCCTCAAAAACACGACCCCCGCCAAGCCGCACTGCTTCTTGACACACTGCTCACTTAACCCGGAAGCCAGCCGCACCAATGTGTCGGAGGAAACATTGTACAACTGGCGACCGATGTCTGCTTGCAGGTGCCCAGCCCGCCACAAGGAATCGCTAGAGCGTGATGGGACAAGGAAATCTCGGCCAGGCAAACCCTCCCCTAACTCGGACGACGCTGGGCCAATTGTGCGCTGCGCCATTGGGTCTCCCGGTCACGGCCGGCTGTCACACAGCCTGGGATCGTACCCGGGGCTATAGTGGCACCTCAAGCAATGCGATGCAATGCCTTAGACAGCTGCGCCACTCGGAACGCCCCAGTGGAGAGAATTTTACAGGTTGAAAGCAAATATTATTGTAATTCTATATGTTTTCCATGTCTAATGTGTATTCATGTGATATTTGAGTGACTAAAAAAATGACAACAATATCTATGGGTTAAAAAACTAATTATAAAAATGTTAGCTGAAATGGGCTAGTTGATCTGGACATTTCTGGCAAGATATAAATAGCTCTAAGGCCTGCAATGACTAACATGACAGGAAGAACTGATGATGCACTACCCAATTTCGAAATTGCGCTTTGTGCATTCTACTACTACAACCTTCAAGAGTAAATGTAAAGCCGGACTGGGCCAGGTTGATAATCAATATTTGAATTTGGTCAAATCGCACAGTGTGACATGTAATAATCGTAAGAGACTGAATCCGAAGTACAGTGTGGGAAGGCATTTAGGGGATGAAGAGACTTGAGCAACCAACAGTAACAGTCAGTATGACTCATATAGGCCTAGTAATGCATGTTGCAAAAAGTGGGTTTATCGATACAGACATCTATTGCATCAGTGTTGCAATTCACCATGGAAGACAGAAACAGCATGACATTGAAGCAGATCTTTTCTTCATTGGTACCTGTTGTTTGAAAAGGTTCTGGGAGTACTGCTCAAACTGTTCATCTTTAGTCTCCATGTTCTTCCCCAGCTTCTGCATGACCTATGACAGGACAAAAACAAAAGCTGTTGATATATCCACAGCTTTTTATCAATCAACATGAATGGACATGATTCTCTATAATAGGTATTGTACTGTTGTTCAGGTTGACCTGTGTGAGGTACTGACAATCACACTTACAGTATATTATGGAATACATTGTATTCCATAATGATTCTAAACAACTATCGTAACTTACTGGTATAATATTCAGTATTTTACAGACCAAAGCCAACATCATTTCTATCATTCCCCTTTCCCCAAAATGACATCATTGGTTGACACCAAATGATAGGATGGAACTTGGGCACAATTGAACCGATTTCATCTGACAGACATTTCATACCACGCTCCCTGTCCTGTGTTTTTGGTTTCAGCAGCGAAGTGAAACTAGCGGAGCAGCATGTAAGCACCAAGGCCAAGTGAACCACAAAGCCACCAAGGAAGAGCAGTGAGGGAGAGGAAGTGTATGCAGAGGCAGGAAGTGGCATCTTTTGTGTCCATATGCAGCAGCACAAGCAAAATCAACAAAATTGCAGTAACAAAGTAGCACAAAATTCATTTGTTGGAATAGAAAACGAACTTGATATAGGCTAGTTCACAATAAAAGGTCAATTGAAGATTGTTTGAACTGTTGTTTTTTTGTCTCTTGAGGAATTAACCTGGGGTTATTGAGATATCAACATCAACTACATTCAGTAGGTTAAGATTCTTCAAACAGTTTAAAACCCATCTAAAGCCTTATACTGTATAAGCCAACAGTTGCTTGGGTCTGTCAATGTTGATGGTAAAGAACACACCAATAGTCAGCTTCAATATAGAGACTGTCTGAATAAATTGCATTACTGTTGTGGACAACGTAGGCCTAGTGTCACCAATATCATGTAGTTCAACTAATAATTGAACTACATTTTGCAGTAGCTTGGTGGTAATTCAACTAAATGTAAATATATGTAGTGTTTTCTGTAGTTAATTACTTTATTGCTACTGGAACTTTTGTTTTCTACTGGAACTAGAAAAAATGTAATATGAGTGAAGTAGGCAATAATTTCCTTTATTTTTCGTCATCAGACGTGCCTAATTCTCACTTGAAACATTGTTTTTGTGTTTGATAGGATACATTACACATTATGTTAACATATGACCCCAAAGTGATCTGTTCTTGCAATTTATAGTCTTGACATTTCTGATCTATATATTATAATTTTTCACAAAGAAGTTTGGATGTAGTGAACTACTTTTTCAAAGTAGCTTTAGTTAAGTAAACTACAGTATATTTTTCGTAGGGGTAGTTTTAGTGTAGCTGAACTTCTTTTGGTGTGAAATAATTGGTAGCTTGGTAAACTATATTTTCAGAGTAGGTTCCTCAACACTGACTAAAATACAAAAACAGGGCCCACTTTCCAAAAAGCATCTTAAAGCTAAGTTCATCTTACATTGAGATATCACGGTTCACTAGTTCAAACTTCTTGCTTACCTTTTCTTGAGCACGATTCAATGACTTTTGTACCCGTTTGGCAAATATTCCAGCCCCAGCCCCAATGTTTTGCCCCATCTTGTTCTCTGCCATCGTGTCTTCTTTCTCTCAATCTGGTATGCTAATGCTTCCTCTTGTGCAATCACTGCTCTGGTGCTTATATCTTTGTTGAAGTACTTAGGGGCGGAGAGCAGAAGAGTCAGTACTGATGTCAGACAGGACTCTCTCTCTCACACACACAAAACTTTTCTATGCCCATGTAACATTTGTGTCACCCTTGTTGCTTCTTAAAAAGGTTATTTTGCATTCTTCAAAGTCAGTCGACAGACATCATGAAACACAAGTTACATCCTCTTGTTGAAAAGGCAGTAAATTACTCTGCAGCCGGAGGGTGGTCCCTAAAACCCCCCATGTAATTGTGTTTTTGTTTCTTGCGGTCGGGAGTCCGCGCCTTGGGGGACGGGTACTGTCAGGCTCTGGCCATAGAGAAGCCTTTTGCTACACTATTTAGCCATGGTCAGAGCCTGACAGATCTAGTATTCTAGTTCTGTGTAGTGTTTGGTCCCCAATTAGAGGCAGCTGCTATGCGTCTCTGATTGGGGATCCTATATTAGTTGTAATTTCCCACACCTTAGTGTGGTTCATTGTCTTGCATGTCAGTCTGAAAGAAGTAAGTGTATTTACGTTTGTATACGTTGTTGTTTTATGTAGTTCGTTAAGTATATTTAGTTCATTAAATACTTATGTCGAACTATCACTGCGCTGTGCCTTGGTCTATCTACACACCCAGTCGTGACAATAATTAAGCTGGGAGGTTAGGATAGCAATCCCCGCGGTTATATCCACGGGGCGGACGGGTTTAGGGTCATTCAATATTGTGTGGCTGAAGGGTGGGTTGAATAAAGAGAAATAATACCTTAAAAAATCCATATATTTATAATTGTGCAGTTTTTATAGTCTACATATTTGAATTGAGGAAGTGTGAACATAATCATTAGGATAGTTTAGCGATCAGCAGTAGAAGACGGCCTAAATTACCCCCAGCCTTCAGATGTGAGCTAAACAGCTAACTTGCACTTGATATGCGTCTTTAGGCTATGGATGAGAAAGTCAACATGTTTCAAACATTTTGCTCAGTTGTAGCCTGCTTTGCAATCTATTAATAGCAAGCGTTGCATTGAATAGGCACAATTTCTTTTCATGACGCATTTGGCGATGTTCAATTCATTCGCACAAAACGTATAAACAATACCACCACTGTGAAAGTTGAGACATGTAGGCCCTTCATATATACAGTGCATTCGGAAAGCATTCAGACCCCTTTACTTTTTCCACATTTTGTTACGTTACAGCCTTATTCTAAAATTGATTCGATCGTTTTTTTCCTCAATCTACAAACAATGCCCGATAATGACAAAGCAAAAAAACGTTTTTTCGAAATCTTTGCAAATGTTTTAAAAATAAACAACGGGAATATCACATTTACATAAGTATTCACACCCTTTACTAAGTACTTTGTTGAATTACCTTTGGCAGCGATTACAGCCTTGAGTCTTCTTGGGTATGACGCTACAAGCTTGGCACATCTGTATTTTCTTCCATTCTTCTCTGCAGATCCTCTCAAGCTCTGTCAGGTTTGGATGGGGAGTGTTTCTGCAGAGCTATTTTCAGGTCTCTCCAGAGATGTTCAATCAGGTTCAAGTCTGGGTTCTGGCTGGGCTACTCAAGGACATTCAGAGACTTGTCCCAAAGCCACTCCTGCGTCGTCTTGGCTGTGTGCTTAGAGTCATTGTCCTGTTGGAAGGTGAACCTTCCAGTCTGAGGTCCTGAGCGCTCTCAAGCAGGTTTTCATCAAGGATCTCTTTGTACTTTGCTCCGTTCATCTTTCCCTCGATCCTGACTAGTCTCCCAGTCCCTGCCGCTGAAAAACATCTCCACAGCATGAAGCTGTCTCCACCATGCTTCACCGTATGGATGGTGCCAGGTTTCCAGATGTGACGCTTGGCATTCAAGCCAAAGTGTTCAATCTTGGTTTCATCAGACTAGAGAATCTTGTTTCTCATGGTCTGAGAGTCCTTTAGGTGGCTTTTGGCAAACTCCAACCTTTTACTGAGGAGTGGCTTTCGTCTGGCCACTCTACCATAAAGGCCTGATTGGTGGAGTGCTGCAGAGATGGTTGTCCTTCTGGAAGGTTCTCCCATCTCCACAGAGGAACTCTGGAGCTCTGTCAGAGTGACCATCGGGTTCTTGGTCACCTCCATGACCAAGGCCCTTCTCCCACGATTGCTCAGTTTGGCTGTGCGGCCAGCTCTAGGAAGAGTCTTGGTGGTTCCAAACTTCTTCTATTTAAGAATAATGGAGGACACCGTGTTCTTGGGGACATTCTGCAGAAATGTTTTGGTACCCTTCCCCAGATCTGTGCCTCGACACAATCCTGTCTCAGAGCTCTACGGTCAATTCCTTCGACCTCATGGCTTGGTTTTTGCTCTGACATGCACTGTCAACTGTGGGACCTTAGACAGGTGTGTGCCTTTCCAAATCATGTCCAATCAATTGAATTTACCACAGGTGGACTCCAATTAAGACGCCATGCCAGCCTGGGCACCAGCGCAGAGGGGGTTTCCAGCCGTGTGGCAGGGCTGGCTGCCGGTCCCGGACTGGGCACCAGCTCAGTGAGGAGCTCCAACTCTGGAGCAGGCCTGGACGCTGTGCCCCTTCTGGGCACCAGCGCAGAGGGGTTTTCAAGCCGTGTGGCAGGGCTGGCTGCCGGTCCCGGACTGGGCAACGGCTCGGTGAGGAGCTCCGACTCTGGAGCAGGAATGGACGCCGTGCCCAGCCTGGGCACCAGCTCAGAGGGGTTTTTCAGCCTTGTGGCAGGGCTGGCTGCCGGTCTCGGACTGAGCACCAGCGTGTCGAGGCACTCCGGCTCTCACCCTCAGGGTGTGTGCGGGATACCGACACCAGTCGTACTGGACTCTGGAGACGCACTGCAGGCCTGGTGCGTGGAGCCGGCACAGGATGCACCGGGCTGGTGACAGGCACTTCAGGGCAAGTGCGGGGAGTCTGTACTGGAGGCGTCGGGCTGGACACCCGCACAGAGGATGGCTCAAGTGCTGGAGCAGAACTGGACGCCGTGCCCAGCCTGGGCATCGCCGCAGATGAGTGCTCCAGACATTTAGCTGGGCTGGCTACCGGTCCCGGACTGGGCACTGGCGTGGCGAAGAGCTCCGGCTCAGTGACCTCCTCCTTCTCCTGTTTGTGGAAGAGGAGATCCAGCCGCTCCTTCCAAATTGCCAGTCATGCCTCAAAGCTCTCCTCCTCCTCCATCCTCCTAACAAGAGGATTTGGCTCGGCAGCGGGAGGAAGGGCCACCCAGGCTCTCCACCACTTCGCCTGTTCCTCCTTCGACCGATCGAAGAACCCCTCCGGTGTGTTCCGGTTCTCCGCCGTCGGAGGCTGAAGTGTTGGGCGCTGTTCTGAACCCCCTACCGGGGCGAAGGAGCAAAAGTACTCCTCCTCCTGTCGCGACTGCAGGTTCCTAGGGTGGTGGATCATTCTGTCACAGTGCGTGGTGAGGGAACGAGGCGCAGAGAGAGATGTGCGAGCTTAACAGAAAACAAGAAAAGAAAGAACGAAGACAATCCTGGGAGCTGAGTGTCGTTGACACAAGGCAAACACTACACAGACAATGATCCACACGCAGGTGAACACAATGGGAACATAAATAGAATCCCCAATTAGAGACCTCTCAAGACAGCTGCCTCTAATTGGGGATTAGCCCAACTCAAAAAAGACTCCCTGAATACTATTGTCAAGTCCTGACTGTGGCCATACGACTCCCAATAGAGGGAGCCAAAGACCTGGCCTCTTGTTGGTTTTCAGTCTCTGTCATTAGGTCTTATTGTTGTCACCTGTGCCTTGTTCCCTGTTTGTGTATTTAAGTCACCCTTCTCCTGAGTACTTTGCTCAGTGTTTCCAGTGCCATGATCGTGTCTAGGTCATTCTCTTGCTGTGCCTCTTTTGGAGTTATCTGATTATACTTCGTGTACCTGGTATGGTTCCTTTGTTTTGATTTATTTACTTTTGCTCTTTGACATTTTTGGAGTACTCTCAGATATTTGATCTTTTTTCAAATTCCTTCTGCATTAACTTTGTGGAGTTTTTGGATTCTCTTTTTGGAACTGTTGTAAAACTTTTTTTGGAGTTTGCTTTTTGTATATTTATTTACCTTTATTTTACTAGGCAAGTCAGTTAAGAACAAATTCTTATTTTCAATGACGGCCTAGGAACAGTGGGTTAACTGCCTTGTTCAGGGGCAGAACGACAGAATTTTACCTTGTCAGCTCGGGGATTCGATCCAGCAACCTTTCGGTTACGGGCCCAACACTCTAACCACTGGGCTACCTGCCGCCCAAACTACCCTAGGAAAGTTTGGACATTCCTTTTCCTCAAATAAAAGATTTGAAGACATTTCCCAGGACTGTCATCTGGTTTTCTGCATTTGGGTCCACCTTTCTGACGGTTCAAGTTTTCACCCTAGTCCTAACCCTGTGATTCTGACATAGTTGTTCCAGTTTAGGTAGTCTCAATTATTCATCTTTCTAACCCTGGTAGTCATTCTGATTGCTTATTGTGGGTGAATACAAGTTCCAATTTGTTGATATCCTCAGTCAGGCTGGATTCCAATAGGAATTAGGCATCACTTTACAAGCCAGCATAATTTGAATTGATGCTGGTTTTGCGGGTGACCAGCATATGCTGGTGACCAGTTTGTTTCCAACACAGGAGGTTGTTGGCAACTTAATTGGGGAGGACAGGCTCGTAGTGGAATGGTATCAAATAATTTGCTCCGGTCCAGCCATTATTATGAGCCGTCTTCCCCTCAGCACCTTCCACTGTTGTCCAAAACACAACAAAGGTTAGTCACCAGCGAAGACACAACGAAGGCTGGTCTCCAGGGAAAACACTACGAAGGCTGGTCTACAGCAAAAACACTACGAAGGCTGGTCTACAGCAAAAACACAATGAAGGGGCCTCCCGAGTGGTGCAGTGGTCTAAGGCACTGCATCGCAGTGCAAGCTGCACTACTACAGATGCGGGCCCCGTCTGTGTCGCAGACGGCCGTGACCGGGAGACCCATGAGGCGAAGCACAATTGGCCCAGCGTTGTCCGGGTTAGGGGAGGGTTTGGCTGGCCGGGTTGTCCTTGTCCCATCGCGCTCTAGCATCTCCTGTGGCGGGCTGGGTGCATGCACGTTGACTCAGTCGCCAGGTGGACTGTGGTTCCTCCGACACATTGGTGCGGCTGGCTTCCGGGTTAAGCGTTCATTGTGTCAAGAAGCAATGCGGCTTGGTGGGTTGTGTTTCGGAGGATGCATGGCTCTCAACCTTCGCCTCTCCCGAGTCCGTACAGGAGTTGTAGCGATGGGACAAGACTGTAACTACCAATTGGATATTACGAAAATGGGAGAAAAAAAAGAAAAAAAAACACAATGAAGGTTGGACTCCAAACCATGCTGGTCTATGCTGTTTCAGCAAGGGGGGCCAGCAAAAAAAAGACATCATCTTATGCACTTAGCGAATGGAGGATGCTTTTCTCGCAGGTAATTTTCATGCCAGCTAGGAAGGCTACTCTGGTTGTAAAGCAAAGCAATGTGCTTAGTATTAGGGAAGTTAAGAAAATAAATATAGTAGGCCTAGCCTATAGAAAGCTGATGGGATCCTCTTTTTAAAACTATTGCATAGCCTATATAAATGTTGCGCCACAATTGCATAGCCTATAGAAATGTTGCGCAACATGGCCTTATGGGCTCTCGTGAAGTGTTTAAAATGATTTCCAAATTAATTTGCATTGATGTCAGAGTGATTAGTGGGGCAATAGAGCGCTAAGTACCAGGCCATTAGCGACTGACAGTTAGCAAGTTTGGTAGGCTACTAATGATAAGCGGCATCAGAGCGCAATTTTGGAGAAGCCTAGTTACCATGACTAAATGATCATGTTGACTCATGACTGCCAGTGTGGCGGTAATTGGGTCACCATAACAGCCCTAGTCCAACATCAAGGTGCAATTTAGTGTATGATTAGGCCTAATTTGTGTTTGGGAAGAATCCATTACCATGGCTTGCTGTGAAGTAACTGTTTTGTAATTGAACCCACGTTTAAAAACATTGTACACACTCATGTTGATATAGTAAGTGCAATTTTCCCCGTTTCCCTCGCAGGCTATAGTGTCTCTAAACCTTACTCGCTGCGAGGGTCCTCATCAATCTCCTTGTACACTCTCCTGGGTTGGCCTAACCTATAAGGATGAGATGATGAGTAACACAGAAATTGAATCAGAAATGCAGTTGAGAAAGGGTATAAAGTGTTTAAGACGTGTGTTTTCAGTATTTGCTCACTTGTGAAATTGTCTTACCGCCATAAAGTTGTGGTAGACAACAGAGCTGTGTGCCAGCAACACATTGGCCATTGAGCAAGTAGACTAATGTTGATGGCAATTGCTAAGCCTAATTGATTTATTCCACAACCCATTTTCAAAAGAATTAATCGGACCAAGGGGCGACTTGGGGATATTGAAACTCAGTCAGGGCTAACTGTTACATGAGGGGATTGAAAATAATTACTGTGTCAATGCATTTAGAATATTAAGCGTCTACCCATTTCAATTAAACTATCTTTAATCCAAGCTGTAACCCAGTACCGACCATTCTCTTTCTGTAATCTGGCTCTTTTAGCCGTGCCTCCAACTCCACAAGCTCCTCCACAGTCTGGGCCAGGTCGACTTCAATTGGGGCCAGGTCTCCTTGTTTAGCAGCTCCCATCCTTCACAAATGAAGGAGGATCTCTTGTTGCGTTTCTTTAATGATCTCCACTTTTTGAATGAAAACCCGTAGTGTGTTTGTTTGAGATACTGTACACAAAGGTTTAAAATATAATTGAAGAGTAAATTATTGCCTCTATAACTACACAATGCAGGACTTTAATGCAGGAAAACTTAAATTCATTTTTACCTCATTTCTACCAGCATGTCACATGTGCAACCAGAGAAAACAAAACTGTAGACCACCTTTACTCCACACACAGAGACGCGTACAAAGCTCTGCCTCTCCCTCCATTTGGTAAATCTGACCATAATTCTGTCCTCCTGATTCCTGATTATAAGCAAAAACTCAAGCAGGAAATACCAGTGACTCGCTCAGTAAGGAAGTGGCCAGATGACGCGGATGCTAAGCTACAGGACTGTTTTGCTAGCACAGCCTGGAATATGTTAGAAGATTCATCCGATGGCATTGAGGAGTATACCACATCAGTCACCGGCTTCAACAATAAGTGCTTAGATGACCTACTGTACATACATATCCCAACCAGAAGCCCCGCATTTAGCTAAAGCTGCCGCTTTCAAGGAGCAGGACACTAATCCGGACACTTAAAAGAAAGAAATCCCGCTATGCCCTCAGACAAACCATCAAACAGGCAAAGCGTCAGTGCATGAATAAGATTGAATCCTAATTCACCGGCTCTTATGCTCGTCGGATGTGGCTTGCAAACGATTACGGATTACAAAGGGAAACCCAGCCGCGAGCTGCCCAATGACGCAAGCCTACCAGACGAGCTAAATGCCTTCTATGCTCGCTTCGTGGCAAGCAACACTGAAGCATGCATGAGAGTACCAGCTGTACTGGATGACTGTGTGATCACGCTCTCCGTAGCTGATGTTAGTAAGACCTTTAAACAGGTCAACATTCACAAGTCCGCTGGGCCAGACAGATTTTCCAGGATGTGTACTCCGAGCATGCCTGGACAAACTGGCAAGTATTTTCACTGACTTTTTCAACCTCTCCCTGACCGAGTCTGTAATACCTACATGTTTCAAGCAGACCACCATAGTCCCTGTGCCCAATAACGCCAAGGTAACCTGCCTAAATGACTACCGCTTCGTAGCACTCACGTCTGTAGGCATTAAGTGCTTTGGAAGGCTGGTCATGGCACACATCAAAACTATCATCCCGGAAACCCTGGACCCACTCCAATATGCATCCACAGATGACGCAATCTCAATTGCACTCCACACTGCCCTTTCCCACCTGGACAAAAGGAACACCTACAGTACCAGTCAAAAGTTTGGATACTCATTCAAGTGTTTTACTTTATTTTTTACTATTTTCTACATTGTAGAATAATAGTGAAGACATCAAAACTATGATATAACACATATGGAATCATGGAGTAACCAAAAAAGTGTTAAACAAATCTAAATATATTTTAGATTCTTCAAAGTAGCCACCCTTTGCCTTGATGACAGCTTTGCACACACTTGGCATTCTCTCAACCAGCTTCACCTTGAATGCTTTTCCAACAGTCTTGAAGGAGTTTCCACATATGTGACTCGTTTCAGGAAACTAGGAGTATGTCGCGGGTCACTGCTTCATTTGAACATTCTTCTTTTTGTGTTTTTTGGCAGAAATGCCTTCTGGAACATGTGAACTTTCATGTGCCTTAATAGCAAACTTGTATGCCATCTGTAAATACAAATACAATTGTTAAATACGAGCCTAGTTGGTTTAGCCACAGAAAAAGACAGCAACCTTCCCACTACCCATGATTGGCTGAGATAATTAGTGGGCTGGACATGCCGAGAGAGGAGTTCAGATTGGTCTGCCATATAGCATGCTTCTGTCTATTTGAGCTGGTCAGTATGTGTAGGTAATCCTGTCTAACACGTTTCATTGTTTAAATGTATTTTGTAGTAGAGCTGCATAAGTGTTTCTCTCCACTTTCTGGAGGACCATGTTTTGAAAACAGTGGAATTAGAGTATGATAGCTAAGGAGATGAAGAAAATACCTGTCTCCTGATTACATCTTCAAACTAAGGGCAACTATGGCATCCGTGACAGGGAGACGCATCCATCCAATCATGATGTATACGGGTAAGATAGTCTAGCGAGCTACATTTTCTGATTTTGACAAAGTGGTTTCATTTCAAGTTAAAGTGTACTGTTAGATAGCTAGCTAACGTTAGCTGAATGGCTCGCTATCTAACGTTACGTGTATGATCATCTTATTATTCGTATCTCAGAGCTATTTGCTAGTTATAACCTAACATTGAACCTAGCTAACATTGAACCTGGTTGGTTAGCTACCTGCAGATTCATGCAGGGTAGTGAGTTAGGTGTCACAAAGTGTTAAAAATGTTAATATATAACAATAATTAAATTTTCTTGTGCATTGTGTCCCTTGTTCTATTATATTTGTTTATTGACTAAAAATAATAACCAAACAATTTTGTATATGTGTTCATTGTGTTCTGTTTAGAACCGACAGTTTACTGTCTCTAATTTAAAAAAAAGTCAAATAACAACAGAATTCAGCAGACAATTATATTTGTTCAATTAATCTCTTCCATCTCTGCAAATAAACACAATAACACACAGTAACATTTTAAACTATTGTTAATTTATTTTTTGAAATTGTTCAGCTAACAGGGTGGAATGGAGCATAACAGGGTGGAATGTAACATAACGGGTGAAATTACCAGCAAACAATGAACAGAAAATCAACCACTCATTGGCCTAGACCACTAAACAGTTATGCCTTTCTTTAACCTTGTGTGGGCTATTGATTGGGTATAATTCTTTTTCAGGTGAGTACAAAATACATTACATTTTCTTTCAGGTGAGTATAGAGTACATTTCTTTTTTATTCAAGTGGTAGTGGCATACTATCAAGTTCTTAGGATCACTTGAGGATTACCCCACCATAAGAAGGGACAGAGAGCGATAACAAGAAATTGAGAGATCATGTGTGCACTTACCACCAGCATTTCCTGCACCTTAGTCTCAATACTGTCTTCACTGACAAAGAACAGCTCTACTGATGATTCCTGAGTCTTCAGTTTTTGGAAGTGTACCTCAGCATCTTGGATATCCTCTCCCAAGCGCACAAGCCTGTCAGCTGAATGCTTTAGGGTCCCACCAATACCTTCCGGAGCCCCTTTGCCATGACTGGCTTCGAAATAATTCCAGCTGATGTCATTGATACCTCTTTTGAATGGTTCGGTAGATAGATGGAAGAAGTTCCATTTTTGTCTATATTGGGTTGCAGGTCCATCGCTGAAAAAGTGCAACGGATTCACTTTGGGGTACTTCTCCTTCACCATCTTTAAGATGGGATCCAAGTGTGCCCAGATGGTTGGGGGTCATGTAGATGGAGCAAAAGGCTACAGGTGACTGTGCTCCTGCATACAAGACTCCAGTGTGGAGGGTCGCTTGTTGGTGGGATCCACCGAAATGCACAGGCTGGACCTCATTTGTGTATTTACACACGTAGTTCTCACTGAAGTCCACGTGGATTAGACATTCATGGTCCTTCAGGCTCTCCCTCAGGTCCCTGTAGGCCTTGTATTGCCAACGAATGTTAAAAAGGTGCCGTTTAAACTTTGTTAGTCGCTCTTGGAATTTGTTAACGGCTTCATCCTCAGTCATTGTTAGCTCCTTCTTAACAGTGATCATGGCCCTCTTTTCATCTTCATTTGTTTTTGTGCTCTGTCGTCCATTGGGTGATTGCGATGTCATCTTTGGAAGGGTATTTCACCATGGTAGCAGGGGAAGAGTGGCACACTTCACACTCACCATAGGCACAGGCTTTAGCACCTAGGTTGCACACAGTGGCATCTGCAATCTTCTCAAGATTCTTGGAGAAAAGAAGCCCACGGCTAAAAAGGCTATCACTTATGAATTGAATGTTCTCGTGTGTCTTGCATTGGCATGTTTCACGGTCGCTCTGATTGGGTGCCTTTGACTGCAGAAAAAGGAATATGACACCTGGTGTGTGTTCTCTGACTGGAACTTTCTATGTGTGTTCTTCAAAGTATCACAGAGCAACCTTTTTTGCATATTTACCTTCTTGCGTGTGACCGTCTTGTTTTCTCCCTGTCGTCATGCGGCTCACGTCATCCCTTAAGTAGAATGCTTCTATACTTTGCTTACACTCTGGTGTTACTCTATCTGGTTTCTTCTACTGGAAAGAGCACAGATCCCCATTCATTTATGCTCTTTTCTTTGAAAAGTCTAGAGCTTTTTGAGCTAGCTTCTGCAGTCGGTATTTCTTGAGAATGTTTCCACAGGTGGCTTTTGCCAGTATTTGCATTTCTCTGTTTCTTCTTGTGGCCTGGTATCTTTGTCTTAATTCTTCCACTACAGATGCATGTAGCAGCAGTTTCCTGCGTAGGGAGGGATGGATAGGATGTATAAGCATTTTATTAAGTTGTGTGCGTGGAGATTTGATTTTTTTCCTTCGATTTGACCTTCTTGTTTTTGTCTGAAATAGAGGAAAACAGCGCACACACACACACTTAATCAGTGAATACATCCACTCAATCCATCAATCAGATAAGTATGTTACCAATAAACCAACCACTTATTTCACAAAACAATGAAACGTAATAACTAAAAAGAAGAAAATTGTTCCTACTCTTAACAGTTCTAACCTTGAGGGCCCTGCCACTGGTTCTAGTTCAGGGGATGCGGTTGGAGTTGCAGGGGGAGAGGGTATAGCTGCTCTGGCTTCCTTTCTGGCTTTTGCATCCCTCTTCCTTTCTCTCCATTTTGTTCTTTGTTGACGTTTCTCTCGCTCACTGAGGTCTGCTATTCCCTTATTTTTCCCTGCCTGTCTGTCTTTCTGCCACTTATCCTTCTCTTTCTGGAGGTCCACTGCTCTCCTGTCTGGGTCAGCATCTCTCCTCTCTCTGTAACGCCTCTGCATTTCTGCAGCGCTTAGAGCTGGAGACATTTCCTAACAAATGTTTACCATTTTTTACCTTTAATTTATACAATTTGTAAATTTAACACAAAAAAAATACAACACCTGGCTAATCTGAATATATTAATTATTTAATTCATATACAAAGCCCTCTGGTCAGATAGTTTGCCATGTCGATTTAGGGCCAAATAGCACTGCATTTTGCTTTGTGCTTGTGTTTGTGTTTTCCAATAGGTAATGTAGTTTTGTTTTAGATGTTTTGTAATTTGGTTAATTCTGATTGTTCTGGTCCTGAGGCTTCAGTGTGTTAGTGGAACAAGTTTGTGAACTCAGCGCCCGGACCAGTTGGATGAAGGGACTCTTATCTTTGCTCAACTCTTGGTATTGCAGGGCTTGGTAATGATATGAGAGGGGGTCACTGTGTTTTAGGTGTTTCCAAAACTTAATTGCTCTTTTTTGAGTTTTTAATATTAGTGGATATCGGCCTAATTCTGCCCTGCATGCATTGTTTGTAGTTTACCTCTGGACATGTAGGAGAATCTGGACCCCACACCTCGCTGCCATAGAGTGCGATTGGTTCAATCACACATTTTAATTAGTTTTTGCCAAATTGTAATAGGTATTTCAATTTCGATTTGTTTTTTAATGGCGTAGAATGCCCTGCGTGCTTTGTCTCTCAGTTCATTCACTGCATTATTTAGGTGTCCAGTCAAACTTATTTTTAAACCTAAATAGTTGTATTGTGTGCAAAACATAGAGTATTGCACACAATACAACTATTTAGGTTGAGAACTTTGGTTTTATTCCCTGGGATCTGGAATTTGTCTGGAAAATCATTATTTTGGTCTTTTTGGGGTTTACTGTCAGGGCCCAGGTCTGACAGTACTGCTCTAGCAGGACCAAGCTCTGCTGTAGGCCATGTGCTGTGGGTGAAAGCAGGCACAGGTCATCTGCAAAGAGCAGGCATCTAACTTCCGAATTGTGGAGACTAACACCAGGGGCTGAGGACTTTTCTAGAATATTGGCCAATTCATTGATGTAAATGTTAAATAGCACAGGGCTGAGATTGCAACCCTGGCGGAGGCCCCGCCCTTGGTTAAATGATTGTTATGCTACACATGTTGCCTGTATACATTGATTTTATAATGTCATATGTTTTACCCTCTACACCACTTTCAATGACTTTGTAGAACAGTCCTGTATGCCAGATAGAATCAAATGCTTTTTGGAAGTCAATAAAGCAAGAATAGAGTTTTGTCTTATTTTTGTGGACACTATTAGGGTGTGTAGGGTGTAAATATGATCTGTTGTTCTATGTTTTGGTATAAATCCAATTTGGCTTTTACTCAGGATATTGTGCTTATTAAGGAAGTTTAGGACTCTTACATTTATAATACTACAGAAAACCTTCCCCAGGTTACTGTTCACACAAATCCCTCTGTAATTGTTAGGGTCAGATTTGTCTCAGTTTCAGTCCTTGGTTACAGATGTCAGGGAAGTAACCTACACTCAGGATCAAGTTAAACAATTTTAATATAGCCAATTGATATTTTTACACTAGTGAATTTGAGCATCTCATTTAGGATCCCATCAGGTCCGCATGCTTTTTTTGATTTAAGGGCTTGAAGTTTTCTAAGGAGCTCCTGCTCAGTAATTAGGGAGTCTAAAGGATTTTGGTAGTCCTTTATATATTTTTCCAGTTTGTTAAACTTTTTGTAAATTTGGCACTGTTCAGTATTATCCTGAATATCAACAGTGTTGTAGAGTGCTTTAAACACAAGCTCACAGCTCTCTCCATCTTCTAACAGGTAGGCCTGGTCCTTGCTCTTTTTGGGGGTTTGTTGTTTTGGCTATTCAATTAGCTTAGTCAGACTCTCCTCCAGTCTATTGGACTCTTTCCACATTGCACCATCTACTTGATTGCCTTCAGGTGGTTTTCAAACATGAAAGTGCTGCAATTGTCCAGGCCACCAAGCCTAACAGCATCTGCTGTGCAGCATGGTGTGCGTTTTGTAGACAAGGAAGGTGGCCCCATGAAGTTCACATCTTTTTTCCACAAAGTACTGCAGCAGTTTGTGAGCATAGTGGTGATGCTGCTGTACCAGTGTTGGACTCACCAGCAACCCAACTACAACACTGAAGGTCAGGAGATGCTGGTAGGACTGCCTTCAGCACCAGTTTCCCCGTGTGCAGGAGAAACTGGTGGAACTCTTGCCTTCCATCTCTCAAGCTCATAGAGGCCTTGGGGGGGTGCGGGCAAAGATGGAGGGGATCGACGACCTCAACTGTAGGGGCCTGCTGCTCACCTCCTGCACCTGGCCGGCAGAGATTCTCATCCCTTTCTCCACTCTACACCAGGTCACCTGGAGTTTTTTGGTGACCTCCGGGCAGGCCTGGTGAATGTAATCGATGAGGAAATACAGCACCATGTCAACTGGGAGGTCAGACAGTGGTGTGTTGCCTTGGTGGTTCTCTGGCTGCGTCTGAGCATGGAATTATGCATCTGTGTGCAAGGTTAGGTTAGTTGTCTCTTTGTATGTCACTCGGTTGAACCGGTCCCCTCTTTGGGTACATCTTTCACACCCATAGTACCCAGAGTAAAATTTGGTGTTCTTCATCTTGGATCTTGCTGGAGCATCACACACAAAGTATTGGACCGTTATTTTGATGTTCCTCCATCTGTAGTCCAGGCCAAGATCTCATCTAGGTCAGCCACGTGTCCTTTAGGAACGCAAAGTCAGTCTGCCTTTTCAGTCCACAGGTCAGTACTGTTGGGATAATGGTCACTGGACTAAGCATGACTGCTCAGAGGACAGGCCACATGGACTTCCCAGAGCTCTTGAAAAGAGGCAATCTGTCAACATTAAAAGATCCAGAGTGTTGAGGTCAGTCACCTGTTGCAGGGTTTCCCAAACTTGTTTTTTGCCCTAGCACTACACAGCTGATTAAAATAATCAAAGCTTGACAATGAGTTGGTTATTTGTATCAGTTGTGTAGTGCTAAGGGGGGAGGTTCAGAAGCCCTGACCTGTTGAACTGGGTAATGATTCAGTAGTGGAGATACTCCATGCCTGAATTTTCCACGGCTTACAGTTCTCTACGAGTTTTGAGGAGAGTAGGGGCAGTGGATGGCATGTGTGGATGGCCATGGCTTTGCAATAGTTTTAGTAGCTTATCCACAGAATTGTGCTTCACCTGGAACTCACTGGTCAAAGCAGCCAGGTCTACGGCCAATGATGTGCCCTCAGGAATGCTGTCAAGGTCTTTCACTACTCATTGCTGATGAACCTGCCATTCCGGGCAGTGGGTGAATCATTCCACTTTCATAGTCTTCCACGACAGGGTCTTAATGAGGGCTAACATCTCTCTCCCCCGGTTGCCATCCTCCATCTCACTTGCATAGCTTTCACATGACTTTTCCATGACAGTATCTTCATGAGGGCTGACATCTACACTTTTTGGAAAACAGTTAAGGCACTAAAGCCGAGATTCCTCTCCTTCCCTAACCAAGCAAGTTCTACTGAACTCTGACATCATTATTTAAAAAAATGAGATAGATCATGCTTTTAATCAACATTTAATGTCCGTCGGTTTTTTGTTTGAAAGAAATCTTGGTTTAATAGACCCGGGTCAGTCAGTAAACTGCTCGTCCCTCTCCCATCTGCTAATGAACTTGATAGCGGACCAGACAACCCACAGCGAATCCTTGTACTCTCTGGAGCAATAGTCTACTTCTGATGTATTGGAACAACTACTTTTGATTTATGTAAAAAAAATCTACTGGGGCT
Source organism: Thymallus thymallus (assembly GCA_023634145.1). Taxonomy (NCBI): domain Eukaryota; kingdom Metazoa; phylum Chordata; class Actinopteri; order Salmoniformes; family Salmonidae; genus Thymallus; species Thymallus thymallus. Next base: position 24,713,584 of record CM042409.1, on the reverse strand, counting down.
GATATGCATGATCCCGTCTTATTACAGCTTTCTGCTCCATTGATTGCGGAAGCATTAATACATATTTTTAACTTGACAATTATATAGAGTACTATCCCTAGAGTTTGGAAGGCGGCCCATGTGCTTCCTCTACATAAAGGTGGCGACCCGAGTGGTCTAAATAATTATCGTCCCATTTCCAAACTCTCTTGCCTAGAAAAAATCCTGGAATCATTGATTAATACACAGCTTAGATCCCTTTTAACTGCTACATCTTTTCTGAATGTAAAACAGTCAGGGTTCAGACGAGGTCATAGTACCATCTCTGCTACTTCTATGGTTTAAAATTGTCATAAATTGTTTAGATACGAAGAAACACTGTGCTGCCCTCTTCATTGGCCTGTCCAAGGCATTCGACACTGTGGATCACACCTTACTTATTCAGAAACTCTCTACGATTGGCTTAGATCGCGCTGCTTGTAGTTGGTTTGAGAATTATTTAGGACTGAACACAGTGTGTACTTACTAATGGCGTTAAATCAGGATTTGTAGACACAACAAAAGGTGTCCCACAGGGTTCGATTCTTTGTCCAGTGCTATTCACTATTTATATTGACAGCATTAGTCTATCTGTACAAAAGTGTAACTTTCCTCTGTATGCAGATGTCACTGTTGTATACGTGTCAGGAAATGCGTATAGGAGTGGAGTAGTGGAAGCAGGCGCAGGGAGACAGGAAAAACGTACATCATAGTTTTTCTCCGCCGCACTGAAATTCTTTGAAAAAAAGGCACAGGGGCGGAGTTTTAGTGGCATACCCGAACGCTGAGACAGCACAGCTCCTATCCCAGCCTCGGACGGGTCCACCTCAACTATGAATGACCGAGAGGGATCTGGATGAGCCAACACAGGGGCTGAGGTAAACAGAGCCTTCAGGTGACCAAAAGCCCTGTCTGCCTCAGCTGACCAGAGCAACCGCACCGGTCCCCCCCTCAGCAGTGAGGTAATGGGAGCCGCTACCTGACCGAAGCCCCGGATAAACCTCCGGTAGTAGTTGGCAAACCCTAAGGACCGCTGCACCTCCTTTACCGTGGTTGGAGTCGGGCCAATTACGCACGGCTGAAATGCGGTCAACCTCCATCTCCACCCCGGACGTGGGAATACGATATCCTAAAAAAGAGACGGATTGTTGGAAGAACAGACACTTCTCTGCCTTGATGTACAGGTCATGCTTCAACAGTCGACCAAGCACCCTGCGTACCAGGGACACATGCTCAGTGCATGTAGCGGAGTATATCAATATGTCGTCGATATACACCACTACACCCTGCCCGAGCAGGTCCCTGAAGGATTGGAAGACTGCTGGAGCATTTTTCAACCTGTACGGCATGACGAGGTATTCATAGTGCCCTGAGGTGGTACTAAATGCTGTCTTCCACTCGTCTCCCTTTCGGATACGCACCAGATTGTAAGCACTCCTGAGATCCAATTTTGTGAAAAAACACGCCTGTGTATTGACTCGATCGCACTGGCTATGAGAGGCAGCGGGTAGCTGTACCTCACAGTGATCTGATTGATCCCTCTATAGTCAATACACGGGAGCAGACCTCCCTCCTTCTTCTTCACAAAAAAGAAACTTGAGGAGGCAGGTGAAGTGGAGGGCCGAATGTATCCCTGCCCCAGAGATTCGGAGACATATGTCTCCATAGCCTCCGTCTCCTCTTGTGACAGAGGATACACGTGAATCCTGGGAAGTGCTGCGTCTACCAGGAGATTTATCGCACAATCCCCTCGTCGATGAGGTGGTAATTGAGTCGCCTTCTTTTTACAGAAGGCGAGAGCCAAATCGGCATATTCTGAGGGGATGTGTACGGTGGGTACCTGGTCTGGACTCTCCACCGTGGTCGCACCGACGGAAACATCCACACACCTCCCCGAGCACCCACGGGACCACCCCTTCAGAACCCTCTGTTGCCACGAAATTTTGGGGTCATGATAGGCCAACCAAGGTATGCCCAGCACCACAGGAAACAATGAGATAAAGACAAATCCTCTCCTCATGACCCCCCTGCGTTACCATTCTTAGTGGGGCTGTGACCTCCCCAATCAGCCCTGAACCCAAAGGTCGACTATCTAAGGCATGCACAGGGAAAGGTACATTCAGAGACACAATAGGGATCCCTAACCTATAGGCAAACGCCCGTTCCATAAAATTTCCAGCTGCGCCTGAATCTACTAGCGCCTTATGATGGGAATGCGGGGAACAATCAGGAAACACTATAAACAAAAACGTGTGCAACAGGGAGCTCTGGGTGAGTCCGGTGCTGACTGACCTGGGAAGGCACGACAGTGCTCTGCCTGCCGCCTCGACTCCCTGAAGGGCCTCCCCAACACCGACCAGCCGTGTGTCCTCGGCGGCCTAGCTGGTGCAGGAAACGACCCTTCCTCCGGCCCCCCTGAGCGCAGCACCTCCCAGCTCCATAGGGGTCGGAGCGGGGAGGCTGGAAGATGAAATTGACGGGCCCTGATCAGGACGTCCTCGGGTAGCCAGCAGGTTGTCCAGCCTGATGGACATGTCCACCAGCTGGTCCAGACTGAGGGTGGTGTCCCTGCAGGCCAGCTCCCGACGAACGTCCTCCCGTAAACTACAACGGAAATGGTCGATCAGGGCCCTGTCGTTCCATCCTGCGCTCGCAGCCAGGGTCCGGAAGTCCAGTGCAAAATCCTGTGCGCTCATCTTCCCCTGACGTAGATGGAAAAGGCGTTCACCCGCCGATCTTCCTTCAGGCGGATGGTCGAAACCGCCCGGAAAAAGGCGAGTGAACTCCCTGTAATGGTCAAACATCGCGTCTTTTTCTATCCAGATGGCGTTGGCCCACTCCAGGGCTTTCCCAGCACTCCAGGGCTTTCCCACACTCTCGCGTCCCGTAGCTTATTGTCACGACTTCGGCTGAAGTCGGTCCCTCTCCTTGTTCGGACGGCCAAAGGCGGTCGACGTCACCAGAGTTTTAGCCACCACTGATCCATGAGCCGGGTGAACGGTTGCCAGGTAGAACTCCAACTGAAGTAGGAACCCCTGGCAACCGGCAGCCTTGCCATCATACTTCCTCAGGAGCGAGAGCCGAATCCCACTGGGACCAGGTGCAGGAGGAGAAATCAGTGGGACAGATGGTGGGGATGGTCGAGGTGCTGGTAGCCCTCTCAGCTCCCAATGCTCCATTGTCAGCAGCACGCGATCCATGGCTGTTCCTAGATGCTGAAGCATCTTCGCATGCTGCTGGACGCGCTCCTCTACCTGGAGAGGAGGGCTGGGTTCACCTGCTGTTTCCATAGGTGGTCCGTGATTCTGTCAGGTAATGCGTATAGGAGTGGAGTGGTGGAAGCGGGCGCAGGGAGACAGGAAAAACCTAACGTAACTGAGTTTATTTCTCTCCTATGGCATACACTAAACATGTAACAATCACGGACAAGAACCAGGGGGGAACAGAGGGAATAAGTACGGAACATACAATTAGTGGAATGGGAACCAGGTGTGAATGGAACAGGACAAACGTAAAATGTGAAATGGATCGGTGGTGGCTAAAACTCCGGTGACGTTGAACGTATTTGGCCGCCCGAACCAGGAGAGGGACCGACTTCAGCCGAAGTCGTGACAACACGCTACTGCCCCAACGGCAGCTCAGGCTCTGTTTATGATATTGCGAGGGGTGAAAGTGAGAGAGGAGGCGAAATAGTCAAAAGGTATTTAGCGAAATGAAAGATTTAATAATACAAACGATAATACACAATAACCCGGGGGTTAAGGCGCCGGGCTGCCCTGACGTACTCCAGCCAATGTCTCCACTCCTCCAATGCCAACTTTACCGCCAGTAGTTCTCGGTCACCCACGTCATAGTTCCTCTCCGCAGCTTCTTTGAGTAATAGGCACAGGGGTACAGCAGTGGCGGGTTCCCCTGTAGCTGGGAGAGGACCGCCCCTACCCCGACCTCTGACGCGTCGATCTCGACCGTGAAGGGCTTGAGAGGGTCCGGGTGACGTAGTAACGGAGCTGTAGTGAACCGGCCCTTCAGGTCGAGAAATGCCTTCTTGGCACCAGAGGTCCAGTTAAGGCGCTGAGGGTGTCCTTTCAACAATGATGTTAGTGGCGCTGTGATTGAGCTAAAACCTTTGATGAACCGCCGGTAAAAGTTGGCAATTCCCAGGAAGCTCTGTAGTGCCTTGATGGTCTTTGGGACTGGCCATGACCTTACTGCCTCCACCTTCAACTCCTCCATCTTCACCCCCTCCGGAGCAATACGGTACCCCAGGAAGGAAACGGCCGTTTGGTGGATCATCAGGGTGTTGCTACCATCTTCCCACGACCGCCGGTTAGAACGCCGGCAAGGATACAGATTATTCTATAACAAACGTTGGAGGACAGCACCAACGTGAGTCATGTGTTCTGGGAATGTCGTCAATAGTAGACCAGAATGTCGTCAATATACACCACCACATACCTCCCCGACATATCCAGAAATACCTCATTCAGAAACGACTGGAATACCGCTGGGGCATTGGCTAGTCCGTATGGCATCACTAGGTATTCATAGTGACCCGAGGCCGTGCTAAATGCGGTCTTCCACTCATCTCCTTCCCGGATCCGCACGAGGTTGTATGCGCTCCGGAGGTCTAGCTTGGTGAAGAAACGCGCCCCCCTTAGCTGCTCTATGGCCGCAGGAACGAGGGGCATTGGATATCGGAACTTCGTGGTTACCTCATTCTGTCCTCGATAATCCATGCACGGCCTTAAACCCCCGTCCCTCTTCTTCACAAAGAAGAAACTGGCTGAAGCAGGGGAGGTGGAATGGCAAATGTACAGTGGGGAGAACAATTAATTGATACACTGCCGATTTTGCAGGTTTTCCCACTTACAAAGCATGTAGAAGTCTGTAATTTTTATCATAGGTACTCTTCAACTGTGAGAGATGGAATCTAAAACAAAAATCCAGAAAATCACATTGTATGATTTTTAAGTAATTCATTTGCATTTTATTGCATGACATAAGTATTTGATACATCAGAAAAGCAGAACTTAATATTTGGTACAGAAACCTTTGTTTGCAATTACAGAGACCATACGTTTCCTGTAGTTCTTGACCAGGTTTGCACACTCTGCAGCAGGGATTTTGGCCCACTCCTCCATACAGATCCTTCAGGTTTCGGGTCGTTGTCATGCTGGAAGACCCAGCCACGACCCATCTTCAATGCTCTTACTGAGGGAAGGAGGTTGTTGGCCAAGATCTCGCGATACATGGCCCCATCCATCCTCCCCTCAATACGGTGCAGTCGTCTTGTCCCCTTTGCAGAAAAGCATCCCCAAAGAATGATGTTTCCACCTCCATGCTTCACGGTTGGGATGGTGTTCTTGGGGTTGTACTCATCCTTCTTCTTCCTCCAAACACCGCGAGTGGAGTTTAGACCAAAAAGCTCTATTTTTGTCTCATCAGACCACATGACCTTCTCCCATTCCTCCTCTGGATCATCCAGATGGTCATTGGCAAACTTCAGACGGGCCTGAACATGCGCTGGCTTGAGCAGGGGGACCTTGCGTGCGCTGCAGGATTTTAATCCATGACGGCGTAGTGTGTTACTAATGGTTTTCTTTGAGACTTTGGACCCAGCTCTCTTCAGGTCATTGACCAGGTCCTGCCGTGTAGTTCTGGGCTGATCCCTCACCTTCCTCATGATCATTGATGCCCCACAAGGTGAGATCTTGCATGGTGCCCCAGACCGAGGGAGATTGACCGTCATCTTGAACTTCTTCCATTTTCTAATAATTGCGCCAACAGTTGTTGCCTTCTCACCAAGCTGCTTGCCTATTGTCCTGTAGCCCATCCCAGCCTTGTGCAGGTCTACAATTTTATCCCTGATGTCCTTACACAGCTCTCTGGTCTTGGCCATTGTGGAGAGGTGTCCTTACACAGCTCTCTGGTCTTGGCCATTGTGGAGAGGTTGGAGTCTGTTTGATTGAGTGTGTGGACAGGTGTCTTTTATACAGGTTACGAGTTCAAACAGGTGCAGTTAATACAGGTATTGAGTGGAGAACAGGAGGGCTTCTTAAAGAAAAACTAACAGGGCTGTTAGAGCTGGAATTCTTACTGGTTGGTAGGTGATCAAATACTTATGTCATGCAATAAAATGCAAATTCATTATTTAAAAATCATACAATGTGATTTTCTGGATTTTTGTTTTAGATTCCGTCTCTCACAGTTGAAGTGTACCTATGATAAAACTTACAGACCTCTACATGCTTTGTAAGTAGGAAAACCTGCAAAATCGGCAGTGTATCAAATACTTGTTCTCCCCACTGTATGTATGTATGTACGGATATATATGTCTCCATAGTCTCCGTTTCGGTCATAGAGAGCGGATAGATTTGTCTTCGGGGGGGCGTGCCACCTGGTACTAGGTCAATGGCACAGTCCCAAGCACGGTTTGGAGGGAGACACTGCCTTTTCTTGAGAAAACACCCTGCTCAGATCTTCGTATTCTGGCGGAATGCTCCCTGTGAGGGTGATCTCAGGGCTCTCCACTACCGTTTGGGTCAAACAGGTCCTCCGACATTTATCCGACAATCCCAGGATCCTTGTTGTTGGAGCCTATGTTGGGGTCGTGCTGATGGAGCCAAGGAAGTCCCAAGATGACCGGATGTATGGAGGAAGAGATCACCAACAGTTCCAGTCTCTCTCGATGGCAGCCGTGAATGGTGAGGGTGACAGGACGAGGACGAGTCCACCGGTCGACCATCCAGAGCGTGAATGGGCATAGAGGACCTCAAACGGTGCAGTGGCAGTCGGAGAGCGTCAACCAAGGTCCAGTCAATGAAACTCCCAGCAGCTCCGGAGTCAATCAGGGCTGTGGACACATGATTGGGGAAGTTACCAGAAAGCACAACTGAGCAACAGAAAGGGCTAGCCATGCGCTCAGCACGCAAGACACCTACTGTGCCCACCTGCGCCTTCTGGCCACTTACCCCTTTCCTGCGTCCAGCCTGGGCAGAGGGACACATCCTCCTGACGTGCCCTCTCTCACCGCAGTAAAGGCACAGCCCCTGACGACTCCGCCGTTCTCTCTCCCTACGGAAAGCGGTCCTAGGAGCCGGCTCGTTCCACCCACTGGACGCCGCCAACGTCCGGAACGACAGCGCATACTCTGTGGCCGTGCCCCGACCCTGTTCAAGGCGCATAATTCACCCACATCTCGTCCCTCCGCAGGATGGTCAAACACGGCTCGGAACTGGGCGATGAACCTAGGGACAGACCTTAACTCCCCAGCCCCGCTCCCCCACAGTGCCGTGTGCACCTTCTCCGAGTCCGACACAGGCTGATTGCCAAAATACAGTTCGCACTGTAGAAAGATCCCAGACAACCCTCCGGATTGCCTTCATACTTATCGGGGACGGCTCTCCGCAGTTCTCCCCTCGGGACGTGACGAGACTCCACACGATCAGGTGCTGGGGACGCTGTGGCTCCAGATGAACCCACCAGGTGCTCCCCACCCGATCGTGCCACCATGAGGGACATCATATCCCTGAGTGCGTTCACCAACCCAGTGACCTGTTCCTCAATGGCTCGGAGTCTCTCCTCCAGCTCAGGTGCCCGACCGGGTAGCCCAGCTCCCTCTCCGCGCCCGTCCATGGAGACCTAGGGAAATGAGAGTGAAACAGAAAAATAAAAAAGGTGCCTCGAAATTAAAGATTTAATAATAATACAAACGACAATACACAATGAAAGACAATAACAGGGTTGGTTAATTCTGGAGACTGTAGCCACAGAGTTGGGTAAATCTTCCTTTTCCTACCAGGCCCCTATCATGTGGAATAATCTCCAAGTAACATTTAATTTGGATGTGTTGTTGTCTCTGGGTCAGTTTAGTAGAAAGGCTAGGGATTTTATATTTATACATGTTTGTTTTGTTTGATTGTTTATTGTGTATATAATATTGGCTATTTGTTTAATTTTGTGTTTTAAATTGTGTATCATTTTATTTTCTGTATTGTTACCAGGGCACATTTGCAAATGAGACTCTGCCCGACTTGTACAAAGTCTTCTGAGAGTGCTTGTATAAGACCTCCAAGTCTTTAGATGGAAGGGTTTTCCCTCACTCATTCTAAGAAAAAGCATAGTTTATGTGCGCATTTATGACATTTGTCGAAGACTAGTTTTTCAAGTGGATAGATTCACAACTGCAACTAGTACAAAAGTGCATTTCCTAAAGAAAATGTGTGTGCTTACTAGTATATCTCAATGTATTTATGGTTATGAAATAAGTTATAATAGTGGTAGTGACTGCAGTAGTAATGTTAATAAAATACAACCACCGACTGTTTGCTCATTGCTGTTGCTCTATGCAAATGTGCAAATGTGCATGTGCCCATTGAATCTCAACAAGGAAACAGTCGGTGGGGGTATTTGATTAACGTTTATTGAAAAAGTATGGCTTTCAGCAAACAAAGAAGGGCACCAACTATAGAGGACAAACATAGGTACAAGGTGGGCATTTCATAATGCACTGTACAGGTATTGACCTTGGGCGAATCAATGTAGTTGGAGATAGATTCCACAAAGCCTGTTCTCGGCTCCACGCCATTGGTGAAGTTAATCAGAAACTTCCTTTAACATGGAGTAGAGTTTAGTCCACTAGTTGATTAGTTGGTTCGAATATAGCCAATCAACTAATAGCATACAGGTCTCAGGAAAACAAATAATATTTGAAAGTATTTGGAATACCTCAGAAAAATGGTATTTCAATATATCCATGTTAAATGAAAAGTTAAATGAAAACATTATTATATTTACTCACAACTGTCCAGCAGCAGAAAAAAACAGATCACATACTTTCACTGTCCATTCACTTTAAATAGGAAATACATGTTTAAGTCATAATTAAGGTTACAATGGTAGGGTATGTTGAACATATAGTCTTCAGATTGAAAATATATACATGTGCATATACTGTACATGGTACTGTACAAACCTGTAAAGCAAGTTCAAATAACTTACACAAAGAGAGAAACTATTTCTTCAGTGCTTCTTCTCTGTCTCAGCGTGAGCATGCAGTAGCAACACTCAGAACATCTCCCTCTTGTGGTAGCACAAGGTATACATGTAAGTCAATGTAAAACATGGAGGACAACTATAATAACCCACAGTGGATGGCTCAAAAGTAACAAATATTGTTTCTCAACACACAAACTGTGACCGCATTTGTGTATGTCACACAAAACATTGGAGTAAAACAAGCTCATATCTTGGGTTCTTGTTTTTTTTGTGTCATGTTGAAAGAGTCAAGTGTTACAACTTGACATTTTATTTAATTTCATTCTATTGCAACATGCAGTTCCAGATACAGCCCCGCCAATGACTTTTGGGGGTTTCAGTGCATGTAAAAGGTAACATAAAAACACAAAAAATACTGTATGTTTTTGCAGACAGTGTCTCTCATATACAATCAAATAAAATTGCAAATTTTCTTTCTTTTGTGTGACTTTATGTGTTGTGTATGCTAATTATTTATATTTTAAAGGGGAATTTCATCCAAACCTTTAATTCAACCATTTCACATTTTCCTTTCAATGGGATAGGGACGTCCTAAGGATCCCGTATAGCACATACCCTGTCAAAAGTAATGTTATAGCTGTCAAAAAATATTGCCTGTTGGTCCGTGTCCTCCAAAATTGTATAAATTCTGATTAATATCACGTGGATTATTATATCAATATAAATTTTACTGCTTCATCGATTTAATCGTATAATGTGGTTTGCTCATATATAAATACATTTCTTCAAGGTAAGGTTTGAAACAAGGGTTAGTATACAAGCAGGCATGTAAACAGACATACCCCCCAACCAGAGATCTTACCAAAGGTACTGGATATAATGACGAGATACTTGTATCTCCGCCCTAACAAATGGATTCGTTGTCCACAGAGCGGAACAGCGGGCTGTCAAGCTACCGCCTATTCCTCTCTTTGGATTGGTGGATACATCTCGTTATTTGAATAATCTTTTGAATATTCTATGATGGGTGTTGACGTCAACCGCCTGTATTCAATGAAGAGTGAGATGCTACGCTATCTTTATGGATATGCATATATAATCTCGAATTTCAACGGGAACATATCCGAAATAAACAGTACACTTGTAACAAATTAAGCATTACGAAAATAGCTATTCATTTTATCTTGACTAAATTCCACACTGTCATTGTTCCCCCCCTTTACATGCTTAACAATTAATGATCTACTTAAGGTGGACAGATTTGGGGCGGAGTAAACCCTCTCGCTTTGCCTCTTCCTCTCTGACCTTAAACAAGATTTACGCAATATATTTCGCGGGGTTTATATATTGCCAAGTGGGCGCCGAAACGACATGAGGGCAAAATTTGACATGTTGGATTTATATCTGGCTAGCAAGGTAGTTTCTCTCTATCTGTGATTCGCAAGGACAACCAGTTAAGAAATCGGACTTGCTGGGTCATCGTTTAACAGCTAGGTTACGTGTTGGGAGTTTCGCTCCTCTCTCCCATTTCTCGCCACAAGTTTAACTTGCGCCAGGAGGCAAACCGTTCGGAAATAGTACGAAAATGCCTCCCATCGACAATGACACTGGGAGGAATCAACTAAAATCTCGGATACAGGAGCTTATTGATTCAAACCAAGTGTTAGTATTCAGTAAAAGCTACTGTCCATTTTGTGTGAAAGTAAGTCGAGCATATTTGTGTTTTTTTGTCTACCTACCTAGGTAGTTCGTATGTTACGTTAGCCTTGCTAGCTTCTTCTGACAGAAGAAGTAATAATACATGACTAAAGTACCACGCTGGCTAGATAGATAATCCAGCTAAAATAAAACAACGGGATTCAAGCAGCATATGTGTTTTGCTTTCCAGGTGAAGGATCTGTTCAAGGAACTGAACGTGAATTGCAATGTGGTGGAGCTGGATCTAATTGGTAAGACATTGTTCACAATAAGTGGTGACTAGCTTCTTTCTTGGAAGGCCGGTGTACAACATTCTAAAGTCTGACATATACAGTTGATGTCGGAAGTTTACATACACTTAGGTTGAAGTCATTAAAACTCATTTTTCAACCACTCCACCGATTTCATGTTAACAAACTATAGTTTTGGCAAGTCGGTTAGGACATCTACTTTGTGCATGACACAAGTAATTCTTCCAACAATTGTTTACAGACAGATTATTTCACTTATAATTCACTATATCACAATTCTAGTGGGTCAGAAGTTTACTTACACTAAGTTGACTGTGCCTTTAAACAGCTTGGAAAATTCCAGAAAATTGTCATGGCTTTAGAAGCTTCTGATTGCTAATTGACATAATTTGAGTCAATTGGAGGTGTACCTGTGGATTTATTTCAAGGCCTACCTTCAAACTCGGTGCCTCTTTGCTCGACATCATGAGGAAGTAAAATTATGTGGATATTTTGAAGAAACATCTCAAGACATCAGTCAGGAAGTTAAAGCTTGGTCGCAAATGGGTCTTCCAAATGGACATTGACCCAAGCATACTTCCAAAGTTATTGCGAAATGCCTTAAGGACAACAAAGTCAAGGTATTGCCAGAACGAAAATACACAAAAGATAAATACATGATACATAGAGCGGCAGTATGAAAAAGTATAGAAATACAAGAAGTCTGGAGTGCCAAAAAAAGAAAATGTAGTTCTCTTTGTTATATGACTACTTTTTCTAGCCTCAGTGAAGTTGCCTCTAAGTTTTGGGATATCATTCAATTGGCAAATTGCCTTAAGTGGAAGTTCAAAAGATATTGAGTAGTACTCTACTAAGGATCCACACCTCCAGACCAGTTGCCTGGTCATACTGTAAATAGATTATAGATTATAAACAGAGTAGCAGCAGCGTAGGGGAGGGGGACAACGACAATGCGAATAGTCCGGGTAGCAAATTTATTTAGCTGTTCAGGAGTCTAATTGCTAGGGGATAGACATGGCTCTCCGGCACAGCTTGCCGTGCGGTAGCAGTCTATGACAGTCTGACTCGGGTGGCTGGAGTCTGACAATTTTTAAAAGAGGTTAGTTTGTTGGTGATGTGGACACCAAGGAACTTGAAGCTCAAACTTTTCCACTACAGCCCCGTCGATGAGAATGGGGGCGTGCTCGGCCCTTTTCCCCCTTTAGTCCACTATCATCTCCTTTGTCTTGTTCACGTTGAGGGAGAGGTTGTTATCCTGGCACCACACGGCCAGGTCTCTGACATCTTCCCTATAGGTTCTCATCGTTGTCGGTGATCAGGCCTTTTCTGTTGTCATCAGGAAACTTAATGATGGTCTTGGAGTCGTGCCTGGCCATGCAGTCATGGAGTACAGGAGGGGATTGCGCACGTACCCCTGAGTGGCCCCCTTGTTGAGGATCAGCGTGGCAGATGTGTTAACTATGCTCAGTCAGTGTGGACTATCTCAAGGTGTAAATTAAGTGAACTTGGGAAATGTACATACATTTGCAATGTCTTTTGAATGGTGAAACATAAAAATATGTACAGGACCTGTTATTGTAGTAACTGGTTGTTTCCTCAAGCTCACCTTAAAGCTGTTCCTTATTGCTTTATCTGAAATTTGATCAGTTTGATCAGTTAATGTTTGATCAGAAGGTATTTGTTTGACAAATTAACATTGTTTTTACTTCCATAGTCAATATGTGAATGTTTTACCACAGAATGCACTGTCACTGTTTGTTACAGACCACTTCAAAATGTGCTGAGTCACTCCCTTGATCTATCTGGCAGTGTTCCATCTCTGTCTCTTTCTCTCCTCTGCATGCTTGGCCAGTTTCTCTCACCAGTCACAGCTGTTCTGGTATAAATACACACTGGGCTCTACATAAATTGCTCTGGCAAATACACTTACAAAAGATTGCCAGTACTGAATTATGCAGTGTGATTTAAACTGTGTTTGCAGAACAGACCAGTACATTTACATCAGACTGACCTCAATTAGTCGACCGGTCGATTGTTTGCTCGAGCAGACGCAAATATAGATGTTTTCTATGACACACGAGACACCTGTCTTCTTCACAACCATCTCTGAACTAATCCGTTGCGTAGACTAATCTATTGCGGAGGCCGCAGGGATGGCACGGTCCAAGAAGGAGAGTGTTGCTAAGGTGCACGTCTCTCTCCAGAATGCACACTCCCGCCAATTTGTTTCATAACTTAATTGTGAATTGTTTGCATTTGATTGTTAGTCTCTATCAATTCCCCATTACATTTATCACCAGTAGTACATTTACTGTTAATTCCTATAATTTGAAATCTACAATGTTTGTTTTGTTACGCTAATTTCTATTGCATTCAATATATTGTTATTCCAGTCTTTTACCGTTCTCATTGTCGGAGAGTGCACTACACAAGTTTTGATTTATTCCATTCCATTTACGAATTTTGTTAATTTAGCCATTTTGTTTGGAGTGATCCTGTCAATGTTGCATAAGGACGCCACGAATTAGGCCTATAGGCTACCTGGCCTCCGCACAAATATAAGCAAAAACACTGGGGGGCCAAAAGTATGGAATATTACTCATTCAAGGGTTTTTCTTTATTTGCACTATTTTTTACATTGTAAAATAAAAGTGAAGACATCAAAACTATGACATATGGAATGATGTAGTAACCAAAAAAGTGTTAAACATATCAAAATATGTTATATTTGAAATACTTCAAAGTAGCCACCCTTTGCCTTGATGACAGCTTTGCACACTCATGGCATTCTCTCAACCAGCTTCATGAGGACCGCCATTGTAATGGAAGACTCAGAAATACCTCTGCTTCAGAGGATAAGTTCATTATAGCTACCAGCCTCAAATTGCAGCCTAAATAAATGTTTCACAGAGTTCAAGTAACAGACACATCTCAACCTCAACTGTTCAGAGGAGACCGTATGAATCAGGCCTTCATGGTCTAATTGCTGCAAAGAAACAACTACTAAAGGACACCAATAATAAGAAGAGACTTGCTTGGGCCAAGAAACACAAGCAATGGACATTTGACTGTTGGAAATGTGTCCTTTGGTCTGGAGTCCAAATTTGAGATTTTTGGTTCCAACCTCAACCAAATTTAGATGGTTTGGGATGAGTCGGACCGCAGTGAAGGAAAAGCAGCCAACAAGTGCTCAGCATATGTGGGAACTTCTTGGTCTGATGGACTGATGGAAAAGCATTCCAGGTGAAGCTGGTTGAGAGACTGCCAAGAGTCATCAATGCAAAGGGTGGCTATTTGAAGAATCTCAAAATATATTTTGATTTGTCTAACACTTTGTTTGGTTACTACATGATTCTATAAGTATTTTGTCATAGTTTTGATGTCTTCACTTTTATTCTACAATGTAAAAAAAAAAACTTAAATGAGTAATATTCAAAACTTTTGGCCCCCAGTGTAATTGTGCCCATTTGGGGATCTGATAGTATTTCTGATTGACTTAACACATCAACACTAATGCGCTCTCTAAGTACTGTTTTCTTCACCTCGAACAGCAAGCAAACAGTCTGTTTTTACATAATTGATAATGACAATAGATCCTCAATGTATTTGAAAAATCTTTCCAGCTCTCTCCCTTTCGATAACCACTGTGTGAAATTGAAAAATGTCATGCTCTGATCCAGTGGAAACGTCGTAAAATAGGCCTACCTGATTACTTCTTATCCCTGTTTGTCCTTAAGCTCACACGTGCAGGAAACTGAGAGCCCAGAATATTTTATGCAAGTTAATAGTTTACAATGTTTCAAGTTTTTTTTTTTTGTCTTGTATATGACCCTAGTGTACATGTCAGTGGTATGAAAGTAACAGTGGATGAATGGTTAATTTCATATACATTTAGCTGCTACTCTGCTAACATCTCTTAACTGTTGTCTAGAGGATGGATCAAACTATCAAGAACTTCTGCTTGAGATGACCAGTCAGAAAACTGTCCCCAATGTCTTCATCAACAAAACCCACATTGGCGGCTGTGACAAAACAATGCAGGTATGGATCGTTGTAGTGTTAAGATTAAGAGCAACTTCATTGTCTATTTACTCGTTTTTGCAAATGCCACCAACTTTTTAAAATCTTGGGCTTATCCTTTTTTAATAACATTGAAGTCATTTAGCAGATCCTCTTATCCAGAGTGACTTAAAGTAGTGAGTGCATACATTTTCATACTTTTTTCACATACTGGTCCCCAGTGGAAATCAAACCCACAACCATGGCGTTGCAAGAGCCATGCTCTACCAACTGAGCCACATATGACCCATACCTCAAACTACTGCTAAAATACTGCTTTTGGCAAAGAAAGATACATTTACATTTGATGTCATAGGTTCCCCTTGTATTTTAGCATGTGGTAAATGTTGACCACTGCAGCCTTTAATTGCATTGTAATATAACTGAAGTGTCTTTTGTCTATTTGCCAGAAACAATGGTTGAATGGATCTATTTGGGTCAAGTGTGGTTAAGAGCATGATGCCATAAGAGCATGATGCCAATGCCAAACGTCTTCTTACATAAAAATGGCTACTTAAGAACACCCAAACCTAGTCTCCTCTTCCCTCTACACTGAGCTGCAATTAGCTCATGAAACTAAAGTATGTTTTTGCCTTGTCATGCCTATCATGACACAATAGCTTATGTTTTACTTGAAGCCACCAACAATAACCTCACAGCCCTGCACAATTTTGAGTAAGACTTGTTTTCGGTATCAATCAGCATGTCTGTGTCCTTACTGAATTACAATTGTTTTTTTTTCCCCACCAGAAGCTGAAACATGTTTGTGTGCCCGGTTAAGATTTTGCTGGGTTAATGTTGTTTTCGCAATGGTAGCTGACCACTTGTCATCCTCTTCTTCTCAGGCCCACAAAGATGGCATCCTGCAGAAGCTACTGTGCGGGGAGAATGAGGTTTACGAGTATGACCTCATCGTCATCGGGGGCGGATCGGGAGGCTTGGCCTGCTCAAAGGTGAGATCCTACCAGATAATGCATCTCAAACCAAGCATAACTCCAGGCCTGCACCTTTCTAGTTTACTAGTATTGAGGCCCTTGAAGGAAGGCTCTAGTCTAGGCTATCATGGGCTGTGTCTGAAAACATTTCTAGCTGTCCAATCCTTGCTTCCTCTGTCCTTGTTTCCTCAATTCCTCTTAACAGATTGGAGGAGAGGATCTGAGGTTTCCCTCAAACCTTCTCCTCTAAAGAGCTTTGAGAGGAAGTTACGATGGAGGAAGCAAGGATGTGACTGCTAGTATAATTTTAGACACAGGATTTCAGATAGGTCATCATAGCAGCGATGAAACGAAGGGTATAAGCTGAGCTAGTTGACCAGTGGTTGTATTGAAGGTAGACTGAAATTAAGTTGCCACGAGGAGCACTGCAGATATTGAGATGAGCGAGATGCAAGACTTTGCTCACACTCAGTATCTGTGCATGGGTTCGCTTTGAGCTGTTCACCGTGTGGTAGCCAGGGCACCAAAACAGTGGAAAAGTTGAGCCTCGTGCTTCAACGCTCTTAGTAGTTGTGGAAATTAACCCACTATGCTGTTTACTTTCTGCATATCGCTGATTCTTCCTTTAATCAAGTTGTCTAAATGGACGTCTGCCCTCTTGTGCTTCTCATGGGATAGGAGGCAGCGATGCTGGGGAAGAAAGTGATGGTGTTGGACTATGTGATGCCCACGCCGAAAGGGAACACCTGGGGTGAGTAGGTGCTTCCCTGGGTACTCCTCACGTGTCACTCTTCAACCAACATTTAATTAACTTTGATGGTTTACAGTTAATTCATTCAGATTATCAATTAAAGTTTACAATCCAGGGTTACTGCATGCAGTTTAGTCACCTCAACTTGCTCAATTTCCACATTATTCATTACAATATATGTATATATATTTAACCTTTATTTAACTAGGTAAGTCAGTTAAGAACAAATTCTTATTTACAATGACGGCCTACACTGACCAAACTCAGACGACGCTGGGCCAATTGTGCGCCGCCCTATGGGACTTCCAATTACGGCCTGTTGTGATACAGCCTGGATACGAACCAGGTTGTCTGTAGTGACACCTCTAGCACTGAGATGCAGTGTCTTAGACCACTGCGCCACTTGGGGGGGTTTAGTGAACGATTTGTCCCAAATACATTTTTTTCTTTTTGAAATATTTAGGACAAACTTATTCCTTGCCACCCATTCAGAAAGTGCAGCTCTTTGTTAAGTTTTCAGTCGCTGTATTAGATGACGTGTTGAGTCATCCGCAAACATAGACACTGGCTTTACTCGTTAGTAAAGATTGAAAAAAGTAAGGGGCCTAGACAGCTGCCCTGATTCTACCTGGATTATGTTGGTGGTTTCCGTTAAAGAACACCCTTTGCGTTCTGTTAAGACGGGTAACTCTTTATCCACAATATAGCAGGGGGTGTAAAGCCATAACGCATACGTTTTTAATAATATCACTGAAATCTAATAGAACAGCCCCGACAATCTTTTTATCCAATCAGTAAATTGCTATGCTTGTTGAATGTCCTTCCCTATAAGCGTGCTGAAAGTCTGTCAATTTGTTTACTGCAAAATAGCATTGTATCTGGTCAAACACCATTTTGTCCAAAACTTTACTAAGCGCTGGTAACAGGCTGATTTGGTCGGCTATTTGAGCCAGTAAAGGGGGCTTTACTATTCTTAGGTAGAGGAATTACTTTTGCGTCTCTCCAGGCCAACACTTTCTAGTAGGCTTAAATTAAAGATATGGCAAATAGGAGTGGCAATATTGTCTGCTATTATCCTCAGTAATTTTCCATCCAAGTTGTCAGACCCCTGTGGTTGTCATTATTGTCACTCTTCCACACTCATTCAAAATTATAATTCTTGTCTTTATAATTTGGTCATATATACTTGGATGTGTAGTGTGAGTGTTTGTTGCTGGCATGTCATGCCTAAGTTTGCCAATTAAAAATAACAGCGGTATTCTGCAAGCTATTGTGATTTTATGCTTTGGTGTGCCTACAAGTTCAGTTGAAGACACATTCGTAATATAGTATAACTATCTTCAAAGTAATGACTCGGGACATCGGTATAAGATGAAAGCTTATTTTAGTAATAATAATAATACTTGTTCACGCTACATTTCACCACTTTAGATGGTTCAAAACAATAAAAGAACGTTGTCAGCGCAAGCCAGGCTAGTCACTCGTCACTTGTTTTGTAACTGGAGCATTCTCGTCCTAACTTCCTGTTTCAAAACATTCTGGTAGCCTTCCACAAGCTTCCACAATGAGTTGGGTGAATTTTTGCCCATTCCTCCTGACAGAACTGGTGTAACTGAGTGAGGTTTTTAGGCCTCCTTGCTCGCACACGCTTTTTCAGTTCTACCCACAAATCTTCTATAGGATTGAGGTCAGTGCTTTGTGATGGCCACTCCAATACCTTGACTTGTCCTTAAGCCATTTTGCCACAACTTTGCTTGGGGTCGTTGTCCATTTGGAAGACCCATTTGCGAACTTCCTGACTGATGTCTTGAGATGTTGCTTCACTATATCCACATAATTTTCCTTCCTCATGATGCCATCTATTTTGTGAAGTGCACCAGTCCCTCCTGCAGCAAAGCACCCCCACAACATGATGCTGCCACCAACGTGCTTCATGGTTGGGATGGTGTTCTTCGGCTTGCAAGCCTCCCCCTTTTTACTCCAAACATAACGATGGTCATTATGGCCAAACAGTTCTATTTTTGTTTCATCAGACCAGAGGACATTTCTCCAAAAAGTACAATCTTTGTCCCCATGTGCAGTTGCAAACCGTAGTCTGGATTTTGTATGGAGGTTTTGGAGCAGCGGCTTCTTCCTCGCTGAGCGGCCTTTCAGGTTATATATATATATATATATATATATATACTTTTGCACCTGTTTCATCCAGCATCTTCACAAGATCCTTTGCTGTTGTTCTGGGATTGATTTGCACTTTTCGCACCAAAGTACGTACATCTCTAGGAGACAGAACGCGTCTCCTTCCTGAACGGTATGACGGCTGCGTGGTCCCATGGTGTTTATACTTGCGTTCTATTGTTTGTACAGATGAACGTGGTACCTTCAGGCGTTTGGAAATTGCTCCCAAGGATGAACCAGACTTGTGTAGTTCTATAAAAAAAGAATTGGAGGTTTTGGCTGATTTCTTTTGATTTTCCCATGATTTCGAGCAAAGAGGCACTGAGTTTGAAGATAGGCCTTGAAATACATCCACATGTACACCTCCAAATGACTCAAATGATGTCAATTAACTTATTAGAAGCTTCTAAAGCCATGGAATCATTTTCTGGAATTTTACAAGCTGACTAATAGACATAGTGTATGGCAACTTCTGACCCACTGGAATTGTGATATAGTGAAATGTCTAAACAATTGTTGGAATAATTACTTGTCATGCACAAAGTAGATGTCCTAACCGACTTGCCAAAACTATAGTTTGTTAACATGAAATCTGTGGAGGGGTTGAAAAAGGAATTTGAATGACTTCAACCTAAGTGTATGTAAACTTCCAACTTCAACTGAGACGTACACACACACACAACACAAACATAGGCGCAGACACATGCATACACACACGATAACATATTCACTGTACACATTGTGTTGTAGATATGTGGTAGAGTCCTGAGGGGGGGCACTAAGTGTGTTGTGAAATCTGTTATGAATGTATTCTAATGTTTTTAAAATTGAATGACTGTTTCAATTGGTATCCAAATAAAACCTCCAAATGTGTGATTCTGCATGTATCCCTGGACAGGCCTGGGCGGCACGTGCGTGAATGTGGGCTGCATCCCCAAGAAGCTAATGCACCAGACAGCCCTGCTAGGGACCTCTATGCAGGATGCCCGCAAGTTTGGCTGGGAGTTGCCTGAGGAGACAGGTAGTGTCTCTTTCAAAGGTCAGCTGGAAGCTGACTAGTTGTGTTACAATGTCTAGTTAGGTTACAATGTCTGTATTAGTAAATTGGAAAGCATGCTTAACGCATCACCTCACCTAAAGTAGTATGCTTTTAAGGATATTTGGAACAGAGCTATGGTCAGTTCTAGGCATGAAACATATGAGTACTCACTTTTGTTTTTGAAAACATAGCCATCTTCTTGTGATAAAGAGGTCAAAATGTAATAGTTCCAGCTGAGTATTTTTTCAGTAAGGTTAAATGACTGATTTTTGTTGACTTTGTCATTCTGGTCTGGTTCACAGTAAAGCACAACTGGGAGACGATGAAGACTGCGGTGAACAACTACATTGGCTCGTTGAACTGGGGCTACCGGGTGGCGCTGCGCGACAAGAACGTCAACTACGTAAACTCCTACGCCGAGTTCATCGAGCCGCACAAAATCAAGGTGGGCACACTATGAATTTATAAGCAAATGTCTAACCATGGTTATTTTCTGACTTGCCTTCCATTTTCATACTAAATTTACTGTCTTCTAATGGGTAAAATTGACCTTTTAGATGCACAACGCATGGTATTCTGAAACTGGATAGAAACTAGCTGTGTTAGTTCCTTGACTTATCATAAACAAACCCCAAAGATATGTAATGGCTCTGTAGAAACACTCATCACAACACTTAGGACAGCAGCTAACGTCTCTCTTGTGGACGGTTTCAAACCACACCCTTGAATTGATGCATTGTTTAATTAACTATACTGTAGGAGTGACGCAACAGACGGGTATACACTAGGTTACTTTTAACGACTATTCTTTCAGTGTGTAAGGGAGCAAAATACATCGGTGAAGAATGTTTGACACCCTCCTTCCCCTCCGCAGGCGACCAACAAGCGAGGAAAGGAGACCTTCCACACGGCAGCTAAGTTTATCCTGGCGACGGGCGAGAGGCCGCGTTACCTGGGCATCACCGGAGACAAAGAGTACTGTATCACCAGGTGAGACCGTTTTTCAACCCACAATCCAATTTGACTGCTGTCCAGCCAGGGGAAAAGCCCTCGTTATTCAATCAACACAACAAGATGCAGTGCATTCAGAAAGTATTCAGACCCCTTGACTTTTTCCAGCCTTAATCTAAAATGTATTAAACTGTTGTTTTTTTTACATTTTTGCAAATGTATTAAAAATATAAAACTGATATCACATTTACATAAGTATTCAGACCCTTTACTCAGTACTTTGTTGAAGTACCTTTGACAGTTATTACAGCCTTGTGTCTTCTTGGGTATGATGCTACAAGTTGGGCACACCTGTATTTGGAGAGTTTCTCCCATTCTTCTCTGCAGATCCTCTCAAGTTCTGTCAGGTTGGATGGGTAGTGTTGCTGCATTTTCAGGTTTCTCCAGAGATGTTCGATGGGGTTCAAGTCCGGGCTCTGGCTGGGCCACTCAATGACATTCAGAGACTTGTCCCGAAGCCACTTCTGCGTTGTCTTTTTATTTTATTTTTTTTATTTTTTATTTCACCTTTATTTAACCAGGTAGGTCAGTTGAGAACAAGTTCTCATTTGCAACTGCGACCTGTCTTGGCTGTGTGCTTAGTGTTGTTGTCCTGTTGGAAGGTGAACTTTTGCCCCAGTGAGGTCCTTAGCGTTCTGGAGCAGGTTTTCATCAAGGATCTCTCTGTACTTTGCTCCGTTCATCCTTCCCTCGATCCTGACTAGTCTCCCAGTCCCTGCCACTTAAAAACCTCCCCACAGTATGATGTTGCCACCGCCATGCTTCACCGTAGGGATGGTGCCAGCTTTCTTCCACATGTGACGCTTGGCATTCAGGCCAAAGAGTTCAATCTTGGTTTCATCAGACCAGAGAATCTTGTTTCTCATGGTCTGAGAGCCCTTTAGGTGCCTTTTGGCAAACTCCAAGCGGGCTGTCATGTGCCTTTTACTGAGGAGTGGTCTTGGTGGTTCCAAACTTCTTCCTATTAAGAATGATGGAGGCTACTGTTCTTGGGGACCTTCAATGCTGCAGAAATGTTATTGTACCCTTCCCCAGATCTGTGCCTCGACACAATCCTGTCTCGGCGCGCTACGGACAATTCCTTTGACCTCATGGCTTGGTTTTTGCTCTGACATGCACTGTTAACTGAGGGGCCTTATTTAGACCTTTAAATGACCTGAGCTCAATTTCAAGTCTCATAACAAAGGGTCTGAATACTTATGTAAATAAGGTATTTCTGTTTTTTATTTGTAGGAAATTTGCAAAAATGTCTAAACCTGTTTTCACTTTGTCATGGGGTATTGTGTGTAGATTGATAAGGGGGGAATAACATGTTTTAATACGTTTTAGAATAAGGCTGTAATGTAACAAAACATGGGAAAAGTGAAGGGGTCAGAATACTTTCCCAATGCGCGGTATAAACACAATCCAGGTAATCCCCCCCCCCCCCCCCCCCTTCAGTCCTAAAAAGCATAGATTTGTCTAACACTGACATGCAGGTGAAATGTGTATGGACATAAGGGATGTGGAACATAGCAGCTAAGCTTCTGCTCTGGAATATAAATACACACACACACACACACAACCTCCCCAGGTGAGCTCAAATATCTAATTTCCACCACAGGAGGTCTTGTCTCAGGTCACTCATTTAATAAGGCTATAATCTCCCACTGGTCTAAACACTGGTTTTCTAGAAGATTAATCCCTTTGTGCTTGTGGGCTTTTGCTAATCTACATGTCATATGGACAGACCCTGGTATCAATCTCTGTACCCTTTAAACCAGATTATATGCCTAATAGATGTTTTGTGACTGAATACATTTTCAGAGGACACACTTGTCTACTAGCCTCGGAAGTTCACGCCCAGACCCATTTCAGACTACGTAACCAGCCTTTCACCAGCCTTTTTTTGTGTATAGTTTGGGAGTTTAACAGTTAAGTTATTTTGTCTAATGCAGTGGTCACCAACCTTTTCTGACTTAAGCCGTGGTCTGCCACTCAGTCTTACATTTTAAGTCACGTTTTAAAAAAAATAATCTATGTAAGAATGAGGTTTGGCCTGCCAATATTGTTCTTCTCAGACCATGTTATATTTCAAAACTTGAGCTAAATAGGTCAGTTGTAAACTGAGCATCATTTGAAATAATTTTGATTTTTCTGATTGTTAGTCTCAACGAATGGAGGAGAGGGCAGCAGAGGGTCCGCCTCTCATAGTCCCTGTTCTCTCCCTTCCTCCAGTGAGACTGACCAGAGATAGGGGACACAGTCTTCAACCTGTATTTCTGCCTCCTGCACAAATTCACATTGTTTCTATGACCAGAGAAAGTGACATTCCTTGATATTAAAATAGAAACTACGAACCGCTAATAATAAACGCAGGCCTATCGATTTGGCTGCTCATTCATTGCAGCTGCAGTGCTGGTTGGTTGTAGAGAAACACTTTTTATGGTTAAAGTGTTGAATAAAAACTTAAACATGAAATCACTCATAAAAACAGTAGCTCTTTGCTGCATTCTTTCGAGTCTCTCTGGTCATGGTTTTAAGTGATAACATCTCACTTAGTATCAAACTTTGCTGTGGAAGCTGCAGGCCCAGTGATTTCAGCTATCCGAATCCGATTGGCCAGGCGGAGTTTGTACCTTCAGACAAATTAAATGGGAACACTTTGCTTACCCGGCGTGCAGGGAAGCTGAATCAAGTGCACCAACCGCGTGGGACGAATTTAAAACAAATGGGAGCCCTTTATCGTTAGCTTTACTACAGAAACATTTGGCGATCAACTAGAAATGCTTTGAAGATTGATGGATTTTGACTACTGGTGAATGGGTGAATTGTGGCGTTTTTATACATTTTAAGAGCATTATGGGTTTAATGGTGGTGTGCCCTACTCTGGCTGATCTTTCCCTGTCTGTTGCAGCGACGACCTGTTCTCTCTTCCCCACTGCCCCGGCAAGACCCTGGTGATCGGGGCGTCCTATGTAGCACTGGAGTGCGGGGGTTTCCTTGCGGGCCTGGGCTTAGACGTGACAGTCATGGTACGCTCCATCTTGCTGAGGGGCTTTGACCAGGACATGGCCAACCGCGCCGGTGAGCACATGGAAGAGCATGGTGTCAAGTTCCTCCGGAAGTACGTCCCCGTCAAGGTGAGCCAATGTGAATGATCTACTACCAGACCTGGGTTCAAATAGTATTTGAAGTCTTTCAAATACTTTAAACGTTTGGCTTAGCCTGGGTAAAGTTTGCACTTATGGGCCTTTTTCTATTGGTTCCATGCAACGGGTAAGCTCAATCAAGCACAGCTACTATTTGAAATTATTTCAATAGTATTTAAACCCAGGTACTACTACGCCCTTTTATCTTTACTCAGCTGTTCAGGGCTATCTTTATGGTTTGGAAATGCCTGGGCTAAATCACAGGGAATTTCATCAGAAGAGGCCTGTTATCAGTTTTAAGTGTAACTTTCATGGATGTTAGCCTGTGAAGGTGAACTAAATTTTAAAACCATGTGATTGTTCAGTGTAAAAGATGCCTTCAGTTCACCCGGCCCTGGCCATTATAGTATTATGGAGAGAATTTTGTAGCTAGATATAGAATTATTGTATGGAAAATATTTGTTTTTAAGTGTGTGTGTGTGTGTCTCAGGTGGAGGAGCTGGAGGCAGGCACACCTGGGAGGCTTAAGGTAACAGCCAAGAGCACAGAGAGTGACGAGACCATCGAGGGAGAATACAACACTGTACGTATGCATTAACGTCTCCTTAACCCCCAATAGCCAAAGTAAATCTGTCACTTATGAATGAAACCAATACTGTTAGTTAAATCTGCAAACACAGTACTTTAACATATTGCATTATAAACTCTGCATGACTGTCAGTCTTTGAGCCTTAACTTTAAATGTTTTGTCAGCAAAATTGAGTCATTCTTGCTCTGTAGGGATGACAGGGCTTTATTTGTATGTTTTAATGACACTACAGCTGGTGAATGGTCCTGTTAACCCGGTTACTTCCTTGTCCTCCCTCAGGTGTTGATAGCTGTGGGGCGTGACGCGTGTACAGGCAAGATCGGCCTGGATCAAGCCGGAGTCAAAGTCAACCCCAAGTAAGTTAACCTTGCTTTTTCTTTTCTTCCTTATTTCATTCATCCACCCATGCACCCTTGCAGCTGTCACCAATGAGACGCAGACAAGGGTGTTGTGTGTGTGTGTGTGTGTGTGTGCACCTGTACCTTTAAGGCTCTCTACAGTCACAGTCATGGTGATTCAGCACTATTGCCACTCCAGAGCTTGCGGAGTTTGTGTGTGTGTGTGTGAACTGACCGGGAGGGGTTTTGTGGGGATAAGAGTTTTTGTGTTTGTGCTTTGTAAGGAGAAAAATCCCATTGTGCTGTAACGGTATCTAAAAGTCTCGGGCTTCTTTACAGTAATGTAAACTGGATTGATTGATCAAGGAAGATTTTTCATAGTGTTCCTAACATGGGTTTCGGTTATGAATGGGTCAGCCCTACAGAGTGCTTTCTAGGCCAACTGGATTAAGCAAGCGCATGAGCCAGGCTTAGAAGTGAGTGCGCCTTAGTCAGTCATATGACTGGGTCCCTAGCAGCATTTAAGAACATGAATGTGTAGTTCATGCATGCATAATCTGAGCAGAATTAGTTTTACCTCAGTTAGCCACGAAATCCCTAGTTTGAAAGCTACTGTTTACTGGAAGCTGTGCAGTGCCATTTTCCTTACATTTTCCCACACGTGGGCCAGCCCCCTAGCAATTCGAGTTTCAGCCAATGAGGTTCAGCAAATCGCCATTTGAATGACAACTAGCAAGATTTTTCAGAGACCACTTTTAGCTTGTGAGCGCTTCTTTCAGAACTACTGGCTGAAAATTGTACAGGAGAATCTCTAACATGGAGCTGGGTTCGGCCCCTCAAGGCTGCACTCCATGTGTAGTTTACCGGGCTGGCTGAAGAGTTTTGTATCAACCAGACTAATGATTGACACAAGTTAATTATTTGTTAATGAGTAATTATATTGTTAATAACAGTGAAATTGCTCGTTGATTGAATGTGACTTGCGAAGTTGTTCATAGTGGTATGACGTTCTCTTGTGTAGGTACAGACATGCATATTCTGTTCAAACACATTCTAAACCTGATCTGTTTTGCATGGTTAGATATCGGATCCAATTCATATAAATATACTGAACAAAAATGAACGTGAATGTAAAGTGTTGGTTTCGTGAACTGAAATAAAAGATTCCAGAAATGTTCCATATGCAGAAAAAACGTATTTCACTCAAATGTTGTGCAAAACTTAGTTTACATCCCGGTTAGTGAGCATAATCCATCCACCTGATGGGTGTGGCATATCAATAAGCTAATTCAACAGTATGATCATTATACAGGTGCACCTTGTGTTGGGGACTAAAGACCACTTTAAAATGTGCAATTTTGTCAAACACAATGCCACAGATGTTTTGAGGACATGTGCAATTGGCATGACTTGGCTGACTGCAGGAATTTAATGTTCATTTCTCTACCATAAGCTGCCTCCATCGTTTTAGAGAATTTGGCAGCATGTCCAACCGGCCTCACAACCGCGGACCATGTGTAACCATGCCAGCCGAGGAACTCCACATCCGGCTTCTTCAGCTGTGTGATTGTCTGGCACCAGCCACCCGGACAGCTGATGAAAATGTGAAGAATTTCTGCACAAACTTCACAGGGAAGCTTGTCGACCTCACCAGGGTCTTGACCTGACTGCAGTTCAGCGTCGTAATCGACTTCAGTGGGCAAATGCTCATTTTCGATGGCCACTGGTGAAGTGTGTTCTTCGCAGATGAATTCCGGTTTCAACTGTACCGGGCAGATGGCAGTGTGTATGGTGTCCTGTGGGCAAGCGGTTTGCTGATGTCGACATTGTGAACAGTGCCCCATGGTGGCAGTGGGGGTATGGGCAAGCATACGCTACAGACAACGAACACTTGCATTTTATCAATGGCAATTGAATGCATAGAGATACTGTGACGAGATCCTGTAGCCCATTATAGTGCCATTCATCTGCCGCAATCACCATGCTTCAGCATGATAATGCACGGCCCCATGTCACAAGGACCTGTACAAAATTCCTGGAAGCTGAAAATGTCCCAGTTCTTCCATGGCCTGCATACTCACCAGACATGTCACCCATTGAGCATGTTTGGAATGCTCTTGATCGACGTATACGACAGTGTTCCAGCCAATATCCAGCAACTTCGCACAGCCAATGAAGAGGAGTGGGACAACATTCCACAGGCCACAATCAACAGCCTGATCAACTTTCGCACAGCATGAGGCAAATGATGGTCACACCAGATACTGGCTGGTTTTCTGATCCACGCACATACCTTTTTTCACTTCTCCAGATACATATGTTTTCCCAGTCGTGTGAAATCCATAGATTAGGGCCTAATTTATTTATTTATTTATTTATTTCAACTTTGAAATTGTTGCATTTTCCGTTTTTGAATATTTTTGTTCAGTGCATATGGACAAACTGAGTCATCATTTGCACTACATGTCTGTCGTTGATGATGAATCAACCTCATCGTTGAATACCTTCTGTTTTGGTGATGACATGATCTTAGCCCCACCCAGTCAGTTCCATTCTTCATGGCAATAACTTAGGTAAAGCCGTATTTGACTATACACCGGTATTGATGCACGGACTGGTTTGGGTTTTTACTTTACCTACCATAGTGGTATTTCAATGTTTGGTTTGTTAAATGTGATCTGCAACTCAGGCGTGTGTAATGTTCATCTTCCTCTCCTTGAGTGACAGAGGACAAGACTTGGTGGGAAGCAGCAGGAGAGGGCAGTTGGTCGACCATGAGTCACAAGCGTGTTCTTGCCGTTCACTCAGCAGTCTGCATGGTTAGATGGAGCAAGATGTTGGTGCAAGCATGTCAACAACATGTTGCATCTGTCTTGACCATGCAGACTGCTGAGTGAACGGCAAGGAAGTGCTCGTGACTCCGTGGTCGAGCAAATACTCTCTCCTTGATTGACAGAGGACAAGGCTTGGTGGCAAGCAGCAGGAGGAGACTCAAGTTACAAACGGAGTCAACTAAAAAAAATAATGACAGACTTAGTTTGTATCTGAATGTTTCCTAGTTTGTATTTTCTTAGCAAGTTGTGGCTGAAATGCATCTGGTTAGCCGCTAATGCTAATCACTTGTTAGCTGGCTAGCTAGCTTGCTAAAAGTACTAAGAGTCAGCAAACAAGGCTAGCCATGTTTCCTCTGAGAAAGAAGAGACTCTGATCTTATGAAACCAAGATTAAACTCTTTGTCCTGAATGCCAAGTGTCACGTCTGGAGAACCTGGCACCAGGTTATTCAGCGGCAGGGACTGGGAGACTAGTCGGGATCGAGGCAAAGCTGAGCGCAGCAAAGTACAGAGATCCTTGATGAAAACCTGATCCAAAGCGCTCAATACCTCAGACTGGGACGAAGGTTCACCTTCCATCAGGACAATGACCCTAAGCACACAGCCAAGACAATGCAGGAGTGGC
Source organism: Thymallus thymallus (assembly GCA_023634145.1). Lineage (NCBI taxonomy): Eukaryota > Metazoa > Chordata > Actinopteri > Salmoniformes > Salmonidae > Thymallus > Thymallus thymallus. The sequence goes on along the minus strand of CM042409.1, from coordinate 24,685,134 downwards.
TTCGGACAAGTATCTGAATATCCTTGAGTGGCCCAGACAGAGCCCAGACTAGAACCCGACATTTCTGGAGAGACCTGAAAATAGCTATGCCTCAACACTCCCCATCTAACCTGACAGCGCTTTGAAAGGGTCTGCAGAGAATAATGGGAGAAACTCCCCCAATACAGGTGTGCCAAGCTTGTAGCGTCATACCCAAGAAGACTCGAGGCTGTAATTATATAAAAATATATAAATTAGCTAAAATGTCAACCTGTTTTTTGCTTTGTCATTATTGGGTATTGTGTGTTAATTAAAACAAAAAAAAACAATTTTAGAATAAGGCTGTAACGAACTAAATGTGGAAAAAGTCAAGGGGTCTGAATACTTTCCGAATGCACTGTATCTGGTATTTTCTTAACTTAAATAATGCACCATAAAAAGTGTTACCCGAACACATCCTCTTATTGGTTTACCCTCAATCACTGATCAAGGGAGTTCTTTGCATAGAGACATTTCTCAACCGGAAAAACACAACACTATTTTGTAAACATCCTATGGTCACATTACATCACACATTCACATCACATTACACTGAGAATGTACAGTCGTGGCCAAAAATGTTTTGAGAATGACAAGTATTGGTCTCCACAAAGTTTGCTGCTTCAGTGTTCTTAGATCTTTATGTTAGTAGTTACTATGGTACACTGTATAATTACAAGTATTCCATAAGTGTCAAAGGCTTTCATTGACAATGACATTCAGTTTATGCAAAGAGTCAATATTTGCAGTGTTGATCCTTCTTTTTCAAGACCTCTGCAATCCGCCCTGGCATGCTGTCAATTAACTTCTGGGCCACATCCTGACTGATGGCAGGCAGTTCTTGCATAATCAATGCTTGGAGTTTGTCAGTTGTTGGTTTTTCTTTGTACACCTGCCTCTTGAGGATCGACCACAAGTTCTCAATGGGATTAAGGTCTGGGGAGTTTCCTGGTCATGAACCCAAAATGTTTTGTTCCCTGAGCCACTTAGTTATCACTTTTGCCTTATGGCAAGGTGCTCCATCATGCTGGAAAAGGCATTGGTCGTCACCAAACTGTTCTTGGATGGTTGGGAGAAGTTGCTCTCTGAGGATGTGTTGGTACCATTCTTTATTCATGGCTGTGTTCTTAGGCAAAATTGTGAGTGAGCCCACTCCCTTGGCTGAGAAGCAACCCCACATATGAATGGTCTCAGGATGCTTTACTGTTGGCATGACACAGGACTGATGGTAGCGCTCACCTTGTCTTCTCCGGACAAGGTGTTTTCCGGATGGCCCAAACAATCGGAAAGGGGATTCATCAGAGAAAATGACTCTACCCCAGTCCTCAGCAGTCCCATCCCTGTACCTTTTGCAGAATATCAGTCTGTCCCTGATGTTTTTCCTGGAGAACATTCTTAGCTCGCTTTGAGGATAATACAGTGCCACTGACGCAGCCCGCTACCAAGGACTGTGGGCTCTCCATCTCTGTGGCTGACATGAGTAATACATTTAAACTTGTTAACCCTCGCAAGGCTGCTGGCCCAGATGGTATCCCTAGCTGTGTCCTCAGAGCATGCGCAGATCAGCTGGCTGTTGTGTTTACAAATGTATTAAATCTCTCCCTATCCCTGTCTGTTGTCCCCACATGCTTCAAGATGGCCACCATTGTCCCTGTACCTATGAAAGCAAAAGTAACTGAACTAAATGACTATCGCCCAATAGCACTCACCTCTGTCATCATGGAGTGCTTTGAGAGACTAGTCAAGGATCATATTACCTCCACCCTAGACCACCTTCAATTTGCTTACCGTCCCAGTAGATCCACAGGGTGTGTGCTCAGCGTACACATCACTGACAAACTGAAATGGTACACCCACACAGCAAAGCTCTCCGGAGGGGGGTGCGTTCTGCCCAACGCATTACTGGGGGGGGGAAACTTTCAGCCCTCCTGGACACCTACATTACCCGTTGCCACAGGAAGGCCAAAAAGATCATCAAAGACATCAACCACCCGAGCCACTGCCTGTTCACCCCGCTATCATCCAGTAGGCGAGGTCCGTTACAGGTGCATCAAACCTGGGACAGAGACAGAAGCTGTTTTTCAATCTCAAGGCCATCAGACTGCTAAACAGCCATCACTAACACACTAGAGGTGACTGCCTAATAGACACTGATTAGAAATCACAGGCCACTTTAAGGAATAGAACACTAGCCACTTTAATAATGTATCTGCATCTGCATCACTCATCTCTATGTATAAACTGCACTCAACGCTATTCTACAGTATCAGTCAATCAATTTGTGTACATATTGCATCACCCATCTCATATGTATATACTGTATTGTACTCTATACTACGCCACCGATTGCTAAACAACCATCTCTAGCACATCAGACTGCTGCCTATAGACAGATATTAGAAATTTAATAATGTTTCTGTATCTTGCACTACTCATCTCATAATGTTTCAACTGTAAGCTATTCTTCGGTATCTTAGTTACTTAATCGTGTTTATATACTGCATCACCAACCTTGTGTATACTGCATACTATAAATCTTACTATGCCACTGTATCTTTGTCCAATGCCGGCCTGACATTTGTATTTTGGGTATATGTTGTGAAACCTTTAGATATTACTTGTTAGATTCTACTGCACTGTCGGAGCTAGAAGCACAAGCATTTCGCTACACCCGCTATAACATCTACTAACCACGCGTATGTGACCAATAACATTTGATTTGGTGTGATAATGCCCTAAACATTTTTCAATCCGTCCACTGCATAATAAAGAACAAATAGGCACCAAAATAAATGTATTCTGCGACCTGTTCTCATACAATGTATTCTGTGTAATTAGTCCAGACCAGGGATCTGCAACTTGTGGCTCCATGGGCGATCTATAATCAGTCAAATGGGAGTTGGCAGTCATTTTACCCTTGCTAAGCTTCCACTCTCTCTTTTTCTCCCTCCCTCAGGAATGGTAAGGTCCCGGTGAATGATGAGGAACAGACCAACGTGCCTCACATCTACGCCATCGGCGACATCCTGGAGGGCAAGTGGGAGCTGACACCCGTGGCCATCCAGGCCGGCAAGCTGCTGGCACGCCGGCTGTACGCGGGAGCCTCACTCAAGGTACATTTCGGGACAGCGGGCCTCAAGTCACCACTTGGGAGTTGACGTGCTCCTCTATTGCTAGACCATGGCAGTTTGTTAGTGACTCTTCGCTCTGTTGTCCCTCTGCTTTAAGAAGATTGGCTTGTGTTGCTTTTAAATTAAAATGTAAATGTTGGCCCTCATTGATGTTATATGGTGGGGCCTTTGTTCCCCACCTAAAATGTAAAAACTAGGAGAAACCCTGTAAAAATGTTGCCTAACTTCGATCATCATACTGTAGTATATTCTGTCTGGTGAACCTCAAATGTGACACCACTTGGTACAGAATGTAAATTGTCATGTCCTGTTTTATTATTAACTGTGGTTGAATGTTGTCGTGTGCAGTGTGACTACGTAAACGTTCCCACCACTGTGTTCACCCCTCTGGAGTATGGTGCCTGTGGGCATTCTGAGGAGAAGGCTATTGAGCTGTACGGCCAAGACAACTTGGAGGTAGCTACTGATGTGCCACACACACACACACAGTCCACTTCAATCCTTGTGGTTCTACAGCCACATCACACACTCTTAATGGCCAGTTTATTAGATACACCACCCTGTTTACAAATGGTTCGCTCCTACAGACTGTGAATGACTGCCGTGGCTTGCTATATAGAGCAGGCAGACGGGCATCGAGGTATTCAGTTACTGTTCGATTGAACAGGTCAGGCGCGCAAGTTCCATTATCTCAGAAACGGCCGGCCTCCTGAGCTTTTCACGCACAATAGTGTCTAGGGATTACAGAGAATTGTGCAACAAACGAAAAACATCCAGTCAGCAGCAGTCCTGTGGGGGAAAACAGCTCGTTGATGAGAGGTCAAAGGAGAATGGCAAGAATTGTGCAAGAAAACAGGCCGGCCATAAACAGACAAATAACGGCATAGTGGTGTGCAGAACGGCATTTCGTAACACACAACTCGTCGGTACTTGTCACTGATGGTCTATTGCGGCAGACACCCACACCAGGTTCCACTCCTATCAGCTAAAAACAAGAAGCGTCTCCAGTGGGCACGCTATCACCAACACTGGACTATTGAGCAGTGGAAAAATGTTGCCCTAGTCCGACGAATCCCGGATCCTGTTGCGTCATGCTGATGGCTGAGTTTTGGCATAACTAGCATGAGTTCATGGACCCATGCCTGGTGTCAACGGTACAGTCTGGTGGCTGTGGTTAATGGTGTGGGGAATGTTTTCCTGGCACACGTTAGGACCCTTGATACCAATTGAGCAACGTTTCCATGCCCCAAATAATTCATTCTGTGATGCCTAAAGTATCACAGGTTAATGTTGTGGTGTTAGTGTTTCTGCAATGAAACACTAACACCACCGCAATGAAGAACTCTACATTTTGTGTTGAAATGATCCCACTGCTGACACCGTACTGTAACCCGAGTGGGTCAGTCGTCTTAGGCACTGCATCTCAGTGCAAGAGTCATCACTCAATTGGAAAGCGTTGGCCGGGGTAGGCCGTCTTTGTAAATAAGAATTTGTTCTTAACTGACTTACCTAGTTAAATAAAGATTAAATACAATTTTAAAAACCTATGCACAGGGAGACTGATGCAGTTAGAATGTTAATTTTTTTTGGAAGTCAAAGGTCTAGTTCAATACCGATAATACTGTTATAGTATGTTATAACTAGGGCCCTGTGTTTTGTGCTATCATGTGACATAGCAGGATTTTATCCTCTATTTTAAGCCTTATCCAGAAATGAGAATTGCACCTTAAATGAAAGACATTGTCTGAGGATGGTGCAGGACTGTGACATATAAAAAGAAAAGGTGGCAGTTTGATGACAAATATTTAAATAGTGGTTACATAAAATAAATGTCACATGCTTGCAGAAAACATAGGGCCCTAGTTATAACACCACCCTCTGACAGGCCAGAAACATACATGTACATGCATAACACATACTTTGTATATATATTTTTTTAAATGCAAGTCATTCTGCCCATTCTGTACGTGTGTATTTAATGTGTGTCCTTAACTGTGTAGGTGTACCACAGTCTCTTCTGGCCTCTGGAGTTCACCGTCCCCAACAGGGACAACAACAAGTGCTACTCGAAGATCATCTGCAATAAACTGGACAATGTAGGAACCCCCTCTCTCCTAACTCACCTGGCTACCTGTTTGATTCATGGATACTGCAATTGTCACTCTTTTGCAGTGGAGAGTTCAAAAGTTCTCACATTTGAAAAATTCAGGAAACCCCCCCCCCCCCCCCCCCAAAAAAAAAGATATAGGAACAAAAGTCTTCCGTCCATGTCTCTGGTCAAGAAGCTATGTGAACACTTTGTCAATTTGACACCATGTTTCTGAAAGCTACTCTAGAATAACAACGGACACACACGTCAAGTTCGATAGCCATATTGAAGAAGAATACAGGTTCCTATATGCAGAGTCTGGCTAACATGACAAACTAGTAGATTGCCTATACACTTGATCTACCAGTAACATCACTCTCTCTGCAGGACCGTGTGATCGGGTTCCACTACCTGGGGCCCAACGCAGGTGAGGTGACGCAGGGCTATGGCGTGGCCATGAAGTGCGGACTGACTAAAGAGCAGCTGGACAACACCATCGGCATCCACCCCACCTGTGCTGAGGTAAGACCTGATCACACACCAGCTGCAGGCTGCGTTTCATTCCAGAGTGTTGCACCCCTCCGTTTTCTCTCCTTGGATCTGTTGTAGGATGTGTGCCCTCTATCCATCTCTATCTTTCCCATTAATTGCTTCTATGACTGCTTTTGATAGACATAAAAAAAAAAAAACATGTGAAAGTATAACATGCAAGTCCCTCCACGGTGAAAAAAAAGTAGCTCACAGAACTTTTTCTGTCGAGTCGATCTGGCAGTGAGCCTCGACAGGTTATTCGACATTAGAACCTATCAAATCAAGAATTAAATTATTGTCAACTAAAGGCTGGGAAACGATCCACTAACAGCTGACAGTTAGTATCACAGGTAACTATTGCCATAATGTTCAAGGCTAATGTTGTCACAGTATTTAGTGGCAGGTGCACCCTCTATCCATCTCTATGGTTGTAGCTTTAATCGGCGGCAGGTAGCCTAGTGGTTAGTGTTGGGCCTGTAACTGAATGGTTGCAGGATCAAATCCCCGAGCTGACAAGGTAAAAATCTGTCGTTCTGCCCCTGAACAAGGCAGTTAACCCACTGTTCCTAGGCCGTCATTGTAAATAAGTAAAATAAAGGTTAAATAAAAAATCGGTGGTTTTATCGCAGCACATCACCACAGCTTCTTCTCTTCCAGATCTTCACCACCATGGAGGTGACCAAGAGCTCGGGCGGTGACATCAGCCAGGCAGGCTGCTGAGGTTAAACCCTGCTCGTTTAGCTGGCTGTCCTGTTCATCTTAGTTATCACTCCCTCCCTCTCACCTCGTAGCTCTGTGCCAACCTTGCCTCCTCTCAAATTCTACATCCAAGACCAATCTCTTCTCAGGAAAAACCAATGAGGTGATCAGAAACCAGGGTGGTGGGGTCTGAATGAATAAAACCACTCATTTGGTGGTTGGGGAAACATTGGGTCAATATGGCTCACTGTCTGAAAGATTGAGCCAAAAGATTCACTGAGGGGGCCTGTAGAGTGGACATACAAGGCGAGATAATGAGGTGAGGTGAGTTACCATCTATGGGACAGCCAACTAGACAGCGGGGTTACTCTGCTGCTTTTACTAGGCGCCTCTTGTGTGTCTTGCTCAGAGGTGCACCACCCGTCTCTAGGGATGGGTGAGTGCTGTTTGACGTCCTGGCCCTTAACCCAGTCACTGTGGTGGGCTAGTACCGATGTCCCTCTGTGTCCAAAGTCACAAGGGGTGATCCGAACCCTTCGTCCAACTCCCCAATTTAAACACACTTTACACACACATACATCTAAACACACTCACGTATGAAGACTCCTGTAGTATGCTGGGGCACAGCCAGAGTTTGACTGAATTATTATAAAAATTCTCTGAACTCCGATTGAGTGTTTGGTGGAAACGCCTGGTCATTTTTACTTGGTAGAAGTAAGATATTGTTTATTTTGTCATCAAGTCTCTTCTGTCAAGCCATCAACATTCCAGGCATTAATTCTCGTCAGAAGTGTATTATTAAATATCTCAGAAATGAAAAATAAAAAAAATCATTGAGGTTAATGTGGGGGAAATGTTTGTTTTTAATCAACATTTCTCATGGTGTCGACCTTTCTCGACATCGGGGTCGTTAGCCGTAGATTAATGACGCCTCCCAGTTCCAATTTAAACCAAAGTGTTAACCAAAAAGTTGCATGTAGGAAAAGTCAAGAGAAAAAGAGCCTCCGACATTCAAATCTCTGGTGTGTGCTGCTTCAGATAACAACACTTTCTGCTAGAACTGTTAGGACTTCAGAGGAATGAATACATAAAACACGAATTGTACTGAATGTAAAAAAAAAAAAAAAAAAAAAAAAAAAGATTCTTAAGTTTACAGTGGAGAATGTAAATGAATGCTTCTTTGTATCTGTTTGATGTATTCTGTTTCGTTTGCCTCTGCATTATGTGTATTTAAGATGGTAGAGGACAGTATTTAAGAGTAAATGAATTCCTATCTTACTACTGTTGTTGAGCGGTGACACCGGTCAAACTGTATAAACGACTGCTTCACTGGTATCACTGTTTGTAGATTATCTTTTGAAGACTTTAATAAAAGTTATGTCAACATGCAAGCTATCATCTTGGCTGTTTGTCTCAAAGTGAAATTGAAAATATGTTACTTTTATTGTTGCTTCTGTCATGAAGCAACCTGTTCCGTGTGGTTGCATAAGTGGTTGATGGTGTAATCTTGTGCATGCAAGAATATCATGTCAGGTTTACAGGAAAGTACTGAAAGAAATGTGGTGTGATTGTTTTTTCCTTAGCAACCTGCCTCTTAATTTCCTGAGATGAGGAGATAAGGAGTCTTATCAGTCTGCGGTGTCGTTTCCTTCTTACTGGAAAGGGCCAGCAATGTAGCCTACACAGTGATCCGCTTGTGCTATCTTGCCAAGTGTGACTGACATAGGAGCTGGCAATATAGCACAATGTAGCAATCTGGGACATTACTTGCATATCAAAAACTATTAGTACAAGGTGTATTGTTACGGGGAAAGATATGTTGTCCATTTGTCAAGGCAATTGTTTATCAACCTATATTATTGAACCTGTATGTTTTAAATGAAACATGGCTTAATGGATAAAGTTAATGGTTTAATTAGAACTGAGGGACAATTTTAGGAAAAACAACTCTTTCTCATTCTGTGTTTGCTGAGAACCCTCTTTCTGTACAAAGTGGGCGTGCTGTTTAACAGCGATGAGATCATTATTGGGTTATCTTCATTCATCGGTACAGTGGATCAAGACCGTCTGAAGTGGGCAACATTTTAAAAATGGGTTATTGCCTTCCATATTTGTGTTTATTTCTATGGGTCTATTCAGTCAGCCAAGTGGCGGTCATGATCAAAATAACCTAGACTGGTGTGAACCTTTTGTTAGTGGTTACGTCCTACGCTTAGCTGTCCTGAATGGAGTCACCTGCACATGCTGCCATGACAACTCTGGCCTTCGTGAATTTTAATTTACTTCAGTCCTACAGTTTAATTGAAACTCAATCTACCAGTGATATGCTTCAATTATTTAATCTGTTTCATTCAGATGAGCGCTTTTAAAACAAATCTGGATCCAGTGGTGTAAAATACTTAAGTAAAAATACTTAAGTACTAATAGTCATTTTATGGGGTATCTGTAATTTACTATTTCACTTTAACTTCACTATATTCCTAAAGAAAATAATGTACTTTTTACTCCATACATTTTCCATGACGCTCATTACATTTTGAAGTACTCAGTACATTTTGAATGCTTAGCAGGACAGGAAAATGGTCCAATTCACACACTTATCAAGAGAACATTCCTCGTAATCTACTGCCTCTGATCTGGCGTACTCACTTAACATATGATTTGTTTGTAAATTGTGTTGGTGTATGCCCCTGGCTATCCGTAAAAAAAACATGAAAATTGTGTTGTCTGGTTTGCTTAATATAAGGAATTTGAAATGATTTATAAGTATATTTTAGCAATTGCATTTACTTTTGATACTTAAAACCAAATGCTTTTAGACTTTTACTCAAATAGTATTTTCCTAGGTGACTCACTTTTACTTGAGTCATTTTCTATTATGGTATCTTTACTTTTACTCAAGTATAACAATTGGGTCTTTTTTCTACCACTGCTCGGAGCCCTATCCCTCTGTTAGTCAACCTTTTAACCTCAGTTTGTTCAGCATGATATCTGATTAATTCAAGGCATAAGACGGTTATTAGAAATGTATCCAAAGAGGTTGAATAAAGTGGGAAGTAGACTCTTCCAGTTTTGCTCTGTCATTTTGAGATCAGGTCCCATATTCATAAAGCGTCTCAGAGTAGTAGTGCTGATCTAGGATCTGTCCATACAATCTTATTATAGAGTAGTAGTGCTGATCTAGGATCTGTCCATACAATCTTATTATAGAGTAGTAGTGCTGATCTAGGATCTGTCCATACAATCTTATTATAGAGTAGTAGTGCTGATCTAGGATCTGTCCATACAATCTTATTATAGAGTAGTAGTGCTGATCTAGGATCTGTCCATACAATCTTGTTCATGATGATCTAAAAGGCAAAATTGATACTATGAGCCCAGGACAACCCGACGCATTATGAATATGTGCCCAGGTAAGAAAATGCTGCTGTTTTGACTAACATTGTTTCAAGAACAAGGCTTGTTCTCCACACAATCGTCTCTCACTGAGAAGGAAGTTGTGTCATGGATTTCAAATGTACAAAGACCCAAAGCCACAGTGTACTTTCATTACAGTACGGTACACAAGGAAATAGACCCAAGGCTGGCTAGATAAAGTTACCCTGAACTTTGCATGCTGATTTAGTTACACGTATAAAGCTGGCAGTTCCTGTGTTGATTCACAATGTGATATCAATGACAAGACATTATTCCTGTCCCACTGCAAACAATGAAGTTATGTCCCCACCAACATGCCCTTTTTATAATGAATTAGTATTTTGTTGAAACATCCTTGTCTCATAGTCTCACACAAGATATTCTGGTTTTACATGCCATACGGACTCGGGAGAGGCAAAGGTTGAGGGCAAAGGTTGAGAGCCATGCGTCCTCCGAAACACGACCTTGCCAAGCCGCACTGCTTCTTGACACGCTGCTCGCTTCGGGCGCCGAAGAAGTGGATGTCGATTAAGGATCTCCCCCGACCTCTCTGATTCAGAAGACACATTTCAGTTGAATGCATTCAGTTGTACAACTGACTAATATCCACCCTTTCCCTTACTGTGTTCACAAAGTGGCAGAGTGCGGGGCATGGACTCAACATAGGCCCCTACTGATTCTTTGGACTATCAAAGTCACTGATGAAAAGCCTAGGTGTTATGTAGAGTGAAGCTTTTGAAGGCTTCCATGAGCCTTTATAAGATGTATTTAGACTAGTTTAAAGTGTGACCATTCTACCAAACACCTGTGTATCAATGTGAGCAGTAGATAAGATAGATACTTTATTGATCCCCGAGGGGAAATGTCTTTGTCAAGCAGCTACAACAAAACATAGGGCAAGTGCAAAATGCCAGAACGAAAATACACAAAAGACAGATACACGATACATAGAGCGGCAGTATACAATACAAGAAGTCTGGAGTGCAAAAAGCTAAAAAAAGGCATTACAAAATAAGTAGAGATGTAAAATGAGTAACACTTTCAGTTACGGAATGAGTTATGGACAAGGATGCTGCTATGCAACCTCTTGCTAGCTTATTAGCATAACACTTGACTAGCTAAACTTTGTACGATTTCGGGTTTGTTCGTGAATTCAGTGTTTCGCTCTCGGAGTACAACACTGGACGCTACTATGTTCAAGCGTTCAACGGCAGTCAAATACCCAAGACACTAATGAGGGAACACTTCACTCTCGCTCTAGTAGAGCTGGTTAGGCTGTGTTCGTTTTATCCAGCGCGTTGGTGACCGTGACTTCGCTGCTCGCAACATTTTAAGAACGCTTTATGCCGACGTTTACTGACAACGGCCATATTCAACTGGTGTTGAGCTTTCGTGAATTCATCAGTTATTCTGCGTAGAGTGCTCTGAAATCGGAGTAGATAGCAACAATGAACAATGTCAATAGAAACGCACAGCGACTATACCACTTAGCTAAGATAATAATCAAGCCAATAAACGTTGGGTAGTTAGTAGGACAGCAGATAGTTAATATACTGCCTGTCAAGTTCGACGTATAACAATGCTAATAACTAATGCTAGGTAAATAGCTAACATACCGGTAAATACTGCTGTAATGCTATGCGGTTCGTAAGGATAACAAATTGTCAGCCAACAACGTGTGACGTAACTTGTTTTAAAAGTCATTATTTTATTACATTGCTCAACATTTTCTTGAAATTTTTCATAATTAGTTAAAGCAAGTATCAGCTCTCGTCGGACTTCGCCTGCGTCTGAAAACGTTGCACTATGGGCCCTAAAAGTACTGAAAGTCTACACAGAATGTATACTTCGTATTTTGGCGAATTTAGTACGGCATTCGGGAACTTTTGGCATACTAACTCTATCCATACTATGACCAATAAGCATACTATATACTCAATTCACGTCACAAATAGTGAGGTTAGTATGAGTATTCGAACACAGCTTTTGTTTCTCCTAGTTTTCTGTAGTTTTCTATCTTCTCAACATGTTTCAGTTTTGTTATTGTTGTCCAGTAGGGGGCAGCACAGTATCACTAATCCCTGGTATGTGGTCCTATTCCTCTCCAAACAAGTGGCACAGTGATCTAAGACACTGCATCTCAGTGCTAGAGGTGTCACTACAGACAACCTGGTTCGAATACAGACTATATCACAACCGGCTGTGATTGGGAGTCCCATAGGGCGGCGCACAATTGGCCCAGCGTCGTCCCAGTTTGGACGGTGTAGGCCGTCATTGAAAAATAAGAATTTGTTAAATAATAAATAAATAAAGGTTATATAAAATATTGTGTTCTCATTCCAATATATCAGTTAACTGTTACTGAGTAAAGTGATTTCAGAGAGCATTAATGTTATTCCTACACTCTTCCAATACCAGCTTCCTGGCCCCTAAATTGAGGGTGGTCCAAATTGACAGCCAGTGATCAATTAAGCATGAGAAGGCCATGGTTGTTCATCAGCATGAGAAGGTAAACGTTGTTAGCCCACTGATAAACCAGTCAACAGATAAGAGTTTGCAACTTGTCTGGTTCAAGAGTGAGAGCAAAACAATTATTTGCATAAAGACCAATACAGTCTGCATATTTTGACTCCTATTGATTTTATTGTTATTATTTACCCATTTTATGTATTTGGAACCATTCAGGAAGCACCATTATCAGCAAATGTTCCCAATAAACAAATGTGCCCTTCTCCTCTGGAGAAAATGTGTTTGCAATGAATCCTCGGAGCCAGTGTAGGTTCTTTGAGGAGGGGAGAAAGGAGGAAGAGGTGGTGAGGGTGGGTAAGAAGTGAGTGAGTGAGTGAGTGAGTGAGTGAGTGAGCTCATATGCCTCGACACTGTCAGAAGGGAGCTCAAACTTGGACCTGTGTCAAGCACAGGCCGAGAGACCATGCCAGGGCGCTCGCTCTCTCACTCACACTTTGCTGTAACCTTCTCCTTTTCCCTACTAATGCCAAAACAGTTACCACAGCAGATGATGTACTGCTAGTCCTTCTGTAAGTGACAGTTACCACCTACCATCATGGCCTTTGTTTTCAAATACTAGCTTTGCACTGTTAAAGGGATGGTTTGGCCAAATTACAAATGTTTATATTTGTTTTCTTACCGTGAATAGTCTATGGATAAAGAGAAGCTGCAATCCACGTTTTGGTTTTGTTAAACTAGCCACTGCCACCAACTGCGTATATTAAAATGTTGTAACCAAAGGCCAATTCACTTATTTCATTCCCAAGGGCTGTCCAACCCTGTTCCTGGAGAGCTACCCCAGTTATAACCAACCTGATTCAGCTTTTCAAGCAGCTAATTATTAGAATCAGGTGCACTAGATGAGGGTTGGAGTGAAAACCTACAGGATTGTAGCTCTCCAGGAACAGGGTTGGACAGCCCTGGTCTAGTTGGCCTCAGAGCTGACACTGACCACTCACCACTATCTCCTTCGTAAACTGGCAAGCTTCACACCGTCTCCCTACGAGGGCCCTCGTTTGATTACTTGCATGGCTCCTAACCCACACTGGTTCCTAGCAGGACCTTCTGCCCTGAGACCGGGAAGTGGACGTGCCAAATGTCTTGGAGGTCAGGAAGCAAAGGCTGCTATATGGGACATAATTATCTCTGCTTGCCCCGATGACCCCACTTCTGACACCAATGTAGCAAATTTGGGCCCAGCAACTGTCATACCAACACCCCCCCCACCCCCACCCCCCCCCTTTACGCTGCTGCTACTCTCTGTTAATTATCTATGCATAGTCACTTTAACTATACCTACATGTACATATTACCTCAATTAGCCCGACTAACCGGTGCCCCCGCACATTGACTCTGTACCGGTACCACCTGTATAAAGCCTCGCTACTGTTATTTTTATATTTCTTTACTTATCTATTGTTTACCTAACACTTATTTTATTTAAAAACTGCATTGTTGGTGCTTGTAAGTAAGCATTTCACTGTAAGGTCTACACCTGTATTCAGCACACGTGACAAATAACATTTGATTTGATTTACATGTACAGGTATGCTGTAACTACAGGTAGTTTGTTGAATATACAAGCCTTTGGTGAGAGGGTGTGGGTTACATATACACATGCTGAAGGTATAAGAGATGTATAAGTAGGCTGCTATGCAACAGTTTAGTCAGCCACTACTGGTAGATGCAGTGTCAATAAACCCATGACAAATATTCATTGATTTCTAAAAAGCCTATATAGCCTAAATATCACTGTATTCATACATTTTATACCCGCCATTGATTTGCATTGATACCACTGGTTCATTGAATAGTATCATATTTCTTTCCCAAATTCTCCAACGCTTGGGGATGTATGTAGCCTATGCGTCACCCGTGCCATACATGTTTCTGGAAAGTAAAGAGTTAACAGCAAAGCTAACATTTGGAAAGAACTTAAGCTCTGAAGGGTTGCTGATGGGCATATAAACCCCTTCGCCGTAAGAGAAGTCGATTGCCGTTTTAATTTCTAATAAAGTACCCTCTGCCCTGGCCAGTACATTTGTTCAGAACCCGAGCGGCTGGCATGGTAAATTGTGTCGCAACTAATTATTTGCTGATTTCACTTAACTGTCGCTCCTTTTGCGGTTGGACGGTTGGACTGTTGTAACTTTTCACCGGCACAGGACATGCGTGGATGTACATCAAAATGACGAATTGCACAAGTAAGAACCAGCAATTTGACTTGAAGAAGAGACTGTTCTATCTGTACCCGGGCAATGTACTCTAATCTCCAAATCCCTAACGTTACTTGAGCGTCGAACGGTCATTTTTCGCATGAACCACAAAATAACTTGGGTCGGCTAAAGATTCAGAATGAGAAAACCCAAAGTTAATCGGATGGTTCTTGCGATGTGCTTGGGGTGTTTTATAATGGTTATATTATATTTTCACAGCAACCTGAAACCAGGTGAGTCAAATATCCTGCACGAGCCTTTTACTGTAAAAATGAATTTGTCATATTTCAGTACATTGCATGGAATATGCTTGTTTTACCATGTGTTTTGCATACAAAGTAACTTTTGAACATATCTATATTTAAAGCTCTTAAATTGCATATTTTAGGAGCTAAAAAACCCATTGTATTCAGACATCTTCATGAATAATACTATTATAATAATAATATTGTCTCCTGTGTTCTACTACAGTGTGAATAGATACCAGGGGCATGTAATATCCAAACCATGCATGATAGCCAAGTAGCCTGCATCCTTTCATGCTAGCACTTAGTCATACTTTTCTATGATCCCTTATTGATGTCGGTCCCATGTGGCTCTGTTGGTAGAGCATGGTGCAATGCCAGGGTTGTGGGTTCGATTCCTACAGGGGACCAGTACGAAAAAGTACAAAAATGCATGCACTCACTACTGTCGCTCTTCACGTAAATATAATGTAACTTGTTAAATCCACTTCAATCAGTGTAGATGAAGGGGGAGGAGACAGGTTAAAGAAGGATTTTTAAGCCTTGAAACAATTGAGACATGGATTGAGTATGTGTGTCATTCAGAGGGTGAATGGGCAAGACAAAAGATTTAAGTGCCTTTGAAAGGGGTATGGCAGTAGGTGCCAGGCGCACCGGTTTGAGTGTGTCAAGAACTGCAGCGCTGCTGGGTTTTTCACACTCAACAGTTTCCCATGTTTATCAAGAATGGTCCACCACCCAAATGACATCCAGCCAACTTGACGCAACTGTGGGAAGCTTTGGAATCAACATGGGCCAGCATCCCTGTGGAATGCTTTCAACACCTTGTAGAGTCCATGCCCCAATGAATCGAGGCTGTTCTAAGAGGAAAAGGGGGTGCAACTCAATATTAGGAAGGTGTTCCTAATGTTTTGTACACTCAGTGTATGCCCATTTACTTAACAGTAATTTAACTTCAGTTAGAAAGTTTGTCATTTTGCAGACATTTTGTAGACATTTTGCAGACTAGGCCTACACCATACACTATACTACTATAGAAACACATCTCCAATGCCTTGCTGACAGTGACATAATATGTCATAATAAGTGAATGTTATTGTTGTACTTTGTCTCCACCCCACTCTCAACAGCTTTCACAAATGTTTTACCTCCTGTCCCACCCTCTGTCTCCGTTTCCCTTTGGGACATGGACCAGAATGGAGGAAAACTTTAATTACCAGCCTGATTGGTTCAGTGTTTCCTCTGCTGTATGGAATAACGTGGTGAGAGTTTGCTGCTGTTTGTGCATTTGTTCACTGTGAGACCCGACCTTCCCCTCTAGCCCACATTGGTCCCTCTTTGCCAATACAATGGCCTCATTCAGACATGCCCAACAATACTAAGTTCATGTAGGCCTAACATTTTGTTTTTTTTATACAACTTTGGAACAGAATGGTCACTTTGTGGAGCTCTGTAGGTGCATGTTGCTGTACTTATGACATTGTTTTTAACTTAAAATGTTAATCACTTTCCATCTAGCATAATGTCTATAACACAGAAACACTGTCAGGATCCTTCCACCACTAACCTCTCTATACGCCCTGTAAGCCAGTGCACGCTGCTGTGCTGTACAAGTCGAATGTAGGAATGAAAAAAGTCTGAACATGTATGCACTAACTAACTGTAAGTCGCTCTGGATAAGAGCGTCGGCTAAATTACTAAAATGTAAATGGTTGTACTGTATGTTTTACAAGTGGAAGGGGGAGAGAAGACACATAAGGCTCCAACCAATGATTTCACTGATTTAGTGCTGATCTGAGGCCTGATTTCCCTATCTTGGTCCCAACCATAATCATTGTGGCTGATAATGGAAATCTGGCTGTAGATCAGTGCTTGGGGCAACTATCAGCTTTCACTGTGAAGTTGGTCCCCACCTCATACCTGCCTTGCCTGGGCTTGACTCAAGAGCATTGGGGTCATAAAATACTTATCTGCTCAACAGTGTCAAAAACAATTGCAGTACCCCACTCACTCTGGGTTCGTTCATAATTGTCCTCTATTACTTCCAGTTGCTCTCACCATGGCACAAATTCCTATGTAGGATTGGATTATCTTCTCACATACAGAGGACTACTTGGAATGGCAATGGGAATTCTCTCCATAATGTTGATGTACTTCATCAGCCCTGTGTTCTTGTCTTGTCCACAGTTTTGCCTAAATGTTAGCTTTGAAGTTAAAACTGTTCCTAGATCTGTGCTGAAGGTCACCTAACCCCCTCTAGACTGCCCCTGCTGACTCAGCAATTTCACAGATCACCGTTGAGGACTTTGAGAGGCTTGTTCTTCTCACTAGGCGAAACACCTAACTCCTGATCGGCACATAAGAGGCGTAGCATGTAAGCTGTTCCCATGTCAGTCTGGCACCTCGGTGATGACCCAAAGCACCGCCTGGAAGATGACCTTCCTGCTGGAACACCATGGCTTGCTTTGCTTTTTGGACTGTGTTAAGCCCTAGCTTTGCTACTCGTTTTACCCCCACAAATTTGCATATAGACAATATAAGCCCCCACATGTTCTGTAATCCATACTATGTGTCTTGGGGAAAGACCAAGAAGATACCAGCCCCACATCTGCTTACACTCTCCTAAGACTCTCACTCTCTTTAAAAAGATAACTCCCACCACCCACGCACCCCTGGATGTGCACTAACACCCTTCACATACATTGCGGCAGAAGCAGGGATCGGCCTCCACACAGCAGTGTCTCTCTCAGTAAAGCTCCTCTCTTTGGTAGACCTGGAGAGGGGGGGGGTCCTGGGTATTATGACACCTCCACTGTGGGTGTACTTGGGTTACATTTTTTGTCACTTACTGTAGCTAGGAGATCTTATTCTGAGCAATAGTCAATCAACATATACAGTACCAGTCAAAGGTCTGGACACACCTATTCAAGGGTTTTTCTTTATTTATACTTTTTTCTACATTGTAGAATAATAGTGAAGACATCCAAACTATGAAATAACACATATGGAATCATGTAGTAACCAAAAAAGTGTTAAACGAATCAAAATATATTTTATATTTCAGATTCTTCAAAGTAGCCACCCTTTGCCTTGATGACAGCTTTGCACACTCTTGGCATTCTCTCAACCAGAGTAGGTGTGTCAACTTTTGACTGGTACTGTACAATGAGCAATTCTTGGGCTTTATTTAGGCCTAGATCTTCAGCAGCTGGCTGGCAATGCTTGCCAATTCAACAACGTATCTTCTGTAATTGGATGGGAAACTCCTGAACATATTGCTAATTCGTTTTCATCTGAATAAATGCTAATTAATCAGAGGAATAGCAAATAGAGTGATTTGTAGATTTGTTGTGTAACTTTCCACGGTTGTAGAATGATAATAACTAGGGCTGTGACGATACCAGTATCGTAGAATTCTTTTCATGGCAAAAATGAAAACATGAAGCAAACTCTTTGGTCCTTTAAAAACCTTCTGTTTGTAAAATATTGTGTGCTATAGCTTGGGAAATAAATAAATATGACTCTGGGTGACAACATTATGACTGTTTTCCCAAATACGTTACATACGCTTCATGTTTTGCTTCCTTGCCACGATACTAACAAGTAAAGCGATACTGGTATCGACCCAGACCTAATAATAACAACAGGAAGTTAAGGTACTAAGAGCACATTGATTCAATGTGTCATCTCTGCTTGTTCCTGGAATACAGTACCTATAGTCACATTCTGCCAGGTCCTGCTTCGTATATTCAAAAATAGTACTGACGTTACCTGTACTCCTTAATTAGGAAACAAATGAAAAGGTTTAGGAGTAGTCGTATTTCAAATGTGTTCTGCCTTGACTCACAGTGGCAATTTCCATAAGGAAGTTGTAATGTGTTTATAAAACACTTTGAAATACATCAGTGGACTGTATTCACCACAAAATGCCCCCACACTTGGCACACGCTGGGCAAGGGCCAAGCCGAAGTGAACCCATTCTCTCTCTTTTACTGTAGCAGTCGGCTCCATTGACAACAGTGGCACTGGCAAAATCCAAGCATAAACATTATTTTTGTCATTGCGATTGGCCCACGAATGGTAATCCTATGTCTGTAGAGAAAGTAACCTTTAAATGGTCTTCTATACTGAACAAAAATATAAACGCAACATGTGTGTTGGTCCCATGTTTCATGAGCTGAAATAAAATATCCCAGAAATGTTCCATACACACAAAAAGCTTATTTCTCAAACTGTTGTGCACAAATTTGTTTACATCCCTGTTAGTGAGCATTTCTATTTTGCTAAGATAATCCATCCACCTGACAGGTGCGGCATATCAAGAAGCGGATTAAACAGCTTGATTATTACACAGGTGCACCTTGTGCTGGGGGACAATAAAAGGCCACTAAAATGTGCAGTTTTGTCACACAACACAATACCACAGATATCTCAAGTTTTGAGGAGGGAGCGTGCAAATGCATGCTGACTGCAGGAATGCCCACCAGAGCTGTTGCCAGAGAATTTTATGTTAATTTCTCTACCATAAGCCGCCTCCAACATAGTTTTAGAGAATTTTGCAGTATGTCCGACCGGCCTCACAACCTCAGACCACGTGTAACCACGCCAGCCCAGGACCTCCACATACGGCTTGTTCACCTGCAGGATCGTTTATATTATTGTTTAGTATAGTTTCAAGTTTCACGGTCATGTGCGCAAGTACAGTGAAATGCCTTTCTTCAAGCTCTAAACCCAACAATGCAATGATCAGTATCAATGTAGTACTAAAAATAGCATAAGGTAGAACAAAAACACACAAGAAAATAAAAATAAGAACACGAGAAAGTAAGAAGCTACTGTATATACAAGGTCAATTAGGGCTCCCAAGTGGCGCAGCAGTCTAAGGTGCTGCATCTCAGTGCTAGAGGCGTCACTACAGACACCCTAGTTCGAATCCAGGCTGTATCACAACCGGCTGTGATTGGGAGTCCCATAGGGCGGCGTACAATTGGTCTAGCATCGTCCGAGTTTGGCCAGTGTAGGCCGTCATTGTTGAGTGCGGATGGACAGCAGATGCCAAATCTAGAGACTTGGTTTAATATGTATAGTTGCATCTATTGCTTCTCACATTCTTTCCCTCCCCCTCCCTCCTGGCAGTGCATAGCTTATAGGTTATCCCCAGCTACAGTGGGCTACAGTATATATTCCCTGCATGCCTTGCTGTGGCATGGAGTGTGTGAGTGGGTTCATTGTTCACAAGCAGCTTGGCACTGAGACTTGCCGAGTCTCACACGAGCGTGGAGAGAGAGACACACTCACACACACACTACATTTTCCCTCTATACTCTATTCATCTTACAAAAGTAGTATTCAATTTCCCTTATCCTTAGTGGAACTACCATGTAATGCAGAAACAGCCTTGTAGACCACAGTGTCTGTCACATAACCCTAAAACTGTCAGTGACCCTAACCTTATCCCTATTCTTAAGTAAACCCTTAACCATGACCGTAACCGTAACCTATTTTTAACCAATTCTGAAATTAAGTATTGGTTTGCAGGTCCATGTAGCATTTCCGCTCCTTGACCCTTCTGTACACGTTGCTTCCTGGCTATATGGTGTAGCTCTACAAAGGCAGTCACTCCTGACTCATGTCACAGCAGCATCATCAAATTGGATTTAATGCTGCTTAGCCTGATGGGTATTTATAGAGCTTGGAGTTCAACAGCTTTATAAATATTGTGATGGCATGCTATTGGTTGATTGGATTGGGATCAGACAAGATTAAGGTTGCTATCAGACCCAGTCCATTCAATGTGATAGCATGAATGCTAACAACACAAACCTTGTCCTTAGCAATTCTTCACGCTAAATCTTATTTGGCATATTACATCAAGACTCCTAGAGTATACACCGTGCACACGCACAAGGCACCTATTCTTAACTCTCCCTCATCCTTGTTGCAGGGAAAGGTTTGATTGCGTGGCAGTCTTACTCTGCTGGATTCCTGATGCACCCAGCCCTTCCTCTTCTGTCTGGTGTGTGTGTTTAAATTAATCCACACTGCAGTTAGGTGTGACTTTCCTCACTCTTTTAATCCAGCTACAGCACATTGAGTTGTGTCGTTTACTGACATGGGGCGCCTGGTTTGTTTTCATGTCATGTGCACGAGTACAGTGAATCTGAGACCCAACATTGCAGTAAGAATTATTAATGTATTACTAAAAATAACTTAAGGTTGAACAAAATCAAGAAATAAGAACATGAGAAAGTAACAAGCTATATACAGGGTCACTTCCAATACAATGTTTTCATTGTGCAGGGATACAGGAGTGATAGAGGTAGATACTGTATGTATAGGGGTAAGGTGACTAGGCATCATATATATGATAAACAGAGTAGCAGCAGCGTAAATGATGATTGTATGTGAGTGTAGTTAGTATAAATGTGTGTGCATGTTATGTGTGTGTTGGAGTGTCAGTGTGCGTGTGTCCATAGAGACAGTCCCAAAAAAACAAAACAAATACAAGTCAGATAGCCGGTTTAGCCATTATGTTATCTAGTTAGCAGTCTTATGGCATACCAAGCAGTGATGCAACCAGTCAAGATGCTCTCAATAGTGCAGCTATATACACTACCGTTCAAAAGTTTGGGGTCACTTAGAAATGTCCTTGTTTTTTAAAGAAAAGCTAATTTTTTGTCCATTAAAATAACATCAAATTGATCAGAAATACAGTGTAGACATTGTTAATGTTGTAAATGACTATTGTAGCTGGAAACGGCTGATTTTTTATGGAATATCTACATAGGCGTACAGAGTCCCATTATCAGCAACCATCACTCCTGTGTTCCAATGGCACGTTGTGTTAGCTAATCCAAGTTTATCATTTTAAAAGGCTAATTGATCATTAGAAAACCCTTTTGCAATTATGTTAGCACAGCTGAAAACTGTTGTGCTGATTAAAGAAGTAATAAAACTGGCCTTTGAGTATCTGGCGCATCAGCATTTGTGGGTTCGATTACAGGCTCAAAATGGCCAGAAACAAATAACTTTCTTTGAAAACTCGTCAGTCTATTCTTGTTCTGAGAAATGAAGGCTATTCCATGCGAGAAATTGCCAAGAAACTGAAGATCTCGTACAACGCTGTGTACTACTCCCTTCACAGAACAGCGCAAACTGGCTCTAACCATAATAGAAAGAGGAGTGGGAGGCCCCGGTGCACAACTGAGCAAGTGGACAAGTACATTAGAGTGTCTAGTTTGAGAAACAGACGCCTCACAAGTCCTCAACTGGCAGATTCTTTAAATAGTACCCGCAAAACACCAGTCTCAACGTCAACAGTGAAGAGGCGACTCCAGGATAGATCCATATCTCAGACTGGCCAATAAAAATAAAAGATTAAGATTGTCAAAATAACACAGATGCTGGACAGAGGAAGATATGGCCAGCTACGACCAGCTACGTAACACTGTCTCCCTCCAAGGAGCCACCATTGGAAGACACAAGGAGTTACTGCATAACCTTGTGGAGGGACTCCATACCTTGGCGGAACACCATGACCAAGCCTTCAATGCATTGTTGGAACAATTCCACGGAGTAACTACTAGGCAGAAAGCCACAACGGTAACCTTCCAGACTCCTAGTAACCCCGCTACCAGCGGTGCTTCTCCCCAGCCTACCCCGGCTTCCTGAGAACCCTGCTTACTTCCTCCGGAGTGCTATGCTGGGGATCCTGCAACCTGCCGGGCGTCCGGGAGGGCACTCACCTGGGCCACGGCGGTGTGGAAGCAACAATCCACCCTTTGCCTTAGTCTGGAGGATTTCATGGCGGAAGTAAGGAAGGTGTTCGATTCTCCGGTGTCCGGGAGAGAGGCGGCTCGGAAGCTACTTCGGCTGTGCCAAGGCTCCCGTAGTGTGGCAGGATGCGCGGTAGATTTTCGACTCCCTCATAGCCTTGACCATAAGGATGGATGGGCGGTTACGGGAATGCAACAGGGAGAGGAGGTCTGTTCCCGGCCACACGCACTTGTAAACGGGTTCCCCCTCCGAAGAATCCTGGAAGTCCTGGTGGGCCATACAGGGAGTCTCTCATATCCAATTACTCATTCTCCGCTGTATGCTATCCTGCTGTGGGGATAGCATGGGTGTTCATGGGCAGACAGGAGCTTTATGGACGCTGCCCTGGTGTCAGAGCTGGGCATCTCCACACAATCCCTCTCCATTCCCATGGACACCAGAGCATTGGACGGATGCTCTATTGGCAGGGTCACTCACAGTACGGTTTCCATCTGCCTGCGAGTGTCAGGTAACCACAGTCCATGCAGTTTTTGCTAATTGAGTCTCCTCATATCCCTGTGGTTTTGATCTTGTCATGGCTCCAGAGGGACAACCCCCTGATCGACTGGGCTACGAGTTCTATCCTGGATTGGATTTAATTATAAATAGTAATTGCTATTAGCTAATTCATATTGTAGTTTCTGTCAGCTGAGAGTTATACAAATATGACCCACGTCAATCTTTCCAGTTAGCGCTAGGACAAATGTAGCCTACATTTTTCTGATTTGGATGATTGTGTTATGCTTTAGCTACTTCTGGGAATGTATGAACATTGCATCCAAAAATAAACTGCTCACATTCTGGACATAACTTAGTAAGGACTGTGTTTGTGCAAAATGTTTTTGAAAACTGTTGCGTCATTCGGTCATTTGAAACTGGGCCTTCTAAATAAGCATTCTAATCACACCGGTTTGATCGTACGCTACAGGGACCACTGTAGAATAATCACACCCGTGTGTTGGTACGTGTGAAAAGGTTAAAGCTGAGAAATGTGACTTCAATCGCTCCACTATCTCTGTTCTGGGATACGTCATCGCTGCAGGGAACATTCAAATGGATCCTAACAACGTGAGAGTGATTGTGGAGTGGACCCAACCCACGTCCAGAATGCAGCTTCAACGTTTCCTGGGATTTGCACATTTCTACCGGCGCATCATCCGGGGCTACAGCACCCTGGCATCCCCCCTCTCTGCACTCGCCTCACCCAAGGTTCCGTTCACGTGGTCCCCAGCTGCTGACCGGTCGTTTTCGGATCTCAAGCATCGATTCACCACAGCCCCCCATCTTAATCCATCCAGACCCGTCCGGTCTGTTCGACGCCTCAGACGTTTGAGTGGGGGCCGTCCTTTCCCATCGTCTTAATCCTGCTGAGAGGAAATACGACGTGGGAAATCGGGAACTTCTTGCGGTCAAGATAGCACTGGAGGAGTGGAGACACTGGCTAGAAGGGGTGGAACATCCATTCTTAGTGTGGACCGATCATAAGTTTCTGGAATATCTCCGCACCGCCAAGCGCCTCATCTCAAGGCAGGCTCTGTTATTCACTCGTTTTAATTTTACCCTCTCCTTGGCCCGGCTAACCGGTTGTTTGTCCAAGATTCTGCCTGGTCCCCGGTCCTGGAATAGGCTCATTCCGCTAACCTTACTTGCCATCCCGGCTGCTACCGGACCCTGGCTTTCCTCCGACAGCGGTTTTGGTGACCCACCATGGTTCCTGTCGTCTCCACATTCGTCACCGCCTGCACTGTGTGTGCTCAGAATAAGACTCTGTGACAAGCTGCGGCAGGCCTCCTTCAAACACTCCCTCTTCCTCACCACCCCTGGTCCCATATATTCCTGGACTTTGTCAGTGATCTCCCTCCATCCGATGGCAACACCACTATCCTTACGGTAGTGGATAGGTTTTCCAAAGCCGGCCATTTCATTCCCCTTCCCAAGTTATCCTCAGCCTAGGAGACATCCCAGCTCATGGTAAAGCGCGTCTTCCGGATCCATGGCCTTCTGGGCGATATGTCTCCGATCGTGGTCCTCAGTTCTCATGTCTGCATCTGTGTCATATTCTGAGTCGTGATACCTGAGGGGCTTCTTCACAACTGTGCGTGTGTGATTGGACCATTTTAAGTCCTTAGTGATTTGGACAAAGAGGAACCTGAAGCTCTCGAACCGCTCCACTTCAAGGAGCAGTTCTCTCTCTGTGGGTCTAACCCCAAGAAGTTCTGGAAAATGGTGAAATGCATTGAGAATAAACCCTCCTCCTCACAGCTGCCCATGTCCCTTAATGTTGATAATGTGGTTGCTACTGACAAGGAGCGTGTGGCTGAGCTCATTAATCACCACTTCATTAAGTCAGGATTCCTATTTGACTCAGCCACGCCTGAGTCTGAGGTGCTAAAAGAGCTCCTTAAAGTTGACCCTAAAAAAGCATATGGGCCGGATGGTTTAGATCCTTTCCTCTTTAAGGTTGCAGCCCCTACCATCGCAGAGCCTATCTCTGACCTTTTTAACCTGTCTGTATTCTCTGGGGAGGTTGCCAGTGCTTGGAAGGCAGCCACGGTGCGTCCTTTATTTAAAGGAGAAGATAACCTAACTGTTATAGGCCCATTTCTATCTTGCCCTGTTTATCAAAAGTGTTGTAAAAAATAATCAACTGACTTGCTTTGTTGATGTCTATAGTATTCTCTATCGTATGCAATCAAATCAAATCAATCACATACACATGTTAGGCAGATGTTAATGTGGGTGTAGCAAAATGCGTGTGCTTCTAGTTCCGGCAATGCAGTAATATCTAACAGTAATATCTAACAATTACACAACATATACTCAATACACACAAATCTAAGTAAGGAATGAATTAGGCCTATATATACAGTCGTGGTCAAAAGTTTTGAGAATGACACAAGTATTGGTCTCCACAAAGTTTGCTGCTTCAGTGTTCTTAGATCTTTATGTCAGTAGTTACTATGGTACACTGAAGTATAATTACAAGTATTCCATAAGTGTCAAAGGCTTTCATTGACAATGACATTCAGTTTATGCAAAGAGTCCATATTTGCCGTGTTGACCCTTCTTTTTCAAGACCTCTGCAATCCGCCCTGGCATGATGTCAATTAGCATCCTGACTGATGGCAGGCCATTCTTGCATAATCAATGCTTGGAGTTTGTCAGAAGTTGTGGGTTTTTGTTTGTCCACCCGCCTCTTGAGGATCGACCACAAGTTCTCAATGGGATTAAGGTCTGGAGAGTTTCCTGGCCATGGACCCAAAATGTTGATGTTTTGTTCCCCGAGCCACTTAGCTATCACTTTTGCCTTATGGCAAGGTGCTCCATCATGCTGGAAAAGGCATTGGTCGTCACCAAACTGCTCTTGGATGGTTGGGAGAAGTTGCTCTAGGAGGATGTGTTGGTACCATTCTTTATTCATGGCTGTGTTCTTAGGCAAAATTGTGAGTGAGCCCACTCCCTTGGCTGAGAAGCAACCCCACATGAATGGTCTGAGGATGCTTTAATGTTGGCATGACACAGGACTGATGGTAGCGCTCACCTTGTCTTCTCCGGACAAGGTGTTTTCCGGATGGCCCAAACAATCGGAAAGGGGATTCATCAGAGAAAATGACTCTACCCTAGTCCTCAGCAGTCCAATCCCTGTACCTTTTGCAGAATATCAGTTTAGATTCCGTCTCTCACAGTTGAAGTGTACCTATGATAAAAATTACAGACCTCTACATTCTTTGTAAGTAGGAAAACCTGCAAAATCGGCAGTGTATCAAATACTTGTTCTCCCCACTGTACATTTGAGATGAGTAACGCAAGATATGTAAACATTATTAAGTGACTAAGATACCAAAGGATAGTATAGAATACAGTGTATACAGTACATATGAGATGAGTGATGCCAGATTTGTAAACATTATTAAAGTGACTAGTGTTCCGTACCTTAAAGTGACCAGTGATTTCTAGTCTGTGCCTTTAGGCAGCAGCCTCTAATGTGCTAGTGGTGGCTGTTTAGCTGTCTGATGGCCTTGAGATAGAAGCTGTTATTCAGTCTCTCGGTCCCAGCTTTGATGCACCTGTACTGACCTCGCCTTCTGGATGACAGCAGGGTGAACAGGTAGTGGCTCAGGTGGTTGATGTCCTTGATTGTCTTTTTGGCCTTCCTGTGACATCGGGTGCTGTAGGTGTCCTGGAGGGCAGGTAGTTGCCGCTCAGATTATGGATGTGTCACTGCAACCTTAAAGGTCCTAAATTATGTCACCACTGCACTGGACTCTAAGCAATATTGTGCTGCTATCTTTATTGACTTGGTCAAAGCTTTCTATGCCCTTTACCTTGTCATGAACACCTCCAAAACAAAGGTCATAGGTTTGGTAAGAAGAATGTCTCTACCTTTTTGCCCTTCTGTGCCTAACAATGTTTGTACCATGTTTGTGCTGCTACCATGTTGTGTTGCTACCATGTTGTGTTGTTGTCATAGTTGTGTTGTTGTGTTGCTGCCATGTTGTGTTGTCTTTGGTCTCTCTTTATGTAGCGTTGTGGTGTCTCTTTGTGGTGTGTATTTTGTCCTACTTTTCTTTTCTTTATCCCAGCCCTCATCCCAACAGGAGGCTATTTGCCTCTTGGTAGGCCATCATTGTAAATAAGAATGTTATCTTAAGATAGATAGATAGATAGGTACTTTATTGATCCCAGAGGGGGACATTTCTTTGTCAAGCAGCTACAACAAAACACAGGGCAGGTGCAAAATGCCACAACGAAGATACACAAAAGATAGATACACAATACATGATACATAGAGCGGCAGTATGAAAAAGTATAGAAATACAAGATATCTGGAGTGCAAAAAAAGCTATAAAAAGACATTGCATAGTATGGGTGGTTGGCTGAATATGTACACTATACATTGGTGGATGTTGAATGGTTAACTATACTATACGGTCGATGGCAGAGAAATACTTCAGTAGCTAAAAATGCATATGATATGAGCGAGGGTAATAATAGTTTACTTAATAGACAGACTGGCCAAATGAACAGGTAAGTGAATATTTTGCCTGGTTAAATTAGCTGTACAGGTAAATATACAGTTATATTTACAGATAAGTGAATACTTGCATGGTTACATAAACTGTACATGTAAATGACAGGAAGAGAAACTTAAATAGCTAAATGTGTGTATGATATAATTTGGGGTAATAATAGTAATTCCCTTAAAATACAGTCTTTAGTGCACAGGGTTGAATAACAGATAACTGCACGTATTGCACATTCGATATACTAAAAGCAATGAGAAAAGGTGCATCTGACAGGATACTAATATGCATTCCTGAGTGAATGACTACGTAAGTTAGGTCCAAGAATTACTAGGTAGGTAGGTAGGTAGGTAGGTAGGTAGGTAGGTAGGTAGGTAGGTAGGTAGGTAGGTAGGTAGGTAGGTAGGTTATTGATCCCCCGGGGGGGAAATTTCATGAGTATGTATATACAGACCTGCATGAATAAATAGGTCCTGAGTGAATGAGTGATTACGGACCAGAGTTACTCACGGATGGATGCATAATTGTTAAACTAGGGCCTAGCACCCCAACAGTTCCAGATCTATGTTGCCGACGGCACAGCACCCCGGTGAGGCATTATATAGTCTAATAGCCACCGGCAGGAAGGACCTCCTGTAGCGCTCTCTGGCACACCGTGGTGGGATCAGTCTGTGATCGAAGGTGCTCCTCTGCGTCATAACCATGGCATGCAGAGGGTGTGTGACGTTGTCCATGATGGCCAGCAGTTTGGCCAGGATCCGTCTTTCCGCCACCTCCTCTAGAGTGTCAAGGCTCATCCCCAGGACAGAGCTAGCCTTCCTGATCAGCTTATTTACCCGAGAAGCGTCACCGGCTTTAATGTTGGCTCCCCAGCACACCACTGCAAAAAAGATGGCACTGGCCACCACAGACTGGTAGAAGGTATGCAGTAGTTTGCTGCACACGTTGAAGGGCTGCTCTGCTCTGGCCCTTTTTGTACAGGGCCCCGGTGTTACCAGCCCATTCCAGCCTGTTGTCCAAATGGACTCCCAGGAACTTGTATGACCCAACCATTTCCACATCCATCCCCTGTATAGGGATTGCAGTCAGTTGGGCCTTGGTTCTCCTGAAGTCCACCAGCTAATGTTGAGCTGAAGGTGGTTCTGCTCACACCACAACACAAAGTCACTGATTGTGCTCCTGTACTCCTCCTCCTGCCCACCCCTGATGCACCCTACAATTGCGGAGTTATCCGAGAACTTCTGTAGGTGGCATGTTTCAGAGTTATATCTTAATTGACTTGCCTAGTTAAATAAAGGTTAAATACAAATAAAATAAATAAATAAACATATCACAATGTATGTTTACATTTTCTCTTTGTGATGTCGGTTAGGGCCAAAGCAAATTTGTAGAGGACAGGTTGTGTTCTATAAGCATCAAAGGTCAGACATCATATTTTTTGGAATCCATATATTGCAGCCCGACCCTCTCTCTTTTTCCCCAACTTACACTCAGAGGACCAGGCATGAGGCCACATATTGCCTATTGACAGAACATCCATTTACAATAACACTGTGTGACACCCTGATCTGTGATTGTCTCCACCCCCTCCAGGTGTCTTCCATCTTCCCCATTATCCCCAGTGTATTTATCCCTGTGTTCTCTGTTTGTCTGTTGCCAGTTCGTTTTGTTTCGTCAAGCCTACCAGCGTTTTTCCCTCTGCTCCTGTCTCTATAGTTCCTGTTTTCTAGTTTTCCCGGTCTTGACCATCCTGCCTGTCCTGACCATGAGCCTGCCATCCTGCCTGCCCCTGACCTGTCTCTTGCCTGCCCCTGTAAGGTTAATAAATAATAAATAATAATAATAAACTTAACTGTAATGCTGGTAGTACGAACTGGCCATGACTGACCCAGCAGACCCGGACGAACTGCGCCACGCCGTCTCCTCCCAAGGAGCCTCCATTGGTAGGCATGAGGAATTGCTTCGTGGCCTTATGGAGGGGGTCCAAACATTGGCTGAGCTCCATGACTCAGCGTTTGGAGATGCTGCTGGAGCAATTCCGCGGGTTGTCTGGGAGGCAGCCAGCCACTCCACCTTCCCGGGAGTCCCGCTTACCTCCCCCGGAACACTTTAATGGAGAGCCGAGCACCTACCCGGCGTTTTTAGCTCAGTGTGCCCCCATTTTCGAGCTTCAGCGCTCCTCCTTCATCCTCGGAGCGCTCCAAGATAGCCTACCTCATCACGCTGATGTCCGGGAGGGCTCTCACCTGGGCTACCGCGGTATGGGAACAACAGCCGGCCATCTGCGTGAGTCTGGAGGAGTTCGTGGGAGACGTGAGGAAGGTTTTTGATGCCCCGTTCTCCGGGAGAGAAGCTGCCTGGAAGCTAATCCAGCTTCGGCAGGACACAGTGTGGCCGATTATGCGGTGGATTTCCGCACTTTGGCAGCGGAGAGTGCTTGGAACCAGGAAGGTCTTTTCGACATGTTCCTGCACGGCGTCTCGGAGGAAGTCAAGGATGAGCTTGGCGCTCGGGAGAACTCACAGATCTGGATTCCCTCATCGCTTTGACATCCGCATCAATGGGCGATTACAGGAACGACGGAGAGGAAATTTGATTTCACTCACACGTCCAGGGATTCCACCTTGCCTCCGATTTATCCCGGAAGTCCCCTATGGTCCCGCTGCCGAGAGAACCTGAGGTTTCCCGACCTCCCCCGAGAGTCACCGAAGACGGCTGAGTCTGTTAAAGGACCAGGCTCACCGGGAGGAGTAGTACTCTGGTGGGCCATATGGAGACTTTTTCTGATTCCCCTTTTCATGCCATTCTGGTGTGGGGAAACCAGTCCAAATCTCTCCGGGTCCTCATTGACTCTGGGGCTGATGACAGCTTTTTGGACGTTACCCTGGCTTCCGAGTTGAACATCCCCACTCAGCTCTTCTCCATTCCCATGGAGGTGAGAGCGCTGGATGGGCGCTCTATAAGCCGGGTCACTCGTAACACCACTCCCATCAACCTGCGTGTGTCAGGGAATCACAGTGAGATGATGCAATTTCTTCTTATCACGCCCTGAAGTTGTCGCAACCTGCCCGGGACGTCTTCCTGGGGGCTCGGAAGCTTCTCCGGACCTCTCTGCCATTCCCGCGGAGTACCAGGACCTCCGGGAGGTGTTCAGTAAGGCCCGGGCCACTTCACTTCAGCCGCACCGCCCCTATGACTGTGGGATTGACCTTCTTCCTAGCACCACACCGCCCCGGGGACTCTCTGTCGGGACCAGAGACCAAGGCTATAGAGACCTACATCGGAGACTCTCTGGCTGCTGGATTTATCCGTCCCTCTTCCTCTCCTTGCCGGCGCGGGGAGATAATCTGGGCCTCAATGACATTACGGTGAAGAACCGTTACCCGCTACCCCTCATTTCCTCTGCCTTTGGGCTGCTCCAGGGGGTCACTGTTTTCTCAAAGCTGGATCTACGGATCGCCTACCACCAGGTGCGGATACGAGAGGGGGACGAGTGGAAGACCGCTTCAACACGGCCAGCGACCACTATGAGTATCTGGTCATACCTTTTGGCCTCACCAACACCCCTGCTGTGTTCCAGGCTCTGGTGAATGATGTTCTCTACCATATGTTGAAACGGTTCATCTACATTGATGACATCCTCGTCTTCTCCTGCTCTCCCCAAGAACACGTGCTCCACGTCCGACAGGTTCTCCAGCGCTTTCTGGAGAATCAGCTGTTGTTAAGGCAGAAAAGTGCGAATTCCATCGCTCCACCATTCCCTTTCTGGGCTACATCATCTCCGCTGGGAGTGTCCAGATGGATCCTGGGAAGGTGAGAGTGGTGGTGGATTGGCCTCAGCCCATGTCCAGGGTCCAGCTGCTACGCTTCCTGGGGTTTGCCAACTTTTATCTCCGTTTTATCCTTGGTTACAGCACCCTGGCCTCCCCCGTCTGCACTCACCTCCAACAAGGTTCCGTTCACGTGGTCCACTGCCGCTGACCGGGCGTTTCGGGACCTTAAACTCCGCTTCACCACTGCCCCTATTTTGGTGCATCCTGACCCTTCCCGTCAGTTCGTGGTGGAGGCCGACGCTTTGGATGTTGGGAGTGGGGGCTGTCCTGTCTCAATGTTCTGCCCTGGACCTTAAGCTGCATCCCTGTGCCTTCTTCTCCCAACCCCTTCAAAGTCATGGAGAGGAACTACGATGTGGGGAATCGAGTACTTCTCGCAGTGAAGATTGCGTTGGAGGAATGGAGGCACTGGCTAGAGGGAGTTGAACATCCTTTCATTTCAACTCCAGGCAAGTGAGATGGGCCCTGCTGTTTACCCGGTTAAACTTTTCCCTCTCCTACCGGCCGGGGTCCAAAAACATCAAGCCGGATGCCCTGTCGCGCCGGTATAGCCCCACGGGTACTACCCCGGAGCCTGAGACCATCCTTCCCACCTCGTGCCTGGTAATGGCACTCAGCTGGGGTATAAGGAAACTGGTCCGGGAGGCGCAGCGGTCCCAGCCGAATCCTGGGGGGGGGGCCAGATAACCAGATGTTTGTGCCTGATTAAACCTATGTCTTACAGCCCTTTGTCTCCTGTTTCCAGGCCTACCCCTCTTCCCCGGCTCATCGACGGCCAACCGAAGGTTCGACCTCGGGGCAGGGGATTTCAGTACCTGGTTGACTGGGAGGGGTACGGCCCAGAGGAGAGGTGCTGGGTCCCTGCTAGGGACATCCTGGATCCAGACGTCATCTCTGAGTTCCAACGCCGGCACCCCGGTCAGTCAGGTTTGCGCCCAGGTAGGACGCCAGGTGGCACCCATAGAGAGGGGGTACTGTCACACCCTGATCTGTTTCACCTGTCTTTGTGATCGTCTCCACCCCCCTCCAGGTGTTGCCCATCTGCCCCATTATCCCCTGTGTATTTATCCCTGTGTCTGTTGCCAGTTTGTTTTGTTTCGTCATGCCTACCAGCGTTTTTCCCTCTGCTCCTGTCTTTCTATAGTTCCTGTTTTCTAGTTAGTTTTGACCATCCTGCCTGCCCTGACCCTGAGCCTGCCTACTGTCCGGTACCTTTGCCCCGTCTATCTGGGTTACTGACCTCTGGGTTAATAAACTGTTGTTACTCCAATGTTGTCTGCACCTGGGTCTTACCTGTAATGCTGATACTATGTCTGCATGAGCTAAATGTTTACCTGAACCTTTAGGGAATGCCCTCTGTAACACTGTCCCTTGGTGAGAAAGTTGAGTATAGCATAGGTTAAACTCCACGTGTGTAAGACTAGCAGAAGTGGACAAAGCGAGGTTGGCATTTTAGGAATGCAAGTCCTATTTAATTAGATTTGTAAAGTAGGAGAGATAAAACTGAGGCCCTCTCCTCTGGTTTCTCCACATCGCTTCATCATTTTGGACATTATTGCTCTTGGGATTGTATCTACTCAAGGATCTATCATAATTTGAGTTTTCTGTTTAACTTTATTTGAGTGTGATGACCATGTCTCAGCTACTCCATCAACATTGATAATACATATGGCTTTAACTGTTGCTGATACAGTATTATGTACAGTAGATAAACAGCTTTCTTCTTTAAGGTTGCAGCCCCTATCGTCACCGAGCCAATCTTGCACCTTTTTAACCTGTCTCTCCTCTCTAGGGAGGTTCCCAGTGCTTGGAAGGCAGCCACGTTGCGTCCTTTATTTAAATGGTGAGATCAAGCTGATCCTAACTGTTATAATTCCTATCTTGCCCTGTTGTCATTGCTTCTCTGTAATGAACAACAACCTCTTCATCATCTTTCACAGTAGCTATTACATCCCAGTCAAGGCAGAAGTGGCTCATGCAATAACTGCCTTTCAATAACTTAACGTATGTGAAGGTTAAAGCAAAGCATTTAAAGTTACCTCTTAAAATGGGTGAAATGCCTAGTAATTTGCATCGGGTTAGTCTCATGTTACCATACTCCCAAGCCTGGAATCGAGGCTAGCATTGGGTCAACATGCAGATGCCACGTAAAATTGTGATGCCAGGTCTTAAAACAGTTCACTTCCTTTAAAGAATACGAATTGTGAATTCTCTCAGTAAAGAAAAACTGACAAAATATAGAAAATACTAGTTTCCCAAGCGTCAAACACTGCATGTGTCAGTGCCTCCGTATAGCTTTACTCTAGAGTTGAAACATGGTGGTTAGGGGTTAGTAGACCGGCGGGGGAGCGGTGGTAGACGTGACAATTTTAGACCAAACTACGGTGGTTGGGTCAGAGGATAGTTGGGTACATAGGAAGACTGTGTGCTACCAGTTGTAGGCTCTACAGTCTAAGTCTTTCCACCAGACTGGTGTACTGTAGGGTGGCTGAGTTGGTCCTGTTGATCTCTGTTGAACTGTGGGTTGCAGTGTGTGTTTGTGTGTTCCACTCATTTGGTCAGAGTGACATATCAGTTTGTTTTATCCTTTTTATACTTTTATATTAATTCCCAGTTGTATTTAGTATTTAATTAGTTACTGAAGTCTTGTTAATTAATTTAAGTTTAAACCAAAAGATTATCAGTAGCTGAATGCTCCATCCTTGTACATTTACATTTACATTTGAGTCATTTAGCAGACGCTCTTATCCATAGCGACTTACAGTTAGTTAGTGCATACATGTTCAGACTTTATTTCTACATTCCCATAAAGGAACAAATTGGTGGCTTCCTATGCCATTTATGATGTCGGATTTCTGAAGTCGTGCTTGATGGTACTGAAACACATGATCTCAGCCATGCCCTGTCTGGCTGCACCCTCACCAACCCGCCCCTATCTCGAGAGACCATGTCTGTGACTCTTTCTCCATTCCGATGCGAAGATTTCTTGTCAACCCACACTGTCTGACAAATGTGACATTTTTTACCATCTAACTCAATTGCATGTTTGCACCACCAACCCATTTTTTTTATATAGAACATCAGATGAGCAACAGCATACGAAACAGTGGCTACGACAACAATAGTCTGAACAACAACAATCTATATGCCACGTCATCATGTTTCTTAAAGGAACTCTAAAGTAGTCCCAGAGGCTTCCTGCCCTCTTGGTTTTCTCTGATTGCTATGCAATTTTCACCCTTTTTCCCCTCGTACTTCCTTCCCCCTCCTCTGCTCCCATAAAGGAGTACTGTTTTCAGTAGTATGTTTAGGAGAAAGCTACAGTAAAAGGTACAGTAGTAGTCTGAATGGATGAACGGTCCTTTTTGAGGCCTGGTTTTACATAAAATACCCTCTCTCTTCTCTGTGTGCTTCTATGACAACCTGTAGGTAAGTGTTGTATGGAATGTCGTTTGGGTGTGCACCTGTGTGTTATTGTTTAACGACCCTCAGGTGTGTAGTAGTGTGTACAGTATGTAATAAATTACACATGGTTGAGTTTCTCTTATCTGGCTGTAGTTGCATTCATACTTTTACATTTAGCATGGTTCATGATTATCTCTCTTGTCCTTTTTAAGGAAGTTGCACATTTTCACTAACACAGTAACTAAACTATGGCATGGATGTAAAGAACATTTTTGCCCTAGTTTCAACTAGGCTGGGTCAGAGTGGTCGCCTATCAAGCATTGGGCTCAACATTAAACGAACATGAATGTTCAGTAATAACTTGCCATACCTGATGATTTGCCACATCGGCATTACATGGAGTGTGTGGATACCAATTCAGAATGCAGCAGAGATGGCTAGTGGCCACTGATGGTCTTTAGTGTGTACTGTAGGTAATCTGCATGTGCTGACCTTGATGTGTGTAACTCTGTGTGTTTTCCCAGCCTCAGCGCAGGGCAGTGGGAAGAGCAGCGGCCAGGGAAAGTCAAGGAGAAGTCCACTCCAGATGCTCTATGACAGTGACCAGGTAAGTCCCGCCCACCACCAGGTAGCGTTCACATCATTGGCTGATGAATTTATAACTACATGAATGTTGATGACCACTGAACTTGTTTTGGTCATGTTTTGCGAGTTCTAAAAGGTGCATTTTTTAAATATTCAGAGCCTTTACTGCTTACTTGCTGAAAGTTCTGTATAATGTGAGGGTGTTTACCTTATTGGTTGAGGAAAGCTGACATTTTATTTTCATGCAAGCAAGGCCACTGAATAAAGGCGTCCGCATACAAAGGTTCTCAAGTAAAGAAAATTGGCATGAAAACTAGTAGTGCACTGCAGACAGTAGGGCCTGGCTGCTGCTGCTCTCTCTTTGAATGACAGCAAAAACTTAATCACTTGATTTAAGAATCCCATCCATTTTTCCCACCCCCTACTGCTGACCTATTGTATCACCACGATGGGTTGTAGACTTCAGCTACCAAACCTCGACTTACCTAATAATAAAATCAGCGGACAGACGAAATTTGGCATTAATATATGCGCAAACTGTTTCATGTTTCATTCCGTCTCTGATGTGACCGGTTTGTCTGTAAAAGCAGATTTATATTAAATCATAATTATTAAGCCTACATTGCACTACAGATGTAGATTAAGCTCCAAGGGTCGGGTGTCTTGCAATCTGTACCTCTCAAGCCTTTAAAACTGTCGGCTGTAGTTGACACAGGTGCGACCCTTGACCTTTCTGATGTGTTTGTTTACTGTCTAGTAGAGCTCTTTTGAAGTTACTCATCAGACAAAAGTTCAAACGTCTGCCTTTAATTTCACTACAGACTGAAGTTTTTTTTAGATGATTCATTCACTGCCCTGACTTGGCGATTCCAGCCTGCAGTCAGACATTGTTTAGGGTGGAAAAAGATTAGTTATAATGCAAAGGGCATTCGCTTATTTATTTTTTCCTGCCTACTCAGGTGTGGGTGGGCATAAAACCGTTGTCTCGTTAAAAATAAAATAACTGACATTGTAACATTTCTACAATCTGTCTCTATCTCCTCTTTCTCTCTCCCTCCCTCCCTCTTTTGGCTTGTCATGCCACTGTTGCAAAAAAAAAGTCCAGACAGTGATAGAGTGCAGTATAAGTAGTTAGGGATTAACATGGGTAACTGGGATCCCAGGACTGTCCCAGGAACACTCTTCACAAAAAATGTAATGACAAAAAAAAAATCCCAATGTTGCACTAATGCAGTTCCGCAAAATGCACAACATGCGCAGCAGCAGATTAGCAAAAAATAAAATGGCACATTATCCAAACAGGTTGTCGCATGGAAGCTTTAAGCCTAGTGTATTTACTTCTCTCAAAGTCGCCATAAATTCAAAGCACACGCATAATTGATACTGCCAGACTGCACACACGACGAATGCAGTTTATAAACCCTACAGGAAACCCCTGTAGTATAGACTATAAAATGATGTGTGCCTCTTTGAGCTCTCATTGTGACTCTTCAGGCAGTCACAAATGTGATGTGGACAATTCACTACATTGGCATCTCTGTCTGTTAACAATTCAGAGGCTTGAGAGAAAATTCTAACTTCTCCTGTCCTACAGCCTAGGCTACTTTCCTATCCAGTCCCAATCCCACTGAAACCCCAAATCCTGAAAATTCCTAACTTTAAAATACCGCTATAACATTTCCCCTGCTTCTCTGCGCTGTCTCGTACTTGCTGCCCCTATGAGGGCTTCGGTAGAGAATGTGTGATCAACAAACGGTATGAAGGTAGATATGGATATTTTTATCTTGAAACTTTTTCCACTCTTCATCTCCCCGTTATTCATGAGCTGATCTTCTATCTGTATATTCATCAACTCGATTTTGCCAAATAGAGGAGATATTCTGTCATTCATTGAAAGAGGTTATCTAGCAAGCGTAGCAACTTTGGTCATATGACTTTTGTTTGACTCCCGTTACAAACGTTGTTTGATTCGACAACGCTATATTTGGGAATGCGTCCTGGGGGCCTCTGTGTCGAGATAGCCTACTGTTGAAATGCGCTGAATTAATCGAGGAACATGATAACTCTCTGAATTTATGGATAGCCTGTTTTGCAATTCACACCAATGGCATTGGCGATCATAGATTCTATTCTATCATTAATAAATATCAGTTTAATTTGCTCTGAAATCTTTACATAGTGGCACAATCAAGCCGACAAGGTGGTGCAGCACCCCTCTTATTTGGGGGCAAACCCTGGCATAGTGACCATATCGTGGTTTTAAACACTTTAAGTGGTGTCACGATCGGGTGCAGAGACAGACCAAGACGCAGCGCAGGGATAGTAGTTTGACATTTATTTCAATTATACTATGTATCTAATACAATACTATGTATAATTCAACCCGACAAATGACGAACTAAACAACACCGAAACAAACACTACAGACAACGTCACGTTCACCGAAAACAAAACACGAATGAATGGACGTAACAAACGCACACTTACTTTACCGTGACTGCGACATATAACGACATGTAACGATAACAACCCACACCAAGTGAAGGACAGACTCAACATATATTGGATCCCTAATTAGAGACAACGGGTAGCAGCTGCCTCTAATTGGAGATCCACCCAAAACCCACAAAGAAACAGAAAAGAACGACACTGTCAGACTCTGACCAAGCAACATAGAGAAGCCTATTGCCAGAGCCTGACGTGGGCAGATTTTTGCAGTATTTCACGACTCTCGATAAATATGAATTATTCACGGTATTTAAACTCCGGTATTTAAACAGGAAATATTAATCCCTATAGAGTTGTACTTATTAGGCTACTTAAATGTCTCATGTTATTCTACTTCTAAACAAACATCCATACAGTGTGTCACTATGATGGTTTGACATTCTGGTGTCAACAGAGGCAAAAAGCTAACCTGTGGCTTGAAACTCTCTACAATTACTTTTCATTAATACAACAAGGTTCGCTAAAACTTTATGGCAACATACTTACCTAGTTCCGGGATGTGTTTTTATGTACAGGTTGTACTATATTATACAGTATGACATTACGTAGGGACTGTTCCAGAACTAAGACATGGAGAGAATGTGAGAGAAATTAGCTTGGCTGTTGCCGATTAAATCATACAGGGAGGAGAGTCCAAGGCCCATGCCAAAAGACAGAACAACTGCTTCAGACATAATTTACTTTTAATCGCTTGCGGTTTTCTTTATTTTGCACTTAGCTCATCCCAAGTGGAACTATACTCTG
Organism: Thymallus thymallus; assembly: GCA_023634145.1. Classification (NCBI taxonomy): domain Eukaryota; kingdom Metazoa; phylum Chordata; class Actinopteri; order Salmoniformes; family Salmonidae; genus Thymallus; species Thymallus thymallus. The sequence continues at coordinate 24,646,366 of CM042409.1, read as the reverse complement.
AGGAAAACTTTTTGAATTCATGCAGGCAGTAGCAAAACTGGCAGTAGATTTTAACACATTTTATTCCGATTTGTCTAACTTCAACTTTTGGAACTCTAAAGGGTGTAATTACTTTATACAGGAAGTTTAATTTAAGGAAAATGTTTTACAATGCATGGAGAGTTGACCTTGCATTCTTAAGTTACCCTTATATGCTGACTACACTGGGCATTGCATGTGCGTCCGCATGCGCCGGCACACAATTGGCCCAGCGTCGTCCAGGTTAGGGGAGGCCGGGGTAGGCCGTCATTGTAAATAAGAATTTGTTCTTAACTGACTTGCCTAGTTAAATAAAGGTTAAAAAAATATATATAAAACATAAAACAATATATATAAAAAAAATATTGGATAAAACATTGAATTTGGCTTTACTGCTATTAGCCAATAGAAATGCATTGAATAACAGATTCACTAAATTGGAACAACCGACAGTCCCCCAAAAAATATAGGACCGTGTCCAAAAGCTGGGCATCTAGCAATCCCATTCTTAGCCAATGCATTCTCACAGTCTAATAAATACATTTTATATATGCTATTGCAAAAAAATAATAATTTGGTTGTGTTTATTAAGGTTTTAGGTAGGCCTACTATTAGAATACGAAAATTGCATTATTGAAAAACGACATAACACCACAATTCAGGTATACACCATCACAAAGAAATGCAGCATTATTTCGTTTTACGTAGGTATTTAGAAACATTAAACAAATATGGTAATTCAAAAGGACAGAATATCATATTTAAAGTTTTATTATGTTAGTAGCCTGTGTTTAGTAACCGATGGCTATGCTGCCGCAAGTGCTCACATATAGAACGCATGGAATAGCGGCTGTAATATTATACAAAAAAGTGATCTTTTGAAATAGAGCCCATGCCCTAATTTTTAAGTGGTTTGGCAAATGTATGTGTTTTAGAAACCTTAGAACCTGCTCTTTCCGCTAGGTTATGAAATCAAAACGTCTTACCTGCATGAAAGATGATTTGAAAAAGTACCTTTTTGGTAAGCTCTGTTCCCTTCTTTGTCAATTACCCACGCTGCGCTGCAGTCTCTTCATTCACAAGGCAATTGATAATATTGTCACTCATCAGACTATTATCAATTTAATCTTGTATTTAGGCTACATCTATTATTATGGTGACTAAACTGCTTGGAGTAACCCTGGATTGTAAACTGGTCAAAACATATTGATGCAACAGTAGCTAAGATGGGGAAAAGTCTGTCCATAATAAAGCACTGCTCTGCCTACTTAACAACATCATCAACAAGGCAGGTCCTACAGACCCTGGTTTTGTCGCACCTGTACTGTTCAGTAGTGTGGTCAGGTGCCACAAAGAAGGACTTGGGAAAATTGCAGTTGGTTCAGAACAGGGCAGCATGGCTGGCCCTTAAAAGTACACAGACAGCTAACATTAATAATATGCATGTCAATCTCTCATGGCTCAAAGTGGAAGAGCGATTGACTTCATCATTACTTGTTTTTGTAAGATGTGTTGACAAGCTGAAGGTACCGAGCTGTCTGTTTTAAATACTAGCACACAGCTCGGACACCCATGTATACCCCACAAGACATGCCACCAGAGGTCTCTTCACAGTCCCCAAGTCCAAAACAGACTATGGGAGGTGCACATGTCCTGCTAAAACTGCTTATGATATTGAAATTCTAACAATGACACTGTGTTGAACAGACTTATTTAGGGTGGGGGGGCACATGACTTTGAAAATGGCAATTCAAATGCTCTCTGAGTTTGTAGTAAGTTATCTATGATTAATCGCTCACCCATGTGGGGTTCTATGCTCCTGAAAACCAATGAGAAGATGGTATTTTAGCGCATGGCTATGCAGCGTGAGCGCTGTGGGTGAAATTATTGAATAATATGTATGTGTAAATGTATTTTGCAACGGTGTTGTTTGCGTGTTAGGTTTACGAGGAAACCATTGAATCTACTTGAAATCATAGCAGACAGGGTAAGAGTATGTACCATAAAAATACGTATTGCTACACAAATTAAACTTAAGATTGTCATATAAGATAGTCTTTACACTGTCATTGATAATTAGTTACATTGATAAATAATTACTTACCTGGTGCCTCACTGATGACAAAGATAAAGTAGTTTTACTTCATGTTTTACTTGATAACTTCAGCTTGACAAAATGGTGTTTGATAGAAAGATATATCTTCCCAGCTACTCAGTGAGTGAAGGCTCAGAGTTGGCATCGGTGGGGCCTGCTTGAGTCTGTCCTTGATCTTTCAGTGTAAACACTGTCTTCTCAAACCAGCTCAAAGGACCACACATGCCACCAGACACAGGGGCAAACTGAGAGCCTCTGCATTTGGCTGAGTAAATGGAAGGAGTAAATACAGGTTTTGTACAGGAAAGAAGCCAAGTTGAACTGGTTGACCTGTAGTGTTGGTATTGGCGGTGTGTCGATGGGAGAGGTTTAAATACGATTATGACATCCAGCTACTGTGTGTGTGTGTGTGTGTGTGTGTGTGTGTGTGTGTGTGTGTGTGTGTGTGTGTGTGTGTGTGTGTGTGTGTGTGTGTGTGTGTGTGTGTGTGTGTGTGTGTGTGTGTGTGTGTGTGTGTGTGTGTGTGTGTGTGTGTGTGTGTGTGAGTGAGTGAGTGAGTGAGTGAGTGAGTGAGTGAGTGAGTGAGTGAGTGAGTGAGTGAGTGAGTGAGTGAGTGAGTGAGTGAGTGAGTGAGTGAGTGAGTGAGGAGAGAAATGGGTAATTAAAACAAAACTCAACTATCAAATCACAAGTTTGACAAACAATAAGATAATTTAGAGAAGCTGTAATTTAGAGTCATTCAGCACAAACATACTCTTGTCTCGGTTGCAGATTCCATAAAACACACATTTTCATCTTATTTTCTACCTCTCTGCATACTCTCTACATTTTCTGGAGATTAACTCCATTCTTGGACAGATTATGCCCATTATGATTAATCTCTCAGACATTTATACTATTACATAAGCACGTAGCTAACTCCTTTTCAGAATGTATTTGACATTTAGCATACGCTCTTACCCAGAGTGACTTACAGTTAGTACATTCATCTTAAGATATGTAGGTGAGACAACCACATGTCATAGTAAGTACATTTCTCCTCAATAAACTATCTGCAAAGCCAGTGCTACTAAGAAAATACAAGTGCAAGTTGTTAGTTTGAAAAAGGCAAGGGTGTTATTATTCCTTTTTTTTTATTAATCAAGATACGGGCAAGGTGGCGCTACAAAAACATTGCTTATGCCTATCCAATTATTTTGGATGTACTTGAAGTGTGTTTGGGCTAGGGGTTGTTTTGGGGCCTAAACCCTTCGTAGATTGTTCAGCCTTGTGTTCAGCCTTATTAAAGGGCGGCAGGTAGCCTAGCGGTTAAAGCACTGGGCCCGTAACCAAAAGGTCGCTGTTTTGAATACCCGAGCCGACAAGGTGAAAAACCTGTCGATGTGTCCTACTTAACCCTAATTTGCTCCAGGGGCGCAATACTACTATGGCTTAACTAGTAGGTAGGCCGTGATTGTAAATAAGATATTTTTCTTAACTGACTTGCCTAGTTAATAGTTAAATTAAAAACAATTAAATAGATGTTTTTGTATTGTGTAGACCAGTTTCTTGTCTCCCATTCTGCAATCTGATGAGTGTTGAAACTTGTTCATGTGTTAAAACGTTGAAATATGCCAATGTGTTCAGTAACATGGATATAAAGTGTATCCCCCAGCCATTACCACTTGCCATCTCACTTTCTACTCACCTCTAGGAAACAAACTGTGATTAAACAACATGAGACATCTGCCATAAATTCAGACAAATTCAAGCAGTTTTTTGTGTCACTGTCTGTAATACTCACTGTATCCTCCCCTCTCTTCTCCTGTAGCTGGAGCAGTCGGCAGTGCAGGTGACCCACCAGGGTCGGCGGGAGCTGCTGGAAGATGCCTGCCACTCGTACACGCACAAGCGCCGTGTGCTCATCCCTGAGGACCTCAAGCACGTCATTGTGGACGACCAGCATGGCCTGCTCTACTGCTACGTGCCCAAGGTGGCCTGCACCAACTGGAAGCGGGTCCTCATGGTCCTGACAGGCGCCGCTGGCCCCCACCGCGACCCCCTCTCGATCCCTGCCAACGAGGCCCATGTGCCGGGCAACCTACGCACCCTCTCTGAGTACTCCAACTCCCAGATCAACCAGCGGCTGCGCTCCTACCTGAAGTTTGTGTTTGTGCGCGAGCCCTTTGAGCGGCTCGTCTCGGCCTACCGCAACAAGTTCACACGCAGCTACAACACGGCCTTCCACAAGCGCTACGGCACCAAGATCATTCGCCGGCACCGGCCTGCCCCGCAGGCTGAGGCGCTGGAGCGGGGCGACGATGTCTCCTTCGAGGAATTTGTGTACTACCTGGTGGACCCGGCCACGCAGCGTGAGGAGCCCTTCAACGAGCACTGGGAGCGGGTGCACTCGCTGTGCCACCCCTGCCTCATCCACTACGATGTGGTGGGCAAGTACGAGACGCTGGAGCAGGACTCCCGCTATGTGCTGCAGCTGGCCGGGGTGAAGGGCCAGGTGACCTTCCCCACATCAGCCATGAGCACCAGGACTACGGGAGACATGGCCGCCCAGTTCTTCCACAACATCAGCCCCTTCTACCAGAAGAAGCTGTACAACCTATACCGCATGGACTTCCTGCTGTTCAACTACTCCACTCCGGAGTACCTGAAGTTTCGATGAAGTAACTTTTCTTAGGAATAGGCTTAGTTTGAACCGTCTGTTATAAGGACTATATAATGCAGTTATAAGCATGACGTCGTGCCAAACCCCCACTAGCTTATTGCTTGTGTCGTGGTCAAATATCATGGCTTTTAACAGCTGTTGCTTATAACAACATTAAGTATAACAAAGTTCAAGATAATTGTTACAGACACTTTTAACATGGGTCCTGGGACTCTCCAAAGCAAAATAATGCTTGTTACTGAGAGAACTAACCTGGTGAACTCTAAGCAACTAACTAAAGATATCTTTCATATCAAAGGTAAGAGTGGCTTTAAGATGAGACGTCCTCACAGCCGGGAATGGACACTTTCTGAAGATGTTTAAGTTGACTAAACTAAGCAAATTATTTTGTACTGTAACAATGAGCCAATGGAGATTGAACTGTTGCATTTGTATGTGTAAAATGCACCTGTAGTGCACATTAACTAAAAATGACCAAACTCTATGACACCACCAACAAACTTTGTTTTTTCTTTCAAAGTTTCTATTGTCAACAACAATGTTCCATTCTACAGTCAGACTAAGAGGAACACAAGCTGTCTGGAAGTAATATTTATCTCATAGGGGTGCTGAAAGTCTTCATATTAGTGCCTTTGAGTGTGGGCCTTATGACTCAAAGGTGTATGGCATCCTTTGGAAATGTGACTGACATGAGTGTCTTCTTTGTACTGTAGAGAGTGTCTCTGGTATGTACAGAACATGGCATTTACTCTCATTGGGCAGTTTATTTATTGTGATATTTGTGTCTCAATGTCAACAAACTGCGGTTAGATCACACTGAGACATTAGGAATATCTACCATAACCCCAGACATATTCAAATAAACACATTTAAGCTGTTTTTGTGTGTCCGTGTCTGGAATGTTGGCATACCAGTCAACATAAAGGACAAAAATCCAGCTGTGCAATTTACTGTGTGTATGTTTGACATATTGAGGTAAAATCATGCTGTTTTATAGTTGCTGTGAAAGAAAGTATGGGATGAGAGCACTTTCACTGGATTCAAAACTGAGTTGTGTCCAATGTTATGTAAGATTAACTGTCATGGTAAGCATTAGTATTACCAGTCTTCGTGTCAATACTCTTTAACATTGTGCTAGTATCAACAGTGACACCCCTGGAGGCTTGGAGCCCTGTCTGATAAAGTATACCTAAAGGCCCGCACCGACAATTTTAGCTGTCTTATGCCAAGATTTTGCCGTCCCAGTGAAAATGTCCACGTCCTGGGCAAATTTTTTAGGTTGGACGTCTTGGCTCGTTCTGGGTGACTGGGTGTGACTGGGTCTAGGCAGAGACGGATTACCGCATGGGCCTACTGGGCACGTGCCCAGGGCCCAAAATCACAGAGGGGCCGGGCCCATTGCAGCAAAACTCACTTTGATTTTATTAAGCCTTTTTTTTATTTTCCCTATATAATATAATTGGTTAGCTTAGTAACTATGTTTATGAAGTGACCAATCAAAATGCATGTTGCCTGAAGTTTTAAAGGTCACACTGGAGAAAGCAAAGTCAAATGGAAAATCTAACTGTAGTAGACAACCTAGCTAGCTAAGATGGATCGTAAACTCAGTGGTTCGATGAAATGCAAAATTAAAAAAGATAAAGATGAAAGAGAGACAGCATTATTAAAAAAAGATACCAGCTATTACTAGTTTTTTTTACTACAGAGGATAAAAATAACACGAATGTTACTCTTAGTGAGGATTTGGAGGCCAATTCAAAGTCACAAAGGTGACAGTTTGGCTGACTGCGTCATTGCGATGGTGAACGACCTTGGGTTTGACCTTTCAAACTGTAGAGGCCAGTCGTATGACAATGCAAGCAACATGTCAGGAAAGTATAATGGACTGCAAGCTCACCTAAAGCGGAGAAACCCGCTGATCCACTATATACATTGTGCTGCTCATTCACTAAATCTTGTTGGGGTCAATAGTATAGATAGTAGCAGCCCAGATGTTAGAAATTATTTTGACTTGTTGCAAGCCGTATATTCATTTTGCTCTGCGTCTACTCATCGGTGGAGAACAGTATTTGGCAACATACATTTAATGCTGAAATCTTTGTCTAATACTCGGTGGAGCTGTCGTGTTGATTCAACCAAAGCTTTTTGGCAAAATTATAGTGACATAAGAAAGGCCATGAATAGTATAGCCACCGATGAGTCTGAGAAGTTGGACACTCAACGAGGCAACAGGACTTGCTACGAAGATGGATGCATTAGAAACGGCTTTAATGGCTCACTTCTGTAATACTATACTGTCCAGGTTCCAGTCAACAAGTTTGCTATTACAGAAAAGTGATATGGACCTGAAGACAGCGGTGCGTTTACTTGAATCATTACGCGACTTTGTTTTAGCTCAGCGGGATCGATTCGAACAATTTGAAACGGAAGCTTTAAATGTGCCAGGTGTGTGCCAGTTCTATCGGCATGACCAACAGAGAACGAGGAAACGCAAAAACTTTGCAGATGAGGGAGGTACAGAGGTGGATACAAACATTCTCAGTGGAAGACAGAAATTTAAAGTGGATACTTTTATTGTTGCCATTGATAAGCTCGGGAGCTGCCTTAACCATCGACTTGATGCGTACACGCACTTAAACGACCTGTTTGGTTTTCTGTTCATGTCTGACGAATCCGATTCCAGTAATGTCATAGAACAGGCCCATCGACTAGCTTTCGCTTACCCTGATGATCTGGACAGCAGCCTCGCTGATGAATTGATTCAGTTCCGAGGTTTTATTAAAACGGAGCAAAACAGATCACCAGCACGTTTACTGAAAATAATCCAAGAATGTGGACTACAATCAGCTTTCCCCAATTTATTTGTGGCTATTAGAATGCTATTGACACTGCCAATCAGCAGTTGTGAAGGAGAACGGTCATTTTCTCTTATGGCAAGAACAAAAAACGAATTTAGGAGTAAAATGACACAAGGACGCCTCCAGTCACTTTTGCTGATGTCAATTGAAAGTGAACTTGTCCGAGAAATTGATTTTAGTGACATTGTGGAAACCTTTTCTCTGATCAAATCAAGAAAAAGAAAAGGTAAGACTGGGACCAGATCCCTAGCATTTATTATGATTTTGCTGGTGATGATATTGTTGTGTGCTTAGCATAGACCTAATTGTTTTATATTTCATAATTGTGAGGAAGTTCTGAAACTGAGAATAGTGACGTTAAAACGAGGCTTCGTTGAAACGATGAGATTTACCAGCCAATTGATTGGAGAAAAGATTCGTTACTCCAGGCCTCGTGTACACTAGGGACACCTGCTGGTATAAATAATTCAGAGAATCCAAATAGTTATAGATCGCATGTCACCTGTCGGCGAAACGTTAATGTAGAAGCCATGTCTATGGTGTTCCTAAACTTTTTAAAGTCATGTATGTAGGTTACCCCTTCTGAAATGATGTCACCAACTTTGTAGCCCCTTTACCAAGCACGTTTGTTGCTTTAATTTAATTGACTGTAGGCTACATCTGTTATTAAAGTAGCCAACTATAACCAGTTTCTGTCTAGCATAGCCCGAAGCCCCCGGACATAAATATATTTCTCAAACAAGTTATTAACATGGTAGTCCATTACAAATTGCTTTCACTCTCCTACACGTGAATGAAAAAGATGTGTTTCGTCTTGTTCGGTTGTGTTGGATTGAGCACTAAAGATGCTTTTGTGAATTTAGAATAATTATTTACGCCAACTGTCGGATAGGAGTGCTTCTGTAATCCCTCCTCCCCCCAAAAACCTCAAAATGCATGTGCAAATAATGTATCCATCCTTCAACTCTCAATATCTACTTCAGTAATAGTGTTAACGATTTAATTTGTCAACCGGCATTCATGACGGGCAGCCAAAAATGTTGATTATCGGTAACATAAGTGTGTCATGTGGGCCGTGGAGGGTGGGGGGCTTCGAGCGTTAACCGTGCCCAGGGGCCTAGGAAGTCATAATCCGTCTCTGGGTCTAGGTCTGAAAAAGAAGTAACACTACGTGCGGTCGTAGGCGCAGACAAAGTTCTGGCAGTGTCAGAATTTTTTTGTCTTCATCGTGTAGTGTGGCTTGTGTTACGAGCCGATCACGGTGACTGACCAATAGGAACACGGCCAATGACGACATGCTGGCGCGCCCATACTGCGCTCGTTCCCAGCCACGAACGGGTCCACACCCTTTTTCTTCTCTTTTTCTTGGGTTTCTCGAGACAAAACACCGGCAACACCACAGCAACGGCTTGTTGTTGTTCTTTTGAAGCCATGCCTGACACGCCCAGGTGACGTAGCCTACGTCGCGGTTGACGTACCCTCGCAAGCCAATCGCAGAATGTGACGACAGAACTGAAGCAAATCTACAATCAGACCAGGTTGATACCAATGTTTTAATTTGGTCACATCGTAAAAGACTGAATCCAAAGTACAGTGTGGGAAGGCCTTAAGACAAGGGATAGTGCCTAGAAATTACATTTGTTGGCAGTGGCTAGTATGGACAAGGAGTGTGGACCCCTTGTTCATAAACTGCTTAACAAGGTAAAGTATCCCTTTAAAATATATATATATCATATTTTCTCATTGTAATTTCAAAAAAAGTCTTACTGCAACAGTAATAGTGGAATGATAGTGTTTCACAATAATTTTCCACCAAATGTTTTATTGGGCCCACACAACATTCTAATTGTGCAGCCCTCTTATTGGTCAACAAAAGACGGACTGGAGCCAGCAAATCTCTTGTTGTCAATTCAACAACAGTCCCAGTCAATTATTATTATTTAAAATGTTACCTTTATTTAACTAGACAAGTCAGTTAAGAAAAAAATCGTATTTACAATGACGGCCTGCATCTGCCAAACTCAGACGACGCTGGGCCAATTGTGCGCCGACCTATGGGACTCCCAATCACAGCCGGTAGTGATACAGTCTGGATTTTGACAACAAGAGTCTTTTCGTTGTTGAATTGTTGCTTGTACACTAAACAAAAATATAAATGCAACGTGTAAAGTGTTGGTCCCATGTTTCATGAGCTGAAATAAAAGATCCCAGAAATTTTACATATGCACAAAAAGCTTATTTCTCAAATTTTGTGAACACATTTCTTTTTACATCCCTGTTAGTGAGCATTTCTTCTTTGCCAAGATAATCCATCCATCTGACAGCTGTGGCATATCAAGAAGAACATTGTGCTGGGGACAATAAAAGGCCACACTAAAATGTGAAGTTTTGCTCTTCAAAAATGAATCCTGGTCGTTGTGTGGTTGCTGATGTCAACGTTGTGAACAGAGTGCCTCATGGTGGCAGTGGGGTTATGGTATGGGCAGGCAGGCATAAGCTACGGACAATGAATACAATTGCATTTTATCTATGGCAATTTGAATGCCCCAAAATACCATGACGAGATCCTGAGGCCCATTGTCGTGCCATTCATCCGCCGCCATCACCTCATGTTTCAGCATGATAATGCACTGCCCCATGTCACAAGGATCTATACACAATTCCTGGAAGCTGAAAATGTCCCAGTTCTTCCATGGCCTGCAAACCCACCAGACATGTCACCTATTGAGCATGTTTGGGATGCTCTGGATTGACGTGTACGACAGCTGGTTCCAGTTCTGCCAATATCCAGCAACTTCGCACAGCCATTGAATAGGACTAGGACAACATTCCATAGGCCACAATCAACAGCCTGATCAACTCTATTCGAAGGAGATGTGTTGCGCTGCCTAAGGCAAATGTTGGTCACACCAAATACTGACTGGTTTTCTGATCCACAGCCCTACCTTTTTTTAAAGGTATCGGTGACCAACAGATGCATATCTGTATTCCCAGTCGTGAAATCCATAGATTAGGATCTAATGAATTTATTTCAATTCACTGATTTCCTTATATTAATTATAACTCAGTAAAATCTTTGATATTTTTGCATGGAACTGACATCGTTTTAACTACTTCGCCGATATGAAACAAACTGACAATCATAATAACATTAAAAAATATCAAATTCTCAGTTTATGCTACAAAACCAGCTTTATAAGAGGTTTTAAAAATAGGTTTTCCACTAAGGCATTATTGGCAGAATAGATGGATGTAGTTCATTGCATGATTAATATAATATTGTTATCAGGTTGGCCTGGCACATTGTTTGCTGCCTCCATTCGGGGTGCACCGTTTCAGTTTCAATGACTCAAACGAAATAATGTAACTAAGGCTGAGAATGTCAATACAATCAAACTAGCAAGGGCAATGATCCTAATTCTGTCATAACATGACTAATAGGCTAGCAAGCTAAAAACACAGAGCCTAATGTTAGCTAGATAGCTGCTAGGAGGATGTCACGTAATGTCATTGGAGGAGTGGGTGAGTGACTGACCTTTTCCCCTCATATCTTTCTACGTTGGCTATATACAGCTAGGGATGCAGGTATCATTTGCTTAGCTAGCAATAACTTGAATGACTGTTATACAGATGGTATATCTCTTGCGTTTGCAAAATTCACTCTGGCTATCTACTCTGATTTCCGAGCACTCTCGTCTGAGTGTGCCAGAGCCTAGAATAACTGCTGAATTTACGAAAGCTCAACACCCGCTAGATTTTACCGGTGTCAGGAAACTTTGGCAAAAAAAGTAAAAGTTAGTCACAAACACTCTGAATAACATGTAAACAGCCTAACCAGCTCCCAACTTTAGAGAGAGAGAGAGAACCTTGTCATGGTTGTTTGATCAATAGGACTGTTCCAAAATGTAAGAAGTCTCTCGTGGTATTTACATATTTGCAGAAATCCATTCAGATGTATTTTGTGGCTTTTGGTGAATGCATTATAAAATGGTTGTTCAGCTGTCCCCATAGGAGAACCCTTTGAAAAACCCTTTTTGTTTCCAGGTAGAACCCTTTTGGGTTCCATGTAGAACCTTTCCACAGAGGAATTTCCATGGAACCCAAAAGGGTTCTCCTATGGGGTCAGCTGAATAACTCTTTTGGAACCATTGTGTACTCTTCTACAGTATGTGTACTGTATGTGCTCCACACACAGCCGAGAGCCATGAACCTTGACCCTGACAAAGTTCTATTGCTACAGCACTAGCACGGGCATCACTTTAGGAAATCTGCACAGTTGTAACTGCCGTTTTACTGTGTTGTGTGAAATAACTATTGGGATAACAGTGTTCAGCACAGGTATTTACAGTATATCCCCTGGGCACATTCTGGTCTGGAGGTGGAGACTGACGAGCTCCGCCCCTACTTTGCAGAGGATCGGCCTGAGCAATGCCCTGTTTGCACCGACTTGCTAATCTACATCACTTAGGATGTAGTTGTTTGGAACGGTATTTGTAGATCAGTAATTCATGCTCACCACTCAAACATGGAGAAATCCCGTTGCCACAGGAAGGCCAAAAAGATCATCAAAGACATCAACCACCCGAACCACTGCCTGCTCACTCCACTATCATCCAGAAGGCGAGGTCAGTTACAGGTGCATCAAAGCTGGGACCGAGAGACTTAAAAACAGCTTCTATCTCAAGGCCATCAGACTGCTAAACAGCCATCACTAACACACTAGAGGTGACTGCCTATAGACACTGATTATAAATCACAGGCCACTTTAAGGAATAGAACACTAGCCACTTTAATAATGTATCTGCATCTGCATCACTCATCTCTATGTATAAACTGCACTCCACGCTATTCTACAGTATCTTAGTCACTCAATTTGTGTATACATATTGCATGACCCAACTCATATGTACTGTATATACTGTACAGTCGTGGTCAAAAGTTTTGAGAATGACACAAGTATTGGTCTCCACAAAGTTTGCTGCCTCAGTGTTGATGATGGCAATTTGCATATACTCCAGAATGTCATGAAGAGTGATCAGATGAATTGCAATTAATTGCAAAGTCCCTCTTTGCCAGGAAAATTAACTTAATCCCCCCAAAACATTTCCACTGCATTTCAGCCCTGCCACAAAAGGACCAGCTGCCATCATGTCAGTGATTGTCTCGTTAACACAGGTGAGAGTGTTGACGAGGACAAGGCTGGAGATCACTCTGTCATGCTGATTGAGTCAGAATAACAGACTGGAAGCTTAAAAGGAGGGTGGTGCTTGAAATCATTGTTCTTCCTCTGTCAACCATGCTTACCTGCAAGGAAACACGTGCCGTCATCATTGCTTTGCACAAAGGCAAGGATATTGCTGCTAGTAAGATTGCACCTAAATCAACCATTTATCGGATCATCAAGAACTTCAAGGAGAGAGGTTCAATTGTTGTGAAGAAGGGGTCAGGGCGCCCAAGAAAGTCCAGCAAGCGCCAGGACCATCTCCTAAAGTTGATTCAGCTGCGGGATTGGGGCACCACCAGTGCAGAGCTTGCTCAGGAATGGCAGCAGGCAGGTGTGAGTGCATCTGCACGCACAGTGAGGCAAAGACTTTTGGAGGATGTCCTGGTGTCAAGAAGGGCAGCAAAGAAGCCACTTCTCTCCAGGAAAAACATCAGGGACAGACTGATATTCTGCAAGAGGTACAGGGATTGGACTGCTGAGGACTGGGGTAGAGTCATTTTCTCTGATGAATCCCCTTTCCGATTGTTTGGGCCATCTGGAAAACACCTTGTCCGGAGAAGACAAAGTGAGCGCTACCATCAGTCCTGTGTCATGCCAACAGTAAAGCATCCTCAGATGATTCATGTGTGGGGTTGCTTCTCAGCCAAGGGAGTGGGCTCACTCACAATTTTGCCTAAGAACACAGCCATGAATAAAGAATGGTACCAACACATCCTCCGAAGTTTGGTGACGACCAATGCCTTTTCCAGCATGATGGAGCACCTTGCCATAAGGCAAAAATGATAACTAAGTGGCTCGGGGAACAAAACATCGACATTTTGGGTCCATGGCCAGGAAACTCCCCAGACCTTAATCCCATTTAGAACTTGTGGTTGATCCTCAAGAGGCGGGTGGACAAACAAAAACCCACAACTTCTGACAAACTCCAAGCATTGATTATGCAAGAATTGCCTGCCATCAGTCAGGATGTGGCCCAGAAGTTAATTGACAGCATGCCAGGGCGGATTGCAGAGGTCTTGAAAAAGAAGGGTCAACACTGCAAATATTGACTCTTTGCATTAACGGAATGTCAATGAAAGCCTTTGACACTTATGGAATACTTGTAATTATACTTCAGTGTACCATAGTAACTACTGACATAAAGGTCTAAGAACACTGAAGCAGCAAACTTTGTGGAGACCAATACTTGTGTCATTCTCAAAACATTTGACCACGACTGTACTCTATACTACGCTACCAACTGCTAAACAACCATCTCTAGCACATCAGAGTCTGCTGCCTATAGACATAGATTAGAAATCACCAGCCACTTTAAGGAAATTAAGCACTAGTCACTTTAATAAATCTTGCACTACCAATCTCATATGTTTTAACTGTACGCTATACCATTCTTCGGTATCTTAGTCACTTAATCGTGTTTATATACTGCATAAACCAACCATTTATGTATATATTCTCAATCCATTCCTTACTTAGTTTTATGTGAATTTGGGTATATTTTGTGAAACTGTTAGATATTACTTGTTAGATATTACTGGACTGTCGGAGCTAGAAGCACAAGCATTTCGCTACACCCGCAATAACATCTGCTAACCACGCGTATGTGACCAATAAAATTTGATTTGATTTGAGCTAGTTTAGCAGTTTTTTCCCATCAGGCACTGTGTGCCATGGTATTGAAATACAGGGCTGCCACAAGGACGCGTATTTGAGTGTTAGTGGTGAGGCCATATTTTTTTATCTGTTTTGTAAAGTCATTGTAAAATCCCATGTATTGATTGTACTGTAATATATTTGGGGGCCATAAATGGAAGACAGGCATTGTATGTGGTTTTATTACAACAATGGAACACATTGAAGCAAAGTAATTGTGTTACTAAAATAACCTGCTCTAGGTATGATCTAGTCAGATGAGTCAGTAGCATACATACTGTCAACATGTGTCCAGTACAATTTAAAATACGATTCTTGTAACGAATGCTCCTCCTCTCCAGCGATCATCCTCGCCGGCGTTCTAAACCGGCGGTCGGGGGAAGATGGTAGCAACCCCCTGGTCATCAGGGTCACAATTTAACCCTGTATGTTTTGTTTCAACCTTTGCGGGTTATTGTCTATGTGTGTTGCTGTTCCGATTTAAATGTTCATTGTGTTATTCGCTAAAACTATTCATCTCCTTTTCATTTTCTGCCTCATCACTCACTTTCACCCCTCGCAATATCACAGAATAACCCGCCAACCAGAGGCACCTATTATCTTTTTTTTCTCACTTACCTGTCTTCGTTGCACTGTTGTTTCTAACTCCCTTTTGCTTTTTTCCTCTGCCCTAGGTCTCCATGGACGGGCGCGGAAAGGGAGCTGGACCGCCCAGTCGGGCACCAGAGCTGGAGGAGAGACTCAGAGCCATGGAGCAGGTTTCCAATTTGGTCACTGCCCTCGGTGGTCTGATGTCCCACATGGCTGCACGACCGGGCGGGGAACACCCGGTGGATCCCGCTGGAGCCAAAGCGTCCCCAGCACCTGGTCGTGTCGAGTCTCGTCGGGCTGAATTTGACCATCCCGCGGAGGGGAGAGATGCGGGCGAGCGGATGATGCCCCTAGAACAAGGAAGGGGCACGGCTGCGGAGTATGCACTGTCCTTCCGGACGATGGCGGCGCCCAGTGGGTGGAACGAGCCGGCTCTTCGGACAACCTTCCGTAGAGGGCTGCGGGTGGAGGTTTGAATGGAGCTGGCTTGTGTAAGCCAATCCATGACGCTGGACGCCTACATCGCCCGGGCCATTGCAATCGACGGCCAACTCCGGGACCGTGATCAGCTGGCGCGCCGCACGCATCTTCCCCTTCCGCGATTGGAGCCGGAGCACGAGTCAATGGAGGTGGGAATCACGAGGCTCTCCGCAGAGGAGGTTGACGCTCTCCGACTGCCGTTGCGCCGGTTGAGGTCCTCTATGCCAGTTCACGCTCTGGATGGTCGGCCTGTGGGGTCCGGTTCCAACACTCACGTGACCCGTCACTCTCACTATTCACGGCTGCCATCGAGAGAGACTGGAATTGTTGGTGATCTCATCGTCCATACATCCGATCATCTTGGGACTTCCTTGGCAGCATAACCCAAACATCAGCTGGAGCGCACAAAGGATTCTGGGATGGTCGGAAAAATGTAGGAGGACCTGTATGACACCCACGGTAGGGGGAACATCAGTGGAGAGTCCTGAGAGCGCCCTCACGCGGAACATTCTGCCGGAATACGAAGATCTATGTGGGGTGTTCTCTAGAGAGAAGGCCAAATGTCTTCCTCCCCACCGAGAGTGGGACTGCGCCATTGACCTCATGCCAGGTGACACGCCTCCCCGCAAACGCATCTATCCGCTCTCTATGGCCGAAACGGATAATATGGAGACGTATGTCCGGGAAGCGCTGGAGCAGGGGCATATTCGCCATTCCACATCCCCTGCTTCGGCGTGAAGAAGAGGGACGGGGGTTTGAGGCCGTGCATTGATTATCGGGATTTGAATGAGGTGACGATGAAGTATCGATATCCAATGCCCCTAGTTCCTGCGGTCATAGAGCAGCTCCGGGGAGCGCGATTCTTCACTAAGCTAGACCTCCGGAGCACATACAACCTCATACGAATCAAGGAGGGAGACGAGTGGAAGACCGCATTTAGCACGGCGTCAGGTCACTATGAATACCTTGTGATGCCATACGGACTCGCTAATGCCCCAGCGGTATTCCAGTCGTTTCTGAATGAGGTATTTCGAGAGATGTCGGGGAGGTATGTTGCCGTGTATATTGATGACATACTAATGTACTCCCCGACATTCTCAGAACACATGACCCACGTTCGTGCTGTCCTCCAACGACTATAGCAGAATAAACTGTATGTCAAGGAGGAAAAATGCGCCTTTCACCAGACGGCCGTCTCTTTCCTCGGGTATCGTATTGCTCCGTAGGGGGTGAAGATGGAGGAGCTGAAGGTGGAGGCAGTAGGGTCATGTCCAGTCCCCAAAAACATCAAGGGGCTACAAAGCTTCCTCGGTTTTGCCAACTTTTACCGCCGATTCATCAAGGGCTACAGTTCCATTGCCGCGCCACTCACGTCTTTGTTGAAAGGTAACCCTCAACGCCTCACCTCACCCCGACGGCGGAGAAGGCATTCCTCGACCTGAAGGGCCGATTCACCACCGCGCCACTACTACGCCACCCAGACCGGGCAGGAGTTTTCCTCTAGGAGCCGTTTTCCTCTAGGAACGGCTCCTAGAGGAACTGGTACTGGTAGGGGCAGGAGTTTTCCTCTAGGAGCCGTTTTCCTCTAGGAACGGCTCCTAGAGGAAAACTCCTGCCCCTACCAGTACCTCAGCGGCCGTGGACACACATAGCGGTAGATTTCCTAACAGATCTACCGCCAGCAGAGGGGAAAACCACCATCGCCGTGATAGTGGATAGATTTTCCAAGATGGTCAGATTCATACCACTACCCCTCTGCCCTCCAGTTCGCTGAGGTGCTATTTCAACAGGTCTTCCAATTGTATGGACTTCCAGTTCATTTCCCGGGTGTGGAAAGCATTCATGTCCAAGCTGGGGGTCGCGGTCAGTCTCATATCCGGGTACCACCCTCAGGCAAATGGGCAAGCGGAGCGCACCAACCAAGAACTGGGAAGGTTCCTTCGATCCTATTGCATGGAACAGCCAGGTGAGTGGACCCGTTTCCTCCCCTGGGCGGAATACGCTCAAAATTCCCTGTGCCATTCCTCCACAGGTCTAACCCCTTTCTAGGTGACGCTAGGCTATCAGCCCAGGCTGTGCCCCTGGGCAAGGGGTTCAAATGAAGACGGTGGAGGAGTGGTTTGGGAAGGCTGAGGGAGCCTGGTCCGCCGTCAACGTCCGCCTGCAGAGGGCAGTCCAAAGTCAAAAGACAGACGGCGGAGTGAGGCTCCAGTGTTCCAACCAGGGGATAAAGCCTGGCTGTCCACAAGGAACCTCCAGCTCCGCTTGCCATGCCACAAGCTAGAGCCCCGGAATGTGGGACCTTTCACGGTCCTTCGGAGAGTGAATGAGGTCACCTATAGGTTGAGACTTACACCACCTTATACTAACATGTCTCCCTCTTTCCATGTCTCTCTCCTCAGACCGGTGGTTCCTGGTCCACTAGGGGGATCCGGACCTGCAGTGGCGCCTCCACCCCCAAAGGAGGTAGCTGGGGGTCTGGCATATCGAGTGGAGAAGGTGCTGGACTCTCGGCTACGGCAGGGTCGGGTCCAGTACCTAGTGGACTGGGCAGGTTACGGCCCTGAGGAGCGCAGCTGGGTCCGGGCGGTAGACATCTGCGATCCGTCACTCACAACGGAGTTCCATGCACGCCGTCCGGATAGGCCAGCCCCTCGCCCTCGGGGTCGCCCAGGGCGCCGGCGAGTGGCGACGTCAGGAGCCGCGCCTAGGGAGGGGGGTACTGTAACGAATGCCCCGCGCAGAATGACGGGCCCTCCTCCTCTCCAGCGATCATCCTCGCCGGCGTTCTAAACCGGCAGTCGGGGGAAGATGGTAGACCCACACCTGTTCCACATTGGTCATCAGGGTCACTATTTAACCCTGTATGTTTTGTTTCAACCCTCGCGGGTTATTGTGTGTTGCTGTTCCGATTAAAGTTTCAGTGTGTTATTTGCTAAAACTATTAATCTCCTTTTCATTTTCTGACTCATCACTCACTTTCACCCCTCGCAATATCACAATTCTAAGAATTGACATCTTTAGTGGGAGTCATATTGTTATCTTTAATGCAGAATAGCTAATATGATTTAAGCCTGTTATTAAAAGTGCATATTCACTTAATTAAAAGGCCCCATTTATTTGATGCACAAAAATTTATAATTTAGAAATGTGGGCAATGTCAAGCAGTGGTATGTCTTACATACATTGATACAAACATCAACTTTTAAACCAATTAAATGCGGCAGACTAACTGACGATTAAGCAACATTGCTGATGTCATAACTTGACTAACAATAGAAAAAAATACATGACTCCTCTAGCTTGTACAGTAATGGTATGAAGGCACAAATGAAAATAGCAGTGCTCGATCATTGAAATTGTGAATGGATACACCCTATGTCATCTATTGATTAATATTGTGTACATCCAGAGAGTGCAGTTGTGACAACTCACAACTGAACAATAAATGTATAGATAGTCAAACAACAAACAAGTGCAGACAACATTATTGCTTTAATACAGTGAATTTGCCAGTTTACAGCATTTACAGCATTTAGCATTTACAGACATCAAAGCACTTCTCAACAGAGAGCAACTATATGGTTATTGGGTGTTCAAAGCCTATCGAGCTCCAGTACAGGGACTCCCTTAGCAACATTAATTTCTTATCGGAGACTAGAGACTATGTGAAGTCAAGTTTTGTGGTTGTCAGAAGGGAGGCCTGTGAAACTACTTTGTGTAAGCTATGTTGTTGAATCTTTTCAACCTCACTTCTTAATTCTAGCCACTTGCATACAGTAGTTTATACAATGTGTGGGTCTAATCCTGAATTCCAGCCGGTGTCTATTCCACAAGTTACCACCGGTAAAATCTATGAAGTTTAAATGCCTATTTACTCTGTTCCATGTGACTGCGCAATCCACTGTTTTATCAGCCCAGCCAAACAATTGATTAACTTAATCTCCACTATAAAAAGCATCTAGACCTTATCTCATATTTCTTTTTGACTAACATTTTTTCAACAGTAGAGATTTGTATAAACCTTGCTGTCTGTCTCTCCGACATTTGCAACATTGTTCCAATATTCAAATTTGATCTCCAGCTGTCCCATAGTAATGAATGTGTCGGGATGAGACGGGTAGACAGGCAGCGTTTCTCAGCCAGTTGAAATCATGAATCAGCTGGCATAATTTTCATCTATATATACAAAGAAATGTAAATTGAAAAAAGGTTCAAATGAAACCAAGTGCAGCTAGTTTGCAGTCTTTCCACCTTCAGTTTGAAGTGATTGTGTTAACTGTTTTGTTGGCCAGCTCATCTGAACAACAGTGTCCTGACGAGTCAGCACATTTTCAATGCCAGGCGAAATCGCACCTCATTAGCTCATTGTTATGATAAAACTATCTTTTTATCGTCTAGGAGGAAGTGTACAAGACAAGGCAGGGTAATGTCAACTGACAACTGCTAGAAAACAGCCTATGCAAATGCAGCTACTTTGCTGTTGTTCTGGCTACACTTTTTGACGTGGCAGTAAGTTAGCCGTAGTTGGCTAGCTAGCAAGCAAGGGATAAGAATGTTAGCCAGTATGGTAATGGAACATTTAGAACGAACGACTGGGTTGCGACCATAGATACAGAACAAAAAGACTGAACGACTGGGTCGCATCTCTGTCAACCGAACCAAAATAATGAAAGACCAGGAGGCTTGGGTAGCAACCATAGATTTGTGCCGGGACTATATCTTGTGGAAGGATGAAACAGTATGAATACATTAATCAAAATAACGTTTTTAATGAAAAAATGTCAATAATTATTTGAATATGTTGGTAACCTGTTGTATAAAAGTGATAATGTCCTCAAAGCCGGTGTTTGGTGGATATATTGGCACTTCATCTCAGGCCTAACAACACCCGTGCCAATATATTCTCCAAACACCAGCTTCTCAGGCATTATCACTTAAATATGACTTGAACAGAGTTGCTTATGGATGAACAGAACCACATATAATATGTTAGCATAAGTGACATATAACTACAATAGCTAAATGTCACTATTTTTATATGTTCAATGAGACCATGTTTGACAGAAATAGGCTGATAGATTAGCCCCTTCCTTCTCTCAAACCCCCTTCATCCCAGAGGAAATGCCCCAAAAAACGGCTCTGAATGTCAGGGCCAGGAAGCCCGTCCCCAACAGGTCCCCCAGAGCCGTGAGGTACGGGATAGAGTAGTTGTCCGGGTCCAGCCCCCGCCGCCACATCCAGCGCACCATTAGGTCAGCCGTGTACAGCAGAATCACCACCTGTGAATAACAATGAACATAAAGGGTAAAAATATATGTATTGTTCACACTATCAGCTTCAACTTGTTTTTGCTTGTGCAAGTATTCATCCCCATTTTCAAAGAGCACCTCTTGTTGGACATCTATTACCAAACAAGCGCTCCTATGTTCCATTGTATGCCACTTATGTTTATACTGGTTGGAACTGAAGGACTAAGCTTTGGTTATGTGCATGGAGCAATGCTGAGAAGAAGAGCTGATACAGTATTTGGCAACGCTGGGCCTGACAACCACTGTGTATGCTGGACTTCAGTCAAACCCAAACCTTGACTCTTTATTGAGCAGTAATCATTAAATTGCATCTTGTTTTTATATGGTCTAGGTTTAGTTAGTTACTATCACACATATGCTCTTGCACAAGTCAGCACAGTTATATCACATATGTGTTTTTTTTAAGCCACATCTTTCTGTTGCTGTATACAGTGTATAAATATATTTATACGTCTTCTACTGATAAGCGGCTATCAAGTTAAAACAAAAAAATTGCAAATGTCAACACAGGTAATTTCAACTCTTGTCACAAGTGGGTAGTGAGAGAGACCAAGGCGCAGCGCAGTGATAGTAGTTCGACATGTTTACTTTATTATTTATTTTGGTTAGGTAAACTTACAACACAATGACGAACTCTATAACATAAACACGACGTAAACAAACGGAAACACTTACTTCACCCGTGACTGGAGGAATAACGACCCACACAAAGGTGTAGGACCTACAAACATATATAGGATCCCTAATTAGAGACAATGCGGTGCAGCTGCCTCTAATTAGGGATCCAACCCAAAACCCACACAAAAACAGAAATTAATAGAAACTGTCAGACCACATGACCTTCTCCCATTCCTCCTCTGGATCATCCAGATGGTCATTGGCAAACTTCAGACGGGCCTGGACATGCACTGGCTTGAGCAGGGGGACCTTGCGTGCGCTGCAGGATTACTAATGGTTTTCTTTGAGACTGTGGTCCCAGCTCTCTTCAGGTCATTGACCAGGTCCTGCCATGTAGTTCTAGCCTGATCCCTCACCTTCCTCATGATCATTGATGCCCCACGAGGTGAGATCTTGCATGGTGCCCCAGACCGAGGGAGATTGACCATCATCTTGAACTTCTTCCATTTTCTAATAATTGCGCCAACAGTTGTTGCCTTCTCACCAAGCTGCTTGCCTATTGTCCTGTAGCCCATCCCAGCCTTGTGCAGGTCTACAATTGTATCCCTGATGTCCTTACATAGCTCTCTGGTCTTGGCCATTGTGGAGAGGTTGGAGTCTGTTTGATTGAGTGTGTGGACAGGTGTCTTTTATACAGGTAACGAGTTCAAACAGGTGCAGTTAATAGAGGTAATGAGTGGAGAACAGGAGGGCTTCTTAAAGAAAAACTAACAGGTCTGTGAGAGACGGAATTCTTACTGGTTGGTAGGTGATCAAATACTTATGTCATGCAATAAAATGCTAATTAATTATTTAAAAATCATACAATGTAATTTTCTGGATTTTTGTTTTAGATTCCATCTCTCACAGTTGAAGTGTACCTATGATAAAAATTACAGACCTCTACATGCTAAGTAGGAAAACCTGCAAAATCGGCAGTGTATCAAATACTTGTTCTCCCCACTGTAAATATATTTATACACTGTATATAGCAACAGAAAGATGTGGCTTAAAAAAAAACATATGTGATATAACTGTGCTGACTTGTGCAAGAGCATATGTGTGATAGTAACTAACTAAACCTAGACCATATAAAAACAAGAGGCAATTTAATGATTACTGCTCAATAAAGAGTCAAGGTTTGGGTTTGACTGAAGTCCAGCATACACAGTGGTTGTCAGGCCCAGCGTTGCCAAATACTGTATCAGCTCTTCTTCTCAGCATTGCTCCATGCACATAACCAAAGCTTAGTCCTTCAGTCCGGGCACCGGTGGAGCGGACTGCTCTGGCACTGGGGCGGAGCAGACGGCTGGACCCGGACTGGGCACCGGGGGAGCGGACTGCTCTGGCTCAGGAGCGTAGCAGACGGCTAGACCCGGAATGGGCACCGGTAGAGCGGACTGCTCAGGCACTGGAGCGGAGCAGATGGCTGGACCCGGATTGGGCCCCGGTGGAGCGGACTGCTCTGGCACTGGGGCGGAGCAGACGGCTGGACCCGGATTGGGCACCGGTAAGGCGGACTGCTCTGGCACTGGAGCGGAGCAGACGGCTGGACCCGGAATGGGTACCGGTGGAGCGGACTGCTCAGGCTCTGGAGTGGAGCAGACGGCTGAACCCGGAATGGGTACCGGTGGACTACGGGCCAGCTCCACTGGGGGGGGGTTGGTTCCAGCCACAGCGATGTGCTGACCTTCGTAGGAGGCTCAGGGTTGCGGACCTTCGCTGGAGATTCCGGGCTGCGGACCCTCATTGGAGGTTCAGGGTTGCTGACCTTCGCTGGAGGTTCCGGGCTGCGGACCTTCGTTGGAGGTTCCGGGTTGCGGACCTTCGCTGGAGGTTCCGGGCTGCGGACCTTCGCTGGAGGTTCCGGGCTGCGGACCTTCGCTGGAGGTTCCGGGCTGCTGACCTTCGCTGGAGGTTCCGGGCTGCGGACCTTCGCTGGGGGTTCCGGGCTGCGGACCTTCGCTGTGGGTTCCGGGCTGCGGACCTTCGCTGGAGGTTCCGGGCTGCGGACCTTCGCAGGAGGTTCAGGGCTGCTGACCTTCGCAGGAGGCTCAGGGTTGCAGACCTTCGCTGGAGGTATTGGGCTGCAGACCTTCGCTGGAGGTTCCGGGCTGCTGACCTTCGCTGGAGGTTCCGGGCTGCTGACCTTCGCTGGAGGTTCCGGGCTGCGGACCTTCGCTGGAGGTTCCGGGCTGCGGACCTTCGCTGGAGGTTCCGGGCTGCGGACCTTCGCTGGAGGTTCCGGGCTGCGGACCTTCGCTGGAGGTTCCGGGCTGCGGACCTTCGCTGGAGGTTCCGGGCTGCGGACCTTCGCTGGAGGTTCCGGGCTGCGGACCTTCGCTGGAGGTTCCGGGCTGCGGACCTTCGCTGGAGGTTCCGGGTTGCGGACCTTCGCTGGAGGTTCCGGGCTGCGGACCTTCGCTGGAGGTTCCGGGCTGCGGACCTTCGCTGGAGGTTCCGGGCTGCGGACCTTCGCTGGAGGTTCAGGGCTGCGGACCTTCGCAGGAGGTTCAGGGTTGCTGACCTTCGCTGGAGGTTCAGGGTTGCTGACCTTCGTAGGAGGCTCAGGGTTGCAGACCTTCGCTGGAGGTTTCGGGCTGCTGACCTTCGCTGGAGGCTCAGGGTTGCTGACCTTTGCTGGAGGTTCCGGGCTGCGGACCTTCGCTGGAGGTTCAGGGTTGCTGACCTTCGTAGGAGGCTCAGGGTTGCGGTCCTTCGCTGGAGGTTCCAGGCTGCGGACCCTCGTTGGAGGTTCAGGGTTGCTGACCTTCGCTGGAGGTTTCGGGCTGCTGACCTTTGCTGGAGGTTCAGGGTTGTTGACCTTCGCTGGAGGTGCCCGTCTGTCCCGTAGCCTCAGCACTAGTGCCCGTCGGCGCTCGAAGTCCTTCTCCTCCTCTATCTCCCGTAGGAATGGGTCCTTCTGCGCCTCCACCGGAAGCGCAACCCAGGCTCTCCACCACCTCGTCTGCTCCTCCTCCGGGTATTTATGAAACCCCCTCGGGCTTCTCCCGGTCATGAAATGTGGGCAGACGAAGTGGTGTGCGATCCCCCTCCTTCAGCCTCTCCGGGCTCTGGCTGCGCACCGATGGTGTGGTGTTCGAAGCCACGACGGACCTTTCCTTCTCCATTCTCTTCCATTGCTCCAAAAACCTCCCACGATCCTCTGGCTTCACCCTAGGCCACGTGGGAAATGGTACTGGCGCTAACTCCTCCGAGTCCATCTCTCCCCAGTTGCGCTGCTTGGTCTCAATTTGGTGGGTCGTTCTGTCACAAGTGGGTAGTGAGAGAGACCAAGGCGCAGCGCAGTGATAGTAGTTCGACATGTTTACTTTATTATTTCTTTGGGTTAGGTAAACTTACAACACAATGACGAACTCTATAACATAAACACGACGTAAACAAACGGAAACACTTACTTCACCCGTGACTGGAGGAATAACGACCCACACAAAGGTGTAGGACCTACAAACATATATAGGATCCCAAATTAGAGACAATGCGGTGCAGCTGCCTCTAATTAGGGATCCAACCCAAAACCCACACAGAAACAGAAATGAATAGACTCAGACTCTGACCATAGCTACATAGAGAAGCAAATAGGCTTCTCTATGGCCAGAGCCTGGCAACTCTACTGAAAAAGACCATTCGATGTGATAAACAGCAGGACTAAAACACTGTTGTGGTCTAACCAGACGTGTCAGTCTGTTGGTCGACCTGTTTCAGCAACATATAGTTTGAATTGCATCGCTGAAGTTTGGCCAAGCAAGAGGGTTGAAAAACATTAAATCTTTTATGAAACATTTCTAATAAACATTCCTCCGTGAATCTGACATTGTGACGCTGCGAGAACGGTGAGCACCAAAATGAGGAGGTTGAAGAAAAAGTCAAACAAGAACGAACAAAATCGATACATATATTTTAATCTTGCACAGCACAACTGAGACGCAGCTCATGAACAATAATCCACACGCACACCACAGGGAGGGGAACATATAAAGGGTGTGCAATCATGTGAGTGGAAGCCGGTGTGCATGTGTGGAATCGGGATGGGAATCAGGTGCGGGCGCGTGAGTTCGGATGCCATCATACTCATGCCGCTGGTTAGTATACCGTGCCGCTGGTTAGGGGCACCGTCGAGGTCGGAGGCACAGTCGTTACAGACATGAACTTTCCCCTAACTTTTACACATGGTTCACAGGTTTATGGCAATACAGGTGCCCTACTTTCATTTTGCAGCGTCACTATGGAATAACTAGGTTTAAATGAAACTATATAGAATAAAATATTATAACACAGGGGTGTCAAACTCATTTTGCCCCGGAGACCGCACTGAAAAAGCACCGTTATCATATGTGATCATTTTATATTTATAGATTTTTCACTCTATAGTAAGAGTTGTATACACTCTATGGTTTAGATAGTTTCATGTCTATGGTACATTTGACTTCTGACCTGTAGCAGGGCCGCACACAGGTAAAGGCAGATGAAGGCAGGCGTGAGGGCGCCATGGCCGCCCTTCAATAAGTGGATGGTGTAGAGGAAGAGCAGGTGACCCGGAACCACCAGGAAGACCAGAACCCTGGCTGACTTGGAGTTGACCCCTGTGGATGTAAACAGGAGACTTAGAGGTCATCTTAAAAACGGTTTGGATGGAATGACAACACCCTAGGTAAATTGAAAATAATCAAAAAAGTTAACTCTCCTTTTATCGTCTGGAGGAAGTGTACAAGACAAGGTGGGGTAATGTCAACTGACGACTGCTAGGGGTAAGTAATATTGTGTGTGGATGTGTGCAGTAGTCAAATTGGGATTTTGTACTGTAGGTGAATAAACGTTTCCCATAACTGGTTGCCTTTCAATTACAAAACTGATTCAGCGAAAATGCTTTCTCCTATCCTAAGGTGGTGGAGCACTGTTCACTTGCCCTCAATTTGACCCCTCTGCTTGTTTGTGTTACTTTTGAAGTTGGTTTTGACTAGTTAGCTGAAGAGCTGAAGGTCAGGCAAGGGTCATGGCAGGGTTGTGTCATATTGTGTGTTCGTGTGGGTATTTGTGCATATTTGTGTGTGTGTTTGAAGTTGAAGTGTGTTTTGACTGCTGACCTGAGGAGCAGAAGGTCAGGCAGGGGCCAGGCCAGTGTTGTGCCATCTTGGAGGGCAGGGTCCCAGGCATGCTCCAGTAGTGGAGGTAGGTGGAGATGCGGCTGGCCTGGATGGCCACCAGGTTACCTCCCACACCTGGGTGAAGGGAAGGAGCGGAACAATCATTGGAAATAGAGGTAGGCGTTTTTTTGTGGGATCATTGGTTGAAATTGTCTGTTACATACAGTATTTAGGCTTTAGCTTTGGGTTAATAAATTATATATTTTTTCAAGGTTATGAATCTTTAAGGTAATTGTCAGTCATTTTGTTTTTTATAGTTCATCATGTAGGGCTTATTCTGCTGTAACTGTAATGGCATTTCTTTGAAGTGAGTTTGTGCACAGAGAGAGCATGATCTTGTGTCCATGAGATTATATCACTTCTCTTCAAATCAGAAAATAATGAAAAGCGTGGTAGCAAGCACAACGCTACAGGTGTTGTTGAAGTCTGCACTGTTCCTCTACTTGATCCTTTGTATCATCCAGTCCTAATCACATCCTCACTCAGAAACATGGGAGGACCCATTGAGAGGGATGTTGAATGCATATTTTATAGCCTTTAGGGCGTCTCTCTAAGGGATAAAAACATGTCTAATAGCCTTGAGCATGTCTCGCTGTAGTTCCCTGCAATAGCTCTTAAAATCACATTCTGAACAGCCGTGCTTCCACAGCCTACAGCTAAGTCTTGCATAAAGTCAATTAGTTTACCCATTTAGACACAATATTATTGGATGGGGGAGAGGAAGGGAGAGAGGTGGAGAGGGAGAGAGTGATTGAGAGGCAGAAGGAGAGAGAGAAAAAGACAAACAGGGATGGAGGGAGAAAGAGAGAGCGAGTAAGAGAGAGAAAGAAACACTGAATGGCAATGCAAATGTACTTCCTGTCTTGAAATGCAGATAAAAGCGAAAAGCTTTTGTATCGCTAGCTGAGGCTGCCAAAGATGCAGTATAGAGGAAATCCAAAGCAGAGAGTGCATAGTTGTCATTCTAAACAGGCTGAGGTTTATGTAAACCCTATTGTTATTCCTCTCCAGCGATGGTGGCTAGCCATGGGTAACAAACATCACCATACTAAAGAGTCTTATTTACTGAAGAACACATTCCTCCTTCCTCTCTGATGTTCTGACTAGGCTGCTGAGTGGTTTAAATTAGTGTCCTTTTATTCGGTATAAGTAATGAACATCTCGGGAGGCCCCTTAGTCATGGCTTTCAAGACTCATAATGCATTTATAAGTGATATTCTTCACAATTAATGGTTATATATCACTAACTTAAATGATAAAAAATGGCTGTAAATATCACAGACTAGGCCTTTAGTGACGTGGCACTGCAACTTGTGTGGAGCCGACTTATGAATGAAATAAATGTTGATGCCATTTAGACGCTTTACATTAAAGCTGTTGAGCTTTTGTAAACAATCACACTAAGTATATTAATTTACTGTCATACTTCAAAGACTGTTTAAACGTGGAAGGAATAACGGGGCATTATCTGTGTCATATTTTTCTGATGATTGTTAAATTGTAATAAATGGCAATAAAGATATTGTAAAAAAATAACTAAAAAAATACTTTAAACGTAAAAGGACAAGATCCCATGCCCTTCTATTTTGTCATACGTCATATATCTCTCTACCAAGACAACTAGATGTTGTCTTTGAGGGAAAGGAGTACCAGACATAATACTCTATGTTACAGTGGTGGTGTAATGAAGCGTCAGCGGAGTGAGGATCCATCTGCAGTTTATTGCAAGTCAGACTCACAAGCAGTAACAGATGCAATAGAGACAGCGTAAACCGGAACAGGCCGAGGTCAGGGTAGGCAGCAAACATGCAAAATTCCAAAGACAGGCAGAGTTCTGGGGAGGCAGCAAACTAACAGAGTCCAAAAGGCAGGCAAGGTCTGGGCAGGCAGCAAACAAATCAAGGGTATGAGAAACAGTCCAAGTCAAAACACGGGAAAAATACTAGCAAAAGGAATAAACGCTCAGAAAAGTTCACCGGAGCAAAACAAGACTTCGCACTGATACTGTGTAAATGGAGTGCTTAAGTAGTGTGTGTAATGAAC
The DNA here is from genome assembly GCA_023634145.1 of Thymallus thymallus. Classification (NCBI taxonomy): domain Eukaryota; kingdom Metazoa; phylum Chordata; class Actinopteri; order Salmoniformes; family Salmonidae; genus Thymallus; species Thymallus thymallus. Next base: position 24,617,608 of record CM042409.1, on the reverse strand, counting down.
TGCAGGTGTGTGTAATTAGTCCCAGGAATGAGGGCCTATGGGAGATGAAGTCCAAAAGGTAACCAGTTAGTATTCGGGTGATGTCTCCCTCTGGTGGTGCGAGAGAGGTGGTGCGGAACCTTCATTCGTTACAGAGCCCCCTCCCTGTGAGCGGCTCCTGACGCGAAGAGGCAAACGACGCCGGGGTCTACCACGTTGTCGAGGGGCCGGTCTCTCCGGGTGCGTTCTGTGGAATTCCTCCATGAGGATGGGGTCAAGGATGTCCTCCGCATTGACCCAGGATCGCTCCTCCGAACCGTACCCCTCCCAGTCCACCAGGTACTGGAGTTTACTGCCCCGGCGCCTGGAATCGAGAAGTTCTCGAACCTGGTACGCCTCCTCGCCGTCAACTTGAATGGGTGGGGGGTTGTGGGTCTCTGCTTCCTCCTCCAACTCTCCTCTCGGACCACCAGCAGGTTTCAGAAGTGACACATGGAAAGTGGGAAAGATGCGATAATTATTTGGCAAGTCTAACCGAAATGAAACTGGGGTAATTTGTTTTATGATCTTGAACGGCCCAACAAACCTGGGATTGAGTTTTCGGCATGGAAGTTTGAGACGAAGATCTCGTGGATAACCAAGCCCATTGCCCCGGGGCATATTCATGACTGGGACGGCGATGACGGTTAGCTTGTTGTTCCTGTCTCCTCACAGCATGTTGTAAATGGGTGTGTGCTTGGTTCCAAGTTTCTTCGCAGCGCTGTAGCCACTCAGTAACAGAAGGAAGGTTGGAAGGTTCTCCAGACCAGGAAAATAAGGGGGGTTGATAACCCAGGACGCACTTGAAAGGGGTCAAACCTGTAGCCGGCTTCTGAAGGGAATTCTGTGCATACTCGGCCCACATTAGGTACTTACTCCAGTCGGTCTGGTTCTGTTGGCAGTAAGCTCGTAGGAAGCGTGTAAGTTCTTGATTCATGCGTTCAGTCTGACCGTTAGATTGAGGATGGTATCCGGACGTGAGACTGACATTTATGTTGAGATGTTTGAAGAAAGCGGTCCATACTCTTGAAGTGAACTGTGGGCCCCGATCTGAGACGATATCCTCAGGCAGACCATAGAAGCGGAAGACACAATTACAGAGTGTCTCAGCTGTCTCAAAAGCGGTGGGAAGTTTGGGTAGGGGAATGAGTCGACAGGATTTGGAAAAGCGATCGATGACGGTGAGGATGGTGGTGTTGCCTTGAGACTTGGGAAGATCGGTAATGAAGTCAATCGCGATATGTGACCAGGGACGTTGAGGGATGGGTAGAGGTTGAAGAAGACCAGCAGGTAATTGACGTGGTGTTTTGGAGGTGTTGCATACGGTACAATTATTGACGAATTGAATGGTGTCAGCAGACATCGTGGACCACCAGAATCGATTTTTTAGAAGGTGTAGAGTAGCTGTAATACCTGGATGACCAGAACTGAGAGCTGCATGAACTTGATGTAGAAGTTTGTTTCGTAGAGGTTCTGGGACAAAAGTACGGTCTTGAGGGCATTCAGGTGGTAGAGAACCTTGGGCATTGGTTTGAGTGATCTCGGTCATGATGTCCCACTGAACAGGTGCAACGAGCAGTTTTTCAGGGATAATGTGTTCCTCAGACTTGGGCACATTCGTCTCCTCCGCTTGTCGAGACAGAGCGTCAGCTTTGGTATTCTTAGAGCCAGGTTGATATGTGACGATGAAGTGAAACCTGGTGAAGAACAGTGCCCATCGGGCCTGTCTGGGGTTCAATCGTTTCGCTGAGCGCAGGTATTCCAAATTCTTGTGATCTGTGAGAATCGTGAAAGGGTGCTGTGCTCCCTCTAACCAGTGCCGCCATTCCTCCAACGCAGCCTTCATGGCTAGTAGTTCACGGTTGCCCACATCGTAGTTTCGTTCGGCTGGGGACAATTTTCTTGAGTAGAATGCACAAGGAAACATTTTGGTTGGAGTTCCATGGCGCTGACTAAGTATGGCCCCGATACCTGTGTTCGAAGCGTCAACCTCAACTATGAAAGGAAGATTTGGGTCAGGATGATGAAGAATGGGAGCGGATGTGAATCGTGCCTTGAGATCTTGGAATGCCTGCTGGGAGTCGGTTGACCAGATGAGGCGAGATGATGAGCGTTTAGTCATGGTAGTTAAGGGAGCGGCGACCGAACTGAAGTTTCTTATAAAGCGCCGGTAAAAATTGGCGAAACCCAGGAACCGTTGGAGTTCCTTTACTGTGCGTGGTTGAGGCCATTCCAGAACCGCCTTGACCTTACTCTCATCCATAGCTACTCCCTCTTGACTGATGATGTATCCCAGAAATGACGTGGAGGTCTGATGAAACTCACATTTCTCGGCTTTGGCATAGAGTTGGTGCTGAATCAGACGTTGGAGAACGGATCTTACATGCTCAACGTGTTCATTGAAAGAATTGGAGTAAATCAAGATGTCATCAATGTATACCACGACCCAGCGATTGAGCATGTCTCTGAAAACATCATTAATGAATGATTGGAACACGGAAGGACTGTTAGCCAGTCCGAACGGCATGACTAAGTACTCATAGTGGCCTGTAGAGGTAGAGAAGGCAGTTTTCCATTCATCACCCTCCTTGATGCGGATGAGATTGTATGCGCTGCGTAGATCTAATTTGGTGAAGTATTTAGCCTGCCTGAGTTGTTCGAGGGCCGCGGGTACCAAGGGTAATGGGTATCGGAACTTGATGGTAAGGTCGTTGAGACCGCGATAGTCAATGCAGGGCCGAAGACTGCCATCCTTTTTCTTTACGAAGAAGAATCCGGAGGCAGCGGGTGAAGTTGAGGGTCTGATGAAACCTTTAGCTAGTTCCTCTTCTATATAGGTATTCATGGCCTTGGATTCGGGTTGAGACAGAGGAAAAATTCGGCCTTTGGGAGGAGCTGCCCCAGGTAATAAATCAATAGCGCAGTCACTGGACCTGTGAGGAGGTAGGTTACATGCTTTGGTTCGGCTGAAGGCAATGGCCAGGTCTGAATATTCTATCGGTAGGTCGGGGCTGTTGGTGTTCAATTCGGCGACATTAATGGAGCGTACTGGTAGTGGGGAGACTTGACTCAGGCATTGGTTATGACAATTTGTGCCCCATTGAACAATCTGTCCTTCTTCCCAGGAGATGTGCGGGTTGTGTTTGCGTAGCCATGGTAAGCCGAGAATGACGGGATTGTTAGGCGAATGAATGACAGAGTTTGATGATTTCTTTGTGGAGGATCCCTACTTGCATGTGGACCTCCTCCGTGATATGTTCGACTCTTCCTTCTCCTATGGGACGACCATCTAGCGCCTCCACTGCCAAACGAACATTGCACAATGTCAGTGTGAGGTTATGTTGTTGCACAAATGCAGTAGATATGAAGTTACCGGCTGCCCCGGAGTCCAACAGAGCAGAAGTAGCTACTGTCTTGCCTTTGAAAGATAGTTCCACAGGTATTTTAATACAGGATGGGGAATGATTCATTTCAGTTTGTGGACTCACCGATTTGGAGGTATATGGAGTTGGTCGGATCGGACAGGTTGACTTGAGGTGACCAGCTTTACCACAATACATGCATAGATGCTGGTGCATTCGTCGTTCTCGTTCTTCTGGGGTTAGATGAGTGTAACCGAGTTGCATGGGTTCTGGATAAGAGCCAGCGACTTGTGTATTGGAGAAGTGTGGACGAGCAGGACGTCGTGATCGGATCAGATTATCAATCTGGATTGTCAGTTCAATGAATTCATTCAGTGTCTTTCCCTCGTCACGACAGGCTAATTCAGCTTGAAGTTCGTGACAATCCTTTTCTGAACAGTACTTTTAATGTGTCTTCTATCCACTCGGTTTGGGCCGCGAGTGTGCGAAAAGTCAATGCGTATTCTGCTGCTGTGGTTCTCCCCTGTGACAGAGCGAGTAACTGATCCCCCGCACTCAGACCTCCCGCAGGGTGTTCGAAGACCTCTCTGAAGCGTTGTAAAATGATAGTGAAGGAGGGGAAGATTGAACCATCCTCTCTCCACACAGCAGTGGCCCAGTCTAAAGCCTTTCCACTCAACAGCGAACACACAAATGAGATTTTGCTTGAGTCTGTGGGATACAAAGTAGGCTGTTGATTAACAAAGAGGGAGCACTGCAATAGAAATCCCTTACATTTACTTGGATTTCCATCAAATTTCTCAGGAAAGGCTAATCGTGGGTTTACAGCTGAGATAGGAGGGGTTATGGAGTTTACTGGGGCGGCAATCGGAGCCGATGCTGTCTCGGTTGGGGCTAACTGAAGACCCCGTAGTGTCCTGACGAGCTCCTCTGTTAGTGACGTCAGGTGACTGAGCTGATGTTGGTGTACGGCGAGCTGATTGGCTTGTGCGGACAGTTCTGAAGACAGTTGCATAATGGCTGCTGGATCACTGTGTGGCGAAGTCTTCTGTAATGAAGAGTCAGCGGAGTGAGGATCCATCTGCAGTTTATTGCAATCAGACTCACAAGCAGTAACAGATGCAATAGAGACAGCGTAAACCGGAACAGGCCGAGGTCAGGGTAGGCAGCAAACATGCAAAATTCCAAAGACAGGCAGAGTTCTGGGGAGGCAGCAAACTAACAGAGTCCAAGGGCAGGCAAAGGTCAGGGCAGGCAGCAAACAAATCAAGGGTATGAGAAACAGTCCAAGTCAAAACACGGGAAAAATACTAGCAAAAGGAATAAACGCTCAGAAAAGTTCACCGGAGCAAAACAAGACTTCGCACTGATACTGTGTAAATGGAGTGCTTAAGTAGTGTGTGTAATGAACTGCAGGTGTGTGTAATTAGTCCCAGGAATGAGGGCCTATGGGAGATGAAGTCCAAAAGGTAACCAGTTAATATTCGGGTGATGTCTCCCTCTGGTGGTGCGAGAGAGGTGGTGCGGAACCTTCATTCGTTACAGGTGGACAGGCTAGGGATAACAGACATAAGGAAAGTGATGCTCTGGTTCTAACCACTTGAGACCAATTAAGCTATGGCTTCTCAACTCAAACCCATTTCCCGACATGAGCACAAATGAGATTTAATGGCGGTTTTACGAGAGACATATTTAGTAATGTTAAGCAGCATTGCAAAAAGGTTCACTCAGGACTTATTTATTCATTCAGGTCTGTATACATACTCATGTACAGTTGTTATATCATATCACGTGCAATATTGAAGGAGTAATTCTTGGACTTAACTTACGTAGTCATTCACTCAGGAATGCATATTAGTATCCTGTCAGTTGTATCTTTTCTCATTGCTTTTAGTATATCAAATGTGCAGTTATCTGTAATTAAACCCTGCACACTAAGGACTGTATTTTAAGGGAATTACTATTATTACCCTAAATTATATCATACACACATTTAGCTATTTAAGTATCTCTTCCTGTCATTTACCTGTACAGTTAATGTAACCATGCAAATATTCACTTACCTGTAAATTTAACTGTCTATTTACCTGTACAGTTAATTTAACCATGCAAAATATTCACTTACCTGTTTAAAGTAATATTGAAGTATTTCTCTGTCATCGACCTGTATAGTATAGTTAACCATGCACCATCCACCAATGTATAGTGTATCATTTGATATAGGTTACAAGTTGGGTAAATAAAAAATTATAAATGCCCTTATGTTGATGACTTTCTGCAAATCCAATCAGTTTTTTTTCTTGGTTGAAATGACGTGGAAATTCTTGAGGATATTTGTTAGTTAGGAGGAAGTAGGAACTATTCAACATTGAAATAAGAAATCTGAGCATTGAATTACATGCAGGTCCCTCTTTTTGATTTGTTTAAGTAGTATGGTCAGGTCCACTCACCGTTGATTACTGGGGTGAACACTGCCATGCCCTCAAAGTTTGGGTCGCTCACAGTCTTGTCCAGTATAAGGCCTCCGATACTGTGGTTTAAAAGGACACAATGGCACACAAACGTCACTTAACATGTTCAAAGCTGAAAAGTGTCTAAGGGACATGTCATAACAAAGTTTAAAAAATGTTAATAATCTGCACTGATCTGAAAGAAGAGGATAGATGATAGCGATATGGTGCCTGGAAGCCTACTGAGAAGTATCTTTTATCTGTCCAGTTTTATATAAAACCAGTTTAGATAAAGGTGACAAAAGAGTAAGCGATTAAGACCTTCAAGATGCACTTTAAGTGAATATACTGCACGTTTGTCTCCTTGAAAGCTAGTTGCAAGCTCCTGAGTCTTTTGTAGATCGTTCATAGAACATTGATTGAATATTGATAGAATGTTGATTGAATTACAATAGAATGTTGAAAGCCCAATGCCTTTACCTGCTGATGGACATGGCCACGAGGACGGGCTGCCACCCAGACCTCAGGACCTCTCTAATTGGAGGAGAGCGTTGGGCAATGACCACCCACAGCGGGATGAGAACCAGGAAGAAGCCACACACCAGCACAGGAAGGTACCACATCTCTGGAAAACAGGACATGTAGCGAGTGTATGTGAGAAAGTGAGCACATTCCACATACACATTTTTTTACACAGGTATAAAAGAAGTGTTACAACTGCAAGACATACTGTATATCAACATGATAACACCATCCCATATTCTGTGCAGACCTCCATAGAAAATATTATTTGGAAGACACACAATGCACTGTGTTAGACATTTATCAAGCAGACCTGCAATAACCAGTGAACATAATGTTATGACTATAACTACTGTTCCCTGAAGGAAGGAAACGAGGTACAACACAACTATGGGGAGTCACACTCTCGCGACTTCGATTGAAGAACTGAAATCACGCCTGACAAGGCTAATGAAATCCGCGCCTCACTAAAGGAATGATGCCGGCTCGGAATCATTCCTTTAATTAATTCCCCCATGGTTGTGTTGTACCTCGTTTCCCTCCTTCAGGGAACAGTAGTTATAGTCATAACTTTACATTCCTTTTCAGTCGGTACTATTGGTACAACACAAGTATGGGGAAATGAAATCCCGCCCCAAGGCTGCACCAATGGATACCAAATGAAATGGCCCATGGCAGACTACCACGACATCCAGTGTGCACACAGCATGCTGCCTAATGACCCACTCCTGTCCCCGCTGTAAGCATACTGTGGGCTACACTGGGAGCAGTGACATCCAAGTGATGAAACCTCACAAAAGTGTGTGGCGATGCTAGCCTGGTCTCGAAAGTCTGCATAGGACCGGATCACAGAGCTGCGACCGGACCCATCATCGACAAGTCTTGACCGAGGCAGACAGAGGTGGCAAGGGGAACCCACCGAACTTTGCCAACCTCTCTTTTTGAGTAGCCTCCCGTAACCGGTGACAGAGCACAGATGAGTCAGGTTGAGCGTGGGCAGCTATCACATACACCACGCCCAGGCAGACAAGACATTTGCTCTTACCAGACCCAATCTATCTATGCATCCCGCACTCAGACTCAGGTGAGGTACGGGCACCTGGGAGAGGAAGTCACTATCGGAAACACCAAGCCCCCCCAAGAATGCTACACGATTGTCAAGAGAACATGCGCCGTGGACTAGGGGAACAGTACCAGCCGCGGGCAAGCCCCTAGTCCCGCACACAAACTGATTCAAGCGAGTGCAGCCTGAGCATGTGCTGAGACATACAAGACAACAAACATGAGTATGTTTTTATTCATATGGGCATGGTCGTGAACCCAAACCTGTCTTGTTAGCCTTCGTCTTTTCGGTTGCGTTAGCCATCTTGCTCTTTGCTACAGCCAGGCCAAGCAATCTGAAGAGTAACTAATTGGTTTGTGGTTAGGAAACTAGGAGAACGCTCTACCACAAAGTGTACCAAAATTTTTTGTTTTAGTAGCGTGAATCGTTCCTGCTCAGATCGAAGTGAAGAGCAGAAGAATTAAAGGAATGAATCCGAGCCTTGGGCTTATCATGTGGAAGGCGGGGCATCCAGCGAGGTGCAGATTTCATTGGCCTAGTCAGGCGTGATTTTAGTTCTTCAATCGAAGTCGCGAGAGTGCGACACCCCATAGTTATATTGTACCAAGAGTACAGACTGAAAGGGAACCAGACTTTTCTAGCCTCTACTAATGGCACAATAGATGTACTAATTAAGAATTGTCTTTCGAGAGATTTGAGAGGATATTTCATTTGGTTAGTAATTAGATGTTTTATTCACTGCAAAGATCAATAAGATTTGTTATTGCCTTGAAAGGAAATTAAATGTAAAATGAAATAACGATGAAGTAATGTAAACAGGGCCGGACCGTGCGTATAGGCAGACTATGCGACGGCCTAGAGCGACACTTTGGAAAGGGTTTATAAAAAAATAAAAAAATGGCGCTCATTTTGCCGCCTCTTGTAGTCCATTGGTGAGGAATGTGTGTCTGTCAATCAAAATCACCAATCAGCGTTGTGGTTATGTGTTCTTCAGTTGTCTGAGTTCAGGTTATGGGGGAGGGGGAATGTTAGAGTGCCTACCGTAACCGAGCCTCGCATGGCCGGAGGTTAGGTTTGTTGTCAAAAGTTGAATGCGGATAATAAAGTGTGACGTTCCTGGAGTCGTGCGGTGTGTGGGGCACAGGAACTCTCTGTTAAATCAATCTCTGTCTCATGCCATCTTCTTATAGACGAGCTCGCAACAGTACACTGTAAAACCATGTCTAAACGACCCAAACTGTTGGGTTGTGAGTACAAAAAAAGAAAATTAGGAAAGGAGCAATAATTATTTTTGAAAATAGAGGGGCGGCACAATTGTGTTTCACCTAGAGCGGCAGAAATGCACGCACCGGCCCTGAATGTAAAATATATACTTTGTGATCATAGTCTATTCCAGCTGGAAATAATAAGAGATCAGTTTCAAATCAACCCTTTTCTACCAAGCTTCCCGTGTCTACGGTCTAGCCCATGCATACACTAAATCTGAAAGAACTGGGCTACTGTCTCTCCACAAAGTGTGCACTCATTAATTCCCCTTCATGGACTGGTGTAAAATATATTGTGGAAACTCCATCTAGTCTAGCCCATACCATGGGAAGGTGTTACGGGGTGAAGTGCTGTTGACGGAGGTGCAGTCGACAGGGGGGTTTGCTGAGGAGTATTTTTCTCCGCTCTGCTGACAAGTATTTTTCTCTGCTCATACAGGATTAATAAAGGTACTAATTTAGTAGGGACATTTAAAAAACAAAAATAAATGTATCAGTCAGCACTCCTGCTTCCTGTGTATATGGTCTAGCCCATGCACACATTAATCCAATACTTTTAAATCCATGAGGGGGGAACAAGTGCCCATTTTGAGGAGAAGTGTAGGGAATCGGAACCTAGGCATATGAAAATAGCCAAAGCCATATATTTAGTATAATATTGGCTCTGGCTCCACCCAGGCTTTGCCCAATATTGCAGCCAGTCCTGGGAATCATCAATATGAGCCTAGTCAGTGGTAGGGGTGAAGGTTCAGATAAAATCCTTCAGACAAACATCCTTTTACAGGTTTTTTTCCCCACAGGACAGTCTTAAGTGAGGGGGACAGACAATGAAGGAGTAATGACCGGTAAGAAGGGCGCAGACAGCGGCCGAGCCGAGACTGGAACCCCTTTGCTGGGGTGAGCATAAGTGGTCCCCCACGACGCCAGGACAGCGTAGTCACTGACCAACTTCCGGAGACACTTGAAACCCTACCTCTAAGGAATACCTGGAATAGTATAACAGTAATCCTTTTAACCCCCCCACAAAAAACAAAAAAAAGTTGTTATCAAGATATGGTTGTCCCTGATAGCACTGACTTTGCTCACAGCTGTTGGTTTAAAGAAATGTACTTACTGTGATGGAGATGTGGTTGTCCCTGATAGCGCTGACTTTGCTCACAGCTGTTGGTTTAAAGAAATGTACTTACTGTGATTTAGATGTGTTTGTCCCACTGGCTATCCTAAGTTGAATGCACCAATTTGTAAGTCGCTCTGTTTAAGAGCGTCTGCTAAACGACTACAATGTAAATGTATAAAATGTCCGGTGGTTGAGAGAGTTACCGTTTGACCAGATTCCGGCACATTCCAGTTATTCTGTGGTGATTAATCTGACCTTTGAACCTGAAGAGGAAGCTGCTGACCCCGGCCAGCAGAGAGAGGGTGATGAGGTCACCCAGGCTGGCTGCGATGGGTGTTGCCACATTGTCAGGGTTGATGCCAATCTTCCTGGAGCCAATGATCACTCCCACCATCACTAGTCCTACCGACACAGAGAGTGGACACACATACTATGGTCTACTGTCAATCTAAAACAGAATCATCAATATCAAAGTGCATATCTAGTTTGTATTTATTCAAACATTTCAGCAGGACTCTTAAGGTTTGTAGGGTTCCTGACTGTGATCTATTGACAAAAGATAGAAAAGATCACACTCAATTTCTGGTTTACCTAATTATACAACTGCTAAATACCTGAACAATCGAAGTGAAAACATGGTGTAGCAATCTTCACTAATGCGCCCTGTTACAATTCCCACAAACTGGCTTAACCATAGGAGGTATATGGGGTTACACTTATTGGTGCAATGGCTAGGGTGCTTGCCTTTCACGCTAGCGATCTGGTTTCACGTCCCCGTTTTTCCATTCGTTACAATACTACCTAGAATTACTGGTGTCAGTCAGAGCTTGTATAACAGCTAGTGGCAAGTATACTGTTGTTGTTTTGTCCCATTGACCTACCCAAGGACAGGGCAGCTACAAAGGCTGTGGTGACACTACTGCCACATAGGACAGCAGCCTGTAGCAAGTCTACACGACCCCTGGTCAACGCGCCCAACCCCACTGCAGCTACCGCTGCCAGGAAACCCACCACTGTGGCCTGGACCTATGGAGGAAGAGAGAGGGGGGAATAAGAAACTAGCAGTGAGAGAAGGGGAGAGAGAGACAGAGAGGGGGAGAGGGAAAGGGAGAGAGAGGGAACAGGAGAGTCAGCAAGGGAAGGGAGGAGGGAGATAGAGGCGGAAAGGATAGAGTAAGGGAAGGAAGAGGAGAGAGAGAGAGAGAGAGAGAGAGAGAGAGAGAGAGAGAGAGAGAGAGAGAGAGAGAGAGAGAGAGAGAGAGAATGAAGCATGGTACTGAGATATGTCATTGCCTTGATACAATGACACCCTCTTGTGCCCTCTGTTGGACTCACTCTATAATAACCTGTGTGGTTGACAGCACAGTGACAGCACTGGTCTGATAAAATGCCATTGGCTGTGTTTGCTTGACGGAGAGGTCAGTATCACCTGAATGAGAGCCAAGTTGCTACACACCATCCTCCACTGCTGCTTCGGGTCATCCATCTGCCCAGTGTTAGCCTGATAGGGATGAGGGAGGGGGAGTTGAGAGAAGATAGGGGGAGAGAAATAACATTTACATGATTGTGTTTGTGTGTAAAATCACATGTTTAAGTTTGAGCTTTAAACATGTTGTGCCAGGATTGAGTGTGTGTGTGTGTCAGTGTTTGTATGTGTGCATGCGTGCCTACGAGTGTGTGTGTATGTCCACTCACTGCTGTAGACAGTCTGGACGCCAGTGTCATCTCTAGGTTGCCTTTCAGTCCCACCAGGGCTGGCACCAAGATAAACACCTCTGTGATCTCCTTAAACACCTCCCAGTGCTGAAAAATACACAATCAAGCACTAGTTAATACTGAAACATACTACTCTGAATAATATCCATACAAACCTGCCAGTGATGAAACATTCACAATGATTTCCTTAAACACCTGCCAGTGATGAAACATCCCAATCCCTCCCAACATATTTTCTGCTAGCCTGGTTGATAAATATACAGTACTTGTGCTTTAGCCAACAGCTTGGTTGTTGTCATGCTCAAGCACAAACAGATCTGGCAAGCAGAATAATTCACTGTAAACGGACATGATTATTGTAACTCAATATGTTTTTGCTGTTTTGTCTTGATATAACGTAACTATTATGGGTTACAGGTGAATGTTTGAATGAATCCATCCATACATCGATGATGTATTTGGGGTTTCCCCCACACACACATTTTTGGTAATTTTCAATTAAAATGGAACCATATTGAGCTTTCAAGGCTGACTTCTGTCAAAGTGACCGACCAATCCACAAACCTATTCCATTATTCATGGAGTTAGTCATGCCATGTGCCTGAAAGGTAAACCTGTGAAAGAGCTATTGCCCTGCTTTACTCTCATATCTAGGACTCAGGCTAAGCCTCAAGTACATTATCTACCAGATATTGACACATGTTCAATAGGCTGCAGCGCTCTCATGTCATGGATGCTCTTTCTAGCTGTAATTTAGAGGCACTGTCAAGGGTCTTCTGACTGCACTTTGAAGCAGCTTAAAGTAACCAGATTTGGCACGCTCTTCCTGACGTTTGTTTATCAGTCCATCCTACATTTTCCATACAATCCATCTTGAAACACCTACAGTTGAAGTCAGATGTTTACATACACCTCAGCCAAATACATTTAAACTCAGTTTTTCACAATTCCTGACATTTAATCCTAGTAAAAATTCCCTATTTTAGGTCATTTAGGATCACCACTTTATTTTAAGAATGTGAAATGTCAGAATAATAGTAGAGCGAATGATTTATTTCAGCTTTTATTTCTTCAAGTTTACATACACTCAATTAGTATTTGGTAGCATTGCCTTTAAATTGTTTAACTTGGGTCAAACGATTCGGGTAGCCTTCCACAAGCTTCCCACAATAAGTTGGGTGAATTTTGTCCCATTCCTCCTGACAGAACTGGTGTAACCGAGTCAGGTTTGTAGGCCTCCTTGTTCACACACACTTTTTCTGCCCACAAATCTTCTATAGGATTGAGGTCAGGGCTTTGTGATGGCCACTCCAAGACCTTGACTTTGTTGTCCTTAAGCCATTTTGCCACAACTTTGGAAGTATGCTTGGGGTCATTGTCCGACCCATTTGCGACCAAGCATTAACTTCCTGACTGATGTCTTGACATGTTGATTCAATATATCCACATAATTTTCCTTCCTCATGATGCCATCTATTTTGTGAAGTGCACCAGTCCCTCTTGCATCAAATCACCCCCCACAACATGATGCTGCCACCCCCGTTCTTCACAGTTGGGATGGTGTTCTTTGGCTTGCAAGCCTCCCCCTTTTTCTTCCAAACATAACGATGGTCATTATGGCCAAACAGTTCTATTTTTGTTTCATCAGACCAGAGGACATTTCTCCATAAAGTACGATCTTTGTCCCTATGTGCAGTTGCAAACCGTAGTCTGGCTTTTTTTATGGCGGTTTTGGAGCAGTGGCTTCATCCTTGCTGAGTGGCCTTTCAGGTTATGTCGATATAGGACTTGTTTTACTGTGGATATAGATACTTTTATACCCGTTTCCTCCAGCATCTCCACAAGATCCTTCGCTTTTGTCCTGGGATTGATTTGCACTTTTCGCCTCAAGGTACATTAATCTCTAGGAGACAGAACACGTCTTCCTTCCTGAGCGGTATGATGGCTGCGTGGTCCCTTGTGGAGGTCTTGGCTGATTTTTTATTTTCCCATGATGTCGAGCAAAGAGACACTGAGTTTGAAGTTAGGCCGTGAAATACATCCACAGGTACACCTCCAATTGACTCAAATGATGTCCATGAATTAGCCTATCAGAAGCTTCTAAAGCCATGGCATAATTTTCTGGAATTTTCCAAGCTGTTTAAAGGCACAGTCAACTTAGTGTATGTAAACCGACTTGCCAAAACGATAGTTTGTTAACATGAAATCTGTGGAGTGGTTGAAAAATGAGTTTGAATGACTTCAACCTAAGTGTATGTAAACATCCGACTTCAACTGTACATCTAAATAGGCACCCTTTGTTTTTAGTACAAAAGTCCCGTTACGACCTCCGCAGAGCCATCAAACGCAAAAGGACAATATACAGTGCATTTGGAAAGTATTCAGATCCTGTGACATTTTCCACATTTTGTTACGTTAGAGCCTTATTCTAAAATGGATTCTACACACAATATCCGAAAATGACAAAGCAGAAATAGGTTTTTATACATTTAATAAACTGAAATATCACATTTACATAAGTATTCAGACCCTTTACTCAGTACTTTGTTGAAGCACCTTTGGCAGCGATTACAGCCTTGAGTCTTCTTGGGTATGATGCTTCAAGCTTGGCACACCTGTATTTGGGGAGTTTCTCCCATTCTTCTCTGCAGATCCTCTGTCAGGTTGGATGGGGAGCATTGCTGCACAGCTATTTTCAGGTCTCTCCAGAGATGTTCGATGGGGTTCAAGTCCGGGCTCTGGCTGGGCCACTCAAGGACATTCAGAGACTTGTCCCGAAGCGTTGTCTTGGCTGTGTGCTTAGGGTCATTGCCCTGTTGGAAGGTGAACCTTCGCTGGAGCAGGTTTTCATCAAGGATCTCTCTGTACTTTGCTCCGTTCATCGTTCCCTCGATCCTGACTAATCTCCCAGTCCGTGCCGCTGAAAAACATCCCCACAGCATGATGCTGCCACCAGCATGCTTCCCCATAGGGATGGTGCCAGGTTTCCTCCAGATGTGACGCTTGGCATTAAGGCCAAAGAGTTCAATCTTGGTTTCATCAGACAAGAGAATCTTATTTCTCATTGTCTGAGAATCTTTAGGTGCCTTTTGACAAACTCCAAGCGGGATTTCATGTGCCTTTTACTGAGGAGTAGCTTCCGTCTGGCCACTCTACCATAAAGGCCTGATTGGTGGAGTGCTGCAGAGATGGCTGTCCTTCTGGAAGAGTGACCATCGGGTTCTTGGTCACCTCCCTGACCAAGGCCCTTCTTCCCCAATTGGCCAGCTTGTCTGAAGAGTCTTGGTAGTTCTAAACTTCTTCCATTTAAGAATGATGGAGGCCACTGTGTTCTTGGGGACCTTCAATGCTGCATAAATGTTTTGGTACCCTTCCCCAGATCGTGTCTCGACACAATCCTGTCTTGGAGCTTTACGGACAATTTCTTCGACCATAACCATAACGACAGTAACATCAGAGTATCACATTGACACTAGCAGTCAATTACAGTACTCACAATCTTTCAGATTTGACTGAACATAGTCCGCAAAATCGCACTTCTTAAAACATGTCCGCTTAACACGAAAACCAGCTGCACCAATGTGTTGGAGGAAACACCATTCAACTGACGACCGTCGTCAGCCTGCAGGCGCCCAGCCTGCCACAAGGAGCCGCTAGAACGCGATGAACCAAGTAAAGCAGTGCCTTGGACTGCTGTGCCACTCGGAAGACCATGATACCCCTCTGTGATGATTGATCACTTCGCTCCTCGTTTGGCATCCGTGTAGGATTTCACTTTTTCTTGTGTGACACACACTCGGCACGGTATCGTTGGAGACGGAGGGACTCTGTAGCGGGAGAATGTTCAGTTTTGTGCTCAACATTCTGTTGTTCAACAGCACACAGGGCGCAACTCCTATAGTGGCATGAGCTGTCGTCCTGTAGTGCATGAGGAAGTGTTGGACCTCTCGGGTCGCTGTTTGAGAACAACAATTCCATGTTTTTACCATGGGCCTTCAGGAAGGGGAACAGGCTGGAGAGGCGTGACATCATCTTTGTAGTTTTGCCATTTGTCTGACAGAGTTGACATGTTGTTATTGTAGTTTGTACAGACGTGTCCATTCCAGGGCACCAGTAGAGCTCACAGAGCCGTTGTTTTGTTCGGACGACTCCCTGATGGCTGTCATGAGCAAGTGAAACCAGTCTGTGACGCAGCATAATGGGTACTAGCAGGTGGTTTGGAGCACAGTACACTAAACAGTCTTGTACAGAGAGTTCATCCTGAATGGGAAAGTAAGGTAACAGCCTTTTTCAATCTGGCTGCGTAAAGCACACAGTTCTGGGCATGTAGCACATTCGGAGGAGAACTCAGACACTGCAGGGCCATAGCAGGGCCACTAACTCAGGTTCAGTGACGGCAAAAATATTTTCGTCTGAGGGGAGGGGCAGATGCGACAGAGTTTAAGCCATTTTCTGCTCTAGAGTTTTTGTGCTTTTTTGAACGGGTGCAAACGCCACTGTGCGTTCTGTTCCGTCTGGATGTATTTGTGTAAGCACACCACCCAAGCCATAATCTGATGCATCTATGGACACCAGGGTAGGAAGAGCAGGGTCGAATATAGCCAGGGCAGAGCTATTGAAAACCAGCTGCTGACTTGTCCATCATCCGGAAGTAGTCATTGTGCAGTGATTGTCTGACCAAGGAAGGTCAGGCTTGTTTTGTTGAAGTGACATTTTCTTTGTTTAGCAGCAAACCGGCGTTCTCCAAGGTGCTGAGAACGGCTTGCAAGTTGCAGTCATGTTCCTCTTAGATTTTTCCGTATATTATTAAGTTATCCAGGTAGGCTTGTGTACCTTGTATGTTCTGCTGCAGGGAGGACATCATCTTTTGAAAAGCAGCAGGAGGCATCGATTTTCTCGAGTTTAGTAAGCAAACCAGGCCAGCTTTTTAACAGACAGTGGTAGTCAATGTAGTTTTTGTTGCACATGAGTAACGTCCTCTTTGACTTTCCCACGGTGAGTGAACCCTTCGACGCACCCTAGTTTCTCCGTACTGGGAGTTGCCAGGTGCTGTACCTTAACAGGTGTAGGACAGGACAGCACAGTATTACCACTGATATGCAGATTCAAGGCCGTAACTAAGTCCATGCCTAGCAAAGGTGTTCCCTTTTCCACGGTGAAGGAAGCTATAGTAGTAACTGTATCATGCCGGATGTCAGCGGAGAGGCACCCTAACACAGGTAAGTCTTGTTTAGAGTAGGTAACCATGTTGTGGTGTCAGGGGGCATTTATCAAAGTAGCGCATATGCAAATGCTTGGGCCGGATAGAGACTGAGGACCCCGAATCAAGCAACAGTTCAATGGGGTGAGGAGCAACCTCAGGGGTACCGACAGAGACTATGCAATGTATTTTCTCTGTACATATCCTGATCTAGAATGCATAATACTGTAAGCTCTGGTACCTCAACCTCTTGTACATGTGCTTTTTTATCAGCACGGCACACCCGTGCGTAATGACCGGTTTTGTCACAGGCCTTGCATTTAGCCTTGGCGGCGGGTCAGTCCATAGCGTTAGCTAAAAGAGTATTAGAGCCACACCTGTAACAGCAGGTAAAAAGCCTTTCTTTGACATGGGAGGAGAGGTCTTTTCAACAAGTTGATCTCTCAGCATCTCATCTCCTCTATCACCAAAGTCACAGTTCACAAGTAACTCTCTCAGGGCAGCAACAACGTAATCTGCTATGGACTCATCAGATTTCTGTGCTCTGTCAGAATTTATGGTCCTCGACCACGACATTGATAGCCGGAATGAAATGTCCATGGAGAGCTGTGACAGATGTTGCAAACGTAGTACCTGTATCTGGTAAGGTGTAAAACATAATTTGACATTCACTACCAAGGCAATGTAGTAGTACTGCACGCTTCCTAGCATCTGGCCAGTCATCTCCTGTAGCATTGATAGCCACCTAGTAGCACAACATCTAGTTCGCGAATCATGCTAACCATTTAGCTAACGTTAGCCAGCTAGCTAAAAATGTATCTATGGGCTGATTATGGAGAGTGAATTCAATTGTTTATTTGTTGATAGCCAGAGTTCGGAGGGAGCTAAGAAAAGAAGAAGAGGACATTCGACAAAAAACCCTCCCTCCTCTTGTCCTTCACCTGTCGCTCTCTCTTGTCCTTCTGTCTTTAGCCAATGTTACTAAGTTCTAAAAAATGGCACCGACTGCCTTTGTCCTCTCGCACTCCTCACGCCTCGCCCTTCAGCAGGCGAGCTGCCGAGGGGCTCCGCTGGAAGCAACCAGTGCGCTCGCCTCCGCGGGGCCTGAAAAACGTCCAAGTTCTCTGGGACAAGGACAACCAGAAGGCTGCTAACTCTTTCTCTGCCCTTCTTAGCTGCTGCTCCTCATGATGTCTTTCCTCTTTCCTCTCCTTTTCTTCCCACTGCCCTGTGTGAACAGCCTGGCTCCCCTGGAGCCCCTTCCTAATGTTGGGCTGGAGAGACGTGACGGGGGATTTTTGTCAGTGTGTGTCGCAGAAAAGAAATTAGGTAATAAGGGATGGTGATGGTCCGTGGCTCTAAGACTCCGAAGGAGAAGGACTGCAGGGAGACATTGAGTGAGGACAATAAGGTGTAAGTCAGAGTACCTGTACCATCACCACCAAGGCTTTCCTATACTCTGTAATGCAGACAGATTGGGTCGTGATGGTGCTTCTGTGAGGGAGGGAGGGAAAGGGAGGGGGTGCTGCTGGCGTCGGTACAAGCAGGGCTATCAGACTGAAACAGGGTCTCTTTCTTTCTCTCTCTCTAGTTCTCTATTTATGGATCTCTCTCTCCTTTGCTCTCTTCTATCTATCTCTGTCTACTGATAACTCTCTTTCTCTCAACTCAGTTTTTTTTTTCTCTCTATTTTTTCTCTCTCCCTACTCCCCACCCTGTGACATATCCTCTGTGCCAGCAGGTGTTGCACCTATCACAAACATGTGGCATTAGCCCGGTCTCCTCTAAAAGACATCTCCTCTCCTTTCTGATTGGTGGGTTGACCGTCTCCCCTCCATTTGCGTTGCAACTAATGGTGTTTTGGCTCTTTCTACATGTCAGTCTTTATAAGCAAGATTCCCTCTCTCCCTCTCCCTCTCCTCTCTTTATCCCCCTCTCTTTCTCACTTAAATTCAGATTAAAAAAACGACATTATCGACTGGAAAGACATTTAGTAAATATTATCAAAACAATGGAAGTGAAGTAAAAATCAATAACTTCTAAATCATCCATGACCATGACAGAGATCTGAGACCTGCATGCTGTTGAGGGAGAGAGGGAACTAAGTTCAGCTCTTTATCTCTCCCTTCTAAGTGATTACACATGCAGATGTACACACACACACACGCACACACACACACACACACAGAGTGACTCAGCTGAAAGGTGTCCCTGAGACGTGATGTGGAAAGTCTGCTCTCTCCCTCCTGCTTCCCCAACTGACACTGTGTTGTAATTTCGTAACTGTAAACTCAGGGTTTAGAGGAGTCTGGGACACAATAATAATTGAGGGATTATGTGTTGCTTGTGCCATCAAGATAATTCCCATAGAAATATAATTACTTAATTAGTAATTCTATTTTAATGTCAGGATTAGTGTTCAGAGATGCCTCTTGGCATCTCTATGCTGCTTGTGTTAGTGATCCCCAATTAGAGGCAGCTGCGCTGCGTTGTCTCTAACTAGGGATCATATTTAAGGGTTTTGCCTGCCCACTTGCATGTGGGCTATTGTTTGTGCAGTGTGCACATCAGTTCATGGTTGCTTCCTTTCCTTTTGTTGTTTTGGTATATACCGTAATCAAGCATGTCGATTGACTACAGCTCTGCGCCTTGGGTCCTGCCTACCACCAGCCGTGACAGAATAACCCACCAAAACAGGACCAAGCAGCGCAGTGAAGGAACTCCTTGGCGGTTGGGAGACTGACTCTGATGAGAAGGACCTTCATTGTCTAGCCCTGGATTCAGACCGGGATCCAGGGCAGCGGCGACGCCGGCAGGTTCCACGTCGGCGAGCCAAACGACAGGCCCAGCGAATAGCCCTGAAGAACCCCCATATATTTGGTGGGGGGGCTATGGGGAGCGGCAGATAAGGACGAGGAAGAGTTCCTGTCGTGATACTTTGGGGGGGGGACTCCTGCAGCCATGGGAGGAGGAGGACGACGAGGAGGCGTTGGATGATGATGATGAAGTGCTCCCGTCTCCCAACTCGTGGGGGCTCTTGGATGAGCCCCTGCAGAGCCGGGACCTGCAGAAGAAGGAGGAAGACGGCCTCCTACAGTGGAAGATCGAGGAACCCCAGAGGGCTTTAATGACCAGCCCCTAGAAGTACAGGCGAGGTGGTGGGGAGCTTGGCTGGTGCTACCTACAGCTCGCCGCACCAGAGCTCCGGTGCCGGTCCCCAGCCCGGCATCTCCTGTTCTGGCCCCACGCACCAGAGTCCCGGTGCCGGTTCCCACTTTACCTAGCTAGCACAACAGCTAGTTACCGAATAATGCTAACCATTTAGCTAACGTTAGCCAGCTAGCTAAAAATGTATCTATGGGCTGTATATGATTACGGAGAGTGAATTCAAATGTTTATTTGTGATCTTGATAGCCAGCTAGCTGAGTGGCTGACGACTTCAAGGTCTTTGCTATGTAAACATAAAAGAGATTGACACTCTGTTCTTAGGTGCTAAGTACTGTGGAAGACAAACCAGTGTGTCTAAGCTTTAAAGGGAATAGTGTGCCATTTGGGACGTAACCAGTGTCCCCTTTTCTAACTCTACCAGTCCTAGCACTGGAGTGTTATCTACTGGGGAATGTGGGCTATCGCTGATACAAAGCAATGTAACACTGTAGATGCCTAAACATCTGTGGAGCTGCATCTCTATCACCTGCTTTTTGCTTAAATGCAAGGGGAATTACAACAAATCACCGCATGCCCTGATACACACAAATATACTTTTAAATATACGTTTCAAAGCCTAACAATAGGTCACGAATAGATCAAGACACACATGGATATTGTTCACATACATTACATACACATACAAACTAACACACACACACAAACAAACACAAAGTTAGCCCATACTTGCACCACGTCCATGACTATGCCCGCTGCCACCATGCCCAGGCCGGCCACCAGGAAGGGCAGTAGGATCTGGGCTGCGATGAGCCAGGAACTCTCAGGCAGGTAGCCATGGGGGAAGCGAGTCAGCTTACAGGTGAAGCCCCTCAGCTTCTTCCCCTGGTAGCACAGCTCCAGCTCCAGATGGGTGACCACCATGGTCTCAGCAGGTCCCAGTTACCCCATCTCCGCCTGAGAAGACGAGTGGGGGTTTAGGGAGCGACAGCTACCCCTTGTCACCCTAACCTCCAACAACCTCCACCACTAATATCTCCTCTATGGTAACGATAGTTTAGTTTTGTGAATAGAAGTTTCTTCTGAGGAGGGAAGCCTGGCTTTGACAACAACAAGAGGAGGGCAGAGTGTCCTTCCAGTCAACAGCGGCACGTTGCCAAACGTTCTTCAGAGGCTTTCAGAGCCTTTTGAATGGCAGTTTGTTGCCGTAATGTTCTGAACTGTAACAGCTCAGCTGCTGCCTAACACTTTTCCCATAAGGTAAAGAGTCCGGAGGGAGCTATGAAAAGAAGAAGAGGACATTCGACAAACCACCCTCCCTCCTCTTGTCCTTCACCTGTCACTCTCTCTTGTCCTTCTGTCTTTAGCCAACGTTACTAAGTTAACAAAAATAAATAAATGGTGGATGAACCTAAAAAATGGCACCGACTGCCTTTGTCCTCTCGCACTCCTCACGCCTCGCCCTTCAGCAGGCGAGCTGCCGAGGGGCTCCGCTGGAAGCAACCAGTGCGTTCGCCACCGCGGGGCCTGAAAAACATCCACGTTCTCTGGGACAAGGACAACCAGAAGGCTGCTAACTTTTTCTCTGCCCTTCTTAGCTGCTGCTCCTCGTGATGCCTCTCCTCTTTCCTCTCCTTCTCTTCCCACTGCCCTGTGTGAGCAGCCTGGCTTCCCTGGAGCCCCTTCCTCATGTTGGGCTGGAGAGACGTGACGGGGGATTTTTGTCAATGTGTGTCGCAGAAGAGAAATGAGGTAATAAGGGATGGTGATGGTCCGTGGCTCTAAGGCTCCGAAGGAGAAGGACTGCAGGGAGACATTGAGTGAGGACGATAAGGTGTGAGTCGCGAGGCAAAGCGTCAGAGTACCTGTACCATCGCCACCAGGGGTTTCCTATACTCTGTTATGCAGACAGATTGGGTCGTGATGGTGCTTCTGTGAGGGAGGGAGGGAGGGAAAGGGAGGGGGTGCTGCTGGCGTCGGTACAAGCAGGGCTATCAGACTGAAACAGGGTCTATTTCTTTCTCTCTCTCTAGTTCTCTATTTATGGATCTCTCTCTTCTTTGCTTTCTTCTATCCATCTCTGTCTACTGATAACTCTCTTTCTCAACTGTTTTTTTTTTCTCTCTATTTTTTCTCTCTCCCTCCTCCCCACCCTGTCCCCACACTGTGACATATCCTCTGTGCCAGCAGGTGTTGCACCTATCACAAACATGTGGCATTAGCCCGGTCTCCTCTAAAAGACATCTCCTCTCCTTTCTGATTGGTGGGTTGACCGTCTCCCCTCCATTTGCGTTGCAACTAATGGTGTTTTGGCTCTTTGTACATGTCAGTCTTTATAAGCAAGACTCCCTCTCTCCCCCTCCATCTTCTCTCTTTATCCCCCTCTCTTTCTCAATTAAATTCAGATTTAAAAAAACGACATTATCGACTGGAAAGACATTTAGTAAATATTATCAAAACAATGGAAGTGAAGTAAAAATCAATAACTTCTAAATCATCCATTACCATGACAGAGATTTGAGACCAGCATGCTATTGAGGGAGAGAGGGAACTAAGTCCAGCTCTTTTTCGCTCCCTTCTAAGTGATTACGCATGCAATGTACACACACAGAGTGACTCAGCTGAAAGGTGTCCCTGAGACGTGATGTGGAAAGTCTTCTCTCTCCCTCCCGCTCCCCCCACACTGTGTTGTAATTTCGTAACTGTAAACTCAGGGCTTAGAGGATTCTGGGACACAGTTATAATTGAGGGACTCTATTTATATGTCAGGATTAGTGTTCAGAGATGCTATGTGAATGTCAAGAGAGAAACTTTGGCCTCCTACAGTGGAAGATCGAGGGACCCCAGAGGGTTTTAATGACCAGCCCATAGAAGTACAAGCGAGGTGGTGGAGAGCTTGGCTGGGGCTACCTCCAGCTCGGTACCTCCAGTGCCGGTTCCCAGCTCGGTACTTCCAGTGCCGGTTCCCCGCACCAGAGTCCCGGTCCCCAGCCCGCTACCTCCTGTGCCGGGCCCCGCGCACCAGAGTCCCGGTGCCGGTTCCCACCCCGGTACCTCTAGTGCCGGCTCCCCACACCAGGGCTCCTGTGCCTGTTCCCAGCCCAGAGCCCCCAGTGCCGGTTCCCAGCCCGGTATCTCCAGTGCCTTCTCCCTGCACCAGGGCTCCCGTGCCGGTTCCCAGCCCAGAGCCCCCAGTGCCGGTTCCCAGCCCGGTACCTCCAGTGCCGGTCCCCAGCCCAGTGCTCCAGTGCCAGTTCCCAACCCAGAGCTCCCAGTGCCGGTTCCCAGCCCAGTACCTCCAGTGCTGGTCCCGCGCACCAGAGTCCCAGTGTCAGGTCCTACACCTGGGGCGGAGCCCCCACCTGACCCGATGCCACGTCCTGCGCGAGGGCCAGATCCTCCACTTACACCAGTGCCCCGCCCTGACCCCCCAGTGGGTTTTCCTGGTCTTGCGGCCCGGAGTCTGCACCTTGGGGGGGGGGGTACTGTCAGCATAGAAATGCCAAGAGACATCTAGGCATCTCTATATGAATGTCAAGTATTATGTTTAGAGATGTCTCTTGGCATTTCTATGCTGCGTTGTCTCTAATTGGGGATCCTATTTAAAGGTTTTGCCTGCACACTTGCATGTGGGTTATTGGTTGTGCATTGTGCACATCAGTTCATGGTTGCTTCCTTTCCTTTTGTTGTTTTGGTATATACCGTAATAAAGTATGTTGATTGACTACAGCTTGGGTCCTGCCTACCACCAGCCGTGACATTGTATGATAATGTGTGCTCTTGGATTGGCGCCACCCTGTGTGGTCGCCTGCAGCTCCCATTGTTTGTGCGTTCATTTTTGTTTTAGTATGTTTTTCGTCAGTTTTTTGTCAGTTTTTTGCAACAGTTGAACTATAATAGTTCAGGATTATGGAGTGCTACTGTTTTACGAAGGTTTTAGCGGTCCTTTTTATCACTGAGGCACTTTTTATTTTTCTCAGCGCCGAACATACACGTGAGTCCTCAATTATTTACAACCGAGCCCAGATCCTGGATTTAGCACACTCAGCGCTAATGCACCCCAGGGAAAAGTTTGATATTCCGGACGAGTTGGACAGGCGACGGCGTGGACGCAGGGTGGGATTGAAGTGTAAGGCAAAGCTGAGGAAGTACAAGCCAGTTATACTGTCATTATGGGCAACGTGAGATCGCTACATAACAAGATGGACGAGCTTGATGGACTGGTCCATGGACAAAGAGACTACCGGGAAGCTAGCCTATTGTGCTTTACAGAAACATGGCTAAATGATAACATCCCCATAGAGAACGTAACTATCGGCGGTTTCCAGACCATCAGAACGGACAGGGATAGCGTTTCTTCCGGTAAGAGTAAGGATGGGGGGCTGGCTTTATAAGTTAACAACAGACTGTTACGGAACAGTTTTGTAGCCCGGACATTGAGCTGTTAGCCGTTAGCCTGAGACCCTACTATTTGCAGAGGGAATTCACGATGGCCATTGCAGTTATTGTTTACATCCCGCCCTCCGCGGACGCAAACACAGCGTGTGACGTCATCCACTCTGCTATCGCGAGGTTACAGACAGGGCATCCCAGTGCCTTCCTTGCCATTTCAGGGGATTTTAACCATGCATCTCTCTCTTCAACGCTGCCCACGTTCAAACAGTTTGTGAAGTGCCCAACCAGGAATAATAAAACTCTGGACATGTTATATGTTAATGTGAAGGATGCATACAACTCCACTGCACTCCCTCCCCTCGGTAGATCGGATCACAACCTTGTCCACCTCACCCCACTCTACAGGCCTATGGTCCAACAGCAGCCTGCGACCACTAGGACCATTAGGAGATGAGGCCCTACAGGACTGCTTTGAAACAACCGACTGGGATGTGCTCTGTGAGGCTCATGGGGAGGACATTGATGGACTTACTGACTGCATAACGGACTATATCAATTTTTGTGTAGACCACACTGTACCAGGAAGGTATGCTGTTTTCCAAATAACAAACCCTGGGTCACCAGCGACCTGAAGGCCCTGCTGAATGAGAAGAAGAGGGCCTTCAAGGAGGGGGACAGGGACAAATTGAAATGCATCCAGAGGGAGCCGAAGTTGCGGATTGTTGGGGGGAAGAGAGGGTATAAGGAGAAGATGGAGGACAAGCTGAGGCAGAGACAGATAATAGAGGTGTGGAAGGGTATGAGAAATATCACTGGTTTCAAAAAGTCAAACAGTGGGCAGACGGAGGGGACCTAGGACAGAGCCAATGAGCGGAACCAATTTTTTAACAGGTTCAATACTGGCCCTGTCCACCTCCCATCCAGCTCCCCAATCCACACACCCTCACGGCTGTTCCACCCCCACTTTGCTCACAACACCTCTGTTGAGACAATCAGCGACTTCAGGAGAACCAAGGCCCAACCGACTGCAGTCCCTATACAGGGGACGGATATGGAAATGTTTGGGTCATACAAGTTCCTTGGAGTCCATATGGACGACAGGCTGGAATGGGCTGGTAACACTGGGGCTCTATACAAAAAGGGCCAGAACCGACTCTACTTTCTGAGGAGGCTCAGGTCCTTCAACGTGTGCAGTAAACTACTGCATAGCTTCTACAAGTCTGTGTGATGGCCAGTGCCATCTTTTTTTCAGTGGTGTGCTGGTGTGCCAACATCAAGGCCAGTAATGCTTCTCGGGTAAATAAGCTGATCAGGAAGGCTAGCTCTGTTCTGGGGATTAGCCTTGACACTTTAGAGGAGGTGGCGGAGAGACGGATCCTGGCCAAACTGCTGGCCATCATGGACAACATCACCCACCCTCTGCATGCCATGGTTATGACGCAGAGGAGCACCTTCAGTCACAGACTGAAAGACAATCATTTCACCATAAATTTGCCTCGACCAGGTGCTCCTCGCAAGATTTCTGACAGAGGAGTGAAAAAAACAATCAGAAGAGTTGTCCAAGAGCCAAGGACCACTTGTGGAGAGCTTCAAAAAGACCTGCAATTGTCTCAAAGAAAACAGTAAGTAATGCACTCCACCGCCATGGCCTGTATGCACGCTCACCACGCAAGACTCCATTGCTGAAAAAAAAGCATGTTGAAGCTTGTTTAAAGTTTGCTGCACAACATTTGGAAAAGCCAGTGAAATACTGGGAGAATATAGTGTGGTCAGATGAGAGCAAAATTGAACTGTTTGGATGTCATAATACACACCATGTTTGGAGGAGAAATGGCACTGCACATCACCCTAAAAACACCATACCAACAGTGAAGTTTGGAAGTGGGAACATCATGGTGTGGGGCTGCTTTTCAGCAAATGGTACTGGCAAACTTCACATAATTGAAGGAAGGATGAATGGGCAAATTTACCGAGACATTCTTGACAAAAATCTGCTGCCATCTACCAGGATGATGAAGATGAAACAAGGGTGGACATTATATTTACCTGTACAGTTCATTTAACCATGCAAAATATTCACTTACCAGTCAGTATATTAAGTAAACTATTATACCCTATAGCTATTTAAGTATTTCTCTGCCATCGACCTGTATAGTATAGTTAACCACGCACCATCCACCAATGTATAGTGTACATATTCAGCCATCCACCCACACTATGCAATGTCTTTTTATAGCTTTTTTGCACTCCAGACTTCTTGTATTTTATACTTTTTCATACTGCCGCTCTATGTATCATGTATCTGTCTTTTGTGTATTTTTGTTCTGGCATTTTGCATCTGCCCTGTGTTTTTTTTCGTAGCTGCTTGACAAAGTAATTTCCCCTTGGGGATCAATAAAGCATCCATCCATCCATCCATCCATCCATCCATCCATCCATCCATCCATCCATCCATCCATCCATCCATCCATCCATCCATCCATCCATCCATCCATCCATCCATCCATCGATCCATCCATTCAGCCATCCATCCATCCATCGATCCATCCATTCAGCCATCCATCCATCCATCGATCCATCCATTCAGCCATCCATCCATCCATCCATCCATCCATCCATCCATCCATCCATCCATCCATCCATCCATCCATCCATCCATCCATCCATCCATCCATCCATCCATCCATCCGATTAGCCTGGAATTAAAAACAAAAAGTTTACTAATTGTTAAGGGACACAGAGATAGTCTCCCGGAAAATGTAATACAACTTCTTGTACTTTCTCTAAATGTTCTAGTTATTGAAGATATCTCTACTTTGGAGTCTCACAATATAAGCTTCTGAAGGATTAGCTGTGGTACAGTAAATCCAGTTCTTGAGATTCTACAAGGACAAATTTAGGAGAAGGGTAGCAGGAGCTCACCGGCAAGTGCCAGGAGCTTATCGGTAAGTGCCAGGATCCTATTGGTAGGGGTTTCCTCTGTGACCAGAAAACAACTACCAAATAAATGCGAGAAAATGTCTAGAAAACAACTGCCAAAACAAAGTCAGCTGAAAATACCAAATCTAAACCTGAAATGTCAAAATTCCAACCACTTTAGCATCTATGGCCCCGTACACACACAGGTTGTACAACTGATCTGTCTCACTTCACCGTAAAAGAAACCCACTAAGTCTGGAGAAAAGTCAAGGCTGTCACGGTTGCTGAGGTATGGGACTCTGTTCACTGGGTGAATGGCTCATATCCGGTGTGACTTTATTTTTTAATTAACAACTCCACCAAGGTTAACGTTATACCGCAAGAGACCGAGTATTACCCACTGGGTGGTATCTGTAACATATTACGATTAACGAAGGAGTATGTGCCAGCGTATGTGTACTGTTATTAAGCATGGAATGTTCAACTTAAGTGTGAATTCTGTGAATTTTAAATCTATGTAGTTCTGTCCTTCAGTTGTTATTGTCTATTAATGTTCTGTATTATGTCATGTTTTGTGTGGACCCCAGTAAGAGTATTGGCTGCGTTAGCATCAGCTAATGGGGATCCTAATACAATTCTAAAATACTAAATGCATTTGACACAATGGTTGTGGTACAACTGCTATTATTGTGATACAACATCAATGTTAACACAACCATTGTGCAGTCTCCACAATGCTTTTTCTGAAGAAAAACTTTGATGTATCAAAACCATTGTGCCAAATGTGCTGTATACCAGTGGTACAACTTGAGTGTGTACGTGGCCTATTTGAACCATATAATCCTCAGTGTGTGCAGTGTGCAGTGAAAACAAAGTTTAGGGCTCTATTGAATCTGCATGGCGGAAGTTCAGCGTTACAGCGTGATTGAAATTTAGTGGAGACTGCATTCATGGTAAATGCTGCATATGTCGGCTCAATCAGAAATGACCTTTACATTTATATTGCGGAATCTGTAACACTTAAACTTTACAGATTGAATAGAGCCCTTAGTCAAACGTACAAGCTATAAATATAGTACCCACTGGATTATTTATAGCAATGGCCTTTCGGGGTTGTTGTTAAATGGCAAAGTCACAAGTCTATGGGACCGTATATCACAGCTTAGACACCCCATTACAAACACACTGACTGGGTTCCAGGATTGCATAATGAAATCCAAGGGAATACTGTCTGGCACTTGCTATGCAGAGCTTGCCTCTGGTCTGAGGTTGTACTTAGTGGCATTTTTTTTATAGGGCCTGTAGAGACAGAGACGGATGCAACTTTTAGACGTATGTAAACCTTTAGACGTACAGTGGGGAGAACAAGTATTTGATACACTGCCGATTTTGCAGGTTTTCCTACTTACAAAGCATGTAGAGGTCTGTAATTTTTATCATAGGTACACTTCAACTGTGAGAGACGGAATCTAAAACAAAAATCCAGAAAATCACATTGTATGATTTTTAAATAATTAATTTGCATTTTATTGCATGACATAAGTATTTGATCACCTACCAACCAGTAAGAATTCCGTCTCTCACAGACCTGTTAGTTTTTCTTTAAGAAGCCCTCCTGTTCTCCACTCATTACCTGTATTAACTGCACCTGTTTGAACTCGTTACCTGTATAAAAGACACCTGTCCACACACTCAATCAAACGGACTCCACACACTCAATCAAACAGCTGTGTAAGGACATCAGGGATAAAATTGTAGACCTGCACAAGGCTGGATGGGCTACAGGACAATAGGCAAGCAGCTTGGTGAGAAGGCAACAACTGTTGGCGCAATTATTAGAAAATGGAAGAAGTTCAAGATGACGGTCAATCTCCCTTGGTCTGGGGCACCATGCAAGATCTCACCTCGTGGGGCATCAATGATCATGAGGAAGGTGAGGGATCAGCCCAGAACTACACGGCAGGACCTGGTCAATGACCTGAAGAGAGCTGGGACCACAGTCTCAAAGAAAACCATTAGTAACACACTGCGCCGTCATGGATTAAAATCCTGCAGCGCACGCAAGGTCCCCCTGCTCAAGCCAGCGCATGTCCAGGCCCGTCTGAAGTTTGCCAATGACCATCTGGATGATCCAGATGAGGAATGGGAGAAGGTCATGTGGTCTGATGAGACAAAAATAGAGCTTTTTGGTCTAAACTCCACTCGCCGTGTTTGGAGGAAGAAGAAGGATGAGTACAACCCCAAGAACACCATCCCAACCGTGAAGCATGGAGGTGGAAACATCATTCTTTGGGGATGCTTTTCTGCAAAGGGGACAGGACGACTGCACCGTATTGAGGGGAGGATGGATGGGGCCATGTATCGCGAGATCTTGGCCAACAACCTCCTTCCCTCAGTAAGAGCATTGAAGATGGGTCGTGGCTGGGTCTTCCAGCATGACAACGACCCGAAACACACAGCCAGGGAAACTAAGGAGTGGCTCCGTAAGAAGCATCTCAAGGTCCTGGAGTGGCCTAGCCAGTCTCCAGACCTGAACCCAATAGAAAATCTTTGGAGGGAGCTGAAAGTCCGTATTGCCCAGCGACAGCCCCGAAACCTGAAGGATCTGGATGGAGGAGTGGGCCAAAATCCCTGCTGCAGTGTGTGCAAACCTGGTCAAGAACTACAGGAAACGTATGATCTCTGTAATTGCAAACAAAGGTTTCTCTACCAAATATTAAGTTCTGCTTTTCTGATGTATCAAATACGTATGTCATGCAATAAAATGCAAATTAATTACTTAAAAATCATACAATGTGATTTTCTGGATTTTTGTTTTAGATTCCGTCACTCACAGTTGAAGAGTACCTATGATAAAAATTACAGACTTCTACATGCCTTGTAAGTGGGGAAACCTGCAAAATCGGCAGTGTATCAAATACTTGTTCTCCCCACTGTATGTAAACGCTACATTAAGTTTAAGCTGCGTAAAAACGGTACACTGTACACAAAGTAACAGACCGAGCTCGGTCAACTAACAGACCTCAGTCATACCATTGTGCCAAGACTGATGTGTTCGTGATGGCGTGCCAGCGAGGTCACCTTATCAGGTCCAGCAGGTCACAGTGACCTGACCCCCCACAACCCCCCAGCTCCCCTCTTCCACTGTTCACCCACCTCACAGCAACACAAACAGAATCCGGAAGCGTCTACGGTCTACACAGACCATGTGAGAGAGGGAGTGAGAGGCTAAATAGAAAGACACTTGTCAAATGTGCAAAATGTGAACACCAAAGAGTCACAGATTATTCACTCTACTATTATGGCCTACTACTGTGACTTATACATCTGTAATGTGTTACTACCCACTGTGTTATGATTTAATAACGTTTAATTAAAAGTAAGAAGTAAATGAGTGTTGGTAGAACAGTTTTTTTATGTAGTACCTCTTATTGATATCTATCGTAATTATCTTTCATTAAGCCAGACAAATATACTGTATATCAACTAAATATATAAAGTATGATGACATTACAACAGGTACAGTATCAACTCAAAATGTTTCCCCTCCAGACCTAGAATCCCTTCACCCACCTGCACAGCATCCAGAACCATGCCTGCAGTCATCATCCCCAGCCCGGCCACAAGGTATGGAGCCACCACCTGTAGACAGATCCTCCTGGAGCTCTCTTTGGCAACAATGATGGTCTTGTCTTTCTCATCCTCCATCCTATTAATATTCCAGGTCAGGATACCTGCACTGAGGATCATCCTCGGCGTGTGAGACAAACTGCCGAACACATGAAAGGACACACAAACACAATTGCTGCCAACCAGGGGTCCTCCCTGGCTGTTGTATGTTGACCTCACACTGTAAACAGCCTGCCATCTCTCTTTGGTACAGTCCACACGTCAGAGATAAAAAGCTCAAAGCTGACTAAACAAGAAGGAAATCTCTCTTACATGTACTAGGAATAAGTTCAGAATAATGTCGCATCAACCCAGGGTTTGTGACGTGAAATTCAATGTGTTCAATATGAATGGGGAATACTCACATGTTAGATATGATTCTATGTGAGAAAATATTTAATTACATTAATTTGTTCAAAAGAAACAACCTTGTGTCTATCAGGGTGCATGATGACATTTATAATTTTTCTGATTTGACAGTTTTGTATCAAATGTAAATTTAAAACCAATGATGTTGTTGTATACATAATTGTTTGAAAATGTTTTTTTAGATTTACCAGTGTCGACCAAGTGCTAAAACATAACATGAACATTTCATATTTCTAAGAGGTGATTGAATTTCACATTGTATTTCTCATCCATTTAAAAAAAACATTTTATAAAAAATGTACATTTCATAACATATTGTGCTAACCAACAGTATATACCGTACATTTAAAGTGGGTAAAAGACTATGTCAACCTTATTAAATGCACCAAAATTGCCTGCCCTGGAAGCCTGTGTTTCAGACATAAGGAAGTGGATGGCGGCAAATTTTTTACTTTTAAATTCTGACAAAACAGAGATGCTAGTTCTAGGTCCCAAGAAACAAAGAGATCTGCTTTTGGATCTGACAATTAATCTTGATGGTTGTACAGTCATCTCCCAAAAAACTGTGAAGGACCTTGGCATTACTCTGGACCCTGATCTCTCTTTTAATGAACATATCAAGAATATTTCAAGGATAGCTTTTTTCCATCTTCGTAACATTGCAAAAATCAGACATTTTTTGTCCAAAAATGATGCGGAAAAGCTAATCCATGCTTTTGTCACTTCTAGATTAGATTACTGCAATGCTCTACTCTCCGGCTACCCGGATAAAGCACTAAATAAACTTCAATTAGTGCTAAACACGGCTGCTAGAATCCTGACTAAAACCAAAAGATTTGATCATATTACTCCTGTGCTAGCCTCTCTACACTGGCTTCCTGTTAAGGCTAGGGCTGATTTCAAGGTTTTACTGCTAACCTACAAAGCATTACATGGGCTTGCTCCTACTTATCTCTCAGATTTGGTCCTGCCGTACATACCTACACGTACGCTCCGGTCACAAGACGCAGGCCTCCTTATTGTCCCTAGAATCTCTAAGCAAACAGGTGGAGGAAGGGCTTTCTCCTATAGAGCTCCATTTTTATGGAATGGTCTGCCTATCCATGTGAGAGACGCAGACTCCGTCTCAATCTTTAAGTCTTTACTGAAGACTCACTTCTTCAGTATGTCCTATGATTGAGTGTAGTCTGGCCCAGGGGTGCAAGGGTGAACGGCAAGGCTCTGGAGCGACGAACCACCCTTGCTGTCTCTGCCTGGCCGGTTCCCGTCTCTCCATTGGGATTCTCTGCCTCTGACCCTATTACGGGGGCTGAGTCACTGGCTTACTGGTGCTTTCCATGCCATTCCTAGGAGGGGTGCGTCACTTCCTGTCCGGTTTGTCGCCCCCTCTGGCTTGTGCAGTGGAGGGGATCTTTTCGTGGACTATACTCAGCCTTGTCTCAGGGTAGTAAGTTGGTGGTTGTTGATATCCCCCTATTGGTGTAGGGGCTGTGCTTGGCAGAGTGGGTGAGGTTATATCCTGCCTGGTCCGGGGGTATTGTCTGGGTATTGTCGGAGGGGGCCACAGTGTCTCCTGACCCCCCTGTCTCAGTCTCCAGTATCTATGCTGCAATAGTCTATGTGCCGGGGGGCTAGGGTCAGTTTGTTAAATCTGATGTTATTATCCAGTGTCTTGTGTGAATTTAAGTATGCTCCCTCTAATTCACTCTCTCTCCCACTCTACCTCCTCTCCCGGAGGACCTGAGCCTACCCGGAGGACCATGCTTCAGGACCACCTGTCCTGATGACTCCTAGCTGTCCCCAGTCCACCTGGTCGTGCTGCTGCACCGGTTTCAACTCCTCTGCCTGCGATTTTGGAACCCTGACCTGTTCATTGGACGTGCCACCCTGTCCCAGACCTGCTGTTTTCACCTCGCTCTCGCTCTATTGCACTGAAAAACCAAGTGACATTCACTGCTGATGTATTTACCTGTTGCAACCTCCACAACTACTTTTATTATTATTTGACCCTGCTGGTCATCTATGAACATTTGAACATCTTGGAGAAAGAACTGGCCTTAATGGCCATAAATTGTTTTAATCTCCACCCGGCACAGCCAGAAGAGGACTGGCCACCCCTCAGAGCCTGGTTCCTCTCTAGGTTTCTTCCTAGGTTTTGCCTTTCTAGGGAGTTTTTCCTAGCCACCGTGCTTCTACATCTGCATTGCTTTCTGTTTGGGGTTTTAGGCTGGGTTTCTGTATAGCACTTTGTGACATCGGCTGATGTAAAAAGCGCTTTATAAATACATTTTGATTGATTGATTGATTGATTGATTAAAGTGACCAGTGTTCAATGACTCTATATACATAGGGCAAAGCAGTCTCTAAGGTGCAGAGTAGAGTACCAGGTGGTAGCTGGTTAGTAACAGTGACTGAGGTCCAGGGCAGGGAACTGGGCGGAGGCCGTCTAGTGGTGGAACTGGGTGGAAGCCGTCTAGTGGTCAGTCTCTCGGTCCCAGCTTTGACGCACCTGTACGGTCTCCTCCATCTACATGGTCTCTGAGGGAACAGGCCGTGACTCGGGTGGCTGAGGTCCTTTATGATCTGCTTGGCCTTCCTGTCACACCCGGTGCTATAGAGCCCTGCGGTTGTGGACGGTGCAATTGTCGTACCAGGCGGTGATACAGCCTGACAGGATGCTCTCAATGGTGCATCTGTAGAAGTTTGTGAGAGTCAGGGGCCAAGCCACATTTCTTCAGCCTCCTGAGGTTGAAGAGGCGCTGTTATGCCTTCTTCACCACACTGTCTGTGTGAAGGGACCATTTCAGGTCATCAGTGATGTGCACGCAGAGGAACGTGAAACTTTGACCCTCTCCAATGCGGACCTGTCGATGTGCATGGGGGCGTGCTCTCTCTGCTGTCTTCTGTAGTCCACGATCAGCTCCTTCGTTTTGTTGACATTGAAGGAGAGGTTATTTTCCTGGCCCCACCGTGTTGAGGTATTGTTGCCTACCTTCACCACTTGGGGTCGGCCCTTCAGGAAGTCTACGACCCAGTTGCACAGGGAGGGGTTCAGACCCAGGGCACTGAGCTTAATGATATCCAATTAAAGTTCTGAA
This sequence comes from Thymallus thymallus, assembly GCA_023634145.1. NCBI lineage: Eukaryota > Metazoa > Chordata > Actinopteri > Salmoniformes > Salmonidae > Thymallus > Thymallus thymallus. The sequence goes on along the minus strand of CM042409.1, from coordinate 24,583,280 downwards.
TGGACTGGATATGGATTGACATTGCCCAAACTCTGCATCACAGCTTATTTTAGTGAAATCTAGAGCACTATGAACTGAAAACGGGTTTATGTGTCTAACCTGGGCAGGAGACCTGTCTTCACCCACACAACAGAGTGGCACCCTCCTTCACGCCCATTGGGTCTGTGGTCTGTGAAGCGGTCCAGAGGATCCCCAATCTTTATCTTTAAAACCTCCACTTGAGATAAGGTAGTGGATGGCTAAGTTAGCATAGCGCTGTGAGATAATGTAGCACTGGCTGAGTTAGCAGCACGCTGTGAGAAAAGGGAGTAAGGTGGCATAACGTTGTGAGATAAGATAGCAGAGAGCTAAGTTCGAGCTTGAGACACATACCACTCTCTTGACATACTTATCATAGATGTTCTCTTCCACAAAGAGTCTGCCTGCTGCAATGCAGTTCTCTCCCTTGTTGAAGAATAACAAGCTCATGCCCTGAAATACACAAGTAAATACACTGTCACTGATGCCTTACAATATTCCGAAAAATGTATATTAAAGAATATATCAAATATTCATATTTTTATATTAATGTTAGGTAGTGACCAATTGCGGTAACATTTTCATGATTTAATGAAGATACACTGAAGGCCCACTGACCATGCGCACAGCCTTGTCCATGTCACAGTCACTGAAGGCCCACTGACCATGCGCACAGCCTTGTCCATGTCACAGTCACTGAAGGCCCACTGACCATGTGCACAGCCTTGTCCATGTCACAGTCACTGAAGGCCCACTGACCATGTGCACAGCCTTGTCCATGTCACAGTCACTGAAGGCCCACTGACCATGCGCACAGCCTTGTCCATGTCACAGTCACTGAAGGCCCACTGACCATGCGCACAGCCTTGTCCATGTCACAGTCACTGAAGGCCCACTGACCATGTGCACAGCCTTGTCCATGTCACAGTCACTGAAGCTGATGTGAGGTGATGTACCCCACAGTTCTAGGGACACCTTCACATTCCTGGCTGCACAGCTAGGTTAGGAAAACCCAAACAGGTGTCAAGGTATACACACAAACACACACACACACACACACACACACACACACACACACACACACACACACACACACACACACACACACACACACACACACACACAGAGATACTGTCCTACATACTTAATGTACAAACAGTATGCTATTAAAAGTCAAGGTCAAAGCCAACCACCCAGAGCCTAAGGTCATGACCTCTCTGGGCTAAGGTTAACCCCCAAAATAGTGACATTGCACCTCTTCATGATGTGTTTGCCTATCTCAGTGGAGCCGGTGAAGCCCACTGAGACGTCCGGGTGGTCGGACAGACTCTGGCCCAACAGAGCACCTGACAGACAGTAGAAGATGTATCACCAGACCATCAGCATCACAACAAAACCTTGTATAAGTCAACCCATCAGGCATCTAGGAATAATTGTTGCACTTTCCCAGATTCTCTATTGCAGGGGGTGAGAGGAGAACTGCGATGCAGCTGAAAATCAAAGCTGTGTAAAGAAAAACATAGGTGCAACTCAGAGCGTAGTTCCAGGGAATCACAATGGCACACACTCTGAGAGGTCAAAGGGCAAACAACATGTTTATTCTCAAATTCTTGTTGGCTGTGTATTTACATGTGGCTGGTGTATGTCACCCAATTAGTTATTTATTGGTGAAGGAGAGGTTACGATAGTGCCGGGCCTGGCTGATGGGGATGGTGCAGCCCTGTAGAAAGAAACCTTGATCACCTTTACACCTTTGCACATTACGACGTGTTAAACACCTTATAGATGCAGTCATTTGCATTAGGAAACTGCAGCCTATAATAAAGGTAACAAGGACTAACTGCGCCTCTGTCTGTGATATTCACAGTAGAAGTAGTATTATGATGATGAAGGTAAGGATAATATTCACTTTCCTCGAAGCACCTTCTTATGAGTTGCTATATAGCCTGTTGTTGCACAATGGACATTGTGTCCATGTTCCTCTCTCTCTCTCTCACCTGGATCTTGTCACATCAGCCAGCGAAGTAGCGGAAGTTCTGGATGGACATGCCTACGTGGGACTTAAGGGCCAGGGTGTAGACCGTCCCTGAGTCGATGGACTCTATGGTGGCCAACTCCTCCTGGTGCTCCTCCATCAGGTCAGTCAGCCTGAAGGGGACAGTGTGGGGTCACATAGAACATTGACTATTGTAAAATAAATACACTTTTTAAAACTATAACAGTACCATACCTAGGTACACATTTACCACTGGGGTCTAAACCTGGATGGAAAAACTTGCACAAATCAAACTCAAACTCCATTTGTGTTTCTGTAACTCAAAGATCATAATATCAAACAATGTCTAACAGAATCACCCGTTCATGATTGTGTCAGACAGACCACTAGCCACATGAACATTATACTGGCATGAGTTTCACAATGAGTATCTGTGTCTAATATACTGACCTGTATATGAGTCTGCCTCTGTCTCTGGGGTTCATCTTGCCCCACTCTCCCTCCTCGAACGCGTCCTTGGAGGCCGTCACACCTTGGTCCATGTCACTGAATCGAGCCAGAGACACATTACAGATGGCCTAGAGCAGTGGTTACTGTACTACCAACTGAATTTTCCTCTGCCCGGAGTACCCCTGAAGTACTCCCTCATGTGCATTTAACCAATAAGCCTATGGTCTCACGAGTCTTCTCAAGTACCCCCTGTGGATAGGCCAAGTACCCCCAGGGGGCCTAGAGAGAGACAGAGAGAGAGAGAGAGAGAGAGAGAGAGAGAGAGAGAGAGAGAGAGAGAGAGAGAGAGAGAGAGAGAGAGAGAGAGAGAGAGAGAGCGATAGGAAACACACTCAATACACTGTCAAAGTGATGTAGTCGCTTTAAAACTACCAGGTTGTCCCACTGTGGTCAAAGTACCTATTTTTCAAAGAAACCTGGCTGGATTCATTTGACATTGAAAGAGGGAAAATTCCTAAAGTATTCAAACTGGCTCTCCTATATCTTCTCTCCCTACCGTGGTCTTGTACATTTGTTATGCTAAATAAAGTTGTTCCTATCCTATGCTATGCTACATAATCCAAAGGCTAAGTGTGCTAGCTACAGCTTTTGCCTTTAGAAGCTCTTAGTAATCTATTTAGTGATCCTGTTACAAACACATAGTAGCCCCTTACTAATCAATACACCAATCCTTTATGTTACTAACGTAAATCAGGCTTTATCCAAAATTAGGATTATTTATATACTGTATATTTCCACACAATGAGTTTGGAATAATACTGTGAAATTATTAAAATGATGATAATGTAAGAGCTGTTTGAAAAGACGACATGAAATTTCTGCCTGTTTAGGTGAGATGGAGTTTTGGCATGCGTGGGACATCACTAGGCGGTAAATTAGTTAATAGACCAATAAGAAAGAAAGTTCCAACCCTCTGTGCCAATAACAGCTAGTTTTCAGTTTCCCCCTCCCCATTCAGACCACTCAGACAGTCCTAGCAAAATTATTGCTTGAGAAATTGCCCTTTGCTAAAACGCTGCATTGTCTGAAACCCGTTGAGTTGCACCCTTTGCCCTTTTAGATGTCTATGCTGGCAAATTGTTAACCTGACTACATCCATAGAAGCAGCGCCAGACTTGAAGAAGTCAGTGGGGTCCTCGATGGCAGCCATGTTAGTCAGGATGCTCTTCCACACACTCTGTCTATTCAACTGTATTCATAAACAGTGTGTAGTACTAGGACAGCAGCCAGAAAGGTTCTTGACTATCTTTAGAGCTACCAAAATCTTAACCAATAGCCAGGGTGCAGCCCAACATCCAGTCTGTTTTTGGAAGAAATAGCCATTTGAGAGTCATGTATGTCTCTGCTCACATGTGAACCAAAAATATATGTTGAAAAACGTCAGCATATTTTTCCAACTTTGGTTTCCACTCCGGACAGCAGGAGGCGATAGTGTTGTCTTGCACGCACTGTTTAAAGGTAGAGCGAGCAGTGTTTACTTCCTGGCAGGCACATTTAACAAGGGTTTCAAAAAATATTTCAATTGATCTACCTTGCTAATAAAATACTATCGCCATTGCATTCCCAAAATGTCAAAAATGCAATTGCTCAATGTGTTTCTGCGCGAGCGATTGACAGCGACTGCTGTAGAGATATTTGGAGTAGTTGAAAAGACGATAGTAGAGTATCAAGAAGAAATCTCCCGTTCGAAGGAGGAGATCGAACGGTTACAGAAGCTGCTGGATTTGGTCATTAAACCACAAATCAAGTTACATAGAGCAGGTTTGTAATGACTACTACTTCAACTTAACTGTTTGACTGGCTTGTAGCCTACTCTCTTTCACTGCCCTCGATTGACGTTCCGCGCACTGCAAGCACACAATGTTTGTCACTTCACTTGTCACCTGTCAAT